>OY728156.1:1737632470-1740132470 GCA_963277665.1 Viscum album
TACCATTATATATTCCAATAACATGAAAAATATCACCAATCAACTCCATAATATAAAATAAAACCAAAATCCCATGATACATGTGATGTCATACATAATCAAGTCTCCAAAATGAAATATAATAAGGGAATATCCTACAGTAGGGATTCCAATATAATCTCCATTCCTGAGCTAGTAATTTTTCAATCGATCACTAAATTCCACCTAGAAACCTAAAAAAATTTGTATATATTGGGGTGAGAATAAACGTATACTCAGTAGTATTACCCTAAAAACTCTTTTTAAAATGTGTAATTATACTAATGCCTCACTGAATAAATAGTTGAACCAAATTTCACTTAAGTCTCGTCAACTAATGCAACCTCATTGAGGTTCACTCACCCAAAAAAACATCCAATTATAGTAACATAATATCAAGATAATATGTTAAAAGAGCATCCTATAACCACTTCCCTTACTAGTTTGTCATTCTCATGCCCCAAATACACATGTCTTCTTCTTTAATCCCTTTTATATCTACATATTCTTCTAACCACATACCATACCATAGACATAACCACATATCCATATTCATAACCACATATCCATGCCCATCATAGTTGGTTATTGAAAATAATAAGGACATAAACTTCATTTTCTCCTCCTACAATGCTTGACCCTCAATATATATCACAACCTTTATAACATCACTATAATAAGATGCTATCATGAACATGAAATATGACAAACTCATGACCTCCTTGAACTATGCATGTCCCCACCATGTAATCAAATATACCAGTATATTACATACTATAAACCTATTCCATCATAACTCATATGCATATACCTATTTTTGAGCCATCACAGCCCGGACTAAATCTTAAGGGAGAGAGGGGAAGTGGGACACTATAAAAATAATGATTTTTTTATGATGGGTTACTTTTAATGGATTCTTATTGCAAAAAATTGTTCTACAATTTCTATTATTTGTGATGGAATGTCACAAATAACCTTAAAGTGATTATTTACAATATATTCCCAATTTTGACTCAAATAGAATCAGTCTAACTTATTTGGGATGAAAATTTTGTTTTGTCGCAAAAAAACTATTTATGATCAATTTATAATTTTTTCACAAATAACTATATATAATAAATAAATAAAATATTAATTTAAAAAATAATATTCAGAACAATTTTAAGTTATACTAATTTATAAAATTTTTATACATAATATGCTAGTAAATTTAATAAAATAAAAAAACTAATTAAAAAAAATTAAAAACACGACATGAAAAACTAATTGATAACATGTTATTAAAATATAATTAATGTTTAATTAAAAGATAAACATATAAAACTAATAACTATTAAAAAAATAATTTTGAAAAATAAACATAAAAATATAGATATTAGAGAGAGTTCTAAGAGAGTTTGTAGTGGAGGAAAATAGAGATGGAGTGGGGGAGGGGTTTTATTTATATTTTATTGTATTCTAATGGATTATTTGATCAGAAAAAGTCTTTTGTTTTAACTATTTGTGATGGTATAGATATATGCCACAAAAAATAGCCACCATACATTATTTTCTTACTTATTTGAAAAGTATTTATGATAGATGGAGTTCATAAAAAATAATATATCACTACACCATTTGTGAAAGAATCTCCCTTTTTTCACAATTAATCTTGGTGAGAAGATTATTTATGAAGGGTTATTTATTCCATCACAAATAATTCTTTCCCACTAATGATATTTGTAATGAGCTCACTATTCCATCCAAAATATGCCATTGACAAAAATTTATTTGCAATATAATACAAATGTCATTGAAAAAACCATAGCAAGAAAGTATTATTTGTGATGAAATGGCCATTTCTTCACAAATAACATTGGTTCTAGGGTTTTTATATGATGGACTCGACATTACATCACAAATAACCTTACCAAGAAATGATTATTTTGGATGGATTGTATAATACATAAAAAATAACTTTATTTAGGGATTTTTATTTCTAATCAAATAGAGAGTAAATCATAAAAAATTTCCCCCCACTATAGCACATGCATTGTCACCAAAACAATCTGTGACAGATATCTTTTCTACCACAAATATTTGTCACTATAAATTCTATTTGTGATGAAATAATAATTTCATTACAAAAAACACTTCTGGATTACTATTAGTGAAAACTCTTAGTTAGATGAAATATTAGTTCATTGAGAATAATCTGACATGACCCCCTCCCTCAAATGGAACCCCTTCCGAGATAGTAGTGAAAAAAGAGAGATAATGGCCCCCAATTCATGCATCCAATAGGCCATAGGTTGGAAAATAGAACCAAGGGTTCATAAATGACACACATAGAATACATTTCCCCCATATATAGATTATAGATCAAGTGATAATACAAGAAACCCAATCGTGTGGAGCCTAGGAGAAACCATATGAGTCCTTTAGTGTGTATGGGTAGTACTGTACGACTAGGTAAATCATGAGATAAGCATACAAGTTGGGTCTGGAGTCTTGAAAGTTCAATTTGGAACAATTGGTGCATAGTTTTTCTATCCATGAAAAGTACCCAGGGGTAACCATCCATGATTAAATGTTCTAAGAAGTGGCTCCTACACAGCTAGCGCACGGTTTGGAAAACCATGCAACCAAACAATACGACCAAACCATGCGACCTGCCCAGATTCATTGAAAGTGGAAATTACTACTTTTTTTCATCCTATTAGTTTAACCCATTTTCCTCCTTATTCCCTCCAATAATTCAATGGGGTATGAGGAACATGCCATGGGAGACTCCCCTCTTCTATTTTGATGGTCTTTATCCTTTGATTCAAGATATTTTCAATGCATTCTACCCCTTTTCTTCTCCTTTTTTATCCCTTACTCCATTATCCCTTATTTTAGTTTACCTTGTGATCCTTAGAAACTAGGGGGATCAAAATTATGGTTAAAGTGACTTCAATATTAGGTATTTCTTTTGTTAGGAACCTAGGAGGACATCTTGTGAATTATTTTGGTGTTTGTCACAGAAGGTGATAACTTCTAACATGTTTTTTCTTGTCTCTATTGGGTTGAGGTAAGTGTTTATCTGTTGTTGCTATATATTATATTTCATTAGATTTTTGAGTGTTCCAAAATGATTTTATTTTCAAAGTATGTATATGTATGTATCCCATGAGGGACCAATGATAATTCCCAGAAGTATTTAACACTTGGAATGAAATGGTATTCCGTGAAAAGTGTTTATAAAATTAGATAAGTGGCCTTTCAAAGTTTTTTTAGTGTTTTAAATGGGTTGTTTATTAAAAAGGGGAATGTTAACCCATAAGAGTGATATTTTGAAACTTATTTATTTCTTATAAAGATTTCAAAAATGGTTTTAAAGGTAGTGTAAGTTTCCAAATGAGTTTTAGGAAATTTTCTTATATAATTAGTCTCAAGATATGAATGATATGTGATTTAAAATAGTGTGAATTGGATTGTTATTCCAAGAATGTTTTGAAAAAGGATCATTTAGAGATTTATGAGGTATAGTTTATAATGAAAGGAATATGAACCTCTTGTGCCCCATGTATTTTTTATCATCTATGGGTCATTCTTTATTAATGTGGTGTTTGGGAGATGGATACAAAAAGTTTTGTTTTGCGTGAGGGAATTAAATGTGAGGTGAAAATTTGTTTATAAATACATTGAATTTGATTGATTCTTTATACACATATTTTCTTAACTTTTCACCTCCTTACATCATGTCATGGGATTCCTAAGAGATTATGTAGAGATCTAGATAAATGCAAGCCCTAGTATTGATGATGTGTTGACTAGGGAGTGTGTCCTACTAGATAGAGGGAGATAGTGGAATTGATTGTGTCCCGCTAGACCGAGTGAGCTAGTGGAATTAATTATGGCTTGTGGTAGCAGTGTGCTCCCAAGAGGTTTATCTCTAAATAGTTTGATAGGACTATTGAGGATTTGATGGGATCTTTAATACCATCCTAGGTTATATGTCACAAGTTTGGATCATGTTACATGAGTCCTAGGAATATTCTCATGATTCTTGGATCTATTTAGGATCATTTTTGGGGACTCATTATTTTTCATTTCTCATGTCTCCTATTTATAATGTGATTACATGGAACCTTTTACGTGGTTGTTTCCTTTTTTCATTATCATTTTCACGGTTATTTATCTTATGATTTCCCATTTAATTTTTTGTTTTGTTATATTTCCAAAATGTTTTATAAATGTGTGTTGAAAGATGAAATTATTTGAAAATGAAATTGTTTTTTTCAAAGGAGTGTTTGGAATATTTGGGTAAGAAAAAGTAAGGAATCAATTTTTACTTTTAAAACTCCAATTTTTAGGTTTTAAAACAAGGTTTTAGGCCTTTGTGCATATTTTTACTTGTAAATTAGTTTTTATGGATGTTTAAGAAACCCATTAGAAATTTAAAACCTTCTTCTGAGTATGAAAGTATATTTTAAAGGGGGGTTTTTCATGATGATTTTTAAATTGGAATTTTAAGAGTGGTTTAGTAAAGAAGGATTCATTCAGAGTGAAAAAGTTTTACCTATGATTGTTTTCATTTAATTGAAAAGGGAAAAGGGAGTTTAAAAAAGTCCTTGATATGTTTTTAGTTCTTTATGTAATGTCTTATGAAAATTCTATTTCCCTAATTTATTTTAAATAATCATGTACCAAATGAAATATTAAAGAGATTATATCTATTTGAGTGGTAGAAAACTACTAGGTTGTATAACTCACACTTATAGGTTGTAGGTCCAGGTCCTCTTTAGATGGATTCTCATTATTTTGGCCTATCGAGGGAGATATTGGGTTTGGATGGTGAATGTTGGTCATTTGGGAGATTGTTAGGGTGGTTTGAGAGGAACATATTATTACTTATAAAAGTGGAGTGATAATATCCCAAATCGATTATTTGTTGTTAAAAAATTCAGTTAAAATATTTATTAATGATGGGAAGGTTTTACCTAGTGAGAGTCTGACCACCCAACATTGATTGTTATTTTTAGAGTTGAAAGTTAAGAATTACAAGAGAAATATGAAGCAATTAAGGAATCAGATAGTTAGATGGTGGAACCTAAAGGATAAATGTGTTTTTAAAAAAGCTTATTCTATTCTAGGAGTATCAAAAGTGTATTGAACAAAAGGAAAACAATCATAGTGGTTGAATGAGAATGGAAGACTAAAATTTTAAGTAAAACAATATAATTTTAAATATCTACACCTTTTTAGTAATGAAGATACTTGGGATCAATTCTTTGTTTCTCTTAGAGAGTATAATAAAGTTATTAGTGAGTAAAAGGTGGAAGTTGGCCTTGGCCAGTAGGGATAAGGATGGAAGGGAGTCTCCAAGGTGTTGTGGGATATCATTATTGGGAGGTGGGCATCAACATCAGTTGTTCGACAAGAGACTTCAGCTACAACATAGAGAATAGGGGAAATATTATGGGATTAAATAAACCACTAGGGAAAGAATTTTAATTTTCTATAGTAATTATTAGAGTTGTTGGGTATTTGAGAGTACCTAGGATAATAAATAGGTCATTGGTAGTTGGTGGAGGGGATGAGATAGTTTTCAATGGATTACAAATGTGGTTGTTTTGGAGGTAGATGATTTGAACTATGCGGAGAGTCTTCCTCAAGGAGTTATTTCACACTATTCTTCAACTTATTTTTATAGTTATTCTATAATTATAATATTAGTTTGAAATGATAGATTTTTATATGACTTGTATGG
Organism: Viscum album; assembly: GCA_963277665.1. NCBI lineage: Eukaryota > Viridiplantae > Streptophyta > Magnoliopsida > Santalales > Viscaceae > Viscum > Viscum album. The sequence goes on from OY728156.1 coordinate 1,737,638,223, forward strand.
AAGTGACATATGATGTACTACAAGAGGTATGTGAGCTAAAGATATTTTTGTAGGAATCATCCAATGAGAACAATTATGTTTCAGCACAGAAGGATGATTCGATAAACATATCACTAGTAGATAATGAGGAATTGGTATCACCTATCATATTTTAGTTAAATAAAACTGAATGACAACCATGAGAAGTTCTGTAGACTATGAAGACACAATTTGAGGCAACACAAGTTGAAAATAGAGGATGACTAACCAATTTTTGAGGTCTGATGAGGAGAATATGATTGAAAGGAAGAGGCTTATAAAAGACTAGAGAAACAAAATAACTAGTATAGTGGGAGTGAAATTAGTGTGATTCTCTCTTTTTTTTTCAGGTCTGAGGAGAAGAACATGATTAAAAGGAAGATTCTAATAAAACATCATAGAATAAAAATAGCCAATATACAGACTGGGAGTGGATGTAGTGTGAGTTTCCACCTACGAAATAGAAGAAGGAAAATATATGCAATAAGGGAACTTACAAACTGAGTGAGGATCCACCAAAGAACACCTTCCACCTTAAAGAAAAGGTTGATTTTCAAGAAGTGGGAAATGATAAGAGGTGGACATTTCAGTGGGGCTAGGGGTGAAAGGAAGTCTCTAGTGTGTTGTGGTATATCAATATTTGGGATTTGGGAAACAACATGAGTTGTGAAACATGAGACTTTGGTCATAGTAAGGAAAATAGGGTCATTATTGTTAATGTATGAAATAAACTAATAAGAGAAGAATTATATCATGCTATAATAGATGTTATATTTTTTGGGTAGTTGAGAGTAGTTATGATAATAAAAAGGGTAGGGGTGGTTTGTGGAAGAATTGAGATAATTTTATTCGGAAAACAAAAGTGACTATTTGGGAGGAAGATGACTTGGCCTATTAGGAGAGTCTTCCTTGAAGAGTTTTTCACTTTCTCATCTTCTACTAGTTTTTTTCTTCTCTAATTATAATATTAGTCTAATTTTAAATTACAAATAGAATTATTTTAGTTGTTTCATCACTATTTTCAAGATCAATAGCCTATGATACTAAAAGAGAGCCTAAATATTATGTTTTTGAGTTGTATCATTCATCACATATAAGGAATGGAGAAAAAATCTACAGTTTAACAGGATGAATATAAATGCAATCTAGAGATAAAAATAAATTTTGGTACATAAAAGAAGAATAAGGATGTTGTAACACCTCTGGTTTGAGGTATTAAATTATTTTATTATGTTGTTTATGTTATTATAGGGCTTTGATTAGTTTTGGGGAGTTCCCAAAGGGATTTCATGTCACACCCGAATTTCTAAAATAATTTCTATTTAGTTTATTTACTTTTGAAAATCATTGTTGAAGTGAGAGCTGATCTCGATTAAATTTTTTTACATTCTACTGATAAATGAATATTTTTTGGTGTGACTGTGTCTGATGCATGGGTGGGGCACCGTCGAAGTTGTGCGACTTTTCCTGGGTCGTCGTATGAGCTCGCCCGGTTCCCTGCACGCCCGACCCAATGATCAACTAATGAAATAAAATGAATTTAGAATGGTTCTAATAATAATAAAAATATTAATGTCATTTGAGATTATTATTATTATTATTATTATTATTAGTGTTAAGAATATATATTTTATTAATTTATCATTATTAATGTTGTTAACACTTTATCGAGTCATTATTTTTTATAATTGTTATTAAAAAAGTATCAATGTCATTAATGGTATTAATATTATCACCATAAATTATTTTATTATCATAATTAATTATTATCATTATAATTGGTAAAATTTTAATTAATAATATTATCATTATAATTATCCTAGAGGGTATAATTTTTATTGAGCTATTATTATTATTCCTATTTTAGTTTATTATTATTATTATTATTAATTTCCATTTATTTCTATTTGTCTTTCATTTCTTTTTATTTTTATTTGTCCTTAATTTCTTTTAATTTATGTTTTTCTTTTTTTATTAGGGTTTGCAAACCTCCCCCTTTACCCCCTATTCCCATCACGACACACTCCCTCCCCCTTGGAACCACATCACGCCGCACCTCCCCCTATGCACTGCACCTCGCCACTAGCTCCCCTCCTCCCACGTCCGACACCACCTCCCCCTTCTCCTTCTCCAGGATGACTGCCTGCCTCCCTCTCCTTCCGTATGATGGTCCATTCATGCCACCCCCACGTCCTCCCATGCCAGATAACCTCCCCCACCGACCTCCTTCTAGCATGCAACACCCCTCTACTCTCGTCCGTACCCTTTCCTTGCACGCACCACCAAATTGCCAAGCCACCCTCCTCCGGTAGCATTGATTCCGACTAGCACCCCCCCTTGTGTGACCCTACCACCACTCCCTTTACATCTGGATAAGGGTTTCCTTCATCTTCTTCTTCTTTAATTATCTTTAGTTTTTGGTTATTTAATGGGTGGGGTACTTATTTTAGGGTTCTGATCCTAGTTGGTTAGGGTTTTGTTTATAGTTGGTTCAATTAAAGTTCATTTGTGGATACCTTGTTTTTTAAGGTTCATTTCGAATTTGTTGTGGTGTGTTTGGTGAGAATTTGGAGTTGCACACCGAATTTTCAGAGTTTTTATGCACCGGTAGGTGGTTCCATGCCATATCATATTTAGATGATTTAAATTGCTGCTTAATTAAATTATAATGTGTTATAATGATAAATTGTGTGGTGAGAATTTTATTTTGGACCTACTTCGATATGAATATTTGATGAATTGAATTTTTTTTAAGTAAATTTCAATGACATTCATGTGCGTTGTGTTTTTGAAATCTTTATAAGTGTTTTAGTTAATTGCTTAAGGTGTGAAAATTGTGTTTTGAAGAACACTTGATGTGTGGGTGTGATTAAATTGAGTTTTTTTAAAGAAGATAAACTATTTTGATGAGTCGTTTTTTATTATGAAACTTGAGTATGTTCTAGGGGTGTGAATGGAGTTTTAAAAGTTTTGGGATGTGAAATTGATTTTGAAATGGTTCTGGCATAAAACATTTGTGTATCTTAATGTGAGGACTTGTGGTATACGTGTGTGATGTTTTACTAATTGAGAAATTGTTTATTTAAGGGGAATTTGAGATGCAAAACATGGTAGGAATGGTTTTTGGGATTGTTTGGTAGGTGGGAAATGTGCTTTCCAGTTCTTTGAGGTGTGTGTATATTTGAATGGGGGTTTTCAAAAGAAAATGAGTCATTTTTGGTGTGTTTAATTATTGTTCACACTTGAAATTAAATTGTAAACTATTTGAATAATGGAGAACATGTTTTGATATTTTTTCCTTGAGTATTTGGTTTTAAAGTGACGTCTCTATATGAGATAAATTGGTTTTTGGTGTAATATTTTCTTGGTTTATCTTGAAATTATTTAACAAAAAGTTTAAATGATTTATTAATGACATGAAAGTATTATTTGGGAAAAGTATAATATGACCATGTATTTAAAGTAGAATGTTTATATAAAATGAGACGTGTTTGGTGAAAACCCACTTTTCATCGCTTAGTGGTGTTTTATAAGTGGTGAAAATGGTTCAGTTAATTGTGTAATTATTGCAAAACATGTTTTAAGGACAATTTATTAAGCAAGTGGTTTGAAATGACTCTCTTATTTGTAATTGGGTGTGTTTTTTTGCGTTGGCCCTTGTTGTGTTATTTAAATATGCGTTCTATGTTGTGTGAGCTGTTTATGTTCTTCTTTGAGTGTTTCTAAATGGGGATTTGCGAAATGATTGGGTAACAAAAAATATATTCTGGAAAGGTATTTTGGTGTGCGTATGTTATTGAATTTTTTTTGGGTATGAAAGTTGTGGCTTTTGTGTGTAAGGTCATGTTTGGTATGTGATTTGAGAAAAAAATATTATATGTGAATGTGAAACTTGATTTAGCACAAGGGAAAACCCCGAGTATCTTGGTGGGAGGACTAGAACTAGTGCTCTAGGGATCCGGAGTGGTATCGTCCCTCTCTCACATAGTTGGATTGATGATTTCAAAACAAACTAAACATATGAATGACTGAGTGTCATGGTTTCACTGAGACACGAGGTTCTAGGGTCCCACTTGAGCTAGATAAACCATAGGGGATTTACCCACAGTGCTCTAATATTCATGGTGTGGTGCCTTCTGTTGGCATACAAAGGACCATTTGAGTATGTGCATGTTATTTATAAATTTCCTCTTATATTTCTAAAGAAGTATTAGTGATATTGTTTTCCTTTTAGTGTTGTTTTATTTTCATTTACAGATTTTAAATTTTTTCCTTGAAAGCGTTTTAAAAGTATGGTTTTAAATGAGCATGTTAAATTATCTTTTTGATGTTTTGACCTGGAACCTTTTATTTGGTGGTATCCTTCTGGGATCTTGGGTCACACCCTACCTACACCTTTGGGAGTATGTAAAATTTATTATTTGTGTATTCCAGGTTGAGGAATCGTGCTTAACTATGGTGATTTTGGTCATTGATGGTCTTCTCGTGCAGGTTGGTGTTGTGGTGTGGGGATGTTGCACCTCTCTCATTTCAAGGAGGTTTGTGTTTCTTTTGTTGTCATTTATTTTTGGATGTTGGTTTAAGTTGTAAACCTTTAAATTTGATTTTATTTTAAGGGTTTTTTGGTTGTCAGTTCACAGTTGTATTTTATTTATCTTGTTAGTGTTTTTGTGTTTACTATTTCAGGTAAACCATTCCCACATGTTACTATTGATACCTGGGCACTTGTGCTTACCAGTGGGGATTGGGAACACCCTTCGGGCCATGTTGCAGACCGGGTCGGGCACCGGTTCGGATGGAGACCCAACTTGGTTCATGACAAAATGGTATCAAAGGAGGTTTTCTCTCTTGGGTCATGTTCCTTTCGGATAGGTTTGGGTAAACCCAAGCTAAGGGTGTCAAACCATGACGTTCTAGCCATGAGCAAGGTGTTTGGCCAATACACCTCATGGCGGGACTCAAGTTACCAAAGTAAGTTGATGTTTTTCTATATCTTTGGTCTGTGTGATTAATCTTGTTGAGGGGAAATGAAACGGGAGTAGGGTTAGTGGTCCCAGCGATACTTCAGGGTCTAGAAAGCCATGTGGAGCCAGGGATGCTATCCTAGAATACTCTCTGTGCTGGTGGTGTGATTGGCATATGGCCGCCAACCATATGTTCTAGTCACCCACTGACACTAGTTTTCTCTTGCACCGTTCCTTATTTCTTTGTTTTGAGATTGTGAAAATTTTGTTTTTAAGTAAAAATGATTTGGTCTTGGAATTTTTTTTGAAATAAAGCACTTCAAAAAGGAAATAATGTATAAGGTTTGAAAGGTGTGGGTTGAATGTCTTGGTTTTGAAAAAAATGGAAAGGTTTGGTTTTGATCCTTGGTGTTCTCGTGGGAAACTACATGCATGAGTGTATATGGAAAGAGAAATTGTCAATGGCATGGGTGGATGAATTCCTCGATGGATATGAGGTGGGTGATGGTGTGGCATGGGAACATGCATGTGTGAGGCCCATGGGACATCATTGGTGTTTGTGCAACCCACTAGATTTGCTTATTTTCAAAAAGTTTGTTAAAATAAAATATGCTGTTTTAGTAACCAGTGATTATGTGGTGTATCCTTGTGTTTTGGAAATGTTGGATGTTAGGTGTTCGATCCGAGAATCATTTTTTAATGATTTGTTTCTTAAGTTTGAATTTTTATTTGTAAGTTGGTATGAAAGCGTGTGGTTAGTGAATTCTTTTGAAAGCTGCTTGGGAAGACCTTGCAATGGACCCCCCTGCACGTTTAGTGTTCATTTGAGATATGTCTTTTCTATTGGAGCAGTTTGACTGGGTCTATGTCTTTCTTACTTCACTATTGCACACCCCCCATAAAGCATTAACATGCGGTTGAAGTGTGGCCATGGGTAATTTTCCATTGTCTGACCCTCGAGTTAATTATAGAAAGGACTCTCCATTTTGAGTGATAGTGCTATATCTATCCCTTTTTCCTTTTCGGTTAAGAGGATCCTTTCATAGCGGGATGAAAGATGCAAGGGGAGTTGAAGAGAGTCTTGGTCTCTTTGAGTTTTTTGAGTTTTCAGGTATGATGTTTGACATTGTTGTGTTTGAAGGTTCCCCTAGAGACGGTGAAAGGAATTCTTGTGGGGAAGGGTGATGGCAGTTTAGAGTTATCAGTGATGACCAATGTCTTGAAGGGTTTAGTAGTGCTTTCATGGTCCACAAAGGTCATGTTTGGTGACGTTTTGCAGTTTGATTTCTCTTTGAATGAGCAAAGGCAGATTTCCTAGAACCCTCCTAGAATCCCCATTTTCATAGGAGTGCGCCCTCCTCTTAGGGAGTTCTAATTTTCTTGTTCGGAGGGAGTGTTCGTCATGTGTATTTCCTCCATAATTATCTTCATTAAGGTGAATATGGGATGCATTTGCATCATCTAAACCTCTGTGTTGATGAATGTGCTATGAGGGAGTAGTTGGATGTTGTGGTGTGTTGTGTTTGTGGGTGTTGTCCTAGTTGCGGTGTGTTTGCATGTGACACAAAAGAGAGAATCTCTGTTCAGAAGTTTTCAATACCTTACTATGAGGCAGGATATGCTTTAGAAATAAGGGCTCCAGCCATAGGCCTCAGAGTGAAGCTGGAATGTGGTCAGGAACCCTGGGAGTTTATGGGACCCCAACCTTATTTCGGTCATCTATATTGAAGGTGAAGGAGATTAAAATTGTTTCCTGTGGTTGTTTAGTTTTGAATGACTCGTTTGGGGTGCGTGAGGTTTCTTGTAGATATGGGGAGTCATGGTTGTCTCGTACCTTAAAGTCCTGGGGGTTGCATCCCACCAGATGTAATTTCTTTTAGTGGTCCCTATGAGGTCAGTTGGGTAAACCGGTCGCAAAGTTGAATGGTGCTAATCTAGGGATGTAGAGATGTTGTACTTTCTACGGTCATGGTTTTGACGCGTGGTAGTTGGGCCCGACCCTCTCTGCCCCTTGTGGTGGGGTGTTTGGTCACCGTCAGGATATTTTCAAGGTTTTGTATCATATGTTAGCTCTAATGGTAGGGATACCTGTGATAGGTCTTACTCAAACATTTTTGGAATGAATCAATTTTGGCAGTCTTCATAATGGTGGGGAGTCTGCTTGGGCCTCCCAGTGTCGGTTTCTAGTCTCACCTTGGGCGTTTGTAGTTTCTTAATGGTGGGGAGTCCCTTTGGGCTTCCCCATGATGGCCTTTTGGTTATGTTCCTTTCCTTGATCAATAAACTGGAGGTGTTCTATCTCTTTGCAGCGGGATACATATATCATTAAGTCTTTTTACGCATTCCTTGAAGTTGTCTTTGAGTCACTTTCTCTGAGCATGATGATTTTGTCTCTCTTTACATGGTTTTTTGTGGAGATCCTTTTTGAACATTAAGGGGGTGTGGTTTTCTACTTTGGGATTCAATATTAGTTGTGTCTTTCCTGGGACGAAAAGCACTATGGTGGAGAGAATTGTCACACCCAGATTTTTAAATTAGTTTTATTTATTATTTCATTTTTTATTCGCCTTTTCAAATCTTTGTCAAAGTGAGGGATGAGCCCGATTAATTTTTTTTACTTTATGATGATAAATGGATAATTTAGGCATGATAGTGTCCAATGCACGGGCAGGGAATGGTCGAAGCTGCGCGACTTTGCCTGGGATGCTGCACGACCTCACCCGGTTCACCGCATGCCCAACCCGATGGTCAACTAATGGAATAAGATGGATTCATAATGGCTCTAAAAATAATAATAATAATAATAATAATAATAATTCCATTTTAGATTATTATTATTATTATTATTATTATTATTAGTGTTAAGAATAGAGATTTTATTAAGTTATCATTATCAATATTGTTAAAACTTTATTAAGTCATTATTTTTTATAAATGTTATTAAAAAATTATAAATGTCATTAATGGTATAAATATTATCACCATAAATTATTATTATCATCATCATTAATTATTATCATTAGAATTGTTTAAATTTTTATTAATAATATTATCATTATAATTATCCTTGAGGGTATAATTTTTATTAAGCTATTATTATTATTCCTATTTTAGTTTATTATTATTTTTATTAATTTCCATTTGTTTTTATTTGTCTTTCATTTTTTTTATTTTGTTTATTTTATCTAGGGTTTGTGGAACTCCCATCTTACCCCCTATTCCCATCACAGCACACCCCCTCCCCCTACGTGTAACACCTTGCTGCCATCTCCCCTCCTCCCACGTCTGGCGCCGCCTCCCCCCTGCTCCCTCTCTAGTCTGACTGCTCGCCTCCTTCTCCTTCTGTCCAAAAGTCTGCACACGCCACCCCTGTGTCCACCAATGCCGGAAAGCCTCTCCCACTGACCTCCTTCAAGTGTGCATCGCCCCTTGGCTCCCGACCATCCCCCTTCCTCGTGCGCACCATGTAATTTCCAAGCCACCCTCCCCCAGCAACATTGATTCATGCCAGCACCCCCCCTTGTGCGACCCTACCACTGCTCCCTTTCCATCCGGGTAAGGGTTTCCTTCCTCTTCTTCTTCTTTAATTATCTTTAGTTTTTGGTTGTTCAATGGGTGGGGTACTTGTTTTAGGGTTCTGATCCTAGTTAATTAGGGTTTTGTTTACAGTTGGTTCAATTTTAATGCATTTATGGATACCTTGTTTTTTAAGGTTTATTTCTGATTCACTGTGGTGAGTTTTGTGAGAATTTTGAGTTTCGCATTGAATTTGCGGAGTTTCTACGCACCAGTAGGTGGTTCCATGTCATATCATCTTTAGATGATTTAAATTGTTGCTTAATTAAATTATAATGTGTTCTAATGATAAATTCTGTGGTGCAAATTTTATTTTGGACGTACTTTGATATGCATATTTGATGAATGTGATTTTTTTAAGTAAATGTCAATGTATTTCATGCGCATTGTGTTGTTGAAATCATTAGACTTGTTTTAGTTAACTGCTTAAGGTGTGTAAATTGTGTCTTAAAGAACGCTTGAGGTGCGGGTGTGATTAAATTGAGTTTTTTTTAAAGAATATAAACTATTTTGACATGTAGATTTTTATTATGAACCTAGAGTATGTTCTAGGGGTGAAAATGGAGTTTTAGAAGGGTTTGGATGTGCAATTAATTTTCAAATGGTTTTGGCGTAAAACATTTGTGTGTTTTAAAGTGAGGCCTTCTAGTATGCATGTGTGATGTTTTTCTAATTGAGAAATTGTTTGTTTAAGGGAATTTTGAGATGAAAAACATGGCTGGGATGGTTTTTGGGGTTGTTTGGTAGGTGAAAAATGTGTTTTCAAGTTCTTGTATGTGTGTGTATATTTTAATGGGGGTTTTCAATGAAAAATGAGTTATTTTGGGTGTGTTCCCTTGTTGTGAACACTTGAATTTAAATTGTAAACTGTTTGAATAATGGAAAAAATGTTTTGATATTGTTACCTTGAGTATTTGGTTTTAAAGTGACGTCTCTATATTACATAAAGTGGTTTTTGGTGTAAAGTTATCTTGGTTTATCTTGAAATGATTTAACAAATAGTTTAAATGATTTATCGATGATGCAAAAGCAGTATTTTGGAAAAATTGAATATGTGTCTGTATTTAAAGTAGAATGTTTATATAAAATGAGACGTTTTTGGTTTAAACCCACTTTGCATTGCTTGGTGGTGTTTTATAAGTGGTTAAAGTGGTTCAGTTAATTATGTAATTGGTGCGAAACTAGTTTTAAGGACAATTTATTAAGCAAGTGGTTTGAAATAACTCTCTTATTTGTAATTGGGTGTATTTATTTTTGTCAGACCTTGTTATGTTATTTAAATAATGCTTTTTAAGTTGTGCGAGTTTTTTATGTTCTTCTTTGAGTGTTTCCAAAGGGGGACTTGTGAAATTATTAGGTAACTATAAATATATTCCGGAATGGTATTTTGGTGTGCGTGTGTTATTGAAATGTTGTTTGGGTATATAAGTGGTGGATTTTGTGTGTAAGGTATTTTTTGGTCTGTGATATGAGAAAAAAATATACTTTGTGAATGTGAAACTTGATTGAGCATAAGGGAAAACCCCAGGTATCTAGGCAGGAGGACTAGAACTAGTGCTCTAGTGATCCAAAGTAGTATCATCCCTTTTTCACATAGCTAGATTGACGATTACAACAATAACTAAACTTTTTAATGACTAAGGGTCGTGGTTTCTATGCCATGTTTCACTGAGAAATGAGGTTCTAGGGTCCCACTCAGGCTAGATAAACCTTAGGGGATTCACCCGCAGTGCTCTACTATTCATGGCGTGGGGCCTTTAGTTGGCATACAGAGGACCACTTGAGTTTGTGCATGTTATTTATAAATTTCCTCTTCCATTTCTCAAGTACTATTTTTGAAATCGGTTTTCTTTCAGTGTTCTTTTCTTTTTCTTTTTCATCTTTTAATTTTTTTCATTAAAATCATTTTAAAAATATGGTTTTAATTGATCATGTTAAATTATCTTTTTGATGTTGTGACATAGAACCTTTTTTTTGGTGGTGTCCTACTAGGCTTTTGTCTCACACCCTACATAAAACTTTGGGTGTATGTAGACCTTGTTCTTTGTGTATTCTAGGTTGAGGCATCATGCTCAGTGATGATGGTTTTGGTCTTTAATGGTCTTCTCATGGAGGTTGGTGTTGTGGCGTGTAGATGTTGCACCTCTCTTGTTTCATTGAGGTTTGAGTTAGAGTGTTAGTTTCTTTTTTTTGTCGTTTATTTTTAGATGTTGTTTCATGTTGTAAACCTTAAATTTGATTTTAGTTTAAGGGTCTATTTGGTTGTTAGTTCATAGTGGTATTTTATTTATCTGTGTAGTGGTTTTGTGTTTACTATTTTGAGTAAACCATTCACACATATTAATCTTGATACCTGAGAACTTGTGCCATCCCGTGGGGGTTAGGAACACCCTTTGAGACATGATGTGGACCGGGTCGGGTTCTGGGTCGGGTGGAGACCCGGCTTGGTTCGTGACATTTCATATGTTTTATAGGTATTCATAAGAGAAATCGATTAGATAATGAAGTTTTGGATGAGTTGGATTTAAAATGGCCATGGTGATAGTTGTGGTGGATGTTGTAGTCTAATCCATTTTTTAGTTGTGGGTGTGGTAAGAAGAACATTTTGGAGGATTGGTGAGGCTTGGGATGAAAACACCCATTTTGGGTGGGTGGTGCTCCTGTGGTGGATGTCCACACCATGGATATGGGAGTTTTAGTGAGCATGGTGTTTTGGGGAGTTTAGTTATATCCTAATTAACCATCGGGAGGGGTAAAATGCCCATTTTGTGGGTAGGGTACTTGGAGATTTTCCTTATGGAAAATGAGAAGAGTGAAAAAAGAATGTTATTGATAACTATGGTGCTAATTTTAGGCATTTAAATTGTTCGTGAGTGAGTTGGAAATTGGGTGGATGAGTCCTCCATGTCATGGTTCTACCCATAGTGTGTCCAAGAATTTATGGAAGTCACTTAATGCCATTTTTGGATCTCATTGGGGAGCCATAGTCTGGAGAACCATGGTCTGTTGTGTAAAAATACGACATGGTTTTGATTGTTCTTGTTTTTAAAAGACCGTAAATGATCAGTGAGATTGGGGGGGATAGGTTGGTTTCACAACATTGAGCATTTCTAAACCTTATTGGTGTTATGAAATTTTGATTTTAAATTCTTCTTTTTCTAAAAAAAATCATTTTGGTATTCTTATCCATTTAAGGTCTCTCAAACCTGATGGTTCCCTTAGGTGTTTCTAAATATCCTTTTTCTAGTAGTGCTTTCTTTATTTTGGATTTTTGGAGGGTTTGGACTTAATATCAATTGAAGAATAGGTGGGAAACCCAATTATACTAGTTGTGGTGAAATTATTCAAAAATTTAAAATCTAATTGTTTTAAAATCTGAATTCTTGTTTTTGTTTATTCTAAATAATTTTGATAAACTAATAAAAACCTCTCAAAAAAGGCCACTTGGAGTGTTCTACCTTATATATATTACAGCTTTGAAGAACCATAATTATAGGAGGAGGAAGAATAAGAAGAAGAATACAGGAAGGGTGAAATTCATTAAATGGGGAGGATAGATCCTCCATAATGATGGAAGTCTCTCCATGCCACGGCGGGTTCTCTATAGAGATCCATGGTGGAGGGTTCCATGATCATGTTGGGTTCCATGATTGTGTTGGGTTCCAACACACAGTGGTGTCAGTCTATCTCATTTTTTAAGAGTCTGAAAAAGGAGAAGTTAATTCCAAGACATTGAGAATTATATGAGATTAAAGGGGTTCCAAAATTTGAATTTCAAACCCAAGCATTTCCCTAAAACCCTTATTTTGGTATTCCTCTTTTTTGTAGGGCCCTTGATCCTCAGGGGTCCCATGGATATTTGTGTTAATCCTATTTTTAGAGGAGATTATTCTCTTTAATTTTTGTAGGGTTTGGACTTAAAATCGAAGAAGATGTGAGAAAGTTAAATCTACTAGTTGTGGTGTGACTCTTTGGAACTAGAAATATTATTGTTTTAAAAGATAAATGATTTAGTTTATTTTTGCTTAATGATTTTGATAAACTGATAAAAACTTCACACCAATAGTCCACATGGATTGGACAACCATTTATATATTATAGCTATGAATCACCATAATTATGGGATATAGAGGAAGAAGAAGAAAAACAGAGGAAGTTCAAAATTTACAAAATATGGGAGGACCCTCCACAGTGTGGTCCTATCCATGGTGTGTTCAAAATGATGATGGAAGTTACTCCAAATTGTGGTGAGTTATTTGTGGGTAGTAATCATTGTTGAGGGTTCCATGACCTTTTTGGGAACTAACACACTATGGTACTGGTTTGTATCATTCTTTAATGTCCAAAAATATTGTTGGGATTAGGGAGTTATGTTGGTGCCCTGAATTTGTGAATTTCAAGACATTAAATGGGTTCTAAAATTTGGATTTTAAACTCTAATATTTTCACAAAACCCTCATTTTGGTATTCTTCTTCTTACTAGGGCTCTCAAACCAATGGGTTCCTACAAGAATTTTTGGAAACCTCCTTCTTTTTGAGCTTTGTATCTTTGATTTTTTGATGCTTTGTTCTTAAAAAGGGCTGTGAAGATAAATATACTAGATTTGGTACAATTATTAAAAAAACTCATTGGGATAGTGATAGAATAACCCCCACCATCCCTTCTACCCAAATTCCTTTCAATTCCACCCCTTCAATTTTTTTTGAGAATCTGAATGTTTCATCAATGTATCATTAAGTACAATGGATGCATCAAACCCTCTTTCAAGATACACCTTTTTTATTGCATTGATTTCCCTTTCCATCTCAGTAGACACCATATTCAACACCACCTCATAAATATAGATGAAAATGAATCTATAAAATATCACCTTGTCTTTAGAAGTTGTGTCACCACCATTCATTTGGACAAAAATCCCTTTCTTCATGCATACCTCAAGACTTCTATTTGAAAATGGTAAAACATTTATGCTCTGATTTCTAGAAATGAAATTAAATCCCCGGACCTTTTAAAAATTCCAAACCCTATTGGATAATAATTTTTTGTAGTCCTCCTTGAATCTTTTCCACACACAACTTAAAAAAAATTATTGTTTCAGGTAGTGTATAAGTTTACATCAAAACCATGTTCCTTTAAATATAGAATCAAGGTTCCCTTACTTGGAAAACAATGGATGCTTTTAAAATTTTCAATTTAAGTAACTTCTTGATAACATAGCCTTGGGACCCCGAATAGATTTATTCTATAAAGACTCCATAAGAAAAGGATACAAGACTTTCCTTGGAAGATAAACCACTACTACATTTGATCCCACAAGACAAGAAGTAACATCTTCAGATCTATCTATATGATGATAGAATATGATTTTTTCTATAGATTTAGGAAAACACTTGATAGTCCTCTTAGAAGAGAACTTTGATTCATTGTTAGTTTTAATGCACTTGACATGCCTTCATTTTTAGTTATAAATGAGTGATATCCCAATGACACAAGCTCTTACATAAGAAACATACTGTTGAAATTTATGCAAAAAATAATTAAATGTATGAGTATTTTATTTCCCAAAACTAATGGAAAATACCTCATGGGAATCAAGAGAAACATTTCCCTAACTAGTGAACACAAAGACTATAAGACATACCCAATCGAAATCCCAATGTTTCTATCTCTTATCCCACTAAAATTACTATAGCCTTTATATAATCCAAATAATCATACATATAATATGCATCGAGAGAAATAAAATTTATCAAATATGGAAGGTTTAAATACCCTTTCAACCTAATAAAAACTAAATATAGCCATGAAATACCTGAATAATGTTTCTCTTTATTATACTCATAGTAAAGGGTGGGTTTATTCAAACCATTTTCATTACTACCACAATATATGGATAACACCTCAATATCTTCTCTAAAATTATTTTTTTATAGAAAACATGATAGTGCATCCACAACCATTCTATAACATATTTGGGACAAACATGGAAATGCTTTTTGTGGTAGATGTTTCTCTTGTTGTTTTAAAAACATGATACTTACTGATTATAGAAAAAAACTACACTTATAGTCTTTTTGAGTATCAATAGTGGAAGATACTAGTTCATTAAAAACAACACTACTGGTATTTTTTATAGTTTCCTCTACAACACCACCAATAAAAACTTTTGGAATAATAGGTTTGTCTCCTATAAAATATGACATCTCAAACATAATTGAAATTGGTATTATTTGTTCATGAATGATTCCAATCACATATTTGGCCCATGTCACATTCCTCTCCCACTACTCCTTGTCACGGATTCCTCCATATGAATGAGTGCCCAATTCTTTCATAACAAAAATTGTTCTCCCATATTTCTGTGGTGGCCTCTTCAATGGGGAAGATAGATCTTTATAAGGATTATGAATTTCCATCCCACTAAATTTCTCCATTATTATTTATTTAAACATATACCATGTGACATTCATATGGATTTAAACCATTACATTAAGATAGTGTATGGAAGTTCCTTATATACTTACTTGAGAAGGAGGTACTGTGGACTCCTCCAGTGTTTGTTAGATTCTAAAATACAATTTTTCCAATGTAATCTATCCCATAGGATCCTTCCCTTTGAACACTGATAACTCAGTTTTTCAAGTGAGTGACATTAAATCATGGATAAAGGTAGGAACATTAATCATACAAGCTATGTTTCTCTCCTACTACTTATCTATGAGTTTGTTTAAATTCATTCCCAAATCCTTTTTTAACATTGAAGGTTGGGATTATCCCTACCGTGATTACATCTTCAACCACCAAATCAAACCTTCACTTGATCATTCATCTCTTATTCTTAGCATTGCATGTTTTTCTCATTATTAAATCTATATTGAATACCATCGTCTTGACAAACACCAAACACTAGCCCACCCCTTCAAAATGAGCTTGATGGTATGTATTGATCATCATGGAGCTCCTCTATTTCCCGGTAGGTTGGAACAATTGATAAAAAAACCCCACACCAATAGTCCACTTGGAGTTGTCCACCTTGTATATATTGCAGCTATGAAGAACCAAAATTATAAGAGGTGGAGGAAGAATAAAAAGAATAGAGGGAGATAGAAATTCATTATAGCTACCTTGACTCTACCACCTAAGCCTTTGACTGAATTATATCAAAATTATTCCCCACATATTCTCTATCCAACCATCCCCTTTAAATAAACTCACCCCCATAGAGATAAAATGCTACCCCTAGAAGCTAAATCCCATTCCCACACACGATCATCCCCCTCTATTCCTTATTCTAAAATGACTATCATAGACCTTAGGTTAATATTTTCTTAGTGAAAAATGGTTTTAGACAAGGGTTATGGGAAATTCCCACACCATGTTTGATAACATTACTACATGGAATTTTATCTTGGAAATAATGATTTTAACATATGAGAAAATAGGTTTTGATGTGGTGATTTGGATTTAAAATGAATTTGTCCTTTTTTATTCGAACTTGGTTGTCATGTTAAAATTGGGGCACATTGGGTAGCACCATAAAGTGATAACTTGAGTTAGGGGGAACTGCATTTCACTCATGTTTTTTTCTATTCAGGGATTCCTACTTTGATGGGGGGTGGTATTTTGTGTATTGGATTCAAAAAATTACTACAATAAAGTAAGGTTGATTCATTTCATGCATATGTGTTTTCAAGTCCTAGGCGTCTGAGTTGAGGTTGTAGGTACCTGTCAAAATAATGGGTTAAATGAAAAAAGGATATTTAGTGTGAGTTACTCATATGGGTTATCTTGGTTTGTTGATTTATATTATACTCACCCACCGTATATGTATCCTGGTGTGTATACGGTTACTATTCAACATGATGTAGGTAAGGGGATGACCTATTACCTTTCTAGAAGGGCATATTGATGTTGGGATCACGGGAGATGGAGTTGTGAGCAACGAGGTAGTAGTCATGTGGACCATGGGATAGTGCCAACCAAGCACTTGTTTTTACTTTTGGGTTGTTGGTCTTGTAGTATTAATTGAGAATACTGTTTTCCACTATGACTCTGACATTTGATATTATTATATTGTGTGTTGTAGTTTGTTCTAGTTTAATTATTGCATCATATGTATACACTGTATTTTAGTTTGTTGATGTATTTTGGATTATACATAAGGGTAAATCATCACCCAAATGATATTATATACCCTTTCCATTTATTTTGAACCTTGGGTATTAGGGGGACGAACCTAGGTTTAGTGGAGTTTCACTCCTTCCGAACTAAATTGGTTGGGGTTGGGATGCCATACATATAATCTTTTTAAGGATGATGGAATTATGAAATAATGTGGATGAAAATTTAATAATCTCTTCAATAAAGATATGATGTGTGGATAAGACTTGGATAATCTAATTATAAGTAGAGAGGATCTCAATTATAGATATTATTGAAAAGTTGTACCCTTTGAGGTTAAATTAGCTTTAAGATTTTTGAAAAATGGTAAGGCATTTGGGCTAGACAACCTAAAGCAAGGAAATATTAACGGAGTTAGGTATTAAAAGGTTAAATATTTTATTTAATGGGATTATTAAATCTAAAAAATATCCAATATTTTTATGAAGTTTTCTTTAGTACCTCTGTAAAAAAATAAAGGTGGTATTTTAATTTTTTGGAATTATAGAGGCATTAAGATTATAAGTCATACCATGAAATTTTGGGAGAGAATGATGAAATTAAAGACTCAAATGGATTATAAATTTTTAGATAATAAATTTGGATTTATGTACAATAATTCAACCCAATAAGAAATTTGTTTTGTTATATATCTGATGGAGTATCATTGATTAAAATCCCAATATTTTCATATAGTTTTCATTGATTTGGAAAAGGATTATGATAAAGTTCCTAGAGAGGTTTTATGGAAAACTCTTAAAAGAAAAGTGTTGTAGGTGGAGTACATAAAACTCATCAAATAAATTTATAAAAGGAGTTCAACTCAAGTTATAACTCTGGTAGGTGATAAGAAACTGGCTTTGAAGAACATTCCAATAAGGTTAGAGGGTGTGGGGATGTGCTTGGGCAGCTGTAGGGATACTTGGTATGGGATTAGCCATGCCATTGCTGTGTGATGGGAATAGGGTGCTGTTTTTTTGGTAACATGAGTAAGGAGTTAATATATAGTATTGGGAAAATATTTTTAATATATATTAATTAGTTGTTAGTTGGTTAGGTAGTTTATGGGAATATTAAATAAGGGATTCTTGGGGACACTAGTGCAGAAAACATTTTTTACATCGGTTATTTTTCATTATTTACGTCGGTTTTTAGGCGACGTTAATACGGACGACGTTATAAATAACGTTTTTTACGTCAGTTATTTAAAACCCGACGTAACATCCCCAACATCGCGGTGTTTATCACGTCGGTTCATTAATAACCGACGTGATAAATATGCGCGGGGGGGGGGGGGGGGGGTTTATCTCGTCGGTTATTTTCTAAACCGACGTGATAAAACGCCTGGGATATCGTTTATCACGTCGGTTATGTCATAACCGATGTGATAAACCCTTCCCCGGGCCTATTATCACGTCGGTTTCTTAAATAACCGACGTGATAAAAAGGCCTGGGAAACGTTTTAACACGTCGGTTATCCAATAACTGATGTGGTAAATCGATTCCCAGGCCTTTTAGCACGTCGGTTATATTAAGAACCGGCGTGATAAAAGGCCCGGGAACGGTTTATCACGTCGGTTCTCTAAAAAACCGACGTGATAAACCCCTACCGATTTATTTACCACGTCGGTTATAAAATAACCGACGTGAAAGCGATATTTTTTTTTTAAAATAATTGCACTGCTCTCACCAAAAAGCAACCAGAAACCAAACAACAAAAATAACCATGCCAGCCCTCCCCCAAGCCCCAACTGAACCCCACCCTCATATATACCCACCTAACAACCTGGCCAGCCCTCCCCCACCACATTGGAGCCCCACCACAACCCTTGGACAGCCCCCCCACCCTCATTTACACCCGTACAACCCCTAGTACAGCCTCAAACACCCATTGGACACCCCTCCCATATCCCTTGGACACCCCCACCCCTTGGACACCCCCACCCCTTGGACAGCCCCCCACCCTCATTTACACCACAAGACCCCTAGTACAGCCTCAAACACCCATTGGACACCCCCCACACCTTGACAGCCCTCCCAGACCCCTTGGACACCCCCCCGACCCCTGGACACCCCCCCGACCCCTAGGACAGCCCCAAACACACCTTGGACACCCCTCCCATATCCCTTGGACACCCCCCCACCCCTTGGACACCCCCACCCCTTGGACAGCCCCCACCCTCATTTTCACCCAACCGGCCCCTTGGACAGAACTCCCAGACACCTTGGACACCACTCCCATATCCCTTTGACACCCCCCACCCCTTGGACACCCCCACCCCTTCGACAGCCCCCCCACCCCCTGGACACCCCCGACCCCCTGGAAACCCCCCCGACCCCTTGGAAACCCCCCCATCCCCTTTGACAGCCCCAAACACCCCTTGGACACCCCCCACCACTTGGACACCCCCCACCCCTTGGACAGCCCCCCCACCCTCATTTACACCCAACCGACTCCTTGGACAGCCCCAAACACACCTTGGACACCCCTCCCATATCACTTGGACACCCCCCACCCCTTGGACACCCCCACCCTCATTTACACCCCCCGACCCCTAGGACAGCCCCAAACACACCTTGGACACCCCTCCCATATCCCTTGGACACCCCCCAAACACCCACCCACCCCCTTGGAACCTTTCCCCCCATACCAAAATCCAGACCAGAAAAACCATCAACAGTAGACCAAAACAAGAAGTAGAGAAAAATTAAACATTCACTTATATAACATTCAAAACTTACACTGTAAACTTCAAAAAAAACTAAATCCAACCTAAACGACTACGAAATACACAATTACATTGACAATATTCAAAATTACATTTTACATTACAAACAACTAAAAGTCAATCAAACCTGTAAAATAATTTGACCACTCCACTTGTAAGTGTTTGATATCTTCAGCAGTAAAGGGTTGAGGGTCATCAAAAAACTACAAAGGAAAAGGATAGTAGTCAAAGTGTATAATGAATAAATCAAATTGAAATATTATGAGAAAGAGGAAATCTTACCAGGTCAAAACTCAGAACTGTCCCAGTTGTTATTATTTCATACATAAATCTTAACATGTAATATCCGCATTCGATGATGCCTTGTTGCTCATGACATTTCTGTTTGAATGAGTGTAAATTCAATATATTATATTTATGTAATAAATCAAAATGTACAAATTATAAATGGATATTTACCTTCGCATGTACATATTTGATCTTGAAATTCCTGTTCTTTGCGCTTTTTCAAAAGTGGACCCATGCCCTGTTAGAAAATAATACGAATGGGGTAAATTTAAAATTCATTATAATATATAAAACTATTGTGAAATTGAAACTTACGTTTCCAATATATTCTTAAAACTTTCTCGCACATCATCATGGAGAGAGCATATCCAATAAAGTGTTTTCTCCCTAGGGCAAAAAACCCCTAACATCCAATGATCCCTGATAAAAGGAAATTTAACGTTAGTGGTTTTTTATGTTAAAAGATAATTAACTCTTTGAGAGGGATGTGTTTCATACCTCTCACAAAAAGGCATCATCCAACACTGTGTGATTACATTCTTTTCAAATCTATCAGCAATATAAAGCATTCTTTGTTCCTCATCCAATGCACATGCTTCAGGGGAAATCAATTGTGGGTCCACGAATCCATATACATCTGTCAGCTCATTCCTCTCACAAATTTTATACAGATACCTAATACAAAGCAGACATAAGTATACATTTTTAATAAATATAACGCAAGGAAAAGGTGTTAAGACTTACATGATAAAAATTTGCACCACGTTGATGCCCAACTTATCTCCAGTGACAAACTCCATGATATTAGTTTTCATAATCCCCACACTTAGTTCACGTCCACAGACATGAGCTTCCATTGTAAAGTCATAATGATCCGCCAACAAATTTGAATATCTTGAAAATTTTTCAAGACTGCTAGTATCTGTATCTGATGTCATAGCTATCTGTCTTTGTTGTTGTCTATACAGTATTTCTTTACCTTTGAAGTATTCCTGTAAAAATAAATTGAAAAATATATTAGTTTTCAAATGATAAAACATTAATAAAAATATAAAATAAAAGATATAACATCCATAACTCTATGGTAATGAGTCGAAGAAGTCTGGATGGCCAAAGTAAAAAATGGCCGATACTATGTCCAACTGTCGTCACCTCATCTGTAGGTAATGGTATCTGAGCTGATCTATCTATAATATCCTGTACAGTGACCCTCTGATTCTCTACCTCTAACTGTTGATGATGAACTGTATCTCCTATAAAATATACCATCCCATATGCAACTATATGATGTTGAGGATCATCAACATACAACTCACAATAAGTAGGTAGCTGCGGCGGAGGAGGAGGATCAAAAATGGGGTCCGCAGGCTGAGGTGGGGGAGTGGGAGCTACTGGGAGAGGTGGAGTGGGAGCTGCACCCTGAAATTGTCTTTGCAAGTCTGCAAACATAAACTGAACTGATGATCTAATATTGTCCTCCATTGTCGCATTAATATTATGGACTTCAGCCTCCAAGGATTCTATTTTTTTTATAAACTCCCTCAACGTTAGAAGTTGAGGAACGTGGCAACACTTTTCTTACCGATACACCTGCCGGATATCCTCTTACACGGCCAGGATGTTCGGGCTTTCCCAATGCCACAGATAAAATATCTTCCCTCCCAGATGGTGTAAATGTCCCCTGTGAACTCTGCTCCTCAAGAGAGTCCTGTAATAATTAATTGAACATTTATATAATGATTGGAAATATATGACGAAAATAGTAAACTTAAATAAATAAAATAGATATCTTACAATCCTCTCAACTACGAGTCTCGATTCTTCCGAAAGATATTTTCCTTTTTTGCCCTTCCGAGTTCTTTTCCATTTCTCATGTCGAGATGGAGGGGATGGAAGGGCCACCTCTCCAGAGCTTGAAGACTCAGCTCTTAGTTGTTGAAATTTTTCTGCCATCATTTGTTCTTCCAATAATGCATACCCTCCCCGAGATAAACTATGAGGGTATACATTTTTAGATTGGATCTCTTGATGAGCTTTCCTTGTTTGCTGTAAATTAAGAATAAGTAATCATTAACAAAACAATAACAAGATCATTTATATAAGAAAGATTATAAAAGTTTACATTGCCCTTACCAAAAATGATTCTTTTCTTCTACTTTCAAAAAATTGTCTCCATGTGTCTTCATCTATAAAAGGATATATACGACATGGATTCTCACGACTCCTATGACCATAAATGAAATCATATGAGAGGGTTGATTTGAAATACCTCCATCTCCTAGCAGCCAACGATAAGCATTTCTTCCTGACTCCTCCAGTATCAGGAATATCAAATGTCATCTGATAAAAAAGAGGTTAAAAATATTATATATACTAGAAACATTTAAAGAACAGTCAAACAATAGCAAAAGATCTTACCAAAATGGTCTCCCACAGCTGATAAATTATCGCCTTATCCACACTTCTCCAATCATCATAGAGAATGCTTACTTTGCTCTTAGCCTGAGTTGCTACAAAACCCTTAAAATCTTTAGCATTTGGACCTCTAGGAAGATCATCATCATCAAACTCCACGACTATCCTCTCCTCCTTTGTACGGGCAAGTGATAATTTTGGTAAACGTGTGCACCCACGCTTACCAACCTTTGAACTCTTTTTCGTAATAGGAGCATGTGAATGTTCCTCCCCAGATGTATGACCAATATGCTTATCTCCAGAATCATGTGGCTGATCAACTGATTGATCTGTCATTTTCCTTCAAATCAAAAAAACAAACATTAGTTCACAAATATACAAATTCAAATATTGTAATACTACTTAATCAGAAAATAGAAAAGTGTACTAAATTACATAATAGTAAACATTGGTAATATGGTAAGCATGTTAAACAATGATAAACATGGTAAACACAGGCAAAAGGTTGCCAAGGAGTTGGCCCAAGAAAGCTGAAAAGTGGACTCAATGAGTCCACCGGTCAGCCGGTGTGAGCTCACCGGCCAGCCGGAGGACCCAGGCAGTAGACTTTCCCACTGCCTGGTGCCACCGGCCGGCCGCTGGCTCACCACCGGCCGGCCGGTGGACCAGACACCCTTGCTCTGTCTGGACCACCGGCCGGCCGCTGGATCACCACCGGCCGACCGGTGGACCAGACAGAGAGCCTTCCTCTGTCTGGACCACCGGCCGACCGGTGGTCCAGAAAGAGAGCCTTCCTCTCTGTCTGGACCACCGGCCGGCCGCTGGCTCACCACCGGCCGGCCGGTGGACCAGACAGAGAGCCTTCCTCTCTGTCTGGACCACCGGCCGGCCGCTGGCTCATCACCGGCCGGCCGGTGGACCAGACAGAGAGCGTTCCTCTTTGTTTGGACCACCTGCCGGCCGCTGGCTCATCACCGGCTGGCCGGTGGTCCAGACAGCTTTGCTCTGGACCACTGGCCAACCGGTGATCCACCATCAGCCAGCCGGTGCGCCCAGGACTTCTCCTCTTTACGGTTTTATTGATTTATCGTTTTGGTTTGACACATGTTTTAATAAGTAAAAAATTTACAATATCTAACATTATATGAAAAAACTAAATGTAAACAAGAAATAAACATGTGTTACCTGTAATTTTAGGAATGTACAGTTGGATTGTTTTCCCAAATTCTTTCGTCGTGATCGTTCCTTATGGCACAAACCATGTCTCCAACATACTCATCATTATGTTCTGTTAATCTTTCCATGGAAGTAGGGATCTCACATAAATCAGCATCTTCATCAAATTCATCCTCACCAACATATTGTTTTTTCCCTTGTAAAACAACAGCCCACTGCATATCTGATTGATCTACTACATAGAAAATTTGTTTGTCATGTGTTGCCATTATAAAAGAATCAGTTGTGTCTTCCAATCTATTCAGATTAACAAGTGTCATTCCAAATTCATCGTGTCTGACACTGTTGTTACCGATAAACCATTTACAGTTAAAAACAGGAACTTTAATTTTAAAGTAATCAGCCTCCCATATGTCTTCAATCACTCCATAATATGCACTTGATGCCGAAATTGGGTTTCTGTTCTTAGCACTCGAAAAATGCATTGCTTCTGCAAACACCAATACACCACTATTCTGAACTGCACTTCTGTTGTCCTGAGCTTTCATATGAAATGTATAGCCATTAATGTCATAAGCGGACCATGTTATCACATTTAAAGATGGACCACCCACTATCCATTTTAATTTCTCTGATACATCTGATCTACCAAGCAAGGTCTTTTTAAACCATGGCAAAAAAGTTTTGTTGTGCTCATTCAAAATCCACATTTCTTTCTTCTTTGGATGACATTGTTTCAACTCATTAATATGAAATGTGATATACGGTTGAACATCAGCTATGTTATTCAAGATGTATGATTCTAACTTCTTCATATGTTCAGATGACAGTGATTTGACTTTCAAGCCACGAATCCCCTTTCCCTCATTATTAACCCGTTCATGGCGAGATGGAGGCAAACCTATGTGTTGCGCCGTAGCCAAGTAGCTCGTACAAAACTCTGCTACCTCCTCAGAAATATACTTTTCAATAATGGAGGCTTCAGGTCGATATGGATTTTTAACATATCCCTTTAATATTTTCATATACCTTTCAAAAGGATACATCCAACGAAGATATACAGGTCCACAAAGCTTTATTTCTTGAACCAGATGAATCATTAAATGCACCATCATATCAAAACAAGTTGGAGGAAAATACATTTCCAAATGACAAAGTATAAAAATTGCATCCTTTTCCAAAATGTTCAAAGCATTCACATCAATCGCCTTGTTACAAATTGAATTGAAAAAATAACACAACCTCATTATAGTCTTTCTGACACGGATGGGCAATATTCCATGCAGTGCAACTGGTAGAATTTGTTGCATCATGACGTGACAATCATGTGATTTCATACCTATAAACTTCAAGTCTTTCAATGAGACAAAATATTTTACATTTTAAGAATAACCTTGAGGCACTTTGATATCATGAAGACACTGACAGAAGCTACTTTTCTCCCTCTTCGATAATGTATGACAAGCCGGGGGAAGAAATGTTCGTCTTCCTTTAGGAGTGGGAGCTAACTCCAAACGTATTCCCATTGATAGTAGGTCTAACCTTGCATTCAACCCATCTTTTGTCTTTCCTTTAATATCTAGCAATGTTCCGATCAAAGAATCACAGATATTCTTCTCCACGTGCATGACATCAATATTATGTTTGACTTCATGATACCTCCAATATGGTAGCTCAAAAAATATTGACCTTTTCTTCCAAATATGTCTATCATTACCAGATTTCTGTGTCTTTCCCAATGTCACATCAAGGTTTTTCACCCTCTCAAAATACAAATCTGGGGATAAAGGTTTTGGAGCAGTATCAAATTCTTGTGAGCCATTGAATGCCTTTTTTAGTCTTCTATAAGGGTGATCCATAGGCAAAAACTTTCGATGACCCATGTACACTGTTTCCCTCCCATGATGCAATTGACAATATGACGTCTGTTGTTCGCAAATTGGACATGCTTTATGCCCTTTAACACTGTATCCAGACAAATTTCCATATGCTGGGAAGTCATTTATAGTGAATAGAAGCACTGCATGCAGTTGAAAATATTCCATTTTATAAGAATCATACACCCTAATACCATCAGCCCATAACAGTTTCAAATCATCAATCAGCGGTGACAAGTATACATCAATATCATTTCCGGGTTGCTTTGGACCAGAGATCATGATACTCAACATGACATATTTACGCTTCATACAAACTTCAGGAGAGAGGTTTTAAATTACCAATAAAACAGGCCATGAACTATGTGTGCTACTGAGGGTTCGGTATGGATTCATTCCATCTGTGCACAAGCCTAGTCTCAGATTTCTAATTTCATTTCCAAATGTAGGGTACTGGGCATCAATTTTCTTCCATTGTGGACAATCAGCTGGATGACGTATTTTTCCATCACATACCCGCTCATCAGCATGCCATCTTAACCTTTTTGCATCATGTGAATTAGAAAATAAACGTTTGAAACTAGGAATTATAGAAAGATACCAAAATACCTTTGAAGGGAGCTTTGTAATCTCTACATCAGCTTGTGATTTTTCTTTCACCTTATACCGTGATGTCCCACATTTAGGACACTCTTTCAGAAATTCATATTCCTTCCTATATATAATGCAGTCATTCGGACAGGAATGTATTTTCCTGTATCCCAATCCCATCGGGCATAATATTTTTTTGGCCTTATAATGTGAATCTGGAAGATCGTTATCTTTTGGAAGAATGTCTTCCATCAATTGTAGCAGCTCTGTAAAACTTCTGTCACTCCATCCATGTTTCGCCTTCAGGTTAATCAATCTTAACACCGCCGACAAAACCGTAAAATCTGTACAACGAGGATATAATGGTTTTTCGGCATCACCATATAGACGTGAAACTGTCGGTTCTATCTCAATTTGTTCTGCTACAATATCGCGAATCATTTCTTCAATTCCATCGGAGTTACCATCTTGCGATTCATTATCATCAGTGACATTCTGTCCAGTTTCGCCATGCCAAATCCAAGGGTTGTAACTCAGATTGAAACCATGACAAATCAGATGATCTTTTATCTCTCTACTTTTCAACTTCTTCATATTCAGACATTTCAGGCATGGACAGAAAAAAATGTCACTACTTGGAACATTTCGTTTAGAAAATTCCAAAAAGGCATCAACACCTTCCTCATATTCATTGCTCATTCGATGTGCTGTAATCAAACTTCGACTCATTATTACCTATAACAAATAGCAAAAATATATATATTTTTTAGCTAAGACAAATATATGTTTATATGAAAAAAATCATAATTTGAATGTAAACAATTTTGAAATATAAAACAAATCGATGTGTATTTAAAAAAATATGCTTGAATATTATTTTTTAAACAAAATATAGTAAGATATAACACCCCCCTGGAAACCACCCCCACCCCCTACCCCCTTGGACACCCCCCTGGACACCCCCCAACACCCACCCACACCCTTGGACAGCCCCCCACACCCACCCACCCCCTTGTAAACCCCCCTGGACACCCCCCGACCCCTCTGGACAGCCCCCCGCCCCTCCTGGACACCACCCCCACCCCCTACCCCCTTGGACACCCCCTGGACATCCCCCAACCCTCTGGACAGCCCCCCACCCACCCAGACAACCCCAAATACCCTCTGGAGAGGCCGCCACCCACTTGGACAGCCCCCCACACCCATCCAACCCCTTGGACACCCCCCTGAACACCCCACCGACCCCTCTGGACAGGCCGCCACCCCCTTGGACAACCCCCCACACCCACCCATCCCCTTGGAAACCACCCTGGACACCCCCCGACCCCTCTGGACAGCCCCCGACCCCTCTAGAAAGCACCCCCACCCCTCCTGGACACAACCCCCCACCGCCGACCTGCTTGGACACCCCCCTGGACACCCCCAACCCTCTGGACAGCCCCCCACCCCTCCTAAACACCACCCCCACCCCTACCCCCCTTGGACACCCCCCTGGACACCCCCCAACACCCACCCACACCCTTGGACAGCCCCCCACACCCACCCACCCCCTTGTAAACCCCCTGGACACCCCCGACCCCTCTGGACAGCCCCCCGCCCCTCCTGGACACCACCCCCACCCCTACCCCCTTGGACACCCCCCTGGACATCCCCCAACCCTCTGGACAGCCCCCCACCCACCCGGACAACCCCAAATACCCTCTGGAGAGGCCGCCACCCACTTGGACAGCCCCCCACACCCATCCAACCCCTTGGACACCCCCCTGGACACCCCACCGACCCCTCTGGACAGGCCGCCACCCCCTTGGACAGCCCCCCACACCCACCCATCCCCTTGGACACCACCCTGGACACCCCCCGACCCCTCTGGACAGCCCCCGACCCCTCTCGAAAGCACCCCCACCCCTCCTGGACACAACCCCCCACCCCCGACCTTCTTGGACACCCCCCAACCCTCTGGACAGCCCCCACCCCTCCTAAACACCACCCCCACCCCCTACCCCCTTGGACACCCCCCTGGACACCCCCCAACACCCACCCACACCCTTGGACAACCCCCACACCCACCCACCCCCTTGTAAACCCCCCTGTACACCCCCTGACCCCTCTGGATAGCCCCCCACCCCTCCTGGACACCACCCCCACACCCTACCCCCTTGGACACCCCCCTAGACACCCCCAACCCTCTTGATAGCCCTCCCACCCCCTGGAATCCCCACCCTCTCGGGGATTTATAGAAAACGATGAAAAATTAGTGAAATCATAAAATTAGTCAATATTGCAAGTCGAACTAATAGATCTAGGGATGATAAATAAGATTATGGTGCCAAAACGAGTTAAAAGGGTTCGCAATCGAAGAATCTTAGCTAGTTTCAACAAAAAAATCACAACACATATATATATACTATCCGCGAAAAAAACGAACGAGTGGGAGGATTACCTGAGTGCTGCGAGTTTAGATGATTGATCCGAGGAGATTAAATATGAGAAACGATGATCGCAAAACGAATCTAAACCCACGAAATGGACGAGCCGATTCGGGTTTACGCGCGAGAGAGACGAGTCGCGACTGTCGAAGGTAAACTCGCGAATGACATTCCACAGGTCTGGGTAAATTTTTAAATGAGTTATAACGTCAGTTATTCAATAACCGACGTTATAATTTTTTTAAAAACATTTATAACGTCGGTTATTCAATAACCGACGTACAAACCTTCCTCTGATTCTTTTTTACGTCAGTTATTTTATAACCGACGTTATAAAGGGCTCAAAATCCGCATTTTATTACGTCGGTTATTCCATAACCGGCGTCAAAAACATCTGCGGATTCTTTTTGTACGTCGGTTATAAAATAACCGACGTAAAAAGGCCTTCAAAAACCGTGTTTTTTACGTCGGTTATTGAATAACCGACGTAACAAACGCCCCCCGCTTCTGTTTTTTACGGCGGTTAATGTATAACCGACGTAAAAAACGAAGCCGCGCGATTAATAACGTTGGTTATAAAAATAACTGACGTTAAAGGTGTACTAAACACAGGTTTTTACGTCAGTTATTAAATAACCGACGTAAAAAACCTCGTTTTACATATTATGACGTCGGTTTTATATAACCGACATAAAAAATGGTGACATAAAAAACGTTTTCTGCACTAGTGGGAAGGCATTGGAGGAAGAATTATATTTTTTGGCTATCTTCTTTAGTAGATTCAAAGGGTTATGCCTCAAGAACTATGAGCGATGTATCTTTGGGAGTTCTCTATTTATTATAATTTCTTATCCTTCAACCTATATTAAATTATTTTATTCTTATGTGAAACTACTAGTTTAATATATGTATGTGGGTTTTTTCAGTCATTTATATTATTATCAATTTGTGTATTCATTGAGAGAGAAACCATAGATATATTCTAAAAGAGATAGGTTTTATAGAAAAGAACCTAAGAAATATGATCTTGAACAAGAGTTAAATCATATAACAGGTAATAATATGACATAGATGAGGCCTTACACAATGGATACACCAGACACCATTGGTGGATGCACTATAACCATCTAGAATACACACCAGATGTGGGAGATCCTAGACGTTGCATTTGTGTACTCACAATAGTTGAGTTTGATGCTCAATGGTAGGAAACATGTCAAAACAATGTCAAGGGACTCAAAATGCATCAACCATACTCCCATGTTCTTGGAGGTTCTGATGAAGGAGGGTGGGTTGACTCTGGCTAGACTGTCTAGGATGCTGGAGGAGTGGGAGGTGATCCCAAGGATGTCAATTTTTACTGGAGAAGTTATTTCATCTTGGAATAACGAAGTTGAGAAATATTTATCATACTAATAAATAAGTAAGATTTGAATATTTTGAGGCATAGAGGATCTGATGCAAGATTCCATGGTGATTTTGGTCAGACTATCTTTGAGGTTGGAGGAGTGGCATAGAATCCTAAGGATTTCAGTTTTTCCTAGTGAAGATATTGCATCTTGGATTACCAAATATGAGAAATATTATTTATAAAATAAAAAAGAAGATGTGGGTATTTGGACATCATGAATAAAAATTCCAATAATGTTTGGTAACAAGTTTATTTCATTGAAAGGATAAAATCATATGCTCTCGTGGTATCAACTCAAAGAAGAAATCCTCTGGGAATATAGTAAAGTATAAATTGGGATGAAAAAGAGTTACAACACATTTCTTGAATAGAATAGACATTATGAGAATTAATTGATGATGGATATAACTCAGATGGATTCAAACTAAGAAGATGATTATGTAGTGGAGGGGTAAAGCATGATGCTGCAGAATGATCCCATACAACCATCAAAACTTGGAGAGTTATCTTACCAACAATAATCTTCCAATTTTGCAACACCTATAGTGGAAATGTAAAAGGATATAATGAAGACTTATGTAGAAAGGTATAGTTACTTCCAATCAGTTTTGAATGAGGAAGAAAAAAAGGAGAAGTTTGGAATCTATCTGGTAAAAAATTAAGAGAGACAAGAAAGGCTACTCAAATGCAAGTTCTTGAAAAGATTTTGGTTCAAAATGATACATTTGATATTTCAAAACCACAAACTGTTAAGGTATGGATAATGATTACAAACTTCAAAAAATATAATAAGACCAATCATGGAAAATTATTTCAACAATTTACTCATGGAATTTTGACACCAAAGAATGTGCGGTAATGGGAGCATCCTAAACACGTTGGGAATGAAGTTGAAAGTAAGAGAGTTTCCACAGTTAAAAAATCCATATTTAATTATTTCAAAAAGATGCCCACATCTGTACACTTTTCTAATGAAGATTTTTATTCACTAAATGGAATTATTTTAGATGGTAATCTAATGGAATTCTAGGAATTTATCAAGACATATGACTAAAATTTGTAAAGAATTTGCAGAAGCCCGATACTACCAGTTTTCGAGGAACCACTTGAAGGAATGTTATAGGGAGCTACCTAAAATAGTTAATAATGACTATAGCTATTGAGAATTTATGGGTATATATAGAGGTTATAGAACCACCAAATTGTAAATGGAAACACCTTATTCCTAATACTGATTTTTTTGGGGTAAATAAAGGTTGTATATTTGGTCAAGTCCCATGTGAAAGATATAATGGAAATTATAAGAGATGCTATTATTGTAGAAAAATTGACTATATATACTTCTTCAACATAGGTGGTCATATAAGTATACTTTTATATGGAATAATTTCTTTTAATGGAATGATTTGATATGGGAGATCTTATGGAATACTATAAATTTGTTAAAGAATATGACTAAAATTGGTGAAGCCTTTTTCGAAGCTTTATGACACTTGTTTTGGAGGAGAAACTTGAAGGAATTATATAGGGAGATACCAAAAATACTTAATAATGAATTTATTTATTGGGAATCACAAGGAAAGTGTATAGATTTTGGGACCACAACACCAAAAATAAAAACACCTTATTCCTAAGAGTAAGGCTTTAGGAGAAATGATGGTTTGTGGAAATATTGGTCAATTCCCCTATAAAAATGTCAGGGAAATGAATATGTTATCAGAAAATATAGGTCTGGGTTGATGCTGAATTTTAGAAATGGATTGAACCTTCCCATGGAAGAATAAATGGAAAGGTTTGTTCCCTTGTATTTATCTTATACTTGACTAATCAGTTTTATCTTGGCATGATCAACTTCTCAGCTCAAGACTCTGTAGATCCACTTGTTTTCAAGCTTTTATGGTGTACAAGTTCATTGATAGATTTATCTAGTTAAAAAACTTAAGAAAAATGTGATTTTTCAAAATTTTGGGAATGATATGGAAGTTGGATAGATGTGTAGACTGGAAAGGTTAGATGGTGTGGGGATGTTCATGGGGTGATGTATTCCTACGGCCAATGGGCTACCTATTGCAGGGCTCCTCTGTAAGGGAATAGTCATGTTGTTGATGCACAAGGGACCTAGGGTGTTGTTGATTTTGGAAATAAATAGGGAGTTAAAAAGTTATTCTGGAATATATTTTTAATATGTGTTTGTTATTTGTTAGTTGGTTACTTAGGCAGTTGGTGGGGATATTAAATAAGGGCTTTCTAGGGTAAGCAATGGGGGACGTATTGTATTTTTTGGCCATTTTCTTTAGAAGATTAAAAGGTTTAGGCCTCATGCCCTAGGAGTGGTGTCTCTCTTGGAGATATTATCCATTCCTTTTACATTTTTCTTCTTCAAAATCTATTGAGTTTTTTTATTCCTAAGTGAAATTTATAGTTTAAAATAATTTTATGAGTTTTTTCTTCTCTCATTTGGATTTATATCAGTAGGTGATACCAAAAAATTCGTGTCTTGATAGGACTACATCAAGGTTCATCTTTAAGCTCATACATTTCTTTTTTGGTCTTAAAGTTTTAAGTATATTTCATAACAAATGTGAAAACAATAGGAAAATAGGTAGAGAATGGAGAAAAAACATTATTATTGTATAGAAATAGAAAATTCCTCAAAACTTCTTTGTGTTATAGTAGGATAATAAGAAGAAGAATATAGAGGATGAAGAAGGGGACACTTGGTAGATTACCACTTCCATAGAGCCATGGTTGAGACCTTCCAAGGCCTAGTCATGCCAATGAACTTTAGAATGTCCAAATAAAATCCTAATCACCCTACCTAACTACCATTCCCTTATTTAGTACCTCACCTATCCATCAACCATCCCCACCTACTACAACTATGAAAATAAATCTTAATATATAAATACCAGACTACCCTAAAATGGATGGTGACATGACAAACTAATAAAAGTCTAAAAATCAATGCTACCCCATGTGTAACAACCCAAAAATTCCAAAAAAACCATAGACTTTGGACTTTTTTACACACCATTACTTATGAATAAAATGGTAAAGAATTTGTGAAAGTTCACCAAAAACATCATCCAATCCCAAAGTCCCACTACACTTCCTCAATATTACCCCAACCACAACCACTACTTTAATTGAATTCATAGAGAGATTTGAGTAAACCAATCTTCCACCTACTACAAGAAAATATAAATCACACATAGCTTTTCAAACTAGCAAACACTGAACCTCTTTTCCCATTCATACACTCCCTTTTCAACACATTTCTGAAGCCTTTCACAATGACCCATTCCCACTGTATGGATCGTCGCATAAAACATTATCAAAGAGAATTTGGATCATTCCTTTCACTTTTACCATCCCATTTCATAATCATTGAAACGAAATCTATTTGATTTCTATATAGGGAAGTGTTGAGATGATTTATTTATTTGATCGACATCTAAGGAAGTGATGAGTTACTTTATTTGTAATTATCATGTTCTTAGTACTCAAAAAACCCTCCACCTACTGAACTAAATAACAACCTAATAGTAAAACTATTCCAATATCTATATTAATGGAAGAGTATTTAATAGGATAAAACAACACTAAGAAGATACCATAGAACCATTTATATCCTCTAAGACCAATTTACATTCTAGAAACTCAGGGGCATCAAACTTTTTTTGAGAAGAGGCATTTTTTTGTACGTGTTTCACATTGATGCCATAGGTAATCCATATAGGCATGGTGCCCCATCATCATTGGAACCATTTATACAACCATCCTCCACAATTCCAATGACCAACAACCACTCATCCAATATTTTTTTAGCCTAGTTCAGAAGTACTTACGGTACTTGAGTAGGATTCTGATCATGTATCCTATTATTTAAAAAATTTCCACCTCTTGGAACAATATTTTTAGGATTTTATACATCATTCAAGCATCTTTTCATAGAATAATTTATAGTTTCCACCCAAATATTACCAACTTTAAGTGTTGATTATAAAATAGGGTGATACTTTTTGAAAAGCAGAAGAATATCTCTTATAATAAAGTTTATTGGGAACGAAGAGAAATATCTTACCCAAATCTTAATTTAACTAGATGTTGGAGTGCTATCAAGTTCCTTGACATAAATTTTTTTCACAACATAGTAATGTATACACCTATATTGTTTGAGATCAAATAATCTTATTATAGAACTAGAGGATCTATATAATCGAATCTTGGAAACTATAATCAGTATAATTTTACCTCTATTCCTTTTATAATAAGAGAAATGCTATTGAAAATAAACTTTTAACATGGTAAAATTCAAAGTATCCAATCAACTTCAATTTGAATTATATGATTCTGCAAACACTACACATTAGTTTAAACTACCTTATATCTAGAATTTTCTTCCATGTTATGTTGTTGGATATAAAATAATGATTTTATCAAACATACATCAAATATATTAGCCTTAAATTCCACTACAACCACATAAGTTTATGAAAATATCAAAAATGATATTTTATCACCAGTCCTTACGAACTTGATGGTGTGACTACAAATATTCTATAATAGTCTTCATTATAGCATAAAAACTATCTTCGCAGTAATCATTGCACTTGTTTCTTGGAAAACATGATACCTATATCTTCTAGTAGCTTACTAGAAAAAACTCTACCAACAATAGCAACAAATACCTCAATAGAAACAATATTAAACTGTTATGAAATATTAGGTTTCTATCTAGTAAAAATAGGTAACAAAACTAGCTTAAGAATAGTAATTTTAGTCACCTCACTACAGTCAGCACATCTTAAGGTAAGATCAAAAGGTTTGTTTGCACAGTATAAATAAAGAGATATGTTCAAATCTATTAATCACCCTACCTATGAAGCTATAAGAGTTTTTAGATACACAACATTTTTAGTATGAGGAATAAAATGTGTTCCAGAAATAATATATTCCTCTTTAGCATGTCCTTCCTTATTTTTGATGCCTTTACATGGTTTATAAATCAACACTTTTGGATGAACATGAATATATTAAAAACACTTATCCAATAAATCATTTTTTAGATAACTCTAAAATCTCCTTGAGTTGATCTTGGAAGGACTACTGCTACTCTCAGTACTCCACTTGTACCTAAGAAAGGTTTTTATAGATGTTAGAATATCATTTAACTTAGATTCATATACATGAAAAGCCCATTCCAGTTACTACTCAATCATTCCTTCTCAAAATTCTATTATTTATTTCATCAAATCAAACAAAATTTCACAAAAACTACACCACACACATATACAGGAATCGACCATATATAATCGATCCCAGAAGATCACACATTATAAATTAGTTAGAATAAAGTCATTTAAATATTTTTTTTGAACAATGATCATGTCTTCTAGTGTCGATTACAATTCTATAGTGATGATCATCTTCAACAGCACCATAATCACATCTCTCACACAACCATGTTGTAACTAAGATAATTTCGAACAACCATTCAATGAATTTCAAACATTGGTTTCCCTCCAGTGATTATTTTTTTTGATCATCACTTTATAAATGAATTCCTTTATATCACAACTCAACTGTGATCATAACTCTCTCCATGAGTTTGCAATGGACAAAAACCTCTCATTAAAATCACCAATTTTTATGGTTCTTTCATAAAAAGTGAAATGAATGGAAGGAAAATATATAGAGAAAGGAGAAAAAAGTACATTGTTGTGTAGAACTACCAGAATCTTGGAAACTACCTAGAGTTATAGTAGGAGAATAAGAAGAATAATTTGGAGGAGGAGGAGGAGAAGGAACCACTCAATGTAGGACCACTTCCACATAGAAATGATTGATACCTCCCATGTCCTAGTCATCCCATCAACCAATTGAATGTACAAATGAAAAACTAAACCCATCCCTAACTACCAGGACCTTATTTAATACCACACTTGCCAAGCCACCAACCCCACCTACTACAACTATCAAAATAACAATTAACATCAAAATACCATACTACTCTGCAATAATTGGAAACACAAAAAATGAATAAATGTATAAAAGGTAATGTTTCCCCCATATCTAGATAACCCCCACATTCCTAATAAACCAAACATCTGATAGCCTATTCCTAGAAAACATCACCATCCCCCACATTCCTAACATATATAGACATGAAAATCACATTCAAAATGAGATACCTAATTACATTTTTTTATATATGGTATTGTTCTCATTATAGAATCCAAAGTGGCTATAAATTTAATTTTATTATTAAGAGAAATTTTAGAATTAAAATATTTTCATCTTAGTTGGGATAATACAAAATATATATATAGTTATTTTGGTAAATAATTGTATAATAATGATATGAATGTGATATTGAGTGATCATGTTATTTCAAAAGTTTATTGTTTTTGATATTTAGTCTAATTTCCGTAATGTGATAGTAATATTAATGAAGATTTTTGTCCTAAGATTCAAACTAGATAGTTAATATAGATAAATACTATGGGATGCTTTGTGATAATAAAATTACTTTGAATTTTAAGGGTGATTTTTATAGGGACCTTATTATACTAATAATATATTCTATATGGTAGTGAGTGTTAGCCTTTGAAAAATCCATTAATGACAATTTTTTCTTAAGAATCTTGGAATTTTAGGTAAATTTAATCCACCTTATAGAGCCTTTGAAGTCTCGTGGACTCTTCTATTTGAGGACTGGATTAAATGTAATATAGATGTAGCTTCAAGGGGTAACCTAGGACCCTTTGGATATAGATAAATATTTAGAAACCACAAAGTCAATTCAATGGGATTTCTATAAGGCCCAAGTTGTAACACAAGATCTCTTGATGTAGAAATGATCGAGACAACAAATGCTGTCAAAATGTAAAATAAAAACGGTTAGCTCAACTTTTTGACTGAATGTGACTTGACTACTATTTTATAGGATATTAAGAACAACACTATTCACATCTCATGTAAGTTTACTACTAGATGGAGTAAATGGTTTAATTTCTTTTTTTCCATGAATCACACAGTGACACATGCTTATCATGAAGAAAATAATTTGGCTAATGGACTTGCAAATAAAAGGCCACTAATCTTGAGTTGACTGGGCTCAAAAAGGTTCATGATGATATTATCTCTTTATATCAAAGTAATTATTGTAAAAAACAATTTTATGACTTTTTTAGCCTTGATTTTATTTAATAAAGGATAATTTTCCCTTCGAGAAAGTTCTCATTCCATGTAAAAAATATACAAAAAGATGAATGAGACTAGATTAAGATGTTTTGGACATGTTAGAGTCAACTATTTTTTATCAATGTTTCTAACCCCATTTAATTACATTTAATACTTATTTGTTTTTTTTTCATTATATATGATGCATTACATATTCTCTTTTTTGGTTTATATATTATATTCTTTTTTATGTGTTATATTATCTATATTTTGTGATATTTATTGTATATTTTTTATTTTGTATCATGTATTATGTAATTTTTATGACTTGTACCTTTTTTTATGTATTTTACCTTATATATTTTCCCATATTCCTGAAATATTATGTGTTTTGGCTTGTGTTTTAGATTCTATATTTTTTAATTTTTATTGTTTGTTTTTTTTTCAAGTTTTTTATTTATTATTTATTTTTTTAGATCTCTTCAGTCTCTTTAATTTTTAATCCCTAATATATTATATTTTTAAAAATAATTAGATTTTTTATATTCAAATATCATTTCTATAATATAATATCATTCACCCATCATCATTTTATTTATCATTAGTCATATCTTATCTCTCATCTCACTTATCATATCATACCCATTATCTTTTTTGTTTTTTATCTGACCTCTATTTTCTATTATCTATTGTCAGTTATCATTTCTCTAGTTTTTAGTATTATCTTTGGTTTTTAGTCTCTAATTATTAGTCCTTTCTCTCTAGTACAATTAAATAGGTTTGAAATCTGAAATCTCAGATCATGAATCTATGTTCTTAGGATTATATGGTATGATTTCCCAAGATCATCATTCTTTGATCACACATGTTTGTATCTATCATATAAGATATTTATCATTATATCTCTTCTATATAATTGGCTATATTTTTATCTCTCTCCTATATTATTTATTCCATAATGAATAATATATCTATCTCCCATGTATTATCTTTGTGTCACTTATATATCATTACTCGTATCTCATCTTAGAGGATTTAGTCACAACCTCTCGAGATATCCATTCTTCGATCACTGATGTTTTTATCTCTCATATTAGATCTTTTATCATTATATATCTTTTATATTATTGGATATATTTTTATCTCTATACTATTTTATTTTTTCTCTTATCTCTCATATTTGTATCTCTCTGGTATTATCTTTGTGTCTCTTATATCCCATCTCTCATATCGCATCTCAAAGGCTCAACTTTGTGTTATTTTAGTCTCTATTATCTACATTTTGTGTTTTTGAGCCTCAATGTATTTGTTATATCTCTTCTGATCTCTATGTTTCTTGTCTTGTATCTCCTTTTTTTAGTTTTTAATCATAAACTCTTTGGATCTCCACTCACCCTTCCCTTATTTCATCTCTATGCTACTTGTTTTCTTCTCTAGACATTGTTTGTGGTCTCTATACGCTATTATCTATTCCCTTTTATCTCATATATGTATCTCCCATATATTATATTTGTTTCTATCATATCTCATTTCTCAAATATCATCTCATAGGCTCTAATTTGGGATTTTTGAGTCTCCATTATCTACCTTATAAGTTTTTAAGATTCTATGTCTTTTTATAGATCTTTTGACCTCTAAGTTTCTTGTATTAGGTCTCCATTCTTCTCATTTTTTTATCTATGACTCTTCATCTCTCCACTCACCATGCACTTGTTTCATCTATCTACTCCTTATTTCCTTGTCTAGACTTTTTTGTGGTTTATAATCTATAGTCTTCACCTTTATTATCTGATCTGT
This sequence comes from Viscum album, assembly GCA_963277665.1. NCBI lineage: Eukaryota > Viridiplantae > Streptophyta > Magnoliopsida > Santalales > Viscaceae > Viscum > Viscum album. The sequence goes on from OY728156.1 coordinate 1,737,676,837, forward strand.
GGTCTCCATGTGCATTCATTAATATACAATATTTTAATTTATATTAAATATCCATATTTAGTGCTTGGTCCCTGAACTCTAGTTTAAAATTCAGTCTTTGGTCTCTAGTCAAAGATCTTTGGTCTTTCATCTCCAACTTTGGTCTTCTCTCACTACCATATCATCTCAATTCTATAGTCTCTAATCTATGTTTCATTCTTCCTATTAATTATCTATTATTTTATTATTTTTATTTATTATATGATCCCCCATCCTTTTTGTTTGGTGTCTATATCTATATCATCAGTGTTTTATCTTTAGTATCTCCCCCCTTCTATCAACTCTTCACTCACCAATTTTTGATCTCTAATAACCAGTCTTTGTTTTTTGTTTCCAGTCATAGTTTTAGATCTCTTTTATTTGATATCTATTTTCATCTTCAATCATTGATCACCTTTTTTCAATCACCAACCTTTATTTCTATCTCCGTCTATGGTCTTTGGCCTCTATTTCCCCCTTTTTTCTCTGGAAACTATTTTTCTAACTCTAGTTTATTATTTTTATCCCCATATCCATTTCAAAATATTAGATCTATGGTCTCCTTCTCTATCTCCATTCATCGTTATAGATCTTTGATCTCTAGTGTTCACCACTTATCTCTAGCTTCCAACCAATGAGTTTTCTCTCCATCCCCACCTTCATTCTTTTCTATATTCTCTAATATTCGGTATGGGGTTCATCTTTAATTTTTTTCCAATCTCTGATTATCGGTATCTTATTTCACCTTAAGTACCTAGTCTTTAATATATCTCTAATATCTAGGCTTCACCTATAATATTTGATCTTTATCTATTTTACCTATATTATTATTTTATTTCCAATCTTTTCATTTTTTCTATCACAAATATCAGGGCTCTATTTGTTTTTAAATTTCATATTTATTCATAATATTCAGCATGCTTCATCATTATTTCAAAATGGATTATACTTCATACTGTTATATTAATTCAAAAATATAAAAGAGATACAAATTATAACCACTACCAAACTAGGCCACATGGGATGCATAAATGATGTCAGAACTATCATGGAATATGGTATTATATGATTCACACACATGTAGTGTGCTTTATGTACATCTATGAAGGTGTTATAACAAACATGAAGAGAATGCCTAAAATCAGATGTCTCAAAAAAGACATCTAGAGGAGCATTCTTATAAAATTTCTTCTAGAAAATAATTCCTTGAAATGGTTATTTATAAGAGAAAACTAAGAAAAGTTCTTCTAAAATATGACATAACAGCTTCTAAAATGATTTTGGGAGACCTTAGTTTTAGAGGTGTCAAGAACAAGAAGAGAAATAGAAAATCCTAGTAAAATATTGTTTAGTGGAATAGGATGAGTGTTTGGGTGAGCATCCGGAAAGTCCAGAAGTGAATAAGTGTTTTAGAAGATCTATTATCTTCTATAGACCAAGAATATGTGGTGTTGGCTACACTTGAGTGTGAATTCTAGGTTTTTCCAAGAACTTGTGTTGGTTGATAATATATCCAAGCTCTATGTCCACCCTATATTCCCACCAATTATATATTGGAGAAAAAACGTTTTCCCAATTATATTAGTATCAATACCCTTTTCCACCTCTATAGCTATCTAGGTGTGGTTTCTTGTCAAATTCATCTATTAGATAGTATGAATAATTCTAAAAATTATACAGTCAAGATATTAGAAATTGTTATTGTTCTAATGGAGGGAGGGGGAGGGAGAGATATTCCCATATCATCAGTGCATATTTCACCTCTTCTGTATAAACTTCATCATCATAAACACTTGAGTTTATGGTTTATTTTCTTGTTCAATTGTAGGATAATATAATTTATATTGGAAAAATTACAACCAATATAATAAAAACCATTATAGTCCTAGTAGAGGGGGATGGGGAGGGAGAGGGGGAGGAAGTTTCTTATCTCTTTAGTACAACCTTATCCATCACAAACTATTGAATTTGAGGATTCTTTTCTTGTTTAGTTTTAAGCCAATATAATTTATATTGGAAAATGTATAGTCTAGACAAAATAAATAGTGGTGGATCAAGTGTAAGTGTATTCTTTAGTGGTTCCTGCTACTGTAGATGTTAAGAAGGCTGATTTTAATGATTTTTTATCGATGAAACTCCCATGGAGTAAAAATTTAAAAGTGGTCTCGGAGGGGGTTTCTTGAATCTTAATAAGGTGATTATCGTGCATAAGTCAATTAAAAGAGGTTAGGTTGGGATATCTTGGTATGTTAAGAGGGGTATTGATGGCCTCATCACTTCTCAGTTTCTTTATTCCCCGACTTCAAGTGGTGATGAGGAGACACCTAATATTTAAGGTTTCAATCCTAATGCTTCTGATTATTCTATAGTGAACAATGTGATTTCCCGATCTATTATTAAAGGGGTCTCTTCAGTCCAACAAGATTATTCTGTATCTATTAAAAAATTTGGCTTCAAAACAGAGTAATTTTTGGATGGTTATATAAAGGAAACTAAAGTGGGGAAAGCCCCTCATGGTCTATCATGGTGAGTTAAATTCATTATAAGGTTATCCTGATGATTATCTATTCATGAAAGGTATATTTAAACCATAAAATTTTGATCCAATGGAGTCTGTAGGAGATATTAGTTCCCCTGTTGCAATGCCTAATAATTCTAACTTCTTGGGGATGTTGAGGATAAAGCATAGTTTACCTTGGTTTTTTAGAGGGTAAATCTAAAAAAGAATATGTTAATCAATAATTTATATTTCAATTTGAAATTGATGAGTGTTTATACCTTCTTAATCACCCATAAGATTTTTTGGATGATCCTCATGAAAGTGATTCTTCACATTGACAAATTTTTTTTCCTAATTTTTTTTCTGTGTTTTCCAGTTCCTATTTTACTTTGTATATATTTTTCTACATATATTTTTGTTTCAATTATTATGATTTATATTAAAAAAAATTGAAATTTTTTTATCTTTAACACTTTCAATCTTTCTAGTGACTTATTTCATCTATTCATCTATGTATTCATCAGAATTATCCTTGATATAAAGTTTTTAAAGGATTTAAAAATCACCTCCTTTAGTTGTTATTTTGTGTGATTATTTCTATCTATAGTTGTTTTTTTCTTCCATAAAATTCAATCCATATCCATCTCTTCCCATACTATTTCATATTTTGTTCTTGAGTCTCTCATCCAAAATTATTAATGATCCAGAATGCATGTTTTCAATTTTCTTGCAATAATGTATTTTTCTATAAATAAAACTATATTAGTTAAAATATCTTATAGTTCATGAATCCCATGGGTTTTCAACTCCAATTAAGTAATCATGTATTCTTATTGAGTGTTATTTATATTCTAATTTTCATGAAAATGATCTAATATATATTAATTTTCACATGCCATCCATCATACATGTAATACATGAAATAATTATTTGTCTCATCAATTTATTTTAATATATTCATTCTATTTTTTTCCTTTTAATTTGAAACAAAAAACATTATCTATCATGGATTAGTTTAGGAAACCTAAGATGACTAACCTCTTCCCTTCATTTTTTCTCTCTCATATATAACTACCTCTCCATTGTTTCTTTTTCCTCCATAATGGTTAACCTTTTTATAATGATTTATTTATTTTTCATTAATAAAATATTAATTTTTTTTATGGTTTTATTTTTATTTGTTTAATTTTAAATTATTTTCATCATCATAGTTTTTTACATTTGGGTGGTTTTTTTCCAAGCTATTATTGATTCATTCATTATTAAGTTGTATGCATCCATCAATTATGCAGGTTCTGTGTATTATAATGTAGTTTTATCATTTCATATTTGTGTGTGTATATAATAGATTCATATTGTTGATATATAAATTTTCAATGAAATTTATGTTTCTACTAAATCAAGTGTGTTCTAATGTGTATTTATTATTTTTTACTCATTGTGATACTTTATGTTCATTAAAATATGTTTATTTTTCAAGTAAATTTACATGTTTTCTGTTAGGTGTGAACATGGAAATCACTTAATATAAAGGAATTTTAATGAAAATTAATTTTAAAATAGATTTCAGTTTAGAGAATTTGTGATAGAAATAATGAAAAAATATTACTTATATTTACCTAAAGATATCTAGAATCACTTGGGGATTTCATATCTATAGACTGGGGATTTTTTAAACTCATTTTTTTGGTAATAATATCTTTATTTGATTATTATTTAAAAAATTTATACTCTATTCCACCATACCATATATATTTTCAGGGTGATTATTGTTTATTTTAGATGTTTTTTCTCATTATATTGATCATGTGTGATTTAATAGTGATGGCGATCCCATGGAGTTTGATCAATAATATGCACTTGAGATACTTTTTCATTACCATCCTGATAGAGCGGTGATATTGTGAATTGATCTTCATTTTATCATGGTATGCTATAATTTAGTTTTCATTAATGTGAGCACTCAATTTTTATGTTTTGGAATCCTTTCACTTATTTTTAACCTTTCTACTTTTATTTTTTTGAATAATATTATGATAATATATATTGTGACCTTAAATTTTATTTTATTTTATGGATTCCACATTTTCCAATATCCTCTATTAGAAGCTGTGTGGGGAATTTTCTATGTCTTCCACTTCCTTTCAATAACCCAGTAGTGTTGAAGTTGTTGGATTACTCTATGAGATGATTTCTTTGTTCAGATTGCATGACACTGATATTGAAACACCCTATCATCACTTAGTGTGCTATCATGAAATGGATATCATGAATACCCATAAAAAATTATGTATATCATTTAAATTACATGGATATAAGATGTATCTATGTAATCTAGGAAAACTCATGAATTGGAAACCATATCAGAGTGGGATACTAGTTTAGTTTCCATGAATGGTTATTTTCTGAGTGTCACTAGTTCAAAACCAAGGGAGGGAAATTAAAAATAATACTAATTAAAATGGAAGTAATAAGTGGGGATATTTGAGAGAGGCGGTGGATGATTGTATTTATGGCCTTAGGAATCAGACATTCATTGATTTCTATTACCTTCCACTTCTTCCTCATTAATGATTATATATCCTTTTTTTTCTTTATTTGATTTTTTTTTTGCTTATATGGGATTGGATTATATCTATAGCATTTGAATAGGAATACCTATAAACTTATGTTTAAGGCTATATTTCTATATCCAAATTCATCATATGTTTTATTTCATATTGGTTCAGATTCCCCTAAGAAAGGTAACACTTTTTGTTCTCAAGAACCCTTTCCCAATCAAATGTTTTTGGGATTTGGATTACAATTCATTTTCATTATTCTTCATATTATGGTGTTAGATTGAAATATTCCTTATCTTAGTTAAACCAATAAAATAGTTTCTTAACCTCAATATGATCATATAATTGAGATATCCTCACTTCCTATGATATTGTTGATCAATATCCTAGACGTTGTAATTTCTAATTTACATTATGTGTCTTATTTATCAAAATTAAAACCAAATTAATGATTTATTTTTATTTTATTATTTTTACTACATGTTTTACATTCCCATTTTCTTCTTCTTTTTACATATTAAGGACTTCACATGATTGTATGTGGTATTTTATGTCTTCAATTTAATGATATATGCATTAACATGTTTTCATTGGTAGTGTAGGTTGTTTGATTAGTGGATTTTTTTAGAAATCATTTTTAACTTATTGAACCTACGGAATTTATTTTAGTTCTTGACTAATTTTTAAAATGAATTTATTATTTTATGTCATGGTTGGGAGTGAAAATGATGTTCATAAACATTTACTGAGCTAATATTAACCACCTGTTAAATTCAAATGTATTAGGATATGAATTTCAAGGTGGTATACAAAAAATTGATATTCAAATAAGATGTTTTTTACTTGTTTAAAGTTTAACTTCCTAACCATTCATTCATTTATTTTAATTAATTAGTTTATATAACATCATCTCTATTTCCCACCTGAAAATTTGGGTTAATTTATACCTTGTAACCGTGACATGTAGTTCCTCACAACATGGTAGAATATCTGTCGAATCACTAGAATTGATTTTTTAATACCATATACACTATCTCAAAGTAAAACTTAATGATATAAAATGATAGAATCATAGGAAATATTTCATGGTTAGGTTTGTAAGAATTTTTTCAATTTAAAATTAACAACATTCCCACCATAGGGTTCATCATAATTTCTACTATGTCGGAATAACAATCGCATCCAAAATAGTGGAAGTTGGGAAAACACCTATTTGAGGCGATATAGTTCTGTGAGTGATGTAGCTTAGTAGATGCACTGGATGATTAGAGCTGATAGGATCATAGCTCAATGTGGTGAAAAATAAATCACTATTTTTTATGATTATTCCATGATTTTTTCCAAAAATTAATTTGAGAAGGAAAATATTAAATAGGTTTTTTATTTCTTTCTATTTAATTTTTTCATTATATTTAATATGTGTCAATTGGTTCTATATTGGAAAATTTGTGACTAGACGTTTAACATTGAACTTCAGGTACCTGCATTGTTTTAATGTGATAATAATGTGGAGCATGATGTTTTGTGTGTCTATAAAAGGAAACCTAAAGTAGGAATAAATTTTAAAGATCAATGTAATTCCCATGAATTTTATCTTGGTTATTCTATAGGATTTTGTTTTAGTGTGCGTTGAAAATATGAAAGTAATAATAGGAAGGGAAAAACAATAATTACACCAGTTTATTATACTTCTAGTAAGAAAGGGAAAAAGTGAATGATAATTGTAATGTATTTATGAAAAATTTCCAAATAGAGACAAGGATAGGTTTTCATGCCCATATGTTTATTATTATGTTATCCATTGGGGAATATCTGTGTAAATTAATTATAGATTATCACAATAATCCACTAAGTATTACTGATTCTTTTCATTTTATAATAACCCAGAGAAAAGTAAATAAAGTTAAGGCTATAGAATTGGAAGTTAATTCTATGGAAGGAATTAGGTCAGTGGATTCCTTCTCTTTGGAAGTGACAGTTATCGATGGTTAAGATGTTTAAGGTTATACCCATTTTTACGAAATGAATTTTCTCTGATCAAAATGTCAAAGTTATTTGATTGTGCGAGATGGTGTAGTCATGATGGAGTATCTGGAATGAAAATTTCAAGAAATTTTTTCATTTTTTTATTCCATTTAATTTGATATGAATGATAAGTTTACAAATAATTTTTAGACTGACACAAAAATGAGGCTTGATTTTGAACAAAATAGAGATGTAGTGTGTTCAATATGATATTTAGTAAAAATAGGGAATTCATACCTCTAGATATTTTTTTTGGATTTAATAATTTCATGAAAACTATAATTTTTTCTCTAACATTGTGGTACAATGAAACAAACTATTTCTTTTTATGCTTATTTCATAATTTTTTTGAGGTGTTGATGCGAGACGCATGGGGTGGCCCGATCTTCACGGCGTAGGGCGGCGGATGAAGGATGCGGTTTGGGGCTAAGTGACGGGTGAAGGGTATGGATAGTGGAAGCAAGTAGTCAACCAACACTATATGGAGCGTGACCTAGTACTTAGACAATTCACTTAAAGGAGGGGTGTGATGGCCAATCCACACAACAACGCACTTGGGTTGAGGCACAAAATTGGGTGATTTGTGATCTTGGATCACCAATCTAACTTGTAGATTGATAAGGCAAGAATGCACAAGAGCAAGGGAAATTTGGAACAATCCTCACACAACAGAGAGAAACAAAGCATAAGATCTCAATTAAAATCTTGAATTCCATATAAGTTCCATGGGGTGGCTATTTATAGCCAAGGGGTGATACAATAGTCAAGGGTCTAATAACCTAAATTCATAAAGGCTAAACCAACCTTTTCCCCTTAAAGTCAAAAAGATAACGTCTAACAAAGACTTTTGGAAAAGTAGCCCATGTCTTTCAACCCATAGCCCACCGGATTTGACTTTGATTACCTAGCCCACAAGATTTGACTTTGGTGTCCAAAGATGCCATTCTAGAATCTCCATGTGGGAAAAGCTTCCAAAATTCGGGAAAACATGTGTCTTGGGATTTACTCATCTCCTTTGGGCTTAAATAAGACTGATAATAAGCCCATTTGTCACTTCTATGCATGCACCTTGGGTTTGGGCCTTTTAATGCAATGAGATGGGATTCTTTTTCCACTTGTAGTCTGTCTAATCTTCCTTGCATCATTGGGACTTGCAACTCCAACTTCGCACATTCCATCAAGTCAATTTCATCTGCCGGTTTCATATCATCCTCCCCCTCATGAAAAGGAGTCATCCTCGACTCTTCATCGTCTGCATCCAAATATGAGGAATGATTAGAAACATTGACTTTAAAAATAACTTCGTACTCACCTTGCAATGCGATCTTGTAATCAATCATATGAAGCACCATGTCTGGCCTATCTCCATGTATCTTTATCTTTGACTTCCATTTCTTTTGAAACCTATCCACCTTCTTTAATTTCCCATGTTGTTGGTTAACATGTTATTTTCCTTCCATATTTATACTTTCCTACAAAGGAAATGAAGCTTGATCAATAGGAGTAGGGAGGCTAAATCCAAAAATAGTTCCAAATGGAAAAAAATTGAGTTATAGAGTGATCTCCCCTTTTGTAAGACGAATCTGCATGAGGTAGAAACTCCTTCCAATCCTTTTAAACCATGATTCCATTAATGGATCCTAGAATTACTTTTCGCTCTCTATTTGGAAGTAGACAATGTTGTACCTCCTCAAGAATGAATCCATCAGAAACCTGTGTCAAAGATTTCATAATAGTTGACAATGAATAAGTTAAGTCATTAGTATTCAACATCACCTCTTTGTACATAAGTACTAGAAGGTTTTGTTGAGAAATAAAAGTTTCCTCACTCTTTTTTGCCGACATCACACTTTTCTCTCCTCTCAAATATTTTTCCCCTCTTGATTTTTCTTTGCTCTCCATTTCTTTTCTTATCTCATTTTCTCTCTTTCCCTCATTCTCTCCTCTTTCATTTTCCCTCTTTTTTTCCTCATCCCTCTTTTTTTTATTTTCTCTCAAAATGTGATCTTCCATAATTTGTTTGGGGGATATGAGGTTGAGGGTTATAGGTTCCCCTTGGAGTACAAATGAATGCTGATTCAAGAAACCGTCATGGGTAACACGCCGATAATACTGCCATGGTCGTCCAAACAACAAATGGGAAGCCTTCATACACTAGTGCAGAAAACGGTTTTTACGTCGGTTATTTTTCATTATTTACGTCGGTTTTTAGGCGACGTTAATATGGACGACGTTATAAATAACGTTTTTTACGTCGGTTATTTAAAACCCGACGTAACATCCCTAACATCACGGTGTTTATAACGTCGGTTCATTAATAACCGACGTTAAAAATGATGGGGGATTGGGATTTATAACGGCGGTTATTATATAACCGCTGTGATAAACCGCGGGTGGGGGGGGGGGGGGGTTTAGCACGTCGGTTATATAATAACCGACGTGATAAATATGCGCGGGGGGGTTTATCACGTCGGTTATTTCTAAACCGACGTGATAAAACGCCTGGGATATCGTTTATCATGTCGGTTATGACATAGCCGACGTGATTAACCCTTCCCCGGGCCTATTATCACGTCGGTTTCTTAAATAACCGACGTGATAAAAATGCCTAGGAAACGTTTTAGCACGTCGGTTATTGGATAACCGACGTGGTAAATCGATTCCCAGGCCTTTTAGCATGTCAGTTATATTAAGAACCGACGTGATAAAAGGCCCGGGAACGGTTTATCATGTCGGTTCTCGAAAAAACCGACGTGATAAACCCCTACCGATTTATTTACCACGTTGGTTATAAAATAACTGACGTGAAAGCGATATTTTTTTTAAATGATTTCACTACTCTCACCAAAAAGCAACCAGAAACCAAACAACAAAAATAACCATGCCAGCCCTCCCCCAAGCCCCCCCCACCCTCATTTACACCCAACCAACCCCTTGGACAGCCCCAAACACACCTTGGACACCCCTCCCATATCCCTTGGACACCCCCCCCACCCTCATTTACACCCAACCGACCCCTTGGACAGCCCCAAACACACCTTGGACACCCCCCGAACACTAGGACAGCCCCAAACACCCCTTGGACACCCCTCCCATATCCCTTGGACACCCCCACCCCTTGGACAGCCCCCCACCCTCATTTACACCCCCAAGACCCCTAGTACAGCCTCAAACACCCATTGGACACCCCCCACACCTTGACAGCCCTCCCAGACCCCTTGGACACCCCCCCGACCCCTGGACACCCCCCCGAGCCCTTGGACAGCCCCAAACACCCCTTGGACACCCCTCCCATATCCCTTGGACACCCCACCCCTTGGACACCCCCCACCCCTTGGACAGCCCCCCACCCTCATTTACACCCAACCGGCCCCTTGGACAGAACTCCCAGACACCTTGGACACCACTCCCATATCCCTTGGACACCCCCCCACCCCTTGGACACCCCCCCCACCCCTTCGACAGCCCCCACCCTCATTTACACCCCCCGAACACTAGGACAGCCCCAAACACCCCTTGGACACCCCTCCCATATCCCTTGGACACCCCCCACCCCTTGGACACCCCCCACCCCTTGGACAGCCCCCCACCCCCTGGACACCCCCCGACCCCTTGGAACCCCCCCCCCCCCGACCCCTTGGAAACCCCCCCCCATCCCCTTGGACAGCCCCAAACACCCCTTGGACACCCCTCCTATATCCCTTGGACACCCCCCACCACTTGGACACCCCCACCCCTTGGACAGCCCCCCCCCCCACCCTCATTTACACCCAACCGACCCCTTGGACAGCCCCAAATACACCTTGGACACCCCTCCCATATCCCTTGGACACCCCCACCCTCATTTACACCCAACCGACCCCTTGGACAGCCCCAAACACACCTTGGACACCCCCCGAACACTAGGACAGTCCCAAACACCCCTTGGACACCCCTCCCATATCCCTTGGACACCCCCCACCCCTTGGACACCCCCACCCCTTGGACAGCCCCCCACCCCCTGGACAACCCCCCGACCCCTGGAACCCCCCCCCCCCCCCCGACCCCTTGGAAACCCCCCCATCCCCTTGGACAGCCCCAAACACCCCTTGGACACCCCTCCTATATCCCTTGGACACCCCCCCACCACTTGGACACCCCCACCCCTTGGACAGCCCCCCCTCACCCTCATTTACACCCAACCGGCCCCTTGGACATCCCCAAACACACCTTGGACACCCCTCCCATATCCCTTGGACACCCCCACCCTCATTTACACCCAACCGACCCCTTGGACAGCCCCAAACACACCTTGGACACCCCCCGAACACTAGGACAGCCCCAAACACCCCTTGGACACCCCTCCCATATCCCTTGGACACCCCCCCACCCCTTGGACACCCCCACCCCTTGGACAGCCCCCCCACCCCCTGGACACCCCCCCGACCCCTTGGAAACCCCCCCCCCCCCCCGACCCCTTGGAAACCCCCCCATCCCCTTGGACAGCCCCAAACACCCCTTGGACACCCCTCCTATATCCCTTGGACACCCCCCACCACTTGGACACCCCCCACCCCTTGGACAGCCCCCCCCCACCCTCATTTACACCCAACCGACCCCTTGGACAGCCCCAAACACACCTTGGACACCCCTCCCATATCCCTTGGACACCCCCACCCTCATTTACACCCAACCGACCCCTTGGACAGCCCCAAACACACCTTGGACACCCCCCGAACACTAGGACAGCCCCAAACACCCCTTGGACACACCTCCCATATCCCTTGGACACCCCCCACCCCTTGGACACCCCCCACCCCTCGGACAGCCCCCCCCCCCCCACCCCCTGGACACCCCCCGACCCCTTGGAAACCCCCCCATCCCCTTGGACAGCCCCAAACACCCCTTGGACACCCCTCCTATATCCCTTGGACACCCCCCACCACCTGGACACCCCCACCCCTTGGACAGCCCCCCCCCCCCACCCTCATTTACACCCAACCGACCCCTTGGACAGCCCCAAACACACCTTGGACACCCCTCCCATATCCCTTGGACACCCCCCAAACACCCACCCACCCCCTTGGAACCTCTCCCCCCATACCAAAATCCAGACCAGAAAAACCATCAACAGTAGACCAAAACAAGAAGTAGAGAAAAATTAAACATTCACTTATATAACATTCAAAACTTACACTGTCAACTTCAAAAAAAACTAAATCCAACCTAAACGACTACGAAATACACAATTACATTTACAATATTCAAAATTACATTTTACATTACAAACAACTAAAAGTGAATCAAACCTGTAAAATAATTTGACCACTCCACTTGTAAGTGTTTGATATATTCAGCAGTAAAGGGTTGAGGGTCATCAAAAAGCTAAAAAGGAAAAGGATAGTAGTCAACGTGTATAATGAATAAATCAAATTGAAATATTATGAGAAAGAGGAAATCTTACCAGGTCAAAACTCTGAACTGTCCCAGTTGTTATTATTTCATACATAAATCTTAACATGTAATATCCGCATTCGATGATTCCTTGTTGCTCATGACATTTCTGTTTGAATGATTGTAAATTCAATATATTATTTTTATGTAATAAATCAAAATGTACAAATTATAAATGGATATTTACCTTCGCATGTACATATTTGATCTTGAAATTCCTTTTCTTTGCGCTTTTTCGAAAGTGGACCCATGCCCTGTTAGAAAATAATACAAATGGGGTAAATTTAAAATTCATTATAATATATAAAACTATTGTGAAATTGAAACTTATGTTTCCAATATATTCTTAAAACTTTCTCGCACATCATCATGGAGAGAGCATATCCAATAAAGTGCTTTCTCCCTAGGGCAAAAAACCCCTAACATCTAATGATCCCTGATAAAAGGAAATTTAACGTTAGTGGTTTTTTATGTTAAAAGATAATTAACTCTTTGAGAGGGATGTGTTTCATACCTCTCACAAAAAGGCATCATCCAACACTGTGTGATTACATTCTTTTCAAATCTATCAGCAATATAAATCATTCTTTGTTCCTCATCCAATGCACATGCTTCAGGGGAAATCAATTGTGGTTCCACGAATCCATATACATCTGTCATCTCATTCCTCTCACAAATTTTATACAGATACCTAATACAAAGTAGACATAAGTGTACATTTTTAATAAATATAACGCAAGGAAAAGGTGTTAAGACTTACATGATAAAAATTTGCACCACGTTGATGCCCAACTTATCTCCAGTGACTAACTCCATGATATCAGTTTTCATAATCCCCACACTTAGTTCACGTCCACAGACATGAGCTTCCATTGTAAAGTCATAATGATCCGCCAACAAATTTGAATATCTTGACAATTTGTCAAGACTGCTAGTATCTGCATCTGATGTCATAGCTGTCTGTCTTTGTTGTTGTCTATACAGTATTTCTTTACCTTTGAAGTATTCCTGTAAAAATAAATTGAAAAATATATTAGTTTTCAAATGATAAAACATTAATAAAAATATAAAATAAAAGATATAACATCCATACCTCTATGGTAAGGAGTCGAAGAAGTCTGGATGGCCAAAGTAAAAAATGGCCGATACTATGTCCAACTATCATCACCTCATCTGTAGGTAATGGTATCCCAGCTGATCTATCTATAATATCATGTACAGTGACCCTCTGATTCTCTACCTCTAACTGTTGATGATGAACTTTATCTCCTATACAATATACCATCCCATATGCAACTATATGATGTTGAGGATCATCAATATACAACTCACAATAAGTAGGTAGCTGCGGCGGAGGAGGAGGATCAAAAATGGGGTCCGCAGGCTGAGGTGGGGGAGTGGGAGCTACTGGGAGAGGTGGAGTGAGAGCTGCACCCTGAAATTGTCTTTGCAAGTCTGCCAACATAAACTGCACCGATGCTCTAATCTTGTCCTCCATTGTCGCATTAATATTATGGACTTCATCCTCCAAGGATTCTATTTTTTTTTATAAACTCCCTCAACGTTAGAAGTTGAGGAACGTGGCAACACTTTTCTTACCGATATACCTGCCGGATATCCTCTTACACGACCAGGATGTTCGGGCTTTCCCAATGCCACAGATAAAATATCTTCCCTCCCAGATGGTGTAAATGTCCCCTGTGAACTCTGCTCCTCAAGAGAGTCCTGTAATAATTAATGAACATTTCTATAATGATTGGAAATATATGACGAAAATAGTAAAATTAAATAAATAAAATAGATATCTTACAATACTCTCAACTACGAGTCTCGATTCTTCCGAAAGATATTGTCCTTTTTTGCCCTTCCGAGCTCTTTTCCATTTCTCATGTCTAGATGGAGGGGATGGAGGGGCCACCTCTCCAGAGCTTGAAGACTCAACTCTTAGTTGTTGAAATTTTTCTGCCATCATTTGTTCTTCCAATAATGCATACCCTCCCCGATATAAACTATGAGGGTATACATTTTTAGATTGGATCTCTTGATGAGCTTTCCTTGTTTGCTGTAAATTAAGAATAAGTAATCATTAACAAAACAATAATAAGATCATTTATATAAGAAAGCTTATAAAAGTTTACATTGCCCTTACCAAAAATGATTCTTTTCTTCTACTTTCAAAAAATTGTCTCCATGTGTCTTCATATATAAAAGGATATATACGACATGGATTCTCACGACTCCTATGACCATAAATGAAATCAGATGAGAGGGTTGATTTGAAATCCCTCCATCTCCTAGCAGCCAACGATAAGCATTTCTTCCTGACTCCTCCAGTGTCAGGAATATCAAATTTCATCTGATAAAAAAGAAGTTAAAAATATTATATATACTAGAAACATTTAAATAACAGTCAAACAATAGCAAAAGATCTTACCAAAATGGTCTCCCACAGCTGAGAAATTATCGCCTTATCCACACTTCTCCAATCATCATAGAGAATGCTTACTTTTCTCTTAGCCTGAGTTGCTACAAAACCCTTAAAATCTTTAGCATTTGGACCTCTAGGAAGATCATCATCATCAAACTCCACGACTATCCTCTCCTCCTTCGTACGGGCAAGTGATAATTTTGGTAAACGTGTGCACCCACGCTTACCAACCTTTGAACTCTTTTTCGTAATATAAGCATGTGAATGTTCCTCCCCAGATGTATGACCAATATGCTCATCTCCAGAATCATGTGGCTGATCAACTGATTGATCTGTCATTTTCCTTCTAATCAAAAAAACAAACATTAGTTCACAAATATACAAATTCAAATATTGTAATACTACTTAATCAGAAAATAGAAAAGTGTACTAAATTACATAATAGTAAACATTGGTAATATGGTAAGCATGTTAAACAATAATAAACATGGTAAACACAGTCTGTTGTACCCCTCACTCTTGGATTTTAATGATCACAATCACTCTTATTATGTTCTAACTTGTTTTCAAGTGTTTTTGTTGATAGGCAAAAGGTTTCCAAGGAGTTGGCCCAAGAAAGCTGAAAAGTGGACTCACTGAGTCCACCGGTCAGCCGGTGTTAGCTCACCGGCCAGCCGGAGGACCCAAGCAGTATACTTTCCCACTGCCTGGTGTCACCGGCCGGCCGCTGGCTCACCACCGGCCGGCCGGTGGAAAAGACAGAGCCTTCCTGTCTGGACCACCGGCCGGCCGCTGGATCACCACCGGCCGGCCGGTGGACCAGAGCCTTGCTCTGTCTGGACCACCGGCCGACCGCTAGATCACCACCGGCCAGCCGGTGGACCAGACAGAGAGCCTTCCTCTGTCTGGACCACCGGCCGGCCGGTGGACCAGACAGAGAGCCTTCCTCTCTGTCTGGACCACCGGCCGTCCGCTAGATCACCACCGGCCGGCCGCTGGCTCATCACCGGCCAGCCGGTGGACCAGACAGAGCTTTGCTGTCTGGACCACCGGCCAACCGGTGATCCACCACCGGCCCGCCGGTGCGCCCAGGACTTCTCCCCTTTACGGTTTTTATTGTTTTATCATTTTGGTTTGATACATGTTTTAATAAGTAAAAAATTTACAACATCTAACATTATATGAAAAAACTAAATGTAAACAAGAAATAAACATGTGTTACCTGTAATTTTAGGAATGTACAGTTGGATTGTTTTCCCAAATTCCTTCGTCGTGATCGTTCCTTATGGCACAAACCATGTCTTCAACATACTCATCATTATGTTCTGTTAATCTTTCCATGGAAGTAGGGATCTCACATAAATTAGCATCTTCATCAAATTCATCCTCACCAACATATTGTTTTTTCCCTTGTAAAACAACAGCCCACTGCATGTCTGATTGATCTACTACATAGAAATTTTTTTTGGCATGTGTTGCCATTATAAAAGAATTAGCTGTGTCTTCCAATCTATTCAGATTAACAAGTGTCATTCCAAATTCATCGTGTCTGACACTGTTGTTACCAATAAACCATTTACAGTTAAAAAAAGGAACTTTAATTTTAAAGTAATCAGCCTCCTATATGTCTTCAATCACTCCATAATATGCACTTGATGCCGAAATTGGGTTTCTGTCCTTAGCACTCGAAAAATGCATTGCTTCTGCAAACACCAATACACCACTATTCTGAACTGCACTTCTGTTGTCCTGAGCTTTCGTATGAAATGTATAGCCATTAATGTCATAAGCGGACCATGTTATCACATTTAAAGATGGAACACCCACTATCCATTTTAATGTCTCTGATACATCTGATCTACCAAGCAAGGTCTTTTTAAATCATGGCAAAAAAGTTTTGTTGTGCTCATTCAAAATCCACATTTCTTTCTTCTTTGGATGACATTGTTTCAACTCATTAATATGCAATGTGATATACGGTTGAACATCAGCTATGTTATTCAAGATGTATGATTCTAACTTCTTCATCTGTTCAGCTGACAGTGATTTGACTTTCAAGCCACGAATCCCCTTTCCCCCATTATTAACCCGTTCATGGCTAGATGGAGGCAAACCTATGTGTTGCGCCATAGACAAGTAGCTCGTACAAAAATCTGCTACCTCCTCAGAAATATACTTTTCAATAATGGAGTCTTTAGGTCGATATGGATTTTTAACATAACCCTTTAATATTTTCATATACCTTTCAAAAGGATACATCCAACGAAGATATACAGGTCCACAAAGCTTTATTTCTTGAACCAGATGAATCATTAAATGCACCATCATATCAAAAAAAGTTGGAGGAAAATACATTTCCAAATGACAAAGTATAAAAATTGCATCCTTTTCCAAAATGTTCAAAGCATTCACATCAATCGCCTTGTTACAAATTGAATTGAAAAAATAACACAACCTCATTATAGTCTTTCTGACACGGATGGGAAATATTCCACGCAGTGCAACTGGTAGAATTTGTTGCATCATGACGTGACAATCGTGTGATTTCATACCTATCAACTTCAAGTCCTTCAATGAGACAAATTTTTTTACATTTGAAGAATAACCTTGAGGCACTTTGATATCATGAAGACACTGACAGAAGATACTTTTCTCCCTCTTCGATAATGTATGACAAGCCGGGGGAAGAAATGTACGTCTTCCTTTAGGAGTGGGAGCTAACTCCAAACGTATTCCCATTGATAGTAGGTCTAACCTTGCATTCAACCCATCTTTTGTCTTTCCTTTAATATCTAGCAATGTTCCGATCAAAGAATCCCAAATATTCTTCTCCACGTGCATGACATCAATATTATGTTTGAATTCATGATACCTCCAATATGGTAGCTCAAAAAATATTGACCTTTTCTTCCAAATATGTTTATCATTACCAGATTTCTGTGTCTTTCCCAATGTCACATCAAGGTTATTCACCCTCTCAAAATACAAATATAGGGATAAAGGTTTTGGAGCAGTATCAAATTCTTGTGAGCCATTGAATGCCTTTTTTAGTCTTCTATAAGGGTGATCCATAGGCAAAAACTTTCGATGACCCATGTACACTGTTTTCCTCCCATGATGCAATTGACAATATGACGTCTGTTGTTCGCAAATTGGACATGCTTTATGCCCTTTAACACTGTATCCAGACAAATTTCCATATGCTGGGAAGTTATTTATAGTGAATAGAAGCACTGCATGCAGTTGAAAATATTCCATTTTATAAGAATCATACACCCTAACACCATCAGCCCATAAAAGTTTCAAATCATCAATCAGCGGTGACAAGTATACATCAATATCATTGCCGGGTTGCTTTGGACCAGAGATCATGATACTCAACATGACATATTTGCGCTTCATAAAAACTTCAGGAGAGAGGTTGTAAATTAACAATAAAACAGGCCATGAACTATGTGTGCTACTGAGGGTTCGGTATGGATTCATTCCATCTGTGCACAAGCCTAGTCTCAGATTTCTAATTTCATTTCCAAATGTAGGGTACTGAGCATCAATTTTCTTCCACTGTGGGCAATCAGCTGGATGACGTATTTTTCCATCACATACCCGCTCATCAGCATGCCATCTTAAACTTTTTTCATCATGTGAATTAGCAAATAAACGTTTGAAATGAGGAATTATAGGAAGATAACAAAATACCTTTGAAGGGAGCTTTGTAATCTCTACATCAGCTTGTGATTTTTCTTTCACCTGATACCGTGATGTCCCACATTTAGGACATTCTTTCAAAAATTCATATTCCTTCCTATATATAATGCAGTCATTCGGACAGGCATGTATTTTCCTGTATCCCAATCCCATCAGGCATAATATTTTTTTGGCCTTATAATGTGAATCTGGAAGATCGTTATCTTTTGGAAGAATGTCTTTCATCAATTGTAGCAGCTCTGTAAAACTTCTGTCACTCCATCCATGTTTCGCCTTCAGGTTAATCAATCTTAACACCGCCGACCAAACCGTAAAATCTGTACAACCAGGATATAATGGTTTTTCGGCATCACCATATAGACGTGCAACTGTCGGTTCTATCTCAATTTGTTCTGCTACAATATCGCGGATCATTTCTTCAATTCCATCGGAGTTACCGTCTTGCGAATCATTATCATCAGTGACATTCTGTCCATTTTCGCCATGCCAAATCCAAGGGTTGTAACTCGGATTGAAACCATGACAAATCAGATGATCTTTTATCTCTCTGCTTTTCAACTTCTTCATATTTAGAAATTTCAGGCATGGACAAAAAAAATGTCACTACTTGGAACATTTCGTTTAGGAAATTCCAAAAAGGCATCAACACCTTCCTCATATTCATTGCTCATTCGATGTGCCGTAATCCAACTTCGACTCATTATTACCTATAACAAATAGCAAAAATATATATATTTTTTAGATAAGACAAATATATGTTTATATGAAAAAAATCATAATTTGAATGTAAACAATTTTGAAATATAAAACAAATCGATGTGTATTTAAAAAAATATGCTTGAATATTATTTTTTAAACAAAATATAGTAAGATATAACACCCCCCCTGGACACCCCCCGACCCCTCTGGACAGCCCCCCGCCCCTCCTGGACACCACCCCCCACCCCCTACCCCCTTGGACACCCCCTGGACATCCCCCAACCCTCTGGACAGCCCTCCCACCCACCCGGACAACCCCAAATACACTCTGGAGAGGCCGCCACCCACTTGGACAGCCCCCCACACCCATCCACCCCCTTGGACACCCCCCTGGACACCCCACCGACCCCTCTGGACAGGTCGCCACCCCCTTGGACAGCCCCCCACACCCACCCATCCCCTTGGACACCACCCTGGACACCCCCCGACCCCTCTGGACAGCCCCTGACCCCTCTAGAAAGCACCCCCACCCCTCCTGGACACAACCCCCACCCCCGACCTGCTTGGACACCCCCCTGGACACCCCCAACACCCACCCACACCCTTGGACAACCCCCCACACCCACCCACCCCCTTGTAACCCCCCCTGGACACCCCCCGACCCCTCTGGACAGCCCCCGCCCCTCCTGGACACCACCCCCACCCCCTACCCCCTTGGACACCCCCCCTGGACATCCCCCAACCCTCTGGACAGCCCCCCACCCACCCGGACAACCCCAAATACCCTCTGGAGAGGCCGCCACCTACTTGGACAGCCCCCCACACCCATCCACCCCCTTGGACACCCCCCTGGACACCCCACCGACCCCTCTGGACAGGCCGCCACCCCCTTGGACAGCCCCCCACACCCACCCATCCCCTTGGACACCACCCTGGACACCCCCCGACCCCTCTGGACAGCCCCCGACCCCTCTAGAAATCACCCCCACCCCTCCAGGACACAACCCCCCACCCCCGACCTGCTTGGACACCCTCCTGGACACCCCCCAACCCTCCGGACAGCCCCCCACCCCTCCTAAACACCACCCCCACCCCCTACCCCCTTGGACACCCCATGGACACCCCCCAACACCCACTCACACCCTTGGACAGCCCCCCACACCCACCCACCCCCTTATAAACCCCCCTGGATACCCCCGACCCCTTTGGACAGCCCCCCGCCCCTCCTGGACACCACCCCCACCCCCTACCCCCTTGGACACCCCCCTGGACATCCCCCAACCCTCTGGACAGCCCCCACCCACCCGGACAACCCCAAATACCCTCTGGAGAGGCCGAAACCCACTTGGACAGCCCCCCACACCCATCCACCCCCTTGGACACCCCCCTGGACACCCTACGACCCCTCTGGACAGGCCGCCACCCCCTTGGACAGCCCCCCACACCCACCCATCCCCTTGGACACCACCCTGGACACCCCCCGAACCCTCTGGACAGCCCCCGACCCCTCTAGAAATCACCCCCACCCCTCCTGGACACAACCCCCCACCCCCGACCTGCTTGGACACCCCCCTGGACACCCCCCAACCCTCTGGACAGCCCCCCCACCCCTCCTAAACACCACCCCCACCCCCTACCCCCTTGGACACCCCCCTGGACACCCCCCAACCCCTCTGGACAGCCCCCCGCCCCTCCTGGACACCACCCCCACCCCCTACCCCCTTGGACACCCCCTGGACATCCCCCAACCCTCTGGACAGCCCCCCCACCCACCCGGACAACCCCAAATACCCTCTGGAGAGGCCGCCACCCACTTGGACAGCCCCCCCCCCCCACCCACCCGTTCAACCCAAATACCCTCAGTAAAGGATGTTAGCATCGAACATAAGGCTTAAGGGATGCTTTCAGATCCAAATATGTATGTTGATGGATGCAATGGATCTAGTAGAGGTTCTAGAAAGAATGGTGGTTTTATTTGTTTAGCATAAGTAGTGAAGAAAAAACTAGTTAATTTTTTACTTGCTGAAAAGAGGGTATCTAAAATTTTTAACATGCCGAGGGGAAATCTGGCGAGTCCTGCTCGTGAAACTTTGTTTGCAGGGGGTGAAAATGGTGATGTGATCCCAAATCCATGAAGCTATGCCATGGTTGTGTGTGAATAAAGTAGTAACAACTGTAAAAGGGCAACCCATCCAAATGGACACGCCCCAACCCTCTCGGGGATTTATAGAAAACGATGAAAAATTAGTGAAATCCTAAAATTAGTCAATATTGCAAGTTGAACTAATAGATCTAGGGATGATAAATATGATTATGGTGCCAAAACGAGTTAAAAGGCTTCTCAATCGAAGAATCTTAGCTAGTTTCAACAAAAAAATCACAACACATATATATATACTATCTGCGAAAAAAAACGAACGAGTGGGAGGATTACCTGAGTGCTGCGAGTTTAGATGATTGATCCGAGGAGATTAAATATGAGAAACGATGATCGCAAAACGAATCTAAACCAACGAAATGGACGAGCCGATTAGGGTTTACGCGCGAGAGAGACGAGTCGCGACAGTCGAAGGTAAACTCGCGAATGACAATCCACGGGTCTGGGTAAATTTTTAAATGAGTTATCACGTCGGTTATTCAATAACCGACGTAAAAACCTTCCTCTGATTCTTCTTTTACGTCGGTTATTTTATAACCAACATTATAAAGGGCTCAAAATCCGCGTTTTTTTACATCGGTTATTCCATAACCGACGTCAAAAACATCTGCAGATTCTTTTTTTACGTCGGTTATTTTATAACCGACGTAAAAAGGCCTTCAAAACCCGCGTTTTTTACGTCGGTTATTGCATAACCGATGTAATAACTCGTACATATGTCGATTTGTTACGTCGGTTATTGAATAACCGACGTAACAAACACCCCCCGCTTCTTTTTTTTACGGCGGTTAATGTATAACCGACGTAAAAAATGAAGTCGTGCGATTAATAACGTCGGTTATAAAAATAACCGACATTAAAGGTGTACTAAAGACAGGTTATTACGTCGGTTATTAAATAACCGACGTAAAAAACCTCGTTTTACATATTATGACGTCGGTTTTATATAACCGACGTAAAAAATGGTGACGTAAAAAACATTTTCTGCACTAGTGATAGGAAAAACATAGCACAAGACCTCATATTTGTACTTCCCGATGGTGAACAATACCTTCACATTCTTGGTGACCTTCAGCTCCCCGCAATCATTCAACCACTGAAGCCCATATGGATGTTGATTCTTCAATGTAGGAAGTCCCAACTTCTCTACTAACTCAGTGCTCGCAACATTACTATAGCTTCCTCCATTAATAATAACACTACATTCCTTCCCATTGATCTTGCACCGTGTGTGGAAAAGGTTCTCCCGCTACTCATTCTCTCCCATGGTCATTTGTGCGCTTAGAACTCTCCTGGTGACAATAATCTCACCATCTTCTTCAAATTCTCTATTATCAATTTCTGGAGATTCTTCCTCCTCTTCCGAGCTCTCTCCATCGGTCTCCCATTCTCCATACTTGTTGATGGTCATGGTAAGCCAGTTTTGGCACTCACTAGAAATTTGACCCCTTCCTTGACATTTTAAACAACGAATATCCCGATTCCTAGTTTGGTTAGCCTCAAAAGTAGGTTTCTTAGGTGGAATAATTACCAGGTCACTTTTGCAATCAACCACCTCTTTTGCCTTTGATTGTTCTCAAATCTCCTTCGTTGAATTTCTGAATGGTGTGAAAGGGGTAGTGGGTTTCCTCATGTAGCTTCTCCTTTTGATTTGTTGTTCAATCTTGGTGGCTTGGTGGATCATATCTTGTATCTCTACATGGTGGTACATCTCCACTTGATCCGCAATCTCCCGAATGAGCCCATGTAAAAACTGTACCATGATTGCCTCCGGATCCTCCTCAACGTTTGCCCAAATCAGGGTAATTTCCATCTCCTTGTAGTAGTCTTCTACACTCTTACTACCTTGAATGAGGCATTGAAGTTTGTTGTGGAGATCTCTATGGTAATGTGTGGGAACAAACCGCTTTCGCATGGTGAACTTCATGTCTTCCCAAGTATTGATGGGATGTCCACCATATCTAGCCCTCTCCTTTTGAACTTTATCCCACCAAATTAAAGCATAATCATAAAATTCAAGGGAAGCAAGTTTGACCTTTTTCTCCTCAGAATATGTATGGCATGAAAAGACCTGCTCGATCCGCATCTCCCACTCTATGTATGCTTCCGGATCTCTTTTCCCATGAAAAGAAGGGACCTTCACCTAGATCTCGCCAAGTAGGTCATCATCATGTTGTCTCCTTTGGACTCCTCTCAGTTGTTGGTACAACCTCCTCCTTTATGGGACATCATCAAGATCATCATCAAAGTTCACCATCTCCTCCTCCATGATGTGGGGGCGATGTGGTGCTGGAGTGCGTCATGGGTTATCATGGAATATCCTTGGGCTTGGTTTATTCTCTAATTCATCAATCCTCTCATGTAATGTAGAGACCCGTAGCCTGACGTACATGGACATTACATTACTTTTGCGGAATACTTAGTACATAACAAAAACACACACACAAGGATCGTAATAGTTTAGTGTCTTTGGAAACTCGGAACGTAATCTTCTAATCGTGGTGAAAGATCTTCAATATCTCCCATAAAGATCTTCCCCTTTTTTTTACCTAAAAACTTTCTTTATATCCTGGGGAAAAGAAAACATAAAAGGGTGAGCTCAAATGCTCAGTAAGGGTAAACAAAAGAAATATCAATCACATCATATACATAAGAACATAGATTTTGGAAATCTTAACCTGCAAAAGAGCTCATAATATCATAACATGGGATAAATCATAGAAGTGAAAATGAGATCCCCATAATCATAACATGAAACTTGAAACTTTGTGGCATGCACACATAATCATAGAAAATCATTTCTTGTTAGTCATGACTCATTTCCAAGACTATCTTAGTGGACAAACTCCCTTTCTGAAGCGAGTAACCCTCGGTTCAGTCCTGTTTCACTGAACCGGTATAACCTACCATTCTAGCCATGTCTATCTCATGAGATATAAAATCTTTACCCAATGCATTGGAGGGAGATATAGGTCCCACCCATCTCTTAATTAATCCTTTCTTATGTGTGCCACAGAATCATAAATCATACATCATTGCATAACCCATGTAATAAAAATGGGATTTTTAAACAACATGACATCATAAAACCATTCATATAAGATAAAGGAATTCATAAACATAATTCCATCACAACATAGTCAAATCAATGTAAAAATATGGATAGAAACAGAACCCTTTATTATCTTATATGGAAAATAATTTTGATAAAACACTTGAATTGAATTCTTGAGGAAAATATCCTTTCTTCTTCAAAATCAATTTCTTTTCACAAAACATCATGCAATTTTAAAAGAAAGAGATTTTATTGAAAATAGTCATGAAATCTTTTAGAGGAAGCTTCATGAAAATAAGGCTTTATAAAACAGTATAAATCCGTTCGTGCCGTATAAGTTAAAAAAACATTCTTTGTACTTTTGTCGGAAAAGTCAAAAAGTACCTCGTACGACAAAAGATTTCTTTCATACATATTACTAAAAACTCACCGAAGGGTAAAAATTGATTTAAACAATTTTAGGTGGATGGAAATAATACTACATATTGAGTAAACATGGATGTGGATGATAAAATACACCCCAGTAAATACTTACGAATAAACAATCTCGGATAAAAATGAGATTGTGATATTTCCCTTACCTTAGGTCCAATTTGCTTCGTATGTGTCCGAACCTCCTGTATAATGATTTAAATAATGTCATTGACTTATTACAGAATCATATTCATTGTTATGATATCATATATGGTTCACTTATGACATTATATTATCCGTTCTTTTGTAAATTCCATGTTAAAGAAGCGTTTTGGGTAAAATCGTTTCATTTATCGTAGGTGTTTTGACTTGTTGTTCATGACATCATTATTACTTATATCATGATTTACTTACTTCAAGAATATAAAATATGATTTATATATCATATATATTCAGTATATATATATATAATAGATAGATAAATAAAATGAAAAACACCGTTCATGGAGACGGTAGTCCGTACGTACGCATGAACGTTGTTTTTCTTTCCTTATTGTCTTGAAATGGAAGTAAGTAGATTACATACATATGTATATATATACATAAATCCAGTATCTTTATAATGTCATATATTTCATTATTATTTCTTATATATACATTATAATCATTCTTAAATGGTTAACATGGAGAATGAATCTCATCGCGTCGTGGAGACGGTAGTCCGTACGTACGCACGAGCGATGATATCATTTCTATAAATATTGAATTGAATCGGAGTGGATTATACAATATATCAGAATCAATATTATGTTTTAATAACTATGTATAGTTATTCTTTACACCATTATACCCATCCATGTAAGGTGGTGGTGGAAAATAGATTACACCACGGCGTGGAGACGGTATTCCGTACGTACGCACGCGCGGTGATTTCTTTTTCCGTAGGATGGATAGATGGTGAAATAGGGTTGTTTCATAATTATAATAACATATCAGTATATGAGTGATACTGATGTTATTACTTCATAATGAAACAACCTAAGAATAAGAAGTGGAAGAAGAAATAAAGATGAAAGAATTGGTAACGGTAATTACCTCTTCTTTGAAGTGCCTCTTTGAGACCTCCTCTTAGGGCACTAGAATTGGTCTTTGAGGAAGACCAGAACCTCTAGGATGTTGCTAGGGAAGTGGAGAAGAGATTTTGGCAGGGGTTGGCCGAGCTTGAGTGCTCAAATTGGTGTGAGGAGGAGGGGAAGGAGGTGTCCTTTTATAGGGGAGGAGAGGGGCACCTTAGGAATATCTCAAAATATTATTTTATATTAAAGTCAAAATCGGTTTATAATGGTTCCAAAGGGTCTTATTTCGAAGCTAAAGTGGGGATGGGTCAAAATCCTATCAACCAATAGAATTTAGACAAGTTTAGGATATTATTTTAACCTTATCAATTAGATTTAACTCTAAGTTAAATAATTTAACTTTTACCATGTCTTTTTGTTTTCTTTCACTATATGGTTAATACACTTACTATAACATGCCAAACGAAACCCAAATTGTTTATTATTAATATATATATCCTTATCTAAGTCATTTGGCCGAACCTTAGATTTTTAGGAATACAATAACAATTAATAATATAATATTTGATTTAAAAACTATTTTGTGTCAATTTTGACACTATTTGATATATTATTTTTGTGAAAGTCATAAAAAAATTAAATGTTCCAACCAAGTTGATTAAATCAACATTAATATATCATAGTAACCTAGAAAATTAGTGTAATTCATAAAAAATCTCACATTACATTTATTTTTGTGTTTATAACATCAATTATGTCAATATTTCATTAATAAGATAATTACTGCATCATCGTTGTGTCATAAATAAATTAAATTATTTTATGTCTAAAAATTACAAATAAAATACCATCATGTAGGAAATCTTTTTAGCTTTCTAATGAATATTTACAATCGAATTTATCTTATGTATAACCCCATATTAAAAATGATTTACTTATTAAACTTTGATTTTAACTATTTTAACCTTTCTTTAAATAAATTAATAATAAATGTCCTAATCTAATCCAAGTGGGCCTAAATGGTCATATTTTATTCCTAAGTTTGTTTTTGGTCTAATTACACTTGTCCAATAGAATTAGGACATGTGTTAGGGTAATAGTAATATCATATTTACCCTTAGTTACCCTATTTACTATTAACCGCGGTAAAAAAGTAAAAAGTTACTATTCACCAAAAAATTATTTTCATCTCATTGAACCACATTTTAGTCCTTGATATTAACCGTGTCTCTCAGATTTTCGAAATTCCATTCACAAAAGCGGCAAAATTAAGTTTTATGAAAAATTCAGTTTTTTTAACTACCACTTAGTAGTTTCACTATTCATCAAAAATTGATGTTTTTCAGAACAATGCCAAAATTTCATCCTAAGCTATATTTCATATTCCAAATTCAAAAATGAAATCTATTTTACCAAATTCATAACATAGAAGTTTCATTAATTAATTTTATAATTAAATCCCACTGTTAAAATAAATAGCGTGTTTTTAGGAAACAATATATATCAAAAGATTGACACTTGATTATGTCTGGTTTAAATGTGAAATTACAACCAATGACCAACATTGTATTAAATTGTAAAAATATATTCTAAATATACTTTAAAACCACTCAAATTAATAATTTATCACTATTAATTATTTCGATTAAAAAAGTTGTTTTTAATTATAATTTAGTAATTTTTCACTATTCATCAGAATATGAAAGTTATCCGAAAAGTACCAAATTTCACCTTAGGCTAAATTCGATACTCTGAATCCAAGAATGAAGTTCATTTTGAAAAATAAGATTTACAGAATTTTAAAAAGTGGTTATTACTATTCATAACGGCTAGTTTTAATAATATTTTAATAGCACATCGTTGTTTAGTGAAACTCGGTATTGCGTATTACACACGCTATCGAGGAAGGTCGCGATTGCATGTAATGCAAGGCAAGACAAGGATGCGTGTTGTGCAAGATCCTTTTGGTGTAGCATACAACACAAGACATTAATAAAATTAAAAAGAATATTTCTTTATAAAATCTTGGGCTGTTACATTCTACCCCCCTTAAAATGAATTTCGCCCTCGAAATTCGTCGGGGTTATAAATGGTTTACTATTCGAAAGTTTCTTTAATAGAAACCCACATCGTAAAAAGGAATATCAAAACCAATCTTTAAAAACAAAAGTATGAAACGTAATGGTTACCCAAATAAACTAATCATTGGGTTTCCACATAGGTGAAAATATGGATATGGAAGAGAAATCTAAAGATCATGTTCCGATGGAGAGTGGTAGAGAACATGGCTATGGAAAAGCTAGTAATCACAAATCCATATATTTGTGATGATATAAGGTACCATCTGATTCATCAGGTATAAGATCACTAGGACAACATTTTTGGTTTTCAAGATCATTTCCCCTAAAGTTGAAAATTTGAATTAGAATAAATACTTACTTTATTTTGGTACAATCTCACTGTTGTTCGTGCTTTGAACAATTTCCACTTCATCTCTTAAATAAATGAAGTTGAATTTGTTATTCGTGAAGTGTTAGAAGATCATGTGATAGAATGACAGGTCATTCCATCTGTCTCAAACAAAAGGTTAGCAAAACTTATATACATAAGTCGATCTATAGTGAGATTAATCATATATGGTTCCTAAAATGGACTTATACTTCATATATCATACTGCTTAATATAATAAAACTAGTTTCTACTAAACAGGGACTTCCTGTAGGTCAGTGGTAGGCGATAAAGGCCAGTCGCACTTCGGTTGTGGGTTCAATTCCTACAGCCTTGTCCGAAGCGATGGGCTGTCGCCCGTCCTGCAGGTTGTCCTTTTTCTAAAACTATATTACCATAACATCCCATCAATAATATCGAAAAAACTTCTATCCTTAATCAATACTAACTTATGTCCAACATAATCCATTCCAATCTTTAGGCTTATCCATAATACTGCAGTCCACTCTCATAACATAGTGAAAACGATTACCAGAGATTTAACACCATCGTCGATCCCCATATATCATAAGATATGTTTTGTTTGTCACATTCCAAACATTCAAAGTCTTTAATCATGTATTCTCTTGAATACCTTAGTGAAAACAAGAATGCAGTTAAAAGTTAACACTTTCCACATACCAAAATCCTCAAAATTCTATATACTCAAACCATGATATCACTTAGTCCTTATATCAATCATGAGCTCATGAATACAATCAAACATCTCATTATCTTCTTATCCTTTCATTATGCGTATATCTTCTACTTTACAAAAGTATTTGAATAACCTTTCATGGTTACTGGTACCATTCATCATACACTTTCAAAACTCAAGGAAAGACAATAGTGTAACAATCCTTAGATGTCTCTTTATTCCATAGTACCATGAGATTACTTATACAACATTACACATGATAAACATGTAATCATTCCACTACATTCTTAAACCATTAACCGAGCTTCAACAATTCTTTCATCTCACATATCATTTGTAGTCTCTTCATCATCATCCACATAAATACTACCCATACGGCCATACTGATTCTCTTCATGAGTCTTTCCCTTAGGACATTGGTTTGCATAATGCCCATACATTCCACATTTAAAACACTTAACCATTTTTTGATGTCGTAGCAATACCATTATCCTCATCCATGGTGTTAACTGAACCTTTTCCTTTGCACTTACTTGCTTTGTGTCCTTCTTTTCCACACCCAAAGCATCTTCCAGTTCCTTTGAAACATTCTCCTTGATGCCTCTTCCCACATGAATTACATAGGGGAAATTGAACTTTCTTTCCTCCATGATCATCATGAAACTCCATCTTTCTCTTATTAGCCGAGTCAGGAAACTTACCAAATTTTACTTTATTGATCATATTATGAGATTGCTGATTCGGCATAATAATTATGTTTGGACTTCCAAATCCCATTTCATTATGAAGAATATCATTCCATTGTCCATCATATCCTCCATTATCGTGAATCATCTTGTTTCCAGCCATTTTCTAAAACCCAAAAAGAATAGTGTGAGAGGAAAAAATCATAATAAAGGGGGAGTAACTTAAATATCTAACATCTTTGGTTTAATCTAATATCGTTACCATAGTTATAGGACTATATCCTATACGTATACTTATCCTTAGGGGCATCCCTAGACATACCTTAGAAATATCTCTAGGGATCTCACTAACGTTTTCGCATCCTAGTTTCCAAAGGTTGACTAAACCTTTCCTCTGATACCAACTGTAGAGACCCGTAGCCTGACGTACATGGACATTACATTACTTTTGCGGAATACTTAGTACATAACAAAAACACACACACAAGGATCGTAATAGTTTAGTGTCTTTGGAAACTCGGAACGTAATCTTCTAATCGTGGTGAAAGATCTTCAATATCTCCCATAAAGATCTTCCCCTTTTTTTTTACCTAAAACCTTTCTTTATATCCTGGGGAAAAGAAAACATAAAAGGGTGAGCTCAAATGCTCAGTAAGGGTAAACAAAAGAAATATCAATCACATCATATACATAAGAACATAGATTTTGGAAATCTTAACCTGCAAAAGAGCTCATAATATCATAACATGGGATAAATCATAGAAGTGAAAATGAGATCCCCATAATCATAACATGAAACTTGAAACTTTGTGGCATGCACACATAATCATAGAAAATCATTTCTTGTTAGTCATGACTCATTGCCAAGACTATCTTAGTGGACAAAGTCCCTTTCTGAAGCGAGTAACCCTCGGTTCAGTCCTGTTTCACTGAACCGGTATAACCTACCATTCCAGCCATGTCTATCTCATGAGATATAAAATCTTTACCCAATGCATTGGAGGGAGATATAGGTCCCACCCATCTCTTAATGAATCCTTTCTTATGTGTGCCACAGAATCATAAATCATACATCATTGCATAACCCATGTAATGAAAATGGGATTTTTAAACAACATGACATCATAAAACCATTCATATAAGATAAAGGAATTCATAAACATAATTCCATCACAACATAGTCAAATCAATGTAAAAATATGGATAGAAACAGAACCCTTTATTATCTTATATGGAAAATAATTTTGATAAAACACTTGAATTGAATTCTTGAGGAAAATATCCTTTCCTCTTCAAAATCAATTTCTTTTCACAAAACATCATGAAATTTTAAAAGAAAGAGATTTTATTGAAAATAGTCATGAAATCTTTTAGAGGAAGCTTCATGAAAAAAAGGCTTTATAAAACAGTATAAATCCGTTCGTGCCGTATAAGTTAAAAAAACATTCTTCGTACTTTTTTCGGAAAAGTCAAAAAGTACCTCGTACGACAAAAGATTTCTTTCATACATATTACTAAAAACTCACCGAAGGGTAAAAATTGATTTAAACAATTTTAGGTGGATGGAAATAATACTACATATTGAGTAAACATGGATGTGGATGATAAAATACACCCCAGTAAATACTTACGAATAAACAATCTCGGATAAAAATGAGATTGTGATATTTCCCTTACCTTAGGTCCAATTTGCTTCGTATGTGTCCGAACCTCCTGTATAATGATTTAAATAATGTCATTGACTTATTACAGAATCATATTCATTGTTATGATATCATATATGGTTCACTTATGACATTATATTATCCGTTCTTTTGTAAATTCCATGTTAAAGAAGCGTTTTGGGTAAAATCGTTTCATTTATCGTAGGTGTTTTGACTTGTTGTTCTTGACATAATTATTACTTATATCATGATTTAATTACTTCAAGAATATAAAATATGATTTATATATCATATATATTCAGTATATATATATATAATAGATAGATAAATAAAATGAAAAACACCGTTCATGGAGACGGTAGTCCGTACGTACGCATGAACGCTGTTTTTCTTTCCTTATTGTCTTGAAATGGAAGTAAGTAGATTACATACATATGTATATATATACATAAATCCAGTATCTTTATAATGTCATATATTTCATTATTATTTCTTATATATACATTATAATCATTCTTAAATGGTTAACATGGAGAATGAATCTCATCGCGTCGTGGAGACGGTAGTCCGTACGTACGCACGAGCGATGATATCATTTCTATAAATATTGAATTGAATCGGAGTGGATTATACAATATATCAGAATCAATATGATGTTTTAATAACTATGTATAGTTATTCTTTACACCATTATACCCATCCATGTAAGGTGGTGGTGGAAAATAGATTACACCACGGCGTGGAGACGGTATTCCGTACGTACGCACGCGCGGTGATTTCTTTTTCCGTAGGATGGATAGATGGTGAAATAGGGTTGTTTCATACTTATAATAACATATCAGTATATGAGTGATACTGATGTTATTACTTAATAATGAAACAACCTAAGAATAAGAAGTGGAAGAAGAAATAAAGATGAAAGAATTGGTAACGGTAATTACCTCTTCTTTGAAGTGCCTCTTTGAGACCTCCTCTTAGGGCACTAGAATTGGTCTTTGAGGAAGACCAGAACCTCTAGGATGTTGCTAGGGAAGTGGAGAAGAGATTTTGGCAGGGGTTGGCCGAGCTTGAGTGCTCAAATTGGTGTGAGGAGGAGGGGAAGGAGGTGTCCTTTTATAGGGGAGGAGAGGGGCACCTTAGGAATATCTCAAAATATTACTTTATATTAAAGTCAAAATCGGTTTATAATGGTTACAAAGGGTCTTATTTCGAAGCTAAAGTGGGGATGGGTCGAAATCCTATCAACAAATAGAATTTAGACAAGTTTAGGATATTATTTTAACCTTATCAATTAGATTTAACTCTGAGTTAAATAATTTAACTTTTACCATGTCTTTTTGTTTTCTTTCACTATATGGTTAATACACTTACTATAACATGCCAAACGAAACCCAAATTGTTTATTATTAATATATATATCCTTATCTAAGTCATTTGGCCGAACCTTAGATTTTTAGGAATACAATAACAATTAATAATATAATATTTGATTTAAAAACTATTTTGTGTCAATTTTGACACTATTTGATATATTATTTTTGTGAAAGTCATAACAAAATTAAATGTTCCAACAAAGTTGATTAAATCAACATTAATATATCATAGTAACCTAGAAAATTAGTGTAATTCATAAAAAATCTCACATTACATTTATTTTTGTGTTTATAACATCAATTATGTCAATATTTCATTAATAAGATAATTACTGCATCATCATTGTGTCATAAATAAATTAAATTATTTTATGTCTAAAAATTACAAATAAAATACCATCATGTAGGAAATCTTTTTAGATTTCTAATGAATATTTACAATCGAATTTATCTTATGTATAACCCCATATTAAAAATGATTTACTTATTAAACTTTGATTTTAACTATTTTAACCTTTCTTTAAATAAATTAATAATAAATGTCCTAATCTAATCCAAGTGGGCCTAAATGGTCATATTTTATTCCTAAGTTTGTTTTTGGTCGAATTAAACTTGTCCAATAGAATTAGTACATGTGTTAGGGTAATAGTAATATCATATTTACCCTTAGTTACCCTATTTACTATTAACCGCGGTAAAAAAGTAAAAAGTTACTATTCACCAAAAAATTATTTTCATCTCATTGAACCACATTTTAGTCCTTGATATTAACCGTGTCTCTCGGATTTTCGAAATTCCATTCACAGAAGCGGCAAAATTAAGTTTTATGAAAAATTCAGTTTTTTTAACTACCACTTAGTAGTTTCACTATTCATCAAAAATTGATGTTTTTCAGAACAATGCCAAAATTTCATCCTAAGCTATATTTCATTTTCCAAATTCAAAAATGAAATCTATTTTACCAAATTCATAACATAGAAGTTGCATTAATTAATTTTATAATTAAATCCCACTGTTAAAATAAATAGCGTGTTTTTAGGAAACAATATATATCAAAAGATTGACACTTGATTATGTCTGGTTTAAATGTGAAATTACAACCAATGACCAACATTGTATTAAATTGTAAAAATATATTCTAAATATACTTTAAAACCACTCAAATTAATAATTTATCACTATTAATTATTTTGATTAAAAAAGTTGTTTTTAATTATAATTTAGTAATTTTTCACTATTCATCAGAATATGAAAGTTATCCGAAAAGTACCAAATTTCACCTTAGGCTAAATTCGATACTCTGAATCCAAGAATGAAGTTCATTTTGAAAAATAAGATTTACAGAATTTTAAAAAGTGGTTATTACTATTCATAACGACTTGTTTTAATAATATTTTAATAACACATCGTTGTTTAGTGAAACTCGGTATTGCGTATTACACACGCTATCGAGGAAGGTCGCGATTGCATGTAATGCAAGGCAAGACAAGGATGCGTATTGTGCAAGCTCCTTTTGGTGTAGCGTACAACACAAGACATTAATAAAATTAAAAAGAATATTTCTTTATAAAATCTTGGGCTGTTACATTCTACCCCCCTTAAAATGAATTTCGCCCTCGAAATTCGTCGAGGTTATAAATGGTTTACTATTAGAAAGTTTCTTTAATAGAAACCCACATCGTAAAAAGGAATATCAAAACCAATCTTTAATAACAAAAGTATGAAACGTAATGGTTACCCAAATAAACTAATCATTGGGTTTCCACATAGGTGAAAATATGGATATGGAAGAGAAATCTAAAGATCATGTTCTGATGGAGAGTGGTAGAGAACATGGCTATGGAAAAGCTAGTAATCACAAATCCATAGATTTGTGATGATATAAGGTACCATCTGATTCATCAGGTATAAGATCACTAGGACAACATTTTTGGTTTTCAAGATCATTTCCCCTAAAGTTGAAAATTTGAATTAGAATAAATACTTACTTTATTTTGGTACAATCTCACCGTTGTTCGTGCTTTGAACAATTTCCACTTCATCTCTTAAATAAATGAAGTTGAATTTGTTATTCGTGAAGTGTTAGCAGATCATGTGATAGAATGACAGGTCATTCCATCTGTCTCAAACAAAAGGTTAGCAAAACTTATATACATAAGTCGATCTATAGTGAGATTAATCATATATGGTTCCTAAAATGGACTTATACTTCATATATCATACTGCTTAATATAATAAAACTAGTTTCTACTAAACAGGGACTTCCTGTAGGTCAGTGGTAGGCGATAAAGGCCAGTCGCACTTCGGTTGTGGGTTCAATTCCTACAGCCTTGTCCGAAGCGATGGGCTGTCGCCCGTCCTGCAGGTTGTCCTTTTTCTAAAACTATATTACCATAACATCCCATCAATAATATCGAAAAAACTTCTATCCTTAATCAATACTAAATTATGTCCAACATAATCCATTCCAATCTTTAGGCTTATCCATAATACTGCAGTCCACTCTCATAACATAGTGAAAACGATTACCAGAGATTTAACACCATCGTCGATCCCCATATATCATAAGATATGTTTTGTTGGTCACATTCCAAACATTCAAAGTCTTTAATCATGTATTCTCTTGAATACCTTAGTGAAAACATGAATGCAGTTAAAAGTTAACACTTTCCACATACCAAAATCCTCAAAATTCTATATACTCAAACCATGATATCACTTAGTCCTTATATCAATCACGAGCTCATGAATACAATCAAACATCTCATTATCTTCTTATCCTTTCATTATGCGTATATCATCTACTTTACAAAAGTATTTGAATAACCATTCATGGTTACTGGTACCATTCATCATACACTTTCAAAACTCAAGGAAAGACAATAGTGTAACAATCCTTAGATGTCTCTTTATTCCATAGTACCATGAGATTACTTATACAACATTACACATGATAAACATGTAATCATTCCACTACATTCTTAAACCATTAACCGAGCTTCAACAATTCTTTCATCTCACATATCATTTGTAGTCTCTTCATCATCATCCACATAAATACTACCCATACGGCCATACTGATTCTCTTCATGAGTCTTTCCCTTAGGACATTGGTTTGCATAATGCCCATACATTCCACATTTAAAACACTTAACCATTTTTGATGTCGTAGCAATACCATTATCCTCATCCATGGTGTTAACTGAA
Source organism: Viscum album (assembly GCA_963277665.1). Classification (NCBI taxonomy): domain Eukaryota; kingdom Viridiplantae; phylum Streptophyta; class Magnoliopsida; order Santalales; family Viscaceae; genus Viscum; species Viscum album. Next base: position 1,737,712,987 of record OY728156.1, read on the forward strand.
CCTTTTCCTTTGCACTTACTTGCTTTGTGTCCTTCTTTTCCACACCCAAAGCATCTTCCAGTTCCTTTGAAACATTCTCCTTGATGCCTCTTCCCACATGAATTACATAGGGGAAATTGAACTTTCTTTCCTCTATGATCATCATGAAACTCCATCTTTCTCTTATTAGCCGAGTCAGGAAACTTACCAAATTTTACTTTATTGATCATATTATGAGATTGCTGATTCGGCATAATAATTATGTTTGGACTTCCAAATCCCATTTCATTATGAAGAATATCATTCCATTGTCCATCATATCCTCCATTATCGTGAATCATCTTGTTTCCAGCCATTTTCTAAAACCCAAAAGAATAGTGTGAGAGGCAAAAATCATAATAAAGGGGGAGTAACTTAAATATCTAACATATTTGGTTTAATCTAATATCGTTACCATAGTTATAGGACTATATCCTATACGTATACTTATCCTTAGAGGCATCCCTAGACATACCTTAGAAATATCTCTAGGGATCTCACTAACCTTTTCGCATCCTAGTTTCCAAAGGTTGACTAAACCTTTCCTCTGATACCAACTGTAGAGACCCGTAGCCTGACGTACATGGACATTACATTACTTTTGCGGAATACTTAGTACATAACAAAAACACACACACAAGGATCGTAATAGTTTAGTGTCTTTGGAAACTCGGAACGTAATCTTCTAATCGTGGTGAAAGATCTTCAATATCTCCCATAAAGATCTTCCCCTTTTTTTTTACCTAAAACCTTTCTTTATATCCTGGGGAAAAGAAAACATAAAAGGGTGAGCTCAAATGCTCAGTAAGGGTAAACAAAAGAAATATCAATCACATCATATACATAAGAACATAGATTTTGGAAATCTTAACCTGCAAAAGAGCTCATAATATCATAACATGGGATAAATCATAGAAGTGAAAATGAGATCCCCATAATCATAACATGAAACTTGAAACTTTGTGGCATGCACACATAATCATAGAAAATCATTTCTTGTTAGTCATGACTCATTGCCAAGACTATCTTAGTGGACAAACTCCCTTTCTGAAGCGAGTAACCCTCGGTTCAGTCCTGTTTCACTGAACCGGTATAACCTACCATTCCAGCCATGTCTATCTCATGAGATATAAAATCTTTACCCAATACATTGGAGGGAGATATAGGTCCCACCCATCTCTTAATGAATCCTTTCTTATGTGTGCCACAGAATCATAAATCATACATCATTGCATAACCCATGTAATAAAAATGGGATTTTTAAACAACATGACATCATAAAACCATTCATATAAGATAAAGGAATTCATAAACATAATTCCATCACAACATAGTCAAATCAATGTAAAAATATGGATAGAAACAGAACCCTTTATTATCTTATATGGAAAATAATTTTGATAAAACACTTGAATTGAATTCTTGAGGAAAATATCCTTTCTTCTTCAAAATCAATTTCTTTTCACAAAACATCATGCAATTTTAAAAGAAAGAGATTTTATTGAAAATAGTCATGAAATCTTTTAGAGGAATCTTCATGAAAATAAGGCTTTATAAAACAGTATAAATCCGTTCGTGCCGTATAAGTTAAAAAAACATTCTTCGTACTTTTTTCGGAAAAGTCAAAAAGTACCTCGTACGACAAAAGATTTCTTTCATACATATTACTAAAAACTCACCGAAGGGTAAAAATTGATTTAAACAATTTTAGGTGGATGGAAATAATACTACATATTGAGTAAACATGGATGTGGATGATAAAATACACCCCAGTAAATACTTACGAATAAACAATCTCGGATAAAAATGAGATTGTGATATTTCCCTTACCTTAGGTCCAATTTGCTTCGTATGTGTCCGAACCTCCTGTATAATGATTTAAATAATGTCATTGACTTATTACAGAATCATATTCATTGTTATGATATCATATATGGTTCACTTATGACATTATATTATCCGTTCTTTTGTAAATTCCATGTTAAAGAAGCGTTTTGGGTAAAATCGTTTCATTTATCGTAGGTGTTTTGACTTGTTGTTCTTGACATCATTATTACTTATATCATGATTTACTTACTTCAAGAATATAAAATATGATTTATATATCATATATATTCAGTATATATATATATAATAGATAGATAAATAAAATGAAAAACACCGTTCATGGAGACGGTAGTCCGTACGTACGCATGAACGCTGTTTTTCTTTCCTTATTGTCTTGAAATGGAAGTAAGTAGATTACATACATATGTATATATATACATAAATCCAGTATCTTTATAATGTCATATATCTCATTATTATTTCTTATATATACATTATAATCATTCTTAAATGGTTAACATGGAGAATGAATCTCATCGCGTCGTGGAGACGGTAGTCCGTACGTACGCACGAGCGATGATATCATTTCTATAAATATTGAATTGAATCGGAGTGGATTATACAATATATCAGAATCAATATGATGTTTTAATAACTATGTATAGTTATTCTTTACACCATTATACCCATCCATGTAAGGTGGTGGTGGAAAATAGATTACACCACGGCGTGGAGACGGTATTCCGTACGTACGCACGCGCGGTGATTTCTTTTTCCGTAGGATGGATAGATGGTGAAATAGGGTTGTTTCATACTTATAATAACATATCAGTATATGAGTGATACTGATGTTATTACTTCATAATGAAACAACCTAAGAATAAGAAGTGGAAGAAGAAATAAAGATGAAAGAATTGGTAACGGTAATTACCTCTTCTTTGAAGTGCCTCTTTGAGACCTCCTCTTAGGGCACTAGAATTGGTCTTTGAGGAAGACCAAAACCTCTAGGATGTTGCTAGGGAAGTGGAGAAGAGATTTTGGCAGGGGTTGGCCGAGCTTGAGTGCTCAAATTGGTGTGAGGAGGAGGGGAAGGAGGTGTCCTTTTATAGGGGAGGAGAGGGGCACCTTAGGAATATCTCAAAATATTATTTTATATTAAAGTCAAAATCGGTTTATAATGGTTCCAAAGGGTCTTATTTAGAAGCTAAAGTGGGTATGGGTCGAAATCCTATCAACCAATAGAATTTAGACAAGTTTAGGATATTATTTTAACCTTATCAATTAGATTTAACTCTAAGTTAAATAATTTAACTTCTACCATGTCTTTTTGTTTTCTTTCACTATATGGTTAATACACTTACTATAACATGCCAAAAGAAACCCAAATTGTTTATTATTAATATATATATCCTTATCTAAGTCATTTGGCCGAACCTTAGATTTTTAGGAATACAATAACAATTAATAATATAATATTTGATTTAAAAACTATTTTGTGTCAATTTTGACACTATTTGATATATTATTTTTGTGAAAGTCATAAAAAAATTAAATGTTCCAAACAAGTTGATTAAATCAACATTAATATATCATAGTAACCTAGAAAATTAGTGTAATTCATAAAAAATCTCACATTACATTTATTTTTGTGTTTATAACATCAATTATGTCAATATTTCATTAATAAGATAATTACTGCATCATCGTTGTGTCATAAATAAATTAAATTATTTTATGTCTAAAATTTACAAATAAAATACCATCATGTAGGAAATATTTTTAGCTTTCTAATGAATATTTACAATCGAATTTATCTTATGTATAACCCCATATTAAAAATGATTTACTTATTAAAATTTGATTTTAACTATTTTAACCTTTCTTTAAATAAATTAATAATAAATGTCCTAATCTAATCCAAGTGGGCCTAAATGGTCATATTTTATTCCTAAGTTTGTTTTTGGTCGAATTACACTTGTCCAATAGAATTAGGACATGTGTTAGGGTAATAGTAATATCATATTTACCCTTAGTTACCCTATTTACTATTAACCGCGGTAAAAAAGTAAAAAGTTACTATTCACCAAAAAATTATTTTCATCTCATTGAACCACATTTTAGTCCTTGATATTAACCGTGTCTCTCGGATTTTCGAAATTCCATTCACAGAAGCGGCAAAATTAAGTTTTATGAAAAATTCAGTTTTTTTAACTACCACTTAGTAGTTTCACTATTCATCAAAAATTGATGTTTTTCAGAACAATGCCAAAATTTCATCCTAAGCTATATTTCATATTCCAAATTCAAAAATGAAATCTATTTTACCAAATTCATAACATAGAAGTTGCATTAATTAATTTTATAATTAAATCCCACTGTTAAAATAAATAGCGTGTTTTTAGGAAACAATATATATCAAATGATTGACACTTGATTATGTCTGGTTTAAATGTGAAATTACAACCAATGACCAACATTGTATTAAATTGTAAAAATATATTCTAAATATACTTTAAAACCACTCAAATTAATAATTTATCACTATTAATTATTTCGATTAAAAAAGTTGTTTTTAATTATAATTTAGTAATTTTTCACTATTCATCAGAATATGAAAGTTATCCGAAAAGTACCAAATTTCACCTTAGGCTAAATTCGATACTCTGAATCCAAGAATGAAGTTCATTTTGAAAAATAAGATTTACAGAATTTTAAAAAGTGGTTATTACTATTCATAACGGCTAGTTTTAATAATATTTTAATAGCACATCGTTGTTTAGTGAAACTCGGTATTGCGTATTACACACGCTATCGAGGAAGGTCGCGATTGCATGTAATGCAAGGCAAGACAAGGATGTGTGTTGTGCAAGCTCCTTTTGGTGTAGCGTACAACACAAGACATTAATAAAATTAAAAAGAATATTTCTTTATAAAATCTTGGGCTGTTACATGTAACACCTCCAACTTCTGATCAAGAAGCTTCTCGTAGTGGCTCACTAAAGATTGCATTTGGAATTGTGTAGCTTCGGGTGCGGGAGATCTACTTAGACTTCCTTCATCGCTAACATGATCAATTTTCTTCCCACGATCTTTTTCCATGACAAGTTACACAAACACAAACACACACCGGGGGGGGGACACACACAATGATACACACTCACTCACACACACGAGATGTACACACACACACACAAGATGTACACACTCACACACACAAAGATACACACTCATGCACACAAGATATACACACTCACACGCACAAGATGTACACACACACGCACACAACAAGATGCACACACTCAGACACAAGATATTTTTTTTGCTTATTTCTCTCCACTCTCAAAACTCAATTTGAATCCCAAGCTCTTACGAAATATAATACCTTGTTTAGGGTGATCAAGTTCCACAAATTCCTCCCCAATTAAGATTGTTTCGAGGGATGGTTTAACACAACCCTCTTCATTGGTAAGGGGTTTAACAATGGTAAAGTGTCAAAAAGAGGGTGGAAAGAAGGGGTGGATAGGTGGATTGTAGGTTTTGCCCGATTGTGCAAGATTAACAACAATATGAGCCAAATATAATATGGGGATGAAGTAAAATAATGGATAAAGTGGTGTATGGAAATGGAAAGTTATAATAATATAAATCACAATGATGAAGTAATTATATCCGTTTTTTTTCCTCTTTTTTTTGTCAAATCTCCCCAAAAAGTGTTGTGCTTGAAGTTTTAAAGCACAAAATGATGAACGGAGAGTAAGATTTTTTTTGAAATCTCTCAAAGGAAAGGATGTGCTTAATTTTGAGAAGCACAAAATGATGATTTGAGAGAATTTGATTTTTTTTTCTTGGATACAAATCACATATGTGAAAATAAGATGGATGAAAAATTGACTCAAAAAATATTTCAATCTTGCACAACAAAGGCCAATTCTGGAGGTTTTCAAAGAAAAAGGTTTTATTGAATGGGTGGATAATAAGGAAAGATGAGAAAGGTAACGGATATATGAGATAAAAGAGGGTGATAGATGCCTACCATGTCAACCGAAGCTCTGATACCAACTGATGCGAGACGCACGGGGTGGCCCGATCTTCACGGCGTAGGGCGATGGATGACGGATGCGGTTTGGGGCTAAGTGACGGGTGAAGGGTATGGATAATGGAAGCAAGTAGTCAACCAACGCTATATGGAGCATGACCTACTACTTAGACAACACACTCAAAAGAGGGGTGTGATGGAAAATCCACACAATAACGCACTTGGGTTGAGGCACGGAATTGGGGGCTTTGTGATCTTGGATCACCAATCTAACTTATAGATTGATAAGGTAAGAATGCACAAGAGCAAGGGAAATTTGGAACAATCCTCACACAACGGAGAGAAACAAATCATAAGCTCTCAATTAAAATCTTGAATGCCATACAAGTGCCATGGGGTGGCTATTTATAGCCAAGGGGTGATACAATAGTCAAGGGTCTAATACCCTAAAGTAATAATGGCTAAACCATCCTTTTCCCCTTAAAGTCAAAAAGATAAATTCTATCAAAGACTTTTGGAAAAGTAGACCATGTCTTTCCACCCATAGCACACCACATTTTAATTTGATTACCTAGCCCACCAGATTTGACTTTGGTGTCCAAAGATGCCATTCTAGAATCTCCATGTGGGAAAAGCTTCCAAAATTCGTGCAAACATGTGTCTTGGGCTTTACTCATCTCTTTTGGGCTTAAATAAGACTGATAATAAGTCCATTTGTCACTTCTATGCATGCACCTTGGGTTTGGGCCTTTTAATGCAATGAGATGGGATTCTTTTGCCACTTGTAGTCTATCTAATCTTCCTTGCATCATTGGGCCTTGAAACTCCAGCTTCACACATGACATCAAGTCAATGTCATCTGCCAGTTTCATATCAGGTGTACAATGTGAAGAGACCGTTGACTCTACTTACTAATCAAGATATAGATATTTAAAAATTAATATCTGAGGTACTTATTTATACTCATTATATCCTACATACATATAATCTAATACAAAATTTCATAAGACATCTCAGTAGCTTGATGAAATATGGTTCATGTTTACTTCATTATTTGAGGAAATTCATGTTTGTGTACCATAATGTGGTTGATTTTGAGGCAGAGTGGATGAATCTTAAAATTTAATTTGGTGAAGGAAAATCATCTTGGTTGGATTAGTTATATACTTTGAGGGAAATTTTCCTTATTTCTTTATAAAATTAACATTAACATTGGAGACATGTATCACGTAATTAAGTGAAAGTTTTAATGGGGACCTATTAAATTCCTTTCATTGTAGATTTAGTGTTGGTGATTTTTTCATGAAATTTTAGTTTTTTTAAAGTATAGATATCAAGGGATAAATTTTAACTTGCAATGTAAGAAAAAACTTTAACAAATTACATTCCCTTTCCATCCATGGGTTAGATAATCTATAAATAGAAACACTCCAATTTTTTTTGATCTATTTTAGAATGAATAAAAACTTTTTAGGGAATGTTTTTTTAAATATTCTCATGAAATTGAAGTCCCATAATAATATTTCTTTGGCATGATAGGTACTGGATGAGACTTTCATATTTTATATGATACGCATGATGGAATTGTAAAGTATTGTTATAGAAAAATAGAATCAATTGGAATCTTATATTTCCAAATTTTAATTTTTTTTGAGAGGTTTGATATAAGATCTATTCCAGAACATTACATTTTGAATATGTGAAAAAAATGTAGAAAAATGTGACATTAGTGAAGTTGATCCTTTTTCTAAAATGGTGGAAAATAATTTACTTAAAAAAAATTACAAAGAACTGTTTGAATGGAAATAAAATTGGTAATAGTGGCATGTGAAATAGATGTAGAAAATGAGGTTCGTCTTTTTAACCTAAAAACCTTTTATAGGAACATGGATAACATCAATATCCCTATGCTAGATGACAATGTGCATAGTAATGGCCCTACAATTGGGAAATCAGTTAAGCTTAAAAGGAATAAAACTTGAATATGAAGGGATCATGTGAAAATATGTTTGGTGTGAATGAATCAAAAGAACCATAAGAAACAAAGAGATGATGTGGAAGATATTGGTGAAAATGTATGTTTTAGTTTTCTTATTTCCATGTTTAAAATAGGGGACATTGAATGTTGAATTTTTTTTACATCTTACAGGAATGAATTCTAATAATTCTAGGAATATGATAAAAGAGGTGTGTCTCTATTGATAAAATAACCAGTACATCTATTAATATATGTTTATTTTATGAAATAAATGTTTTTGATTCAAAATAAAACTTATTAATTCAAGTTTAATTAGATAATTCATTTGGGGTCATCTTTCATTTGTAAACAAATCTTATTTCTGTTAAGAGATTGAATTAGTGCATTTCTATCAAAATTAAAATTGTATTATTTATAAAAAATAGTATTACTTAAACACGTTTTAATAATTTTATTACAAAACCATACCATGGAACTGCCTTTCCTTCTACCTGTCAGCTGACATATCTAAACATCTCCTTGTAGTGAATTTTGTCTTAGACCAACTCAATCTTGGATGTTTTTGAATTTTTTTGTAATATTGAGAAAACTATATCATCAATGTTGGTATGTGATAATAAATTTGATATGATCAAACTAGATGATATTCTGTCAGTCAAATAACTAATAATAATTTCACAGTCAAAACTTGTGGGATCATGTTATAGAGTTTCTTCAACTCAGAGATCAATTAATTATTTACCATTATTTATATAATATTTTTAATTCCCAATCAACTGATCAACATGTACTTTATTTGAAAAAACATTAATTATTTCAATTAGAAACCAATAGATATTATATAATTCACTACCTGTAGGAATTTAAGAAACTCAACTTCTTACCACTCAATGGAATAATCTCTATATCTATCTTTGCCTCTCTGTCCTAACTTTGGTTTCATTGAATTGAATAACGAAAAAAATTATTCTATATCCAAAATAATTAATGTTCAATGTAGGTTTTCAATATTTATAAGAATGTATAAGAATCAAGTAGATTTCAAAACATTTAGAATTGGGTTTTTGACTAAGATTCTTCTCAATGATTCATTCTAAACATTGATTGTACTCTATAATGAAAAATTTTCAAAGTTGATAAATATTTATTATATTAACCTATATTTAATGTCAAAAAAAATCATACTTATGACACAATAAATTGTAATGAACAATTCTTTATATAGAAAAATATTAATACTACTAAATTTATTACATATTTCTTTAATGATCTCGTAATAGGAATCAATAACCTTGTGTGAAAATATTTGTAATACAACTAATTATAATAATTATTTAAAATGAATAGTGTAAGACTCACATAAACACATGTCATCCCCTTATACATAAATTATACAATGTACTTCATTGATACTCATTGATTTATATCACTTGAATCCTAGAAATATAGTATGTACTTATAAGAATGATAAAAATACTGGTAAATAAAATTGACATAAATATTCTATTTAGGTTCTTAAAGTAACTAATGTAATCATAACTTATAAATCAGGTTCATTTTGCATTATTTTTCAAAAATTAAAATGGGAATAAACTATAGCATTATAATTTTCTATTAACCATTGTGGAATTGTAATAGAAGTAGATGAACTTTGAATAACAACTATTGGTTGTGGTGATGCTAGAAACTATCTCTTTGTTTGTCCAATGTTGTAGACATATATCAGATCCATTTGTTTTTCTTTCATGAACTAGATTTCACAATATTAACCATCAAATTTGTTTGTTTTCTATTAGAACTATCAAAGGTGTACACCACTTCTGGATCTTGAGAAGTCAAATAAGTATTTCTAGATTGACTATTTGATTGAGATCCTAATCCAATGGGGGAACTGACCCCAGGTTTTCCTCTAGATCGACTTTTTGTTACCTCATCCATGGTACCTGTTTTTTGAGGATTTTCTTTTTCATTTATAAAAATCTTCAATAGACCAATATTCTTGTTTTTTATATTTTCTTTTAATGTTTTTTCACAATATTTCTCACTTTTTCTATTTCCACCTATAGATCTTTGACTCTATTGACTTCTCCAGTAGTTTTTTCTATCATTTCTTCTCTTTTTTCTAAATCTTCTTATATCTTGGTAGACAGTTCAATTACATATTTGTACTTCATGTTCAATGTGAAGTTCAATGTACTAATGTTGTCATGACCCGACCCTACCCGGGCTCGAGCTGCAACTACCCCAAGCCCACCTCCATTGGCCAGGGGCTGGCGACCAGCGCTGAAGGCCCAAATCGGGGAGGCCTTTGCCTAAGTACCTGTACACACACATGCAACCCACTCAATACAAAAGTACATAGTAAAAAAGAAAATACAATTAAAGTAAAGGGGAATTGCTATAAATAAACCACAAATGTGCATCTACCTCTACGCAGTACAATGAAAGAGCAGAAGGTAAACTAAAGAGAAAAAGGGAAAAACACGTGCCCAACTAGAAAAGTGACACAACCCAGCAATAGGTAAATAAAAGCAAACACCTGGGAGAGTCCCACACCTGGAACCCGAATACGACATCCGCAAGCGGTCCAAGATCCCAAACTCCTAAGCTCCACTGAAGTCATGACCAACCTGTCCGTCATCTGCAAGGGCACACCAAGTGTGGGAAAAGCCCAAGCAGGGGTGAGTATAAAAATACTCAGTAGGATACCCTGAAGGGTCGAGGGAAAAACAAAGGAGGTACCAAAGGGTGAGAAGTAGATCGAACATGGAAAAGTAAAGGAGTACAACTAAGAGTGTAGTAGAAAAACAATAGAGAGTCCAGCTTTACCCAACAAGAGAAAGGATGTAGACTCATCCAGACACAAGGAGGTGGAAACAGTGAGAAGATGAAATTATCATCGAGTCTTCGTTACCTATAGCAGGAGAGTAGACTCGTCCAACAACAAGAATCTAGACACAGAAAGCACGTGGCATACCCCGCACGCCTTCACCTCTCCTGGAAGGAGAGTAGCCAAAACCCAAGGAGTGGGTAGTAGAACAAGGTATATACATATCCGTATACTCAAAAAAGAATCCCAAATAAGATCGTAAGGGGATCTCCATCCCGTATCTCAGATCAATATATAACAGTTACAGAAGTAAACACCATTGATTCCCAGCATCCCGCATGTCTGCCCCGAACTGCAAGTCAAGGGGCTCAAATCACCGCACCTTGACACTATCCGCTTTGGGCGACACTGAATCGCCTGCACGGTTTTAGGTTGTGTCACAAGGACACGTCTCAGTGGGGAAAGGGACCATTATACTTGAGAGTTCTGGGGAACGTCAAACCACACCTCATCATTGTCCCACATTCTAGAGGTCTCCTCAAAGATGACAGGTGACCCCCTGCCCAGCCCCGTTGGAGGGTAATCCCTGGAAGTCGATGGGTTCCCACTGTAGGGAGACTCGAAAAGAGTCGACAGGTGCCACACTACCTAGTACAGTAAAATGGGTAAACCACTAGAGGGAGACCCGACTAAAGTCGTCAACGAGTCCCAATGCCCAGTCACATAAAATGTTACTCCATTGGAGGGAGGCTCGGAACCATCATCGAGGACCACTTCCCAGCCCAGCTGGAGGTAAAACCGGCATCGGGGACCACTTTCCAGCCCCACTAGAGGTAAGCCCAGCATTAGGGACCACTTCCCAGCACCCTGGAGGTAAGACCGACATCAGGGACCACTGCCCAGCCCCACTGGAGGTAAACCCAGAACTTCTCTAGCCATCCCTGCTGGATGGTACTACTCGGTGAACACCGTTGTAATGACCATCCCTGCTAGATGGTACCTCACTAGCCATCCCTGATGGATGGTACAACTGGCCATCCCTGCTGGATGGTACCTCACTGGCCAGCCTTACTAGAAACAACCTATTGGGTAGAGGATTGATTCCTGTGTAATGTGTTGGTTACACTAAATCTACAAGAACTCTACCAGGGAACATGAATGGTCAGGAGAAACTCCCAAGGCCTCTCAGGGCGATCACACTCCAATCCACTGTGTCACTGTTGAAGCAGATCGAGACAACTCATCCCAGAAAGTGGGAAAACACCCACGATGTATGAGCACCTGCAGTCGTAAACGGTGCCACAGTCCGATAAAAGGGGCATGGTATTGAAACCCCTCACAGTTGAAGAAACAGAGGAACCAAACCATCTCTTCCGGAAAAATGAGAACAAGACCAGGGGAAAACTCAATCCTGCTGGTCAACAAACGAGAACATAGGGACCCTCTATGTCACGAGAGGTCAAAGGTATGCAAAGCAGAACACATCACACACATGGGGCCCACACGATGTGTGGCCCCAATTCAACTCCAACCAAGAGCACAAAAGTTCTCAGGTACAAAAAACCACACGTACCTCCAAGAATTCTCGTATACTCCCAGAGTATACCACATTTCCATCCCAAAGGCTATTATGCACACAACACTCAACGTTAATGCGAAGGGCGTAAACGTAACAACTAACGTAACAACTCCAACTTTCCACCTCAACGGCTGAGGTACAGACAACCACATCTCTTCAAGCATTTACTTCACTCGCACGAGAGTGCATGCGATCGTACGCCAAGGGTTCATCTCTGAACATAGAAAGAATAACCGCCACTGACCACCCTTCCTATTTCAACATTTAATAAGATCACGTAAGAGGATCTACTCGCCTGAACATATTACATCATTGTAATCCTCACAGAAAAACATGCGAGATAGAATACTTACTCGCCTCCAATGGATATCCGACGTAAAAGTCTCTTGACATTGATTTACACCCGAACGATGTCCCGTGGTCCTGAGCCTCGGCCCCGATAATTGTTGGGTGCATCACGCCATTGTGATCCCCTTAGGAAAACATGTCAAAAGGACTGCTCACTTGAGCGGAATGGATATCCGGAGAAAAAGATGCATTTCGGTGCACTGCACACGAGCGGTGCTATGTGGGACCCACTTCCTGATCCCGAAGTACTACCAATGGATCACACCATTGCGATCCTCTCGAAAAAGTACACAAGATGGACTATTCACTTGTCCAAAACGGACACCCGGTGATAAAGATGGAAATCACCACCAACTCCCAAAACGGCCCTCACAGGGCCCGCACCAGTGTGTGGAATTAAAGTGGGCAGACTGTGCCAATGCAATTCCCTCTAAAAAACACCCAAAATTGACTACTCACATGCCCCGAATGGACGTCCGATGAAAAATTGTAATGCATTGCACGCAGGTCGAAATATGGCACGTGGGGCCAATGCCTCAACTCCGGTTTCGATGCCCGAAACCACACTGGAAAACTCCACCTCCGCACCGGGGTCCCAACACCACTGACGGTTCTCATATTGGACGTCGGATGTGTCTGTGCCGCTCAAAAAAAGAACCCCCGTAAAACTGTCAATCAACTTAACGTACGCATCGTGGAACCAAGCCCCTAATCTCAGGAATTAAAAATTCTTGAGACCATCTTAAGAAGTTTTCCTCGTTGATACGGTTCCACAGCTATAGACAACATGCAAAATGGACACCCGTAGGGAAAATTATGGGCGTCCGAGTCGAGGGGGCAAAGCCCCTTGGGTTGGACCGGCCTGGGCCGGCCCACGATTTGGCTGCACAGGCCGGTCGTGACCCATGGTCCACGGGTCCCCGATCGGCCTCGAGGTCGGTCGCTTCTTCCATGTGGAGACCCATATATGGAGGGTCTCTGTCTGGCCGTTGGGTCGCCCAGTGTGACCCCGGTCTCCGCTCCACGCCGTGGAGCACCCCCGCAGGCAGGCGCCCGATGCCCCTGCTATCCGTCGTCGCCCTCGGCGAGGCCCGCTCGCCCGGCCGCTCGACCTCCACCCTGCTGCCGAATCCCCCAACCTCCTCCGCTCGGCCTCCCGCCGCCGCTGCCGTAGCGTGCTCCACCGCCGCCTGTCACCGCCCCGGACTTCCAGAACCCCGCCGGAAAAATCGAAACCACCAGAAAACCTATAAACTTCGTCGGACCGCTGCGGGCATCTCGGGACTCAGAATTCAAATCTGTAACCAGCGTTGGAATGATCATAAAATATACTATGCATTCAAGTGATTTTTTTGAAAATCCAACAGAAATTTGACATGATTAATTGAGCTCAAATTAGGTGCTGGTAGAATAAAATGAAACGCACCATCCTACCTACAGGGGTGTAGCCCGATGCTTCGCGATGATCCGCTGGAGATGTCGCCCCTCGCCGGAGCTATCGCAACTCGTCGGAGAGGTGGAGGAGAGGAGTAATTACTCCTTGAGAGCTCCTTCCAGTGAAGTGGAGAAGGGAGGAAGAAGGGGGAGAGATGGGTTAAATAAGGGAAATTAATTAATCACTTAATTAAAAACACATCCCAAATTAAATCCACGTCTGAAACCCCAAACATAGTGAAAATTAGGTCGCACCTAGGGTAAAAACCAACTCCCGAGGACAACTGCGGTCTCGAAATTTTAATCCGATGCTCCATTCAAAAGCTATTAAACTCAACGCCCTAGGCCACCAAATTACGAAAACACCCATGGGGCCATTTTTCACAGATGGCCCTCGCCCGTGAAACTTACACCCCTCATAGGGTAAACAACACGTTCCGGACTCAATGGTGGCCTCATTTTTCCAATCCGAGAAACCTTTTAAGAGATACTTGAGTTTATCCATTAAAATAATAAATTAATTAATTTAATTATCCATTTAGCGTTCCACTAATAGGTGAAAGGTCCAAACGTCCAGCGCCGACATGCTTTATGTCGTTCCTGGGGTAAAAAACCCATTTCAAACCCATCCATACACTTAGATTCCTATTCCAGATAACCATTTAGGGGTTATCTCATTTATTTGGTGTTCCCAGTGTGAACGTACTGAAAATTTAATTCCGGCCACACCAGGGCTCAAAATCACACGCCGTCTAAAGGCGCTGCTCTGGAATAACATGAAGAATATTCCAAAGTCTTTTATAGCCAAAAAACAGGTTCTTACATCATTCCCTCCTTCAGGCTTTTCATCCCCAAAAGCAAAACTAGGGAACAACTCAAGGTACTAAGCCCGCACCTGGCTCTTTCGTACCCATAAGAACTCTTGAACAGTCCCGCATCATCACACACAGACCAAAGGATTGATCGGTTTCACGTGAGGTCTGCCCTTGCCGATGATGTGCATAGAAGTATGCACACTTTTTCCTTAGGTAAGCCACGCGGGAGACGTCGTGCACCCACTCCAGACTTTACGGTTAGGGAAAGGTAGTAGGGAACCTCGTCATCCCTTCACACAGTCTTAAATGGCCCGAAGGCCCTCAGGGGTAGCTTACCTCCCCGATTGAACCCCTACGTCGCATGCCGTGACTGGAATCACTGACTGCACCTGTAACAAGGCACAATGATTCCCTCCTTTAGAGTATTCATATGGTGAGACACCTAAGGATATATGGTCACACAAGGTTCCATAGTCAATGTCCCATGACCCAGACTCTCTTACACGCTTGAAGAGCGAAGGATTCAACACCATCAACTAGAGAAAAAGGTCCCATGCCTTTTTACTTACCAACACAGGGTTATACCAACACCCCGCGCCACCCTGGTAACCCCTCAAGCAAGGAGCAGGGATAAAGAACATCCCACGCACAGAGTCTAACAATTCTACTGCAAAAAGTAGAAGAGCTGTTGAGCGTTCCTCTTATCAGCTCATGATCTGCAGGATCGTAAACATCCAAAGCTCACGGTTGTCTGCGGTCCCAACCATCATCTCCTGGATCCTGACATGGATCACCTAGTGGTGATGGGAATACCTCATGATGTCGTCCCCCAATACCATCTCCTCCCGCTCCTCTACTAGCACCACCTCTCTAGGAGCTAATCCGATCACGGTGCTGCCTCTGCCACAGTGGTGCACCTGCTGCTTGCCCGATATTCTCAGCGTGCCTGGTCGGGCGGTCCCTTGCAAAGTGACGTCATCCATCGCAATCATAACACTGAATCTCTCTGGGCTGCACTAGTGCCCTCTAGCTCCACTGTGGTGTACGACCATGCCCCTGAGTCTGGTTATCAGAAATCCACTTGCGTGGAGGTTCTATCACCCGGCGCCCGCTAGCCGCAGTAGCCGTCTCAGCTCTATTGAGCCTACCGCCACCACCAAATGTAGAGTGTGACAGGAAACTCTCTGTCACGAGCGCCTAATATAGAACCTTGGCATAAGTGGGAATTCCCAAGGGTACTATTATAGCACGAATCTCTCGGCGGAGACCCTGCTCAAACTTCCACGCTCGAAAGTTTCCATCATGGACTAAGTCCGAGTAAAAGCGTGCACAGTCTTTGAAACTAGCTGCGTACTCAGCCACCATCATCCATCCCTACTGAAACTGTAGGATCTCCTGAATCCGAACAGAGCGTAAGCAAGAGGGGAAAAACTCCTCACAAAATAACAACTAAAAGTCACCCCATGAAAGAGACGACTCGTCAAGAAACTGAGTCACCAGACTCCACCAACGCCAAGCTAATCCATGGAAAAGGTTGGTGGCAAAAGCCACCATAAGATCTATCAGCGTCTGCACAAGCCTGAAAAAGAGAACCACTGTCTCCAGCTAAACCTCTGCCGCCTGAGGGTCTGGCTCACCACCGAACCTCAGCGGTCTATGCTACTAGAACTCATGGTGTGCGCTCAACCTGCGCTCAAACTCAGCCTTCTCTGCTGAATCTTTCTGCTACTCACTAGGTGGGGGTGCTGCTACCGGCCCACCCAGAGAAAGCGGCTCGCATGATGGGTCCTAGACTGAGGCCTCGTAGCTCATAGAGTCATCATCACGAACCAAAGCTGGTATCCTGGCTGGCTGTTTTCGCAGAGACATACTGAATATTATCAAAGAGTGCTGCGATCAGATGAGCATGTATGTATATAACAGTAAGAACAATGATGGGGAGCTGACTCAAGAAGGACAGTCAATACTCAATCAAATGTGATGCACAAACTAAATTTTCTCTGCAACAAGTGTCTCAGCATGACGAGTCGACAAGCGGGTTATCAGGGTCCCGGTGAATGGATACGTCGGCTGCCACACCATTTGTGGACTCCCTGTCCTGAGAGCCACTCTCGAGACACGTTGACACTATTTCTCTAAATCCCAACCAATTCCTGTTTAGGGACATCCGCACAATGTCCCAAAGAATGAACCACCTTTGAGACCACATTGTCACGACCCAATCCTACCCGGGCTCAAGCCGCAACTACCCCAAACTCGCCTCCATAGGCCAGGGGCTGGAGACCAGTGCCGAATGCACAACAACTCGGGGAGGCCTTTTCCTAAGTACCAATACACGCACACGCAGCCCACTCAATGAAGAAGTGCGGAGTAAAAAGAAAATACAATTAAAGTAAAGGGAAACTTCTATAAATAAACAAAAAATGTGCATCGACCTCTACGCATTACAAAGAAAGAGATCAAGGTAAACTAAAAAGAAAAGGTGAAAAACACGCACCCAACCAGAAAAGTGCCACAACCCAGAAATAATTAAACAAAAGAAAACCCATGGGAGAGTCCCACACCTGGAACCCGACTACGTCCACCGCACGCGGTCCAAGCTCCCAAACTCCTATGCTCCGCTGAAGTCACGACCAACCTGTCCGTCCTCTGCAAGGGCACACCAATTATGGGAAAATCCCAAGTAGGGGTGAGTATAAAAATACTTAGTAGGATAACCCAAAGGCTTGAGGGAGAAACAAACAAGGTACCGAAGGGTGAGCAGTAGATTGAACAGGGAAACGTAAAGGAGTACAACCAAGAGTGCAGTAAAATAAAAATAGAGAGTCCAGATCAACCCAACAAGAGAAAGGAGGTAGACTCATCCAGACACAAGGAGTTGGAAACTATGAGAAGATGAACTTCTCGTCGAGTCTTCACTACCTATAGTAGGAGATTAGACTCATCCAACAAAGATAAGCTAGACACGGAAAGCACGTGGCATACCCCATGCATCTTCGCCTCTTCTAAAAGGTGAGTAACCAAAACCCAAGGAGTGGGTACTGGAACAAGGTATATACATATCTATATGCTCAAAAAAGAAGCCCAAACAAGATCGTAAGGGAATCTCCCTCCCGTAGCTCATCCCAAGAAAGTGAGTAGCCAACAGTCCCAGAAGTAAACACCATCGATGCCCAGCATCCAACATGTCTACCCCAAACATCAAGTCAAGGGGCTCAAATCACTGCACCATGACCCTATCCGCTTTGGGCGACACTAACTCACCTGCACAGTTTTAGGTCACATCACAAGGACACGTCTTGTTGGGGAAAGAGCCCCTCATAATTGACAGTTCTGGGGAATGTAAAACCACACCTCGTCACTATCCCGCAGTTGAGAGGTCTCCTCAAAGTCGACAGTCAACCCCTTGCCCAGCCCCGTTGGAGGTTAATCCCTAGAAGTTGATGGGTTCCCACTGGAGGGAGACCCAGAAAGAGTCGACGGGTGCCACACTGGCCAGTCCTGTAAAAGGGGTAAACCACTAGAGTTAGACCTGGATAAAGTCGTCGACGAGACCCAATGACCAGTCCTGTTAAAGGGTACTTCACTGGAGGGAGGCTCGGAACCATCATCAGGGACCACTTCCCATCCCAGCTGGAGGTAAACCCGACATCGAGGACCACTTCCCAGCCCCGCTGGAGGTAAGCCCGACATCGGGGACCACTTCCCAGCCCCACTAGAGGTAGCCCGACATTGGGGACCACTGCCCAGCCCCGATGGAGGTAAACCTGGAATCGCTCTGCAATCCCTGCTAGATGGTACTGCTCGGTGAACACCGCTGTACTGGCCAGCCCTGCTGGATGGTACCTCACTGGTCATTCTACTGGATGGTACAACTGGCCATCCCTACTAGATGGTACCTCATAGGACAACCCTGCTGGAAACAACCTCCTTGGTAGAGGATCAGTGCCCCCATAATGTGTTGGTCACACTGAATCCACAAGAACTCTACCAGGGAACATGAAGAGTCAGGTCGTGACAAAAATTCCACTTTGTAAAGGAATCTTTCTAACTACTACCCTTTGGTTGTATTATTTAGGTGAACTTATAAAATCAATACTGTAAATTTAATTGGATTAGATTATGTACATGAACAAACAATTTAATATTTTAATGAAAAGTAAAATATGTTTTAAATTTACCAACAATGAAACAACTGTGATATATAAATTCACATTATTTTTTGGAGGATTTTATAGATGTCATGAAATATTGATGAATAGATCTTGACCATGATTACCATTTAATTCCAAGATAATTTTTTATGAAATAGATAAAACCCCATCCAAGATATTTACTACTCTAAGGAATAAAATAAGGGTTCACATGTGTAAAAGAATAATAACACTTCAATGTCATTATAATATACTATATCCTTGCCTTGTACTGACTGTGTAATAGTAGTCCTAATTTCATTTTGAGTTAACATTCTTCCACATTTACTAAATCTTCTCAACCTGATCTATGATTTTCTTGGTTTGTAAGTATATTATTAACTTATTGGCTTTGGTCTATCACTGATGCCAAATATTCGACAAATATCCTCTTCATGAAAATTTTCCCTATTTAATTAAATGTTGAACTTTCTTTTTTGGACATTATAAAATCAGAATATTTGAATCACAATACTTTCATATCTCTTGGTGTTTGAATAGGATACCTTGTCCTTCAAAATCAGATTAAAAAAATTCAAAAAAGGTGTTTCCATCAATATTGGCTTATGATTTTTGGTGAGGATGGGGTGAATTTATTTTAATAATCATTAAAGAGATATCATGTTTGAAAAAAATATAGTGTGCCTCACCTAAAAGTTCTTTTAACATGTTCATCAATAGATAATAAACACCAAATTCTTACATCATAGAAGAAATTTTTGATATGAAAATTTTCTAACTATATAGATAAATATCATGCAATATCATTAGTTTTTAAAAGTTAAGAAGCTATAATTGAATCCCTGGGTGGATATTTCCAATTCCAATCTTGAAAATCAATTGAAGAATATTTCCAACATCATTATATTTTTTTGGATTATAAGGGAAAAAATCTTATCAAAGAAATTTCTACATCATGTGGGGAATTTTACTATACCAGGGTTGCAACATCAAAGACAAGTACTATGGACTACCACTACTTCTACAAAGGGAATAAGTTATACTAGAATCCCCAGGCGAATATTTCCACTTCTGAAGCTTCAAATCCCCTATATGGGATTTGCAACCTTAATAAATTTCCTTGGATTATAATAATAAAAACCTTAAAAAAAAATTATAACAACATGTTAGGCCTAAAACTATAAAAGAGATCAAAATTAATAGAAATGTATTGTTTTTTATCACTATTTATTCAAAGTAACGTGATTACATTAGAATCCATAGGTGGAGATTTCCAATTCTGATACTGCAAATCCCCTGTAGGGGATTTTTAGACTAATTACATGTTGTTGTTTTATAGGGACAACAATGTAAATAACATGTTTTTACATCATGTGGGGCCTTTAACTATACAAGAGTTACAAATTCAAAGAAAATTATCATTCAATATTAGTGGTTCTTCAAAGGGAAGCGACTACACTAGAATCCCCAGGTGGAGATATCCAAAACCGATGATGCAAATCCCTTGTAGGGGATATAAAACATCATTGAATTTATATTGATTACAAGTAAAAAAACATAAAAAGGGCCTTTTAACATACCATAGTTGCAACTTCAAAGACAAGTAACAAGAACTACCACTAGTTCTACAAAGGGAAGTGGCTAGATTAGAATCCCTAGGTGGAGATTTCCACTTATAAAGCTGAAAATCCCATCTTCAGGATTTGTAGCGTCATTAAATTTTTTCAGCTTATTAGGGTAATGACCATAAAAAAAATTATTACATCATTTCATGCCTTATAATATACCAAACATCAAAGTTTATAGTAAAGTACCATTTAATATAACAGTTTCTTCAAAGGAAAGAGGTTACAATAGAATCCCTAGGTGGAGATTTCCCATTCTGATGTTACAAATTCCCAATAGGGGATTTTCAGACTAATTGAATGTTGTTGGATTATAGGGACAACAACCTCAACAATCATGTTTTTACAACATGAGGGGCCTTTAACTATACCAAAGTTTCAAATTCAATGAATATTATTGTAAATTATCAATGGTTCTTCAAAGGTAAGTGCTACACTAGAATCCCTATGTGGAGATATCTAGATATGATACTACAAATCCCCTATAGGACATTTATATCATCAATGCATTTTTTGGATTATAAAGAATCGACTTTGACAATGAAATTTCTTTATCACATGGGACAATTTACTATACTAGAGTTGAAACTTAAAATAATAGTACCACATAATACCACCTGTTCTTCAAAGGGAAGTAACAAGACTAGAATCCCCAAGTGGAGATTTACACTTTTGAATCCGCAATTACACTACAAGGGATTTTTCTATTAATTTCATTTTGTTGGATTTTAAGGATAAAAAAATTAGAAAACAAATTATAAAATCATGTTGGGCCTTATACTATACCAAAATTCAAGCTAGAAAAGTACCGTGTTGTATCACTATTTTTTCAAAGGTAAGTAGTTACACTAGAATCCATGGGTGGATATTTCAAGTTGTGATAATGAAAATACCTTATTGGAAATTTAAATCCTAATTACATGTTGTTAGATTATAGTGATAGGAACCTCAACAAACAAGTTTGTACATCAATTGGGGCCTTTCACTATACCATATTTGCAACTTCAAAGAAAAGTGCTCATCACTATCAGTGGTTCTTCAAAAAGAAGCAACTACACTATAATCCCTAGGTGGAGATATCCAATTCCGAAGATGCAAATATCCTATTGGGGATTTATATCATCATTAATTTTTGTGGGATTATAAGGAAAAAAACCTTAAAAAATAAATTTATACATCATGTTGGGCCTTTTACTATACCAGAGTTGCAACTCCAAAGAAAAGTATTGTGCACTACCATTAGTTATACAAAGGGAAGTAACTAGACAAGAATACCCATGTAGAGATGCCCACTTATGAAGTTGAAAACCCATAAAGGGGATTTATAGTCTCATTGAATTTTTTTGTATTATAAGTATAAAAATTTTAACAAACCAATTAGTACATCATATCTCCAAAGTTTAATATTCATTAAAAATAACCACACACTATCACTGGTTCAATAAAGGGAATCAACTACACTAGAATTCCCATATAGAGATTTCCAATTCTAATCCTGAAAACTCATATAGGGGATTTTCACCATCTTTAGCTTTGGAAGGATCATATAATGGGAATAATTTATAGTATAATTCCCCAGTAAATATTTTGAGAATTATTATGAAAATATCTTGTAGGGGATTAGCAGGATCAATCACCTTCTAGACTCCAATCATGTCAACACATATCTACCAAATTATAATTAAAAAAAGAATATAGAGACTTAATATTTTAAAATTAGAGAAAATCCATCAAAGAAAAGGTTTTCACGTTACACATTCATACCTATAACAATTACATGACTTTGATTAAAACAACAACCATAAGTATAATTAGAACAATGAAAACTAAAAAAACCCCAACAACTTCATCTTCATCCCATTAACTTGAAACATTATCTTTATAACATTCTTTTTCATGTTTTCTAGAAAATTACTCTAGTGTTCCATTTGTGACTGATATTGGACCATAGTTACATTATCTTTAATTCTTGTTATAGTTCCAAATTCATGTGGTGGTTCTAAACACTTGAAAAAACTTAATTTATTACTTTCACAAGTTGTAAATAATATATTTGTATTTCTCTTAGTCTTTGATATATTTATGGATTTTTTATTTCCTTAGTTTTAGTTCTCATGTCAGGATCTAATCGCTTCACCTGCTGAATTCTATGGAGCTACGTATTCTAAAGAGAGATTTCAACAAAAAAATCCATTTTTATTAAGGCAAGATTTCAAGTACTCATACTATTTAATTTTTAATGATATAAATTTTGAATAAGGGTATTTATTGTATGTAGTTGGGTAAAAAATTGAACACCAAGAATTTTTGGAAAATGAAAACAATATATACTATATTTGAAGCATTTTACTATTGAAAATATCACCAAAAGACCACACGTAATAGTTTATATGCTAAATACATAAAGAAGTCATATTTGGATGTTGAATAGTATGTATCCATTGATCTAAGATTCCTGAAACCCTAAATTTTAGTTATGGTAATGATAAATGATGGTTGCTTGCGAATGAATAGAAATGTCGATGCACTATTATTCTGGAAGTCATCCAAAACCCAAAATCTCTCTTATCTTTTATGGAAATGAAGAATTAATGATGGCCACTGGAGGAGAATGAACCCAAATAAAAATCAATAGTAGATGAGAAGAAATATAGAGTGATATCTGGTCCTGATTTATTATGATAATGGATTATCAATTCCTAAGGGTGGTAAAAGAAAAAAATAATACAGGAATAGGGTTATTAAATCGAATGGATGTGCTCAAACTAGGAGATGTGTCACAATCATAGGGTACAAATTAACCCTCTTATTTAGAAGGTAACTGGAGATGATAAAATATGAGTTTCATAACATCAATGTGTTCATATATCTGAGATATACTCACTTCACTTAATATTGTTGATATATATCCTATATTCTACTATTTATAATTTACATTCCATATTTTATTTATTAAAAGAAAATAAAAATTAATGAATTGTTTTTCTTTTATTATTTATCCTCCATGTTTTATTTTACCTTCGTCTACTTATATTGTCATGTTGAGGACATTACATGAATTTTTCATAATTTATTTATGTATTTTAATGTTTTATATATTAACGTTTTTTAATTGGAAGTAAAGGTCAACTGATCAGTGGATATTTTTTAGAAAACATTTTTAACTCATTGAACCTAGGAAATTTATTTTTGTTTTTGACTTGTTTTTAAAATGAATTTCTAATTTTATGTTGTGGTTGGGAATGATGTTGATGTTTAGATTCATTGACTGAGTAGATATTAAGCTCGTGTTAAATTCAATTGTATTAGGATATGAATTACAGAATGGGTTACAAAACACTAATATTAAAATAAGGAATTTTTTTATGTTTTTACATTTTAATTTCCCAACCATTAATTCATTTATTTTAGTTTATTTTTTGATGTAACAAAAATAATTTTTCCATGTTATATTTTTAAACCATATCTCCCCATACTGATCTAGGAAATTAATTGTATAGGGGTTTCTTTGTTTGATTTCACTTGTAAGTCATTTTTATTTATTGTTGTAGAATCATGATGTTAAATTTTCATATTCTTTTTATCCTTATCATATAATTTATCATTTTTAGATATATAAAATTCCATGACTATGTGCTTCTACAAAAATTCATATTCAAATTTTTTTTGCTATTGGTTTGTTTTTTTTGAAATTAATTTTAGGCTATGCTCAACACATATTCTCATCAATAAATGTATGAACTTGATAGTGAGGGTACATCATATTCTAACAATTTATTATTATTTCTTTAGAATAATCACTCATGTGGATGGTTTCATTAATTTTTTATTATCATCTTAATTGAATTATATTTATCTTGATTGTTTTTATATATTACAAATTTTTTATTTACAATAATCATTTTCTTGGTTGGATGACATGATATCTGTCTCATGGAATCTTTATTTGTTGAAAGTAAATATGTTAGGTGATACTCTCATAATATATCTGTATATGAAATATTTTTTAATTATTGTTTTATTTTACAACTTATCCAAAATGAAGTTATTTTTTATTTTATAGAAATGTTTTTTAATTGATAATAGCTTTTCATCATTATTTTTTTGTATATTTTTTAAAAAAATTCTCAAATTTATACATTAACCTATAATTTTCTATTTTGGAAATGGTTTGATCTAATTATATATTGATGTTGAAGGTATAGGGCGTTCGTAGTGCTTTATTATTTATTTAATTTATTTTTTTCATATGAAGAGATTAAATTATTGGTCTCGATGATCTTGAATAATTTCATAACTCACATCCAATTTATCTAAAAAATAAAGTTTTCATAGAGATTAGGTATTAACGTATTTTATGAAGAAATGAAATTGTAAATTATTAAGAAAAACATGTTATATGTTAGGTACCCGTTTTACGCATATCATTAAACATAATTTTAAAAATTGAAATGAAAATAAAACATGTAACATAATAATGGATACACCATAAGAGATAATAATTATCATAACCTAAAAAATGAAAGACAAAAAATAACATATTTTTTAGGTCTATAAAAATACTAAATATTATTTAACTTATAACAAAACATTAAAATATAAATGAAAAAATAAAATAAATCTTACAAAATATATGTAATATTTTCAATATTATATAATTATTTTATGCGCAATCATATATAAATATTTAATGCACTATATATAAATTTTTTATACACAGTTATATAAAAAAAATATTTTAAAAAATATTATATGTTATATTATTAGAAAAAATTTTAATATATTTTATTGGATTGAAATAATTAATTTTTTTTAAAAGTTTACATAAATTATTAAAATCAAAAAATGTCATATGTGATAAAAAACTAACTATTTACGCATTTTCCAAAAAAAAATATTAACACAATCTATTAAAAATAATGAAAAACATAAAGGCATACAAAATCAAGGTCTTGAGATGGATTAAAATTTTAAAATAATGCAATTTTGTTATTTATTTATGGTTGGTAATAGATTATTAAATTAATGAATTTGATCGTATGATAAATTTGGTCTAGGATCATGCATTAGTGGAGAAATACTCATAAAGGAATAGTCCAAGATCACGCATTCTACATAATATTTAGAAAAACTAACATTCCATTGTAATTGTTTCATATAATATTTATTTTTTGTGAATACTTTATATCAATTAATTTTCTTAATTAATAATTTTTGTTTATATTTAAAATATTTAATGAATTGTGTAACAAAAAGGATTACATTTTTTAACAAAGTAATTGTGAATTACCATTTACCTTTATATTTAATTTTAAAGATATAAAAGCCATTTTAAAATTAAAAGAAGGTTTTGAATTTTTTTGTGAAAATTAAGTTAATTCAGAATTCATTTGAAATTAACTTTAACATAAATAAAAATTAAAAAGTGAATTAAGTAATATAAATTAATAGAACATAAAAATTATTAGATTACAAAATTAATTGAATATAAATAAATAAAATAAATAAAAAAGGAAAGAATTCATAAAATTCAGTTAGTTTCATTATTTTTAAATAAATGAGTGATATATTTAATTTTAATATATATTGCTATTTTATTTTTTTAATATAATTATAATATCTTTTAATAATTATGTTTAAATTAAATGTGTTTTAATATTATTAAAATGATGTATATATATAGTTATAGGTCATTAAAATTGTTTTAAATATACAATTTATGTATATATTTTTAATATATATTATTTAAATAATTAGTGTAATAAATTCTAAATTAAATAAAAAATTCTTTTTTAGATTTTAATTAAGTTAAAATTATTTTATAACATATTAAAAAATATTTTATATTACACTATAGGTGTTGAAATTATTATTAAGAAAATTAGTTATTAGTTTTCATAAAATATATTGAATTAGTCATTTCAATAAAATATGAATTAAAAATAAATCAATGTTTTCCAAAATAAATGGACTTAATAATTTAAAAAATTAAAAATATTTAATTATAATATTTTTTGTTGTAATGTTTTTATAAATTTTATAATGTATTATAAAAACTTGATTGGTTTTAATGAAATGTTTTTTAAAATGAAAACTTCTATAGTAACAATTAAATAAATATAATGTGAGATAATATTTGAACATAAAATTTTATCTTTAATGTTGTATTGTTTTAATATTAATTATTAAAAGATAATTATAATTGTATTTAGAAAAAAATTATAATTTATTTTAAAATTTAAAGGAAATGATATATTTAAAAATTTTAAAATGAATTAATATTTTATTTAATGGTAATTATGAAAAAATGTGAAGTTATAAGATTTAAAATGAGGTGTTTAAAATTAAATGAAAATAGAAACTAAAAAATTTATATTGATTCTATTAGTTTTGTTAAAATATTTTTCTTGTAGTTATATTAACTTTAAAAAAATATTTGGTTTAGAATGAAATCTCATTTTTAAATTGATGTAATACTTTTATAATTGGTGGAGTATGGTGTATTATTTTAAAATAGTACATTGAATTAAGTTTATATATGTTAATAATTACTTATCATTTATTTAATAATTGTTAGAACACCTATAATTTAATATATATATATACATATATTTATTTGTATATTACAACATTTATTTTTCTTAATTATAATAATAAAAACCAATTTTTATTTAATTTAGATTTTATTTAGATAAAAAAAGAAATAATATATATTTAAAATAACTACATAACCCTTAGATTTAAAATAAATTTTAACACTTACAATTTCATATGTAACATTTTAGA
The DNA here is from genome assembly GCA_963277665.1 of Viscum album. Classification (NCBI taxonomy): domain Eukaryota; kingdom Viridiplantae; phylum Streptophyta; class Magnoliopsida; order Santalales; family Viscaceae; genus Viscum; species Viscum album. The sequence goes on from OY728156.1 coordinate 1,737,740,417, forward strand.
TAATATTAAAACATGTATCTAACTTAATCTTTATAGTTGGGGGTATACCTGAGTGGTACCCTCTATGATCCTACGTCCAAAAGACCCTAAATGAAATTTGGACAGGGGAGTATTTTTGAGTTACTACATAAATACCATAATCGGTACTCTAGTGGTTCTATAGTAGATTTACTATTCTAAATAATTGAGCTTTGGAATCACTTATTTGGGCCTTTGGTCCATAGGTCCATCTGACCATCAAAGTCTTAAGGGACACTGGGCCTCTAGGAAAAATAGGAAAGGCCTATGGGTCATAGGGAACTCAGACCATCGATGGTGGGCCTTAGGGATTCATTCTGATGTATTTCTAAATTAGTGAAGATCATAAAGATGTAAATATGGTCTCTAGTGACCAGTTGGACATGGAAACATAATCATGGAGTGGTTATGGGACACTCATTAAAGACCCTAATTGGGGAGGAAGCAATGTCAAACCACAAATGTGAATGTTGAGACATCAATAGAGCTGGAGTAGAGGGATATAAGAAGATAAGAAGGTGTTGTGATAAGGTGGGGTCTTGAACTTGGGCCTTGAGGCATGTAATGGCCTCTATGCCACTGGACCATTGGGACATTTAATTTAAGGGCCTTCGGTTCATGTAAGGGTTCTCTCTAAACCTAGTTAAAAAGGAGACTTTCTAGAAAATGAAACATTTCAAATTTTCAGTTAGTATCTAATTTAATCACAATAATAAAAAATTATTATATTAAAATGACTAAAAAACAATATATATTCAAATAAAATCAATCAATTTTTTATTTAAATAAGAATACAATTACCAATAATTTTGAAAAAATTTCAATTTTTGATTTAAATTTTTAATTAATGTTATATTAATCTTTATAACATTATAATTTTTAATATTTTTAATTTATGTTAATTACTATATTTTTAGTCTTCAATTCTATAAGGTTAAATTTGGATGAAGTAAAATATTTGAAATTTTTCACTATTTCCTTAAATTTATTAAATGAATTTAATGTTTTTAAAATTAAACATAAAAGTTAAAAATAGATCATAATTATTTTATAAAAACAAAAATTTAATATTTTATGTTACATGAGAGATTATAATTATTAATTAAAATATAAACATTTTAAAAATTAATTTAATTGATATAAAATATTTTGAAAAGATTAATATTATATGTTCAAAAAATTACATTTGGATGATATATTTTTTAAATAAATATTATCCTAAGCTGTTATTAGTATTTATATACAAAGATGTGGTTTAGGAATGTTGTTTTTTGATAAAGTACTGATGAAGGTGCAATCTTTGATTGTTCCTTTATACAAAAAATTACTATAAAGGTATGGAATTACATATTTCCTTATATTTTATGCAGAAATTTTCACTTGTGTGACCCAAAAACAAAGTTTGTTAAATATATTATCAATATCCCTATTACAATAAAAGGATAATATAATAAAATTATTTTTATAGTAAAAACTAAAAATTATTTATTTAAAAATTCTACAAAAAGATGAACAAAGAATAAAATATAAGAATTTAGTCCATAAGAGATCAAGTTCCCCTAAAAAACAATTACCCAAGAATCTACATCATATACAATAACTTTCATAGGTTTAGTTTAATATAATGTAGAAAAAAAATGAATGAAAAAATAATAAAAAGAACTTTATGAAAAAAACTACAAGTGGATTCCTACCGAAGCTATTATTCAACTCTCTTTAAAACCACCCTATAACCAAATTGATTTATCACCCCATGAGGTGCCACATGTCCACCATTATTCTTCCTTACAAAAATTCTTCAAATACCACCATGTAACCAAACAATTATTAACAAATTTAAAAAAAACCAACAAGTTCATGGCATGTTAGAAAATACTTTGTGGATTCTATATGACTCGTGTATTGGCATTTTTTCATTAATTTTTTAAGACAGTGGAAAAGGGGATTAAGAATCATACCCTATATAATATTAAATTAGTGTGAGGACAAGTCATTCTCCCAACTCTACATGTTTTTACTTTCCATCATTGAGAATCCCTCCTGGGTGGAGAGCAGAGTGACCACCGATTCCCACCTCCAACAGGCCACGAGTAGACGAGTAGCACCAAGGGTATAATCACACATGTATGGGATTTATGACCCTCATATATACCTAGAACATGAAAAAAATCACCCATGAACTCCATAACATAATATAAAACCCAAATCCCATAAAACATGTGATGTCGAACATAATCAAGTATCCAAAATAAAATAAAAAAGGGAAACTCCTATAGTAGTGACTCCAACATAAGCTCCATGACCGAGCTGGAATTTCCTAGCTCAATCACTGAATCGTACCTATAAAAATTGATTTGTATATATAGGGGTGAGAAAACATGTATACATAGTAGTATTTTCCTCTATACTTCTTGTGAAAATGTTGAAACATACGAATTCCCCATTGAATAAATTGTCAAACCAACTCACACCTATGTTTGGTCAGCTAACCCCAAACCTCACCAAGAATCACTCACATAACAATAGATCTAATTATAATAAAATAATATCAAAATAATATATCAATAGATAACCCTACACCACTTCCCTGACTGGTTTTCTACTCTCATGCCTCAAAGACATATGTCATGTTTTTAATCCCTTATATATCCAAATATCTGTATAACCACATATCATATCCATAAACAGTAATCTATATTCACAACCACAAATCAATTTCCATCACAATTGGGTTTCATAAACACTATGTACATAAACTTTGTTCCCTCCTCCTACTATGTATGAGTCTCACCATGTATCACATCATCTATCACATCACCATCATAGTAGGAAATCATGAATATGAAATATGGTAACCTCATCCCCCATACTACCATGAAAAATCCCACCATATAATCATATCTACTAGAGTGAATTAAAGGATAGATGGAGTGGAGGAATAGGGGTGGCTATATTTATAGTTTACTTTATTATAAATTATTATTTTTTCAAAAAAAATATATTTTTTTAACTATATTTGACATATAATTACGACGGAATGAATATATTTCACTAAGATTATCCACCATAAATCTTGTTCCTACTTATTTGAAAAGTATTTATGAAAGATAGAGTTCATAACAAACAATCTTTCACCACTCCATTTGCAACAGATTGTCTATTTTTTCAGAAATAATCTTGTCCAAAACATTATTCTTTATGTATTATCTATTCCTTCATAAATAATAATTTCCCACTAATTATATTTGAAATAAGATCACTATTTCATCACAAATAAGTCTTTAAGACAAGTTATTTTGTGATAGAAGTCACAGCCCATCACAAATAAACTTAGTGGGGAAGGATTATTTATGAGTGAATGACCATTTTGTCACAAATTAACTTAGATCTACGTTTTTTTATGAGGAACTCACCATTACATCGCAAATAACCTTATCATGAAATGAGTATTTATGAAAGATTTTATAGTTCATTGCAAATTAACTTAGTCAGAAATGATTATTGTGATGAAATTTAGAGGCCATTTCAAAAGTATACCATTCCACAACACATGCATTATTTCCAAAACTATCAGTGATAGATATATTTTCTTCCATAAATGTTTTTCATTGAAAATTTTATTTGTGATGAAACAATAATTTCATCACAAAAAACCTTTTGAATAACTCTTTATGGTGAACTCTTATTCTATCACAAATAATCTGAAATAATCCCATCCCTCCAATGGTACCCCTCCTAGACCGAAAGTGAAGAAAGGGAAATAATGACCTCTGAATCCCACCTCTAATAGGCCACAGGTTGTTGACTAGAACTAAGGGTATATAAATCAAACATGTAACACCCCGAATATTTCAAAACCTTATAAATTGAAATTGTGTGTTTGATGAAATTAATGTTTTCTCCTTTTAACCAAACAGAATATAAAAGATAAAACACGAAACTTCTTATTTAATAATTTAACACCGAAGTGTCTTTTAGCATTCTGAGTTTACAAGGAAAGCTCTCTAACAAAAAATTATTAATAAAAACCCTAGTAAGATCACTAGAAGGCTACCCAAGATAAAAAAATCCGAAAAACCTAATATGGATCATTAGGACCCATCATGAGCATCAGAATAGCTAGTGCCATCGTGGCTGTGCTGAGTACCAGTGGGATGATGTGAACCATTCTCCTTCTTATGAAACTAAGACACCCCATGTTTTGGATTTATAGGGCACTTATGTGACCATTAGAAATACTTATAGCCGTTGGAATTCAAATGAAGTGATCATTGGAGTTTTTTTCTAATGATATTTAGTGTTTAATTAAATGGATATGGTTATAATTTAAAGACAATTTTTTTTTGTAAATAAGAACATAAAATTCATATTGTGAAATTTAAACGTACAGTTTAAAATAATTAATTTATTCTTTGTGAATTTACTAATTAATAGAATATTTTTAATAATAAATATACTAAAATAATTTATTACTTGTTCTTAAAATATGGTATATATATATATAAGCATAAGCACATATTAATTATATAAAACTAATACCATAATTTTGTATATAACGCCATAATAAATCAAATGTACTATTTCGCTTAAAAGAAATGTTATCTCCATTATAAATAGCATTCATTAATTTCAATTATAAATATTTTGTACCAATTATGATAATTATTAAGTTGATATATTTTAAAATTACTAATTTAATTTATAACAATTTAATTAGATAACATGACATATATATATATATATAATTTTTTTAATGATAAACTTGAAAATTGAATAATTATATTTTCATAATTATAATTTTAATTGATTTATAAATGTATATGTATATGTTTATATATATATATTATGTTATAAAATCTAATGATACGATACATTAATACATAATATATAAATTATTTTTATTATTAATAATACTTTTAAATAATATAAGTAATAATAATAATATGTAAATGTTTTATAAATAATAACAAGTTCATTTTATTCATTCCAAATTAGTTTAACTATAATTTGTTTTTAAAAATTATATTATGATATATATATATAATATAAATGAGTTTACTAATTAAAGTAATAAAACTTTACTTTTTAAAGTATTGCTATTTTATTATAACTTTGACTTATTAATAGGATATAATAATAATAGGTTATTAAAATAACAAAATACAAATAAATAAAAAATGGGGGAAGGAAATACTGATTTGGGAGGGAACCCGGTTAGGTTAGGCGCGGTGGACCAAAAACAAAAGAGAAAAACAAAATAAAACAACAATAAATAAAAGGAAAATTGGACTAATTAAAAAAACATTCCAGTAATAGGGATGTCGCGCAGGAGAGGAGATTGCATCGTGAGTGAAGGCTGTGGACCGGTGCAGGGTATCTTGAGCAGGTCCGGTGGAGTTCGTCTTCGCGGAGAAGAGTTGGTTGAAGACCCCACGTTGTGCGGTTGGGTGCTCCGATTCGGACCGAACGATCTGAGATCGAAGCCGCACACCAGTCGGTGTCTAGCTGGGGAGTCTGTCGCAGTCACAACCAGTGGCCGTCTTCGTTATCCTCTCTCCCTCTCTACTACTCCTCGACAGCCCATGACCTCGGGGGTCCTCCTTGGCCTCACCTTTCCACGATCCTACATCCCTTTCTACCTCATCTCTTATCCTCCCTAATTTCTCTTTTGGTGAGGTTATATATATATATATATATATATATATATATCTGTGTGTGTGTGTGTTGTGGTTTTATCTTTGAACCAAACTCAAAGGTTTTTTTTCACCACAGAAGTCTAGTGTAGGGCCATCTGGTGTTGGATCTGAGACCTGTGAATCCTTTAAACTCCTCTCCCATGCAAGATGAACCCCACGGGTTCACCCTATCATCCCTCTTCGTTTTCCCTCGAGCTCTCCAAGACCTCCAGCAAATTTATGCCAGGCCAAAACTCTCCTCCTCAAGCTAACATAAGGGACTATTCTACCTATTTTTGTTATGGAAACCGATTACACATGCTTTTTGTATAAATGAGTATATTGTATATTGTATATATATATATATATATAGATATATCAAATCCTTCCTGTTTTCAAGCCTTTCCAAAAAAATGTGTGTTTCACATTTTTAATTAATGGTTCACAAGTAAGGGCTTAAGTTTCTTTAGTTTCTAATTTACAAAACCCTGATATATATTTATATATTCTATATATACTAATTTATATATATGTATATACTCACTCTCTCCTATTTTAAAGATTCCAATAAGATCTTTTATGTTTTCATAATTTGTGAAAGATATTATCATGTTATGCTTTTAGTTTACAAAACCCATTTTATATAGCTATATGTATATACTGTTTACACACACACGCACACACACACACACACACACACACATATATATATATATATGTGTGTGTGTGTGTGTGTGTGTGTAATCGGGTATGTACAAGTACACATAAAAATCAATCTAAATCCATTTTATAAATTTTAAAAGATAGGTTCCAACCCTCAAATAATGTCTTTGATGCGAATTATGTTTTGTGTTCGATTAGTTTTATAATTATTATACAAGAACTCAATTTTTATATATATTTATACACTTATAATCAGATATACAATATGTATATATATATACTCTGTATATCCATCTCGAATATGGGTATATAAATATATATAACCCAAATCAAAATTTGTTTTAAGATTTCTAAAGTGACCCATCATGTTTTCTAGGGGTTATGTATTTATAATGGTTGTTCTGAATTTACTTTTAGTATGAAGAATCCTTTATGTAAACTTTGTATATATATAGATCTATACTTATATATATATGTATTTATTTCAATACAAAACAATTATGATTTTTAAGAGATGAATACTCATTTATAAATAATATTTTATGTGCAAACCAAGTTTCGGGTTAAATGGAATTGTGTTTCTAAAACCTAAATATATATATATATACATATTTATGTATCACCACCCAAGTCCATTTTATAATTCCTAAAGGATGAATTCCAAGCCTTAGGTAATGTTTTAAATGCGACCTGTCACTTGGGTTTATTTGGATTTATATTTAGTATCTGAAACCCTAATTATTATATATGATTATATATTCGGTCACACAAGTTATATACCTTACATGGTTTGGGTTTCAATCAAGAATTATTAGTGATTAATTATATTTTGAAGTATTTGTTACATATAAGAAATTATTTGGCTATGAAAAACTTAAAAGTTTACACCTTGCGTATATTCAGATATATGTATGTATATAAATATTTTTATAATTCCCAAACCCTAATTTCAATATGATGATCATCAAAATATAATTGGTGTTTTGATGCAATTAGTTTTGAAGGATATTTAATAAATGTTAATTTTTGTGCTTGCTAAATTAAAGTGTATTTCTGTCAAACATACATTAATTTTAAAAGTTTTAATTATATTAACTTCGTATGTTTTGAATTCGTGAGATTAGGTTCAAAATGATTTAAAGTAACATGTCCAAATTGTGCTTTACCTAATGCAGTGAATGTTGTTGATAAATCAAGTAATGTTTGAATCTAATTTCATATTTATTGACACTTTTATCATTATAATTAATGACATGTATTTCTAGTAAGAATTCATTTCCATGGATAAGGTTCCTTAATTAAGAGGCTATAATTTCATGTGAAAAACCCTAATCACCCATCATTTCATGTGTTATCTTTTGTGAAAATAATGTTTACCATACCATGTATGCATTTGATTATTTATTTCCATATCTTCAATTTTATATCGATGTGTAAATCGACTACTTCAGAATGAGAAGATAAATTCTTATGAAAGTATATATATATATATATATATATATATCTGTGTGTGTGTGTGTGTGAATATGTATATGCATTAATTATGTATCAAATATTGTTTACAAGTTTTAATATATGAAAAACCAGTGAAAATGTATACATATTTAATGAAAGATTAAAAACATTTTTAGAAAACCCGACTCTCGAGTGTGGTAGACAGGAGGAGATTAGGTGTGGATCCATCATGGCCTGTCATTAGTCGATCAGTCTCAAAATTAGTTATTTTGTTTTCAGAAGCTTGCCTAATGTTTTCAGAAAAACACTGGAGTAATTTGGGTAACATAAATTGGATATTAAATATTCAAAGTGGTATGGGAAACCTTGAATATCAGACCTTATTGACATATGAGGAATGTATTGGACTGCCAGGTTGGGGTCCGGTTAAAATAAAGCCCTCCAGGTTGTGGACTGGTTAATGTAATCCCTCCGGGATGGAGACTGGTAAAAGTAAGCTCCTCTATGCATCGATAGTTCTCAAGATAATCAGATTGGGTTTTTACCCTTATGCCAGGGAACTAGTCCTTCACATTCATACATGAGTCCGACATTATACGTTTCCTCATTATGTTTTAGTATATGACAAACCAAGTGATTATTTCGACTAGATAAATATCCTTGGTTTTAGAATAATTACTTATGAGTATGAGATTAAAGTGCACATAGAATATGATAAGACAGTGATGATGCAAGATCTATTTACCTTTTGAAAATTTTAATTCAAATGTTAGCATTACATTAATCATGTCATAATGTGCATTTTTATTAGTTGTAGTGAAGTTGTTTATGCGCAACTATGATAATGTTCATTCTTAGTAGTAATTTCATACCTTGGATGCTATGCCTACTTCAATTGTTAGTATTTAGGCATTTTTATACAAGCATGATTACTAGCTTTCAGTTAAACGTTTAAATACTTGTGTATGAAATGATTTAATTTTTTTGTAGAGACCTTCAAAATGTCATGATGTTTTCTTAAAAGGAATAATTTTGTTGTATGTGATAGTATTTTCACGGAAAGTTTACAAAAGCCATATTATGTATTTTCAAAACCCTTACTGAGTATTTCAATGCTCACCCTACGTTTTGAATGAAAATTTTTCTGGTATCAACCATGTCTTCAAAGAATTTTCAGATTCTGCTGGTTTCCCAAAACCTGAACCTCATGAGCCTCTGTGTTATTGGGACATGATGTAATATTTTGTGAATATTTGTAATGTAATTTTAGTACATCATGTCTCATAGGCACCGACAATGGGAATTTGGAGGCCGGGTCCTTACAGTTGTTATCAGAGGATAGGTTCATACAATTCTGGAAAACCAGGTAATATAGCTATGGCTAAACCTCACTAAGTGGTTTTATTATAATTTTCAGATGGCAGAAGAAAGATCACTAACAAGTATTTTGTCCCTTCCCACTGAAATCCTCAAAAAAAATAATTGTTATGTCATGTATGGAAGACTGTGAACCATTTGGGAACCTCTGACTATCCTGCAAGCTTCTTTACCATGTGTCGAACAACTCAAATATCCTTTGACTCTTCCGAGGATCAAGTCATGTTTACTATCATATAAATTATGCACAACTTGCGTAAAATACGCATAGGGGGAAATATTATGAAGGTATTCTCCTATGTTTTACCCTATCTTCAAACTATCTCGCTAAAAGGTTTTTCCAGGAAGCTGTAGAGGAGGGAAATCTCTGTGCAGCCTATCTTTTTCAAGTCTTGAGTTTCAGTCTATATGGGATACTCTTTGACATAAAACCCCTCGACTTTGTGGTAGTACGATGAATCTGTAGGACCATGTTCATCTGGATATCACTGAGCTTTACACCGCTCATGCCACTATCTAGAATCCCAATTGTTTTATGCGGGAGTTTAACCTCACTTGCCCAATGTGTGTCTGGAAAAGAGAGATCGAGGAACTGGGAACAACCCTAGGAATAGAGTTGAGGACATCAGCGAACTGGTTACGGAGATGGGCTCTGTAAATGTATAACTGAGTTGCTTTATGTTATTTTCCTTTTAGTTTCTAAATCCTAGAGTGTTTGAGTAGGGACATCACTAAGGATGTCAGGGAGGCTGTGTCCACAAGTCAGTAGGATTTCGTGTGGTAGAGTTAGGCACTGATGTATAAGCTTATGTGTTATTGAAATATTACATGTTTTCCTTTCCTATCTATGATTTATCTGAACTATTAAGTGAATTCTCGTGAATGTATTTTCAGATGGCAGGACAAAAAAATATCTCATCCCTACTCGATGAAATTTTGGAAGAAATATTAATCAGGATGTGCACTATGGACTATCCTTTTTTCCTCCATCTGTGAGGATCATGTCAACATATGTTTGATTTATCCAACAACCATGAAATTATTCGTTCCTGTCAATGGGTATACCATGTATTCCACCTCATCGCCAATTACCTAACTCCCTTATTATAAGCAGAGGGGGAGATACTTCAAAGGTCTTTTTCAATGTTTCACTCTGGCATAGAATTTTTCTACCAAAGCATGTTTCCTAGTAGCCTCCCAAGATGGGAACCACAGAGCAGACTTCATGTTCCAGATTCTAAACCTCAGTCTATTTGATCACATCATTCCAATGGAATATCTCGAGCATGATATGGTTTGGCGGAGTACCAGAGAATATGTCCATTAGGACACACCTGACTTTATTACCGCATGAACCTCCCAATGGAAGCCTGTGTGTAGAACACATGAGAAGGAGTTCAGAACACACTGCTCAAGATGTATATGGGCTAGCGAAGCAGAGGAACTGAGTACCAACCTGGGTATTCCATTGACTGAGCCAAATCTCCCATTTTGGTGATGATTATATTCTGGGGGTTTTCTTTTTTAGTTTATGAATAGAATTACGAGGACAAAATTCTTTGAAGGGGGGAATAATGTAACACCTAGAATATTTCAAAACCTTATAAATAGAAATTGTGTGTTTAATTCCATTAAAGTTTTCTCCTTTTAACCAAATAGAATATAAAAGATAAAACACAGAACTTCTTATTTAATAACTTAACACCGAAGTGTCTTTCAACATTCCGAGTTTACAAGGAAAGTTACCCAACCAAAAATTCCTAATACAAACCCTAGTAATATCACTGGAAGGCTACCCAAGATAAAAACAATCCCAACAACATAATATGCATCATTAGGACCCATCATGAGCATCATAATAGCCAGTTCCATCGTGGCTGTGCTGAGTACTAGTGGGATGATGAGAACCATTCTGCATCCTATGAAACTAAGACACCCCATGTTTCGGATTTATAGGGAACTTATGTGACCGATAAAAATACTTATATCCATTGGAATTCAAATGAAGTGATCATTGGAGTTTTTTTCTAATGATATTTAGTGTTTAATTAAATGGATATTGTTATAATTTAAAGAAAGTTTTTTTTGTAAATAAGAACAAAAAATTTATATTGTGAAATTTAGACGTACAGTTTAAAATAATTAATTTATTCTTTCTAAATTTACTAAATAATAGAATATTTTTAATAATAAATATACTAAAATAATTTATTACTTGTTCTTCAAATATGGTTTTTATATATATAAGCATAAGCATATTATAATTATATAAAACTAATACTATAATTTTGTATATAACGTTTTAATAAATCAAATGTATTATTTTGCTTAAAAAAATCTTATTTTCATTATAAATAGCATTCATGAATTTCAATTATAAATATTTTGTACCAATTATGATAATTATTAAGTTGATATGTTTTCAAATTACTAATTTAATTTATAAAAATTTAATTAGATAATATGAAATATATATATATATATAATTGTTTTAATGATAAACTTGAAAATTGAATAAATATATTTTCATAATTAGAATTTTATTTGATTTAAAAATGTATATGTATATGTTTATTTATATTGAGTTATAAAATCTAATGATATGATACATAAATACATGATAGATAAATTATATTTATAATTAATAATACTTTTAAATAATATAAGTAATAATAATAATATGTAAATGTTTTATAAATAATAACAAGTTCATTTTATTCATTCCAAATTAGTCTAACTATAATTTGTTTTTAAAAATTATATTATGATATATATATATATATAATATAAATGAGTTTAATAATTAAAGTAATAAAACTTTACTTTTTAAAGTATTTTTATTTTATTATAACTTTGACTAATTAATAGGATATAATAATAATAGGTTATTAAAATAACAAAAGAAAAATAAATAAAAAGGGAGGGGGGAAGGAAATCCCGATTTGGGAGGGAACCCTGTTAGGTTAGGTGTGACGGACCAAAAACAAAAGAGAAAAAAAAATAAAACAATAATAAATAAAAGGAAAATCGAACATATTAAAAAAACAAAACAATCATGTAATAGAGATGTCGTGTAGGAGAGGAGATCACATCGTGAGTGCAGGCTGTGGACTAGCGCCGGGTGTCTCGAGTAGGTCTGGTGGCGTTTGTCTTCACGGTAAAGATTTGGTCGAAGACCCCACGTCGTGCGGCCGGGTGCTTCGATTCAGACCGAAGGAACCGGGATCGAAGCTGCCCACCAGTCGGTGTCAAGCTGGGGAGTCCACCATAGTCACAACCAATGGTCGTCTCCATCATCCTCTCTCCCTCTCCACTTCTCCTCGATGGCCTGTGACCTCAGGGGTCCTCCTTGGCCTCACCTTTCCATGATCCTACTTCCCTTTTCACCTCATCCCTTATCCTCATGAATTTCTCTTCGGGTGAGTTTATATATAAAATATATATATGTTGCATTTTTGTCTTCGAACCAAACTCAAGAGGATTGTTTTCACCATAGAAGTATAGTGAAGGGTCCTCTGGTGTTGGATCCAAGACCTGTGAATCCTTTAAACTCCTCTCCCATGCAAGATGTACCCCACGGGTTCACCCTCTCATCCCTCTCTGTTTTCCCTTAAGCTCTCCAAGACCTCCAGCAAACTTCTGCCAGGCCGAAACTCTCCTCCTCAAGTTAACTGACAAGACTATTCTACCTATTTTTTTTATGGAAACCAATGACACATGCTTAGTTTATAAACAGGTATATTGTATATTATATATGTATATATAAAGATATATCAAATCCTTCCTTTTTTCAAGCCTTTCCAAAAAAAGTGTGTTTCACAGTTATAATTAAGGGTTCCCAAGTAAGGGCTTAAGTTTCATTAGTTTCTAATTTACAAAACCCTGGTATATATTTATATATTCTGTATATATGAATTTATATATATGTATATACTCACTGTCTCCTATTTTAAAGCTTCCAATAAGATCTTTGATGTTTTGGTAATTTGTGAAAGAGATTATAATGTTATGTTTTTAGTTTACAAAACCCATTTTATATAGCTATATGTATATACGGTTTACATATATATATATATATATATATATATATATCTGTGTGTGTGTAGTTGGGTATGTACAAGTACACATACAAATCAATCTAAATCCATTTTATAAATTTTAAAAGATAGGTTCCAATCCTCAAATAATGTCTTTGATGTGAATTATGTTTTGTGTTCGATTGGTTTTATAATTCTTATAGAAGACCTCAATTTTTATATATATTTGCACACTTATAATTGGATATATAATATGTATATATATATATACTATGTATATCCATCTCGAATATGGGTATATAAATATATATAACCCCAATAAAAATTTGTTTTAAGATTTCTAAAGTGACCCAACATGTTTTCTAGGGGTTATGTATTTATAATTGTTTTTTTGAATTTACTTTTAGCATGAAGAATCCTTTATTTAAACTTTATATATATATATATATATATAACTCTATACATATATATATATATATTTGTATTTATTTCAATATAAAACAATTATGATTTTTAAGAGATGAATACTCATTTATAAATAATATTTGATGTGTGAACCAATTTTTGGGTTAAATGTGTTGGGAAAAAATCCCTCAAGGTATCATTGAAGCATTTTTGAGGTGATTGTGTTTGTTGACAAAGTGGACATCTGAGTAGTGATTGTTGAAAAGGCAAAACAATGCATTACAAATTTGTTGACAAAAAGGATTTCATGGTGGAATGTCGAGTTCAAGAGCTGAGGTCAATGATCTATGTTTGATTCAAGAATGTCGATAAAAGGAATGGATTATCTAGAGGTGGTACAAAAGAGCAGATACAAGGTGGCGCCGTTTTCCAGTGTTTACCAATTTTTTGGGCCTGAAAGTCGGCAAATGAAGAAAAGTGTTTTTGGCAAAGGGACTTGCGCGCCGTGAACATGGTGTACAGGAAACTTGTGCGCCATATGTTTTTCAAGATCATAAGATCAAAATATGGCTAAGGAAATAGGTTCGCGCAAGTTTGGGAGTTGGTCGCGCAAGTGTCTAAAAGGAGAGAAGACTTGCGCGCCAAGACTGGGTCGCGCAGGTGACTTGCGCGCCGTCCGCAGGGTGGTCAGATTGCCTATAAATACTGGACCACCCCTCCTCATTTTTCACCGGAGTTCAAACGAGAGCTCCCGTCGCACAGGTGTGGTGGTCGCGCAAGTGGTGTGTGTGGTCGCGCAGGTGGGACTTGCGCGCCAGTGGTTGAAGTTGTGCGTCGGTGTTAGAAGTTGCGCGCCGGTTTGCAGTTGCGCGCCAATAGTGGTTTGGGCGTAAAATAAAGAGAGTCGCGCAAGTTTGGAGTTGAGGAAGCTTGTGTCGCGCAAGTGTCAGAGGAGGACTTGCGCACCCGTTGTGACTTGCGCGCCGATACTTGCGCGTTGAGGTAGACTTGCGCGCCAAGTAAGGTTTGTTCCAGCAGTGTTTTTCGGACTGCGTGGAAGCTGGAAGTTTGCCTGATATCTTCGGTGCAAAGAAATATTCATCTACGGGTGAAAGTTGTACTTCAACAGAGCATCTACATACAAGAGAAGATGCATTCATTCATGCAAATGAAGAGACCTACATCTCTATAAACTATGAGTGGATTCCTTCCAAGAGCAGTGAGCTTAGGAAGAGGAAGAAGGTGATCCTCTTCACTGGCAGTGAGCCAGAGAGAGAGAGAGACAGGGAGTGACCCTTGGGAAAGCAGTGAGATGAATCTAAACATTGTAAAGGCAGTGAGCCTGGGAATAGAAGTGATCTAGACTGAACCCTGTAATCCACAGCTAGTGAAGATTAGTGGAATTTGGTACGACCGGAAACCTGTCGGCGTATGCTCCTTGGACGTAGCCCTTAGCGGTGAACCAAGTAAAATTGTTGTGTCCTGTGCTTGCTTTACTTTCTGTTTATATCGTACAGTAGGAAAAAGAGAGAAGAGTGTTTTGCTTAATAGCGAAACAAGATCAGAACGGGCATTAATTTTTAATTAGCCATACCCTGATTCACCCCCCCCCCCACTCAGGGTATCCAGCCTAGTGGACCTAACAAGTGGTATCAGAGGGAAGGTTGAAAGTTTTTCTTCTCTCAATGGAGGTAACCAGTCATAAAGGGATTCCGATCTTCGACGGATATAATTTTCAGATATGGAAGAATCAGATGCAACACTATTTCCGATCCTTGGGAATGGATGTGTTTTCAGCAGCTATGCATGGTATCACAGCTGATATTAAGAGTGGTGCTTTATCAAAAGCTGAGCATAGAGAGTTGGATGCTGATTCCAAAGAAATCAATGCCTTAGGGGGATCCCTTTACAATACCATCTACACAAAGGTAATGTCATGCAAAACGTCACATTCTATGTGGGAAAAGCTTTTGAATATATATGAAGGGGACACAAAAGGCAGAGAGGCAAAGCTGCAGGTGTTGTGGAACAAATATGAAGATCTGAAAATGAACCCGAATGAGTCTGTTGACACATTCTTTGACAGGGTAAACATTGTTGTGGAAGATATGCGAGGTCTTGGAGAAGTCATTGAAGACATAAAGATTGTAAAGTGCATCTTAAGGAAACTTCCACCTCGGTTCAATCCGAAAGTTTCAGTACTAGAAGATAAAGATCCAAAAGAGCTGACATTGGACAATTTGCACAGTACCTTGGTTGCATATGAAATGAGGAACGATGATAATGAGGCTGTGGAAAAGGGGAAGTCTAAAGAGGTGGCATTTAAGGCCATGAAGAAGCTCACCATTGAAGATTCTAATGAAGAAGAAGAGACAGATGAGGTGATGTCATTCCTTTCTTCAAATCTACAAAGAGGAAGAGGAAAGTTTAAAGGTAAACTTCCACTAGCATGCTTTAGATGTGGAAAGGTTGGTCATCTTGCGGCAAGATGCCCCAAGAAGTTTCAAGATGATGATGATGATGATGATGCTGAAATTCCCAAAAAGAAGACTTCAGCTTTTGTAAAAGGGAAGAAACAATTCAAGAGAAATTTCTTCAAGAAAAAGAATCTTCTTTCACAAGAATTTGAAAGTTCAGATGAGTCTGAGGATGAAGAAGTTGAGGAAATAGAAAATTGCAGAGATCGTGGGGTAAATGCCTTGGTGGAAATTGTTGGTAGTTCTCAAAAGGGAGAAAAAGCTGATGCTAAAGAAGAAGAAATTGAAGGGAGAATTGATATGGAAGCCTAATTGGAAGCAGCTCTTGAGGAGATAGATGTTTGGAGAGCCAAAACAAAGAAAGCCAATTAAAGTGGTTCGTGATGCCAAACTCTATATGCAACAACAGGATGAAGAAAAGTCTAAGCTGTTAGAAGAAATTGAAAGACTAAAATCCTCAACACTAGAGAGCTCAGAAAATATTGTTGAGTATAAGATTAAAATTGAGGAACAAAAGAAGGAAATTGATTGTTTGACTAACACAGGAGAGGAGCAGGTTAGATGTATCAAAGAGCTTGAAGAAGAAGTGGTCATTCTGCGACAAAAACTTAAGGATCAAGATAAACTCTTGACCCCCAATGTGATATCCGAAAAGCAGGCCATTCAGAAGATAGAGAAGATGAAAGCGGAGCCTAGCAGTTCAGTAGGGAAGAAGCAGCAATTGAGCTCAGATGTTAAGGTTGTTTCTGGGCTTAGTCAAGAACAAAAATTTGCGACAATTGCAGTCAGACCGCAAGCACTCATCCCGAAAGTGAAGGTTGATTTGGGCACAAAACAGAATCAGAATATTCAGAGATCCCAAAGGGGAAATCATAGTGATGAAATATCACGAGAGAATGCATCCTATATCAGGTGTTATTGCTGTGGGAAAATGGGACATTCACAGTATGTGTGTTCTATAGCCAAGAGATACAGAAGGGAACATGAACAGAGATGGCAGCCAAACAGAGAACGGTTTTCCAGAACACATTTTGAAGGACACTGTTTTTGGTGCGGAGGATTTGGACACATGGCTAGGTATTGCACTTCAACCATTCAGAGAAATGTGTCAAAGCATAATCAAAATGTTCGCAAGCAGCAGATCAATAAACCAACAAGTGAGTTAAAAGTTCAGAACAGATTTGCAGTTCTGCAAGATGAGGGTGGTCCATCATACTCTGAGAAAGAACAGAAGCCTCAATCCATGCCGAGTGTGAAAGAAAAAGTATGGACCAAGAAGAAGAAAAATGAGAAGGCTGTGGTGGCGGAGACTGCCCTTAAAGCATCAGATCGATCTGGTGTTTGGATCCTTGATAGTGGTTGCACATCCCACATGACAGGTAATAAGGATCTTGTTACAGGCATCAAATATGACAAAGAAAAAGTTGTCAAATTTGGAAATGATGAAGACCTGAAGATTGTTGGCTCAGGGAAAGGCAAGTTTGGGGGCAAAGAGATGAGACGTGCTGATGTCTTGGTAGTAGAGGGTCTCAGTCATAACCTACTCAGTGTCAGTCAACTATGTGACTTTGGGCACTCTATCCAATTTACCAAGAAGATGTGTGTTGTGAAAGGAAAAGATGGAGCAGCTGTTCTGCAGGGAAAAAGGTCAAAGGGAAATCTCTATCTTGTAGGTGGGGAATAAGATACTTGTCTTTTATCCAGAGAGGAAGAAAACCAGCTGTAGCATAAGCGACTTGGTCATCTATGCCAACCATCTATGGAGGATCTCGTTAAATGTGATGATGCTAGAGACCTTCCCAAACTATCACATGATCGCACTCATACGTGTGATGCTTGTCAACAAGGGAAAATCATCAGAAAGACATACAGGCCAAAGGAACAGAAATCAACAAGAGTACTTGAATTGGTGCATGCTGATGTATGTGGACCTATCTCACCACGAGCTATAAATGGGCAAAGGTACTATGTTTTTTTCATTGATGACTATAGCAGAATGGCCTGGGTATTCATCATAACCCATAAGACAGAGGTGTTCAGTTGCATAAAGCAGTACAGGAGGGAATCAGAAAAGATGCTTGGGCAGAAAATTTTGAAGTTTTGTACTGATAACGGTACGGAATTTACAAACAGTCAGGTTGAAAACTATCTCGAGAAACATGGGATAAGGAATCAAGTTTCATCAGTAAGAACTCCCCAACAGAATGGAGTAGTTGAAAGGAGAAATCGGATCATCAACAACATGGCCAGAACAATGCTTATTGATAAGGACCTGCCATAGAAATTTTGGAAGGAAGCAGTTTTGACATCGGTCTATGTTTCAAACAGGTCCCTGTTATGTCCGAAGCAAGGGAAGACTCCATATGAACTGTGGTACGGAAAGAAGCCAACGTTGAAGTACTTTCGAATCTTTGGAAGTAAGTGTTTCATTCTCAACAAAGAAAATCATAGGAAGTTTGAGGCACGAGGAGATGAAGGGATATTCCTTGACTATTCCGGGAAAAGAAAAGCGTATAAATGTTTCAACAAAAGGCTGGGAAAAATCATTGAAAGCAATGATGTCACTATAGTTGAAAATGAGCAGAATACTCAACGATCCAGTGAACAGTTCCTGGATGAAAGTGATGATGAGGTAAGCAACCCAGGGGGAGCAGAAGTAGCAGAAGCTGACTCAAAAGAAGATACTGATGATGAAGTGGAAAGTGTCAAGTCAGTGTCTGTGAGAAAGCCAAAGAGTCGAGCTGAAATTGATAGGCAGGATATCATTGGTGATCAAACAGCTCCAGTTCAGACTCGAAGAATGAAATCATCACAGAAAGCATCGTTTTTGTCTCAAGTGGAGCCGAAATGTTTTTCTGATGCAGCTGAAGATGAAAACTGGGTTCAGGCCATGAACGAAGAGCTTGATCAGATTGAGAAGAACCAGACATGGGAGATTGTTTCGAGGCCAGCAGGCAAGAATGTCATCGGGACTAAATGGGTCTATCGCAACAAGATGAATGAAGATGGAACAGTGATTCGGAACAAAGCACTACTAGTGTGCAAAGTATACTCCCAGATAGAGGGAATAGATGTTGATGAGACATTTGCACCGGTTGCAAGGCTGGAGACAATCAGATTATTTTTGGCCATAGTAGTGCAAAGAAAGTTCAAAGTGTTCCAGGTGGATGTCAAATACGCATTCTTGAATGGGGTTCTGGAAGAAGAGGTGTATATTGAGCAGCCAGATGGTTTTCTCATTCATGAGGATGAGAACAAAGTTTGCAGGCTGAAGAAGGCGTTGTATGGGCTGGAACAAGCACAAAGGGCATGGTACTCAAGGCTTGATCAGTACTTGAAGAAGCTTGGTTTCCAGTGTGGAGGAGTTGACTACAACCTCTATTTCAGCAATGACAGTAATCAAAGGATGATGGTGCTAGTGTATGTCGATGACATAATTTTTGGCGGATCAGATGAAGCTCAGTGCAGACAGTTTTCTGAATTCATGAAAAATGAGTTTGAAATGTCAATGATTGGAGATCTAACGTTTTTCCTTGGTCTACAGGTGACACAAGGAAGGAATGGAACATTCATTTCTCAATCCAAATATGCCAAGGAGGTTCTAAGAAGGTTTGGAATGGATAATTCCAAGGAAATGAAGACTCCGGTTGCTACCCGGATGAAATTATCAAAAGATGAGGATGGGAAGGCAGTTAATATCACAGAATACAGGAAAATAATTGGAAGTCTGTTGTACTTAACCGCAACAAGGCCTGATATTGTTTTCGCTACATGCCAAGCAGCGAGAT
Organism: Viscum album; assembly: GCA_963277665.1. Classification (NCBI taxonomy): domain Eukaryota; kingdom Viridiplantae; phylum Streptophyta; class Magnoliopsida; order Santalales; family Viscaceae; genus Viscum; species Viscum album. Next base: position 1,737,760,312 of record OY728156.1, read on the forward strand.
ATCAGAGTAATCCCAAGGAAAGTCACATGCTTGCAGTGAAAAGAATACTTCGATATATCAAGGGCACGGTGGACTTTGGCTTGACATACAACGAAAAATCTCAGACAGAGTTATTGGGATATACTGATGCAGACTGGGCCGGTTCGGCAGATGATAGAAAATCAACGTCAGGTGGTGCATTCTATCTTGGTGGATTGTGTATTTCTTGGCTAAGCAAGAAACAAGATTGCATTTCATTGAGCACCGCAGAAGCTGAGTATATTGCGGCCACTCAAGCATGCACACAGTTATTGTGGATGAAGCAGCAACTTGAAGATATGGGAGTTGAAGTGAAGTCTCCGATCGGAATCCAGTGTGATAACTCAAGTTCTATAAATCTCAGCAAAAATCCCGTCCATCACTCAAGGACAAAGAACATTGAGATCAAGTATCATTTCATCAAGGAGAAGGTTGAGCAGGGCATCGTGAAGTTGGAGTATGTGCCTACAGAGCTACAGGTTGCAGAAATTCTGACAAAGGCCTTACCCAAGGAAGCTTTTGAGAGGCATCGACTGGCTTTGGGAGTTCAGTCGATTCCCCGCACTTGAAATAGTGTGGATGTGGAACCCCCCCTCTCCTCGAGGTATGATGTGTTTTTCAATAATATGATGATATGTGTTCTCTACTATGTTACAGACAACAAAGGAGTGTCCTTTGGGTTCGTTGACAAAGGGGGAGAAAAGTGTTTGTTAAAGGAGGAGAAAATAGTGATTGTTCTAGGGGGAGACAGTGCGGAGATTTGATAAATCATAATTGATACGGGGAGAAGCTGACAGGTGGAGCAGCCAGAAAGGGGGAGCAATGAGAAAGGGGGAGTGTATTAAATCTGACGATGCTAGAAGTGATCGATCAAAGAATAGATATCACGACAGCCGAGGATCGTGATAAAAGCAGAAAAGTTGTGTTAGAAAGTGGTAAGACTATTTCCAACCCAATCATTGGTCTTCCAACAAATCCATCAAAAATTGGTATCAGTTTAGTACAAATTGGTATCAGTTTGGCATCAACAGTGGATGTCAGAGATAAAGTGATTCATTGATGAACTTTTCATTTACTCTTGTTTCTCACGCCGAGTAGTTCTCATGTGGGCTTAGAGTCTGTGTTGAGTAAATCCTTGATCGTTATCAGAATCGCAATGAGGCGAATGGAGGCTGAAGAATCAACGATGGATATTTGTTTTGGAAGAGTTTTCAACAAACCCAAAGGGGGAGATTGTTGGGAAAAAATCCCTCAAGGTATCATTGAAGCATTTTTGAGGTGATTGTGTTTGTTGACAAAGTGGACATCTGAGTAGTGATTGTTGACAAAGCAAAACAATGCATTACAAATTTGTTGACAAAAAGGATTTCATGGTGGAATGTCGAGTTCAAGAGATGAGGTCAACGATCCATGTTTGATTCAAGAACGTCGATAAAAGGAATGGATTATCTGGAGGCGGTACAAAAGAACAGATACAAGGTGGCGCCGTTTTCCAGTGTTTGCCAATTTTTTGGGCCTGAAAGTCGGCAAATGAAGAAAAGTGTTTTTGGCAAAGGGACTTGCGCGCTGTGAACTTGGTGTACAGGAAATTGCGTGCCATATGTTTTTCAAGATCAGAAGATCAAAATATGGCTAAGGAAATAGGTTCGCGCAAGTTTGGGAGTTGGTCGCGCAAGTGTCTAAAAGGAGAGAAGACTTGCGCGCCAAGACTGGGTCGCACAGGTGACTTGCGCGCCGTCGCGCAGGGTGGTCATATTGCCTATAAATACTGGACCACCCCTCCTCATTTTTCACCGGAGTTCAAACGAGAGCTCCCGTCACACAGGTGTGGTGGTCGCGCAAGTGGTGTGTGTGGTCGCGCAGGTGGGACTTGCGCGCCAGTGGTTGAAGTTGTGCGCCGGTGTTAGAAGTTGCGTGCCGGTTTGCAGTTGCGTGCCAATAGTGGTTTGGGCGTAAAAGGAAGAGAGTCCCGCAAGTTTGGAGTTGAGGAAGCTTGTGTCGCGCAAGTGTCAGAGGAGGACTTGCGTGCCTGTTGTGACTTGCGCGCCGATACTTGCGCGTCGAGGTAGACTTGCGCGCCAAGTAAGGTTTGTTCCAGCAGTGTTTTTCGGACTGCGTGGAAGCTGGAAGATTGCCCGATATCTTCGGTGCAAAGAAATATTCATCTACGGGTGAAATTTGTACTTCAACAGAGCATCTACATACAAGAGAAGATGCATTCATTCATGCAAATGAAGAGACCTACAGGTCTATAAACTGTGAGTGGATTCCTTCCAAGAGCAGTGAGCTTAGGAAGAGGAAGAAGGTGATCCTCTTCACCGGCAGTGAGCCAGAGAGAGAGAGACAGGGAGTGACCCTTGGGAAAGCAGTGAGCTGACCCTAAACATTGTAAAGGCAGTGAGCCTGGGCATAGAAGTGATCTAGCCCGAACCCTGTAATCCACAGCTAGTGAAGATTAGTGGAATTTGGTACGACCGGCAACCTGTCGGCGTATGCTCCTTGAACGTAGCCCTTAGCGGTGAACCAAGTAAAATTGCTGTGTCTTATGCTTGCTTTACTTTCTGTTTATATTGTGCAGCAGGAAAAAGAGAGAAGAGTGTTTTGCTTAACAGCGAAACAAGATCAGAACGAGCATTAATTTTTAATTAGCCATACCCTGATTCACCCCCCCCCTCTCAGGGTATCCAGCCTAGTGGACCTAACAAAATGGAATTGTGTTTCTAAAACCTATATATATATACATATTTATGTATCACCACTGAAGTCCGTTTTATAATTCTGAAAGAATTAATTCCAAGCCTTAGGTAAGGTTTTAAATGCGACAAGTCAATTAGGGTTTATTTGGATTTATATTTAGTATGTGAAACCCTAATTTTTATATATGATTATACATTAGGTCACACAAGTTATATACCTTACATGGTTTGTCTTTCAATCAAGAAGTATTAGTGATTAATTATGTTTTGAAGTATTTATTACTTATAAGAAATTATTTGGATATGAAAAACTTAAAAGTGTACACCTTGCTTATATTCAAATATATTTATATATATAAATATTTGTATAATTTCTAAACCCTAATTTCAATATGATTATCATCAAAATATAATTGGTGTTTTGATTCAATTAGTATTGAAGGATATTTAATAAATGTTATTTTTTGTTCTTGCTAAATTAAAGTGTATTTGTGTCAAACATACATTAATTTTAAAAGTTTTAATTATATTAACTTCGTATGTTTTGAATTCGTGAGATTAGGTTAAAAATTATTTAAAGTAACATGTACAAATGATGATTTACCAAATGCAGTGAATGTTGTTGATAAATCAAGTTATGTTTGAATATAATTTCATATTCATTGACACTTTTATCATTATAATGAATGACATGTATTTCTAGTAAGAATTCATTTCCATGGATAAGGTTACTTAATTAAGAAGCCAACATTTCATGTGGAAAACCCTAATCACCCATCATTTCATGTGTTATCTTATGTGCAAAGAATGTTTACCATACCATGTATGTATTTGATTATTTATTTTGATATCTTAAATGTTATGCCGATGTGTAAGTCGACTACATCAGAATGAGCAGATAAATTCTTATAAAATTATATATATATATATATGTGCAAATATGTATATGCATTACATATGTATAAAATGTTGTTTAAAAGTTTTAATATATGAAATCCCAGTGAAAATGTATACATATTTAATAAAGGATTAAAAACATTTTCAAAAAACCTGACTCTCGAGTGTGGTAGACAGGAGGAGATTGGGTGTGGATCCACCATGGCCTGTCATTAGTCGACCAGTCTCAGAATTAGTTATTTTGTTTTTAGAAGCTTGCCTAATGTTTTCAGGAAAACTCTAGAGTAGTTTGGGTAATATCAATTGGAAATTAAATATTCAAAGTGGTATGGGACACCTTAAATATCATTCTTTATTGATATATGAGGAATGTATTGGACTGCCGGGTTGGGGTCCGGTTAAAAGACATCCTTCCTGGTTGGGGACTGGTTAAAGTAAGCCCTCTTGATTGGAGACCGGTAAAAGTAAGCTCCTCTATGAATTGATAGTTCTTGAGATAGTCGGATTGGGTTTTTACCCTTAGGCCAGGGAACGAGGCCTTGACATTTATACATGAGTTCAACATTATACGTTTCCTCGTTATGTTTTAGTATATGACCAACCAAGTGATTATTTCGACTAAAGAAATATCATTTGTTTTAGAACCATTACCTTTGAGTATGAGATTAAAGCGAACATGGAATATGATGAGACAATGATGATGCATGATCAATTTATCTTTCCATAATTTTAATGCAAATGTTAGCATTACATTAATCATGTCATAATGTGCATTTTTATAAGTTGTAGTGAAATTGTTTATGCGCATCTCTGATAATGTTCATGCTTAGTAGTACTTGCATGCCTTTCATGCTATGCCTACTTCACTTGTTAGTATTTATGCAATTTTATACAAACATGCTTACAAGATTTCAGTTAAATGATCAAATACTTTTGTATGAAATGATTTAATTGTTTTATAGAGACCTTTGAAATGTCATGATGTTTTCTTCAAAGGAATAATTTTGTTGTTTGTGAAATTATTTTCAAAGGAAGTTTTCAAAAGCTATATTAAGTATTTTCAAAACCCTTACTGAGTATTTCAATGCTCACCCTATGTTTTGAATGAAAATTTATTAGGTATCAGCCATGTCTTCAAATAAATTTCAGATGCTTCCGTTTTCCCAGAACCTGAACCTCATGATCCTCTGTATTATTGGGACATGATTTAATATTTTGTAAATGTTTGTAATTTAATTTTGGTACATCATGTCTCATAGGCACCGGCTCCAGGCATTCGTAGGTCGGGTCATTACAAAAAACATATATTACATTACCCACATATATATTTTAAGGATTATATTATAATATGAGTAACCAAATCACTAAAAATCTAACAGAAACTATATAGGGCCATTATTTCATTTGGGTATTGGTGTGTGACTGTGTAAACTATGTGATAAGAATGTGACTTTTATATGAAATTTTACAGTTCCATTTGGCACAATTGGTGCACATTTTTCCATCCATGTGAATTCACTAGGAGTAACCATGTGGGGTGAAATGTTCTAAGTAGTGGCTCCTACATAGCTTGTGCACCATTTGGAAAACTGTGTGGTTAAACTATATGGAAAAACTATGCGGCCTACCCAGATTCATTAAAATTGGAAATTATTTCTTTTCCTCCCTTGATTTTAACCCTCTACCTTCTCATCCTCCCATTGTTCAATTAGGGATGAGGAACACACCATTGGAGATTCCTCACTTCCATTTTGATGAAAATTTTCCTTTAATTCATGTGATTTTCAAGTTATTATCCATCTATTCTTCTCATTCTATCTCCCTTCATCCTTTATCCTTTGTTTTAGTTTCTCTCATGAACCCTAGAATCCATGGGGATCTAAATTAAGGTTATGGTGATTTTAATCTTGGTGATTTTTCTTGTTAGGGTTTGAGGGGGACATCTTATGTCTTAGTTACGTGTTATCTATCAAAGACGGAATCTTCTACATTGTTTTCTTTTATCTATATTGGGATGAGGTAGTGTTTCTTTCATATTTTAATATTATATTACATTGATTTCTTGAGTGTCTCAAAATGATTTTGTTTTCTAAATTATGCATATGTATGTGTCCCATGATGGACTAATGATGATTCCCAAATGGATTTAACCCTTTGAAAGGAATGGGATTCCATGAAAAGTGTTTATAAAATTTCCCAAGGGTCCTTCCAATTGTATTCAAGTGTTTTAAATTTGTTTTTTATAAAAAGGGTCATTTAAGCCCATGGGAGTGATATTTTGAAACTTATTGATAGCTTGGAAATATTTATAAAATGGGTTTAAAGGTAGTGTGACTTTCCAAATTAGATTCATGGACTATTAATATATATTTAGTCTCAATAGTTGATTGATATGGGATTTAAAATAGTGTGAGTTTTCTTGAAATTTTAAGGGGGTTTTAAAAATCTCATTTGGAGTTTTATGAAGAATAATTTCTTATGAAATCCTTGTGATCCTACTGTGAACCCAGTATTTTGTTCTTATTTATGGGTGGTGATTTATTTATGTGGTGTTTCTGTAATGGATAAAAAAGGCGTTGTTTCATGTGAGTTAGTATGGTAATAATATTTTTATAAATGCATTGAATTTTATTTATGGTTGATGTACATATTTTCTTGACTAATCATCTACCTAATTGATGTCATGAAATTCCTAGGAGACTAGGTAGATATTTTGATAAGTGAAATCCATGGTATAGATGATGCATCGACTAGGTAGTGTGGCCCGCTAGACCAAGGGAGCTAGTGGAATTGATTGCTGTCTGCTAGACCAAGTGAGCTAGTGTAATTAATTATGGCTTGTGGGAGTAGTGTTATCTTATGAGGTTTATCTCCAAATAGTTTAATGGGACTAGAGATAATCTTATGGGTTATTTAATACCATACTAGGTTCTATTTCAATTGTTTATATCATGACACAAGAGTCCTAGGAATATTCTCATGATGCTAGGATCCTATTTAGGATGGTTTTAGGGGACTCTTTATTTTTAGATGCTTATGTCCCTTGTTTATTGTGAGATTACATGGAACTCTCATGTGGTTGTTTCCATGTTTCCCTATTGTTTTTCATGCTGCCTTCTTTGTTGATTTCACTTTTCTTTTGTGGTTTTGGTAACTTTCCAAAATGTTTTAAAAATGGGCTTTGAAAGATACAATTATTTAAAAATGAGGTCATTTTTTCTTTTTTAATGGAGTGTATAGAAGTTTTTGGTAAGAAAAATGAAGGAATTGGGTTTTTATTTGAAACTACAATGTGTGGGTTTTAAAATATGGTTTTAGGACTTCATGTATAATTTTAATTGTAAATTGATTTTTAAGGATATTTTAGAAACCCATTGGAAATTGAAAACGTTCATCTGAGTTTGAAAGTATGTTTGAAAGGGGTTGTTTCAATGATTATTTTTTAAGTATAATTTTAATAGTGTTTTAGTAAATAATGACTTTGTCAGGGGAAATACATTTTCCAAGTGATTGTTTTCATTTAATTAAAAAACAGAAAAAGGGAGTTTTAAATTTTCCTTAATGTGTTTTTAGTTATTTATGTGAAGGTTTATGAAAATTTTATTTTACTAATGTATTTAAAATTAACTTGTATAAAATTAAATATTAAATGGATTGCATATATTTGATGGGTGATGACCTAGTAGGATATATAACTCACACCTATAGTTTTTTGGTCTCGGTCCTCTATATTTTGATTCTCATTATTTTAACCTGTCGAGGGAGTTATTGGTTTTGAATGGTGGCCATAAGTCACATGGGGGATCATCAGGGAAATTTGGAGTTTTATTTTCATCTTTGGTTCATTGTATCAACCCCTTTATCCTGGTGTACTTTATGTATTATTTTTATTTTTGAATTACTACACTGTATATTCTTTTGGATCCATTTTTTATATTGTATTGGGATCTTAGTTTTTCTTATATCATGTTGAGTTAGTTTATTATATTTTTTCCACTAATAATTTATCTCATTGTAAGAGGTAGAAATCATTCCCATGGTGTGTTTCATGATGATCAAGAACTAGTTTTCAATCAATGGGGATCTGGAACTCCCTTTAAGATAGTGGAAGAACATTTCTAGTGCTAGTTTAGATGGTAGCCTAGGACAGTTAATTATAAATGGTATCAGATCATATGTTATAAGTGGGTATTAATTTCTATAAGTTCACTATTGTAATTTGTTTAGTTGATGGTTTAGAGATAAGGATGTCGAGACTTGAGAGGTATTTTTAGAGAGAGTGTCATGATATCTTTCTCACCCTATGCCTCGAGTTTCCATTGGTAGTCAAGATTTTATCTTTGATTCTGGATTGACATTAACTGATTTTACATATTGTGATTTGATAATTATTTTTGTGGTTATTTGATACTCATTAGAATAAATTGATTTTCCTTGGGGTCATATTTGGTATTTTGGGATGAAAACAAAAAAATTGATCCAAGGTGTGAGGTTGGTTTGCAAGGCTTGACAAACCATTCAGCATCAAAGCACTTGATTCCAAACATGTTTTAAGGGCTATTGGAAGATAGGAACATGGTCATCAACCTTGTGTCTTTTTCAAGAATGGTTTTCACATCCTATATGGTTTTCTTATTTAGAACCTTTGAATCTTGGATTGTCAAGTGTGGTTTGAGAAATGTGAAAAGGGTCAAGGATGGTAATGTCATACATTGGCACTGTTGGACTAGATTTTGGGTGAGCCTCATGTTTTTTATTTTCTTATGTGATTTTTTGTGTGATTTAAAATTGGACATATGAGTTTGAAAAGTTTATTTAATGAGAATAAAATTTTTGTTTTGAAATGAAGGCTTATGTCTTGTTTCCAAAATGATGTTTGGTTTCATGAAAATTTTTAAATCATTCGATTTCATTGTAAAATATGGAAAATGATTTTGTTTTAAACCAGTTGAAGGTGTTATGAAAGTTTTCCATGGAATATGAATTTTATGTCTCATTTTAAGAGAAGTTGGTGATTTTTAAAAATGTATTTGTGTCTTGTTTATGTTTTTACAATTGTCATGTATTTTAAAATGGTAAATGATTTGAAATTATTTCAAAATGCAATTTTCTGTTTTTATCATGAAATCTAGAAGGTATTTTGGTTAAAAATCTGGTTGGTGTATATTTTAAAAATCAATTTTCGAAATATTCCTAATTGATAAATTAGATTTTAGGCTTAGGGATGAAAATGTAATATAAAATTCATTTGGTTTTTAAAACAAGTTTGGGGACACTCATCGAAGGTGGTTGTGGTCTTAAAGAGGTATGTTTTGAAGTTTTTTTCTTGTTTTTTTGAAGTATGGATCAATTCATTCCTTTTTTGATTTTGGGACTACATTACTTTTTTTTGGTGGCAAAACCATATTGGGTTCATGTCTCATGTAGTCTAAAGTAATCCTCTGAGAAAGAACTTGAGTGATTGTAGGGTCTTAACCTCTAGGGTTAATTCCCATCCTTTGGTTATTATCATTTCCTAGAATCTAGGTGGAGTTACATGTGTTTTATTCTCTTATTAGTGGCATGTCTTGAAATTATTCAAGGTAATGCGTGTTAGTGGGTTTGTTTGGGAATTATAAGGGTTGAGTGATTTAGGCCTGTGAAGCTTGGTTAGATAGTTGGTGATGAGAATATTCCCAAAAGTTATAAATATATATATATGAAATATATAAGATGATATATATATATATATATAATTTTTATATTCATTTTCAAGCATTGTGTATATTATTATTTCTGTGTTGGACACCTGGACTTGTCTTCCACTTAAGATATCATTTTTATACATTTTCATGAGATGGAATTTATGGGAGGTGAAGAGTCCAAATGATGAATATATATATATATATATAATGGTTGAGTCAATTATTCATGTTTTTTAATGAAATAATAAATAAAATATCCAAAAGAGAATCCCTGAGGATTCTAAATTATTTATCCATATGATGATTGCGGTATGGTCAGTTTTCTTCTAGATTGGACAAAACTCCCAGAGTCTTATAATATATTTTTCTTATTATTATTTTAAACTTGTGGCTCTATAAGGTCATGAATGAATATTGGATCCCACTTGAAAATTTAGTAATTTAGATTAGCCCATGGATACACTCTAGTGGTTGGAAGATTTTTTTCCACTTTGGGTCATTTATATCAAACACATAGAATAAATACATCTTCAATGAATAATATATTTTAATAGTGTTTCATTATTTTGGTTTTATGAAAAGTTTCTTAAATCATGCACTGTATATCCTCAGACTTGGGTTTAAATTACTTCATTATGATCTAATAATTAATATTAGACTCCAAAAAACCCTTTAGATGTATTATATGGAAGCCCTGATTTAGATTTATGAAATCATGTGTTGAAATGACAAAGAAAACAAAAAAAAGCCTTGTTTTATAGGTTTTTTATACTATAGAAATTGTTTTACCCTTATGTATATGTTCTATGTAAATGTATCCAATTCCTTAGCCTTAGTTATTTGTGATGCCTAAGGATAACAAAGGCATTACCCTTAACCAAGGTTCCCATATGCTATGTTTTCTCAAGACGTTCAAGTAAACCTTACCCACAATTTAATATAATATTTATAAAAGAAAATAATTACTAATTCCATGCTCAAAAAACCATTTTAGAGGAAAAAAAAATCATTGAGGTATTTCATCCAACACATGAAGCACATAAAAATATTTTTAAAGAAAACCCCATTTAAAAAACATTTTACATTCTAAAAAATATGAAATTACATATATAATACATCATAGATATTAGAAAAAACACTTTCATAATTCTAAATAAGGGAGAAATATACGAGCCATAAAGCCTTCCCAGAGAAAGAAATATTGTATAGAGATACATACCTCATCAATGGTGGAAACATAGTCAACATAAAAAATGATGATTGGAAAGGAAGATATTGGATCCTCTAAAACCTAGATTCATAAGAAACATAATTTTTTTACCATAAAAACCTCTATATTAAGCCATCACAACCCTTAAGTGTTTCAACATTTAAAGGGGAAGAGATACTAAGGAGAGATATAGAGAGGGGAAGAGAAAAAATGTGGAAATCAGAACATACCTCAAAGTGATCTACTATAGTCTAGAGAGATTTGTCAAAGAATTGAAGGGAGAGTGTCAAAAACCCTTCTTAAAAAAAACTAAATTAGAAACCCCAATAATAAGAGAACATTTAATGGTTTAATAGAGGAGAAATTCAGTTAATAATTCTTTAAAAATCCCCTATTAATGATCCCACGCATATTCATTATGAGGTGTAACTCCTCTCCCCCAAATAATTTGTGGAAGACTAGGTCATTTAAAATTTTGAAATAACCACCACCATGGAATGGTGATTCCCACCATGAATATGGTGATCTCTATCACATCAATCCCAAGAGACCGCACATGATGAAAATCCATGACATGGTGTTGAAACCCTTCTTTTTTTGGATTCACCACACTTTCCACCATGATATTGTGATGCTATTCCCGTTGTAGACCATAATAGGACTCAAAATTATATTGACCTAAGACCACACCCATCCATGGGAATTTTTATCATTCTTTTTTCACATAGACATTTTCTAGGTAAAAAATAATCTACACCATGATGTAGTTTTTCCTATATTGCACCATTAAATTCCCAAAAGTCATTCTAAGCCACCGAGAACAATATGAGACTTTTAGAAAGCCTTTAAAACCACAAGAGAGAGAAAAAATACCAAAATAAAACATATATGTGACCCGAATTGTATCACCGTGACCCAAAAATTATGATCGAATTATGGAATTCATTCCTCTTTTAATTTATTTGGAATGTCATACTGAAGAGTGGCCATGGGCCAAAACATAATCGGTATTCTTCCCTTAGCCAATTATTTCCACATTTCCTTGGAGTTTTCATCATCCTATTTTAGAGGTTCTTCAACATAATTTGAGTATAAAGTTCATGTATTCACTTAATTGTTTAGAGGATTAAGATCATCTAGAATATCCATAGTTTTATAAAAGGATGTACAATTCAGAGGAGGCACAAATGATAATCATCACCTCAAGTCACCCATTGATCAGGATGGGACACCATTGATAAGTGATGAGGTTGTTGGTGTAGTTGACCACAATTTCTCAAGTTGGTCTTGATATGAGGGAAACATCAAAGTAATTTCAATTTGAGTAGGACCGTATTAACAATAAGATATATTATTTTGAGGAGGATCTTCATAGGAAACAACATGAGTTGGACATTTATGTTAGGATTTTGGTCTTTTGTCATGGGGAGGACCTTTGTTATGGATTTATGATCTATAAAAATACTGAATTCTTCAACATATACTTTGAAGAGTACCTCTAGATTTATTATCTTGGTATCTATGTGGATGCCCTTTATTTTTACCAGTTTTTGATGAGTTGGTAAGGGTAAGACCTCCTTTTCAATCGAGTAGGACCATTTTTTGATGTGTTGGTAAGGGAAAGACCTCCTTGGCATTCCGCTGAGGACCTTCATATCAAGCACCATGAGTTGGACCTTCACGGAAGGTTTTTGTTTTTTATTATCGGGAGGAACTACATTATGGATTTATGAACTATCATAAGAAATAATTCTCCAACATATTCTATGAGGAATACCTCTAGATTTATTATCTTATTCTCTATGTTGAGGGCCTCTGTGTTTACTAATTGTTTATGACTTGGTAAGGGGAATACCTAATTTTCAATCAATATACATGCTATGGGGACAACCTCCTTGAAGGCCCAACCCTAATTCCTCATTCACCATCCTATTCCATGAATATTGGGGCACCTTGTGGGTCTTATATCCTTTTGTATTATAGATACGGTTAACACGGTAGGCATGTATCTAGTTTTTCTATTTCATGATCCATTATACCACTTGGCTTTCAATATTATTTAACCATTAAGAAATACCATTTTTAATGAAAATCTCCAAAATCTGGTCCATGTTATGTAAGTTTAAAATGTATTAAATCAAACCAGTTATTCAACCATATTCTTTTAATGCTTGATTTATTATATGTTAATTTTATCTTATAAAGTAGTAAAAAATGAAAAAAAATATATCAACTAATTATATCATTCTTTATAATACTAAACATGACAATTTTTATAAATAGTAAAAAAAGATAAATTTTCTATATCATTGACTTTTTCTTTATACTATTAACACAATTTAATTTACAATCATAATAAATAATCTCCATAGCATATATATTTTAAATTTTATTTTCATAAAATATTTATCTTATATATTTAAGAAAAACCTACATACAACACCCATCCACCATTTTCCACCTTTTACCCATATTATATAACCTTATTTCCAACAATTTACCATTTTGTAAAACATTCCCCTCAAATGTGTTATGGTAATCCATCCCCCATACAAAAATTGGTTGGGTAATGATTGATTACTCATGATCTCCCCAAACTAACTAAAGGCTTTATAATATATTGGGATTTGATTTGAATTCTAGGAGTGGATAGAAGGCAATGAAAAATAACATACATCATTGTTTTAGTGTTTCTACATCTTTATATGTGTGTGTGTACATAAGAGTGTGTCTATCTTTATGTATATTAGTGCATGTATATCTTCAGGTATGTGAGTTTGTATCCTTGCATGTATGTTTATATTCATGAGTGTGGGTGAGTGTGTATCACTGCATGTGTTCTTCTATGGGTGTGTGATTTTGTATCCCCATGTGTGTGTGTGTGTGGCGTTATGTTAGTGTATGTGTGTATATATTATTTTGATTTTTATGTTTCTATATGTATGTATTTGTGTGATTATTATGGAAGAATTTTGGGGTTGAAGTGGGTAGATCTTGGTGTGTTTGTTCATGTTTATACTTATACATGTATTTTTGTAATAATCATCTCTCATGCTAGTGATTATGAACTCCATAATAGATCTATGTCACCAAAAGATACACAATTCCAAATAAAATATTTGGTGCGCTATTTGGAGGAGCTTATAGATAGTTTGTTAGAGGATTTTCATCATTGGATTGACCATAATGAGAATAAACCAATCCCAAGGGTGATCCATGGTAACCCATGGTGTGCTCTAACACTATATCACCCCCACATCATTGATGATGAGATGGAGAATTTGGATAATGATTTTGAGGATTTCCCATAAAGAAGAATCTTGTACCATAAAAATAAAAGGATTGTAAAGGAGACCACAAAAGGATCATGTTCTTAGTGGCATTAAGGTGAAGGGTTTTTTCCAAGGAAAAAATTACCTCGAAGCATAATTGGAGTTGGATATATAGATTAAAAAAGTGTTCTTATTCCATAAAAATTTTTGAGAAAAAAAGATAAAACTTTGTTTCATATTAATTTTTCTATTATGCTAAAATTTTGTTGGAGTAAATAAAAAAGGAAAGGGATATATATAATGAACATCTGATTAATACTTGTGATTATATGATGGTTTCTATGAGGAAGAGTTTTTTCCATCAAAATACTATAAAGACCACCACAACAGACATAAATTTTTTTCCCAAGGGAGTATAAGTGTTAAAGATTACAACAAGGAGATGAAAATTTCCATTATCTTGGAGAACATTGAGGAGGATCTAGAGGTAAAGATGACATGGTTTTTACATAGCCTCAGTTTAGAGATATTTGATTAAGTGGAGATGTACCAACATATATAGATACAAGATATGATCCACTAAACCGTGAATATTGATAAATAAATCAAAACGGGGAGAAAATTTAGGAAACCAACTACACCTTTCACCCCATGGAGAAATTTAAGGAAGAGGACATGTGAAGTGACAAATCCTAAGAAGGTTGTTGAAAATAAAAATAAAAAGGTAATTATTTGAGATAAGAAACCTAATTTTTAGTATAACCAATTAATAAATTAGGATATTCAGTGTTTCAATTATCATGTAAGGGGACACATTTCTAGTGAATGCCCAAACAGATGCACAATGACCATTAATAGGGATGGATAATGGGATATTGTTGGAGAGAAATCAAAGGAACAAGGGGAGGATTCCCAAAAAGATGATAATAGAGAATGTGTCGAATAAAGTGAGTGTCTCGTTATAATAAAATTTTAGAAAGATTAAATTAAAACCAAATATAAATATCAAGTTAATTTTTTTCCATATATGGTTCCAAATTAGTGGGAAGGTAAGTGCTGTCATTATATATGGGGGAAGTAAAATTAATGGGGTGAGAAATGTGTTAGTGGAGAAGTTTGGATTCCTAAATTTGAAGCACTAACATTCATACAAACTATAGTGGTTGAATGAACATGGAGATTTGAAGGCCACCAAACAGGTGAAGGTTTTACTCACCATTGGTACATATAAAGATGAGGTGTTATGTGATGTACTACTAATGAAGGCATGCTACTTAATTCTAGTCTAACCATTATAATATGATTTTTTTGATATGCACTAAAATAAGGATAAAATATTGTATGATATCCTTAGAATTTTAATCTGTGATAGGGATGGTAGATTCCTCTATCATAGTTATGTTTGGTAGCTATCATAGAATATGATAGAAATACGATATGTGATATCATATGCATGAATTATACCATGTTTTACCATAAAGTTTCCTTTGATTATGAATTAATAAGTGTATTAATTTATTGGTATACGTGAAATATATGATAATCAAAATGTTCAAAAATTATTTATGCACTAATGGGTATGCATAAATATAATTCATTACAGCTACCATATGGCAGTTTCTGATGATTGACTCTCTATATTGAGTGAAGAGAGTACATATAACGACATATTATCCCCTTATTAGTGGTATATTATACTATATATTCTAATATGAATCTCTTTCTTTCTACCGGTTATCTATTTGTCTTTGTGGAGAAGGATCCAAAACCCCATAGGAGATCATGGGATCCTATTATTATGAATGAGGATCCTAGTGTCATAGTTATCACTATAAGGGAAATATTATGATGCATGTTTCTTGCTGATCCCCAATGAAAAAACTCTTTTATGTTCTATAGATATGGATCTGACGGTGATAAAGATACGTATTTTTATTCATGTTCTTTATTCTATATAGAGATTAATACATTAATGTTATGCCTATTTAACAATTCTTGTGTCATGTTATTCTTGTATTTGTTTAAATTTCATTATTTTTTTATACTTTGGCATGGATTATTTATTACATTAGTTCATAGATTATTTTTATAACATGAAATTTTTTGGAGACTGAGCCAAAAGTATTCACTCATCAATATTTGAATATTGACATCGCATTTTCAATATTAGTTTCATTATATTTTTTTTGATTTTTTTTTCTAGAATGTATATACAAAATCAAAAGGTACTTATTTATTTATCTTTAAAGTCTTTTCCTAGATACTAAATCTCATACTGATTCCTAATCATTATTTTTTACTTTTCATTATTACTTTCACACTTCAAATTTTCCACAACATGATTTATTTTCTACTCAAATGTATTTATTTAATTATGAATACTATTTCAAAAGGGTTTTTATGTGTTTTTTTCAATTCATGTCCTTCTTAAAGTTTCCATACTAGAGTTAATCTTATGTTTTATATTATACAACATTTGGTATTATAGCCTATATCTCTTATTTTATTCCTCACTATACCCATTATATAATATCATATAAATCATTTGATTATTTTCCTACTTTAAAAAGTCAATAGAAAATATCTTATCTACAAATTAATTTATATTTTAAAATTATTGTTCCTATTTCATTTCTAATTGGTTTCCCTTATTTTTTAATATAATTGATTATTCTTTCTGTAAATACAATATAAAATCCTTTCTTACATATATAATTTTGTATTTTTATCATATTATTATAAAACCATATTACTTACCCATAAATGATTTGAAATGATTTTCCCTTTAGAAGATATAAAAGCCTCATTTAAAAATATCTATTTTTAATATTTTAATATTTTGTATGAGTAGTTATGTACAAAAACTTGTTTAATATATTAATACTCATTCATGATTTGGATTATCTAATTCTATCTCATTCTATATCAAAACATTCAATAATAGAATAAGATGATGGATGGATGGGTTAAATGAAAAATTTCTCATCAATACATCAATTGAAGGGAGATGTAAATTGGAAGTTTATACATTATAATTTCTCATCAATACATCATTCTAAAGAGATGAGGAATAAAAATTATGAATAATATGATTTACCAATCCACATGATATTCTTTATATAAATGTAATACTTTAGATGTATAAATTATAATGTAGATGACTTTATGAAATATTTTTAATATCATGATTTAGAAAAAATGATTTAAAGTTCCACTAAATATATTCATTTTATATATTTAAACTTAAAAGGAGAAAAAAATATATTGGGGTTATTTATAGAAGACACAAACTATAAATAAAGTAATGATGATTACTTCTATTCCAAGACCACAAAGATAATTTTACATACCCATGACCCAGAGTTATAACTTGAGAAATTTAGGAAAAAGAATATCATGCTCCTAAATGAATTATAATTTTAATATGAGAAAATTAAGGTATTATCCACTCAACTCAGGGACTCGATCTTTAAACAGGTAGAGGTGAGATGTAATACAGTCATTATTCAACATATTTTTATCCTTATTTATTTCATGTATGGAACATCTTTGTTTTTACAATTATATTTTTTACCTTTTTGATTGTTCATTTATGGTTGGGTCCCCTTTAATTTTATAGGGTTGTTCATATTTTAGATATACTTAATGTTATAAGTTGGGAACTATTAAATTAACTTTTTTCATCTTATTTATTTTGATATGTTTACATTGTAATTATTTAGGTGACTAGCCTAAAGGGAGTCATTATTTTAAACGTGTCTAATCAAATTTAATAATTTATTTTTAAACTCAATCTTATGTGACTAACAATTTAAATGTAGTATTTAATAAGTTTTAGATCAAAACTAGGAGATGATTTTGAAAATACTTAAGAAAAATTGAAAATGTTTAATTGATTTTGAATGATAAAGAGAGTGGAGAAAAATAAATATTTTGAATCAAGTAGAGAAAAATTTCAAGGAAATATAATTTTCTAGTTCATGTACTAGTGGATTAGCAATTAAAACTGTTTTAGTTATGTTTTCATTGGAATTGAATCTAAGTAAACCTATGGTTTTGGTGAATCCTCTCTAATTTAGAAATATTCCTTTTTTATATAGTTGATTACTTTAGATGAATTCATTAATCAGGTGATCTAAAACCATTTTTAAGAAAAATTATCCTAATTTGTACTATGGTCATTCATGAATTAGATTAATTGTCACGAACCAGCCCGGGTCGACCCTGAACCGGTCACCCGAGCCGGTCCGCGGCAAGTCTCGAGGGGCGTTCCCGATCCCCCCGGGATGGCAACAAGTGCCGGGCATGAAAAGTTTCAATCGTTGGGAACGATTTTAGCCCAAACTAAAAACAGGATCAAAAGAACGAAAGTAAACTAAACAAACGGGAAAACACTAAAGACATAACAAAAATAAACCACGACATACCTCCACGTGACCTCGCGGGTCACCACCCAACTACAAACCAACGTCGCCCCATCACTGAGCGACTCAAGTCAGGAAAACCTGAACACAAGGAACCTGCAACTGAAGTGGTAAAAGATAGGCGTGAGCACAAAAGTACTCAGTAGGTGAGCCCCACAACAAATCCCAATGCACTGCCAGTAAATAAAGAATCTACCTATTTCAGGTTTGAACTACAATGTATAAAAGTATGCTTTTATAACGTTTCACTTGAAAAACTAAACACGAGCCATTACCCTTATTCCTTTTCAAAAGTTGAATTTCTTTTCATTGGTTCTAAATTCGTTCTGAACGACAAAGAAGTGTTACATTTTCAGTTTTACTACACAAGAGAAAAACACATTTTTATTTGAGAACCATTTTCGCAAAGCAACCAGTACAAGCGGTAAAGAAGAACTGAAAGTAAACAAGCAGGAAAGAAAACAAGTGTAAGTAGAAGTAAACAGGCAAGGAAAAACCAAGTGCAAGTAAAAATGAACCAGACGTTATCAGCAATAACCATGGGCACACACACACACTCACACACACACTCACACACACACACATACTCACACACGCACACACTCACACCCAAGTGGTCCCCCGTATGCCGACGGAATGCACCACGCCAGAGATGGTAGAGCACTATGGGTAAATCCCCTAAGGTTCATCTAGCTCGCGTGGGACCCTAGAACCTCGTGTCTCGGTGAAACGTGGCTTAGAAGGCCACGACCCTCATAAAACGTGGCTTAGAAGGCCACGACCCTCAGAACACGTGGCTTAGAAGGCCACGACCCTCAGATATCATATGTTTAGTTAGTGTTTCAATCGTCAATCCAGCTAAGTGAAACAGGGACGACACCCATCCGGCTCACTAGCACACTAGTTCTAGTCCGCCCACCTAGATACCCAGGGTTTCCCGTGTGCTCAAACAAGCTTCACATTCACATAGTATATTACTTCCTCATATCGCAGGCCAAGCCAGATATCGCACACAAAAGTCACCATTTCCACACCCAAACAATATCTCAAAACTCACGCATGCCAAAAATACCTTTCTAGAAATATAAATGTCATTACCCAATCTTTTCGCAAAACCCCCTTTTTTTTGGAAACACTCAAACAAGAACATAACCAACTTTCACAACCCAGAAAGCATTATTTTTAATAAAACAACAAGGGAAAACATCTTTCGTCAACCAAGAACCACACGTAATGTTTCCAAAAACAATTTCAAAAGGTCACACGACGTTTTCTCTAATCAAGGTTATAAGAAAACACCATTTTCCATAAACAGTACATTTACTAATTTACACATGCCAAAACATTTCAAAACCCAATTCAACATGTCTTTCGTTACTCAGGAAGAACCATTTAGCGACATTACTATGAAATCCCACAATTGAAACCAAGAAAACACTTTTAATGAAATGCTAGAATTAAACAGTTTGCCTTATCAGAAAATCACCACACTATAAAAACTACTTAATATTATTTTTCTTAAATTTACTGAAATTCAATAAAAGGACAAGGAATAAATAAATTCTTAATTTAGAGGCAAGTGCATAGGGAGACCTACCTCAGGACGCAGCTCGGATATGACAACACAGTATACCTCGCACTGGCGCACAAGCACGCGCAAGCCGATGTTCGCGGTGTCATAGGGTTACCTCGCCAACACGCTGAAACAACACATGGTAACTAAGAACACAAAGCCACTGACTCAGAACAAAACAAACGAACAACCAATGCAAAGGAACCAGCTTGATATTTTTTTTTCAAAACACATCCCGCGAAAGAATAAGGATTTATCCAAATTAAATAAAAACACCGATGTTGAATAAAGAGAAAGTTAAATAAACAATAAGACATAAATACAATAATAAATAAATAATCAAAAGAATAAAATAATGAACAAATGAATAAACAAATAGATAAATAACTAAAATAATACATAATTGAATGAATAATTAAATAATTAAACAAATAATTAAATAGGTAAATCAATAAATGAAAGAAAGAGTGAATAAATAAATAATTAAATAACTAATTAATTAACAAATACTTAAATGAATAAATAAATAAATAAATAATTAATTAATCAATCAATTAATAAACAAATAAGCAATTAGATATATAGGTAAATAACCCATACAAAAATAATCAAGGGAATAAATAAATAACAATAATAATAATATAATAATAATATAACAACTACAATAATAATAATAATAATAATATCATGATAATAATATGATAATAATAATAATAAAGTAATAATTTAATAATAATTGTAACAATAATAATATAATAATCATATAATAATATTAATATAATTATATTATAACAACAATAATAATAATAGAAAAATATTTATAACATAATAAAAATGTTATTAACATGATAAATAAAACAAAACGTAATAATAAAAAAAGAAAATAAAAAAAAATGAAGCTTACAGCGGAGGGGGAAAGCAGGGGAGGCCGACGGGAAACGGGAAGCCGAAGCCGGGGGTTCGCACGGGGAAGGATGCAGGCGGCGGCTTGGTGCGGCTGAGAGGAAGAAGGAGAGGGAGAGCTGCGCGGCGGGGCTACTGCTGGGTGCGGCCTCGGGACGCCGGGACGAGGCGAGGCGGAGGAGAGGAGCGGGGATGACGGCCGGAGGGAGGGAAAACCGGCGGAGCGCTGGCGACGGGGTCGGAGGCGACAGGGCGCAGGGCCGGCGGTGCGAGTTGCGAACGCTGGAGGCAGGGGCGGGGAGTGCGCAGGAGGGGAGTCGTCGGACGGAGGAGCAGGGGGGAAAAAGGGGTCGGCGACAGGAACAAGAGGGGAGCGGGGCGGAGCGCCGGAGGGCCGAGAGTTAGGGGTGCTGCGCGAGGCGCGCCAGGGCGGAGCGGGAGCCGGCTGCGGAAAAGGGGAAGTCCGCCGGACGGGAGGCCGAGGTGGTCGGCAGGGCGGGAGGTGCGAGTTGCGTAGGGAGGCTGGGACGACGGGGCAGCGAGCCGGCGCTGCGGGTGCAGGAGGACAGCGCAGAGGGTCGCGCGGGGGAGAGATAGAGCGAGAGGGAGCGCCGCCACGGGGGGGGGGGGGGGGGGGGACCGGGTTAGGGTTAGGAGGGGGTTAGTTTTAGGTTTATGATATATTTATATACATATATTAATAATAATAAAAAAAATAAAAAAATAAAAATAATAATGAGAATGAAAATAATAATAATATGATAAATTAATTAAATAAATCAAATCAAATATTAATAGTAATAATAAAACATTATATAAAAAAAGTGAAACTTTATAATGATAATAATAATAATAATAATAATAATAATAATAATAATATAATAATAATAATATTAATAATTAGAAAATTTCTAATAATAATTATCTTTAACCAAAAATTCAAACCATTAAAACCATTTGAAAATAAAAGTGCGCGCACGTGCGCACGTGCGCATGTATATCTATAGACATATATTTAAACATATATAAACATATATATACATATATACACATATAAACACATATATACATATATACCTATATATAAACATATACACATAGATACAATATATACACATATATGTATATACATATATAAACATAACATATTAAAGTATATACATATGTATATATATACACATATATAGACATATATATATATACTTATACACGGAAAACAACTACAATAATAATAACGCAACTCAAATAGTAATAATAACAAAAAGTCAACGTAAAAACTTTAATATTTAAAACGTCGGGTGAACACATGGTCACCTGGGCCGAACGCACGATCACCGCTAGCGATGCGATGACCGCGCACCGGTGCGAAACCACCAACGCAAATAATCTCCGAAAAATTTAAATCGGGACCAAGAAAGGAGAACAATTACAGACATCCGCGGTCGGGGTGTGACATTAATCAGGTGTATATTTGATGATTCTTCAAAATTTAGATATCAATGGTCATAAAAAAAGCGGATAGAGTTTTATTTTAAGTGTGGACATAAAAACAAACATAAATTAAAAATAAAATAAAAACATCCAATTAAAACACTCCTCATATGATTACATCACTCAGAACATGAAAGAATTATCCCAACATGCTATTCATGAGTGGATTAGAATGGGGGAAAAGAAAAAATAAATCCAATAGGAAATGATGGGGAAACCTAATAGTGGTTAAAAATTTCATATCATGGGGTAGATCTAGTGGTTATGTGACATAATATATGGTCCCCAATCAACTTTTGACACAAATTCAAAAGATTATGGATCTAAAAAGTATGTTTCATGGCATGACACATAGTGTTACACTGTGAAAAATCATTTTCATTCCCCGAATGTTGTATTTCTTCATAACTCCACCCATCATGAAATTATGATGAGTTTCACATCATGAATAGGTGATTCAAGACATGACTTTATATTTTTTAGAATATTTTTCCTTGTTTTTTAATTTAATCTTCAATTTTGAACCTTGGACTCAGTCCCTGACTTTCCCCACATAATGAAACATCATTTTTATCATGAATTCATATCTTTTTCTCACTTATTCCACAGATTTTGTTTCACAAGTATCCTTCAACAATGAATAAAATAATTAATATATTGGTATGAATTATTGATTCAATTAAAAAAATCATTGTATTTAATATTTGAAAATGAATTCATGAAATATAGAAATCAAATCTCCCACACTAAAACATATGCTTTCCTTAAGTATGATATCTCAACAAATTACAAATGAAACACATTCTAAAATAATTCAAATGCAATGTTAATAAAATCAATTTATTGAATGAAAAATTAAATATATAAGCATCATAAAAGAAACAATTTTGACTCTTCACTATTAAAAGAAACAATTCAACAATATATTTTAATTTTTCTCTTCTGACCTAAACATTTCTATTCATACTTCCAATAATATTTTGAAAATTAATTTCAATTACCACACTAATCATAACATACCTCACTTAAAATTTTTTTACTTGCCATCAAGGTAAAAATATAAATGGTGTTTTTCACATACCTCAAATCATGATCCTTACCATAGGCTTTTAGTGCCTCTACATTCTCCACACCATGGGTACAAAAATCACAAATAATCATAAGGTATTCACAGTAAGGTTCAAATGAATCTGAGGCTTTAGGGTACGTGAATAATTTATGTAAAATAGTTAAATTTAAAATGTAGGCTATTATCTAAGGAATTTATCATGATAATCAATAAAAGTTTAGTTTAAAATTATCTTATTATAAAATTCATCACCCCTTTTCCCAAAAAAATAAAGTAGATTCAGGAATCAGTGATGTATAATGAATGATTCACACTCTTGAAAACATTTTTCTATTTTAGTTTTTTTGGTTTTTTTATTTTTTTTTAAAATTTGGGTTTGGAAAAGTATCAAATCCACCACTCAAACCCAAATGATAAAAATCACTAGTCAAGTAAATGGTGATTTTTAACCCACCAAAATACAACCCATTTTTTTATGATTTTTTAAGAGGGTGTGAAATAAATTACAATTAATGATAAATTTTGAACCTTCCCAATTCCCCATGACAAACCCCCCTTCTTATCTATTTCAATATGATCGAACCTTTCACCATGGTTCCCCCTCCCCAATACACATTTTTGATAATCATGAAAAATTCATGAAGCATAGCAGAAAAGGATAGGATAATCTTGTAATGTGTCTCTTACCTAATATGGTTATTCCAAGATTTTAAAGGCATAAGAATTATTAATATAAAGGCAGTAATCGTGATAATGGCTAATAAAAATATTAATCGATCATATTAAATGTGACTTTTAAAATTATAGATTCGACAAGATACAAATTTTGTTCTAAAAGTAATTATACATAGGTTACACTCAATAAATATGATCAAGAAATAAATGGGAAATATTAGGCATAAAATGTTTCTTGGGAATAAGGAATTTTAATTTGGACTATCTCTCATGATGATTCACAATTAATATAAAACCAATTAACAAAAACCTAATAAATTCAATGATAGGAAAAATCTTATAAAAATTTCTTTTATTAAAATCAACTAATTTCCTAAATGAAGATTCATCAAATTAAAATCCCCTAGTTTATAATTACTAATTCAATTAACAATTTTTCTCATTCAAAATTATTGAAAATAATATTTAAAACTATGGTAAGATGATTATCCCAATAATTTTTTTATCTCCTTGATTGATGATTAATGTAAAAAAAATTTAAGCATGGGGAATGCATTCAGATTTTTATGAAAGTAATAAATGTTGGGGGTATAAAAATTTATTTAATTAAAACAAATACTCCATTATTGAATTAATGTGATTATACTTGTGGCCTCCCATTTGGTTACCTTTCTACATTATTGTTTGTTCCTTTTTTCATAACAGGAAAAAAATCTACATGTGAATATGTAGGCCCTTTATCAATAAAAATCAAGAATATTAAAGAAAAGATGCATAAAAATAAAAAAAATTAGGAAAAATTGGGTTTACTCTTGAATTTCCTTTTGTTTAATGTTTTTTTATTTAACTAACCTCTTTAGATCAAGTTCCATAGATTGAATAGATTTTACATGGTATGGATCCACAAATGGCCTCAACTATGACCTTCCCACAAAAATAGGCCTCCATCCTTCTTCTAAAAACAAATTAATCCTTACATGGGGTAAAATATCCTTTAAACCCATTAGGACTATCCACCATTGCTTCTTTAGACTAAAACAAACCAAATTCCAGGTCATTTTCCATCAAAATCTATTGGCCCTATTCAATGTTTTGTGTAACAAATGTTTCTCCATTTTTAGTGATCTTCTCCCTTAGCATTCGTTTTTTATTTTTTGTTTTAGCTTTCTCTTCAACAACCTAGACAACATACATCTATTGAATTTATTCTAAAATAATTTTTTCTTCAACTTCATACATGTATTATTCTTTAAAATCAACATCACTCACACTGTAGTTCCTCATTTCTCAGTATATATTAAAACTGACTTGTTCACTATTCACTCTCAGACATAGCACACCACTTTGCATGTCAATCAACTACCTTATAATCACTAGAAATGGTCTCCCAAGAATAGGATGTGTTTTCTCCTCATCTAATTCTAGCACTAAAAATCCAAGAAGAAGATAAACATTACACCATTTATTGGAATGTATTCAATCAATCCCCATGGGTATTTTACTCTTGAATCCACTGGTTAATGTTAAACTCTTATAGGATTCAGGCCCTCAAGTTAGAGGATTTTTTAGTTGGTATATGACATGATATTGACTTGTGAACTTAAATCACATAAATATTTTCCAAATTTATTAGACCCAATAAAAATAGGAATGTAAAAACTACCTGATTTCTCTTGCATTTTGAGATGGTCTTTTGATACAACTATATAACATTCTCTCATGATTGGTATCATTAAAATTTCCTCAAGTTAGTTTCTATTTATCACCATATCTTTTATAAACATTGATTATATAAGATCCCATCTTTTATAGGTATGCCCCTCTTTGATTTTGGCATTGAACCTCTTTTTTGGGGGGTTTTCTTTGTCTTTGAACCTTGGTGGTCGAGTCACTTTTTAAGAATGGAGAGAAATTTATAGGGAAATGATATTAATTTAGGGGATTCATGTTTTCTTGGATCAATGGATTATAGGTGTAAATGTGTTTTAATGGCTTATGAAGGTTCTACGTGGGTAGGGAAGGCTTCAGATGTGTTTCAATGTTTTTCTCTAGAAGCTCGGATGAGAGTTTTCTGATGTGAATTTACATTCCATGAAGATGTTACATGATGTGTAAAGGTTTCTTGGAATACATCATGAATAGTTACAGATGTGAAATAGTTACACATTGTGAAAGTAGCTCTGGATGTTTAATTTTCTATGAGGATTATTTTTACCCTAGGTGAAATGTTTTTTGGAATAACTCATAAATTGAGAAACAGATGTTGTGAAACAATCACATATGGTGTATTTACTGATCTCAATGGTTTTAAATCCACGTTGGGTGTATGATTCATTATTTATCCATGTTCATCCCTTCTCCGACATACCCTAAGGTGACTCCAGGTGATTTTGTAATGCTTCATTCCCTTCTAGATTTCCCAATCTAGAATTTGATCCCTAGTAAGTTGTTTTTCTTTGGTTTTCTCCTCTCTTTTGCTTATTCCTCATTATCACGATATACTATTTTGACCACTATAGAAATAGGTATTGATATTGTTCTTATATATTATACATTTATTTTTATTATATCCTTTCCTTTCAATCCTTGTTGTATTTTCCAATTGAGAGTATTGGTTGAACCACCAATTAAAGGTTGGTAGTCTAAAATGAAATACTATTATCTGTTTCTAATTTTTTAGGTATATAAAATATTTGTACAATTTTTTCGACACAATGTGAACTTTAATTAACATAATAATGATTATTGATAAATCATGTGTTGGACTACTCATTGGATCCCATATATCTAATAGCATTGTGTCCTAGCTTGAGGCTACCCATTTGGACGATCTTAACCTTAAAAATAATGAATTGGTTAATGGATAAAATTATTTTTTAGAATAAATTGAGTTTCAGGTGACTGATTGATATAGATTCACCTTGGTATGATCTAGATTAATTATTATTGAAATGAATGATGATCATTTGATGTGAAATGGGTGTATAATTTGGCATGATAATGGATTGAGATAATTTAATTAATGAATTTTTAATTAAAATAAAAATAGTAATATGAAGAATTGATTATTGTGACATATTGATATTATGTTATGATATTCTGGACATTATTCTTTGTGTTCATATTCATGGTGAGATGATTATATAAAGGGCTCAGCCTGGTATGCTGAGATTCTTATATAAATGTCTTGACCCGGTATGATGAAATGATTATATAAATGGATTGACTTGGTATGTTGAAATGATTATATAAATGGATTATCTCAGTATACTGTAATTCTTATAAGAATTGACCTAGTTAGGATGTAATTCTTATATAGATAGATTTTCTTAGTCATATGATTATGCTACATGATTAGAGATATTCTAGCATGGGGATGATATAGGTTATGTGATATTCCATAGGGTTGTGGTTATAGTTAGCATAGTTGTGATACATGCTCAGAGATATTCTAAAATGGTGCCGAAATAGGTTTATTGTTGTATTATATTAAATTTTTAATTAATACACCTATTTTTCACTTTATTACATGCACTTATTATCAGAATGGTTTTGTTTAGACGTGGTGGTGTCAACCCATTAAGTTTTACTCACATATTATTTAAGACGCCCTTTGAGACTCATCTATATTACATGGAAGTAGGTTTGGAAAAAGGAAAGGGACCTGGTTGTTGACTATTTCTTTATGTATGGGTTGTATTTTAGAGGTGATATTGACACAGGGTTTGGGACTGGGGTCTTATGAGTTTATTTATGCCAGCTAGTTATTTTATTTGGGTGACTTATATCTTGTCATTTAGTGACATTCTAGATAGAAATTACATGGTTTATTATTATTGGTATTACATGGTTTATTCTTTTCCTTATAGTAGTATGATGTTCTGTTTCCACTATTTCCATTACTTTGATATTTATTTGTTAATGTACACTTTATTACAACTCTATAACTAGGGGGTATATTTACCTTGCTATTCCACACCCCGCTATTAGTCAACAGCCTTTGGCATAAGAGGAGGCTCGCTTGAGGTCCTATAACCGACCTGATTTGGCCATACGAGAGAGATTCAGACCAAAAGACGTTACAAAATGGTATCAGAGGCATCATGTTTTCCTTCTTAGTTGCTTTACTATATGGGATAGGTATAAAGGATACTACGATGTGTTAGGACTTTGAAATGATCATGTTCATGGGAGTATCTAACCCATGTACAAGGGAAAATATGAGTTCCCAAGGATGGGGTTATAGTTCATGTTGTTTTCTTGTTATGGTTGATATTATTTCCCCTTGGGTGATTCACATGTTTTGTAATTTTATTATTTCTTGAGATTTATACTCATGGCCTGGTATGGAACGAGATGAGTATGCATGCATCATGAGAGGCACATAGGGATATATATTGACATGCATTGTTCATGTTAGTGATATATTTATTGTATGTAATATATTGGTATGTATGAATTGTGGAATGAGAAACTTGTTATATCTGATAAACGAAATAAATAGAACTATTATGTATTTACAATTCAATTTTCAATCCATGTTAGAGAGACCCTGATCCAGTGGTTCTCTATTGTAGTCACATGTTGAGGTTGACATGTTTTTATCCAGTGTTCTCAAGAGTTTATTTTATTATATAGAAAATTCCTCCTAGTCATCTTTGAGTTAATTTTTTGGGGAGAGGAAATCAACATGATCCTAACGCATCAAAATCAAAGTTTTCTATAGCTCCTGATGATCAGATGGATGTTTAACATCAGGAAATATTATTGATTGTCATGAAATCAATAGAAAGGGAGACTATTCACACAATTCCTTTGATGTCTTAGCCAATCAGGGAGGTTCAACTGTAGTATCTATCAATATTCACTAGATAGAGAGGCGTCCAGGAATTTTAGTTTTGGATTGAGTTGGTCTACATAATCTTTAATCACCTTGAGACACCCATATATTGGAGGGATAATATTTCTGCATATATGATTTGTGGACCTACCAATTGTTGGTTTGGAAGTAAGAGGGGTTCTTCATAAAGTAATTTGAGGCAGAGTTTCTGATCAACTTCTGTACTGAAAAATTAAGGGATGAGAAGGCTTTCGAGTTCAAGCACCTGACATAGGAGGTAATTTCATTGATGAACCATGCAGTTCATTTCACCAATTTATAATGGTTTTCACTATATTTATTAGTTTATGGTATCTCCACTCTAAATGGCCTAAAGACCATCAATTTTTATTCATTTTTGATAATCCCCCTTTTAAGGGTTTAAGGGGAACCCATACATTTCCAACAGGCTTTGTGACATTTCATGAACCGAAGGTCTAGAGGAAATCATCTAGAATATAACTACTAGGAACTTCCCCTCCCCAATTTTTATAACATCATGTCAACTCTCCACCTTCACATGGATATTTGGCTAGGCTTCTCATTCATGCACAGGCTTATCCTAATGGAAAATTCTATACTGTCTCATTCTTCAAAATCTCTTAGCTCTACTCTAATGAATGTGTCTTTCTTTGAATCCTCATCTAGAGACTACTCCTTGTGGAGTCTTCTTAGACCATTTAATCACAAATTCATGTGGAACAAATGCCTTGAGATGGTTCAAAGACCTTGAGGTGGCCTAAATACCTTGAGGTGGCCCGAAATCCATACGAGACTGAAGACCATGGGTGGCCTGAAGGCCTTGACAGACCCAAGGACCAAACCGGTGGCCCGAAATCCCAAACATATGAATAGTTTTGGTTGTTATTGTACATGTTGGGGTACAAATACAATAACCCTGAGATATTTCTATGTCTATATTTGATCTAGAGTCTCTGGGATGCACTTTTTGAGTCCTCACCAATCGGGTTGAGGCTCTTATGTAATTGATGATACCTCTAGGGTGAGGTGTGTTTAGGATGGTATTTTTTTAATGATATTAGTTTCTATGTGAAATTTGTTTCTCTTGAGTATATTTTCATATGTGAGGAATCCAACACTCATAAAATAATGGAATTTAAGAGAGGCCATGAGTAGTAGCCAAAATATTTCAACATGTAGAACTGGGAGCTCTAATTTTAGTTGAATGAAGCACTAATATGATAGTTATCATCAAGAAAATAATGGGAGGATTGGGTAGGGAAGTTGGAATATATCTCAGAAATATATTCCATTTTAGTGCTAAAAGTGTGGAATGTTTGTCAATGAGAGGCCTTAATGCATGTACCCTAATTTAGAGTGTTGTGCTTGCGGTAGGTTGGGTCAACTATAGAGGTTTTTTAGGGAAATAATAAAATAGATCAATGTTAGGGGTTCGAGACAGTTATCGTAGTTTGGGAAGGAATTAGCTACCCCTTAGTTGGATGGTAGCTTAAGATCCGCTAGAAGTTCAGGTCAAGGCATGGAACATGGTACCCTAGTGTAAGAGAAGAAGTACCAGACATAGGGAACAATATAAGGGATTCATACTAGATCCCAGTTGATTGGGGAAAGTTAGTTGCACACAATACATTCTACTCCAATTAATGTTGATACAGGACCTTCTACCATCAAAGGTATTATTCATGTATCATCTACCCAAGATTTAATTTTGTTTGATATAGGTGTATCACATTCCTTTATATCTTCATTTTTTGAAAATGGTTTGGGCCTGGTTGCGGAAAACATTAATGGGGTCATAAACATTGACACACCTTTAGGAGTATAGTCATAGAATATCAAAAATTTCAAGGAGTGTTCTCTAGAGATTTTGTGACCATTTATTTTGAGAACCATTTGTGTTTAAAATGAGGTGTTTTGATTTCATTCTTGGTATGGATTGGATAGTTCTATACCTGGATCACATAAACTATTACCAAAGGAGGTTTAAATTCTTATCTCCATAAGGAGGAAAATATTTTCACCAGGGTGATTGGGATCTTTAGGTTGTCCATGCAAGATCAATTTAGTGAAAATTGGTGTGTCTCATGACTCATATAGTAGGTCTTTAACTAGATGATGGTGGAATCCCCCATGATATTTTTATTCTAATGGTATACCATTTTCATGTTTTATTTCTTGACGAGTTATACATATTACCACCTGAGATAGAGAGAGAGAGATTTCACCATCGAGTTAGTTCCAAGAGAAGATCCAATTTCTATTCTGTCTTATAGGATGACACCAAAAGAGATTGTTGAATTAAAGGTTCAGTTGGAAAATCTAGAATCTAAGGGATTCATATGACCTAGTATATCACCTTGGGGTTCACCCAAGTTTTTCTACAAGAAGTATTATGAGACTTTGGGATTATGCATAGACTATGAGAGATTGAACCAGATGATGGTCAAGAACTGGTATCCCCTTCTGTAAATTGACAATTTCTTAAATCACATGAGAGGTGCCCAAATTTTCTATAAGATTGAAATGAGATCAGGGTACCATCAATTGATGGTGAGATTGTTAGACATACCTCAGACTAATTTTAAGAGCAGTTATGACTTGTACGAGTTTGAATTGATTCTGTTTTTTCTTGAAAATGGACTGACAGTATTCATGGACTTGATGAATCATCTCTTTCATCCTTTTTTGGATCAATTTGTGGTGATTTTAGCCAATTACATATTATTATACTACCATTCCATAGATTATCATTTCCAAACTCTCAACATCATCCTTATTATATTGATATCACATTACCTTTATACTAATCTATCCAAATGCAGTTTCTATATTGATAGAGTGTGATTCTTAGGCCACGTCATCATAAAGGCTATAGTGTTAGTGGAGTTAGAGATGGTTTTAGTTGTGGTATATTGAGAGTGACCCAAGAATTTATTTTAGATTCAGGGGTTTATGGGTTTACCAAAATATTATAAGTGCTTCATCTAGGACTTCTCCTATTTGGAAGCACTGATGTCTGGGATGACCAGGAAAGGGGTTATGTTTGTTTTGTCAGATGCTTATGAGAGTTATTTTTAGGAGCTAAAAGGAATGATAACCTCAGCATCAATCCTCACCTTACTGTACCACATAAGAAATATACCATGTACTGTGATTCATCCATAGTTGGACTCAGAGTAGTTCCAACATAGGAGGATTGAGTGGGTACTTATAGCTCTAGACAGTTGAGACCGCATGAGAGGAATTATCCAACTCATGATCTAGATTTGGCAGTAGTGGTGCATGCATATAGATGGTTGAGAAATTATATTATTTGTGAGAGGTTTTTGGTATACATAGACCACAAAGTTATCAAGTACATCTTTTCTTAGTGGGACGCGAACCTTTAGTAGGGGGGGTGGGTTGAGTATTTATAGTCTTTCAAATTTGATATGGATTACAAATCGGGAAAGGAAAATGCCTTTGTCGGTGACTTGATCGAATATATGTAGATAGATATAGTGAATAAGTATTTTTATGAGTGGAATATGATGGAACTCTTTGAAGACATGCATCTAGATGTTCTGGAGTCCCAAGCGCAGGTAACTTTGACCTCGGCATCTATTATACATGTGCTTATGGTCTGGATCAAGATAGAGTAGTTATTGGATTTTGAGTGTGTATTTATGAGGGACATATTATATGGTGGGGATCCAAAATAAGGATAATATCTTGGTTGTGGTGATTTTCTTATTATCCATGGTTGATTATGGGTTTCTAATGGCTTTCATGAGAAGTTGATGATAGATTTTCATTATTCTAGATAGGAATTACCCCAAGATCTAACCAAGATGTATTATTATCTCCATATAGAGTATTAGTGGCTAGGAATGAAGAAGGTCTAGAAAGTTATGTAGCCATATGTTTCACCGATCAGTAGTTTTGATTAAAGAATTAGAGGACTACTAGGTTATTTCATCCCCATCCCATCATAGAATGGAAATAGGATGATTTCACTAGGGATTTTGTGACTGGATTACTCAGGAAAACTCACAATAATGACATAGTATGGGTGATCATAGATCAAATAACTAAGGTAGCCCACTTATTTCCCAATAAGGATACCATCACTATGGATGATCTAGGTGGTCTCTATGTATGGGAGATAGCTCAGCTACATGGGGTTCTGAGGAGTATCATTTCTGATAGAGATCCTTATTTCACACCTCAATTCTGGAAGGGTCTTTATAAGGCTCTAGGATCATAGGTTCGTATGAGAATATCCACTCAACCATAGAATAATTCTCAATATGAGTGGACTATTTATATTTTTTAGGATATTTTATGAGTATTTTTTTATATTTGAGTGGTTTATGGGAGTAGAATTTAGCACTCATGGAGTTCGCTTATAATAAAAACATCCATGACTCAATCCAAATTGTAGCTTTAGAAGCTTTATATGGTATGCCATACCATTCAACTCTTCACTAGATTTAGGTAGACGATTCAACTTTGGATTGACCATATATCAAACAAGAGACGTCAGAGTAGGTTCAGCTGATTAGGAGGCGCTTAATAACCACAAATAGTAGGCAAATTTGTTATGTTGACCAGAAGAGATGACCCTTGGAGTTTGTATTTGGTAGTCATATTTTTCTTAGGGTGTCAACTAGGTTTTGAAAACACCATATCAAAAAATAGGGAAAGTAAACACCCATTTTTTCAGGTTGTTCAATATTATGAATGGGGTCGGTCTAGTGGTGTACCAATTATCATTTCCACAGTGATACCATTACATGAATGGCGTGTTTTACATGTCACATCTTCATATATATCATCCTGAAAATTCTCATGTTGTGGAAATTTATAATATTGAGCTTGGTGAAATTTAAATCTTTAAGGAGAATTTGATATGGGTTGTGGACCATCATGAAAAGTATCTTTAGAAAAAGACCATACCTATAGTTTTAGTGCAGAGGAGGAATGGGCATGTTCAAGAGGAGACATGAGAGAGGGGATTTATTATCCGAGCACAGTGGTAAGACTTTTTCTCCAACACCCTACTGTGATGCTTGGAGTAGCTCAGGGATGAGTTATTATATTGTCGGGAGTTCGTAAGATCCAATTTCCAAGAATGTCCCTCATTTATTTTTTTGTTGAATAACTTTTATTTGGGTTTTTCTTGATCTTTAAACCCGGTGGTCAAGTACCTTTTTGAGAATATAGAGTGTTTTTTGGGGAAATTACCTAAATTTTTGGGCTTTATTTCTTTTTGGATTAAGGGATTCTGGGTATAAATATTTTTCAATGGCTTATAGGGGTTCTCTTGGAAGTCTTTAGAGGTGTTTCTAAATTTTTCTCTAGAAACTAGGTTGAGAGATGTCTTTGGGAATTTACACAACAAGAACATGTTACACGATGTTTAAATGTTTTTTGGAAGGAATCGTGAGCTATTTTAGGATGTGAAATGGTCACACATTTGTAAAGTGGTTCATGACATGTAATGTTGTATTGGGGTTATTTTAACTAAGGTGATGTGATTTTTGGCCTAACTCATAAATTAAGAAACACATGACTTGAAGGGATTACAGGCCATGTATTTCCTGGGATCAATAGTTTTAAATCCATGTTATGTGTATGATTCATTCTTCATCTACATAAATCCTTTTCCCCTTATACCCTAAGGGAACTCCATGTGATTTTGGAGTGATTCCTTCCCTTCCAGACAACTTGATCATGCATCTAATCCTCGATGTTATGTTTTACATTGGTTTCCCCCTCTCTTTCACTTGTTCCTCATTATCATGGTATAATATTTTTACTGCTATAAAATCAAGTGTTTATATTGATCTTATATGATCCAGGTTTCTTCTTGTGATATCCTCTGACATCGCTCTTCATTGGCATTTCTGGTTGAGAGTGATTCTTGATTCATCATTTAATGGTTGGTGGTTTAAAATGAAACCCTGTGTTATGTTTCTAATTATTTAAGTATATTCAATATTTGTGTTATTTCACCAACACAACATGATTATTAATTAACAAAATAATTAGTATTGATAAATCATGTGTTGGAATGCACTTTGGATCCACTAGATCTAATGGAATTGTGACATGGATTTCATTTATCCATTGGGTGAGATTATCTTGAAAAATAAAGAATTGTATAATGGGTTAAGGTATGTATTAGAAAGAAATATTTTTTAGATGATTTCTTGATATAAATTCATCTTGGGAAGAGATGGATTACTTGTCATTTAAATGAATAATAATCATTTGATGTGAAATGGGTCTGTAAGTTGGAATGATAATGGATTGAGATAATTTAATGAATGAATGGTTTATTGAATTAATTGAACATTATGTCTTATTGATATTATGTTGTGATATTCTTTCCATTATATCTTGTATTGTGATTCATGCTAAAATGTTTATATAAATGGATATGTCGAGTATGCTTAAATGATTCTATAAAGGGGTCAAATCAATATGCTAGAATGCTTATATAAAGGGATCAAACTAGTATGTATAAATGATCATATAAAGGGACAAACCTAGTATGTTTAAATGCTAATGTAAAGGGATTATATCGGTATATTGTAATTCTTATAGGGATTGACCCGGTTATGTTATAATTATTATATAGAGTTATTTTCCCTGTTATATGATTATGACACCTTCTCATAGATATACTAACATTGGGCCAATATAGGTTATGTGATATTTCAAGGATTTATGGTTATGGTTTTCATGGTTGTGCAACATGATTATAGATATTCTGATATGGTTCCAAAGTAGGTTGATTGTTTTATTATATTAAATAATTAATTAATACACTTGTTTATTGATTTATTTCATTCACTTTTTATCATACATGGTTTGGTTATACATGGAAGTATTAACCTACTAAATTTTACGCATACCCTATTTGGTATTTAGTTTGGTACCTGAGAAAATTACATGGATGTAAGTTTGGACAAGACAAGGGAACCCTGTTGTTGAATATTGCTTACTGGAAGGGTTGGATCTTGGAGGGAGGATTGAAATGGGGTTTGGGACTCATAAATTTTTGAGTTTTTTAGTGTTAGCTTGTTATTTTATTTGTATGAATTCCAACTTTTCATCTACCTATATTCCTGCCTAAAATTACATGATTTGTTATTATTGGGTTTACTTGGTTTATTCTTTAGCTCCTAGTATTATGATGTTCTATTTCCTCCATTTTAGTTTCTATGATATTTATTTTTTTATTTACACTATATTAAAACTCTATATGAGGGGTATAGTCTTATAACAATTCCTTTTATTCTTGAAACTAGTCGACAACCTCTAGCATATAGGGAGGTGCACTTAAGGTCCTGAAACCAACCTGATTTGTCAGCATTAGAGAGATATGGATTAGAATACATTAAAAAGTATGTTGGAATGTTATAATTTTTTTTAATGAATGTAATATGAATATTCAATTTTTAAACTAGTCAATGAACATACCTATATGGCCTTCAAGCTTTTCATGTTTCACTCTCTCAATAACTAGTATGCATGGTTTGAATGGTGGTGGTAGCTTCGCTATTACTTGAACATTTTATTTTTATTGATGATACATCATTTATTAAACTTGTTATTATTATTGTTTTATTACTCTATTCAGGGATATAATGGGCGATTTTACCACATCATAAGGTGATTTCCGTAACTTCTCCATATGGGTTAATTTACGGGATGCCTACTGACACTCCCTTTAACCCTTCCATTATTTTTCCAATGATTTTCCCCACTTGGAACTCTAGATTTTTTAGGGAATATTTTTGTGTGTTTGAATATTCTTTTAGTACTTTTATAGTTTCTCCATTGGGGTCATGAAGTTGGCTAATGTATCCCATAAGGAGTGAATTTGGATTATGAGTGAGGGACCTTATGGTGATTGTTTCCAGTATCATTGTTGTCTCAGCTATAATCCTTGATATTATTGTTATTATGGCCTCCACCCCTAATTTTTTTGGTGATTATAATCAAAATAATTTAAATCTATAATATACATGACTTGTGGGTTTTTTTACCCATCATTTCATTTAATTTTCTTATCATAGACCCATATGAACTGAAATCCATCATTGATTGTTTACCGTGTGCACCCTCATCATTTGGTTCCTTATTTATTCTTCTAGAAACTATTTCTAGCCATATCATCCAAAATATTATAGTTCTCCTTGGGTTATTTTTTCATCAATGATCCACTCACTTAAGCATCAACGATAGACCTCTTTTCAAATTATAAACCTTTGTAAATACTTTGGATTAAAAGATAAATTTATATACCATGATAATGTAATTTTAATGTTAAATATTCAAAACCATTTTAGGAACTATAAATTTATTCATAATCAAATTGGTTAAAAATAAAAATATTGTCTCTAATGTTCTTGGATTTAGAAGGTGGAAATAATCAGGTCAGGAAATTTCTCACCAACCCATACCATGCAATGATGGAATGGGGTAGGAGGCTTTGAATCCATTCCCTTGAGTTTTATTTTAATGAAAAATGATATAATAATATTTTTTCCACATTTATTGCGAATTTTTTGAATTAAAAAGTTTCAGATAGTTCAAGACAACTCTATATGTAAGCATTCAAATTTTTGTATAACATACTGAAAAACTAGTTCAAAATTGAGATCATTTGAATAATAGATTTTATAATCTTGAATTGATTTGAAATTAATGGAATCACTAGGATTCTAGTTTGAATCCCCAAACTAGAGGGTATTCTATTTTCCATGAGTGTATGCATATCTAGTGGTCTATGTAGTACTCCTCCAATCATGTAATGTCTATCTTATCCCAATGTACTTTTTTTATTGTTCATTATTTTCTTATTGTTTATTACAACTTAGGATTGTATTGAAGTTCAACCAATTTTTTTTACCATGAGTGGAGTAATCATGTGTTGGATTATTTCCTAAAACAAGACATGAAAATAAAAAATAATAAAACAAATAATGTAATTAAAAACAATTTGAACTATTTCTAATTAACTTAAGCATTACCAGAAACTATCCCCGATAGCTGTGCTATAAATTTGACTAGCCCAAAGGTCCTAGTTCGTTCCAATGGGGATAATCATATATAATAATTCATTTTTAAACTAAAACGTACATGATTTACTATTTGAATATATTATTTTTTACTTTTTTGGTTGAGCCCATGAAATGATTTTGAAAACACTTTAGAAATATTTAAGATATATAATTGATTTTGAATGATAATGAGAGTGGAGACAAATAATTGGATTTAATAAATTGGATAAAACATGAAAATTTTAGTAATTTTTAGGTTCTAGTGCTAGTGGATTAATAATTAACCTCATTTTAGTTATGTTTTCATTGGAATAAAATTTATGGAAACCCTTGGTCTTAGTGAATCCCCCCAAATTTATTAATTTTTACTTTTCATATCATAAATTATTTTAGGTGACTTAATTAATTAGGTGATACAAAACCATGTTTAATTATAATTATAGTAATTCATACAATTTTCATGCATGAATTAAATTAATTTGTTATATATTTTATTATTCTTCCAATGGTCATTATGAAAGAAAAGGGGAGAGTGTTAGATTTTAGGTGTTAACATACAACCCAACATAAAACAGAAATAAAATAAAAATATACAACTAAAAAACCCCATTATTATTACATCACCCCAAACATGAAATAATTACCCCCTCATTATATTTATTAGAGTGTTATAATGTTGGGAAAGAAAATAAATCCCATGGGAAATGATCGGGAAACATGGTGGGAGTGCAACACTTTGTACCCAAGGGAAAGCATCAATATTCTAATTGATGTGTTTATATAATCACTCAAGCCATATATTTATATGTTTAAAAGCTCTATTGGGTCATAAAACAATTCATCAAATCTACTCAGGTCAACTCTAATGCTTACAAGTCATAATATGTGGGGCCAATCAATGTTTGACACAAATTCAAAAGATCCTTAATATGGAAAGCATGTTTCACATTGTGAAACATCACATTCCTTCCCTAAGAGATATATTTCCTCGTGCCTTTTACCGTCATGAAATTTTGATGAGTTTCAAATCATGAATATGTGATTCACAATGTGAATGTCAATTTCCAGTGTATTTGGAGTCATATTTTTTGGAATCTTCAATTCTGAGCCTCAAACCCATGACTTGACCTAACCCACATCATGGAATATCATTTGCATCATGAATTCATCACTTTTTTATTGTTTCTTCCTTTGAATATATTTAAAAATTATACTATCAAAATTAAGGAAAAAATAATTATATTTTCAGGAATTGTTAATTTAATTACAAAAATCAATGTATTTAGAATTTAAAAATTATAGGATGAAAAACTAACATCAAATCCCCCCACACTTAAATTTATGATTATCCTAAAGTATGATATCTTAAAAAAGTACAGAGGACCCTAATTTTACCATAATTTAAATGAAATTTTAACAAAATAAATTTATTTAAGGGGTCATCAATTGTTCATGAATCACATAATAAAATTACATCGACATTTTCACATTTCAAACATACAAGTCAATAATGTATTTTACTTTTTGACTTTTTACTTAAACATACCTATTCATTCTTCCATTCATATTTTTAAATTTATTTTCAATGTACATTTTAATTTTAATTTACCTCAATTTAAATTATTTTCACTCATCATCAAGGTAAAAAATTCTCCTTACAAATTTATTATAGTGTATCTACTTTCTCCACACCACAGAGAAAAAAATAAAAAATAAACATAATGGCTTCAATATAAGGTTAAAAGGAATATGTGGCTTAAGGTTAGGTGGGTAAATGATTTAAAATAAGTAAATATCAAAAAAAAAACTATTCTATAAGGTACCTTTCATGATAATCAATAAAAACCTAGTGAAAAACTCTCTAATTATAAATGGCACCGCCCTTTCCCCCAAAAAACCTAAAGTAGGATCATGAAGCAATGGTGTATAATTAATGAAGCACCCTATTGAATTTTTTATTTTTTATTTTTTTTATTTTTTTATTTGTTTTTGAAATTTGGGTTTGGACAACTCTGACATCCACCACTCACCCCCAAATAATAAAAATCATTGGTCAAGTAAATCGTGGTTTTTGACCCTCCAAAACACAACCAATTTTCTATTATTTTTTGATTTTTTTTCAAGTGGGTGTGAAATAAATTAAAATGAATAATAAATAATGAAACATACCAATATCTAATGAAAAATACCCCACATATCTCTTTCAATAAGCTCATCCCTTCCACCATAGTTTTATCTCTCCCACACTCATCTTCGATAACCATGAAAAATTCATAAAGCATGGTAGGAAAGGATATGATAGGATTCTAATTTGTCTCTTAGCTAACAACGATATTCCTGACTTCTGTGGGATTAATAAGGATTAATTTAAAGTAAGGTATCAGGATATGGGATAATAAAAATATGTATCAATCATATTAGATAAATATTTTTACAATCATAGCTTTGACAAGATGAAAAAAAGTTCCAGAAGAATGAATGCTCGAGTTTCATTCAATAAATTTTACCAAGAAAATAATGAGAAATATTAGGCTTAAAAAACTTCTTAGGAATAATAAAATTTAATTTTTATAATAAATCACAATTATTAAAAATAAAAAAACTAAAATAATAAAAAATTCATAAATTCAAGGCATGGAAAAATCTCAAAAAAAATTCCTTTACAAATATCAACTAATTCCCTAAGCCATGATTCATCAAATTAAAATCCCAATGTTTATATTTAATAATTATTTAATATATATTTCTCATTAAAAACATTTAAAAACATGTCATGATAATTATCCTATGTATTGTTTGTCTCCTCAATCGATGATTAAATCAAAAAAATTAAGTGTGGGGCATGCATTATAGTAGTTTGAAAGTAAAATATGTTAAACGGTAGAAATGATTCTTGAATTAAAACTCATAAAAACCTATTGAATTGATGTGATTCTTCTTTTGACCAACCTTTTGGTTCCCTTTCTACTTTCTTGTTTATTCCTTTATTCAGATCTGAAAATAAAAATATACATGTGAAAGTGTAACCCCTTTATCAATTAAAATCAAGAAGATTTTGGGAAATGTTCACAAACAATAGAAAATAAAAAATCATGAAAAACATAGGTTGTATCCCGAAATAGATTCTGTCTAACATTATTATCTTAAACTTACCTCGTAGATCAAGTGGAGGAGGACTGAACTAATTGTACATGGTCTGGATCTATAAATGCACTCAACTATGACCAGTCCACATAAATGGGCCTCCTTACTTCTTTTGGAAATATATTCATCCATCCTGGGGATAAAATATTCTCAACAACCATTGATACTTACACCAATGATTCTTTAAACTATAAAATCCAATGTACTGATCATGTACCATCCAAACTTATTTTCCTTCTTCCATTTTTTGTGTGGTAGTTGTTTCTACATCATCAGTGATCATGTCTCTTAGCTTTCCACTTTCTTAATTTTTTCTCTAATTATTTAGAAATGTAGAAAAAATTTATCTCTTGAATTTCTTATAAAAAATGTATTTATTCAACTTTATACATGTCATCTTCTTAAAAATAATCATACCTTACATCATTGTTTTTATTTTCTCTGTATATATTGAAACTTACTTGTTCACCACTCACTCCCAAACACAAAACACGACATTTCACATCAATCGGAGATCTTTCAATCACTAAAAATAGTCCCCCAAGAATGATAGGTGTCTAATAATCATCCATTTATAACCCCAAAAAATCCATGGGTAAGATAAAATTTTCATCTTTTATTATAATTCAATTGATCAATCCTCAGGGATATTCCACTATTTAATCCTCTAGATTAAGTGAAAATCTTTTCGAATTCAGGCCCTTAAGTCCTGGGATTTTGAAGGTGGTGTATGACATGATATTTCCACTCACTCCTAAATCACATAAATATTTTTTAAATTTATTATTCCCAATAAAAAATGTAATGGAAAAACTACCTGATTTATTTTGATTTTTGGGTTGTTTATTTCACACAATTTCATAAAATTCTCCCATGAGTGGTATCATTAAAATTTCCTCTAGTTTTATTTTCTTCTTCACAAGATATTTAAAAAATTGTTCATGTTGGCATGTTTTCCAGTTCTTATTAAAAAAGAATATTAATTTTAAAATTTTAAACTGTTTAATGAACATAACTCTCTATGATATAAGCTTTTCAGGCTTCACTCTCTTGTGAAATGGTAGGTGTGGCTTGAATGGTGGTGATAGTTCTTCCCTTACTTTCTACTTTTTTTATTGATTACTATTAACTTATTAATCTTGTAATTATTACTATTTATTACTCAATTAGGATGTTCTTGGATGATTTTCCTACTTTTTAAGGTGACTACCTTAACTTCTTAGTGTAGTTTTTTTTGGATTTAGGTAGCAGTCCCCTTAGACATTCCATTATTTGTTCAGAAATCATCCTCACTTGAAAATCTATATTTCTTAAGGAACATTTTTCAGTGTTTCAATATTTCTTATGTTATTTTATTTTTTCTCTAGTGGTGGTGATGAAGTTAGACAATGTATCCTCTAGGGAGTGAATTTGGATTGTGATTGATGAAAATTATGTCACTTGTTGCTAGTATCCTTGTTGTCTCAGCTATAATACTTGCGCTTGTGGTTGTTTTGGCCTCCCCCTTGTTTTTTTGGATATTATAATAAACACAATATAAATATTAAATATATAAACCTGGGTGATTTTTCTTAGCCATAGTTACATCTAATTTTCTTATCATGGACTCTATCTAAGAGGACATCCAACCTTGGTTCTCTACCATTCACACCCCTCGTTATTGGATTACTTCTATTTCTTAGTAAAAACTATTACTATCCATAAAATCAAAAATATTATATCTCCCCTTGGGTGATATCTTCATCAATAACATTCCCATTGTGGAATCAATGATAGACATACTTACCTATGATAAACCTTTATAAAAATTTTGGATTAAAATCCAAGTTTCCTTACCATGATGACTGAATGTTTGAGTTAAATATTTAATAAATTTCTAGATTCTACAAATTTATTCATCATAAATTTAATTAAAATTTAAAATATAAACTCTTTTGTTCATGGACTTAGGAAGTGGAAAGAATCATGTTAATAAGTTTCTCATCAACCAATCCCATATAGTTTTGGAATGGGGTATGATTATTTAAATCCATTCCCTTGATTTTTATTTTAATGGAAAATGAAATAATAGAAGTCTTAACATATACATTGGGAAATTTTTTAATTGAAAATTGTCACATAGTTCATGAAAACAAAATATATGATCATTTATATCTTCACATAGAATACTGGAAAACTAGATTTATTTTTATATCATTTTAATTATGGACAGCTTAATCTTGAATTGATTTTCAATAACTTGAGGCACAAAGATACTAGGTTTAATCCCCATACTAGAGGGTATCCTATATTCCATTAGTTTAGACATCTCTAATTATTCATGTGGTACTCATCCAATCATGTCATGTCT
The DNA here is from genome assembly GCA_963277665.1 of Viscum album. Classification (NCBI taxonomy): domain Eukaryota; kingdom Viridiplantae; phylum Streptophyta; class Magnoliopsida; order Santalales; family Viscaceae; genus Viscum; species Viscum album. The sequence goes on from OY728156.1 coordinate 1,737,803,635, forward strand.
ATCTTTTCCCTCTATACAATCTTATTGGTTCTTTATTTTCTTCATTATTCTTTGTTCTCACTCATGATCCTATGAAATTTCATCTGTATTTTTTTACCATGAATGGAGTAATCATCCATCCGATTATATCCTAAAACCATGGAACAAAAATACCCAGAATAAAATAGATAATAAAAACAAAAATAATTTATATTATTTCTATTAACCTAATCATTATTAGAAATCATCCCCAATAACGATGTCGAAAATTTGTACCTTCCAAAGACTGTAGTTGTTTCCAATAGGAATAATAAAATTTAGTTTTTTATTTTTAAACTCAAAAATACATGAATAATAACTTAAATATAGTATTTGGTGAGTTCATAGTCGAACCCATGATATTATTTTGAAAATACTTAGTAAAAACTAAAAATGTTTAATTGATAGGAAATAAGAAAGAGAGTAGAGAAAAAGAATTAGTTTGAATCAAGTTGGTAATACATTTTAAGTTAAATAATTTTGAGGTTAATGATATCATGGATTAACAATTACTCCTTTTCTAGTTATCCTTTCATCAGAATTGAATCCATGGAACCCCTTGGTTTTGGTGAATCCTCTATAATAGTTTAATTTTCCCTTTTCATATAGTTAATTACATTATGTAATTTAAATAATTAGATTATCCAAAACCATTTTTAATTATAATTATCCATATTCATATAATGATCATGCATGAATTTAGTTAATTATTTGTATATTTTATTATTCTTTTCGATTTAATTTTCAATCATCATGATAAAATAAAGGGGGGAGTGTTATATTTTAGGTTATAATATACAACCCAATGTAATCCAAAAATAAAAACAAAAAAATCTAACTAGCACACTCCCCTAATGATTACATTTCTCATAACATGAAATAATTAACCCCTCATTTTATGCATGAGTGGTTTAGAAAGGTGGAAAAGAAAATAAATCATATGGGAAATGATGGGGCCACTTAGTGACTGTGCACAACTTTCTACCCAGGGAATAAGTATCCATCTTCCAATTTATTCCATTTGAGGAGAACCAAATCCTTATATATATAGATGAAAAAGCTCCCCAAGGCCAAGTAAACCCATTTTTTGAATCTTACCATGTTAAATCTAGTGGATACAGGACATAATATGTTGGGCCTAGTCAACTTTTGACACAAATTTGGAAGATTCTGGATTTGGAAAGCATGTTTAACCAAGTGATACTATGCATCACATCATGAAAAATATTATTCCTTCCCCATGGCTGCTTTTATACATGAATCCTACCACCATACAATTTTTATGAGTTTCATGTTATGAATTAATAATTCATTAAGTAAATGGATATTTTACAGTGTATTTGTCTTTATTTATTATTGAATCTTCAATTTTGTTAGTCAGACTCAGTCCTTGACCTAGCCCATGTCAAAAAAAAGCATTTTCATCATGATTTCATCTATTTTTTATTATTTATTCATTTGATTATAAGTCACAAGTATCTTACCACAATTAATAAAATAGTAAAAAATTTGGCATGAATTATCAATTTAATTACTAGAGTCAATTTATTTAATATTTAAAAATGAAAACATGAAATATATACATCATGAGTTATGAGATTCATTTCACCAAAAAGAGGGAATTTTAATTCATCAGAAAGAGAAAAATTTGGTTTCCAATTTTTTGATGACTGTATATAGTTGGAGAGAAAATGGTAGAGTTTTAGTGTTGTAGGAGATATATCCTAGTGTTATAGGGGATAATCCAGTAGGAGTTCATCCGTAGAAATATATGAAAGATATCATATTTGGGATATCATTATAAGGGGAAAATCAAATGCTTAGGCATATAGAGGCAATGAGTTTCTTTAACTAAAAGAAGGGTTCCTTCATGTATCTTAGAGGAGGTTTAATTAAGCCTCTATGGATCAGATGAAATTGATGACTAGAAGAAAAAAAAGGAAGCTTTTATAAAGGAAGGGTGGGTCACATGTGATTGAGACATAGACGAAAACATTATAGAGAATTATCAATGGTTATGAGAATATTGTAATCATTCTCCATTGATTCTTTCAAAAAAAGTGAATCATTATTCCCCCAAGTATTATGATGAAAACCTTGACCATGTAATATCATTGTGATGTTCTTTTTATTTCAAAAATTCTTCAAATCATTGTTTTATATGCTCTTGTCAGTTATCATTTGGGGTATTTACATAGGGGTGTAGTGACTTGGGTACTCACTCTTCTATATTCTGGGTGTTGTATATAGGTTTCATTATACAGTTGTTTCTTCCACAAGTGATGTTCCAATTGAGTTTCTTATGATGGTTTAAGCATAAGTTTTATACCCCATAAATTATTGGGGAATTGAGATTTCCATTATAGTAAAGAGTGTAGGAGAGAGAGAGACTTTGAAAAGATAATTATTTTATACTAAGAGTGAAATTATATTGATATATTATTTATCTTTCTCAACTATTTTATTCTTTGGGACATATTTGATTTATGTCAACTGTGTGATGAATTAAAAATTATGTGATTTTTCCCAACTATGTGACACCTTTTGAATTGGCTGATTTTCCTCGACTATGGGGCACCATGGTAATTGAGTGATTTTCCCTAACCATGTGATGACTTGGGTTACTTTCCCAAACAATGTGATGACTCAATAATATGTAAATTTACATGGTTATGTGACATCCTAGAAATATAGTTATTTTTCTTAGATAAGTGATACCTTTAGAGACAAGTCATTTTTTTCTATGAAATTCCAAAGGAATTGAATAATTTTCCATATAATAATGATGCATTATAATATATATTATATAACACCCTCTAGCTTAAGAATCCCATAATCATGAGTTTAATAGAAAGGATTACACGTTATTATGATTTCATGATCTTTTATGATTAGATTTTTAGATAATTAAAAGAACCACTACATAAAAAATGGGATGTTCCCACATAGTGGACATTTTTTCAACAAAAATATATTCTAAAATTTACACGGCTATATCATTCAAGATGCCTTTTCATCATTTAAGATGAGTCACATGGGAGGAAATATTGACCTTGAAATATTTATTACAAATATTTAGATCATGTAAAAAACTGTTGAGAATATGAAATGATGATAAAAATCTTGCTAAGGGATATAAAACTAAAGGAGACTCGTTATTCTAGTGAAAAAGCATGAAAACACATAAAAATGTTTACCTTTTTCCCAAAAAACTTTTATCATATAAAAAAGTCATAATCACATGAGAAAATAAACTTTTGTTCAAATTAATCCTTTAAAACCCATATAAATAATAAAAATCCATTAAGGTTTCTCCAGCCATCATTTTCAAACCTCTGTTAAACTCTTTCATAGAACCCTTCAAATATGAGTAACCTAATCTATTATCTCTAACAATTTGTCTTCAAAGAGTACATAATTGCTCAATACATTGAATATTTATTTATTTATCCCAATTTTCATTATCTATAATTCCCTATTACCATATAATTAATAAGGAATCTATAGGTTTTTACTTTTTCAACATGAAACCCATGAAAACTCATTTTAACCCATAATGAAAAGCACTTTCCATTTTTGCAGAAAACAAATAGGAATATCATTTTTATTTGATAAATATTTAAAATGAAATGTTCTTATAATAATTATAATGGTATATTATTTAAATAAAACATGAAAACTGATAGAGGAATCTTGATAATGAATAATGGATATGGTGGAGAGAAAAGGTGGTCATGTGGTAAACACTAAAAACATTAATTTGAACATTGGTAAAAAGAATCAAAAATGACCCACATGTAAAATGTTAAAAAGATTACATTATAAAATCTTTTTAAAAGTTATGGATAGTTGAAGATGTATATGAAAATTATTGAAACATTTTTAAGAACAAGGATATGGAAGAAAAATAATGTAAAACATTTAAAACAATGTTTTAAAAAAAATCTTGCCTTCAGTCTCATGTTTATCTGATTGTTCTATAAATCCAGAATAATAAATTTATATTAGTTATTTACTTTATTAATAAAATTTTTATTTTCATTCCCTTATTATTAATCTTTTTATTTTATTTATTACTATTTTTATTTAATTACTAATTGAGTTAAGTTCACATCAGGTGTTTTGAGGACGTTCAATCCAAAACAAATTTGGTGTATTGATTGTTATCAAAATGTATAGGGTTCCATCATATATTGTAATTTAAAATGTTATTATTATTATTATTTTATTACATTAAATATATTATAAAAAATATCCATGTAAGGTGGTAATGAAAAATGATATATGTTGTTTGTGGAGGTAGTAGTTCACACGTATGCATGCACAATGTTTTTATTTTTCAAATGGATTAAAAATAATAAGATAAATATTTACCTTTATGGAATAATGATAATATTATAAATATAATATTAATTTATTAAAACCATTATTATGACAATCCTTTTGGTGTGGTGATAAAAAATGAAACACATCGCTTCCTTGACGTGGTATTCCATACAAACGTATGAACAATGTTCTCATTTTATAATGGATGCGAGGATAAAAAGGTAGATACAAATTTATCATTAATGATTCATAATTATTTCATAAAAATAAAATAAAAGCATTAAGTCCATATTTACATCCATTCATGTGATATTGTTATGAAAAAATAAATATATCACTTCATGGAGGTGGTATTTCATATGTATGCATGATGGATGTTTTCATTTTCCATTTAAATGAAATGAGGTGTAAAATAGTTTCTCCATAAAAATAGTGTAATTTTAGTATAGTAACGATATTTATGTAATTATATTAATATATTTAGAATATATTTTATGGAGTTATAATAATAAATAAAATTGAAATAATTCGGTTAAGACTTATGCCTCCTCCTTGGATATCTTCCTTTGGGTTACACCTTAAGCCTCCAAGGATCAGTTTTTTGGAGAGATCAAGACATATATAATGTGTAGAGTAGATTTGAAAAGTTTTTTAGATATAGATAATTTAATATGGGGTTCTTAGTGTATGTGGAGAATTGAGGAGGGGAGGTTCCCTTTTACAAGTGAGGGGAGTTGCACCCTTGTAAATAATAAGAACTTTAAGATATAATAAAAATATTTCTCATTGAAAGTGGATAAAATTTTTCCCAATTCAAAAAAAAAGATAATGTGATGATTAAATCCACTCATATAATCATATTTATAAAAGTTTTATAGATATTTTAATCCTTTCCTTTTAGTTTAATTCCCCTCTTTAACCCTTTTAACCCTTATTGTGTTGACAGACTTTTATAGTGGTAACTATCCATTATGAATAAAAATGAAATTAAACTCATTACTAAATTATAAAATGATTATTATAAATTTGGAATCCATTTTCTAAGATTCAGTTTCTATGTGGTAAAAATCACTTTTAATATAATTTTTCAAAACACAATAAAAATTTATTTTCAGATTAATGCCTTTTTTGTATAAATATAATTTTACACTAAAGTAAACTATAATGTTGATTACTAGGGAATTAATTGGATTAGGTTAAATAAAACAATAAATATTTGTCTTGAAACCAAATCAAATTTTAAAGGAACCCTATGAATACTTGATTAAAATAGAAGAACTGAAAACAGTTTTTTATTTGAATAAAAACATTACTTAGATTTCATAAATGTCAAAAATAGATTTATAACTCCAACATTATATTTTTAAATGAATTATATTACATATAATATATATATTTGTCTTATAAAAATGTCTACGTATACTTTTAATCTATTATTTACAAATTATAATATCATAAAAATAATAGTATTTGTAAAATCGATAATTTTCACTATTTACATAAAAACTATTTCAAAAAATCCCAAAAAAAATTATTGTAATATTATTTTTATATGATTTTTAAAAAAATATGTTCATTTATTCAAATTTTGATTATAAAAATTGTAATTTAGATTTTAAATAAAAATATAAAATATATTGAAAATTTTTTTATTAAAAAACACCCTTTTAAACTTTAAGTGTTATTAATCTTAATTCATATGTGTTAATATATTAGTTCACATTTTGAAATGTTACATATCTTCATAATCATATTTTTAAAGTTATCAATTTAATTTATTAAGATAAAACTATATTGCACAAAAAAAATTAATATATATGTGTGTATGTGTGTGTGTTTTCCTTCAAATTAATTTATCTTCATTCATATTTATTTGATAATTATTGGATTATTGATTTTTTTTAAATGTATAAAAAACATTTTCCCATAATTTTGATGCTATAAACAACATTAAATAATGTTAAAATAATTAAATAATTTTTTCAAACAAAACATTTTTATTTAACCAAAAAAATTTAGACTGGTACTCCTTATCATTAGTTAACAATTTCATGGATGTAATTTTTTATTTTATTAATTAAAAAATTAATTTTATCAATGAATTTTAATAATATCATTTCTTTAAATTATGAAATTTATAAAAAATATATAATTCACCAAAAATAGTTCAAAACTATATTTTTTGAATCATTTGTGTTTTCTTATGTGAATTTGACCCCTTTTATTTTACAATCATTTACTTATCAATCTCATTTAACTATCTAGTAATGTCTTCCATTTTTTGTAACAGTAAAACATTATTAACTTTTATTTTGGTTTTATGTGCATCATATGATATATAATGCATCAATTTTATTTTAAAATAAAGAAATTCAAAAATCTCAGGGTGATATAAATTACCACCCCGATAAGCATGATGTCACGAGACATGAGTGAAATATGTAGAATAATTAATAATCTGGTACATGTGTCCCCCCTAATTATGTGATATATTAAGATTTGATCTATATCCATAAGTTGTGTTACTACTCAAATTTTGGGTTACTTCATGAAATTTTGTGTTACTAATCCAACCAATCTAGTATATGCGAAGCAGGTGTGGCCAAGCATTGATGAGTAATAGTCAAGGTTACCTGATCATCATGAAATAGGGTAGAAAATTAAGTATGTGGTTCATGGATAATATTCATATTATGGGTGAGAATAGTGGATTCAATTATTAAACCAATATTATAAGGAGCGTGACTTACTATTTAGATAACACAATCAAGAGAAGGATGTGATGTCCAATCAATACAAAAACACACTTGGGTTAAGGTTGTATTTGGGTGACTTGTGGTCAAGGATGACCAATCTAATATGTTGACCAACAAGGAAATAGTTATTAAGAGAAAGGGGATAATAATACAAATCCTCACACAAGGGAGAGAAAAAAACCAAAAACTCTCTATTATAATATTGAATCTCAATACAATTCCATGGAGTGGATATTTATATCCAAGGGGTGATACAAAGGTCATGTGTCTAATACCATAAATTCATAAGGATTTTTCTTACTTTTTCCCCTTAAATTCATAAATATAAATTCTAATAAACACTTTTCAGAAAAGTATCACATGCCTTTCCACCTATATATCACCATATTTGACATTCAGTCAGCCCACAAAATTTGGCTTTGGTGTCCACATATGGAATTATAGAATCTCAATTTGGGTAAGACTTCCAAAATTAGTATAACCATGCTGGACAAGCTTAAAACATCATGTTTGGGAATACATAAGTTTTATAATATCCCCATTTTCTCTATCAATGCAAGATGATATCGATTGGCCCTTTAATGAAGCAAGATGGGTGACCGTTATAGAATTAAACCTCTTTAATCTACCTCATGTCATCAAGACTAGAAAATATAGATATCCCATATGGGTAATTAATTCAATGCATCCAAATTGATTCTCATCCTACTCCCCCTCTTCAAAAGGATTTTTCCTTGAATCTTTATTCACTAACCCAAAAAAGGAGAAAGATAAAAAACAATAAATATAACACTTCCATCATACTCACCAGGTAAAGATATCTTATAATAATTGTTTTTAATCTTCTTGAGTACTCAGAGAGTTTCATCATCTCGTGGAATGAGATTTGATTTTCACTTTCGAGAAAATCATTTCTTTCGCATATGAATCCATACTAAGTCACCAATTTCTAATAACACATTCTTGCGACCATTGTTTTTGTGATCAATGTATCTTTAGGTTATTCACTATATATTTTTCCTTTCCTTTTCATGGATTTTATTGATGAATTCTTCACACATTTTTCCATCCATATTCATTTTTTCCTATAAAGTAAAAGGAACTAGATCAATAGGTAAAATAAGATTAAATCGATAAGAAACTTTAAATAGAGAACATTGAGTGGAAGAATGTTTTGTCCTATTATATGAAATCTCTACATATGGTAAAAAATCCTCCCAATTCATAAAATTCTACTTGATGTTTATTCATAGGAGTGATGAAAATGTTCTATTCACAACCTCAGTTTGTCTTTACGTTTCAAGATGATATATGGTGGAAAATAATAACTTCATCCTAATATTACTCCACATGGTATTCCAAAAGTATCTAAGGAATTTATCATCTCGATTAGAAAATATTGTTCATAGCCTCCTATGAAGCCTCATAATTTCATGAAATCATAAATGAGAAATGTTAGAGTCATCATCAGTTTTATAAAAAGGAATAAAATGGGGAATTTTAGAAAACCTATCCATGAAAATAGGGATTGAATCTCTGTCCCTCTTAGTACTTGATAATATAAGGAAAATTTATATGAATATATCCTCCCAAGGGGAATTAGAGATATTAAAGGGTAGGTACAATCCATTAGGGATTGAATAATTTTTTTAATTATAGAACTCAATTCATTTTTCAAAAAAAATTTAAACATCTATGGAAATTATTTTCCAATAAAAGTTTTTATTGAGAACGCTAAATGGTTTATAAATTCCAAAATATACCATTAATCCACCATAATTCTCCACTTTTAATAAAAGTAAATGAACAAATAAATTGGTAATATAATGTTTTTACATGAAATAACAATCTATCATTTAAATATAACATTAAATTACTAATTCATAATTAAGAAAGATTAAATTATTTATAAAAAACATTTTCAATGGAATATAAATATTTAAAGAATTCAAAACCAAGGAGTTTAGAATCCATCAAATATAGAAGGGAATTTCTATATAAAATTACATCAATTTTTTTTCTTATCCCCTTTTTATGCATGATAACATATGGAATTTTAACAATAAATTTTATCCACCTAAAATGCCTCATATTTTACTCACGTTGACTGCTAATGTGTTCAAGAGCCTTAGTATCATAATGAATAAAAAATTATTTAGCTTAAAGATAATGTTTCCATTTTTCTAATACTAATGTATACACTTTTTTATCATATATAGCATAATTTGGAGTTGGGACATTTAACTTATCACTACAATAAGAAATAGTCTTACCTTTTTATATGAGTACTCCACAAATTCTTATTCCACTTGAATAACATTCAACCTTAAAGTTCTTATCAAAATTTTGGAGAGAAATTAGGGGTGTGTGGTCAGTCTCCCATTTAGTTATTACAAAGACTTATCTTGAGTTATCCTCTATTTAGAAGGATTATTATTCTTTGTTAACTCATTCAATAGTGTTGGTAGTGTTTTTAAGTCCTTAAAAAATATCTTATAAAAACTATAAATACCATGGAAATTAATTACCTATCAAATAGAGGTGGGATTCATCCACTCTTAAATTGATTTTATCTTCTCAATATCTACTTGAACTACATCACCACTTAGAATAAATCCAATGAAAAACATTTTATCGAGGAAACATTCAAACTTTTTAATTTCTCCCAACAAATTTTCCTTGTTTAAAACCTCTCATACTTTTTGTAAGTGATCAACATGTCCTTTCAAAGTCCTACTATACATCAAAATATCATCAAAGTAAATAGCCAAAAACAATTCACTATATTTACGCGTGATATGATTCATTAGACTCCTAAATGTGCTAGGTTCATTAGTGAGACCAAAGGGAATGACTATCCATTAATAAAGTCTATGTTTTGTATTAAATGTATTTTTCCACTCATCACCTTCTTTCAACTAAATTTGATGGTAGCCACTTCTTAAATCAAAATTTGAGAAAATAATAGAGTCATTTAATTTATCTAGAATATCATCTAGCCAATTAATTTGATTATGATACCTTACCATGATGTTATTTATGGATCTTGAGACCTTCACATTCTCAATTTTCAATACTTTTTTGGCACTATAAGTAATAGTATAGCATACAAACTATGTCTCTCTCTGATATATCCCACACCCAATAAATCTTGAACATACCTTTGAACTTCCTTTGTCTCTTTCAGACTAGTATGATATGTACGGTGGTTTAGTAGTGATGATCCAAGTATGAGGTCAATTTAGTGCTCAATACTCCTAATGGGTGGAAAACCAGTGGAACTTATTCTAGAAATACATCCCCATACTCTTAAAAGAAAGACTCAATAACATTTACAAAATTGGGGTAATTCCTTAGTATTTAGAAGCACATCTTTGTACATGATTACTATGTGGGTTTTTTGTAAAAAAACTTCCTTAACCTCACTTCTGTTTTCCAAGAATAAATTTTTTTCCTAAATTAAATTCTTTTTCCTTCTTGATTTTACTATTCACTCTATTTCTTTTACACCCTCATTCTTTTCTTCACTCTCTCATTCTTCTATCGTTCTTTCTTTCTCAATCATTCTCTTTTGGTTAGTCAACCTTTTATCTTCCATTAAAATGTGATCTTCCAAAATATATTTCAGGGACATGGGGTCAAGGGTTATAATTTTCCCCTAGATTACAAAATATTGATGGGTCCAGAACCCATCATGAGTAACACATTGATCATATTTTAAGAGTTAAACTAACAGAAAATGGTATGCCTTCATAGGATCAACATATCATAATACCTAATCCTTAATAATACCATCCCATTTCAGTTAAACTTTATCTCTATATAATAATTCAACCATTGAAGCTGAAATGGAATTTGATGCTTTAAAGTTGGAATCCTCAAATTATACACTAACATGGTTCCTTCTACATTTTTATAGCTTCATCTATCAATAATAATAATACTTACCTTCCCATGGATCCTAAACCATATATGGAAAAGGTTTTTCAACTACTCTTTATCTCTGATGGTCATTTATGTGCTTATAACTCTCTTAGTGACAAAATTATCATCATCTTCTACAAATTATCTATTATCAAATTTAGGGGATTCCTTGTCTTCCTCCTCTGAGATCTCCCCTTTGGTATCCCATTATATATACTTTTTGATGGTAATGGTGCATCTGTTTGGGAATTCACAAGTAATGTGACCCCTTCCCTGGCATTTGAAACATCAAATATCTTGATACCTTGTTTGGTTAGTCTCAATATAAGGTTTCTTATGTTGAATAATTACCTCGCCACTTTTTCAATCAACCACATATTTTGGATTTTAGGATTCTACAAAATCATTCCTCACTTTTCTCCATAAATAGGAAGTGGTAGTGAGTTTCCACATGTTTCTCCTCCTTTTATTCATTTCCTAATATTGGTTTCTTGGTGGGTCATATATTGTATCTCCACTTAGTGGTACATATCCACTTGATTGAAAATATCTTGATTGATTCCATGTAAAAAATACACCTTTTTTCCTCCATATCTTCCTCAATGTTTTCTATAATCATGAAAATTTTGATATTTTTATAGTAATATTAAACACTCCTACTCTCTTGGGTGAGATTTTGATGTTTTTATGGAGATATCTGTGGTAGTGTGATAGAACAAACTACTTCTCCATGGATAACTTCATGTCTTACCAATTATTGATGAGAAATCTTACATATATATCCTAATCTTGGTGAATTTGATCATACCAAATTAAATCATAATAATATAATCCAATAGAAGTGATTTTGATCATTTTCTCATCAGAATATGCATGACATGAAAATAATTTCTTGATCCACATCTCCCACTCAAACTATGCTTTCAGATATATTTTTCAATAAAAGGTTGGTAACTTAAACTTAATACCTCCAATTATTTCATCATAATGTGGTCAAAATTTTAATCCTATAGGTTTTTGGTATATCTTCATACTTTTTAGAACATCCTAGAAATCATTATCTATGGTTTCTGTATCCTCCTCCATGATGTGGGGGTGATGTGGTGCTGGAGCATGTAGTGGGTTATCATGGATCATCCTCAGGCTTGGTTAATTATCTATGTTACCAATCCTATCATGAAATAAATCTAAATTTCTATGATTAATATTCTCTAAATGGATCTCCAATTTTTTCATTTGGAGTTTTGTAGCTTCTAGTGTGGAATATCTACTTTGACTTTTCTAATCACTAACATGATTGATTCTATTCCCATGATCTTATACCATGATAAATAACACAAATATAAAACACACATGAGGATAAAAAATTGACACAAAAACTCTCACACACACACGCAATGATGCATACAAACTCACACACACACAGATATACACACCAACGAACACACAAGGACAAACACACACACACTCACACAAGATGTAAACACTCACATGTAAAAGATATACACAATCATATACACAAGTATAAACACTCACAAAAAAAAGATGTAAACACTCACACCCAAAATGATACACACTCACACACACAATATGTAAACACTCACACACACAAGGATACACACTTAAGAATTTGGTTTATTATTTATCTCTACTCTCAGCACTCAATTCAAATTCCAAGATCTTATGAAATCTAATACCTAGTTTGGGGTGATCAAATGCCACTAATCCTTACCCAAACAATGTGGTTTAGAGTAATGAATTAACACAACATGTTTGAGTGGTAATGGGTTACATATTGGAAAAGTTTGGAAAATAGGGTAGAAAAAATGGGTAAAATATAGAAAATGGTGGAAAAGTGTGCTATGTAGGTTTTTCCTAATTGTGTAGGATAAGAAAGATTAATAAAAATATGATAAAAATATGAAAGGATATGAAGTAAAATGATATTGAAAGTGATTTATAGAATTGAAAAGTTCTCATAATGTAAAGTGCAAAGAGATGAAGAAGTGATGGTAATCTTTTTTTCACATTTTATTTTTATTTTTTTCAGATGAAAATCAAATATAATGATTCAAACATGAAAATAAGATTGATGAAAAACTACATTGGTGTAAAATATTTCAATATTTAACCACATAGTCTAATTCTATATGTTTTCAATGAAAGTTTTTTTTGTGGGGGGGGGGGGGGTTTAATGGGTGTATAATATGGAAATACAAGCAAGGTAATAGATAAAAGTTTTGTAAATGAAGGGATAATTGACTACCGTGCCAACCAAACCTCAGATACCAACTGATGTGTGATGATCAGGTTGGTCTGATCTTCACATAGTAGGGTGTAAGATAAAGTATGTGGTTTTCGGCTAAGTGTTGGATGATGGGTATGGTAGTGGATGCAATTATTCAACCAACACTACAAGGATCATAACCTACTACTTAGAAAACACACTCATGGGAGGGATGTGATCGACAATACACACAAAAAGACACTTGGGTTGAGGTATATAATTGGGGGATTTATAATCATGGATAATTTATCTAATATGTATACTGATAATGAAAAAATACATAAGAGAAAGTGGGATAATTAGAACAATCCTCACTTGATAGAGAGAAACACATCATAAGTTCTCTATTATCATCTTTAATCCTAATACAATGCTTTGTGGGTGGATATTTATATTCAAGGGGTGATACAATGGTCAAGGTTCCAATACCCAAAACTCATAAATATTACTCCTATATTCTCCCCTATAAGTCTAAAAGATAAATTCTAACAAAGAAGTAGTGCATACCTTTCTACTTATAGCCCGCTATATTTGGCTTTGAGTTTATAGCCCACTATATTTTACATTGGTGACCAAATATTCCATTCTAGAATATCTATTTTTTTGGTAAGGATTCAAAAATTCATGCAACCATGTGGGAAAAGCTAAATATGTCATGTTTGGGCTTGAATAAGTGAGATTATAGGTTTATTTTCTTTATCTATACAAGTAGATATACATTGGTATTTTAATAAAGAAAGTTGAAAACCCAGTATAGTATTAAACATCTCTAATCTCCCTCACATCGTCAATTCTTGAAAATATAGATCCCCCATTCTAGAAATAAACGTGGTGCATTCAACTTGGTTCTCATTAGTCATCATTGTGCTCAGGTAAGAGCATAATAGATTAATTTTTTATTAATTTCTTTTTATAAAATTAAATGGTTCATCTTTTTTGGAAATTACATTTTCACACATTCATTCACATTATATATTTGGATATTTTTATTTCTATCTGGTGTCATCCCACCGAATCATCTTGCTTACACCTGACACAAACACCTCACTTGTACATACCGAATTTATGTATTGTGATATAGGGGCTAGAGTCTTATGATTGATGGTTGAGTCTTGTGTCATATAGATAGAGATATACAAAGAATCAATTTAAGGTAGAGTCAGAGACCCATTTTGGGATGGATTTAATATTTAATTGTTTTTATTTATTTGATATTGATTTGTTTTATACGTAGTTGACAAATTCATTTCATACAACCATGTGACATGACGTACATATTTTAAATTTATTCCTATATACATGATATCATTGGTCTTATTTTATTATTTTTCTATGTGTAGATTCTTTAATCATTTTAGGATTCCTTAAAATTGAAAAATTTATGTTCGTTTCATTTTTTAACTTTAGAATTAAAATTTGTATTGGTGTTCATATTGTTCTTGTAAAAGTATAGAGTCATTCAATGTGATATTCATGTTATATAAAACATTATATTACATAATTCTTTATTTTATAAGTGTTAAAATGAAATTGTTTCAATCAATGTTAAAATATATTTTTAATACAATATAAAAAACGTTGATGAAATAAATAAAAAACAGATATGAAATTTATAACTTAATTATTGGATAAAATTGATTTTTTTACCTCAATAATTTTATTTTCATATGTCCAATATGTGACAATAATCCCACACAAATTTAACATGTTGAGCCAAAATTATCCTTAATGTTCTTTCTAAACATTAATTTTATAAATCATTGAAAAACACTTCATATTTTATTAAATTAATATAATATGATTCTAATAAAAAACAATATTAATTAAAAACTTACATATTTGAAGTGTAATATAATATATTTGAAATCATTAATATTAAAATGAATATTCCTCAAAATACCAAATAAAATTCATTTATTATTATAATATAAAAAATAGTAATATTTTACATATAGAAATGTGATTATGAAAATATAAAACTATAATTAATATGAATAATTAATGTAATTGTGAATACATATGTTTTTAATGAAATATATGTTTTAAAATTACATACAAGTAAAATCTATTTACAATATTCGAGAGATAAAATTTTTTCTAAATTAATCCAAATGTTAAACCTTCTAGGATTAGTTTATTGGTGATACCAAGACCTATATGATGCAGGGAGGATAGTTTTGGAGGGGTTTGGGATGATATTGGTTAATCTAAGTTCTCAAAGTATGTGTAAAAGTGTGGGGTCCCTTTTATAAGTGAGAGGAGTGGAACCCTTGTTAATATTAAGAACTTTTAAATATATAAATGTATTTATCATGGAAAGTGTCTCCAATTATGTCCAATTCCTAAGATAGGATATGTTAAGGTCAAAATCCACTCAACTAATCATATTTAGACAAGTTTTAGATATATTTTCATCCTTATCTCTTAGTTTAATCCCTTTCTTTAACCCTTTTAACGCTTGTTGTGATGAAAAACTTATATTATGGTAACTATACATTATGAATAAAAAAGAAATTAAAATCACTACCAAATTTAAATATGGAAATTCCAAATATGGAATAAATTTTCCAAGATTCAATTTCCAGGAGGTTAAAATTTCTTTTAATATAAGTTCACAAAACGCAATAAAAATTCATTTTTAGAAAAATTTATTTTTTCATCATAAAAATGATTTTACACTAAAATAAAGTATAGTTTTTATTCCCATGGAAATAATTGTATTAGGTTAAATCAAAGGATACTTATTTTACATTAAAAATAGATCAAAACTGAAAGGAACATTATGAACACTTGAAGAAAAGAGAAAAACCAAACATATTATTTTATTTAAATAAAAACATTACTTAGATTTTCTAAATGTCAACCATAGATTTATAAGTAAAAATTATATTTTTAAATGAATTATATTACGTATTAGACATATATTTTTTCTAAAAAAATTTTATATGTAATTTTAATCCATTATTATATCATGATAATATCATTAAAATAACAGTATTTGTAAAATCAATATTTTTAATTATTCACATAAAAACAGCTATTTTTGAAAAATCAAAAAAAAAACATAATAATATTTTGATATTTTGGATTTAAAAATTAAATTCAATTAATCAAATTAAATTCATAAAAATTAAGAATTTAACTTTTAAATAAAAACATAAAACATATTGAAAGCTTTTTTATTAAAAATGACCCTTTTAAACGTTAAGTGCTCTTAATCTTACTTCATATAAATTTCAAATTAATTAATTGTTAATATATTATTTCACACATTTAAATGTTACATGTTTTCATAATAATATTTTTAAAGTGATAAATATTATTTATTAAGATAAAAGTATATTGGACATAATTTTCTTTTTTGAAAATATCTCTTTTTTTCATTCAAATTAATTTATTTTCATTTATAGCAATTTCATAATCATTTTATGAATGGTAATTCATTTTTACATGTTTAATAAATAAATTTTCATAATTTTAATAATATAAAAAATTGAAAATAAATTTTAAATAATAAAACAATTTTTTTAAACAAAACATTTCAATTTAACAAAACAAATTATTAGACTAATATTCCTTATCATTTCTTAACCATTTCATGGGTGTCTTTAGTTGATTTTATTAATCACTAATTTAGTTTTATCAATGAATCTTATTGATTTCATTTATCAAAAGTATTAAATTTAATGAAAATAAAAAAACTCAATAAAAATACATCAAAACTTCCATTTTAGAGTCATTTGTGTTTTCTTATGTGAATTTGACCACTTTTTTTAGTCATTTACATATAGATCTCATGTAATAATCTAGAAATTTTTTCCATTTTTTGTATTAGTAAAAAATTATTCACCTTAATTTATTGATTTCATGCATCATAATCTATCTAACACATCAAATTTACTTTAAAAGAAAATATTTTCTAAAATTTTTGTGTTTTATAAATTCTCTTCCCTAACTGCATGTTGTCATGAAACATGATTGATTTAACTTTACTATGAGATTATATAGGATATTTTTTCCCCTTGATTATGTGATGTATCAAAATACGGGATATATCTATAAGTTACGTTATGCCTCATATTTTGGGTTACCTTGTGAAAGTTTGTGTTATTAATCTAACCGTTCGAAAATATGGGAAACGAGTGTGGAAAAGAATACTTGTGCTATGGTAAGAGCAAAATAACATAAAATTTTTTCTAATTTGTTTTTATAAAATTAAATGGCACATATTTTTGGGGAATTATATTTTCATTCATTCATTCATATAATTTATTTGGATATTTTTAGGTCTGGTTGGTTCCATCCCACCGAGTCATCATGCTTCCACCCTAGACGCACGCCTCACATGTACCTGCCAACTTTATGTATTGTGGTATAGGGTAAAGATTCCTATTATTGATTATTAATTCTAGTGTTATCAAGGTAGATATATATATATATATATATATATATATCAGGTTTAAGGGAGAGTCAGAGACCCATTTTGGGATGGCTTGAGACTTCAATTGTTTTAATTTATTTGATTATGGTTTGTTTTATATGAAGTCGACCCATGAATTTCATATAACCAAGTGAAATAACATAAATATTTACTATTTATGTATCTATACATGATAACATTGGTTTTGATTTATTTTTTTCATTGTTTGGAGTTTCTTTCTTCCTTTTATGGTGCTTTGAAATTGAAAATTTATATTTTCTTTGTGTTTTGTATCTTCATAATTAAAATTTTTATAAGAGTTAATGTTGTTCTTGTAATTTTATAGCATCATTAAATGTGTTATGTGTGTCATAAATGACCTTATATTGCATATTTGTGTATTTTATGAGTGTTAAAATGGAATTTTTTCAAAAAATATTAAAATTTAAATTCAAATAAATTTTGAAAAAATTGATGGAATAAAAAAATAGATATAAAACGTGAATTTTCATTATTGGACAAACTTGAAGTTGTTTTTCTACCTCACAACATTAGCTTTAATTTATTCAAAATGTGAAGATAATACAACAAAAATTTTGTAAGTTGAGACAAAATCATCCTCAATGTGTTTTCTAAACATTCATTCGATAAATAAATTAAAAATGATTCATATTTTATTAAATTAATATTATATCATTGTAATAAAACAAGAATAATTTTTATTGAAAACTTACATATATGAAGAGTAAAAAATTATACTGTAATTCATGTATCTTGACATTTATATTCCTGAAAATACAAAATGAAATTGATTAATTATTTTAATATAACAAAATATTACTATTTCACATCAATCAATGTGATTATGAAAATATAAATCTACAATTTAGATGAATATTTAATGTAATTGTAAATACATAATATTGTAAATGTAAGATATGTATTAACTTTTATTATAAGTAAAATTAATTTAAAACATTCAGAAGATAAAAAATTTTCTAAATCAATCGAAATGTTATGGTAATGTTTAAATAAAATTTTCAATTTCTCTCAATTTAGTTTAAACTTTTTTTGATTTTCTGACATTCCATGTTTATCACCACATGTTTTTAAATCCAAACACAACACTAATCATCAATATAAGTGAATTTTTTAAAATATTTTTAGTATGTGATTCAAATTTTATTTCAATAATTAAATCATAAAACATTAATTTATATTTAATTTATTATAAATTAAATAAAACAAATTAAAATTTAAATAATTTAAGGTTATGAAAAACTATATTATATGAAAATAATATATATTTGGTTCATTTATTTATTATATCCAATATATATATATAAATAAATTTTTTAATATAATCATTTATCTCTTCATGTGTTATTTTCTTGAAACATATCATTATATCTATTATTTTTTCTAACATTTTATATATTATTAATTAACATGTTGTTTCAAATTAACATAATATAACTATTGCACATGGATCCGCTAAATTTAATTTATAAAAATTAAATTTATTTGTTTAGGATTAATGGGATTTTGTATATTCGACTTGTATGCTTGAATTTACTTTTTATTTTGCAACAAATAATCATATAATCCATTTATAAAGCCCATTATCTCCTCTTTAGTGGATTCATTCCAGAAATACTTTAATGCATCTCATCCCTACCCCTTCACAAAAACTTTTTATGAACTTATATAAAATTTCATGTTCTAGGGTTTTTATTCCCCATTATTCCAAACACCTAATTTTATCACAGGTTAGATTATTTTTGTTAACTCAAAGGATCACAAACATAGGTATAAAGAAATAATTGATATTTTTTAGAAACTAATTCTCTAATTCTCTATTCAATCTATCTAACTCAAGAGAAAAATGTTGTGTGTGGAAATAAAAAATTTTGTTTATGATTGTATAAGTGGGAAAATATTAAGAAGTTTTGACTTTAGAAGCTCTAATCTCAAGTCTTTATTGATAGATCTTTCATGAAACCATTTTTAAAGGTGGAAAGATTAATGATATTTTATTTTTTGTTAAATATATCTCCTTCAATAGTCATAGATCTATTATCTATAATATTACTCAAGGGGTTATAGGTTTTGTATAACAAGATAGTTCATGAGGTGCATATGATATATAGTTAATGAAATCTAAAAAATACATAGCTTTTAGTTCATATGTACAATAAAGAACTGATCCTACTTTATTCTTGATTCCATCACCTTGTAACTCTAGGCAATTGGGATTTCATAAGCTGGTTCTCAAATGTGCTATCTTTCCTAATGAAACTAAACAAGAATATTATACCTGTAAAAAAGTTTTTTTGGATTTTTATGTATTAAATCCTTTTTCACTTTTCTGATAGTCATTATTTTTAAATAACTCTACTCTATTTATAAAAATTTCTTATTATTATCAATTAGAAATTAAATTTCTTTTTATTTCTAATAATATAAGGTAATGATGAAATATTTTTAAAATTTAGTCCATATAGGAATCTTCTAAAAAAATTACTTCATTCATGGATATATGAGTGTTGAAAACCCTTTCTATGAAGATGAGATATTAAACACTAGATATTTATTGACACTATGACTTTCTATGTATGATTATTATTATAAATTAGTGATTTATCTTGAGTTCATGTGAGGACCTCTAGAACACACTGACTTTTCCAAACAACTATCCATGTTCACCACTGGTGTATTATAATATGATTCAAAACCAAGAGCTAATGTGCTAACTTACTAGGATAATTCCTTGTTCCAAATCACTATCCGAGGTAATGTTGGTTGATTTTCAATGTTAGCTACCCATTCCATTCTATATTATTTTATTTTATCTCAAATTCCTTGATAGGATAGTTCCTCCATTTTTATGTTTGGTTCTAGGCATGCTACACACCAAAAACTACAATTTAATATATAAATTTTCAATCAATGTTTTTTCAAAGTGTCATGTTAGTTGACTTATACTATTATTTTGGTAGATATCACAACATTTACACATATAATGGAATCTATCCATGAATTATAACTTTATACATCTATAATTATTTATATTTCCTACTATGGAAGATTCCCAAGGGTTTTTTAAAAAGGTAATCCAAAATTTATACATAATGGGTATCTCCATGTGAATTAATAGTCTTTATTTACTATTTTAATTTTTAGAAAATAAGATGATTAAAAATTAATTAATGTGTTTTTATACAAAAAATATAATTAATATTATAAGTTATTATTTATAAGAAAAGTAATAAAGTAATATGATATGCAATTATATTTTGTATTATTGATGAATTAGGGGGAAAATATCTAGTTTTTCAAACTTATATATGTTTTAAGTGTTTTTTTTATTTTTAATGGTTCATGTTTGTCAATTTTTCCCCCATCTCATATTGTAATTTCTTTAATACAACATGTAAGTCATGTTCCTTTTGAATTAATTTTTTTTTCAGCAACACATTTTCATACTTTCATTATATTACTAATCCAAATAATTTAACTTTATTTATAACTTTACAAATAACCTTTATTTTTAATTTAATTTTCATTCATTTATATTTTAAACCCTTTTCTATTAATAAATAATTAATTTTTAATCATTATGTTTAAATATATATTTTATAAATATATTAAGGTTTAATTTGATGTTTTTTGAGTGGTGTAGTGACCCAGATTCATTTTAGTGTAATTGAAGCCTTAATTATAGATTTTTTTTTAAAATATGTAAAAAATTCCATAATAGATAATTTGAAAACGTTCATAGAAAAAGCCTGAATACAATCTAAAGTATAGTTTGATTCTCATTAGTTATATTTAGATAAACATTTTCTAAGATATAAAATTTTGTGTGTGTGTGAAACATGAGGTAAATGATCATACTAGTATTGATTTTTTAATTGATCCAAATATTGAAATGTTTAATATATTTAATATAATGAGTCATAAGATTTTATTTTATTGATCATTATTTATGTAGCGTGGATAAATAATATTTTCCATAAACACTTTATAGAATGTCCATATCTATCGAGGATTAATAAAAAAGATGGTTATTTCAGGTATTTCTAGATAATTATCCAAAGGAAAGTATTGATCTACCTAATATCAATGATATAGTAGTTGTAAGAATTTTGGAATTGAACTGATAGATAAAATAGTTCATATGAATTATCTAAAACATGAATACTAAAATTGGTGGTTGTGCATTATTGAAATTGTCTTTGGAAAATATGTTATGCATTCATTTTTTGATATTATATTAGGTTGTAAATAGTTATCATTTTTTATAAAATAAATATAAAATATTTTTTAAAAAAATATTAGTTTTCATGTTTTTGAGAAAATGAAAATATTTAGATATGTAATTTCTCTGAATTATTTTCTTCTCTAAACATTTTAAGAATTTTTTAACATTTATTATTGTACATATTTTAAAAAAATACAAAATTAATGAAAGTTTTATATTTTCACAATTATCTCTATCCTTTTATACAATTTTGTTGTATTATATGTGATTAAATGTTTCATTTCATGGTGGAATTTTGATTTTATCCTTCCATAATTTAATCATTGCATCATCATACCATTCGATCTAGTGTATTTCATATCTAGTTTTCCCATTGTTATATATAATTTATAAATCCTAAATGAGTTCTTTTTTAATGTTATTTTTTTTTATATTTACTATGAAATGTACTTTTATGTTGACAAAGATCATAATTTCATGGATGAAAATCATACTATGTGATCTGGTGCATTTCTCTTCTAATTTTTTCATTGATTATATATAATCTATATGTCCTTCTAAATGAGTTTTTTATCAATGATATTTTTTCTATTTACTATGAAAGGGAGTTTTATGTATCCAAATAACACAATTTCATGCTTACAAAGGAAGGGTGTGTATGATTTTTGTTTTTCATATTTTTTTTACTTGTTTCTTTGTCAAATGGGATGTCATTTTGTTTTCAATATTGTAGTGGGATTCATTCACTAATGAATAAGTTATATGATGGTTGTATGATAAGGCTTCCAAATCCTATTTTATATGTTATATTAAATAAACATGAGGGGAAATATTTATATATATCCATGTTGCCTATGAGATGGAGGATTCTCGGTGGAAAGATGAACTCTTTAGAGACTAAGTCATTAACGTCAAAGGGTATTTTAATTTTTATGTATATATATAATTACAACTACCTTCATCTTAATATATTTTATTTATATATATCTTCGACATTGATTTTGAATTCGAATTTAACTTCAAATTTCCCTACATCATCTTTCTATAATATATTTTTTATTTTCCAACATATATTATATATTATTTTTTATTTTTTATTTTTTCATGTGTTTTGTCTTCTGTATTTAGGCTTTTATCATCTTGATTTTGTATTCTACTTTTTTTCCTTTATTATGTATTTTTCCTTATGTGTTTTTATTATATTTTGTATTGTATTTTTTTATCATAAGTTGTATTCTTTCTACTACTTTCTATCTTCATTATTTCATGTTTTGTGTTCCTCATTTTGTCTTCTTATATTTTATGTCATTTTTATATAATTTATTCAATCATTTATGTTTTTTATTCTATATTTATTTATGTATTTTATATTTTTTTGTACTATGTTCTATATTCTATATTATGTATTATGTATTTTATAAAATATTGTTTCTATTTTTTATTTTGTATCATATATTATTTGGTTTGTATTGTGTACTAATTTTTTTGTTATCTGTATCTCGGATCTCTAATATGTCTAATTAATTTTATTTTGGATCATTAAAACTAAATATTTCAGATATTCAATCACTCATATAAAATATTTTAATTTTCTACATCTGATCTTTGATTTCTCTCTTTCAAACTATAGATATCATCTCTCATTTTCATATCTCATCTTCATTCTCTATTCTTTATTCCATAGTGTTCTTTAATCTTCAATATCAAGTCTTAGATCATGGATTTATAATAATGGGATCCCCATGTCATGGGATCCTTAGAAATTTAATCATTCATCTCTCCAATTTTCACTACTCATCTCTATTCTCCCATCTTTGTATTTCTCATCTCTTATCTGTCATCTTTATATCTCTTATTTATGTTTTTATCATCTTTGTTCACTTATTAATGTTATTTTTTTATTCTAGGTATTTCTATATCGTTTATCTAAAATTTATATATGTATATTTCTCTCTTGTATTCATCTATCATATCTAATATTTTTATATTTTATATCTTATCTTTGATCTTTTTTTTTCTCATGCATGTTCTTTTTTTTTGTAATTTGGACTTCTGATCTCAATGTTTAGTTCTCAGTTCATTTATATCCATTTTATTATATTTTAATTAATGTTCTCTTTTTATTTGATATATTATATCCATTCTTGAATTTTTTATCTCTTTTATCTAATATTTATTTTCTACCCTGGACTTTGCGTCTCTGATAGTGTTTTCTTTTATGGTATTCTGGTCTTTATTCATTTCTCTTTTGGTCTCTAGGTGTCTGGTCCTCTGCTCCTTGTTTCTCTTCACTTTAGGACTTCTGAGTATCATTCCTCATAGTTTGACTCTATTTTTATTTGATTCATCTTTCATTACTCTTCATATCTTGAGGTCTCCACATCCATGGATTCAATATTAATTCTCTTCAATCCTTGATCTCTCTATCTTTTGGTCTTCAATATTTCATTTTTGGGTCATTGGTTCTTCTCTCTTAGGTCTCCTCTCATCTCTATCAATATTTTTTGGTGTCTATCTTAGTCTTTATTTTTCTATGATCTATGACATGTATCTTTGTTCTCTAGTTTATTTCAATTACTCGAATATAGGGTTTGATCATATTCCTTAGTATGTGGTCTCCCGTACTCAATCATCGCCTTTGTTTATTCATCCTCATGCTTTTTCGGTTTCATTTATATGGTCTCTGGTTCCACTTTAGGTTTAACACCCCAACCATAATTTAATAATAATTTAATTTAATTATCCAATTATATTTCTATTTCAGATATCTAGGTCTTTTAATTTAGTATTTTTTTAATTTCATAATCTCTATGTGTGTTACATGGTTGGAAAAATCATGTTACTACCATGTGGTTAGATTTGATTTTAAATATATGTGTTTTTAATGGTTGTAACTTGGGTTTCTATACCATGAGTCTAATAATGTGGGTATCTAAGATGACCAGTGTCAGTCCCACAGTTAGTGCATAGCAAGGCCAAGCATGCAACCAAACTATGTAACCAAATTGTGCATCTCCTCCACACATTGAAAATAATAATAATAATAATAATAATAATAATAATAATAATAATAAACCCTAAACACTCCACCTTCAGTTGAACCCTTGAACAAAACCCCCTCATATCCATGATCATACTCTCATGCTTCTCCCCATCCTTTGGCTCCTCCGATATTTATTTTTTTCATCATGATTTTGTTATTTTCCCCTTACTACATTGTGATTTTGGGCAAACCATTGGTGGGTCCAGCTTCTGATTTCTTAGGATTGTGGGTTTCTAGGATGTGAAATCATCATCCATGATCTCCTTCAACCCATATTCTATGGTTTTAATATCTACTCATTAGATTGAGGTAGTCTTTCCCCATCATTGACCTTTTAATTTTATATCATTTTATTTCTTAGCCTTTAAATTATTAATCTTGATATCTAAAAATAACACTATGTCTATTTTTAAAATTCATAAGAGATTATATTTTAAAATTTGAATTTCAAGGGATTCTCCCTTTATTTACTTCTTCCTTTGGAAATATTATTCTTAATTTTCCCTAAAAAATATTTTTAAGGATTTATAAAGTAAATTTGGGTATTTTAATATCTCCAAATCTTATAATTTTTCTATGAATTGGTAAAGTAATTTAATTAAGCTCATATGATCTATTCAATGTCAATTTAATTTCAATTTATTTTAAAATTATATCGTGTCATTTATTTTAAATTATTATATATATAGGCATATATATATACCCTATTGCATATATTCACACAATGACATGTGAATATGTGAAATAAAATGAGAGTATTATAGATATTTACCCAATTCTTCGAAAAGTGTTTCAATAGTGGTTTAAAATAAAATAAATGTGATATTTTTTATATTCTTTATAAGTATCCAATAGTTATGATCATATACAATAGTATATATATATATATATAGAAATTATAAAAATTCACATGGAAGCATGTGAATTTTTGTAATAAGAGAAATATATGTATGTGTGTGTGTGAAATTGTATATAAGAACAAAATAAAGGAAAACTTATAAATTTAAAATTACTTTTCAAACATATTTTTGAACAAGTATTTAAATTAATTTTAAAAAATGTTATAGGCTCGATTAACACTTTTAAAAGTCTTTAAAAAAGTGAGGTGCACTCCAATGGAATCTTAAACGTTTATATTATATTTTTGAACTAGATTATATATGATTGGCATGTTTTTATGACTTTAATTGGTTTATAATTGGTTGTGTGTGGATGTGATCTGATATTGTATGTTTTTGTCATTACTTTTTGAATGAGTTTTTATTTTTCTACTTACCCTCCCTAATTTATCCTGATTATGGGCATGGAACATGGGAACTCTAGGTACCTAGGTAGGAAGACTAGGAAAAGTACAATAGACAAGGTATATTTGGGCAATCCTCTCTAAATAGATAATGCTACAACACAAACTAAACAAATTGTGATATGATTGTTAGGGATCATGCATGGGTAAGGATATATTTGTGGTCCAATCACCAAGTGTTTGAGGATCCTAGGTCCCTAATTACCCTAGTTGCTTAGGGTTTCTCATTTTTTATTCTCTTATTTACTCCTACTTTTATGGTACTATATCTAAATGTTCTTTTATTTAGTTTCCTTTTTTATAAAATAATAATAAAAACTTTTCCTATTTAGTTTCTTATATGATTCTTTACTCATATTTAGTTCCATATTATTATATATATTATGATGTTTGATTTATATTTCTCTTTTTACATTAACTATAATGCCCTTTACATTCTATTGGTAACCCCTAGTTATCTCCACTTTTTTACTTTAAATAAATTATCAATTTTTTTAGAAACTAATGGCAAAATGAGATTTTATATTTTTTTCTAAAATTGATAAACCCCTATTTTAAATTAATGTATTTAAAAACTAGCATGATAATGGATCTTTAATTAATGGGTAAGCATGTGGAATATGGGGTGGTGTCCAACTGGGAATTTTAATGCTTGTGAATATATATATATATATAATCATTTTTAGTTTCACCTCTTGATCTTTCTCAGAGTGATTGATATCTCGGTTTTGATAGAGAGTGACCTTAGGTCACAAGGGATTGTTTCTTCAGGTATATCAGTTGTTTTATTTTTATAATATTTTCTTACATCATCCATATAGGCCTTTATATGAATTTTTATTGGTGTAGGGTAGAAATAATTATTGGTTGCGAAAGCAAAGGCATTTAGAGGTACCTTTTTGGGTTTTTTTCATTACAGGGAAATGATACTGGGGTTGAGTTGAGTGTTTTATTTATTATTGTGTTTGATTATATTATTTATATTTTTTTATTTATGATTATCTATTTTTGGAATGGATGTATGACTTTCAGCCAGGTCTTGTTAGATTTTATTATAGTTTTCACTTTTTTAATAGATTTTTATGGGAAAATCATTCCCAAGTGGTGCTTCCTTAATGCCTAGACACTTGTTCTAGACCATGGGTATCTAGAAGACCCTTCAAGCCTTGATGTGGGTTGAATGATGTGTATGGAAGGATGGACCGGGTTGGGTTCTTACCAAATTGTATCATAAGACTATGTTATTAAGTGGACATGGGTTCATAGAGTATCCATTGTTTTTTTGGATGTCTGGTAGATAAGAGATAGGATTATAAAAGGTTGGTAGGTAGACCATGGGTTGTTGGATGATCACCACCTGTCATAGAGAAACTCGAGTTACCATGGGATGTTGGGATTGGATTTTTAATCTGATTCTTAATTGATTCTTTTAATTTATTTTAATTTTTAGTTGATTTCATTATGATTTCATTGGGTGTTTATGGGTTTCTTAAAGATATTTTCAAATTTTGGGGTGAAAATGGTGTGTAATAGAAGGCACTAATAGATCACATGTCCTAACAAACTATGGGTAACCTATTTGTATGATTCTGAGAAACTCTCTATGGTTATTCTATAATTGTATCATGGTCCATCAAAATTTATAATCCAAACATGTATGATAACTAACCTCCTCAGAGTTTTATTTTTCCTTCATTTGACTTTGGAAATTTATTTGGGTGACATGTTGATATGATTTGGATAGATTTAAAATAATTTTTTACAATGAAATAATTTTTTAAATTGAAAAAGTAAGTTTTGAAATTATTAACAAGGAATTTACTTTTAAAAAAATAATTTTTTGTTCAAACACTCATGATTAATTTTCAAAAAATGAATTGTGAAGTTTTCAACTGATTTTAAATAGATGTTTAATATTTTCGGAATGGAAGAGTGGAATTAAATTTTTTGTAATAGGAACCAAATACTTTGAAATTGGAATATAAGTATGAAAATTGTTTTTTATTTTGATTTTGAAATTCAAAATTGGGGTTTAAAAATGATTTTAAAAGAGGAGTTAATGGCCTTGTCTGGTTTTTGATTCATTTTTGATGTGATTGTGATTTTCATCCTTGATTTGTTATTTGAAAATGTGAATTATTTTTTGTGGGATTGTTTTCAATTTTCTTTCAACTTAATAAATGGTGAGAAATTTAAATTCTTAATGAAACAAAAATTATTTTTATGAAAATTTATATATTTTAATGTTGGGATTGTGGATTTTTTTAGAAAGGGGTTTTTCATTTGTCTTATTGTGATGATTTTTTTATTCTCTTGGAGGCATTTGTCTTTTATTTTTTGAATATGACTCCCAAAATATTATTGATTATTTATTAGCCTTATAGAACACCTATTGTGGATTTTTTATCGATTGAGTTATTAAGGAATTCCTTTCTTGAATTATTTTTTTATCCCCCTTTTAATTTTCAAGTGGTTTGAGATACTTTTGGGTTATGTTTTCTACTAGTTGGTGGGAAATGTGCTTCTTGAGGATTTTACTTGGTGAGTATTTTGGTGAAGTTTGATTTTTAATAAATAGACATAGGAAAACCTTTATGTGATTATTTTATGTGGCTTGGGTAGATTTCACACCAATCAAATTTATCCTCAAACTATTGTTATTTTGATTATTATTGAGATCAACATGGTTAGTGATTTGGATTCAAGGTCATTGGTTTCCCTTATTTTATTTTTGACACCATAGTGTATCCCATGTTATTTTTAAATTTTCATTCTCATTATTTATGCCTCTTTCACTTCAATCTTAGATAAAATTATGGTGACTGTGTTGGTGGCCCTTGTTTTGGGGAATCATCAGAGTGTTCTTTGGTTTTTTAATTCCTTTAGAATGGTTTGGTTAGGATTTTGAGGTATTCTATTATTTTTCAATTTTCCATCCTCTATCTTTTTCCTCTAATTTTTCTAGTTTTGATCCTAGTACGGATACCTTAGAAAATTAGTGTTCATTTTAGTGGGGATTTTCATGATCATTTAGTTATTATTTCTGCTTGGGTCCTCTTTATTGGAAACATGCGTTGTTTTTTTCATAAATATCTTGAAGTTTCCTTTGCCTTGTTGAACCACCATTCTAGTGTAATCCTTAATTAGTGGGAAGATCCATTATGAGTGTTCATGTATTTTCTTCTTCTGGTCAATGTGTTTGGAATTAATGTGTAAATTTGGACACCTTTGTATATCCCAAGGTCTTTTTTAGAGGTTGAGGAGTTCGGATTTGTTTTGGTGGTTTCATTTTTTGGTCTAAGTCAGTTTGGTGTGTATTCCTTCACGTTGTTATTAGATTTTTAGGTGAATAAAGGTTCATGGTGGGGATAATTATCCCACACTGACCCTAAATTAATAATTATTATAAATATTTATCTATTTAAATTTCATTTTCGGGGGTCTGGGTCTTTTAATTTTGGATTTTTTAATAAACATTTATCTTTTTGTGTGTCCTATTATTTGGCCACATAATTGGAAAAATTATGCGACAACTTTGCAGGTAGGTCTATTTTTAAATAGTGGTGTTATTTATGGTTGGAACATAGTTTTATAAACTATGCTGGTGTCCCAATTCACCAGTGATATTTGAATTGGTGGCACACGATTTAGCCTAGCATGTTGAAAAATTGTGTGTCTTGAAGACCTTGAAAAAAAAATTAATGACAACAACAACAAATAATAATAATAATAATAAATAAATAATAATAAAACCAAAACACCCATTCCCTTATACCCTCATGAAACACCCCCTCCCAATCATGGTAATCCTTATCACGCACATCCCCCTCATCCAGCTTCTCTAATCCCCAATATCCCCCCTAATTCGTTGTGAGATCATCTTAGGTAAGTGTTTTTTCCCATCCAAATTCTCCTTTATTTTTATTCCCTCCTCTTTGTCTCTCAATGTTGTGATGTGATTTGGTTCTAACCCTATGAGGTTTTAACTTCTAATTTCTTGCAATTGTTCTTTTATAGGGTGTGTGATCTGCATATTGGGTCTCCTTAAACCCTTATTCGAGGGTCTAGATATCTCCATATTTGAATGATGTTGGTTTTCCCAATGTAACTGTTAATTATACATCCATTGATTAATTTACCTTAAAATTATTATTTTTGATTTCTAGTAATACTAGTATGGATGTTTATAAAATTCTTAAGGAAGAGATTATGTTTAAAATTTGGTATTTCCGTGTATTATCTCTTTAATTGCTTCTAATTTTGGAAAACATGTTCTTCCTTTACCTAATAAAATATTTGTGATGATTATTAAAGTGAAATTGGGTATTTAAATATCTAATGAGTTATTTATAAATTTTCTAGTAATTGTAAAGGAATTTAGTTCATCTTGTATGCTTTATTCCAATTTCATTTAATGGTAAATTATTTTAAAATTCTATTATGTAATTTCTTTTCAATTATTATATATATAGGATAATATATGTATATATACCCTCTTTTACATATTCACACAAGGATTCATGATTACATGCATTTTAATGAGTGTATCTATATATATACATACACACACACCCAATTATTCTGAAAGTGTTTCAAGAGTTGTTTCAAATATAATAAATGTGAGATTCTACATATGACTTACGAGTATCTAAAGTTTATGCTCATATTCATGAGTATTCACACACACAGACATATATATATACCTATGTGTTCATCTTTGTAATTTTATATGGGAACAATAAGAAGGAAGACTTGTAAATTTATAATTTTTTTTAAAATGTTGTTTAGAATAAGTCTTTAAATGAATATTAAAATAAATGGTATAAGGCCAATTGAAACATT
The DNA here is from genome assembly GCA_963277665.1 of Viscum album. Lineage (NCBI taxonomy): Eukaryota > Viridiplantae > Streptophyta > Magnoliopsida > Santalales > Viscaceae > Viscum > Viscum album. The sequence continues at coordinate 1,737,834,818 of OY728156.1, forward strand.
ATAAAGTCTTTTAAAAAGTAAGGTGAAGTCCAATGGAATCCAAAACTTTTATGATATATGTTCAACTCATATTTTATATGATTAGTATGTTGGTATGACTCTAAGAAAGGGGATTCACATTGGTTGTTTAGGGAGGTTAGGTGATGTTGTATACTTGTCTTGCATTGTTATGTGATTGAGTTTTGGTTTTAATACTACACCTCCATGATATATTTTGGTTATGGCCATAGAACCTAGAAAACCTACGTACCTTAGCGGGAAGAATAACACAAGTACACTAGACCAAGTAGTTGGGCTTTGGACAATCCTCCTTAGTAGTATTACACTACAAAACTAACTAAAAAAATTATAATGTGATGGTCATGGATCATGAATGGGTATAGATATATTTATGGTTCTATAAGGTTCTAGGATTTCCTAAACCCTTAATTTTTCATTTTGGGGTGTTTGGTGGTTTGAGAGAGGTTTAAAAAAATGTATAAGATGTTTTAAAATTCTATAATAAATTTTAAATTATTATTTTTTAAAATAAATTTATGAAAGTAATTTATCTATATGTAAATTTTATTTTGAAATTAATTTTTAAGTTTTAAAATTATTATAAATTTTAGAAGTGTTTTAAATTTTAAAAGTGATAATAAAACAATTTATTAATTTTTTATAGGTTATTTTAATTTAAAATTTATTATTTTCAATAAAATACTTACCCTTACATATGATTTGGGAATTTAATAAGGGTAAGGGTGGATTTTTAAATCCTACGTAAGGGTAAATTGAATATGTGAAAGGGTTACCTTAATTTTATTTCCATTGTGTATATGTAAGGTCCTTTTACTTGGCTGTATAAGTGTATCTCTCCCTTTTATAAATGTAAGGATGGTTTTTTAACTATTTCATAAAGGTAAGATGATGTTTCTATAGGTTTTTTAAGGGTAGCAGTTGGTGTCGTACATTGTGTAAAGATTACGAATAACTTGTGTAAGGGTAACCCATGGTTTTTAATGTATGTTTAGAGGTTGGGTATTCCTCATGTCAGTGTAAGGATCTCCTTTCAAATCATTCATAAGGGTAATCTACCCTTATGTTAGCCTTGTTATAGCACTGTGTCAGGGTAAAAAAAGTTACCCTAATGCCAACCGCCTACTATGTGTTTGGGTAAGGTGAAAATTTCAAAGAATTCATAACGGTAATCTCAATCTACCCTTATTTGATCCCACCCATAATGCTCCATAAGGGTAAAATAAGTTACCCTTACTTGTAAACCCTCACCTGTGTATGGGTGGTGTTTTACCCAATTTTTATTATTTTTTACTTATTTGATTTGTAAACCCCAGAAACCATATCAACATTATTAAATTCCTAAAATCAAGTAATTAATTACCTTTGATCTATTTAATAATTTTTATCTTTTTTGAATATTTTGAATTGTATGCAATTAATTCATGATCCTTGGACAAATAATTGTTAAATTTAAAAATGGATTTCAATGATATATTTTTTGAATACATGGTATTGTTATTCTTGAAAAATACAAGACCTTCTCCCTTATTTTCCCTTTATTTTTCCTCTTATCCAGACCTAAAAACCTTATGTTCAATCTAATAATATTAATCAATTCACATGAACTCATGAAAATTTCTAGGCATGGTAGAAGCTTCTCTCTCCTCTATTCCTTGGCTATAATGTTTTACAAGGTAATAAACCAAGTTAGGGATACTTCGTATTTCTTCTAGTTATACATGTGGGAGGGTTCATTTTTTCCCTTGGAGAGATGGTTTTCACTAGATTGACAAAGATAATAAATTTTTTGTTTTAAATTAAAGGGAATGGGGAGTTTCACATATATTTTTATATAATTTCTTCATATTGCCTGTTTTTATATCCCTAGAAAGTATTATCACATGCATAAGGAATTATGATTCCTATTATACCTTTTTATGTTAAATTAGACAATAAAAATATTATCTTGGAAAGAGAAGGTGATTATTACATGAAGATAATTAATTGGATAATTTAAATTGAAGGGGATGGAAAAAAGAAACACAAGTTTTACATTTTTGAAGTTATTATCATTGGTTTTGTACTTATTGATACAATTACTAAAACTAAAATCCATTGGGGGGTGTTATAGTTGATGTGATTATGTAACCCTTATTCTGTGATTGTTTAATATCACCATGAATTAAATCAGATAAGAACTTCTATACACCTAATAAATTGGTTTCCCATTAAAATTATAGTATTTGTGAGAATGAACATTAAAATTAAATATGTAAATGTGATTAAAAACCCTTAGTTAAATCTAAAATCAAATATGAAAAAAATATGGGAAATGGTTTTGATGTGTGGTTGTGGTGTGTGGTAAGATACAATGAGGTGTGGTAGTTGTGGCAGAAAGTTGAAGTGATGTAAAATAGTGAAAATACAGATCTTGTTAGTACGAGAGAGATGTGTTGTTGTTGTATTGTATTGTGTTGTGCTAATAACTAGGAAGTGATGGAATAAATGAATTAACAATGAAATGAAAATGGTACGGGATGTAATGGACAATGAACACTTTATTTAAATTGGGATACATGGGTTATTGTTGTGTTGTGTTAGTTTCCTAGTAGTGAAGGAATAGATTGACTAATAATGAAATTGAAATGGTATTTGTCAGAATGGCCAATGAACACTTGATTTAAAATGTGATGTGCTAAAGTGGTTGATTATTAATGTGATAAGGATTAGATTAATAAAAAAATGGTTGGTAATTGAGAAAATATAGATTTTTTCTTAACTTGAAAAGAAATGTGGAAAGTATCTTGTGGATTGTGGCATGCTTGTGTGGTGTTGTGTATTTAGAAGTGGCATAAAAAGTAGTGGAGGTTGTGAGGCCCTTATGATTATGTTGTGAAAGAGATGGTATTATTTTTGAGAACATATAGGTTGGGATTATGTGTGTAAGAATTATATATTTTATTTCTATTTTTATTTCTATATGCACCTCGCCCACATTGAAAACCATGTACTAACACCCAAATGTTTTGGGGGTGTTTTTTCCAATACCCTAGATAGTGATGATGGTTGGATGGCTACCCCATATTCGTTCTCTTTTCCATGAAAGGTTCTTACACACAGGCTATGATATATTGCAGATATAGTGAATTTATGGTTGGGTTTACGAGATTCATGAGGTGGATTATAGTGGGGGTCATGCATGGTGGTAGGAGAACATGAGGTTGGTGTACTTCATGTTCATGATACCCTACTATTCTAGTTTTGTTCATAGTTGAGATGTGATGTGGTGGTCTAGGTGTATTCAAGAGAGATATGATCTGGTGGACCGTGTTTCTTCATGTATATTGAGATGGATAGTTGCACACAAGGTTCTTGTATTGATACAATTTCTTATGTGTCTTTAGGTAGTATAATTTATGAAAGATATGGGAGTTCCTAGATGTATAAAATTAGGGTGTGAGATTAGAAAATCTGTTGGAAAGCAGCACAGGTTACCATTTTATCTATATGCTTATTATTATGCTATTATAATTGGTTGGGATATTTGGTGAGCATGCCTCAGTGAGTATGACATTGGTTGGTTGACCTTCTTAGGTGTAGTTGGTTATTCTGTTTTCTTATTAGTGAATTAGTATTCTCTTTTCACTTGTATGTGATATACTTTGGGTGTGATCCTACTGATTATACATGTAGAGACCCGAATCTTGATGTACATAGACATTACATTACTTTTGCATAATACTTAGTACATAACAAAAACACACACATAAGGACCGTAATAGTTTAGTGTCTTTGGAAACTCAGAATATAATCTTCTAATCGTGGTGAAAGATCTTCAACATCTCCCATAAAGATCTTCTTTTTTTTAAACCTAAATCTTTTCTTTATGTCCTAGGGAAAAGAAAACATAAAAGGGTGAGATCAAATGCTCAGTAAGGGTAAACAAAAGAAATATCAATCACATCATATTCATAAGAACATATCTTTTGGAAATCTTAACCTGCAAAAGAGATCATAATTTCATAACATGGGATAAATCATAGTAGTGAAATGTAATCCCAATAATCATAACTTAAAACATGAAACTTTGTGGCATACACACATAATTATAGAGAATCATTTCTTATTAGTCAAGACTCATTGACAAGACTATCTTAGTGGACAAAGTCCCTTTCTGAACTGAGTTCACTCATTGTTTCAATCCTATTTCACTGAACTGGTATAACCTACCGTTCCAGCCATGTCTATCTCATGAGATATAAAATCTTTACCCAATTCATTGGAGGGAGATATAGGTCCCACCCATCTCATAATGATACCATTCTTATGTGTGCCACAAAATCATAAACCATACATCGTAGCATAACCCATGTAATAGAAATGGGAATCTTAAACATTGTGACATCATAAAACAATTCATATAACATAAAGGAATTCATAAAAATAATTCCATCACAACATAATCAAATCAATGTAATAATAGGGATAAAAACAGAACCCTTTATTATCTTAGATGGAAAATAATTTTGATAAAACACATGAACTCCATTCTTGAGGAAAATATCCTTTCTACTTCAAAAACACTTTTCCCTTCTTAATATGTCATAAATTATAAACTAAAAGAATTTGATTAAAAATAAACTTGAAAACTTGTAAAGGAAGCTTCTTGGAAATGATGTTTTAAAAATCCATTCATGCCGTATAAGTTAAAAAAACATTCTTCATACTTTTGTCGAAAAAGTCAAAAAGTACCTCATATGAAAAACGACAAAAGATTCCTTTCATATCCTTTACTAAAAACTCACTGAAGGGTAAAATAGGATTTAAACAAAATAATATTACATATTGAGGAAACATGGATGTGGATGATAAAATACACCCCAGTAAATACTAAACTATAAACAATCTCGGATAAAAATGAGATTGTGATATTTCCCTTACCTTAGGTCTGATTTGCTTCGTAAGTGTCCGAACCTCCAGTATAATGATTTAAATAATGTTATTGACTTATTCCAGAATCATACTTATTGTTATTATATCATATATGGTCATATTCTTAGCTTCTTATTAGTAATATTTCATTACTACTTGTTATTTGGGTGTTTATTACTTTTTGTTCTTATGCGTGTTTTGTCGAATAAATTCTTATTCTTCTCTTTAGGTTATAGATACCTCATTTCCAGAATGGTATTAGTGTAATATATATCATTTTAATTCATTCAATTCATTTATATAATCATTATGCAATGAAGATCATGTAGAACGAGTCGCATCACATCATGGAGACGGTATTCCGTACGTACGCACGAGTGATGATATCGTTCCTATGATTGTGGAATTGTATTGGAGTGTATTTATACTATTTCATAATCAATATAACTTTATAATAGTCTTATATAGTCATTATTTACACCATTATACCCATACAAGTATGGTGGTGGTGGAAAATAGATTACACCACGGCGTGGAGACGGTATTCCGTACGTACGCACGGGCGGTGATTTCTTTTTCCGTTGGATGGATATATGGTGAAATAGGGTTGTTTCATACTTATAATAACATATCAGTATATGATTGATACTGATGTTATTACTTCATAATGAAACAACTAAATAATAATAAGTGGAAGAAGAAATAAAGATGAAAGAATCGGTAACGGAAATTACCTTTTCTTCGAAGCGCCTCTTTGAGACCTCCTCTTAAGGCACTAAAATTGGTCTTTGAAGAAGACCAGAACCTCTAGGATGTTTCTAGGGAAGTGGATAAGATAATTGGTCAGAGTTTGGCCGAGAATGAAGGCTCAAAGTGTTGTGAGGAAGAGGGAGGAGGAGGTTCCCTTTTATAAGTGAGGAGAGGGGTACCTTTGGAATAACGAAAACTATTATTTTATTATAAAGTCAAATTCGGTTTTAATAGCTCCAAATTGATTTATTTTTAAGCTAAGGTGGGGATGGATAGAAATTCTCTCATACAATAGATTTTAGACAAGTTTAGGTTCCTATTTTAACCTTATCATTTAGATTTAACATTAAGTTAAATAATTTTAATTACCGTGTCTTCTTATGTTCTTATACTATGAGGTTAATAAACTTACTATAAGAAGCCAAACGAACCAAAAGTTGTTTATTATTAATATATATAACCTTATATAAGTCATTTGGCTGAACCTTATATTTTTAGAAATAAAATAACAATTAATAATATAATATTGGTTTTAAAAACTATTTTATGTCAATTTTGACACTATTTAGTAATTGATTTTTGTGAAACTAATTACAGAATGATTAGTTCAAAAAAAGTTATTTAAATCAATAATAACATGCCATATTAACCTATAAAATTATTTTAATTCATAAAAAGTCTTAAATTGCATTTATTTGAGTATTCATAACATCAATTATGTCAATATTTCATTAATAAGACAATTACTGCATCATCTTTGTGTCATAATAAATGATAATTATTTAATCCCTAAAAATTCCAAATAAATTACTATGATGTAGATACTTGTATTAGCTTTCTGTATAATATTCATGTTCTAAGTTTCATGAAGTTTATCACTAAATTAAAATTATTATACTTATAGGATTTAAGAAAGTGACATGTTGTCACATTCTTTGGTTTTAATAATAATTAAATTATTTTCATGGCAAAAAGTCCATTAAATGAATATAATCCGACCCTTAGGTGATATGGGTCGACTTTTATTCATCCAATAGGATTTTGACATGTGTTAGGGTAATTTTATAATATTATATTTACCCTTAATTACCTGATTTACCTTTAACTATGGTAAATAAAATTTACCATAGTTACTATTCATAATTCCCAAAAATAAAAAGTTGCTTATTAACAAAATTTGGATCCAATGATTCCAAATATGGAATCCATTTTTTCAAATTCAATACACAAAAGTTGCAGAAATTAAATTAAAATTAATCCTGTTGTCGAAAGAAAATGGGTTTTTCTTTAAAACATTGCAAAAGATTGAATTGATTTATCCTACGAATTCAAGGTAGATTCAATGCTAATGACATACATTATATTAAATGGTAAAAATATAATCTATTTATACTTTAAAAAAATTCAATATTATAATTTAACCATATAAATTATTGCGATGAAAAAAGTTTTTTTAATTAAAATATAGCGTGTTTTTACTATTCATCAAAATATGAAAGTTACCATAATGATATGAAAATTTATCCAAAAACTTTTTATTTCATGATTCCAAAGAAGAATTTTATTTTGTCAAATCGAACTTATAAACATGTCAAAAACTAGATTTAAAGTGGGTGCGCCATCAAAAGGTGGCAAAACGGCATTTTTTTGAAAAATAATTATTTTAACTGAAAAATTTATTTTGTTCTTATACCATGTTTTAGAAAATGTGTAAGACGAATAATAATGTTATAAGATTCAAAATTTAGTTAATACTATTCATAACGGCTAGTTCATAGTAATATTATAATAATATATCATTGTTTAGTAAAACCCGGTATTGCGTACAACACACGCTATCGAGGAAGGTCGTGATTGCGTGTAATGCAAGCCAAGTCAGGGTTGCGTGCTGTGCAAGAATCCTTCATTGTTTTGTATAACATAAACCAACCATATTTCATTTATACATTGAATATATATATATATATATATATATACTCAATGTTGCGTAGAATAACTATTATCAAAATTGTGTGTAACATGATCCAAGAATAGTGTTGCGTATACTGCAAGCTAATACGGTGTTGCATATAGCGCAAGGTAATCTTGGTGTAGCATAAAACACAAGACATTAATGAAATTAAAAGAATATTTTTCATAAAATCTCGGGGTGTTACATTCTACCCACCTTAAAATGAATTTCGCCCTCGAAATTTGTCGGGGTTATAAAAGGTTTACTTCTCAAAAGTTTCTTTAATAGAAACCCACATCATAAAAAGGAATACCAAAACCAATCTTTAAAAACAAAAGTATGAAACGTAATGGTTACCCTAATAAACTAATCACTGGGTTTTCACATAGGTGAAAATATGGATATGGAAGAGAAATCTAACCATCATGTTATGATGGAGAGTGGTAGAGAACATGGCTATGGAAAATCCAGCAATCACAAAGCCATAAATTTGTGACGACCTAAGGTATCATTTGATTCATCAGATATAAGAGCACTAGGACAACATTTTTGGTTTTAAAGATCATTTCCCTAAAGTTGATGAATTAAAAGAAATACTTGCATGATTTTGGTACAATCTCACTTTTGTTCATGAATTGAACAATTTCCACTTCATCCCTTAAAGGAATGAAGTTGAATTTGTTATTCGTGATGTGTTAGCAGATCATGTGGTAGAATGGTGGGTCATTCCATCTCTTTCAAACAAAAGGTTAGCAAAATTTATAAGTCCATCTTATGGTTAGATTAATCATATATGGTTCCAAAAATGAACATATACTTAAAATATCATACCACTTAATAAAATAAAACTAGTTTCTACTAACCAGGGACTTCCTGTAGGCTAGTGGTAGGTGATAAAGGCATGTCATACTTCAGTTGTGGGTTCGATTCCCATAGCCTTATCCGACGCGATGGGTTGTCGCCCATCCTGTAGGTTGTCCTTTTTCTAAAGCTATATTACTATAACATCCCATCAATAATATCGAAAAAAGTTCAATCCTAACTTATGTCCAACATAATCCATTCCAATCTTTTGGATTATCTAAAATACTTCGCTCCAAGCTCATAGTATAAAGTAAATGATTACTTGAAATTTCACATAACAATCACGTGAATGCCATCATTTATCCCCCATATATCATAAGATATATCTAGTTGGTCAAATTACAAACATGTGAATACCTTAATCATGTATTCTCTTGAAACATTAATACCCATTAAACCTTAGTGAAAACATGAATGCTGTCAAAAGTTAACTCTTTCCACATACCAAAATCCAAAAATTCTATATACTCAAACCATGATATAACCTTCTCCTTATATCAGTCATTAGCTCATGAATACTATCAAACATTTAATTTTCTCTTTATCCCTTCGTTATGCGCATATCATATACATTCCAAAAATATCTGAATAACATTTCATGGATACTGGTACCATTAATCATACACTTTCAAAACTCAAGGAAAGAAAACAGTGTAACAATCCTTAGATGTCTCTTTATTCCATAGTACCATGAGATTACTTATACAACATTACACATTATTACCATGTAATCATTCCACTACATTCTTAAACCATTGACCGAGCTTCAAAAATTATTTCATCTCACATATCATTTTTAGTCTCTTCATCATCAACAACATAAATACTACCCATACGACCATATTGATTCTCTTCATGAGACTTTCCCTTAGGGAATTGGTTTGCATAATTCCTGTACATTCCACATTTAAAACATTTAACCATTGTTAATGTCATAGCAATACCATTATCCTCATACCTGGTGTTAACTGAACCTTTTCCTTTGCACTTACTGGCTTTGTGTCCTTCTTTTCCACACCCCAAGCATCTTCCAGTTCCTTTGAAACATTCTCCTTGATTCCTCTTCCCACATGATTTACATATGGGAAATTGAACTTTCTTTCCTCTATGATCATCATGAAACTCCATCTTTCCCTTATTGGCCGAGTCAGGAAACTTACCAAATTTTACTTTATTGATCATATTATGAGATTTCTAATTCGGCATAATAATGATTTTTGGACTTCCAAATCCCATTTAATTTGGTTGTTCATAAAGAATATCATTCCATTGTCCATCATATCCTCTATTATCGTGAATCGTCTTGTTTCCAGCCATTTTCTAACACCCAAAAAAGAATAGTGTGAGAGGAAAAAATCATGCTAGGGAAAGCAACATAGTAAAGGGGGAGTACCCTCAATATCTAACTTCTTAGGTTAAATTATAATATCGTTACAGTAGTTCTAGGACCATATTCTATAAGTATACTTATCCTTAGGGACATCCCTAGACATACCTTAGAAATATCACTAGGGATCTCACTAATGTTTTCACATCCTAGTTTCCAAAGGTTGACTAAACTTTTCCTCTGATACCAACTGTAGAGACCCGAATCTTGACGTACATAGACATTACATTACTTTTGCAGAATACTTAGTACATAACAAAAACACACACATAAGGACCGTAATAGTTTAGTGTCTTTGGAAACTCGAAATATAATCTTCTAATCGTGGTGAAAGATCTTCAACATCTCCCATAAAGATCTTCTTTTTTTTAAACCTAAATCCTTTCTTTATGTCCTGGGGAAAAGAAAACATAAAATGGTGATCTCAAATTCTTAGTAAGGGTAAAAAAAAGAAATATCAATCACGTCATATTCATAAGAATATATCTTTTGGAAATTTTAACCTGTAAAAGAGATCATAATTTCATAACATGGGATAAATCATTGTAGTGAAATGTAATCCCAATAATCATAACTTAAACATGAAACTTTGTGGCATACACACATAATTATAGAGAATCATTTCTTATTAGTCAAGACTCATTGCCAAGACTATCTTAGTGGAGAAAGTCCCTTTCTGAACCGAGTTCACTCCTCGTTTCAGTCCTGTTTCACTGAACTGGTATAACCTACCATTCCAGCCATATCTATCTCATGAGATATAAAATCTTTTCCCAATTCATTGGAGGGAGATATAGGTCCCACCCATCTCATAATGATACCATTCTTATGTGTGCCACAAAATCATAAACCATACATTGTAGCATAACCCATGTAATAAAAATGAGAATCTTAAACATCGTGACATCATAAAACAATTCATATAATATAAAGGAATTCATAAAAATAATTCCATCACAACATAATCAAATCAATGTAATAATAGAGATAAAAACAGAACCCTTTATTATCTTATATGGAAAATAATTTTGATAAAACACTTGAACTCCATTCTTGAGGAAAATATCCTTTCTACTTCAAAAACACTTTTCCTTTCTTAATATGTCATAAATTATAATATAAAAGAATTTGATTAAAAATAAACTTGAAAACTTGTAAAGGTCGGCCGAGAATGAAGGCTCAAAGTGTTGTGAGGAAGAGGGAGGAGGAGGTGCCCTTTTATAAGGGAGGAGAGGGGTACCTTTGGAATAACTAAACTATTATTTTATTATAAAGTCAAATTCAGTATTAAATAGCTCAAAATTGATTTATTTTGAAGATAAGGTGGGGATGGGTCGAACTTCTCTCATCCAATATAATTTAGAAAAGTTTAGGTTCCTATTTTAACCTTATCATTTAGATTTAACATTAAGTTAAATAATTTTACTTTTACCGTGTCTTCTTGTGTTCTTAAACTATAAGGTTAATAAACTTACTATAAGAAGCCAAAAGAACCCCAAGTTGTTTATTATTAATATATAAAACCTTATCTAAGTCATTTGGCCGATCCTTATATTTTTATAAATAAAATAACAATTAATAATATAATATTTGTTTTAAAAACTATTTTATGTCAATTTTGACACTATTTAGTAATTGATTTTTGTGAAAATCATAACATAATGATTAGTTCAAAAAAAGTTAATTAAATCAATAATAACATGTCATATTAACTTATAAAATTAGTTTAATTAATAAAAAGTCTTAAATTACATTTATTTGGGTATTTATAACATCAATTATGTCAACATTTCATTAATAAGACAATTACTCCATCATCTTTGTGTCATAATAAATGATAATTATTTAATCCCTAAAAATTCTAAATAAATTCCTATGATTTAGATAATTGTATTATCTTTCTGGATACTATTCATGTTCTAAGTTTCATGAAGTTTATCACTAAATTAAAATTATTATACTTATAAGATTTAAGAAAGTGACATGTTGTCACATTCTTTGGTTTTAATAATAATTTAATTATTTTCATGGAAAAAAGTCCATTAAATGAATATAATCCGACCATTAGGTGATATGGGTCGACTTTTAGTCATCCAATATGATTTTTACATGTGTTAGGGTAATTTTATAATATTATATTTACCCTTAATTACCTGATTTACCTTAAACTATGGTAAATAAAATTTACCGTAGTTACTATTCATAATTCCCAAAAATAGAAAGTAGCTTATTAACATAATTTGAATCCACTTATTCCAAATATGGATTCCATTTTTTCAAATTCAATACACAAAAGTTGCATAAATTAAATTAAAATTAATCCCGTTGTCGAAAGAAAACGGTTTTTCTTTAAAACATTACAAAAGATTGAATTGATTTATCCTACAAATTCAAGGTATAATCAATGATAATGACATACATTATATTAAATGGTAAAAATATATTCTATTTATACTTTAAAAACATTAAATATTATAATTTAACCATATAAATTATTGCGATGAAAAAAGTATTTCTAATTAAAATATAGCGTGTTTTCACTATTTATCAAAATATGAAAGTTACCAGAATGATATGAAAATTTATCCAAAAATTTGTTCCATGATTCCAAAGAAGAATTTTATTTTTTCAAATAGAACTTATAAACATTTCAAAAACTAGATTTAAAGTGGGTGCGCCATCAAAAGGCGGCAAAACTGCATTTTTTTTTAAAATACTTATTTTACCCGAAAAAATTATTTTGTTCTTATACCATGTTTTAGAAAATGTGTAAGACAGATAATAATGTTATAAGATTCAAAATTTAGTTAATACTATTCATAACGGCTAGTTCATAGTAATATTATAATAATATATCGTTGTTTAGTAAAACCCGGTATTGCGTACAACACACGCTATCGAGGAAGGTCGCGATTACGTGTAATGCAAGCCAAGTCAGGGTTGCGTGCTGTGCAAGAATCCTTCGTTGTATCGTATAAAATAAACCAACCATATTTCATTTATACATTGAATATATATATATATATACTCAATGTTGCGTAGAATAACTATTATCAAAATTGTGTGTAACACGATCCAAGAATAGTGTTGCGTATACTGCAAGCTAATACGGTGTTGCGTATAGCGCAAGGTAATCTTGGTGTATCATACAACACAATACATTAATGAAATTAAAAGAATGTTTTTCATAAAATCTCGGGGTGTTACAATACATGTATGGACAACCCATGTACATACAAACTACTTTTTCATATTTCTAAAAGAACTTCATGGACTGTGTTGTGCATTACCAGCTTGGACTTTAGAGTTGTTGTTTATCATTTCCTTAGTTCTTTCTTTTGGGTACTTATTTAGACCCTTTGTATTTGATTACTTTTCAAATTCATTGTGGGATTATTTTAGTTTCCTTAAATTTTATTATATCATGGATTTTGTTGATGGTAAATATTATATCCTCTGATCTTACATCATCTTTGACGGTAATTCCTTCCAAATATGAGATTTTTATACCCTTGGTCCTAGTATCTAACTCGAGGCCTATTGAAGGTGGGACTTAGGGGTCATCATCCCTATTCCATAATTTTTAGCTTAGAAGGTGTACCTATAGAGGGGGTCATGATAGGTTTGATAACTAAGAGTATGAGGATACTAGGTCCCCATACCCCAATTTCTTAGTGTTTTACATTATTATTTCCCTTATTTACTCATATTTATATTGGTTCAATATTTAAAAATTCTTTTATTAGGTTCCATTTTCATGTTTAGGATAATAAAAATATTGTTCTCTTTACAATCTTATATGATGTTTCACTTTCACTATGTTCTATACTATTAAATCTATTATGATGTTTGATTTTATGTTTCCCTTTTTACATTTACTTTTATTCCCTTCACATTAAATTTGTAACAATTGGTTCTCGCCCCTTATGGTATATTAAATGAGTTTCAATTGTTTTAAAATACAATGGTTAAAAGGTATTTTATATTATTTTCTAAAATAATCAAATATTATTTTAAATTAATATATTTTAAAATAATAGATCTCTAATTTAAAGGAAATAATGTGGTATGGTGAATGGTGGCCTATTGGGAATTTTTTTACTCATGAGTATATATATATTTTCAGTTTTAGGTTCATCTCTTGATCACACTCATATTTATTAATGATCCAATTCAGATGTAGTGGCCACGAGTCCTAGGTGATACTTTTTTTAGGTATGTTCATTTTTTTATTTTTATTTTCTTTTCTTGTATCAGCTATGTAAAAATTATTATTTCTTTATATGGAGGGATGTTATAAATAACTACTAATGGCCAAAGAAAATTCAAATGGAGGGGGGATTTTTGGGCATCATTTCCTTGAAGGGAAGGGTGACTGAGGGTGATTTGAGAGTTTCTTTTCTTATTATGTTTACTAATTTGGTTTATGTATTTTTTTTATTTATGCTTATCTATTTCTATCATGGACATCTTACTTATGGATAAGTCATTCTAGTTTTTTATTACAATTTCTAATGCTTCTTTAATTAATTTTTATTGGTGAAATCATTCCCAAGTGATTCTTCTATGATTCACATACAATAATTTCAATATATGGGGATCGATAATTCCCTTCCAGCCTTATCATAGTAAAAATCAAACATCATATGGAGGGATGACTCAGGTTGGTTCATAAAATTATTTTTTAGGGATATTCTTTGATTTTTGATTTCAATCTCTAGTCTCTATTTGCATATATATCCATTGTTATTAATTTATATCTCTATATTTAGTTTGACATATGATTTTTTTCTTTATCATTATATCCTTCTCAAATCACTATTACCATCTTCAATCTCTATATCCCATATTTTAAATGATTTGTCTGACCTTGGGCCTTTAGTAGTTAGTCTTTAATCATTATTCCTTTCTAGTTGGATTTCGGTCTATCGTATATCTTAGTATTCATTTGTCTCTAATATTTTACATGTATATTTTTTATCCAATTTATATATCTAACTTTGATTTAGGGGTTTATCATCTTCCAAAATTTATGGTCCCATCCCCTTCCTCTCATTCCCTTTGTTCTTCACATTTGAATATATTTCCTTTTTTCAGTCCCCAGTCTCATCATTCTAATCTTTAGACTCTGGGTTCTGATATATGGTCTCTCGTACTTGATAATATCCTTTTTTTATTTTTCTTAATTCTTTTTGGGTTCCCTTTCTATGGTCCCTGGTTCCTATTTATGTTTCTATACCCATTATTTTATTTTTTTTCTATCAATATCTAGACTTTAGCTCCATCTTTATCCTTTGGTCTTCATATTGGTTTCTATCTATAGTTTGATATAATATATTTATCTCTATATTTATATCATTTTACAATATCCATGTCCACATCCAATCTATATCTCCCATATTTTATATGATTTATCTAACCTCCAGTCTTAGGTAGTTATTATCCAAACATTGTTTATCGATAGTCGTCTTTTATTCTGTGGTCTATATCTCTATTTTTTAGTCTTTTAACTCTAATAACAATCTATATATTCTTTTTTGTTCATTTTCACACAAATTTTCTCATCTCATATCTCTATATGTGGTCTCTCATCTCTCATTTTCATTATACTTGTTCTCTGTCATCTCTATACTCTATTCTCTATCTCTGGTCATTGTCTCCAATATTCAATCATCGGTCCCCATCACTAGTTTTCATCCCCAGTCTTCATCATTGATCTTTGATCACTCACCTCCCATTAACTAACTCCAATATTATCTTAGTCAATGTTGTCATAATCATGAGTTAACATGCAGGATTTTCTGATCCTATGATCCCTACAACCTCATGCTAAATTGGATATATAATTGATTTTATATTTGGATCATTGAGTTAAACATGATGAATCAATATAATTGTTGGTTTGGAAAATTCCAATGAGACTAATGATATCATCTTTTGGTTCAGGTGGTCTCTATAGGATCAAACTACACAAAAAACAAAACTCATTAACTATATTTAGGTTTTAAATTTTGAAACATTAGAGAAAATTGTTTACAATTATTTTTTATCATAATTTAAAATATCTTACAACTCTCAATCATTACTCCATTCATGATCTAAAAATGATAATGGATCTAAATTATGACTCAAATAAATCATTACCACACTCACATGGCCATAAGTGGAATTTGATCATGGATCATGTCTCTTTTTTAATCAATGTTACTTACTACTTGAAAGAATAGGAAATACGGTGAACTGTTTGAGGAAGAACTCTCATCGATTTATGGTGGTGGAAGCCATCGTTAACTACTAAATGAGAAAGAAAAGGTCCCTATTTGAAGTTAATCCCCTTTTATAAATAAAACCATTTGGTCATTTATTTCATGTTATTTTACCTTTTCTCATGACTTTTTTCATTTTTATTTTGTGATGTGTATACATTTTAATTTAAGATAATACTTTTCTGACAATATTATTATATTTTTTTGTTTTTACATCTTGTAAATGTATATAAAGTATAAAAAACTTCTTAAGGTAGAATGTTAAGATATTGATCTTGATTCTATAAGATATAATCCCTCCCACTAGTTTTTATACTATAATAATATCCTGATTCTGACAACCTTGGTATATGTTTATTACTCTATATTTATTTTATTTTGTTTTTTGTATCGTTAATTTTGTATTATGCATGATGTATTGTGAATTAAAAATTGTGTTATATATTTTACCTTATGTTCTATTTATGATTATTTTTGTATTATGTATTTTTTAATATTTTTCTTGTATTTTGTGTTCTATATTGCTTATTATGTATTGTGTGTTGTGTCTGGATTTTTTATTCATTCTTTGTTATTTCTTTAAGCTCTGATCTCAATCCTGGATCTTTATTTTTTTGAGTTTCAAATATTTTGTATATGATATCTCTTAATAACTTATATTTGTATCTCTCATGTGGTATCTATCAACTATTAACTCTGATCTAACCCATCACCTTTCTTCTCTAATATTTTTCAATATTCTGTGCAGTTAATTATTAGTTTTCAAGTCTTTGTTATAGTTTATGATTTATTATTTATGGAATTTGGTAACTAAGTGTTTGATCTTTGATCCCTAATCTCTGTTTTTTAATCTTTAATTTTGTATCACCTATCATTATATTAGAAGTTTACATGATTTTTATATCTCTAATATCTGATCCCTCATATTTTTATCATGTATATCTTATCAATCATCCTTTTTATCTATCCATATCATCATTTATTATCTTATTTTCACATTTCTATATCTTGAAATATTTTATCTCATATTTATCATCTCATATATCTCTCCCTTTTATTCCTTATCTCATGATTTTTTATATCCCATTTTTTTATATTTTATTTCATCTCTCTTATATTTGAGGTCTTGGTCTATGTATATTGGGTCTTCATCTTTTCTCTAAGGGTATTTGAGTCTTTTCTTATCTACAACTTCTTTTCTCTACTCCTCACTCTCTTAGTTTTTGGGTATTTCGGCCTCCTAGTATCTGACCAAATCATTGGGTCTCCACTATCCTGCCTATAGTCATTTAGATTTATTCTTGGATCTCATGTCTTTGGGTTTGAAATTTTTTACTCTCCTCTTTGCTTCATCTCCAATCATAGTCTTTGGGTTTCTAACAAAATGTATATTCCTTCTTAGGCCTCAAGGTCTTTGGGTCTCTCATTCCTCCACATATCCATGTATTTATGTATCTTGGTCTTTAGTATATGGTGTTTTGGGTCTTATGGATCTTACATTTTGCTCCTGGGTCAAGGATCTTGAATTCTTGATCTTGCTTTCTACTCAAGTCTCCATGTCTTCGATCCTCTAGTATTTTATCTCCGGTCTATGTCTCCAGTCAACACACTTTTTTCTTTGTAAATCTGGATCTCCATGCCTCATATATTTTACCTCTAGATCTTCGCTATCCACTCTCCTAAAAATACTCTCCTGAAATTGAGTCTATGTTCATTTATTTTCAATGAATTTTCTCCTTACTCTTGGGTTTTTAGTTCTTTGGTCATCATTTTAAGGTCCCTGGATTTCCAGTTTCTATTGGTTTTTTGTTCCTTGATATCTAGGTCTTTGATTATCCAATTTCATAGTCCATGGGTCTTGAATATACATGTCTCTAGTATAAAATATTCAATCTCTTCATCTCTTCTCATCTTTCTTGGATTTCTAGTTCTTTGGTCTCTCATGTTTCATCTCCCATCATCAACTCCTGGTTAAGTCTCTACCTCTTATTTTTGGTTGTTAGTCATTAGTATCTAGTGTGTTATAATCAGTTTTTTATCTCTATAAATTTCAATTTATGAATTCCTATCTTTGGATTACTATTACTAGATCTGCTATAATTTTTTCTCTCATATCCAAGTCTTGAGGCATCCTATCTCCACTCTATGATTTTTTGAGCTTTTAGTATTTTCACTCTTCAGTCTCACAATTTCCTTACTCTTGAGTCTTAAGTACTCTATTATATACTTATCTGATTTATTATCTCTATGTTTTTGAATATTTTCCAATTACTCTAAAATTTTTGGGTATTTTATCTTTTTACACGAGTCATTGGATCTCTGATATCGAATTTATTATGTCTTCGATCTCTGATATCTAGGTTTTGGGGTCAAGTTATTTAAGCTCTAGTCTCTATGTATTAGGGTTTCCCAAGTTTATAATCTTGATATATCAAGTTTTTTCTATCTTTTATCCTTGGAATCTTATCTCTTGGTCACATACCTCTATTCTCTAGTTTCCCATCTCTCATGTCTAGTCTCTCATATCTTGTCTTTCATCATCCACCTCTATCTCTAACCTATTTTTCAACATATATGTATATTATTTCTATATTCCAACCTATAGTATATAGTTTATAGTTTAAATCATTAGTATTATATATCTTTTTTGTATTCTTTTGTCTATATTCTATGTTCTTTGATATCTTACCCTCAACCATGTCTCTATATTTCTACATTTTCTCTATAGTTATTATCTCCGGTTTTATTAAATTCCTAGTATTCATTTTTCTTTTATAGTATTCTTATTCAACATTTGATATCCAATATTTGATCTATGTTCTCTACTTGGATACCCAATTTTCATTTATGGTCTCATTCTTTGATCTCAGTCTTTGTTCCTAGCTTATAGTCTTGGATTTTGGCTTCTATTCTATGATATTCCTTCTTTGGGATTATTTTTTATTTACAAAATCAAGTTCTTTTATCAGATATTTGATCTCCATATATTTCACCATATTTTATTCTTCTAGTTTTTATTTTGATTATTAGTCGTTATTCATTAGTTTTTGGTCTCTTTTATCAGGCCTTTGGTCTTCAATCTTCATTCATTAATATTTTTTCTTTGGTTTAGTCTCTTTCTTTGATTTTTGTTCCTCGATATTGTTATTTTAAAATCTCGTCCCCAATCACTGGTTGTTTTTATCTTCAATCTCAAATCTCTATCTATGTTTCCCTCTATAATCTTATTATCACTTTTAGTATTCATCCTTAACTCAATTTCCTCCCCTATATCCATCCATTGGTCGCCATTATCAGGTTTAAGATAACCATATTTACTTATTGTTCTTTCACTCTATTCTTTGGTTTACATCACTATCATCATATAGACTTATGATCTCCAATCTCTATCTATGGTACCTATCTCTGATCTCCATATATGGTATTCAATCTTTGGTCTTTTATCTCCTCTCTTCTTCTCCAACTTTGTAACATCACATTGTGAGGGTGGTCCCACCATTACTAATAGTTAAACCTACACCTATCTGTCTCATTTTCCCATTGAATAATACATTCTTATGTTATAATTTACACATTCCATAACCCAACAATTCAAGTGGATTCATATACACTTGTTGGTATAAATTTTTTCATTGTACCCATTTTCAATGTAATATTATAAAATCCTATTTTGTGACCTTTTCATATATTGTATTTGATTTTAAGAAGAGAAATTGTATCGAGATACTCTTCCTAATAGTCTAAAATCCTTGAGTTGAGATGCTTCTCTTAGAAACCCTCAAATACTTTGAGATCATCCATATCGATTTTGGGATCTCTATTCATTTCATTGTTTACCTAATTATATAAACTGTCTCATCTTCATGTCAATGCAATTAGACCTTAAACCCCAACTATATTTGGTCAAATATTTCCATCCTTAAACATCAACCTTCATTATTCCTTATCATGTTACATATAACTTCATGAAATATGGTTTATCTTTCATAACATTAAAACGAATCAGAGGGTTTAATTCTATGCTACATCACCTTCTTTCATTAGACCCAAATCTAATCCAGAATCCATAAATCTCCATATCTATCATTCTATAAATGGTATTTAGTCTCTATTATTCCTCTATTTATAGTTTTTGGTAGTTAGTCTCTTGTTTCAGTGTCCATCTCAGACCTTATATATCATGTTCACATCCTCATGTTTTTCTCCCATTTAAGTATTAATTTATATCACATTTTTCACCTTTTCCTTCTCCATCTCCAGTCTCTTGTATGTCATCTCCCTGACTCTGTTTTCCATTCCAATCTCTATTATGAATTTCTAGTCTCCAGTATACATATTTCTAGTCTGAAATCACCCATATCCCCTCTCTTGTCTAGCACTCTATTCTCTTTTCTCGTTGTCTTTATATTTTCCTTTGATCTTTGATTTCATATCTCCTTTTCTATCACTATTGTTTTAGTCACTTTCTTCTTCTTATCATTATTTTTCATCATAATATTTGTCTCCCATGTCTATATTTATTCTCTATCTCCATATCTCTATCTCTCTATAGCCTTTCCTGTCTATTATATCATATAAATAATCATCATAATTTGAGTCTCTACTCATTATTTTTAATATTTTACTTTTATCTCTATAATTTTTCTCTCTTTTAGGTTTTTTCCTTAATTATATGTATGTGTCCACTTCTTTATCTTATGTTTGTCTCTATCTTCCACTCCATATCTGGTTTCTTTTCAATATTTGACTCAACTATATAATTTTGTTATCACATATTTGATTTGAATTATTTGGTCTTTGTTCTTTAGTATTTGGTTTCCATTCTCTTTTATTGGCCTATTTTCATTTACCTTCAGTGTCTATTTAAAATTTAATCCATTGTTTCTAATCTCTATCTACTATTTCTATTATATGTTATATCATGTCATTTTTATCTTATTTTTTGGAGTTTGTTCTTTGTCTTCACTCTCTTATCATCATTCTAATCTCTCATCACTCATATATTTTTGTTTTCAACCACTGATTCCATCTCCATCTTTGATTTTTAGATTTTTTTATTTAGCCTTTTATCTCTATTTTAGAATCATCATTCTCCAACAATCAAATCGAATTCCTCAATTTTTGAAATCATATATTATTTCTATAATCTTAATAATTCTCTATGTCCTTTTATACCATTATGCTAGTTAGTATTTGATATTAAAAGTCTCATCAGACAGAGGAAATTTTATTTTCTCATGTTATTGTTTGATTGTTTCACCATCATAATATGTGATTTGGTGTATTTCTATTCCCATTTCCCATTGTTATATATAATTTATATATCAATATATTTATCAATGGTCTTTTTCTTTGTACTATTAAAGGTAAATTTAGGTTACTAAAGATTATAATTTCATGGATACAAAGGCGGTGTGTGTTTTTTATTCCTTATATTGTTTTTACTTGTTTCTTTATTTCTTCATATTTTTAGTAGGGTTCATTTTTATAAGTTATATTATGTTGGTGTAGTGAAGCTTCCAAATTCTATTTTATATATTATATTAAAGAATCATTACGGTAAATATTTAGATACTTTTGATTTTTCTATGAGATGGAGGATTATCAGTGGAAATATTACTTCTTTGGTGACTAATTCATTTATTTGAAATGGTTCTGGTATATATATAATGTCAACCTCTTTATTTTTAACATATTTTATACACTGATCTCTTCGATTTTGAGTTTGAATTCAACTTCAAATTCAACATCTTATTCTTTCTCTACATATTTTATGTATTTTTTATTTTTTATTATATATTATTTTTATTTTGTATTTTTTAATATTTCATGTGTTTTTTCTCTTGTTTCTGGCTTTGTTATTTTGTATTCTTCATTTTATTTCCTTTATTATGTTTTTTGTATTATGTGTCTTTTATTATATTGTGTATTATATTTTTTGTTTTGTATTGTGTATTTTTTTCTCTTCTCGTTTACATATTCATTAATTCATGTTTTATGTTTTTACTTATCTTACACTATTTTCTATCTTTTGTCATGTGTTTTCTTATGTATTTTGTGTTATGTATTCTATATTTTTTATGTATTTTTTATGTATTTTTTATTTTTTTGTTCCATGTTTTATATTCCTTATTTTGTATTTTGTATTTTATAAACTAATTTTTGTGTTTTTTATTTTGTAACATTTATTATTTAGTTTGTATTGAGTTCTTTGTTTTTTGTTATCTATATTTATGATTTTCTTTCTAATTTATTCAATTTTTGATTATGAAAAAACAAGATTTCAAAAATTCAATATCTCATATATGATATTTCATTTTCATACCTCTAATTTATCTCTCTCAAACTATAGTTCTCATCTATTATGTTTATCTATCATCCTCATTATTTATTATTTTTTCTATGGTGGACTTTGGAATTTCATATTTGTTATTTGGGTCACTAATCTCTAACACCACATCAGAAATCTTGAATCTATAGTCATTGGATCATAATGTCATGGGTTAATCAGACATTAAATCATTCATCTCTCCACTTTTCACCACTCATCCCTATTCTCCCATCATTTTATTTATCATATATCATCTCTCATATTCATATATCTTATTTATATTTTTATGTTCTTCATTTATTTTTAAAAGTTATTTTTTATTTGTTCTCTATATTTCTATATCCTTTATCAAAAATATTTATCTATGTTTCTCCCTTATATTCACCTATCATATAAATATTTGTATCTTTAATATCTTATCTTAGATATTTATTTTTTCTCTCATAAGTGCTCTCTTTTTTGTATTTTGGATATCCAAACTCAATGTTTTTTCCCAATTCATTTATTTCCATTTATTTATATATATATTTCAGATTTTTATGTAATTTATATATGATATCCATTGTTACAAGTTTGATCTCTACTATCTGATATTTATTGTCCAATTTCTGGTATTTGGGTCTCTTCTTATCTCCTCTTTTTTGTCCTTTAAGTCCTTATTCTTCATTCTTTGAGTCTCCAAGTCTCTAGGACGTTACTATTTTGATATTTTCTCTTCATGATTTATTTTCCACATTCTTCACTCTTTTACTCTCTTTTTATTTGATTCATATTTAATTACTCTTCATATCTCAACATATCTAGTTTTATGGTATCTATGTTTACTCTCTTCACTCAAAGGTATTCGGGTCTTTTGTATTTGGTTTTTCGTTTATCGGTTTTGGGTGTTTACTCTTGGTTCTCCTCTCATCTTTATCTATGTTTTGTGGTCTCTATCTCAATTTTCATCTGTTTATGATCTCTAACATGTATCTTTATTCTCTAGTTTATTTACTTTCCTCTTATATAGTGTTAGATCATCTTCTTTAATTTTTTTCCCCATTCATATCCTTAATTTACCTTCATTATTTATATGTGTATAAATTTTCTATTTATTGTTCCCTAGTCTCATGACTCTAATCTTCAGGCTCTAGATTCTGGTATGTGGTCCCCCATATTTGATCATAATTGTTTTATATTTAACCTCATGCTTTGTGGGTTCCATGTCTACAGTCTCTAGTTCTTTTTTTGTATTTATGTTTTTTATATTTATTATTTGATTTTTTTATTTCAATCATTACCCTCTAGTGCCATCTCTAGTCTTCAATCTTGTCCTAAGTTTCCATATATTTTTAGATATAAGATATTTTATTATATCTTTGTATCCATCTCCAATCTCTATGTCCATCTCCAATATTTTTCTCTCTTCCTCTATAAAATGTATCTGACCTTCAGCTCTTTGGTAGTTTTTTTAAAATCAATATTCATTGATAGTCAAATTTTTTATTTGTGATCAATATCTCTATTTTTTGTCCTCCAGACTCCAATTATACTGTCCATCTTCTATTATCTTAATAATCACACCTGATATTTCATCTCATTTCTTTATATATAGTCTCTCATCTCTTATTTTCATTATAATAATTCTTTATCTTCTTTATACTCTATGTTCTTTGTATTTGGTCTTTTTCTTCAATCTTCATACTTTGGTGCCTTTCCATGTTTTTCTTCTATGATCATTCATATTTGATCTTTATTCACTTGTATACCATTAACCAACTTCCATATATCATCTATGATATCTAGTATCTTATTCTATGGTAGTGGATCTGCACTAAATTTTGCATAATCATGAGTCAACATGTTATATTTTCTAATCCTATGATCCCTGCATCCTCATGCTAAATTGTAGATATGATTGAGTTTATAATATTTGTTGAGTTAAACATGGTTAATTAGTATAATTGTTGGATCAGAAGATCCTAATGAGAAATATGATATCATTTCTATGGTTGGGTGGTCTTGGTAGGTTCAAAACAGCCTAAAATCATAAGTGTATTGATCATATTTAGATTGAAACTTATAAATATTAGGTAAAATCATATACACTTATTTTTTATCATAATTTAAACCCCATTAATACTCTCAATCCCTTCTCCCCTCTCATTATTTCCTATAGATAGTGGCTCCTAATTGTGACTCAAATAAATCACTACACTCACTGCTATTTCATTGATGGAACTCAATCGGGGTTCCCGACTCATAAGATTGATTTTAATTGTTACTTTAAGGAGTAGAAAAAAATGAACAACTAAAGGAAGAACTCTTGTTTAATGATGGTGGTTGAAGGAACATTGTTAACTACTAAAGGAAGATTAAAGGGTCCCAATTTTATGTTTAATTCCTTTCATAATTGAAAACCTTTTGTTAATCTATTTGATGTTATTTTACCTTTTTCTTGACTTTAGGATTTTTTATTTTGTGATGTGTATTCATTTTAATTTAAGAAAATTATTTTTGTGGAAATATTATTATGTTTTTTATTTTGCATCTTGTAAAGGTATATAAAATACAAACAAGGTCCTAAGATAGACTACTAAGATAATAATCTTGATTATATAAGTTGTGATCCCACCCATAAGTTTTGATACTATGATAATATCTTGGTTATAACAACCTTGGTATTTTTCTTTTTTTGTTTATTGTTTATTATGTACTGTGAATAATGTATTGTGAATTGTGTATTGTGTTATATATTTTACCTTTTGTTTTCCTTATTCTTATTTTTGTACTATGTATTTTCATATTATGTTTCATGTATTTTGTGTTCTATATTTTTTATTTTTTATTGTGTATTATATCATGTTATATATATTTTGTAATCATTTTCCCTTATTTCATTGAACCCTGCTATCTCATCAAAATATTCATTTTTTCAGTATTTGATCTCTGATATCTGATATCTTCAAATCACATATTTGTGTATCTCTCACGTCGTGTCCCTCATATATTCAACATAATATAACACATCATATTCATTATCTAATCTTTTTTCTATGTTATTTTTATTTTATTATTAGTTATATGATATCTAGTATAATCTATAGTTTCTTATTTATGGACTGGTAAATAGGTATTTGATCTTTCATTCATAGTATATGTTCTTAAATACTAAATGTTGGACCTCCTATCATTGGATCACAAGGTCACATGATATATGGAACTCCAATTCCTAATCCCACATCTTTTTATCTTGTATCTCTTATCAATCATCTTTTTTATCTCCCACCCTCATCATCTATTCTCTAATCATTTTATTTTTATATCTCAGAATCATTTATCTTTGATCTACCATTAATGATATCTATTCTTTGTATTCCTTATCTCAATATTTGTCTTATCCCCTTTTTTATCTCTTATTTTATCTCTCTTAAATTTGATGTTATGGTCTTTACATTTTAGGTCTTCAATTTTTTTCAAAAAGGGTTTTCTTAAAGTATCTACGCATTATTTTCTTTACTTCCTACCATCTTAGTTTTCAGTTTTTGGGTATTCTAGTCTCTTAATATTCAAGTATTTGGGTCTCAACTTTGACCTAAAATTCTTTTCAACTGACATTTAGATCATCCATACCAGGGTTTGAATCTCCATTCATGTCAGGTATATTTTTCCCAGACTTTATAGACTATCTAACCATCAGGTCAAAACTGATGCCAAAAATATTTGATCAAATTTGTTTAAACCTAAACATCAACTGCCATTAGTCCTTTCCACCCAATTTAAATCCTCATTATAGATGGTATATCCTACATCACCTTAAAAAAACTTAGATTGGTCTTTATATACAACCTCACCTTCTTCTATGAGAGTCAAATCCATGAAAAAATCTTCAATCTCTATATATAGTATTATATTTTTGTTTTTGGTCTCTCCCTTCTTCTATTTATGGTTTTAGATATTTTTTATCTTTTATTTAGAATTTGTATTATAACATTAATCTCTGTTTTACAACTTCAAATATGATCTCCTTTTCATGTATCATTTTCCTTCTTCATTTCCAATCTCTTTTCTATTATCTCCCTCTTAGTTTTGTTCACTAGTCCTATCTCTTCTAAATATTTCATGTTTCAAATGTCCCTATTTCTAGTCTATAATCTCTTGTCTTCCTATATTTGATTCCATGTCTACTTTTATACCCTTGTTTTTTTTCAGTCTATGTCTTATTATATTATTGTTTCTTCTAACCTCAATCTTTTTCTATCTTTTCTATATTTGGTATATATCTCAGTCTATATCTCCATCTATAGACTTAGATCTATAATATCCTAGAAACCATCATCATAATATGAGTTGACACTCATCATTATTTAATATTTTATTATGGTTTCTTGAAATTTTCTCCCTTTATAGTCTTTTGTTTTTGTTCGTATCTCAGTGTCCACTTTGGTCTCTGGTGTTTTTATTTGTCTCCCTCTCCATATTTGGTATCCTGTCCATTTTTGAATCAAATCTCTAATCTTTTTTTCTCATCTCTGAAATGGATTATTCAGTATTTTTTCTTTAGTAATCAGTCTCCATTCTCTAGTCTTTTCAAATTTTCATTAACTTATGGTCTCCTGTCAAAATTTACTCCCTTGTTTCTAATCTCCATCTCATATTTATATCTGATTCGGTCAATTATATATTCCTTTTTTTGAGTTTTTAATTTTTATTTCACTCTTCATTCATCATTATCTTCTCTCCACCCTCCCATATTTGTGTTTTCAGACTCTGGTTTTATCTATATCTCTAATTTTTAGTTTTTTTATTTAGTATTTTATCCATATTTTATGATAATCAATCCTTTTATACTCTAAATCTATTCTTAAATTCTTAATATACAATCCTTTATCAACAATATTCATGTATCTATTTTCAATTATTTAAGTATGATTCTTGTTTTTCTATGTCTCTAAACTCTTGTTTCTGAGTCTCCAAGTTTTTATATTTACTCTCCACTCTCTAGGTCTCTTGGTATTTTTCTATAGGCCATTATGTCTCAATATCTATAGCATTTGGCCTTAAATACTTCTCCAAAAATTCCACCTTCTGGTATTTTGGGATCTTATCTATAATATTTGGGTTCTGGGGCTTCAAACTATTCTTTTATATTTTTAGTTTTTTTATCTGTATTCTCTATTCACTAGTATCTAGCCTCAGGGCCTTCAATCATTAAGTCTATAAAATACACTTTTGATCCTCAGGGTTTCCCAAGATCCATGATCTATAGAGGTCTACAATATATACTCATTGAGTATTGGGGTTTCCACTAATCTATTATCTATAGGTATATAATATAAACTCTTTAAGTCTTGGGGTTTACCCTAATCCATAACCTATAGGTATCTGGTCTTCAATATCTTTCCTCACATCGTCAACCACCGATTTGTAGCCTTTAGTTCAGTCTCAATCACTTGTTTTCAATTTATAAATTTGTATATATATTCTTTGGTTTATCATCACAAAATCCTATCTCAAGTTTATAATCAGTTTTCAATAATTGGTCTTTAGGTTTATGGTTTCTAGTCTCCAATTCCGGGTTATCATCTCTTTAATTTTTCATTTGGTCCTCATCACCAACCTACTTATCTATTCCTATTTTCAGGGGTATTTTGACTCTAATTTTTTTCAATATTTTTCCTTGATCATTGGTCTTCTATTTTATGTTTAGTTTATCTTCAATCTTCATCTTCAATCTCCTATCATTAGTCTTTTTTATTTTTATTTAGTCTTCATTTCCGATCTCTAGTCAGTATCACTAATCCATGGTATCCTTATTCATTTATCAATACATGCTCATATATTTTATCTTTGATATATTTATCTAGTTCATTTATATTGGTATTTAATTTTGAATTCAATCATCGGTCGATTCTACTATTTGTCGTGGATGGTCTACCATCACCCTTTTCTTATCTCTAGTCTCAGGTCTCTGATCTCTCTATTATTTATTTTTCTATATTCAATATCTGACATGGTCACCAATATGATATTTACCTATTATATCCTCTTATGATATCCCATATTTATCTCTAGTTTTTGATCTTTGGTTTTATCTTCAGTATCTACTCCCTTGTGTTTGATCTTTTGTTTCTATTTTGATCACTAATCACCAATCTTCATCATTGATCTCTTGATTTCAATCTTTTTACTTTGGTTAATATTCATCTTCCTATTTGATTTTCAATATCTAGTATCTAATTACTTGGAAATAGTTTCCATATTGATCATTGGTATGTGGTTTCTAGTTTTCACCTCAGATTTTGATCTTTGGTTTTCAATAATTGGTTTGCAGTCTTCATCTCCATCTTCATCATGAGAACTATGACATCATTGTCTCATTTTCCATCCTCCTGTCTCTATTTTCGACTAGAATATTCATTCTCTAGTAGTTTCCTCCAATTTTTAGTCTTGATTCATTTATATTTTTTTGTATTTTTTCATGTCTCTGTTTTTTTCTTCCAATCTCCTATCATTATCTTATTCTAACTCTTCAATTTTTCATAGCAGATCTTCAATTAATGATATTTGATTTCATCTATGATCTCCTATCCTTAGTCTCTTATTTTTAATGTAAATCTTCAATTATAATCTTTTATTTACTCTCTTAAATCCTTAATATTTTATATTTTTCTCCATTTTGAACTAATACGTCTAGTCTATGTCTCATGATTTGTCACTATTTTTTTCATTGTTCTATAGTCTCTGATCTCAAATTCTACTCTCTATTTTACCTTACTATCAGTAGTGTATCTATATTCATTCTATGTTACTTGGAATCCAGTATCAAGTATCCATATTAATATCTATATTTGGTTATCATTATTGGTATCCATAAATAGTATTTGGTATCTAATCCTCTCTTTATTGTAAAATTTACTATAACATATTTTTTTCTCAGATATCCATGTCCAATCATAAATCTCAATTCTATATTTCATATATAGCCCCCAAATATCTTATTCATCTCTTTTTTGGTCATTTTTCTTTTATTTTTATCTCATATATTTTTTTCCTTGAGTATAATCTCTATATTCTATATTTTACATCCTTTTTCTGCCCCCATCTTGATCATTAGACTCAAGTCTTAGTCTTTGTTTTTTCCTTCATTCTTTAATATCCAATGTTGTATCTTTGTTCTCCAGTGTCTTTGTATCTCCCCCTATCCAATATTTATTCCTGAATTCATTTATTGGTTTTCATTTTATTTACCTTTGATCTTTATATCTGGTCTCTTAATTTTAATCTTTTTACATTAGTTAGTATTCATTTTCCTATTTGATTTTCAATATCTAGTATCTAGTTAATTATAACTAGTTTCCATCTTGATCGTTGGAATGTGGTTTCTAGTTTTCACCTCTGACTTTGATCATTGGTTTTCAATAACTGGTTTGCAGTCTTCATCTCCATCTTCATCATGAGAACTATGACATCATTGTCCCCTTTTCCATCCTCCTGTCTCTATTTTTGACTTTGATCTCCATTCTCTAGTCTTTTCCTCAAATTTTTAGTCTTGATTCATTTATATTTTTTTGTATTTTTTCATGTCTCTGGTTTTTTCTTCCAATCTTTTATCATTATCTTATTATAACTCTTCAATTTTTTTTTTCAGATCTTCAATTAATGATATTTGATTTCATCTCTGATCTCTTATCCTTAGTATCTTATTTTTAATGTAAATATTCAATTATAATCTTTTATTTACTCTCTTAAATCCTCAATATTTTATATTTGGCTCCATTTTGAACTAATACGTCTAGTCTATGTCTCATGCTTTGTCCCTATTTTTTCATTGTTCTATAGTCTCTAATCTCAATTTTTTCTCTCTATTTTACCTCACTATCAGTAGTTCCTCTATATTCATTCTTTCTTACTTGGAGTATATTATCAAGTATCCATATTAATATCTATATTTGGTCATCATTTTTGGTATCTATAAATAGTATTTGGTATCTAATCCTCTCTTTTATTGTAAAATTTACTATAACCAGTTTTTGTCTCTGATATCCATGTCCAATCATCAATCTTAATTCTATATTTCAATATATAGCCACAAAATCTCTTATTCATCTTTTTTTTCATTTTTCTTTTATTTTCATCTCAAATATTTTTTTCCTTGAGTAAAATCTCTACATTCTATATTTTACATCCTTTTTCTCCCCCCATCTTGATCATTGGCCTCAAGTCTTAGTCTTTGTTTTTTACTTCATTCTTTAACATCCAATGTTGTATCTTTTTTCTCCAGTGTCTTTATATCTCTCCCACTCTAATAGTTATTACTGAATTCATTTATTGGTTTTAATTTTATTTATCTTTGATCTTTATATCTGGTATCTTTTATCAAATATCTAATATTTGATCTTTGTCTTGGGTCTTCATATTTTTCTCCCTTCTTAGCTTTGGTCCCACTATTTACATCCAATAAATGAATTTTTTCCTTTTGATCCTATAAACACCATATTTTCTTATTTGTGGTCTTCAATATATAGCCTCAATCTTTGGTTATTGATGTTCTTTGATATCCATCCTCCATATTAGTCTACATCTTTGATATCTGTTCTTTAATATTTAGTTTTCATCTTTATCTCTTGTATTTGTTTTTTATTACTCATTTATATCTACTATTTAATTAAATAACTTTTATCAAGTAAGTTCTCATAGGTATTTGATCACCAATATGAAGTTTTCTATAACTTCTTTGATAGAAGTGGTTTTTTAAGACTGTAAAAGGATTTCGTCAACTATACATAAGTTTTTGAATTATGGAATGACAAATATATATTGATTAAGGTATCATATTATATTTTAGATGTAATATAAAAATAAAATGAATTATAAACCACATATTCATTTGATATGGTTATGTGATGACACTTCCCTATAGAATGATATTTTTATTGATCTATGGTGTTTCTTTAAAAGGGTGTTGCAAACATATATGTAGGTATATAATGTCACTGTATTTCATAGTTATAATTTTATATTCATATATATCATTCTCTTTTCCTCTTTTTATTTTTATTTTATATATTATTTTTAATTTATTTTTATTATACATCTTATAATATTTTAGGTTTTTCATATCTTGTGTTATATTTTAACTATAAATTTTATCTTTGTTTTGTGTTTTTTAATGTCCTCTATTTTCTGTGTATCATGTATCATGTTATATGATATGAATTTTGTCTTCTATATTATATTTGATAGATTAAATCTTTTTCATAATAGTTCTTGGATTCTAAATTGTGTATTTTGGGTTTTATGTTTTATATAATTTATTATTATTATATCTTATTTTTGTTTTTGGTTCCAAAAGATTGGTCATGGGTTTTTGTGTTGCTTACTTCCTTCATGATTTTTTACTGATTATGGCTTGTTTTTATAATTTTGTATTATTGTTCTATGTTATGAATGATAGAATGAGATTTGGTTTTTTATTGTAGTTATTATTTTCTATATTTTCATTTGGTGATTTCTTTTTTACCTTTGTTGAGTTTAGGTTGTGTTGTTTGTTCCTTTGAAAAAATATTATGTCAGATGTTTTTATTTTTTTTCTTTTGGGAAGATCCAAATTTTGGAAGACCTCATTCCTTCATCTCAATTGTAAATTTGACCATGGTTTTTCCATTAGTCATAAATATAGATGAGAATAAAATTAGGAACTTTTCTCAGGTTCCCTGAGAATAGAATTATTACAAAAAAATGTTATGTATTATGTACTATGTTACATATTATGTATTCTATTTTGTGATATGAATTCTTATATTTTTTTATTTTTTTATGTATTATATGCTAGGTTTTTTATTATTACTTTTGGGTTATATATTTTAGTATTATATCATATTTATTTTGTATCGTATTTTGTGGTTCATATTTTTTGTATTGTACTATGTGTTATGGGGTATGCATCTTCTATTCTGTATACTAATTTTTTTTCTATGTATTTTTTATTATGTGTTACATATTATTTAATATGTATTACAAGTTATGTATTAATTATTCTTAATTATGTATTATTTCATATATATTATATGTCATGTATTCGTTAATCTTAATTCAATATTATGTATTCCCCATTTTATTTATGTTCTATAATCTGAATTTTGAATTTCTATTTTTTATTGTATATTTTGTGTTGTACTGATTTTCTATTATGTGTTTACTATGTATTTGATCTAATTGATTTTGAATAATTAAATATCTTATCTCCCAAATCTTATCTCACATACTTGATATTTTTATAACTCAACATTGATATTTTTATACCTCATTTATAGTCTCTCATATCATCTATTATCTGTTTTCTTTAAACTCTGTTCTCATTTCTTAGTTTAATATTATAATTTATTAGTTCTCTAGTTTTTGGTATCTTGTTTATAATTTTTTATATTTAGTCACTGGTATTTACACTCCAGTATCTAATAACTATATTTTTCATATATGATCTCAAAATCATAGGATTAAATTGTTCTGACCTCTTCAGATCACTAATTTGGAATCTACCATATATGTACCTATCATGTATGATATATCATATTTGTATCTACGGTATATTATTTTTTATAATTTTATCTTTGAAGTCTCTTGTCTTTTCTAGATATCTATTAAATTTATCTCTCATATATCATCCTTTTATATCGATTATATTATTGGTTATCATTTTTTATTAAAAGTCTATTATATGTTCTAAATATCTCTTTAATTTATCTCTTATATCTCATATTTTTGTGATTCTTGTCCTATATCTCCCATCTCTAATCTCAAGTCTCAACATTTTCCTCTAAAAATATCTATTATTTTATCTATAGTTCATTAAGTACTGAGGCCTCTCATGCATGATCTCTTATCTTTCAATCTCTCTTATATTATTTGTTATTATTTTATCTTTGAACTTTGTTATCGATTCCCATATGTATTATTGATTTATCTCTGAGATATTTTATTTGTATACCTCCCATCATATATCTCCAATATATCATATCTTACCTCAAGTCTATAGTTTTTTTCTCTTTATGTGTCTATTATTTTATCTTTAGTTCTTGGTTCCCCATATCCTTTTATTCACTCTTGTGGTCTCTATGTTTTTAATCCATGGTCTAACTATATCTTGGTTTCTAGTATCCAAGTATTTAACTCTCTATTGACCACCCTCCTCTATCCAATATCCATTATCTATACCTCATTTTTCTTCTTTGTACTTTGATTAGAGTCTCCCATATCTAGTCTTTTTTCTCTATTCTTTGTATCAATTAATGAATATGTGTTATTCTAATTCATATTTTATCTTCATATTCAATGTTTCATCCCTAATGTATAGTCTTAAATTTAATATTAATTCTATGGTCTATTATCTTCATTATTCTATATCTTATCTCTAATATTGATCGTATTATCTCTACCCTCTAGTCCCTAGTCTATGATCTATATTATGTTCTCTATATTCATTATCTATTATTTGATTTTAATATTTATTCCCTAATATACTCACCCTTAAAGGATTTTTATTTTTTCTCCCCCTTGTGTGTATTTATAGTATCATTGGTCTTATTATCTAATGTATGATCTTTACTCTCCACTATCTACCCTCCACTCTTCAATCTCTGATCTCACTCTTTACTTTATACTCTTTAGTTTTAGATCTATGATTTTTAGTTCAATCTACAATATCTAGTCTCCATATTTAGTCTCCAGTATCATCTTTCAATCTATAATCTTAATTCCCTATCACCATATTTGATCCAAAATCTCTATTTTCTAATCACTGGTTTTCATTTCCATATCTTTTCTTCATCACTGATCTTTAGTCTTGGGTATCTAGTGTCAATCTCTTATCTTTGGTATCAATTTAGTGGATTTACTCTCAATATTTATATTATTTCTCTATTTATAGTTTCTAATATCCATCTCTACCTTTATCTTTGATTTCATTATAAAATGTCTAATTATCAGTCTCTAGTTTCATCCATAATATCTTCCTTCAATATTTGGTATTCATTTGAAATCTTCTCTCTATTATATTGTTTCTAATATTGGTGTTTAATTATTATTTCTGCCTTTTTGCTTCCCTATCAAATCTCTTGGATTTATCTTTTTTTTTACCTTTATCTCCAATATTTTTACTTTGTATAATTTCTTTAACTCACTTCTTCATCATCATTTACATATTTTATCATTGATCATTGCTCCCTAGTCTCTTGTATTCATCCTTCTTCATCTCTATCTCCTATGTGTTGTATCTTTTCCTCATCTCTCATCTCTGGTATCTCGTGTTCCATTTTCTTTCTTTAATATTATATGTCATTTCTCTCTAAATCAATATTTATCTTTAGTCTTTGATTTCTGATCTTTATCTCAGTCTTCTTGTCTAGTATCCAGACTTCATTCTCCAATCTCTTTCTCCCTCTATGCTCTTCCATATTTATGTTGGTTTCCAGCCTCGATCATGGTCTTTGTATCTAGTCTTCAGACTCCAGTCTCCTATCACATTCTCCCTATAACCCTTTATATTTATCAAGGTTTTTATATTAATCTTCATATCCAAATTTTTCTGTATCCTTGACATCTTATCTATATTAATTTATTTTCATCATTTTCTCATCGCTTATCTACTCTTATGATTCTAACCTCTTTACTTTTCTCAAGGATTTTTCTTTCATCTTAGTGTCATTATTTGATCATTGGTCTCTATAGTCCCCATCTCTAATATTTGATATTCATCTCTTTGTTTTCCTTCATCTTTATTTTACATATTCACATGATCATTGTATCTAATCTACATTCTCTAGTTTCTAGTCTTAATCACTATGTACATCCTTTACTTATATCGATCTTTAGTCACTGGTCTTCAGACTCCATTACCATCTCAAGTCATTAAATTTCATCATTATCTAGATCTTCATCTACCTTTGTTTTACTTATGTTGTAACTATAGTATTTTCCCTTAATTTATTATCTTCAACTCTATTTTTAACTCCATCCCCAATCTTCAGTCTTTGAGAATCGTGTCTTTAGGTATCCCAAATCTCATCTCCCTATTATTTCAATCCTTATTTTGGCTCTTTAATTTTGGGGATTCCCATATCTATGTTTTCAATTCCCAATCTTTCATATCCTTTCTCCCATCACATATCACCTATAAATTATCATTGTTTGTTTCCTTCTGAATATCTATATGTAATCTATTTAGTTATCTCTATACTTATCTTCAATCATAAGTCTCCATATTCTTCCTCTATCCCTGTCATCGACCACTGTCTATCCCCATTTATGGTCCCCATCATTGTCTCTACCTTTATCTTTGGGATGTTACACGGATAAAACATCAAGCACTAACTAAAAGGTTATCTAAGCTGGATGTGAGATTGATTCTCAATAGGAAAAATGGATTTTCCAAGATCAAGTTATTTTTTTGAAATGTTTTTGTGACCATTGTAAGCTTATAGTGTCAATATCTTTCATTTTCAGTCTTTTTATTTGTATCTCTCTTTATCTCACTTTTTTTGTGATATTTTATTCCAAATTATTATGTATTATGTATTTTATATTACGTATTGTGTATTTTTTATTTTATATTATGTTTTCTATTTTAAGGAGATATACTATTTATTAAAAACTAATAATGTTGAAAGAAAATTCTAAATTTTAGAAAGAGATAGATAAAAAAATATAGAGTTTTAGATCAAGTAAAATTCATAAAAGATGAAAGGCAATCCATTTTGAAAGATGAGGAAATTAAGAAAATATGAGGACTCTACTTTAATAAACTCTTTAAAAAATAGTGGACTCATTGATTAGACTTAGATAATCTATGTATAAGGATAGATGAATTCAATTCTAACTATTATCAAAAAGTGCATCCTTTTGATGCTAAATTTGATTTAAGATGTATAGAAAATGGTAAAACAATTAGGTTAGAAAACATATAAGTTGAAGTGTGGAAAGATATAGAGGATTTGAGTACAAATTGTATCACTATGTTATTTAATTAAATGATTAAATCAAAAAAATTTCTTATGAATGGAGGAATAGTTCTATAGTACCTGTGTATAAAAATAAACAATACATTTTATGTTTTTTAAATTAAAGAGGTATCAATTTTATGAGTCCAACCATGAGGCTTGGGATAGAGTGATTGAATATAGGATATATAGGGAAACTAAAGTTTCGAATATTCAAGTTGGTTTTATTTCTCATCATTAAACCACAAATGCAATGATTAGAGGTCTAATGGAGTATTATTAACAAAAAGTCAAGATTTTCATATGATTTTAATTGATTTGGAAAATAAATGATAAAGTTTCTAAATTGATTTTATGAAAATATA
Organism: Viscum album; assembly: GCA_963277665.1. Taxonomy (NCBI): domain Eukaryota; kingdom Viridiplantae; phylum Streptophyta; class Magnoliopsida; order Santalales; family Viscaceae; genus Viscum; species Viscum album. The sequence continues at coordinate 1,737,871,640 of OY728156.1, forward strand.
TTGAAATAAAAGTATATCAAACTCATCTAATATATTTATAAAGGGGTTTTTACTTGAGTTATAACTCTAGTAGGTGAAACTAAAGACTTTTCTATAATGATAGGATTGCATCAAGGTTCATCTTTAAGACCATTACTTTTTTACTTTAGTCTTGGAAGAACTTATAAATAATATTCAAGATGATATATCTAACTAAATTCTCATTATTAATGATATAGTTCTCATTGTAGAATCTAAAGAGACTATTAATTTAATATTAGAGTTATGGGGAGAAAATTTAGAATCAAAAGGTTTTTATCTCAGTAGTTATAAAAAATATACAGATTTTCATATTATTAAAGGATTTTATAATAATGTTATGTATGTGAGATTTAAAGGAAACATTATTTGAAAAATTGATTGTTTATTATATTTAGGAATATTTTTTCAATGTGATAATGTAGACGTCTCTCATGGGATTCGTGTTGGATGGATGAAATAGATTAAGTCTTGTGGGGTGATTTGTGATTGTAAAATTCCACTAAAATTATTGGGTAAATGTTACATGATTTTTATTATACCAACTATTGTATACGTTGGTGAGAGACTTTAATGATACACCATAAACAAAAATTAATGGTAACGGAAATAAAAATATAAATATGAACATGTGGAATACTAAGATCAATAATAATAGAATTGAATGTTCTAGATAAAAAATTAGAGTGGCTTGATTGATGAGAAGATGATTGAGACATGATTAATAATATTTAAAATTTTTAGAATAAGGCCTGAGGATTAACTTATTAATAAGGAAAGATTAAAGAAAATTTCAATTATTAAAAGAAGTACAGGTGGACCAAAATCCAAAAACAAATCATTGAAGATGATATTGTTCTAAATGATTTCAATATAAATATTTTATCCAACACAGTCAATTTATGATGTTTAATCTATGTATATAACCCCATTTAATTGAGTTGAAGGGATTGTTTATTCTTTTATTTTTATTGTATATACTATGTATTTTGTAGTATGTTACATGTTTTGTGTTATGTCTTTTGTCTTTTGACTTATGACTTCAATATGGATTTTGAATATAAATTTATACTTTAGGATTTATGTATTTTTTATTTTATTATATTATGTATTCTATTTTATATTTTATATATTATAATGTATTATGTGTTATGTATTATTTAATATGAATTTCACATTTTTTTACATGTATTGTGTTCTTTATTATGTAATTCTGGTTCTATATTTTTTGTTCTATCTTATTTTTTTATCTTGTATGTTGTGGATTTTTTATCATGTCATGTCTTATAAATTTTTTCTTATGCATTTTCTCTTCTATATTTATGTATTATTTATGTTTATTTTTTATTTTATGTTATTTATTATGTATTATGACTTTTTTATTTTTTTATATATTTTACATATTTTAATCTTTATTCTTATTTTTTTGTATTTTGTTTTGTATATAATATATTTTTAATTGTATATTGTGTCATTAATTGTAGGTTATGTATTATTTATTACTAAATGTGTATTGAGAATAATGTATTTTTTAATATATTTTTTCTATTGTGTATTGTTTTATGTATTTTATTTTCTATATTTTATGTTTTTTGTATTTTATATTTTGTGTTATATCATCTTAATTGTATAATTTAGATCATGTCATGTATTATAAAATTTTTCCTTGAATATTTATGATATTTTTGGGTACCTTGTATTGTGTATTTTTTATGATGTACTATGTATTGCATATAGGTTTTATATTTTTTTTCTTTTATATTTTTTATATCATGTTTATTGCATATGTTATATCATCTCATATATTCTAACATCTATTCTTATATATTTATGTCCTTTTTGGATATTTTTCTATTTTTATGATGTATTTTTAATTTCATATTATGTTGTATATTTTAAATTAGTTATATTATTAATTTTGTATCATGAATTTCATATTCTATAGTTTTTATTTTGTGTTTTTAAATATGTATCTATATTTTTTATTATGTGTTGTGTTTTGGGTCTTGTGTTCTTTTTGGTTTTTATTATTTTTCTACTGTATCTCTATTATCTAATCAAAATCATCATTTCTTGAATATATCAACTTTTATTTTTTATCCCTCAATAACTTATCTTCATGTTATATGTCATCTTTATTCTCTAATATTTATTCTATGTTCTCTAATATATGGTATTTTGAATAATCTATGGTTTCTTATTTATGTTCTTTATTAACTAGGTATTTTATCTTCAATACAAGATTTCAATTATTGAATCTCATATTTTGGATCCCCTATCGATGGATAATAGGATCTTTAGATCTCTAATTTATGATTCGTCAACTTTTTCTACCATATCTTATCAATCATCCTTGTATATCTCAACTTCATCATTGATTCTTTGATCATAGATCTATCATCTTAGATATCCATTATTTTATTTTTTATCTTCGTATTTTTCATATCTATGTTTGTATATCTCATCTCTTGTATGTCATATTCTGAACTTTGCTTTGTGTTTTTTGGCTCCTTGATTTTTGAATTTATTCTCTATGTTCTTGGTTTACTAGTTATTTAGTACATGATATTTTATTTCTAGTCTTTAAGTTATCACTCTCTATACATAGGTCTTTGGGTCTTTGGATCTCAAGGTATCATGCCTTTTTCCTCCTAGTATTATCTCTCTTCTCCATATTTTGTGCAATACATTCTTCGAATTGATTCCTTGATCTTTGATTTTATATGAATTTTATTTTAAAACATGGGTTTTTAGTTGTACGATATTCATTATATAGTCCTCAGGTCTTTGGGGTCTATTAATTTTAGTATATTATGTATATGTATTTTAGTATAAAATTTATTATTCTAAAGGTTTCAAATATATGTGTCTTTGGTCTCAAATATTTGGACTTTATGCCTCTTTTATTCATTTTCAATTTCTAGGTCTCTGTTATTGGTCTCTCATATTCTTTATATTATCTTAAACCTATGATTCAGTGCCACCACTAATTCTTTTTTTCTAGTATTCTTCCTCTAGTTTATTTTCATTAATCTAATTTCTTCAAACTATACTTTTGAGTTTTTGAATTCTTGTTTCTAGTTTAATAATTCATGGAATCCAAGAAAATGATTTCTAATCTTTCTATCTTTGTGATTCTAGTCTTTGAGTCACTTATATTTTTCTCTTGGGTATCTATGCATTCTTCTATCTCTAATTTTGGATTTCTGGTCATTTTTTCTCCAATAATTAGGTCTTCTCTCTCTGCTCTTTTGGGTCTCTAAGTCTCCATTGTTCAGTTTCACAATTTACTCATTCTTGAGTTTTCAGTTATCTTGTCTCCACTCTTGGTTTTTTTGTAATTTCACTCTACCTTTTGGTTTCTAGGTCTCTAAATTGATTACTAGTCTTTAAATCTCTAATATCTAGTCTCTATAGTTTTTGGTCTTCTAGTAATTAAGATTTTTATGCAAGCATGAATTAGCTAATTCTTGATTTTTGAAGCCTCAAACCCAAGAAAAGTGAAAAATATTAAATTTATCCAAGATAATGACTTCAAATATAGTTTATGATGGTTCTGATGGTCTTGGGGAATGATGTTTACCATTGGGATGAGTTTTGGAAAGATTCTATATTGGTTAGTTTTAAGGGAATATTAATTCTTTATTTATTAAATAAATAATTATCTCATGTGTGAAAATAATGATATATTCTAAGAAGAGACTTGAAAAGGAAATATTTCACTATAGTTTGTCTCAAGACAAAGGGTGTCGATGTAATTATTTATTTGGGTCTTGAGTACTGAACCAGGTCCATTTTAAGACTTTTGAAAGTTACCTAGTTGCTAGAAAACCATAATTATAGTATTGTACATACCTCCTTATGTATCTCCAAGTTTCTTTATCCATGATGGACTGAAAACTCTAAGAGTATATTATATAATATTAGAGATGCTCATGGGGGAGGATCAGATGTGTGGGATGAAGGTATTTTTGGATGGTGAGGGTGAGTAGACCTTTGAATCTTTGACATTCACTGTTGATCTTGTATATTTTTCATTACTAAATTCTTCAGGACCTAATATTTCATTTTGATTCATTCTTGGCACTGATTATTTCTTTATTATTATCATTATTTATTTTGAATTTTGAGTGCATGTATTATTTGTTGAAGGATGTGTCTTTGAAGGCATATAAAGAATGGATGGCCAGATGAACCACTAACCACCCTCACCTCATCCCTCTCATATCATGCCTCAGAACATTTTCTAGAGTGTTAGTCCAATGTGTGATGACTGATCAAATTTCTACTCATAATCTCTTTTCCATTTCACTACTCAGTTTCTCTCCCTTTTTTCAAAACTAAACATCTGGTCTCAACTGACCATCTTTATGGTGAATGATTTAGTAGACAAAAACCTAGGTAGCTGGTTGAAATATGGAATAAAAATAATTGTTTTAGTTCATGCATGGTAGTGGTAAAAGGATATGGTTCAGGCAGATTTATAAATGTCAATGTTTGGGTGATGGCATGGTGGTGTGAATTTCCATTGGTGATGATTTGATTATAAAAGGTTCAAGAAGTATATACGGTGATATTATTCACAAATGAATGGGATAATATAGTTGGTTCGATGATGAGGGTTTATGGTTTTCAAATTTGTGTTCACATGATATGTGGTCATCAAAAAACACATCATGTTTTGTTGCATTGTGTCTAGGGATTATGTAGAAGACATAGATATCATATTTCATTTATTTGTTGAAAACATGTGATGTATATCAATCCACATGACCGAGGACATGGAAAAGTATATTCCCAACCAGGTGCACACAGTGTGTATCTAGAAGCATATACCATGTCCAGTAAACAAATGACACGGGCCATGATTACATGCCTAGAAAGATTATGAGACCTATATGATATTTTAGTTTGAGAAACATGTTGTGTATAATGTCACAATATGACAATATAATGATAATATATTCCCAAAAACTATACAAGGTTCATACTCTAGGTTTAATAGTCATATGTTTTGTGTTTTTTGTTCTTTAACATTCTTCATATATATTTTCATACATGTCAAATAAGAAAATTAAACTATCCATTCTAGTAATTTTTTTATATAGGGCATGATAATGCTATCCTTTTTGTCATTATAGACCATTTTTGTGTCATTTTTGGCACCTTGGGGATCTAATATCATTAAAGGTGATGGAAATATTTTGGTGAGGCATTGGATCATAAATGGATTCAATAATCCCCCATGTATTTAGTAATAATCATCTATGGGGTTTAAGTACTCCATTAGAGTAACAGTCAATGCAGATAATTGTTTCCCATGATGAAGATCAAGTTTTGTTACTCCCCCATGTGTCAAGACATGATACTCCATCTATGGAGTGAGTACTCTACCTTATGTTGGGGCTCGATACTCCTTTAAGGTATGTTACAGGTGCATATTTGGATAAGGCCTCACATGTAAGAACCCAGACCTTCTTTTCATGTATGCTTTCCTTTTCTGGTTGTTTTTGAGAAAAAGAGGAAATTCTAGAAATTTCCGAAGTACATGCCGTGTACTTTATGGGTACACGTCTTGTACTTGGTTACCGCAGGTAGTTGGGTGCTGGACTTGTAGCGGCCATGCACACGGGCATGTGGGGTGTACTGGAGGCCGTCTAAACCGGAGTACGGAAACAGTGAGTACAAGTCATGTACTTCAAAATTATACATCGTGTACTTTATTTCTTTCATTAAATGCATCGGGGTCACGTCTAATTGCCTTAATTATCTCCTTATAGGTCTCGTTCAACCGAGAGCTCTGTACGGCCGCAGATCTTTGACAAACCCCTGAACGAGTGTCCATCCACTAAATCGAACATTGTCGGTTGCATTTGAATCGCATTGGTGAGTTCTCTCTTCTCCTAGAGAACCATCTACTATTTTATCCTCTCTCATGAGATATCATGGGTTGAACGTTTTAGACTTTTGTATAGATCTACCACATTCTAGGTCTATCGAAGGGTCAACACCAGAGCATATTGATCTCACAATGCCGAGGTAGGTGGTTTGTTCCTTTCTGTTGAATTTCTTTGAGTATTATATGCAATTATGTCTAATACTCTTGAACGGGGTATAGTTTTTTTACCGTTTTACCCCCTTTAATTACCTTCTATACTGTTATGTGTAAATAGAGGCTAATTGGATGTGAATAGGTTTTTTTTCTATGCCTCAGATCTGTTTTCCCATGCATGTTCTGTTTATGGCTATTTGGTCCTGTTTAACTGTTAGGCTTCCTTGATGTTTCCATGCCTAGTACTGTAGGATGCAGTGATTATTTTATCTGACATGCTTGAGGTGTTGTATATTGGTTATCCAAGTAGTTATGTAGGTTTACTTTGGCCATATTGCTTTTCTATACTCATTGACCTACACAGGGCCATGAGAAGCTAGTGTAGTAGACTATAAGGGGAAATGACCGAGTGAGATTCCTCAACGAGACTTTGAGAACTTTAGGCTATAAGGGGGATTGACTGAGTGAGCTTACACAGATATCCTAGGACCATTTGGGGATATAAGTGTAATTGACTGAGTGAGCTTCCTTAGAGAGTCCTTTACTGCTTTAGACTATAAGGGGAATTGACCATATGAGATTCATCAAAGAGTTTGAATTACATGAACGAATTTGGAATATAAAGGGAATTGACCAAGTGACCTTCCTCAGAGAGTCCTTGACCTTGGGGCTATAAGGGGAATTGATCATGTGAGATTCCTTATTGAGTACTTGACTACCTTAGACTATAAAGGGAATAGACTACGTGAGCTTCCTTAGAGAGTCTTGATTTATCTTTGACTATAAGGGGAATTGACTGTGAGTTCTTTCACAAAGAGTCTTTATATATTCTTATAACTAAATCAGAGGGGACAGGCTATGTGCACTTCCTAGAGGGTTACTGTGCTTTATTAGTTGTTTTGATATGTGGAATTGTTTATAGTTGAGTACTTTCCTGTTTACTACTTTCTGTATTTTTACCTGCCATATATTCACTGAATGTTAGGCATCGATCTCTGGGTGGTTGCCTACTAGTATTTAGTCTCACACCCTTTTTGGGCCATGATTTTGGGCCCAAAAAGATTATATTGTTACAGGTATAGATAAGGTAAAGTTCCCTTCTACTTCAGGTACTTGACTAGCTGTGCAGGTGGAGAGCATGGTACCAAGATTAGGCTTGCGATGCTGAGGAGTTGTTTATCTATTTCTTTTGTACATTGGTTTAGTATTGTTTGTATTTCAGCATTGTTACTTGTTTGGCTATTTTCCTAGATATATGTATCATGCATCATTTATTATATATGTGCTCCAGTTGTTTATTATATCAGTCTTCTGTTGTTTTCTGTTTTTGGATGTTTAATGCTTCCGCTATTGTCTATTTGTTTCTCTTCTGTTGTGTTACTCAGTCAATGAGGGCATAGTTTCCCCACTATCACACCCAAGTCCCTCGCTGTTAGTCGGCAGCCTCTAGAATTTGTGGAAATGCACTTGAGGCCATGTGACCAACCGGGTATGGGGCGCCTCTTGGTGGCTTCCGGAACCGGGACGTTACATCCCAAGTGTGATATACCTTATTAGTGCTAGTCACCATCCCCTTCCCTATTGGAGGAGGAATTGTGGTGACACATGGAATAACTGTCGACTTAGAAAATCCCTAGCAGTTTGGATTATTTCAAAGTTGTATGAAAGCAGGCCAGTCTTAGAGATGATACTCCGAGTTAGGAGTCTTGTGATATTTAGTGTGGGAACATATTACAGTGACGTTAAGGTGTATTGAGTTTAGTTTTCTAATAATTTAACCCAATTATTGGTGTATAAACCAATGTATCCTTTCACCATGACTCTTATAATCAATTATTCAACTTCAAACTCCAACACACCATTGGCAGGGTACAATTAAGATAGTACATGCATCATACAGTGGTATTTTGTATACTTCGTATGTCAGATCAACCAGATATACTTTAGTAATATGGGATTTATCTTGTCAAATATTGGATAGATCCCCAAATATAGAAATACCATATTTAGAGGTAGGTTCATGGTAATCCCATTCCAATGCTAGATCCTCCACCCACTAATCAATCAAACGATGACCAACTGATTCAAAGATCTAAGTGGGGGGTATCGCCAACCTGTGAGAAGAGGTAATATTCTCTACCTATTTTACATCTAAAAGTCCCTCTATCCATGGAGTATATGATAGTTTCCATTAGTATTGGAGAGGATACCCATAAGTTGAGTGCACTACATGAGTTTCAACAACATATACCTCAGGGGTTTCAGTTTCAATTTATGTCCCGGTCTCCATCTTGTGCCATCACTACCGTTATCTATCCCCTTATACATCCTTGTATCTATTTTATATAATTCTCCCACTCCTTGGGTTATTGTCTCTAATGACCAAATATTATTATTTAGTCCCATATCCATGGTTCAAACTCTAAATTTTATCTCTAGTTTCTAGTCATTATTCTCCAATCATTGTTTTAGTTTCTCTATACAGTTTCATGCCTTATCATTAGTCTTAAATCTCTAATTTATGTTCTCCATCTTATTTTCCACCCTCGAACTCAAATATTTTAGTTTTTATCTTGATATCTGGCTCTGTTTCTAGTCTCTGTATTTATTTCATTTTTTGTATTTTTAACCTAATTCTCTTCTTTGATTCAACCACCATATCTGATCTCTGATCTCAAGTTTTGTGTCTGATCTCTAGTCTTGAGTAGTCAATAATTTCTATAATGAAGTTTTCTTCTGAGTATTATGGTAGGATTATTTTAATTGTGAAAATTTTACTTGATGGTAGAATATAGAGTCTTGTAGATTATTTATTATATGTCACATGGAAGAAACATGAAGTATAAACCTCTAAGTCATCTGATTGGATTTTAGATGATAACTTTTAATGGATACTTATATTATGTTTAAGTTTTTTCTTTCAAATGTTGTTGTGACCATCTAAGTAAGTTTATAATTTCAATCTATTTTAATTTTTTTCATAATTTTTTTATCTTATGTTATGTATTATGTATTTTCTATTGTATATTATGTTATGTGTTTTGTATCATGGATTGTAGTTTCTTAGTTTATTTTATTTTTTATCTTCCATTTTTATAATATATTTTTGGTATTATGTATCATATTCTACATTATTATATTTTGGATTATACTATCTTTCTTCTAACTTATTAATTTTGTTTTTTGGTTTTTATTTTTTGGATTACGTATTTTTTTTTATATTATATGTATTATTCATCATTTTTTTATTATGTTTTATATTTTTTTTTTCTATATTGTGTTTTATGTGTTATGTATTCTAAATGGTTTCAATGAAAACATAGTCTTCAATAGAGATAATAGGAAACATTTGATAAATGTATATGACCCCACTTAATTGGGTTTAAGGTTTCTTTTTTTGTTATTATATATTTTATATTATGTATTATTTTTTGTGTATCATGTTAGGTGTTTTTTATAGATTAATAATTTTTTATTTATTATTATATGGTGTTTATTATTATTTTTTTATGTTTTATCGATGATTTTCATTATGTTCTTTGTAAATTTAATATCTGGTCTCTTTGATATCTCTAATATATGATATCAAAATCTTTACATATATGATATTCAAATATTTTAAAATTAATGTGTCATCTCTAACGTTTGATATTTTTATATGTTATTTTATATATCTAATCACTGATATCTCATCTCCCTTATATCACATTTCTTATTAAGTTCTATAAACTCTAGACTTAGGTCTATAAACATTCATAACAAGGATTTGGATTTCTAATAAATAATAATAGATCTCAAATATTAGATCCATTTTCTCTAATCATAATATCACTAGTCCATTAAATCATTTTAAATTTTATAACTCTGATATTATAAAATATTTAATCTATGTATCTCTCACTTCAGTATTTCCCACATCCCATCATTTAAAATATCATCTCTAATATCTAATATTTATGTATTTTATTTGTGTTTGAATATTTTTTTTCTACATATGGGGTATTTAAATCTATGTTCCTTTATATCTTTTTATTACTCTCTTTGGGTCCTGGGTCTTCAATTTTGGGCCTTCTTTTTTTTATTTTTTATTAAGTATTTTATATTTTTAATTCACTCTCCAATATTTAATCCATTAAGTATTTATCTCTATTTATTCATTCTCTCATTGAACTTTAGACTCCCAATATCTTAGTATTCATCTCTTTTGGAATTCTATGTTTTCAATATTTAGGCCCATACTCTTATTTCATGGTTCATATGGGATTTGGTATCTGGTGTTTTTTTTTCTTCTTGGGTTTATGGGTATTCACACTATAATCATGGTTATTTAGTCCATTGATCTTCCATTCTCATGTATATATTATTTAGTTCTATATAGTGTCTTTTATTTTCACAATTGGTTATTAGTAATTTTGATCTCTTACTTCATATTCCCAAATTTTTTATTTTTGGGTCTTGGAGTCTTCACATTAGGTTTATCCAAGCCTTCATTATTTATTTATTAGCCTTTAATTTTATTTCAATATTGACTTAACATTTTCATTTTAATCCTTTCTTAGTAGTTGTTTTTCATTTCCAAACTCTGATAGTTTTCTTATCTTAATCCTCAATTTTCAATATCTGATATTTGAAAACTAATCCATTATCTTTTTCACCCATATCCTATCTTTAATCTCACGTATTCAATTTTTAATGTCCCTCTTTGATCTTCAACTTTGATCTCCAATCTTAGATCATTGGTCTTTGATCTCCATCTCTATTCCCTTTTATATTTCTAGTATCCATGTTAAGATTCGTCTTTGTCTCCATCTTCATTCTTTTGGTTTTATTCTACAATTTCCATCTCATCTATATTCTATCTCATTACTATCATCTCTATAGTGTCTCCTTTATCCCTAATCTCTTGTATTTAGTTTCCATCTTTATATCCCTCTTTGGTCTTCATTTGTGGTCTCTATCTTTGGTATTGTCATCCAATACACATCTCTAGTATATTATTTTTTATAAACAATATTTAATTTTTATCTCCCTCTATAGTCTTCATCTTTATCTCCATTAAAATTTTTCCCCAATCAAATTTTTTCACCTTATGACATTGGTTTCAAGTGTATGTTTTCTTTTCTCTATTATTAGGCCTCCTTTATCTCTAATTACATCCCTATCTCTATTCATTTACCTCTCTTATTAGCCTCTTTTTCATATGGTCCTTATAGTCTAGGGTTGTATCCCTAATCTCTCATGCTTGTCACCCTTTATTGAATTCAATTTTTAGTATTTTTTTAATTTTCTTCTCTCTTTATCTTTGTTCCAATCTTTGATCTTAATTGATCACTTTTATATCATATATCTAGTCTCTAATATTTATATCCATTTCAACATTTTTATCTCATTCTCAATTTGGTCTTAATGAATTTGTAAAATCCCTCTCTTTTTTAATTTTTCTATATCTTCCACCTTTAATATATTGTTGTTTGTCTACTGATCTCTGATGTTGATCTATGTCTCCAACATTGTCTTAATTTTGTTTCTTCATCACTGAAATTCTATGTTTGATTTTGGGATTGTAATATATGGTATTCATTCTTCTCTTCAGAATTCAATCTTCATTTGTATCTATTTTTTTTCTTCAATCTCTATTAAATGACCAGATCTTTAATATTCTTCAACAATGGTATAGATTTATTTTTCTCTTATCACTATATCCTTATCCATATCTATCTCAAGTCTCTATCTATAATATCTAAATAAGGGTAGTTTGTCTTCAGTTTAGACTCTGTCATGGTTCTGTCTCTAGTCTCACCCCCCACCTTATCTTTAGTATCCCTCTCTAATATTTTGTCTTTGATATTAGTCTATTCTTTGATTTTGATCTTTTCTCTCTCATATTCATTTTAAACTCTATGTTTTCTATTTTTTGGTCTTTGATCTATGGTCCCTATCTTTATCTTTGTTCTCTAGTCTCTATCTCCATCTCTCTCTTTAGTATCTGGTCCTCAATCATTGGTCTTTATATATATATATATATATATCTTTCATCATAATTTTTTGTTTATTTTCACTTTTTTATTTAGTATCTTGTCTTCGTTTAGGTCTCTTGACTCTAACTTCCTTTCTCATGAAATGAAGAACTTTCAAGATTAAGTGTTTTAATTTTATGGACTATTTTTAGATTCATTAAACTATGTTGAAGTTATTGAATTATGGCACAAAAAATCATTCAAATTATCTTTTTGATATTATATTTAAAAAGAGGGAAGGATGAACATCAAATTCATCATAATGAGATTTGAGATGAAGGATTCTCATTGGAATTATGTCTTCTATCATGACTAAGTTTTCAGGAATGTATATAATCTCAGTATGCTTAATTTTAGTATTTTTTATTTATATCCCTTTTTTATCTTTGTTTATTTATATATGTTTTATTATTTTTTTCATTATGTATTAAGTATTATATATTTTTTATTTATGTTTTGTTTTTCATATCCTATGTTATATTTTCACTATTTATTATATTTTGTTTTTTATTCTTTATTATCTATTAAATATTTTGTATCATGTATTGTATATTGTGTTACGTTCTATGTATTCTGGTTGATGTATTTTAGTTTTGATTCATGGATTCTAATTTTTGGTTTTTGACTTGTAAAATATTTATTCTATTTTATTTATTATATATTGTGTATTCTATGTTTCTTTGTTCTAAAATATGATTAGTCATAGGTGTTTATAATTCTTTCTATATATTTTGGGCCACCACTTTAGTTCCTTCATGTTTTTTTATAGTTATACCTACTGTATATTGTATTGTATTATAGTTTCATACTACAAGAGATGGAATGGAGGTTACCTAGGATTGGTTTTGGTTTGGGGACATTGGTGTAGTTTTCTTTATTGACACCCTTTTTATTCCTTACTTGAGTTTTTGTGGTTGTTGGTTGTTCTCATGTCCGACTATTATCTCAAATGTTATGAGGAAACTCCAAATTATAAAAATCTCCCTTATTGTTTCTCAATATTAAATTTGAAATTGGTCTTTACCCTCATCCATAAATTTGGATGAGAATAATTTAGTAAATTTTATCTAGTTCTACCTCAAAATAGGGTCCTAAAAAAAATTTCTTACATATATGATGTATAAGATAGTAAATGATAAAATGATTAGTGTCATAATAGATTAGGGGATAAAATCATATCTAGAAACATTTTTTCTAGGAAAAAGGAATTTCAACTTTTTTAGTGTTTATGAACCTCAAGTTGGTCTATATGTACAACATAAGTCTACTTTGTTAGGTTAATTTAGAAACTCTACTTCAGATTTGGTCACAAAATAATATTTTTATAGGAATTGAAAAAATTGTAATTTAGGGAAGGATTCTAGAGATCACATAGATTTCCATGGAGGGTTTCTTTTGTGTGTAGTAAATGATGAAGGATTAGATATCTTAGATTCCTCTTATAGTTGTGATTTTCTAGTAGCAAATATTCTCTTTAGTAAATTATAGTAACATCTTATTACTTATACAAGTAGAGTCACAATATAATAAATTTAGTATTTATTGGTTAAATATTTGGATAGAATATTCATTAAGGATTTTAAGGTTATACATAGTGAGAGTTTGACCACCCAAAATCATTTATTAGTTTTAGATGTCAAATTTACTAATTATAAGAGAAATATGATGAAATTAAGGAATTAAATAATTAAATGGTGGTTCCTAAGGATAAATGTGTTTTCAATATATTTACTTCTATTCTAGGAGTATAAAAAAAATTTTTACAAAAGGAAAAGAATCATAGTGGTGGAATGAGAATGTACATCTAAATTTTGAAGTGAAATGAGAGCTTTTTAAATCTCTATAGCTTTATAGTAAATATGATACTTGGGTTCGATACTATATTTCTCATATATGGGATATGAAAGCATTGAACAAGTGATAATAGGTGGTGAAACTTTAACAATGAGTTCAAAGATGGAAGGAATTATCTAGGGTGTTATGGACATTCACAGTTGGGTGGTGGGAAAAAACTTGAGTTTGGTAGTATGAGACTTTACATACAACTAGGACAATGGGATAAGTGTTAAGGTATTAAAGAAACTTATAGAAGAATTATTTTAATATTATATAGTTTTTTTTATAGTTGTTGGGTAGTTGAGAGTGGATGGGATAATAAATATAGTATTGGTAGTTGGTGGAGGGGAAAAGTTATATTTAGATGGCTTATAGGAGTGGATGTTTGGGAGGAAGATGCCTTGGAATATGGGGAGAGTCTTCCTTAAGGAGTTCATTCTCTTTCCTCCTATAATTATTATTCTAGATCTTATTTAATTCTAAGAGTATTCATAATTTTCAGAGGTTTAGATGACTTGGATGGAAGTTATGGGAAATGTACTACAAGAATTAGGTGAGCTGGAGATATTTATATAGGAAGTGTCAAAGGTGAACGATATTGTTTTAGCAAAGTAGACTGATTTGGTATGAATGTCACATCAAGATGATGTCAAATTGGTTCTACTTGTCATAGTTCAGTCATCTAAAAATGAATGAAAATATCGAGAAGTGTTTCAGATTATGTAGATATAATCCAAGGTAGTGTAATTTGAAAATATTGGATGATTTTCTAGTTTTTCAGTACTGACAATGAGAAAGTGATTAGAAGGAAGAGGAAAACACAACACCATAGCATAAAAATAGATAGCTGAGTGGGAGTGTAATAATCATGAGTCACCACCTATGCCACAAAATTAGTAAAATCTATGTAATAAGGTAACTTATAAGTGAATTTCCAAACTGAGTGAGGATCCACCAAAGTAGAGCTTCCACCTTCAAGACATGGTGGTTTTTCAAGAAGTGGTAAATGATAGGAGGTGGACCTCATAGTGAGGCCAAGGAAAAAAGAGAGTCTCCCTTGTGTTGTGGGATATCAATGTAAAGGATTTGGGAAAAAACATGAGTTATACAGTAGGTGACTTTGACTACATCATGGATAATAGGGCCAGTGTTATTAAGGGGTTAAATAAACTGCTAGAGGAATAATTTTAATATTATATAATAGTTGTTATATTTTTTTAATTTGATGGAAATTATAATAATAAATAGGGAAGGGGTTTTTGGTGGAGGGTATAGGTTAATTTTCATTGGATAACAATACTGACTGTTTTGGAGGAAGATTCCTTGGCCTATAAGGAGTGTCTTTATTGAGGAGTTCTTTCACATTCTTTTATTCTACTTCTTATAGTTCTTTTTGTAATTATAAGAGTTGTATAAATGACCACTATCAATATAATTATTTCAGTTGTTTCTTCACTATTTTCTACACTCAAGCTCCTATGATCCTAAAAGTGAGCCTAAATATCAAGTTTTCTAGTTGTATTATTCATCACATACAAAGAATGGTGAAAAAATTCCAGTTAAAATAGAGGTTGATAGAAAAAAATTAGATATTTAGATCAATTTTTGTGCATAAAATATTAATAAAGAAACATTAACACTGCTAGTTTGAGGTATTATACTATTTTTTATGTATTTTTAAGTTATTATAGTGGTTGGGTTAGTTTTTGGGTGTTTCTAAAGGTTTTTTTAAATTTTAGAGGGATTTAAAAGGGATATCTGTTAGAGAACGAAATTTTGGATCATTGGGATTCAAAATAGTTATGGTGGTAGCCATGGTGGATACCATCATCTAAGTCGTTTTGTAGTTGTAGACATGGTAAGCTGAGTGTTTTAGAGAATTTGTGAGTCTTGGGATAAAAACACCCATTATGGGCAATATTTGCTACCATGGTGGACCTCCATGCTGTGGAGATTGGAATTTTAGTGAGTGTAGTATTTGAGAGAGTTCAGTGAGATCCTTTTGAACCATTTTAAGGGGTGAAATGCTTGTTTTTTTGTCATGGTGCTTGGAAAGTTTTATTATGGGAAATGAGGAGAGTGAAACATGCAAGTTTTTTACAATGACAGTGCTGGGTCAATTCATGGATTGGATTTTTGGGTGAGTTAGAAATGTGGAGGATGGCTCCCCCATGGTATGTTTCAACCCATAATGTGGCTAAATGATGATAGAAGTCACTCCATGCCATCGTGGGTTCTCCATGGGGTGCCTCATTCAGGGGCACCATGACCATGTTGGGTGCCAAAAAATTATAATATCAGTAGTTATAATTCTTAAAATAACCAATAAATTCCCCAAAATTGGGGGAGAGGTTGAATCCATAACTTTGAGTATTGCATTATGTTAAAGGAGTTCCAAAATTTGGAATTTAAATATGAATCTTTCCCTAAAACCCTCATTTTGATATTCATCTCCAGTCTAGGGATGTTAAACCTAAGGTTCCAATGTGGTGTTTGTGAAAATCATATTTCTAGTGGGGTTTAATTTATCTTATATTTTGTAGTTTTTGGACTTAAGATCAATCAAATAATAGGTGGGAAATATGAATCTACTAGTTGTGGTACGATTCTTTGGAACTAGAAAATCATTTTTATTTTAAAGATGGATGTATGTGTTTATTTGTGAAAAATGATTTTGATAAAATGATATAAATCTCACACCAATAGTCCAGTTAGAGTGGAATACCTTATATTTATTTAATTTTTGAATTACCAAAATTAAAATATATAGAGTAAGAAGAAGAAGGATACAAGAAGAGAGAAATTCATGAAATGGGGAGGATGACTCCTCAATAGTGATGGTAATCACTCCTTGCCATGGTGGGTTCTCTATGGTTAGACATAGTTCAGGGTTACATGGTTGTGTTGGGTACTAAAAAACCATAGATTCGGATGGTATCATTTTTAAAATGGCATAAATGGGAGGGATTAGTACGATGACTTTGATCATTGATCAATATTAAAGGGGTTCTAGAATTTAGATTTTAAACTCAAATCTTTCCCCAAAATCCTAATTATATTATTTATATCTTTGTTAGGGCTCTCAAACCTAAGGGTTCACTCATTCTTTTTTTGATCCTATTTCTATAAGATCTACCTCTCTAGGATTTTTGGAGGGTTTAGACTTAGGATTAAGGAAGATGTAGGAAATTAAAACCTACTAGTTGTAGTATGATTCTTCTAAACTAGAAAGATTGTTGTTTTAAAATTTTAATTCATGTGTTTATTTGTTATAAATAATTTTGATAAACAAATAATAACCATAGAAAAACAATCCACTTGGAGTGGACTACCTCATATATATTATAGCAGTAGAGAACTAGAATTATAGGAGGTGGAGGAGGAAGAAGAAAAAGAAGATAGGAATAGAAAGAATCATGAAATGTGGAGGACAAATCCTCCATGCCATGGTCATACCTATGTTGTTTCCAAAATGAATATTTAAGTTACTCCATGTCATGGTGGGTAATCTATTTATAGTATTAATGGTCTAATGTTCCACGACCTTGTTCGGTACCAACACACAGTGGTGTCAGTAGTTATCATATTTAAATGGCTAAAATGAAAGTAAAGATTTGGTGGAGAAGTTGGTGCAATGAATTTATAAATTCTGAGACATTAAACGTGTTATGAAATTTTTATTTAAAACCCTAATAATTCCTTGAAACCCTCATTTTGGCATTCCTATTATTTTTAAGCCTCTTGAACTTGAGGGTTCTCTAAAGCGTTTTTGGTAAACTATTTCTATCAAAGATAAATCTATTGATTTTTTGGAAGGTTTGGTATTAATATTGAAAAAGTGGTGATAAAACCATATATACTAGTTGTGGTGTGATTCTTAAGAAAAACTTTATTGAGGCAGGTGGCTTCTCTCTCACACAAACATCCCCCACCATCCCTTCTTCCCACATTGTTATCACTACCTTCCCTTCAAAAACATTACAAGAATTAAAATGTTTATTCAATTTATTGTCAAGTACAATGTACGCATCAAACCCATTTTCAAGATTCTTCATTTTTGTTGCATCAATTGTAATCTCCATCTTTTTGACACCATATTAAACACCACCTCATAAATAAAAAAATCAATATCAAAAATATTCCATTATCTACATCAGCACTGTCAGTATCTTGCATCTGGATTAAAATCCATTTCTATACCTATATCCAGACCTCTCTTGAACATTGGTTGCATTTCTATGTTCTGAGTTCCATGGAAGGATTTAAATCCATATAATTTTTCCAAATTCCAATACCTTTTGAAAAACAATTATTTTTAGTCCTCCTTAAAGCTTTCCTAACTAGAACTTATAAAAATTGGTGTTTCATGAAGTGACGAACTTTCTATCAAAACCTTTTTTATTTTAATATGGAATGAAGGTTCCCTTTCTCATTAAAACAATGGATGATTTTAAACTTTTATATTTAAGAAACTTAATGATAACATAACCTTTCGACCCCTAGTTGATTTAGTCTATGAAGCATCCATAAGTGAAGGATTCAAAACTTTCCTTGGAGTATCATACACCACTACATATGATCCCATTAAACAAGATTTATACTCTTTAGATGCATCAGTTTGATGCTAGAAAATATCATTGTTCATAGATGTAGGAAAGTGAACGATAGTCCTCTCAAAAGATATCATTGATTCCTTATTCTCTTAATTCACTTGACATGCCTATATTTTTTGGTTAGAAACTAGTTATAGCATAATGAAATTATCTCTTTCATATAAAAAATCATATTTTGATTTCCATGATAAAAAATTGAATTTTTGGGTATTTTATTGCCCAGAACTAATAGAGAATACCTTCTAGGCACCAAGAGAAACATTTACAAAACTAGGGAACATAAATACTATAGGACATATGCCCAATCTAAATCTTAATCTTTCTACATGTTCTCTAAATAAAATTATTGTGTCCTTTATAATATTCATAGTGGTATACATATAAGATGCATAGAGTGAAAGAAAAGGTGTTGAATATCTACGGTTTAAATACCTGAACAACATGAGAAAATATAAAAGTGTCCAAGATATACTAGAAAAGTGAAGGAGATATTATATAATAATGTTATGGATATGAGATTGGGAGATCAATTTATTTCAAAAAAAAATTGTTTTCAATATTTAGGCTTAATTATGTAATGTGATGGAGATATCAATATAGGTGTTTCTTATAATATTAGAATGAGATGGATAAAATTGAGAAAGGATCTGGGATTCTTTGTATTCATAAAATTCCATTTCAATTTGAGGGTAATTTTTATAGGTATATTTTTAGACTGAATAGTTATTCTATATTTTACTTTGATGGGACTCCTTGAATATAAAAATGGCTAGTGTAAGTGAAAATTTTAAGAAGTTCATATGAGCATACTAATATTGATAAGATTAGAAATAACTACATTCAAGAGAAAATTATATTTACTATATTTTATAACAATATGAATAAGATGATATTATGATGGTTTGTACATGTTAGAGTCAATGATGTTTGATCCATGCAGCCAGCCCCATTTAATTAGGTTTAAGATATTTGGTTGTTAATGTTGGTGTTTATTATATGTAATTATTTTTATATTTTTGTGTCGAATGTATTATTTTCTTCTATATGTGTTTTTTATATATTTTGTGATATGACTTGTGTATTTTATATTTTTTGTCATGTATTTTTATTTTTCTAAGCCATCTACATTTTTTATTATGTTTTTCCCTTATATCTTTTTTCATATTACTTAAGTATTGTGTGTTGTGTTTTTTATTATATATTTTTTATTGTATATTGTGTGTTGTTTTTTTATTTTCCATATTTATCACTCCTTTTTTAATATATATTTGATCTCTTTGATATCTTTGATTTTCAGTCACTAGTCTCTTCAATTTCTAAAAATAATCATATTTTTTAACTTATAATATTAGATCTAAAATCTATTATCATTCATCATTCATTATTTTATCTATCATTAGTCATCTCTCATCTCTAATTTATCATATCTTATCATATCCATTATTTTTCTTCTTTTTCTATGATCTCTATTCTCTATTGTCTATTTTCAGTTATCAATTCTCTAGTTTTTAGTATTATCTTTGGTTTCTAGTCTCAAATTTTTGTGATTTTATCACTACTCCTTATTAAATATGTTTTAAATCTACAATCTCATGTCACAAATATATGATTAAATAATTAGATGGTCTTATGATCTTAGGATCTCCATTGTTTGATCACTAATGTTTGTATCTCTTATATAATATATTTTATTGTTATATATATTCTATATTATTGGCTATATTTATATATATATAATATGTAATCTATTATTTTATCTCTCATATGTGTGTGTGTGTATATATGTATCATATATTATCTTTGTGTCTCTCATATCTCATCTCTTAACTCTCATCTTAGAGGCTTTGATAATGATCACTAAGGATATTCATTCTTCAATCACTCATTTTTTATCTCTAATATAAGATATTTTATGATTATATATATTCTATACTTTTGGATTTATTATTATCTCTATAATTTTTTATCTTTTCCCTAATATCTCATATATGCATCCCCCATATATTATCTTCTTATCACTCATCCCTCATCTCATAGGCTCTTCTTTGTGTTTGTCGTGTCTCTATTATCTATCTTTTAGGATTCAAAGTCTCCAAGTCTTTGTTATCTCGATTTTGATTTATGAGTTTCTTGTATTGGGTATGCCTTTTTTTAGTTTATGGTCATAAAATATTATGGTCCCTTATCACTGTTTTTTGTTTCACCTCTCTACTCATCATTTTCTTCTATAGACACTGTTTGTGGTCTCTATACTCTTTTATCTATTATCTAATCTATAATATATGTATCTCCCATATATTATCTATATTTCACTCATATATCATTTCTCATCTCTTATTTTATAGTTTTTTATTTATTTTATTTGAGTATCTATTATTTATCTTTTGTTTTTCTAAGCCTCCCAGTATTTTCTATAGCTCTTTTGATCTCCGAGTTTCTTATATTAGGTCTCCATTTTTTTAGATTTTGGTCTTCAACTCCTTAGCTATCTTCTAATCATGCTCATATTTCATCTCTCTGCTCCTTGTTTTATTATATAGACTTTGATTTTAGTCTCTAGTATTCACCATTAGTCTTTGATCCTTGGTCTCTATGTCCATTCATTAATATTAAATATTTTAATTTAACTTTAATATCTATATTCAGTGTTTGGCCCATGATATTTGGTTTAGAATCTTATCTATGGTGTCCAATCTGTGATCTTCGGTTTGTCATCAATATCTTTGGTATTCTATCCTTTCCATATTATATTCATTCTCTAGTTTCTAATCTATTTTTCAGTTTTCATTTTCATTATCAATTCTTTTAATTGGTCTCTGATAAAATCATTCTTTTTTTGTTCCTATCTCTCAATCACTGATGTTTGATCTTTAGTCCCTCCACCCCCTACTCTCCACTCTCCACTCTCTGATTTCTGATCTCTAATCACTATTCTTTTTCTTTAGTTTCCAGTCTTACTTTTCAATATCTTACTTTCAATATCTATTTTCATCTTTGATTATTGATCACATTTTTTTCAATCACTGACCACTATTTTTATCTTCATCTACGGTCTTTGGTCTCCATTCTTCCAATTTATTCTTCGATCTATTGGTTCCAAGATATATTTTATTATTTTTAATCCCATATCCATTTATTAGTATTATATTTATGGTCACCATATTCATGTCTAATATTCATCACAAATATTTAACCTCTAGTTTTCACCTTTTACCACCAATTCTAAGCTATTAGGTGTCTTCCCAATCCCTACTTTCATTCCCTACCCATATTATCTAGTATACATCTTATAATACATCTTTGAATTTTGGTAAAAAATATATAATTATTGATCTCTTAATTCTCCTTTAATCATTGTTATTCAATCTGTCTATGATATATGGGATTCACCTCCAATATTTGACCTTTATCTCTTTTACCAATCATTTTGTTTGATTTTCAATCTATTCGTTTTTCCCTATCAAATATTTGGGAAATATATTGGTTTTAAATATCATCATTATCTTTAATATTTGGTATTCCTCATCACTATTTCAAACCAGATTATACTTGAGAATGATACATTAATTAAAAAATACAAAAGAGCTAAAAATTAGAATCACTGTCGAACTAGGACACAAGGGAACTGGAGATGATTTCATAACTATAAAAGAACATGCTCTTCAACAATTCATATACATTTCATGAGATTTATGTCCATCTAATAAGGGGTTAAAACTTACATTAAGATAATTATTAGAATCATATGTATTAAAAAGGACATATGGAGGAGCATTATTAGAATAAGTGTTCTAGAAAAGGATGCCTTAAAAATGTTTTTTATAAGAGTAAACCTAGAATAGTTCATCTAAAATACAATATAAAATCTTCAAAAATGCTTTGGGGAGAATAGAGCATCAAAGGTGTCAAGCACTAGAAAAATAATAGAAAATACTTGTAAAAGATTGCACATTGGTATAGGAAAGGTGATTTGGTGAGAATCAGGATGGTACATAAGTGAAGGAGCATATCAGAAGATCTAGTGTCTTCCATAAGTTAAGAGAACATGGTTTTGGATATGATTGAGTATACATTCTAGGTAATTCTTGATAACTTATCTTTTTTTATACTATAGCTACGATTTTTTTCACCCTACATGACCTCCTGTTATATATAGGAGAAAATAATTTTTCCTTATGTTATTATCCTTGATCAACTTTTTTGACTCTACATCTTTCTAGGTGTGGTTTCTTGTCATGTTCATCTATTAGACAATATGAATTACACTGAAAAATTTCTAATCAAGAAAAATTAAATAGTTATTATTCCATTCGAGGGAGGGATGGATATTACCACCTTTTTAGTGCTCCCTTTACCTCTTCAGTACAGTCATAACATTTGAAAACTCTTGATTTGGGGGTTTATTTTCTTTTCCAATTATCGAATAATATGATTTATGTTAAAAATTTATATTCAAGAAAACATAAATTGTTTTGGTTCTAGTAGATGGGAGGGGATGGAGACTGAGGGAGGTTCCTAGCTTTTCAATACATCCTTCACCATGAAAAGCTATTAAATGGGAGGTTTCTTCTCTTGTTTATTTATAATTTAATCGGATTTATATTGGAAAAGATATATTAAATTAAAAAGAAACACTTTTGGTTCCACTAGAGGTGTCTACTTCAATGGTTCTTACTACTATAGAGGCTGTGAAGAATGATTTTTATGATTTTTTTTGTGGATTAAACTCCCATGGAGTAAAACCCAACTAATGGACTGGGACAGGGTTTCCAATAGGTTGATAGGGTTGTTATCATGAGTAATTTAATTATAAGTGGCGAGGGAAGAATATCTTGGCAGTTCGGGAGGGGATATCAATGGTCTCATCACTGATCTTTGTATTTCTTCCCCTGATTCAAGTGGTGAGAAGAAAACACATCATATTTAAGGTCTCATTCCTAATTATTTTGATTATTTTATAGTGAATTAAGTGGTTAACCCAAATATTATTCAAGGTGTATCTCCATTACAACAATCTTCTTTTGTATTTATTATCAAATCAGGTTGCAAAACAGATTAATTTAATGATGGTTGTGTGAAGGAAACTAATGGGGGTGAATCCCATTATAGTCTATCATGGTGTGCTCCATTCATCATAATATTATCCTTATGATAATCTATTTAAGAATTGTATATTTCAATTAGTGGATTTTTAACCATGGTATTTTATTGGGGATTAAATTTACCCTATTTTAATGCATAAAGATATTTAATTTCTTAGGGATGTTGAGAAGGAATCATAGTCTACCTTGAATTTTTAAATGAGAAAATATAAAAACAATATGTTTATTAATAAGGTAGATTTTATTTTGGCATTGATTCATGTTCAGACCTACTCAATTAGTAATACGATGTTCTGGATGATCTTGATGTAAGTGGTTCTTCACTTTGTACGGATTCCCTTTCTTTCTAATTTTCTTGTGTATTTTTAATTCCAAAATTCCATTTTTCTAGTTTTTGACGTGTATTTTTTAGTTTCACTTAGTGTGATTTATATTAAAACTACGATCTTGAAAAAAATTATCTTTACAACATTCATTCTTTCTTGAGAGTTAGTTCATTAACTCATCTATTTCTTTGACAAAATTATTCTTAATATGAAAATTTAGCATAGATTTTAGAGACACCTTTATTTGTTCATTGTTTGGTGTGATTATTTCTATATTTAATTGTTTTTTTATTCAATAAAATACAATAAAAATATTTTTCTTCTTATACCATCAAATCTTTGATTCTTGATACTATTATATGAAATTTTTAAGGATCTAGAAAACTTGTTTTCAATTTTTAAGAAATAATTTGTTTTTCTATAAATAGAGACTTATTGGTTGAAATCTATTTTGGTTCATGAATCATATTATTTTTTAACTCCAACTGAGTAATCATTTATTATTATCGAGTGTTCCTTATATCCTCATTTTCATGAAATACATCCAATAAATATTAATTTCCACATTTCATCCATTATACAAACCATACACAAAACAATTATTTACCTTCTAAATTTCTTGAAATATTTTTTTTATTTTAATTTTAATTTCAAAAAAAATGTGCCACGATGGATTATTTTAGGAAACCTAAGACCACAAAACTTTTGCAGTATAATGGGTAACCTTTTTTCAATGATTTGTTTATTTTACATTAATAAATTATTATTAGTTCTTATGGTTGTATTTATATTTTTTTCATTTTTAATTATTTCCATATTTATTGTTTTCTGAATTTTGGTTGTTTTTTCCAAGCTATTATTGATTAATTTTCTATTAAGTTGTATGTGTTCATATATTATGCATGGAAATTTTTTCATAATATAGATTCAACATTTCGTGTTTAAGTGTGTCTTTAATAGATGCATCTCATTGATATCTATATTTTCATGGAAATTTATTTCTTTACTAAGGAAAATGTATTGTGATGTGTATTTAGTTTTTTTACTTATTTTGATTCTTTATTTTCAATAAAATATGTCAAATTTCCAAGTAAATTTAATTTTTTTCAGGTGTAAACTTGGAAATATCTTAATATAGAGTTTTTTATTGAAACTTATTCCGAAGGTAACTTGTAATTTAGAGAACTAGCTTTAGACACAATGAGAAAAAAATAATTATATTTACCAGATGACCTCCAGAACTCTATGGGAATTCATATCCATAGTCTTATGAATTTTGAAACATCTTTTTATAAAGATAATATTCTGATTTGGTTATTATTTTAAAAAAATCATAATGTGTTGCACCATACCATATTTTTGTGAATGGTGATTCTTGTTGATTTTAGATAATTACTCTCATTATATTGATCTTGTGTGATGTTATAGTGATGGTGATACCATGGAATTTGATCAATCAGATGAAGCTAATAGTGTTTTTAAGTACCATCCTAATGGAGCAGCAAAATTATGTGGTGGACTTCATTATATCATGGTATAATCAAATTTAGTGTTCGTTAATGTGAGCACCCATTATTTAGATTAATTATAATCCTAAAAAATTATTTCTTTAAAATTTTATTTAAATAACTTCACAAATAATATATATTAAAAATAAATACATAACTCATATATTTAAAATAAATTTCAACAGCTATAATTTCATATATATAATCTTTCGTACTATTAAAACTTGTATATAACTTAATCATTGTAGTTATGGGTGAACCCAAGTGATAACCTCAATTATCCTACATCCAAAAGACCTATGATTAAATCTAGGTAGTTAGTGTTTTTGAGTTACTCTTGCAGTATTGTAGCGGGACTATAATCGATACTCTAGCAGTATTGTAGTAGCTACACTATTCAACCAAATTGAGATTTTGGGAAAATGATTTGGGACCTAGGGTTGTAGGGTCATCGATTCTTCAAAGGATTATAGGCCATAGGTCCTTTAAGCCTAGATGGAAAGGCTTATGGTCCAAAGGGCCTTGAAGACATCAATAGTGTGCTTCAAGGCTTCATGTTGATCTTGTTCTAAACTAGTCGATAGAATGAAGATTCAAAGGTGATCTATAGAGATCATTTGGACATTTTGGTTCATTCATATATTGAATATTATGAACCTACTAAAGACCATGATCAGGGAGGAAAAAATGTCAATCTAGAAATGTGAGAGTTATGACATCAAAAAAGCTAGAGTAGATGGATATGTGAAGGTGTTTTACTAAGGTGGGGTCTTAGGCTTGGGCCTTTAGGCTTGGGCCTTTAGGCATGGGCCTTTATTCTTGGGTCATTATGCCTATAATTTTTTCTATGTCACTGGACCTTTAGGCCATGTAATCTAAGGGTCTTTGGGTCATGTAAGGGTTCCCTTTCAAACTATCTAAAAAGGAAATTTTAAATAAAATATAAAATATCAAATTGTTAATGAGTATCTAACTTAATTATTATAAAAATATATTTTTTATTACATTAAAATAACTAAAAATATATATATTAAAATCAAACACATCACTCATTTATTTAAAGCAAAATACAACGACTAATAATTTTTACAAATTTTAAATTTTAAATTTAATTTTTTTTATTAATATAATTATTATCTTTTTAATATAATAATTTTTATTTTTTAAATTTATATTAATTACATTATTTTTTAATTTTTGTTTATTTGATGTTAATTTTTGATAAATATTTAATTAAGTTAAATATTTAAAACTTTTCATAGTTATCTAAAATTCTTAAAACAGATTTAATTTTTCTTAAATTAAATATAAAAGTAAAATGTACATTATAATTACTTTTTGAAAATAAATATATAATATTTTATGTTAAATGATAGATTATAATTAATAATTAAAATTTAAGCAATGAAAACATAAAATTAATTAACATAAAATATTTAGAAAAGATAAATATTAAATAATAAAAAAATACATTAGGATGATAGGTTTTTTAAAATAATGATTATATTGAGACAGCGTTAATATTTTGTTATAAAGATGTGGTTTAGGACTATTATTTTGTGTTAAAGTGCTAATTAAGGTACAATACTTGATTATTCCTTAATACATAAAATTAATATAAAGTCATGGTATGACACATTTTCTTATAATTTATAAAACACTTCTCCCTTGTGTGACCAACAGCCTTAGTTTGGTAAATATATTTTCAATATCCCTATTACAATAAACATATTATAAAATGAAATTATTTTTTTATAAAACAAATGGTGTTTACATTTAAAAAATAAAGTAAAAGATGAAAAAATAATTAAAGGTAAGAATTTAGTCCATAATAGATCAACATCCCATAATCAACATCATATTCAAATACTTTCATAGGTTTAGTTCAATAGAAATTAGAAAACAAAGATGAAAAAATAATAAAAATAACTAGATTAAAAAAACTACCATAGGATTCTCATTGAATATTTTTTTTACTCTACTTAAAATCCTCTATCACTGACTTCATTAATCCACTTATGTAGTGCTTCATGTCCAAGATTGTCCTTCCTTCCAAATAGCCTTGAAATATTGTCATGTAACCAAACAATTATTAAAAAATTTAAACAACCCCAATAATTTCATGACAAGTTAGTAAATAATTTGAGGCATTTATAAGACTTTTGTGCTACCATTTTTTTCCAACAATTTTTCAAGGTGGTGAAAAAGGGCATAAAAATATCACCCCATATAAAATTAAGGTTGTGACGGGAAAACATGTCCTCCCAACTCAACATATCATGAATTTACCTCATTACCAATCCCTCGCAGGTTGGTAGTGAAGATGAGAGTAACCCTCAAAGTCTGCCTCCAATAAGCCACCGGATGACTATTATCTCTAAGGGTATAATCACAAATGTATAGGACGAACTAACTTAAAATATTCTAGAAAAAATAAAACAAATCACTAATAAATTCAATAATATTAAAAAAAACCCAAATCCCATGATACATGGAATTTCATTCAAAATCAAGACTCCAAAATAAAACACACAAAAAAACCCCTATGGTAGTGACTCCAATATAATCTCCATTCCCAATCTAGTAATTCCCTACTCAATCATTGAAACCCACCTGGAAGCCTTAAAAACATATTTTTATATATAGGGGTGAGTATAAATATATATTTTGTAGGATTATACTAAAGACCTATTGTGAAAATGTGGAAGCATAATAATTCCTTGGTGAATAAATAGTCAAACTAACTTGCATCTAAGTCAAGTTAACTAAAACCCAACCTCATGGAGGATCAATCAACTAATAACACATCCAAGTATTGTAACATAATATCAAAAGAATATATCAATAGACCACCCTACAACTACATCCTTAATTGGTTTTTTTATCGCATCCCAAATACATATCTCTTATGCTTCAATCCTTTCTATATCCACATATCTGAATGACCACATACCATACCATAGCCATAACCACATATCCATATTCATAACCACATTTCCATTTCCATCACATTTGGGTATCAAAAACACTAAGTAAATCAACTTAATTACCTCTTCTCACCATGTATCGCATCCTCTATCACATCGCCATCACAATAGGGAAACATGAACATAGAGGAAAACAACCTCACGCCCTCCTTCTACCATACACAACCCTTACCATGTAATCATATCTAATGGTATATTAAATACTATAACACTAATCCATCATAACTTGTATTAATATACCTATTTTTATCCATCATAGTTTGTACTATTTTGAGGGGAGAGAGGGGAATAGGTGCACTATACAAATAATGATTTTTTATGATAGGTTATTTTCTATGAATTCACATTGCATAAAATCATGCTATAATTTTTATTATTTTTGATGAAACATCACAAATAACCTTATAGTGATAATATTTAAGATAAATTTATAATTCCAACACAAATAGTATTAGGCCCGCTTATTTTCAATGAAAATTTAGTTCTATCACAAAAATGTATTTGTGATGGATTTATAATTCCATCAACAATATCTATAAATAAATAAATAAATATCCATTTAAAAATAATACTAATTACAATTTAAAGTTATACAAATTTATAAAAATATATACTTAATTCTTCTAAATTTAATAAAAAAAGGATAATTAAATAAAAAAATATCACACCATGAAAACATAATTAATAATGTTTTTTTAAAAGATAATTAAAGTTTAATTAAAAAATAAATATTAAAAACTAATAAATATTAAGAAAATAAATTTAAAACATAGACTTCAAAAAATTATAGATATTTCAGAGAGTTTTGAGATAGTTTAGAGTGGAGAAAATAAGTGACAGAGTGTGGGAAATGGGGGATATATTAATAGTTTACATTATTATGATGGATAATTTAGTCATATGAATTATTTAATTTGAAATATTTGTGACATAAAATTTCAATAGAATGTATATCTTTCACAAAAATTATCCACCATAAATTTTTTTCCAAATTATTAGAAAATTATTCATGATAGATAGAGGTTTTTCTAAATAAACCTTCACCAATCCATTTTAGATGGACTCTCCATATTGTCACAAAAAATATTTGTTGGAATATTATTTATGACTAGTTGTCTATTCCATCACAAAACATCCTTTCCAACTACGGATATTTAAAATAATCTCACCATTATCTAACAAATAATAATTTACGAAAAGTTTATTTGTGACATAATATACAACTCATCAAAAATAACCCTAGTGGGAAAGGATTATTTATGATAGAATTTTTATTATTCCACAAATATCCATTATTTTAAATTATGTTAGTGATGGAATCACCATTACATCACAAATAGACTTATTGGGAAATGATTATTTTCAATGTATTTTATATTATTTTGCAAATTTCCTTAGTGAGAAATGATTGGCTTTTACGAATTAGAGATCCCATTGAAAAAAAGTTTCCCCCTTGATAGAATTTAGATTGTTAGTAAAACTATTAGTGATAAATTTCTTTTCCACTATAAATGTTTATATTTACAAATTTTATTTTTTATGAAATAATAATTTCATAAAAAATATCCCTTACAAATAACTATTTGTGATGAAATATTAGTCCATAGAAAATAATCGAACATGAACCCTCCCTCCAAAGGTAACCCTCCTAGGATGGCTGTGAAGAAAGAGATATAATGAAACCTAATTCCCACATCCAATAGGCCACAGGTTGGTGAATATCAGTCAGGGTATAGAAATTAAACACATAAAATACATTACCCTCATATATAGTTTAAGGAGTAAGTGATAAGATTAGAAAAAAAAAATCACGAATAACCTAGGATAAACCATGTGAGGCTTTTAATGCATATGAGGTAAGTGTTTCTTTATTGTTGTTTTACATTATATTCCATAATATTCTAGAGTGTTCAAAAATGATTTTATTTTCAAATTATGCATATGTATGTGTCCTATGAGGGACCAATGATGATTCCAAAATGGATTTACCCCTTGGTATGGAATGGGATTCCATGACATGTGTTCAGAAAATTTTCCAAGTGGCCTTTAAAAGGTATTTAAGCATTTTAAATGGATTTTTTATCAAATGGGGGCATGCTAACCCATGGGAATGATATTTTTTAACTTATTGATAAATTTAAATTAATTTAAAAAAGGTTTAAAGGTGGATTTATTTTCCAAATGAGTTTCAATGAATGTTCATATTGAATTAGTCTCAAGAATTGACTGAATTAGTATTTCAAATTGTGTGAGTTATCATGGAATTCCGAGAATTTTTAGAAAAATACTCATTTATAAATTTAAGAGAAATAATTTCTAATGAAATACTTATAACCCTCTTGTGCCCCATGTATTTTTTCTTCATTGATGTGTGGTGATTTATTTTTGTGGTGTTTGGGTGGTTTATAAAAAATAGTTACTTCATGTGAGAATGTTAGAGGTGATGTGAAAATTTTTAAAATATTCATTGAATTTTATTTATGCTTTATTCATGTATTTTATTTACTTGTAAACTCCTTACCTGATGTCATGGGATTCCTAAGACACTAGGTAGAGATCCAAATAAGTGAAATCCTTAGTCTAGATTATGCGTCAACTTGATAGTGTGTTCCACTAGACAGAGAGAGCTAGTGGAATTGATTGTGGCCTACTAAGCTTAGTGATCTAGTATAATTAATTATGGATCATGGAAGTGGTGTGCTCCTAGGAGGTTTGTCTCTAAATAATTTGATTGAAATACTGAAGATGTGATTGGTTCTTTGGTATCATCCTCGGATCTATTTCACTAGTTCATATTATGCTATGTGAGTCATAGGATATACTCATGATGCTAGAATTCAATTGAGGATCATTTTAGGAGACTCTATATTTTTTCATGCTTATGTTCCCTTTTTATTGTGTGATTATATGGCACCAATTGTGTGGTTGTTTCCTTTTTTCCTTCTCATTTTTATGGTGGCTACTTGGATGATTTCCTATTTTGGTTGTTGTTTTATTACCTTTCCAAAATCTTTTAAAAATGTATTTTGAAAGTTATAATTCTTTGAAAATGAAGACATTTTTATTTTTCAAAGGAATGTTCAGAATGTTTCTGTTATAAAAAGGAATCATATGGAATTCTATTTGAAACTCTAGTGTGTGGATTTTAAAACATGGTTTAAGAAATTGTGTCTATTTTTAATTATAAATTGGTTTTTAAGGATGTTTTATAAACCCATTATTAATTGAAAACATTCTTTGTATTTTTAAAGTATATTTGAAAAGGGGTGTTTTTGGGATGTTTTTAAAGTGTAATTTTAATAGTGGTATAGTAAAGAAGGCTTCAAATGGGGGGAATTTTTTCCAAGTGATTGTTTTCATTTAATTAAGAAGAGAAAAGGGAATTTTTAATAATGAATTGATGTTTTTTTAGTTATTTATGTAAATTACTTCAAAAAATATTTTCTAATGTATTTTAAATGATCATATACAAAATGATATATTAAAGTGATTTAATAGATTTGATGGGTGGCATCCTAGGCTGTATAACTCACACCTAAAGTTTGTATGTTCGGGTCCACTTTAGATGGATTATCTTATGTTTATCCTGTAAAAGGAGATGTTGGGCTTGGATGGTGACTGTGGGTTAGAAAGGGGATCATTAGGGTAGTTTAGAGTTTTATTTTTATCTTTGTGGCTCTGTATTGGACACTTTGGCCTTATGTACTTTAGATATTATTTTTATTTCATCATGCTTCCACTACATATTCTTTTGTATTAGTTTAATATTTTTTTATCAAAATATTAGTATGGATTATATCATGTTTGTTTGGTGTATTTTATTTATTTCCATTTCTCATTTATCATATATTAAGATGGTTAAATCATTTCCATGGTATTTTTCATAATGCTTGGGCACTAGTTGTTAGCCTATGGGGATCAGGAACGCCCTTTGAACTAGAAAAAGATAGGGTTGGTTTCTGATGTAGATGGAAGTCTAGGATGGTTTGTTATAATGGTATTAAATTCAAGGTTCTTAGTTGGGCCTAGGTTTAATAAGTGATCTCTTTTTATTTGGGGAGTTGTTAGTTTGGTGATAAGGTTATTGATACTTTATTGGTAAGTATTAAAATATTTTTTTGAGCACTTTAACACCTTAGGCCTTGAGTTTCCATTGTTTTCATGATTTTAGATTTGATTTTGGCATGAAATTTAATGGATTTGTGTATTTTTATTTGATCCTTATATTGTTTATGATTTCATCCGCATTGAAATGACTTTATTTTCTTTTGAGATCATATTTGGTGTTTCAAGATGAATACATAAAATGGAACCAAGGAATGTGGTCATCTTGAATGTCCTGAAAATACATGATGTAACCAAGTGCTTGATTCCAGAATTTTTTTATAGACCATTGCATGATTGGCACATGTCCATCAACCATGTGTCCATGTCAAGAATTGTAACATGCCAAACCCTCTAGTTTGGAGCTGGTGCATTACTTGTGATATTGGCATGGTTAGAAGGAATGAAAATCCTAAATGAACAATAAACTTAGTAGTATTGAAGAAACTATATACATATATGTTACTCAAATTATATTGGAAAAGTTTACAAAATACAATACATAACAAAGACTAAAAATCGCATCCACAAGAACTCAATAAATTATCTCCTCTTTATCACCTGTTGAAAGTAAACAATGAAAGGGGTGAGCTCAAATGCTCAATAAGGGTTACAAATAGTAGAAGCATGAATACAATAATAAGTGAATTTTAATCAATTTGACATAATCAATATGGCATGGTGAATAAATGAAAAACTCACACCATTAATAAACTATGAATGAAACTACATCCATAGATTTTGTCATAGTGAAAGCCTCATTGATAGTAAAAACTGATAATGAATAAATAAAATGATTATTATTTATATTTAGTGTATTTGGAACATGAAACCATAATACTGTAAAAACGGTTTAGTTCTATGGGTTGAAACCCGTCTGATTTTTGGAAACAAACGCATAGGATTAGTCGCCAACTGATTTGTCTCATGAGACCTACCAATGCATCGAGGGGCTATAGTGGGCCCCACCCACCACTGAATGTCCAAATCATTCTGTATACATTGATTCAATAAAAGAGAAATATGCCTTTTAAATATCTATATAGAGTAGAGTATACAGATTCATCAATATTTTCATAATTAAAATAACTTTCCAAATAAACACCGTATATAAAAGGGTATACGGTTTAGTCAACAAACATATCCATGATATGAAATTATGGATATTTAATATAAATAAAATTTCTAATAAAAATTGATCTCAAATGGGCAGTAGGTACACCACATAAATATTATTAGGTGCATAATACAAAGTTAGTCACAACAAAATAGTAGTTGAGACAAGGTCTCTTACCACAATGTAATCGGTCGAATCATATGACCAGAACTTAATAACCCTCAAATTAATCATTGAATAACACGAATATAAAGAGTATCATGTTATTATATATCAAATTTCAGTACAAATAAACCACATATAATAAATAATAGGCAAACAATAAAAATCCCACAGAATTGAAAGTGAGATGAGAAAACACCTTACAAACATTTCAGCATGGTAACGAATATTCTTGCGAGGGATTAATGAGAGGTAAAGGGGTATTAAATTATCTATATGTCACAAGGGCTGTGTGGGGGAGTTTTGAAAGCATAAACCATTATTATGAATTAAAAATAAAAGGGCACAACATAGGGAAGATTCTTGAACAAAACTGAGAGAGAGGATCCCTTACCTTATGCTTGAAGGTGTTCTTGACTTGTTATTAAGGACCTGAATAAACATATTAGGCTTATTAATTCATAATTCCAGAACCTCTACTATATTAAAATGATTTATTATAACCATTTTTAGTTCATTAAAGTCCTTTTTTATTAGTTATATTGTTCAATTTCATTGTTGGGGCTTGTTTGATTACTCGTTTTTAAAAGACTGATTCACTTATATTCAAATTCAGATAAATATGAAAGATGGAAGTGGTTGTCCGGAAATGAAGTTATATGATATTATTGAACTTACAGAAGATTAAATGGTTTTAAATTTAATTTGGTTACTTAGAGTGAGGTCGAATTATTAAATATATATAAACTTAGTGACAACCGTTTTGGTTAAACGATGGGTTTGATTACCATGAACATGTTTTGCTTTATAACTTAATACCATTTGTACAAATAGATTACAGAACTAAAAATAGGAAATATTAAATATATAATAATCTGGTTCAACCATAACACAAATGGTTTCATGACCAGAATTAAATATTATAATAGAAATTGGTAAACGGTTGTCCTTGAATGTGCTAAATTAGCACATCTCTAACGGTGCTTTCATTTCTTCCAAATAAAGGGTGGAGAATGAAGAGTAGATAATAAAATATCCCATTAGCATAAAACCATTCCAGTAAATGTATGTTACTGGAGTTGTCATACTATTTGGGTGAAGGGAGGTGAGGAAAAAAACAAAAAGAAAAGAACTTAAAAGAAATGAAGGCATTGGAAGGATGAGTTTACCTCTTGAGACTTCTTCCTTTGAGAACCTCTTAAGGGTAAATTTTGTGGTATTTTGAAGAGGCTAGGAGATTTTGGACATGGGGGAGGATCTTGGGGAGAGATTTGGGCCGAATATTGGCAAGGCACAAGGCTTGTGAGGAGTGAAGAGAAGAGGGAGTGAAGGGGGGTTTTATAGTGGAGGAGAGAGGAGTTTTCTTAATATTATAATCATTAATTTATTATTTCCTCACAATACAACCAATAGTGAGTATTCCATGAACAATAACAGTAATATATACATGTTAATTCGAACTAATTGGTCTTAAATCAGCAGATCATCACCAATAACTCAATAAATTTCTTATTTAGAATTTATCGTAAATTATGGCATTTTACTATTCATCAAAAATTTAAGTATTTCAGAAAAATCCAAAAAATTCACCCTAACCATTTTTTGACGTGTAGAATCCAAAAAAAATTCAATTTTTCAAAAAAAAATCTAAATATGATTAATTAAATATTTAATTAAAATAATTATTTAATCAAAAAATATAAACACTTAAAATATTCATCTTCATTTTTAAGGTGCCTAAAATCATTTATACATTCAAGGACATGGATACCATTTATAAGAGTCATATTAATATTCATAAGGGTAAGTTAATATTCATAAGGGAAGTTTACTATTCATATATGTAGGTTACTATTCACTGAAAATTATGTTAATTCTATCAGACTCTAAATATCATCTTGAACACAACCGTGTATGTCATATTTTTGAAATTCAAATCGCGGAGTTGGAAAATTTATGTTTAATGGAAAGGTTATGAATATATCCTATAAGTAACCATGTTTTGTTCCATATAGGCTCAGCGATTCATAAAATATAGGCTATAACTAGAATTTATTTAAGAGAAACATACCATGAATTGTTTGGGGTGCTACAAGAATGGTTTTGTATCCTGGTTAGTTTTTCTATTACGACCCTTAGATGCTTTGATTATCATGTGTTATTTTAGAAATGGAAAAGGGTATAGGTGGGAATTATAATATTTTAGAACTATTAGACTATATTTTTTATGAGTATCATGTAATTTCATTGCTTATGTGATTTGATGCGTGATATGAAATTAGACTTGTGAGTGTGAAAAGTTTATTTCATGAGAAAAGTGTTTTTGGTTTAAATGAGGCCTTAGAGGTTGTTTTAAAAAATGAGTTTTGGTTTAATGAAATATTTTGAAGTTGATGATTTCATTATAAAATAGGTAAAAAATTCATTTTAAGATTAGATAGTGATTTTTGAAACTGTACGTGTGGCTTGTTTTGGTTTTTACACAAGGCACATATTTGAAAAGGGTGAACAATTAGAAATTATTTTAAAATATATGTTTTTTTTTATAAAATCTAAATGGTATTTTGTTTCAAAAATAGTATGGTGAGTAATTTAAAAATAAATTTTGGAAATGTTTTTAAATGATCAAGTGTAGTTTAGGATTGGGGTTGAAAATATATTATGTTTTTTTTAGTTTTTAAAATTATTGTTGGGACTCCCATATAAGGGGTTTATAGTTTTAAAGATGTATGTTTTGAAGTTTTTTTATTGTTTTAGTGAATTATAGTTGGATTCATACCTTTTTTGATTTAGGTACTACATGACATGATTTTGGGAATATAAAAATGTTGGGTTTAGGTCTCTTGTTGTCTAAAGTTAGCATCCCATAAAGTTCTTGAGTGAAGGTAGTGTATTTAACTCTTTGGGTATTTCCCTCACGTTAGTTATTAAACATACCTAGACTCTAGGTGGAGTGGAGGTGTTTTCTTCTATTCTAAGTGTAATTTATTATAATTATTTAAGGTTGTTATTATTGGTGTTTTTTCTTGGGAATTATATGGGTTGAGTGATTTAGACCTGTTATCCTTGGTTAGATAGTTGGTGATGGGAATATGTCCAAATGTTATATATATATGATATATATATATATATATAATTTATTTATTTATTTTCATGCATTGGGTATATTATTCCTTTTTTGTTAGACAGTTAGAGTAGTCTTCCACTTAAGCTATCATTTATTATACTGTTTAATGAGATGAAATGTATTGGAGGTGAAAAAATCATATAAATAATACATATATGCTGGTTAAAGAATTTATTAATTCATTTTTAATGAATGAATAAATTAAATAGAGAATACTTAAGGCTTTTAAATTATTTATCCATGTTATGGTTATGGTGTGGGGAGTTTTTTACTAGATTGGCTAAAACATACAGAGAATTAAAAGATCTTTTTTATCTTCTTCATTTTCACTAAAGGCTCTTATAGGATGTAGAGTAATATTGGATCCCACTCGAATGATGAGATATTTAGATTAGACAATGGATAAAATTTCGAGGTGGGAATATTTTTTTACTCTTTGGGTGATTTACATAAAACATATCAAATCATTACATATTCAGTAAATGGTATAGTTTTATAGTATTTCTTTATTTTGGTTTTATACATAGTTTCATAAATCATGCATGGGAGATCCTCATAATTTTTTTTAAATAGCTCCTTCAAGATATAATAATTTTTATTAGACTCTAATAAAAACCATTAGTTGTATCAAATGGGACCCTTGATTTAGATGTATGAAATATTTCATTGAAATGAAGAAAAAAGACCAAAAAAAGAGCCTCATTTTTCATGTTTTTTAATAATCAAGAAAAATGGTTTAACCTTACATAGTTAGGATATATAACAGTAAAAAAATTCCTTATACTTACAAAATTGTGATACATAAAGGTAACCAAGTCATTAAAGTTACCTAAGGTTACCAAGTTCTATGTTTTCTTAATACTTTAAAGTAATTCATGTGCACTATTTAATGATACATTTATAAAAGAAAATAATTATGGATCTCGGGCTTGAAAATCCATTTTAGAGTCAAAACAATCTTTTCGGTATTTCATTCAACACATGAAGTGTGTAAAATAATATTTTAAATAAAAAATCATTTAAAACCCATTTTTCCATTCCAAAAAAATATGTACTTACAGAAAAAATATCCCATATGTATCAAATAAAGTATTTTAGTAAATCAAAATAAGGGAAAAATAAAATAACTATAAAGTGTGTCCAAAAAAATAACCATGGTATTGAGACACCTACCTTTTCAATAGAGGATACTTAGCCACCTTTAAAAATAGTTATTAAAAATAAATATATTGGGTCCTTTTAATCATAGAACCATAAGAAACATCATTAATTCCCCATAAAAATATTTAGATTCATCCATTACAACCCTTATGATTTTCAACACTTGAAGAAGAAGAGAGAGAGATCGAGGAGAGATATTGAGAAGGTAGGAGAGAACATGTGGAAATACAAACAAAACTTGGATAGATTCACTAAGCTCGAGGGATAATCACCAATTAATCAAAGGGAGAACATCTAAAACACCTCTTGAAATCAATTGTATTGGAAATACTAGAAATTGGAGGAGGTCAAATGGTTTAATATAAGATAAATGAAGTTAATAATGCTTTAACCATATTCTCTTAATGATCCCATGCATCTTCATTAAGAGGAATAACTATAGTGACCCAAACTTCTCATACATAAATATTACATCTTTTTAGATGAGAATTCATTACATTGCACAAACACACTCCTGAGGATCATAAATTTATAGTGACTTTAGAAACATGGACACATAGACTACTAGTCCATAAGTGATCGATGTAATCTCACACTATGTTCCTTGTAACTCGAAACCTTCTTATACATATCATACATAATACCTTTCATCACAACCTAGGTAAAGGATACATAAGAAAAGGGTGATATCAAATGATCCGTAAGGGAAATTAAGGGATATTTAAATATATCATGAGCATAGGGGTATGATAAAATGAGAATAATATTTAAAAACCATACCCTATGTATCTTAGATCATAAACCTGAGTTATAGAATAAATCTTGGTAGTTTATAAGACATGAATCATAATGTAATCAAAGAACATGTACTATGGGAGCATAACATTTGCATAAGATAGAGATTTGTGGAATACACATAAGTATAGAAACTAATTTCCTTGGTAGTCAAGGAAAATTTCTAAAACTATCATTGTGGAATGTGTTAAATCCTCAAACCATTTTAGTACTCAAGGTTTACTCCCAATAATATCAAAGTGTACAAACTCACTTACTATACTAGGTTCACTTCCCATTCCATCCCAATTTATCACATGAGATATAAATCCTTACCTAATGAATTGGAGATAGATATAGGCCCCACCTATCACAAAATGAAAATTATTCATATGTGTTCTACATTATCATGAAATATTAATCATATTAGAACCAATGAAATGAAGTGTTTTTCCTCAAAATTTCATCATAATATAACATATTGAAAATAAATAGTCTCCATAATCATTTCGTCATTTCATCAAAGCATTAAACATGGAAAAAAGAAGAGGTTTTCATAAGAATTTTATCATGGTATAAATAGTGTAATAGAAAAAGGTTTCATAAACATATTTTCTTCATAAAAATTTCATATAAAGAATAAGAATGGTATATTTGGTTCATATCCTAGTAAATAATAAGTAACATCAAAGGATATCATCTTAGATGGAAAATGATTTTGAAAGAATAATCACTTTGAATGTTTCTTGAGGAAAATATCATTTCTTTGAAAATAAATTTTTTAAAATTAAGAATTAATAAATTATTTAGTAAATTATTTTTTTAAATAACCTTGAAAGATTTTAAATTAATCTTCAATGAAAATAATTTTCATGATGTCATGAAATTTCTGTCCATGTTTTACACATTAAAATAATGATTCCTTTCACATTTTTTAATAATTCAAACATTGGAAAAAATCATTAATAAATAATTTTAATAATGTTAAAAATATTCTTTGAAAATATTTTTATAAAGCATTGTTTCAGATGAAAAATGTTTTTTTTACTAAAGAGATAAAAAGGATGATTTTTCTTAAAAACATTATTTTTAACTCCTTGAAACGTAAATAAAGAAAAATTAAGGGAAAATTATTCTCTATAAATAACCATAGGAGAAAAAAAATACATTATTTAATTAAGATATAGATCGTATTATTTCATAATTGGTAGCGTACTTAAGTGAAATCTTGATAAATGATAAGATTGTAACATAAAACCCTTACCACTTTGGTAACTCTAAATCATAGGCCCAATGAAAGAATAATGCTAAATGAAACTTATAATATCATGTAAATAAATAAATTTATGATATTACCTATCAAATGGATCATATATAAACCACATAAAAGAAGATAGTTTCATAATATAACATGTCTCAAAGAAGGAAAATTGAGAAAAAAATGTGTACCTTAAGTCTCAACTTCTTTTGTACACATTCAAACCTCCTGTATAATAAATATAAGTTTATTAAAATTTTATTAAAGAACATTACATATATATATCATACTATATATTATTTACTTATGACCTTTTATTACCCATTTATTAATAATTTCATGATAAAGTCATTTTTTAGGCAATAACAATTTTGTTTTTAATGTATGTTTTTGATTTATTATTTTTTTGGTCTTATTAATTTCATCATGGTTAAATAATCTCTATAATTTTAAAAATAATATAAATATAATATATATTTAGTATATATGTGTTTATATTAATCTATACAAGTAAGAGATAGAAAATGAAATACACTATTCATGGAGATGGTAGGTCTTAGGTATGCATGAACATTGTTTCCATTTTCTCAACTGACTGAAAGAAGTAAAGGTAAATAATATATCACCATTAAATAATGATTTTTATTTCATATACATCACATATTTTCATTAAACCATACTTATTACCTTCCATGTAAATCATGAATGAATCATATCGCCTAGTGAGGCAGTAGTCTTTCACACACACGAGTGATAGTATAATATTCCCACAAAATGTAAATTATAAAGGTATTTGTGATATAATAATTAAATAAGTATAATAATATTATAATTATAATATATAAACTTTTAATTCATAATTTCATCTATCTGTGACAGGTGGTGATGGAAAATGAATAACATCGGTTCGTGAGGCGGTAGTCTGTCGTACACATTAATAATGATTTTGTATCCCACTTGATGGAAGAGGAGAAATATTTAGGACATTACCATAAAATAAAAACATAAAATTATATTTAATATATTTATGATAGTATATCATTAATATTTAAGAATTATTTAAGGAGTTGGAGGAAGAAATAAAATAAAATTCTCAGTTAGGAACGTTACCTATTCTTCGGACAACTTCTTTCGGTTTTCACTATAATCCTTCCAAGGATGGATTTATGGCCACAATAAGGCATCTAAGATGAATTAAGAGAATTAATAAATTGATTTGGTTGGGTATTTTTTGAACCAAATTCTTCTAAAATGTTTGAAAAGGAGAGGATAGTGGGTGGCCTTTCATAAGTGAGGTGAGTGCCACACATATAATATTTGAAAAGAAAAATCTGTACCCACATTTTTCACATTCCAAAAAGATAAAAAATGTATCATTATAGAGGATTTAACCTGATAATTTCTAAATATTTCCATAAAATTTGGTTTTAAAAAGTTTTGGGTCATTTTTAACACATATAGTTTAACCCCCTTTAAACCAATTTTTACCTTAACCGCGATATATAATTTTTCCCTTTTTACTATTTATTATTGAAAAAAATTAATTTGAAATTATTAGAAAATAAAAAATATTCTATTTATAAATATGGAATCCCTTTTTCAAAATAAACTCATATAAGGGGTAAATTTTAATTTGAAATTAATCCCACTAATGGGATGAGAATGTGGTTTTCCAAAGAGAACATGTTCAAATGTTTAAAATGTTTTTATATAGAAATTCATATAAAATTGGTTAAAATGAACTAAATTGGAATAGAGATATATAATTGAAAAAATATTACTTTCAAAACCATAATAAAACTCTTTATATTTGTTTAATTTTTTTAAAAGAAAAAACTATTCTTAATAAAAACCAATATTCTTCGGTATTCATCATAAATTTATCTTTTTAGAAAATTCTCAAAAATTTACACCAAGATAATATTGAAATTATTATTTCAATATTTAATTTTATATTTTCAGATAAATTTTATATATTTATTAAAAATTAATTTTAAAATAAGAACGTGAGAGACGAAAAAACTACTTTTTAGAAAAAAATACTTTTGTTAAGAATAAATTGAATTTATTCTTATCTCTTGTCTAGAAAATACATAATATGAATGATAAAAATTTGGTTGAATATATAATATATAAATATAATTAATATAATTCAAAAAAAATTATTTTTTTAACTTACTGTGGTAAAATTCTTTTATGTGTATAAAAATAGATTTTCAAGAAAAGATTTCTTTTATTTTCTAATAGTTTTCATTTTCATTTATAATTAATTGGTCACACAAGAATTAATTTTATATACAAGTTTATAACATATATATTCATTATTTATTTAATCATATTCATACCCACCACTCAAAAATATCGGTGATAATTATCATATTAAATAATAGTATGTCATGTTTTGTTTAAACTCAGTGTTATGTGTATGGAAAGCTACACTTTGTGTTCCATATAACACAAGAAAAACTTTGTGCTATGTGTAAAGAAATTTTTGTAAAGATAAAACTTATTTGAGAAAAAAATATTTCAAAAAATATCAAGGTGTAACATTCTAGTTCCTCAAATAAACATCATCCTTTCAATTTGAACTTATTCTTGATAAACAAGGGTTTAAAATTTCAAAATCCCTTTTTGGGAAACCCACATCATAAAAATGATTAATAAAACATCCACTTGAAAATAGATAATTGAATGTGTGAAGGTTATATGGAATAACCCATACTAATTTTTAAAATAAGAGAACATAGGTTGGAAGTGAATAATTGAACCTGGAAGAAAAGTGTAATGTCCAAATAAAGGTAGAGAGTAACATAGATCATTAATCAAAAGAAAGTGAATGATAATGTGAAAATCAACAACCAAAAAACCATAAACCAAAGAGGTTTGAAAAGGGCCGTTGATATTATTAGAAATAATGGTAATAGGATAACAGTTTCTTTTAATATTATTTTCCTTATGTTAAATAATTTTCATAACAAAATATATATACTTGATTTAATTAAATTTCATAAGAGGAATCTCATCCTTTGGTTGTGCCTTGAAAAATTATAACTTCATCTATAACTCTAAGAAATTATGATGAATTTTTTATTCATGGAGCACTAATAGATCACAAGATCCATAATATAATGATAATTCA
Organism: Viscum album; assembly: GCA_963277665.1. Taxonomy (NCBI): domain Eukaryota; kingdom Viridiplantae; phylum Streptophyta; class Magnoliopsida; order Santalales; family Viscaceae; genus Viscum; species Viscum album. Next base: position 1,737,914,941 of record OY728156.1, read on the forward strand.
TTCCTTCTATCTCTAGTTATCATCATAATAAAATTCTTAGCATAGGTTATCCAGTATACATAAATCATTATATGGTAAAGTAATATATTAATCTATAAAACTCATCCAAATTTAATCTTAAACCATTAGATAAATGGTTAACCTTAATACACTTAAAAAATTTAAAAAGTATAAATAATATCACAAAATTTCCCAAAATCATCTTAACATTAATCCCCCAAATATCAATGTGTATCTCTTAATAGTCACATAAGAAATATGTGAATACCTTGGTAATATATTCTCCTGAATCATGGTAACAACCATAATTACCATAAAAACTTAACAAAAACTTAAAGTATTCTATATTCCTTAAATAAAACTATATATTATTTAATATATTCTATAAATACAATAATTTTTGTATACTCCATCAATGATAAAATAAAACACTTTTTCCGCTAATTATTAATCAGTTTCAAGGTCATCAATACTATCCAATTTAATTTATTCATATCAATCATCTATTTATCCAAAGTAAACACCATTTTATCAACATTACAAACATATTAAGGGTTATCTTCCCTTGATAAAAATAAAAATTTCCATTAAATCACATTTATATACCATCAGTACCATTTAAAATACTGTTGAAACTTCTTAATGAAAAAAAATATGTAATAATCCATTGATGTTCCATGATTCTAATAACCAAAATAGCATTGATAAAAATATAATTATTTTAATCCCAATAAATAAACACATTAATCACTCCACTTTATTCATAATCCATTAACCAAGCTTCATCATTTTATTCCTTAATAGTTCCATACTTTCATATATCATTTTTAATCTCTTTATCATTATCAATATAACCATTACTCATATAAACTTGATGATTATATTCTTGATATTTTTCTTAAGTAAATCAAATTTCATAATGCCCATAATTTCCACATTTTAAACATTCAACTGTTGATATTGTCTTAGGGAGACCATTATTCTCATCCACCACATTAACCAAACATTTCATTTTTCCTCTATAATTACTTGGTTTGTGTTCTTTTCCACCCTCAAAACATATTCTTGTTCCTCTAAGAAATAATCTTTGGTGCTTCTTTACACATTCCTAATATATATAAAATTGAATCTTTTTTCATCCAAGGTTTCAACCACCCAAAATCTTAATGAGCCCTATCCTTATCTTCTTTAGTGATTCTAATATTTGGTTAAAGTACAATTTTTCTAATCCTAAAACATGGTAGTTAGTTAAGTATAATCATAATATCCTTCACTATATTCATTATACCATTTGGTTTCTCATAAAAAAATTATCTATCCCATTCAACATTAATCCAGTTCCTTCTATTTCCCTCTATTGACTAAAACAAAAAAAATCATGGAGTGAGTAACAATATCCATAGTAGAAAACCACATAATCATGAAAAATCACTTATAGGATGTCTAAATCACGACACTTTATTTTTAATCTATTACACCTTAGTCTTAACTTAGGTCATTCATGGTCATTATTTAAATCAATTATAATGGTTCATAAGACTTCATGAATTTACAAATAATATCTCATGGTAATGTCAATAATGGTGTGTAGAAAGGCCCATTGTTCTGCACTAGGTGATGATCGAGTCTAGATCAATATTCCCTTTTCGGAGTTATTACCACTAGGTACCTATATACTAGATCCACATTCACTTGTAGTATCCAGATAGGGATTTAATTTCTTGGAAACCACTCACTATATCATTTACCAAAATTCTAGGTCATTTTCCTATAATTTAAATCATTCTTAAACTTATCCTTATACATATCCCTAGACATATCCTTAGACATTTCCCAAGGGAATTCACTAAAGTTTTCTCATACTAGTATCTAAATGTCAACTAAAACTTTCCTATGATACAAACTATAGCGACACAAACATCTCATACATAGATATTTCATCTTTTTATATCAATATTCATTACATTACACCAACAAATGTCTGGGGATTGTAAAGGTATAGTGCCTTTGGAAACTTGGACATATAAACTACTAGTCCATAAGTGAGATATTAAATCTTCCACTATATTATTCATAACTATCACCATTATTATAAATATCATATATAATACTTTTCATCATAGCTTAGATATAGGGAACAAAAGAAAATGGTGATTTTAGATGCTCAGTAATGGTAAACAGTGAGATATCAACATATCATGAGTATAGGGGTTTGATAACATGATAACAACATTTGAAAAGCATACATATCACAACATAGATCATAAAAATTATTCATGGAATAAATCAATACATTTTATAATATAGTAATCATAATATAATCCAATAAAATATACTATGAGAGAGTTAAATTGGTATAATATATAGATTTGTGGCATACTAATAAGCATAGAAACTCATTTTCTTAACAATCAAGGCTCATTTACAAAACTATCATGGTAGAATGGGTTCACTCAAAAAACCATCATAGTAGTCTAAGACAATAATAGTGGAAATATTCTCTTACAGAATTGGTTTCACTCTTCATTACAAACTTTTTTATCTCATGATATGTCAACATTTACCCAAATAATTGGAGGGAAATATTGGTCCCACCCATCACATAATGAAAATTAAACATATGAGTGCCCCAATATCATAAAACATTAATCATATTAGAAACCATGAAATTAATTTGGTTTTATAGACACTTGTTCATAATATAACATATGGAAAATAAATATGTTTCATAATCATTTCATAGTTTCGTTAAAGCATAAACCATGGAAAAAGAAGCAGGTTTCATAAGAATGTTATCATTGTATAACTCTTAGAAGTGAAATAGGTTTCATAAACATATTATCATCATAAAAAAATAATAAAAAGAAAAATAATAGAATCCATGGATCATATCTACATTAAATCATAAGTAACATCAAAATATGTCATCTTAGGTGAAAAATTATTTTGAAAAGAAACATAGGAATGTTTCTTGGGGAAAATATAATTTCCTTGAAAATCACTTTTTCAAAATAAAAAATTCATAAAATATTTAGGAAATAATTTTATTTTATGATAACCTTAAAATATTTTAAATGGTTCTTCAAAGAAAATAATGGTCAAGAAGTTGTGTAATTTCTATTCATGTCATACATGTTAAAATAAAGATTAATTTCACATTTTCATTAAAACCCAAATGGGTATTGTTTGGAAAATTAAATAAATATTCCTTTCAAAAATAAAGTAAAATGTCTGTAAAAATTTATTTAATAAATAATTTTTATAATGTTAAAAAAATTAGAAAACAATGTTTTGGAAGAAAAATGTTTTTTCAACCGAAGATAGAAATAAGGGAGATTTTTCTTAATAAAAGTATTTTAATCTCTTGGGTACATAAAGAGAGGAAAATGAATAGAAAAAAATTATTATAAACAAATAGCCATATGAGGATAATGGAAATGATTTTCTTGAGAGATATATCATGTGATTTCATTATTGGAATCATAATCATTAAAAATCCTGGTAAATGATGAGATTGTAACATAAAACCCTTACCGCTTTGATTACATTGAATCATAAGCCCCATGAAAGAATAATGTTAAAATTAAATTTATAATATCATGAGAATGAATAAATTCATGATATTACATGTTAAATTTTTTTTATATACACCTCATAAAATAAGAGAGGTGCATAACATGACATTTGTCTCAAAGAAGGAAAATTGAGACAAAAGTCATCAATTCCCTTCATATAAATTAAAACCTCATGTACAATAAATATAAGTTTATAATAAAACTATTAAATAAAAATGAATATATATATATATATTTATATCATACCATATATAATTTACTGATGACCTTTCATTACCCATTTATTAACAATTCTATGTTAAAGTTGTGTTTCGAGCACTAACTAATTTTCATTTCATGCAAGTTTTGATTTGTTATTTTTTTGGTCCTATTACTTTGATCATGGTTCCATAATATCCATAATTTTAACCATGATTTAAATATCATATATATTCAATATATATGTATTTATATTAATCTGTAAAAGTTAGAGGTATAAAATTAAATACACTCTTCATGGAGACAGTCATACGTACGCATGAACATTGTTTCAATTTTCTTGTTGGATAGAAAGAGAGAAATTAAAATAATATATTACCATTAAAAATAATTTTTATTTCATATATTTTCAATAATAATATCCTTATTACCTTTCATTTAAATCATGAATGAATCACATCGCTTCAAGAGACGGTAGTTCGGCGTACACATGAGCGATGTTATCGTATTACTAAACAATGAAAAGTAAAATGGTATATGTGATATAATAATTAAATAAGTATAATAATATTATAAATATCATATATAATCATTTAAAACATCCTTATATACATACATGAGAGGTGGTGATGGAAGAAAATAACATCGGTTCATGAGGCAATAGTCCGCCGTACACACGAATGATGATTTCATATCCCATTTGATGGAAGAGGAGAAGTATTATTGTCCTGAAATTAACATAAAAACCTAATTATATTTAATATTATTATTTTCTTATATCATAATTGTTTAATATAAATTTAAGTATTGTAGGAATAAATATAACAAAATTATCAGTTGGGGACATTACCTCTTCTTCACACAACTTCCTTTGGTTTGCACTAAAATCCTTCTTAGGTTGGATTTCTAACCAAAATCAGGATTAAAGGATGATATTATGGAAGTAAGTATTGGATATTTTTAGTTATTGGATGAACAAAATTGTTTCAAAAGTTTAAATAGGATAGTAGAGTGTGTGGCCTTTTATAAGTAAGGTGACTAGCACACTTGTAATTTTTAGAAAGAAAATGGTGTAACCACGTTTTTCACATGTCCAAAGGGATAAAAATGGGATATTATCGATATTAAAACATTATAATATCTAAATATGGAAATTAAATGGGTTTTCTACATGATTTAGGTCACTTTTAACCAATATCATTCTAGTTTAACCCCCAAACAAAACCCATTTTTACACTAACCACGGTAATTAATTTTTACTATTTTTACAATTGATTATGGTAAAAAAATTAATTTAAACATATTATATAATATAAATTATTATTATTAAAAATATTTAATCCATTTTTCCAAATTACATTAAAATAATTGAAAATTTTAAATTTAAATTTAATCTTGTAGATGTGATGAGAATGCAGTTTTCCAGAGTGAAAATGTTCAAATGTTATAAATATAAATATATATATATATATATATATTATATAAAAAATTGGTGAAAATGACATAAATTTTATTAATATATAAATAATTAAAATAATTTAACTTTTAAAACCACATTAAAATAATTTATATGGGTTTAAATTTGTTAAAAGTATTGATAATTCTTAATAAAACCCAGTATTTTTCCTTACTTATCAAAAAACATTTCTATTCATTAAATTTTCAAAAATTAAACCCAAGATAATTTTGACATGATAATTTAAAAAATAATGTTTTTTTATAAAAATTTTCTAAAATGGAAAAAAATTAAATTAAATTCACAATATGTGACACAGATGTTTTTCAAAAAAAATATAGTTTTTAAGTGTAAAATTGGATTTATTTTTATCTCTTATCTACAAAACACATAAGATAAGTGTTAAAAAAATTTATTGAATATATAATATATAAATTTCACTAAAATAATTCACTAAAATTTATTTGTTTAATTTATTAAGGTAAAATTCATTTTGGTTTATAAAAATGGATTTCAAAAAAAGATCTCTTTTATTTTCAAATAGTTTTTATTTTAATTTATAATTAATTGGTCAATCAAGAATTAATTTAATATACATGTGTAGCCCATATATTATCATAATTTGTTTAACAATATTCATACCTTCCACTCCAATAACTAGGTGATAACTATCACATTAAATAATAGTATTTCACATTTCATTTAAACTCAGTGTTTCGTGTATCACAAACCACACTCAATATTGTGTGTAACATAAGAAAAAATCAGTGTTTCATGGAAAAAATAAATATAAAAAGTTTAAATTTATTTAAAAAAATATATTTCAAAAAATATTGTGGTGTTAGAGTAACCCCCCCCCCCCCCACCCCCCAATATTAGTAGATGATTCAAACACTTTAAATTATGAAACATCCATCACCACTACATGGTGATACCCACTATGGCTGTGATGGAATAAATCAAACCAAGCCTAGGTGACATGGCATAATGACCATCCATGACATAGTCTCAAAATCTTTCTCATTTTGGTCTCACCACACTTTCCACCATGGTTTAGTGGGTCTATTATGGTCATGTCCCATAGAAAGACTCACAATGCAACACACTAGAGACCACACCCATCCATACACATTTTTATATTTTATATGTCACATGAGTGGTTTCCAAGAGAAATATAGTCTACACCACAATGTGTTTTTTTCTGTGGTGCACTTTTCAATGCATAAAAGTCATGTTAAGCCTCCAAGAACCATTTGGGTATTTTTAAAATCCTTAGGACCACAAGATAGAGAAAAATACCAAAAATAAAACATACGTGTAACCTATAGGGTGTAACATTCACCCACAAGTTATGACCAAATTAGGTTATTCATTCCTCTTTAAATATCTTTATAATTTTATATCGGAGAGTGACCATGTTCTAGAACATGACCATTATTCTATCCCCAACCAATTTTTTCAATATTTCTATAGAATATTCATCATCCACTACGAGAGTTTCTTAAAAATAATCTGTATATAAAAGTAATATCTCTGTTATTTTGTTGAGAGTAGTAATATTATCTAGACTACACTCAATTAAATGAAAATATACACAATCTTGGGATGTAAAAATGATGATCATTTCCTCAAGCCACCCATTGATTGGGATGGGACACCATTGATTATTGATAAGGTGTTTCGTGTAGCTGACCATGGTTTCTTAGGCGAATCTTAATATGAGGGAAACATTGAATTAACTTCCATATGAGTGTGACCTTCTTTCCAAGAAGATATATCATTATGAGGAGGACCTTTGCAATGATCACCATGAGGAGGACCTTCATGCTAGGTTTTTAATTTTTCACCATAGGGAGGAACTACATTCTAGCTATTTAATCAATCACAAGGAGGATATCTCTAACATATAGTATTATTAATACCTATGGTTTTCTTCTATTGATTTCAATGGGCCTCCATGGTTACCATTTATTAATGAGTTGGTAAGGGGAAAACCTTCTTATCAATCGATCTACATGTTATAGGGAGAACCTCCTTCAAGCCTCGAATCTAATTCTCTATTCACTATCCTATACCATGAATATTGGTCCACCTCATGGGTCTCATGTTAGTTGGTATCATAGCTTTGTTTGACATGATAGGAATATATCCTCTTTTTCCATTCTATTATCCATTATACCACTTGTCTTTCCATATTATTAATCCCTAATGAAAACCCTTTTTTCTTTAAAACCACCGAAATATAGACCATATTATATAATTTTAAAATATCTTAAATTGAACCACTTATTAATCCATAGTACATTAATTTTTGATTTATTATATTCAAATTTTGTTTTTGGGAAAAACCTATATACTACCTATATCCACCATTTCCACCTTTTACAAAAATTTTATACCCTTATTTTACACCATTTACCATTTTGTAACCCTTTTCCACTCATATGGGTTTTGTTAATACACTCCCTTGAAAAAAAATACTATTTTTGTAAGGATTGATGACTTTTTATATTCGCAAACATGGTAAATACTTCATAAGAGTTTTGGATTTGATTTGAGTCCTAGGAGTGGAGATAAAGTAATAAAAACAATCATGTGTAACATTGTTTGAGTGTGTGTATATCTTTATTATGTATGTGTGTGATTACTTATGAGTTTTTTTGTGTGTGTATTTAGGTGTGTGTGTTCATGTGAAACTTTGGGTATGTGAGTGTGTATCCTTGCATGTATGTTTATATTCATGAGTGTGTATCCTTATCTAGGTGTTCATTTATGGGTGTGTGAGTGTGCATCCTTATGTGTGTGTGAGTTCATTTGAGTGTGTGTGTGTGTGTAAATATTATTGTGTTTTTGTGTCTTTATAAATATGTGTGTGTTTTTTCTCCCACTAAATGTGTATCAAAAAATTCACAAATGAAGAAATACCTGAATTTGGGTATTGTTGTCCCTACAAGAGAAAAGGGAGAAGAAGGTGGTCAAGACACATGGATCGCATGAGCCTATAAAGGATAAACTATCATTTTACTATCATGAGGTTATGTAAAGACATTGTGCACAGTGAATAGGATGTGGAATGTCGATTGTAAGTCCCTTTGACAAAGTCTTTATACCCTTGTGAAAGCACCCTAGAAAATCACTGGTTACATGGCAGTATTATGATAAGCTTCCCCAGGTCATGCGGCTTGCCAACTGATGGATGTCTGACAAACCATCTAAAAAGTCCTTCAAAAATAAGAGAAAATATCCAAAATTTGGGAGCCTCCTATGGTCATAAATATCATGTGACTCATCACTGATGGAAAGGATGATTTTCTCTAACTACATCCAATAAAATCTCAAGATCCTCCATCCTTTGTAAGATAAATCAAATGAAATAAAAAGGAGGAATCTAGTAGCCTATCACTATTGTAAAATTAAATTTATTTTCCCCTAGAAATCTTTATGACATTGTGAGAACCTAATTACATGTTCACCTCATCTCAGGAAATACCATCGGCATGCCATCCCCACCACACAGAGGGCCTTATGTATGCCCAGGAGACCTCATGCTTCCCTTTTGGTTCCTTAAGGAAAACCATTTGTAATTTCCCCTGAATTGTTGAAGCATCTCTATAGGACCCTATGTGGTCATGTGATGCATCACCTGAAGTTAAGGTGATTATCCCCAATGACACCCAAACAAACTTTTGAAATCCTTGGCCTTTGTAACAAAAATTAAGGAAATAAAAAAGGGGAGGAGTAAAAATCCTATCGCATTCATAAAACTCATGAAAACACACATAGTATATCCACAGCATGGCCTCAAAATACCCCTCATCAATTCATCCTAATCTCATAAAGGCTCCCTGACAATCTATATTTGTCTTGCGGAAAGTCCCAGACTAGTCACCTGAGATCATGGGAAGGTCTTTCGACAAGTGCCCTAATCTCGCAAAGGCCCTTGGACATATCGATATGACAATATGAAAGTCCCTTGACATGTTTGTATGAATAAAAAATCCCCATTAATTGGATATAATACAACAAATGGGTGTTTAGGATATGGTCTTGTAGTTTCTAAAAGACATGTGATGCCCCCATGGCAGGACTTTGTGAATATGTGTGGCATCGAAGACCTCTCCCGACTCTAGCCTAGATTCATGAAATATACATCATGAAAAGTGGATAATTACAGGGGTGGTGAGGCCTACAAATACCCTCACCCTATCATGAAAAATGAACCTCTAGACTCTCTGATGTAGGTGGGACTTTTTTCATCCAAATGCATTGGCACACCAAAACACCAGAGTAGATTTCTCGGATCGACTAATCTCACGACAGGAAAGCTTCCTATCAGGTAAAATATAGGGAACAACAGAATCGATCATACATCATGCATAATACACTTCGCATGATAACATGTAGATCACATGAAGTACTTATAGAAGGAAATATGAAAAACATATCCCACATCTTCTATATCATGCATGACTTAAAATAAGCTAACACTAAATAAATCTAAGGCACTCATGATAAATGGATGGAACAAAGACTAATAAAATGGGAGGCTTGTGAAAAAGACATATACATTGATCCTAATTCACTTAACATGAACCATATAAGACACATGATAGCACCATGAAATGTCATCCATATCTCATGATAGTCCTTTGGTATGCCATTTGGATCATGTGAAGTCCTCTAGATGTGTCAAGGCAAGTCACATGGAATCCCCTGGGCATACCACCCAAGTATGAAGAAGACCTCAGGGATCACCATCCATATCTCACAGTGTCCATCATATATGTCACCCAAACTCATATGGAAACACTATTGTATGTGTTAAAGGTATCATTGCAGCACTCGTCCATGTCTACTAGCTCTAATGATGCCCTATGGGCATAGTAGCTAAGTCTCAGAGTGTCCTCTAAAAATGTCATCCTAGACATGCATCACCCTATGAGGTATATCTCATTGACTCTCATGATGTCCTCCCAGAATTTCATCTAACTATTGTGATGAGACAAGGGTATTTCATCTGGCTTGGGCGATACTCTCTAAACATGTCATCTAGGGTTATGATATGGCTTCTAGGATCAACTGACTAGGTCTTGCGATGTCCTATGGATTATTCATCCTTGATCACACAAAAACCTTTGAAAATTCCATCTAGGATATGTGATGTCCCTTGGACATTTCAATTGGATAATATGGTTTTATTTTGACATGTCATAAATACATTCTTTAATATGTCAAGAAGACATCCAAGGCATTTTGAATGAAAAACCATCCCATCTCAGGAAAGAAAGCATGTGAGATCATAAGGGAATAATAAGACTAGATATCCCTATCCATCCTTAGTGTGTGAGTCCCAACCAACTAAACTATGATGAATTTGATTCCCATAATAACCAGAATACGTAGGACACCTCTCCTGAGATCGAGATCTATATAAAACCCCAAATTAAAATGTCAGTGTGTAAACCCCAACCAATTTAACTATGAGAACTCTGATTTCTTCCATAAATAGGATATGTATGACACATTCCTATGGCCTGATCTCCACTCCATACCTCTAATGGGTTATCTCCATATGTGTACCTCACACCTATAAAAAATTAGACTAATTATTTTCCATACCTTGTTACCCACACTTAGCATAGTTTACATGGGCTTAGAGAATTGAAATAATCATATCGTTTTCTTCATTAGTCTCTACAGGGACAAGTGCAATGCCAAAGTACAAGCCCCGACTGGTGGCATAATATGATATGTCCCTCATATAAGGTAATTATCAGTTTGTAAGATATAATTCCTTGAACAATGGTGACTCTAATTCCTGTCATAACTAGGATACGTAGGAAGCCTTTTTTAAGTCCTGAGCCCGAACTCAAATAGACATCTGCCTCAGTGTAAGTCCTGCCATGTCTCTGACATTTCAACCTTCATGACACAATCATTCCCATGGTTTGATCATCTTACCTTATCCCTCATTGGACTAAGAAATATATTGAACTATGATGGATCTGATTACTACCATAAACATGATATGTTAGACACCTTCCTAAGGCCCGGGATCCACATTAATCATCCCAAGGGAAGTCCCAATATGTAATCCCCATATTCATATATAGTGAGATTGATTAATCGATATCTCTTTATTCTCCCATCGAGCATAGCTCACGTGGGCTTAGGGAGTTACTGTGGTCATCTCATTGGAATCAATAATCTCCATGAGCTTGGAAAATATCAGTATATAAGCCCCGATGAGTATCATGATATAAAACACCCCTCACATATGAGGGCATCCACCTTGGGTTCAATCCCAAGGGCATGATCGAACTATGATAACTATAATTCCTTCTATAACCAAGATACATAATCCATATCCTTAAGACTCAAGATTAAATATCTAGTTCCTAGGAACCCATACATATGTTCTTTTCATATGATGTTAAATTGTATGGGCTTAATGAACTAAATGGGTTTTGATTCCTCCAATAAAATGATTTGTAGGATGCCTCATAATGCCTCAATCCACTCCTTGAAATATTAATAGTCTCCCTACATGGAAGAAAATTCCAAAGCATCTATTTATATAGCTTCAGTATATAAATAAATTATTCATCATTTAGAAATGGATGAAGAACCTTGAATACATATAAATGAATTCACTAACAAGGCCCCACTTTCCTTTATTCACTAATGAGATCCCCTTTCTTTTTCATAAAAATAGAATTAACCTATGATCATTTCATTAGGGTAACCATACCTATATCGAGATTAGAAAGAGATTCACGAACATATAGTAAATCTATAAGAGAGTCTTGGAGTAGGAAATATTCCCCCCCAAATAGGGTTTGATGATCCTGAACTCCATTTATCTCGACCAATGAGAGTCCCCAAGTATCACTAGGTATGAAACCTCAGTTGATCACTTACCTTTAGAAAGCATGTTCATACCCAATTATGGATAATAGAACCATTGGAATATTATGTTAAGAATAAAAATGTTCACCCGGTGTTAATGGTTGTGTAAGGAATGATCCCCCCACAATCAACCATTATGCCAAACCAAATAAACAAGGGTTTCTTGGTTATATCTTTCCCTATAGAAACTAAAATGGTAAACACAATGTGAATCTCTAAAATAAAAAAAAAATTATTGGTTTATTATCTGTGAGGTCATTTATTCCCACCATTTGAAAATATTAATGGTGAAAATGACATGAATCTCTAAAATAACAAAATGATCAGTTTATTATCTATTGGTTCATTTTTTTAACCATAAGAAAATAGAAATATTGAACCTAACATGAATCTTTGAAATAAAAAAATGATCAATTTATTACCTGTCGATCAATTCTTTCCCACTATATGCCAATAGAAATGGAAAACATGATGTGAATCTCCCTAATAATAGAATGATAGATTAATCATGCATTATTCTACTTTTTTCACATAAAAACCTAGAAATCCTAGAATGGATCTTATATTTGATCCTTTATAACTGAGTTTCTCATGAAATAAGTCCATCTGCATGTTGAAAATTCCACATGAGTATAATTACTAGATTAGGAATAAAAATAAAATGGTTTTAATCTTGTATATCTAATTGATCGCATCACGTGTTTGATATTTCACTAATTGGTGACCTTTTCCTTATTTTCTTCAAAATTATAGGTATTTCTCTCATAAACAGCATCTCGATCAGAGATAATGGAATCATACATCAACTGTTCAGGGAAGTCATATGTGGATGCAACCCCCACAGGTTGAAAAAAATATCCCACCTTCCTGAGAACTTCAATGTCAGGTGGAGAAAACAATGTTCTAGGAGAAACATTGATGTGGTACAATAGAAAACCTTGAAAATTACCATGAAGGTTTATAAGCACTAAATCTAATGAGTCTGCATCATCTAAGTAAATTTTTATCTAATCTAGTGTCCCTCATTTCCACAACCAACTACTTAAGGAGCTTATACCCAGAGCATGACTACCACCACCTTCAATCTCTGATAAAATTGGACCAAGGATTTAAATATAGCTTCCTCCTTAATTAGGTGCCACTATGGACAGCACCTATTAACCACCATCGCTAGCACCATCCCACCAGTACCCACCAATTTTCTACAAAGGGTACCACCTGATATAGTGTCTCTTATGATACCCATGCATGGGAAACAAGGAAGAAAAATCGAATGAGGAAGGTGATGGATATCTAGGGGTGGACTTATATCCCTACTCCCACTGGAAATAACTACTAGAATATTCCAAAAGTAACTAGTAATAAGGCCCATATACCTACTCACTCAGAATAATTCTATGAGCATATACTCACAGTAGACATGGGGAAGGGGAATTTTCCAACCTCTGCGCATGAAGTTTGTGAACATATTTCGGTGGCACAAGTAGGACAGAAATGGTATCATATCCCTAATTTTATTGAATATTTCTTCCAATATATAGTGGTGATGGAAAATGTGTAGGTTTATATCCTTGCGTACACTTTTTTAAAATGAAAATATATTTTAGCAATAGATTAAGAACTCCCCCAATATATTTCGACACTATTGGATATAAAGGGATAGGTGTGTATTTTTGTCCCTACATCAAGGATAACTCAACACTCTAATCATCATAAAGAAGTTGTTATACTGTAACAAGCTCACACTCTTGCTTCTGTTTAGGAGGGTTATTGGAATATCTAGTTAAAGGACAAGGTGTTGGACTAGGCTTATATTCCCGATCCAACTAGGGATAACCATGTGAGAGAATCACAGGCCTTGAGATAGGGGTACATGCTTTCCAAAAAATTCTGGTGGCATTTTCCAAATTCCGATGATCGGTCTCATATCCTAATTTGGTTCAGGGATCACCAAGTGAGAGGAGAACATGCCTTGGGAAAGGGTTATATTCCTTTCGAAGAAGTCCATCAGAATACTCTAAAGTCTCAAGATCTGGAATATATCCCCATTATATCCAACGATAACCAAGTGAGAATGGAACAATCCTATAGATAGGATCATATTCCTATTAGTGAATCTACCTATCATATTCCAATAGATCATGGAAGCCAGTCCCATATTCCTACTTCTGTCAATGAACAACTACACTAGCATTATTCTGAGGCAATACAGGAGGTAGTTCATATCCATTCTACCATTCTGAATTTCTGTTGACATATTCTGATGAGGAATATATATCTAGATTAGGCTAATATTCCATCTCCAATCAGGGTTCACCAAGTGAGAGTTGCACATGTCTCAGGGAAGTCTCGTATTCCTAAAAATAAAGACAAATGTCATATTCCAAAGGCTCAAGATTAGGATCATACTCCTATATTGACTGAGACTCACCAACTGATAATGGCACATGCCTCAGGATAGGCTCATATTATTATAGATAATGAGACAAATCATCGGTATATTCCATCAACTTCTCAGTAGTAGGATCATACCCCAACAACACCATAAGGCTATAAACAAGTTATAGTAACTGTCATATAGCAGTATCATATCCCTACATAATTCCAAAAGGTAGGTCAGCATATTTAGACTATGATGGAGGATGTGACCCATATTCCTAATCTGCTCAATGTCCATGTCCTTGGGGACATTCGGGAAATATTCTCAACACCACAAGGGTTCTTCGACTCTTCCATCGAAGAAGAAGACAATCATTACCATTATATTCCTCCTCATGGTAGTGTGGAGATGAATCTTACATACTCTACTCATGACATCCACCATGGCCAAACTCCCCATGGAGATATCTCCCACAAATAATAAAATACCCCCGTTACCCAAACACCTTCATATAGATAGGTTTTCAAACATCAAACATCTTTATATGGAGAGGTGTTCAAATCCCAGACTCCTTCATATAGAGAGGTATTCAAATCTAAAACACCTTCATATAGATAGTTTCTCAAAACATTGGGGACAATCGCATATAATTCCCCCATCAACTTTCAGTAGCACTACACTCTAGGTGGTAGGATACCATCAAATAAATTTCTATGGTATGACTGAATGGCGTCATGTATTTCTGATGAAAATGAGGCCAACATTGACATATAGATGGAGTTATCTAGAAACAACCTCCACATCATGTTCTATCCCCTCACCACTCCTGACTATGAGATCCCATATGAGCTAGAAAAAGAGTGCATGCCTTATTTATGCCAAAATATGTCGGTAACTCACCGGGGATTAGAGGATAGACACCTCCATTATCCAGAATATGAGGGTAACCTCCATACCATCAAGATACTCTGTTTTTAGTTGGACCAAGCTGATATCTCCATGAACCAATATCCAAATCCGGAAAAGAAAAAGAAAAATATGCAACATGATTTCCACCATTATATCAAAACCCTTTGGAAGCTAATCTCCAAAGCCACATCATACATCTGTATTTGAGGATAGGAAGAGTATAGAGAGTTACACTTTTCCATACCCCTGGAATAGCAGAACCCCTTAGATATGGAATCTGTTAATGTCATAGCCTCTAGCAAAATTAGAGGATTGGGTAATTCTAAATTCAGTTAGTCACTAAAATAGAATTACCCCATTTCAATGATGCCCATACATCACAAATGGAGGGAGAGGATAGCCAACATGAATTTAAACTAACCCCTGAAACTAATGGGAATGCAATTCAAACACAGAGTTCAAAGTTAAGATCAACCAGACAACTTCCCATAAATAGTGATCCCTATCTTTGGTTTCCATCACACCTAGATCCTACACTAGCATAGATTCACCACATCAAATGGGCCATAGTAATAGATTCCATAATAAATATCCAAGAGCGGACATATCTCGCCAGGCCGGGGGGACATCTACCATCACCTCCACTTATTATATTGTCAATTCCCAAGAGGATTTAAAACACATTGGTAGTAGTTTCAAACAAACCTCATCCCACTGGGATGGGGGAATTTATATCTCAATAACCATAACCAGGTTCACCATACCCTGAGAGGTTCATGGGTAAATCAATAAGTAATTTAAGATAAACCCTACCCTGGTGTTTTGGGGGCATTTATATCTTCATGTTCATCCTGGGAGTCATCAAATCCTCGATATGAATCATAGATCCTCAACAAAAAGACCAATAAATTATAATTGCATCCCTGAATAACCCCCATCACATAGGTCTGGGGGTATTTACATCATCATCATCACCATAAATAGAATGATAATTCTCTATGATTGGAGGGAAAATCAATGATCAGCATCCCACATATTCCTCCCACCGCAAGATAGGCCTCAGGTGGTTGAGGCCCTCTCATCAATCACAACCAGAAACTCCCTTAAGGTCACTGTTCATAGACTAAGATAAGAGGAGTTTACAACAAAGCCGATTAGACCCCGCTAGGGTCGTAAAATAAAATATATCAATATGGATAAGAATTTAAAAAATGACCTTGATGAAGACAGTTTAGAATCTTCCTATTGCATCGAAAGTAGTGGAACAACCACTATTTTTTGATATGCCTTAGTGAATGTCATCATTATCAACTTGACAGACATGGTGGATCAAGATGAAAATGTAGAAAGCCATAAAATATATTATATACCCCAAGAGGAGAGTGATCTAGATGCACCAATCGAGGAAATATGCACCCAGAACCATAGAAAGAGCCAAAATATGGCACCTATAAATAATGATTTTCCACCTCCCCGATATAACACTGTTAAATAAAAAGGGAAAGGGATAGCTACAACCTAATAACCACCTAGAAGAGTTGAGGTTCCTTCCATAGAGGAATAGTTATCACGATATGAAATTGAAATACAAACCCTCTGACAAATCAATGAAGATCTACTATGGGTAAATATTCTTTTTGGGTATCGCCTTTAGGAAGAGATATATATTCTTCCTGCCATAGCTGATCCACCATAAATAGGGGTATCTAAGTGTCAGAATAGCTTCGGATCCAGGCATCCAGTCTACATAAATGAGGAAGTTGAAAATTATCATGACTTCCATGTGTTAAATCGACATCTTCTCCCACTCCAGGGTGACCATCAAGTCTTTGTAAGAATCAAAAATCAGTGGTATATGAAATTGGGTCCACCTCATTGATCCCCAAATGTTCCATATAGATGGGAGGTGGCCCAGATAGTAATTCCCCAAGAGTTTCTTAACATCATTGAGTCCCTGACTACACTAATAGAAACATTGGAAGGGCGATGCGCACCTATGAAACATGAGATAAATCTATATCTTGAGTGGGTGGATTAGGCATTTCCTCCACCCAAATTTGGAAATCCTATCTTCTCCACTTTTGGCGGTGGAGGAGGCCCTAAACAGCATCCCAAAAAAATTGTATCCTAATGTGGGCTGATGATGGATCCTTAAGATCAAAAGGAGGCATCAAATCTAATTTGTTTTGTACAAACTCTGATAAGACCAACTTTTTATGGTACAGCATCCTGCCATCAAGATCCATTGTAGGATGGGAAGAAATTTTTCACCGATTCCTTTACCAATTCATCTTCATGCTGAAAAAAATGATGATCATAAACCTAATGAACTGAAAACAAGGTAAAAATTAGATTGTGTGAAAATTTATAGCCAGATTGAAGGTTTTAACCTATTCACTCAGCATCCCTCTCTCATGTGAGCAAATTCTAGAACTCTATGTTGAAAATATTTAATATGAGTTATAGACACCTCCAATTCCAATGAAGTATCTAGTTGGTCCCTATAATTTCATATAAATTGCATAAAGTATTGAGGAAACCATTATTTGGACCGAGTTCAATACATGAATCATTCCATAAGATAAAGGAAAAAAGGTCAGGAAAAGAAGAAGTTGAAGTTGTCACTCTCAAACTAATTGCAATTCCCATATAAGAACCTTGGAAGGTCCCAAACTGCCCAACACCTCCTATCGAGTGATATCAACCATAAAATTTTCCACATCCAAAAGCACAGATAAATCTGGCTCACGTGTGATTTGAGGAGTGGGTGAAAAAATAATACTCCTTTTGAAATGAACAAGTACCTAGTTATTTCTTTGCATCCATTAACGATAACCTTCTCATGCAGTTGCAACCCAAGAAGCATGATGAGGACAACCTCATGGATCATCCTTACTAATGACCATTCCAATATGGTTGGATCATAATATTATTGTCTTCTTCATCTTTAAAATTTTCCTTGAAGGCATTTTTAATTCTAGATAGGTGGTGTTAGATAACTCCTCAAATAAAGTGTCATGTATAACCATTTCCCAGTTAGAAGAAGTGGGTGATTGGAAAAAAGTTCCAGCCAGGTTTGAGTGAAATTTCAACAATTAGATGACTTGAAAAATAGTTGATTGAGATTATGCCACCCATATATCACAACTTCCTAGACCCACAATATCTTCACTACCTAAAAAGGAGGCATCAGATTTGCCTCCCAAAATTGTTCGTGACCACCGGAAGAAGGAAGAAATGGAAGAGGAAGAGTAATATTCTGATCCAATGCAAGCTCTAACTCTTGAAGATTTCTTCTCTACAACATCTTCAGCATGGGTACTTCCCTACAAAAATAAATACCCATTAGAAAAAGAGCTCATATTTGGTTTTTTCAACATGATACACTTGGATATTCCTTTCTTTGATGATGAATATACCTCAAAATATAATTTTCCCGCACATAATTGGGGAATAGGAGGTTATATACACCAAAAACGATGATACATGAGACAACGCGGATGTGGTTGGACGCAATATTTTGGTAATTTTCCCATATAGAACATATATACAGTAGAAACTCATGGTAAAGAACTCCAACAGGCTATAAAGAGGAAGGGGTGTCCCAGAACCATCTAGTGGTCACCCGCACCCAATTATCTTACATAAACGCCTAGTGGATGTTCGATTATCTGATCAACATAGGCAACAAGGAAGGACTACATGACCAACTACACTAGAATAATTTTCTCTCGTGTTCTTTGCACAAGCATCAGGTGTTTCCACTTCAAATTCATCAGCTCCTAATCCACATGTCTAGGAGAAACCCCACATTGGAAAGCGCTAACCTCTAGAACAAAAGTAAGATGTTCTGAAATAGATGAATGTTTTCCTAGACAAGATCTCAATTACTGATGTGCTTCATATCTCAAAATAAATCGGGGAGGCACTCATTGAAGCCCCCCAGATCCCACAGGAATTTTAGATAGAAGTTAGTGCAACCGAGGTTTATTGAGTGGAGACCTTATCAGCAGAATTCCATGGCTCCATCTTGTTCACTATCCAGGATCCAAAAGAGGTCATCCAAGGTTACATCATGCCCTTATATATTTCAATAAGACTCAATAATGTTGACCTCCAAATGGGTCATATTTATAATGGTTCTATAATCAAACACATACAAGTTCAAACCCTCTTATTTTTGGGAAATGCTGAAAGGGGCGCATATCCCACAAATCTAACCAATCAAGGGTATGATAATCATGAGAAAATACCTCTTGGGAAGATCAAATGTGAAGTGAATATCATCTTGGGAACCTCGCATTAGATGCCATGTTTATGGTTATCTAGCAAGGCACTGCATAAAATATTCTTCTTAGAAGCCCCTAGATCTAGAGCCATTTGGCCATACATTAAATATTCCATTAGTGTCTAAAGTACCCCATCAATGGAAAGGATATCAAACAGTATGGTTATAGTTCCACCTTTGATACTTTTTGGGCCACATATACTGAAGCATATTTATATAAAAAGGGAGGAAAATAGCAAATAGTATATGAGGATATACATGTTACATCCCCCAATAGTTTGGGGACCGCCCCCCAAAAATCTTGAGATTATGCTCAACAATAACTATTTTATCCCCATAAATCTATTCAAGGTGATATAATTTAACCCAAATGTCCAAGATCCTTCATTACCCAAAGATAGTTTAAAAGACAATCATCTTTGACATCCCTCTACAATAGCTCAGGCGGCATGGGATGGTAATTTCTCCTCTCATGGGCTCTCTCACCCCAATAGTGATAGAGAAGCCCCTAGATTTCCCTCTTCATCTAAAAATGTATCCACAAAATCAGAAGTGGAAGATTGTTAGGATAACCTTAGGGAAAACCCTTCAAAATTAAAGGAAGGTGTCTCCAATTACATCAATGATCTTATTAAGGTAGACCTAGAAACATTAGAAGACTATTATCCTATACTAATTCGTTCCTCAATTCCACTCGAAGATCAAAATATATATATTGAATTCCAGAAGTAACACTGATATGTGTTCACTTGGAACTATACATAAATGCCTAGTATGAATCTAGATGTGGTTATGATCCATCTCGATTTACCTAATGAGCATTGAGTCTTCAAGAAGGCAGATAGTAGGATTTACCCCTCTCATTACAACAATATAAAGGTGAAATTTGACAAATTTATCAAAGATAACTTTTTCCAAGAAGTGAAATTCCCAAAATGGCTGGCCAACATCATCCCTATCAATAAAAAGAATGGCATATTAGGGTATGCATCAATTTGAAAGACATTAATCATTATTTCCCAGAGGATGACTTCCCATTATTGATCACATAACTCTTAATAAATGCTAGTATTGGATTCTAGGACTATTCATTTATGGATGGGTACTCAGGGTACAATCAAATAAATATGTCCTCTAAAGATGAGGAATCACCTTCCTTATGAGAACCTATAGGGATCTTATGCTATCATTCAATTCCTTTTGGGATAATGAATGATGGAGATAGATATCAATATTCTAGGCATCATATCCTTAAGATGTTCTTGGAAAGGATATTTGAATGTTATGTTGAAGTCTTAGTGGTCAAAAACTAAGAGCAATTTAGCCACATCATAGATCTCCAAACAGTATTAAACTATCTACTAAAGCATAGTCTGAATATGAATCCACTAAAATTATCTTTTAGGGTAACATTAGGGAATTTTCTTGGCTTCATGGTGCACCACCGCGTCATCAAAGTCGACCTAGAGAAAACTAGTGCTATTTTAGCAATGTCACCGCCAGAAATATCAAAGAACTGAGGGGGATCCAAGGGAACATCACCTACATATGATTATTAATATACAACTTGGTTGGAAAATCTATCCCCTTCACTAGGATAATGAATAAGGGAATCTTATATAAATGGGATGATGACTGCAAGGAAGCCTTTGAATGTCTCAAATAGTATTTGTTTCACCCATCAGTTCTAATGCATCTGGTGGTAGGTACGCCACTAATATTATATTTTTACACCATGGAAGACTCACTGGATGTCCTCCTTTCACATAAAAATTATGTGGGTAGAAATAACAATCTCTACTACCTTAGCTGAACTATGCTGATACTGAGTCTTGATACTCTGATGTCAAGAAGAACTGCCTTTCACTCATCTTCACAGTGAAAAATTTGAGGCATTATTTGCATCACCACAGAGTCCATCTGGTCTCTCATATTGATCCACTCAAATACATCCTTGTACACCCTATATTGATTGTGCACCCAACCTAATGCGTTGTCATTCTTCTGAAATATGACATTCAGTTCATATCAGAGAAATCAGTGAAAGAGAGAGCCCTAGCTGATTTCCTCACAGCATATCTTGCCCCGTAGAATACATTGGTGGAAACTAAGCTTCTATATGATGAGGTCTTATATTCCCATAACACTCCCCACACATGGGAAATATATTTTTATTGAACATCAGGACATCCTATTAGAAAAAATGATGGAGAACCCGAATCTCAATCAGGTTGTATTAGGGATTGTGCTTGTCTCTCTAGAAAAAATAGTTTTTCCCTACTCTTTATCACTATCTAAAGGCTACACGAATAATGTTGTAAAATAACAAGCCTCGTCACTAGGATGGAACTAGACCTAAAACTACAAATAGCCTACCTGAACATCAAAGGGGATTCAAAACTTTTGATAAATCATATCAATGGATAATATTCCATTAAAAATGAAGAATGGGAACCTATCACTAGATATGTCAAAGGACCAATGGTAAAGTTCCCTTTTAAGCCTACATTGAATCATGTTCCCCAATCACATAATGCTCATGTTGATGCATTGGATAATTTATCCACAGTCCTAGTTGACCCAAATTGGGAGTAAGAAACCTTATGTATCACACATAAAAGAATGGTATCATCAATCATCATATGTAATATGGAATAAATCAACCAGTTCATCACTGACTCAAAGCATGATGAACCAACATCCACCCCTGGATAGATGGATCCCATAATCAGTAATCTCTAAAATTGGACTTATAACAACCCTAATCATTATTACACATTAAATACTTGATTTATTACATAAAAGTACACATTATACAACATGGAATATCAAAAAGTCTAGTGTCTTTGGGAATTATGTACATAAAATAACATCTTGAAAATGGGATATAGTAACATTGTTGAAAACATCCTTGACATGATCATAATATTCCAATGAACTTAAAACCACATGGGATATCTTGGGGAAAAACATAAGAAAGGGTTCAGATATAAAGCTCGGTAAGGGAAATTGATAAAGCATAACATGAAGAAGATAATACATGTTAGACAATAGACATATCACTGGATAATAAAAGTAACATGAATAATAATTCATGATATAGAATGATAATTATAATAAGGGAAATGTGGAAACAACATATAACATGATTTAGGCATGAGTCAAGGCTCATTGAACATGGAGCATGAGTAAATTCTCATTGCACAAGGAGGAGAATGAGTCAAGGCTCATTACACATGGAGGATAATGATTCAATTATATCGTCCAAGACCATTGAACATGATGTATCATGATACTAAACAATACCCAATGCATTATAGGGATATCAGGGTGCACCCTTCATAACATTTCATTCTAATGCTTAAGTATGCCACATAGATCATACAACATAGATTCATTAAACATCATAATTTATTCCACAATCAAGGAATATTGAATAAATAAATTTTTTTCCCAAATAAATAAGTATATGTGAATAAATTTAAATATCCTTTATAGAAAAATGGGTATGTTATTCACTACACAATTATTTTGGCATGGAAAATCGCTGTAAAATCTTGGTAGCATAATGGTGTTACTTAAAAATTCATAAAATGGGTTTATGATAGATAAAGGAGTATCTCGTCAATTAGAAATTAAATAAAAATTAAGGGGTACATTTAAATACTTTTCCCAATATATGTAATTAGATATATAAGGCGTAACACAATAAATAAACATGAAAAAAAGAGGAGAAAGGAAAGAACCCTTACAAAATTTTGGCATGGTAACAGGTGTGCATAAAGTTTCATAGGAGGGATAAATGAGAGTGAAAGGGGGTATCATAATTTATAAATAAAATGGAATGTAATGGGGATATTGAATAACATATCCCAGCATAATAAAATGGAAATTAAAAGGCATAAAATAAAAAGTAGTGCATGATAAAAGAGGAGGGTCGAAGATCCCTTACATGAGTGTGTGACACTAAAGGATTGGGAGGGGATTATTGAAAGATTGAGGGAACCTTGGGAACACTCTAGGGAATATAGTAAAAAAATAATTCTACAAATAGATTGAGTGAATATAAATGGGAGCTTGGGTGAGTTTATAGAGGAAATGAGGGGATTTTTTTATTATTTAGGTTTTGGGCTCTATATAATAAAATATCCAAAACCATAAACCATCCCATGGTTTTTTACCATGGTTATTACCAAAGGGGATTAGTATAAATTATTTTATAATTACAATGTCCATACAAGTTAAAATATTACCCTAGGTGATGTGGAGGTGAGTCACACTCTTAAAAAATGATTTTAAAATCTTAAAATATATTATAAGTCTTGGAGAATTCATAATGTATTTACAGAATAAATCAAATAAACATAAAACCAAATTATTTTAAAGCTAAAATATATATTTTTTCTTTTATCCCATTTATATTACTTATTACATCACATTTGGTTCATTATGATGTAATAAAACACAAAGTATATTTATACAGTATTTAATTTTTACCTGAAAATTAAAGTATCTTAAAAAAGTATGAAAATTACCCATTGGATAATTTCAAAATATTTATAATGAAAACAATATTAATTTATCTAAATAATTTTATAAATATATTAATTTTCACATTTAAAATAAAAACCTACATTTATTGAAAATGATGGATTTTTTTACAATAACATTTTTTGAAAACTTATAAATATTACATTTGACTTCATAAAAATTATATGATAATTTATATTTAATATAATTTATTTAATAATCATATTTTATTAAAAATATTATTTATTTAAAAAAACCATTAATCCATAAATTCATTATTTGAATTTTAATATTAACAAAAACTACAATCCATGCATTAAAAATCATTTACAAAGAAAAAATAATATGATGAAAAAAGATTCATAATTTTATAAAAAATAATGTACATATTCATATTGATATGGTCTTGATACATATACCTTTAATACACCATCATACTCTCTAAGAGTATGGTTTGCGATGGTGGGGATTTCATGGGGTTGTTCGACGAACATGGTTTGGGTCATGATCTTGAGGAGATTGAACTTCTCTATAAACTATTTCACTCAAGATTAAGTTGTTGGATATCAACTTGATATTGGTCTATGGAAAAGACCATAAATTATATCTCCCTCATAAATTCTGATAAATGAGCTTCATAGGGTATTATCATGCTGGTTGAGGTCTTCAATTTATTTTTTCTGTGTCAAATGGATTTGTTAAAACCCTATATTTATACTAGTTATGTAATCATTGTTCAATGGTTACATTAAAAATGTTAAATATACATAAAAACTATTAAAATCCAATTGGATATAATAAAACTAAATAAATACATGTGTTTTCTATAACCGTATTATCTAATAATACTTTTAATTGAATAAAAGGGGGAATTTTATTTATAACAGTTTTGGACATTAAAATTTTCACCTCTTAAGTAATTTCACCCTTAAAATTTTCTTTTACCACACTAAAATAGATAAGGGTAACTCTTATTCATCACCTCCTCTGGTTCGCACATTGGTTCTTCAAACTTTTGGTTTCTCCATGACACTTTAACAAGGGGAATTATCTTATTTTGTAGTTATTTTTCTCTATGATCTATGATTTTCACTAATTGTTTTTCATAGGAAAGATCATTATCCAATGGTACCACCTCTAGATTTAGTACAAGTGATGGGTCTAGTATGTACTTTATTAATACAGATACATGGAATACATCATGTACTTGAGATAGGTTTGGTGTAAGTGCTAGTCGATGGGCCACCACTCATATGCAATCAAGGATCTCAAAAGGTCTAATATACCATGGAATAAACTTTCACTTCTTCCCAAATCTCATCACTATATTTCATGGAGACATTTGGAGGAATATCATGTCTCTAACATCAAACTCTAGGCCATGTTGATGATTGTCAACATAACTCTTTTTTCCATTATGAGCATCTTTTATGTGATGTTTAATGTTTTTAACCTTCTTCACCCTTTCTTCAACCATTTTAGGACCTAGAGGTTTTTGTTCCACATATTTATCCAAAAATATTGGTTTTCTACACCTCTTCTCATAAAGGGATTTATAGGGATCCATTTGGATGCTCAAGTGGAAACTGTTGTTGTAAGAAAACTCAAACAAAGAAAGATTTTGGTCTTATATACCTTTGAAGTATAATGAGAAATCTCTCAACATCTCCTCATTTGTTTGGATATTCTACTTATATTGGCCATCAGTTTGAGGGTGATAATCAATACTGAATTTTAACTCAGTTTTTAGAGAATGCAGAAGACTTTTCCAAAACTTAGAGGTGAATCTTGGATCTCAATATGACTCAATCAAAAGTAGTAATCCATGAAACATTACCACTTCTCTCATGTATATCTGTGAAAGTTGATCCAATGAGAAAGACTCTTGAATTACAGTGAAGTATGTGGCCTTTATAAGATGATCCACACTAACCCAGATAACATTTTTTCCTTTGGATGTCTTCCAAATTCTAGTATAAAGTCCATGATTATGTTTTCAATTTCCATGTTGGTATGGGTAATGGTTTCATAATACCCCTTATACTTCTACCTTTTAGCATTCAATTTATATCATACCATGCACTTTGATTTATATTCAGCGATCTCTTTCTTTATGTTTCCCCACCAATAGTACTCTTAGAGATCTTAATACGTCTTTGTGTTTCCTATGTGAATGAAGAAAGTTGAACTATGTACAACATCTAATAATTCCTTATTTAACTCAGGATTTTACGGAACACAAACCCTTGACCGAAATCTTACAATTCCTTCTTCAATAACATTGAACTCCATGGATTTATATTCCCATATAGTTTCCAATTTTTCTAAATTCACACATCATATATTTGAGAATCCTTTAATCTTTATAAAAGATATTGTTTAGCAATAATTTTTAAAATGATTGATGATGTTACTTTATTTATGATTCCCATGTCCATCCTCTTAAAGTCTAAGAAGATCGGATCATTCTCAATTAACGTTGATGATCGAATTTTTGGATCCTTTAGACATAGAGCATCTTCCACTTTATTATTTATCCTATGATGGTAGTGTATTGAGTAGTCATAATCCTTTATGAGATTTAACCATCTTCGTTAGTTCATATTTATCTGTTTCTGTGTGAATATATATTTAATATTTTTGTGATCTATATATATTTTACACTTCTCCCCAAAGAGATAATGCCACCAAATTTTCAATGTGAAGATCGCGACTACCAACTTCAGATCATGCATTCAATATTTTTGCTCATAAATTTTCAACTTCCTTGAGTCATATACAATGAATTTTTAATTTTTCATCAACACACAGCCTAATCCCTTCTTCGAGGTATCACTGAAAATTTTTAAAAGTTCCCCACTTGTGGGTAGTGTGAGCACAGGGTTAGTGATAAGCCTTATTTTCATCCATATAGAGATTTCTTTTCATTCATCATTCCAAGAAAAATTGACTCCCTTTAGAGTAATCTTGGTAAGAGGGTTTTACAATCATGATAAATTTCTCACAAATCAGCGATAGTATCCAAAAAATCCAAGGAGCTATAGATATCTATCAAAGATGTTGGCCTCAGCCATCCTTTAATTTCTTTCTTCTTTAAAGGGTCCATTGATATCCCATTTATTGTGAAGATATACCCCAAGAATGATAATTCCTTCAACTAGAACTCACACTTTATATACTTTTCATAGAGATTCTCCTTTCAAATGGTCATTAGAACAGTGTTCTAATATTACACATGCACTTCCTTGGTTTTGGATTATATTAGAATATCATCTACAAATACTACCATAAACTTGTCGAGGTAATCTATAAAGACTTTATCATTAAATCCATGAAGATTTATAGAGAATTAGTGAGTCCAAATGGAATTAATATGAACTCATAGTGACCATACCTTATAGGAAAATTAGTCTTGGGGATATCCTTCTTATTCACCCTAAATTGGTTAAATCCCAAACACATATTCAACTTGGAGAAGTATTTTTCTCTATATAGCTGATAAAACAAGTCATAAATTCCTGGAAAAGGATACTTGTTCTTTATCTTGGTCTTCATAAGCTCATGATAATCAATGCAAAGGCACTTTGACCCATCCATCTTCTTGATGAAGAGGATTGGTGCACCCCATGGTGAAGCACCTGGGTGTATGAATCCTATACCTATATTCTACAATAGTTGTTTATTAAGTTCTTCAAGTTCCACAAAATCCATCCTATACAGTGTATTGGATATTGTAAATGGCCCATGTATAATTTGGATTGAAAATTTGACCTCTAGGCTAGGAGGAAGACCAAGAAATTCCTTGGTAAACACATCATCATATTCCCTCACAATAGTAATGTCTTTGAGGATGATCAATTCCTTAGACTCAATCATTTTAGCAAGATACACCTACTCATAGGGTAATAATTTATATGCTTGAGATGATAATACTAAATAAGA
The DNA here is from genome assembly GCA_963277665.1 of Viscum album. Lineage (NCBI taxonomy): Eukaryota > Viridiplantae > Streptophyta > Magnoliopsida > Santalales > Viscaceae > Viscum > Viscum album. Next base: position 1,737,943,128 of record OY728156.1, read on the forward strand.
TTCATCCTCCTCCTTGAATGTTTATAGAATCGGGGGTCGATTCTATATATAGAGAGTAATTTCCTTCTCACATAAATTTATGTTTGCTCTATATAGGGAAATCCAATCCATGGTCAGAATTGCATCAGATTCCCCCAAAGAGAGTATGATAATGTTTTCCAAGAATTTCATCCCAAAAATTGTGATAGGGGAGGAGTAATATACTTGGGAATAAATAATTTCCCCATTTTACATTTTCATACAAATCTCTACTTCCATGCTTTGTGCTATTGTTTGGATAGTTCTACTAAACTTTTATAGTATAAAGGAATGTGTACAACCAGAATCCAAAATTATTTTCTCTATTCATGAATGAATAACTAGAATAATTTTCCCAACTTATTTTTTGGGATTTACTTTGGCAGTAGTGAAGGAAAAATCTCACCCTTGCTGCCTTGGAGGTTATTGGTTGCCTCTAAAACCCTTAGCTTAGGGAATTGATTTCCAGTGTGCCCAAGTTCCTTAAAGCAATGAATAATGCACTAAGGGTTGACTAGAGAATTATTTTCCCCCATTGCAGTAGTGGGTTTATCTTATTGACAATTATTAACTAGGTTTCCATCATTCCCACACCTAAATTATTTCCTGGTTCCCTTTAGGATATTTTCAAGGTGCTTCTTCCCACACCCTTGACAAGTGGGATGTTGAAATTTCATAGAACTATTAGATTTCTCTACCAGACTGCCAGAATTAAACTCCACTTTCTACTTCATATCCCCATAATACCCTTGGGATTCTTGAATATCCATTTTTTATTTAAGGGAACATCGTAAAATTTCTTCATAGCTATCAAATTCATGGATTTATAGGGATTTTTGTAGACTAGGTTCTAACCCACCAAAGAAGCAGTCAACATTGAATTTGAGGGTAATGATAAAACCAGAGGCATATCATGAAATTATTGTGAAGTTTTCCTCATATTTCACAATATATTTATCTTATTTTTTCTTGAGGTCAATGAAACCCTTTTCCATTTTAAGACATATAGTTTGAGGAAAATATTTATCAAAAATATTTTCCAGAATTCCTTCTACTCCATTATTTTGATCTCTTCCTAAGGCTTCATATTTGTTATCAATGTCCACCACTGATCATATTCTACCTCTATATGATAAACATCCTGAAGAAACTTCTCTTGTTCAGAACATTGTAGGATGGAGAAGATATTATCAATAGAGTTGATCCATTGTTCTATGATTAAGGGATCATGTGATCCATTGAAAGTAGGAGACCGTTTCCACATGAAGCTCTTGATTTCGGATTGTTCTCTCTTAGGGGGGTTTGGGTGATCCTCTTGATCCATGTTTCTATTCAGAACCCAATTTACCTAAGAGAGTATCATGGTAATGTTTTTGATTCCTTCTCCCATCATGTTGGTAATCTCACTAGAGAAATCATCATACTACCCTTCCAATTAGTTGTTAACACAATTGCTCCTATTTCTAACCATTGTCTAGAATAAAAAAGGAAAATTAGGGATGAGTATATTAAAAAATTTAAACACATAAAGGGGGGTCCAATTACATTAAAGGGATAACTTTTAAATTACATTTATATCCTTAACTTATGATTTTTGGCTTCAATCTATTATACCCCTGATCATATATTCTTATAGACAATTTATCCCCTTATTAATGGTTCCTAATGAGATTATGAATTTACCAAAGCATATCCTCCATGAGTGTCAAACTAGGTGTGTTGTAAGGCATTTTTTCATGTACCAAATTACCTAGAATTAGGCCCAAAACATATTGTTAGAGTTTTACCCCTAGTTAATATGTTCTAGAACCACGTCCACTTGTATTAGCCATAAAGGGATGTATTTTATTGATAAACCACTTACTCTATACTAAACAAAATCTAGGGATGCTTTCATATACTTATTCTTATCCCTAAGGCATTCTATATAGTTCTATAATCCTAAGGATTTTAATATATTTTTATAATCCTAATCCCAAAAATAACTAATCATATCCTCTTTTACCAACTATAATGATCTTACTCTTTATTACACATTAAATTCTTGATTTATTACATAAAAGTACACATTGTACAATCCAAAAGATCAATAAGTCTAGAGTCTTTGGGAATTTGGTACGAAAGATAACATCTTGAGCACGGGATACAACAAAATTATTGACAAATTCCTTGACCTGGTCATAATATTCCAATGAACTTAAAACTACATGGGATATCCTGGGGAAAAACATCAGAAATGGGTGAGCTATAAATCCTAGTAAGGGAAATAAACAAGGCATAACATGGAGAATATAATACATGCTAGACAATAGTAATATCAATGGATAATAAAATGAAAATTAATAATAAGTCATGATATAGCATGATAATTATAACATGGGAAATGTGGAAACAATATACAACATGACATAAACATGATTCAAGGCTCATTTCACACTGAAGAACATGTGTCAATGTTCATTGCACATAAAGGAGCATGAGTCAAGGATCATTTGAAATGGAAGTGCAGGAGTCAAGGATAGATTCCAAGAAGATTTCACATGATTTATCATGATACTAGCATTAATCAATGCATTGGAGCGGTATCAGGGACCACCCTTCATAATCATTTCATTCTCAAGCTTAAGTGTGTCACATAGAGCGTACTACATGGATTCATTAAACATCATAATTTATTTCATGATCAAGTAATGTGTAATAAATATATTTAAGTCACAAATCAATAAGTATATATATATATAGTTGGATACCCTTGATATAAAAATGGGTATGGTATTCATTACACAATTATTTTGGCATGGAAATCATGGTGAAATCTTGGCAGCATAATGACGTTACTTAATAATTGATAAAATGGGTTGATGAGAGAAAAAAGGTTCTCTCTTCATTTAGATGTTAAATGTAAATTAATGAGGAAATGTAAATACATTTCCTAACATAACAAATAGGATATATAAGGAGTAACATGACAAATAAACTTGAAGAAAGAGGATAAAGGAAAGAACCCTTACAAAATTTTGGCTTGGTAATGGGTGTGCGTAAAGGTTCATAGGAGGTATAAATGAGAGTGAAAGTTGATCTCATAATTTAAAAATAAAATGGAATGTAATGGGTATATGGAATAACATATCCCAATATAATAAAAAGTAAATTAAAATAATTACATTAAAATGAGTGATTGATAAAAGCGGAGAGTGGAAGATCCCTTACTGAAGTGTGTGACCCCAAAGGCTTGGAAGGGGATTCTTCAAATCTTGGGGTGACTTGGGAGGAAACTAGGGAGTATAGGGTAGATTTTTTTCATTCTAAACATAGTTTTAGTGAAGATAAATTGGATCTTGAGTGGGTTTATATATAAATAGGAGGGGCATTTCTTTATTATTTAGGTTTTGGGCTCTACATAATAAAATATCCAAAACCACAAAACGACCCATGGTTTTTGCATATGATTTTTGCCAAATGGCAGTGTTATACATTATTTTTTAATTAAAATGGCCTAAATTATCAAAATATTACCCTTGGGTATGTGGAGGTGAGTCATGCTCTTAAAGAAATGATTTTTAAATCTTAAAATATATTATAATTCATGTAGGATTCATGATGGATTTACAAAATAAATCAAATAAACTTAAAAACATTATTTTAAAAATGAAAACATATATTTGGTCCTGGATCTCATTTATATTATTTATTACATCACATTTGGGTCATTATTATGTCATAAAACACAAAGTATATTTATACAGTATTTAATTTTTACCAAAAAAATCGAATTTCTCAAAAAATTATGAAAAAAATCCCTATTGCATAATTTCAATGTCCTAATTTAAAAAATAATATTAAAATTTTCTAAATAATTTTCTAAATATTTTAATTTTCACTTTTAAAATAAATACTAACATTTATTCAAAAATAATGTGTCCTTGACAATAACATTTTTTAACCCTAAAAAAATTACATTTGACTTCATAAAAATTATATGATCATTTATATTTAATAAAGGTTATTTCATAATATTATTTTATTAAAATATTATTTATTTCAAAAATATCATTAATTCATAAATTCATTAATTGAATTTGAATATTAACAAAAAATAAAATTAGTTCTTCAAAAATAATTTTCAAAGTAATCATAATATGATGTAAATATATTCCTTAACTACTAGAAATAAGGGCTTTAGTGACAGCTAAAAGCCATCACTAAATCCCTTTAGTGTCTGCCTAGCGTCCACCAAATGGAGGATGCTTTTGGCCAATCTCTAAATTCCTTAGCTTCCACCATTTGGCAGAAACTAAAGATCCACCCAAAAAATGTGATATTTGGTCCTGGATGTAGGGGCGACACAGGTCACACAATGAGGACGTGGGAGGTTTTCCACATGCTTGCTTCTCCAGCCATGGCAGACGCATGGTAGCCGGGGAAGATCCGAACAGGTTATGCGTGGTTGGTGTATGGTGGGGGGAAGTCGAGGGGAGACCAGAGGGCTACTGGTGGTGGTTGTGGGGTGACCACAGGTGACAAGGGTGGGGACGGAGGCATCAGAGGGTGGCAAAGGGGCGGTGGGGTGTGCTGAAGGGGAAGAAAGAATTGTTGAAGAAGTCTACCAAAATAGAAAAGAAAAAGGTGGGAAAAATCCTGCATATTTTTCTTTCAGTATTAGTGTCCTCTATTTGGCGATTGCTAATACACCCTTTTGAAACTACCAAATGGTGGTTTCTAATACTCTTCTGCTCCACCGTGCTCAACTTCCCTAAATTCTAGTAGTGATTTTTTTATAAAAATTAATATACATATTCATATTGATAGGGTCTTGATACATATCCCTATAACACACTAGCCTATTACCTAAGAGTAAGGTGTACACTATTGGGGCTCTCATAGGGTCATTGGATGAACATGGTTTAGGTCATGATCTCAATGAGCTTGAACTTCTATCGTAAACAGTTTCACTCATGCTTAAGTTGTTAGATCTTAGCTTGGACATGGTCTAGGGAAAAGACCAGAAATTCTACCTCCCTTGGAATCTCTAATAAATGGGCTTCATAGGGTATGATCATACTATTTGAGGCCGTCAATTCCTTTTTCTATGTCAAATGGATTTGTTAAAACCCTATTTTATACTTGTCATGTGATCACTATTCAAAGGCTATATTATAAACAGTAAAGATACTTAACATTAATTAAAATATAATTGGATATAATAAAACAAAATAAGTGCATGATTTTTATATAACCATATTATATAATAATACATTTAATTGAATAAAAAGGAGAATTTTATTTTTAACAGTTCAGGTCGTTACGTGATTCTTCCAACAGATAGATCCAGAAGGGAACATATTCACCATTGTGCAGTGAACATTACCCTCTAAAGTGGTCCAAATGAATATAGGACCATCTAAAATAATTTCTTGGATTTAATCCTCCTCATATTCGTAGTATATGGAGACATTCTCACTTTCATGGAAGAAGTTCATGCAGGGTCCTACGACACCCATCAATCCAGGACCAAACTCTCCCACCAAATCAGGAGATTGAGATATTAATAGCAGAACATGATATAGGACTATGTGGAATACACTAAGAAATTTAATTCATTCCATATCCATAAAAACTTCATCCATCAACTCCTAGAATAGTTATATACAGCTAAATATTCCTGGACATTTTCCGTTTGGGGAATGGATGTTGTGCGGCTTTATCCCACAGCCACAACTAAGTAGTTCAAATACATCCTTATTGCTACCAACTTCTTTTAAAATGGTCTAAGGAAATATCCCTCAAATAATTCAGGATTAATAACATCATCAAATTCATAAATTACCATATCATCACTAGGTTTGGAGTTCTTCACACGATATTGATGAACAGTACCAACTTATGTTCCACAAAGTTGAAAAACCTGCACCAAGAGTACAATATCGAGTCAAATCACTTATCTCGATATCATGTAGTGTAAAGTTCATAGATAGAGTCCCTAAATAAGAATCTTTAAAATATAATCTAGAAGATAGTCAATAAGGATAATAAGTCCTAGCCTGAAAAAATCCTTCATGATTTATGGTCCTATCGTAAAACCATATGTATTGTTACACAAGAAATGCCAAACTCATTTGTGTATAGAACTGAGGTAGTGTTACCCATATAAATCAAACTAAATTCACTCTAAATATCCATTTTTGGATAGATATAAAATTATGATAATTCCAAAAAGAAGCGGGATGAATTTGAGTTGCTCGATGATAACAATTTGTGCACATTGCAAACCTTAATGTCCATCAGAAATGTTGGATCTGAATCTACAGATTATACACAAGAGGGGGGTCAATTGTGTCTTTTTCAATTTTTCGATAACTCTTTTCTTGAACGATTGATGTACTTTATACTTTATCATATTTGATCATGCAGCGGAAAAAGTAAAATCAAGAACACAGAGATGTATAGTGGTTTGGGGAACAGAAATCCCCTAGTCCACTCCACCAATGCTCTACTCCACGAGCTTGGTGATTTTCACTATCTGGTCCTCTTTTCCACAGACCAATTCACAACTGAGTATAGGCAGTTGATACCTTTACAATCCAAGGAAAAACAAATTCTTCTGGTTCAAACACGAACCTACACAGCTTAGAACGAGAAGCTGGTTACTCAAGAATAAAAAAGAATTTCATAAAGAAATTTCCAGTTGATCTTCACAATTACAACAGAATGCAATTGACAGTAGATGGATAGAAGTCTCTAAAAATATTTATATTCAAGACAAAGCAGTTCTGAGTTGATCCAGTTGTAGTAGATATAGCGATATAGTTCACAACTTCAAAAGTAGTAGATCTACAGTAGATATTTGATATAGAACAGGTGAACCTTCTATCGAGTTCCTTCTTCTTGAACAAACAAAGCTTTGACGCTCCTTTTGAATCAGCAGATCAACGTGAAAGGTTACAATCTCTATTTTCCACCTTTTTCAATAATAGATCGATAACATCCATACATACCTGGTGTTTCAGAGAGAACATATATAATATAACATATTTTTTCATATTTAGATCCATAAAATTCGCCTTCTGATTCATGATATTCAAAAATTTTAATTTACAGAGAAGTCGTAACTTCTCTTAAGACTCGGCGTAAAAAGATCCTTTTAATTAGATATTAAATCCATTAATAAAATGGCTTTGAATCAGTTAAAGTCGTACTTTAAAAATGACTTTAAATCCATCTTGAAATCTGCCCAGAAATCATCTTACTGAACTTTGCACAAAAATATCGTCTGTCAAAATTTGTGATGCCAAACGTAAGGTTGATGACATGGCCTCCAAACGTAGGGTTAATCACAGTCTTCAAACGTAAGGTTAAAAACGTAAGGTTGAACACAAACTTAGGGTTGACAATGTATGGTTTAACACAAATGTAGGGTTGATCATCCATACTTTTTCTTCAACACTCAAAAGTATAGTAAAAGATCCATACTTTTACTTGATCCATACTTTTCCAAGAACGTATGGTTGTTTAAAAAAGTAAGGTTGATGAACCATACTTTTTAAAACAAACGTATCGCTTAGAATTTACGTACAGTTCTCCTTCCTTACTTTGCTGATAACCAAAACTTAAGGTTACTTCCTAACATAAGGTTCTCCTTCTATAATTTTCTGAAAACGTATGGTTGTTTAACCATACTTTTCTCTTATTTAAAAAAGTATATTCTTTTTTCATCCTTATGCTACGTTTATCCACGTAGGGTATGAACAGTGATTCTAGAATGCGCTAAAACATATTCTACGCTATATTTACCTACGTAAGGTATGAACAGTGATTCCAGAACGCGCTTAAAGCAGATTCCGAATAAGTAATAGATTCTCATTATTTCAAGAGTAAAATAAATTAATAAAAACCTGCAAAATACTAAATAAAAACATTAGAAAATAACTAAGGGTATTTGTGAGCATCGAAATTATCATAAAGATACATAGTATTATTTTCAATAATCTCCCCTTTTAAATAACATTAACATGTATTGTTGAAAATAATACTTTGCTCAAAAATTTCCCTCTTTTTGATGATCACAAAACCCATAAAATAATGATAATTATTTAAACAAAAATTAACTTTCAAAAGTAGTTATAATGTTTTAAATAAAAACTTCTCTACCAAAAAGATAATTATAAATCCAAATTTCTCATTTAATTTTTTTCCCCCAATAAAATAAATTCTCCCCCTAAATAAAATATAGGTTTCGATGTTGTGTTTATCCAATTTCTCCCCCTTTTGTGATATCAAAAAGAATGAAAAATCATGGATTTTAACACTTTTAATATTGCACTGAACTATTAGTAAATGCTATTATGAAATGTTTATCAATAATTAAATATGAATTAATGGCATATCAAAAACAACGTCAGTAAAAAAATAAGGAAAGAGACAAATAAACAATGAAGAAAATTTTCATTCAAAAATAGTATTATATTCATGAAAATGATATACACAGGAATCAAATATTAGGTAAGATAGGCAACAGGGTCTATCTCCTATGGATTGCATACTTGATTTCTGTAAACTGCTCCCGAAGTCTCTTCATCATCCCATCTCTAAGCTTGATAATTAACTCTCTGTTCTCTTGAGTCATATGAATGTCCTCAATTAAATTGACTCTGACAAACTCATGTATCCTTTCCTCTTTTTCAACAAATACTGACAGCTTTTCTGAGAACTAATTTAATAGAATTCAGATCGATGGCTCACTAGATGTCAGTTGATTCACTAAGAACTTCTGATTGTCCAGAAACACTGAAAAAGGAGCATTGTTACATTGAAGATCTTGTATCCGGTCATTCATGTTGCTCATCGCAGTTTTGATAGCCTGAAACCTTCTGATTAAATCCAGTGAAGTACCTGATTCACTAACAGCATTATTTGCAACTGATGCAAATTGATTCTCCATAAACAACTTCAGATCTGATAAATCTGACTTCATAACCATTTCAGATTTTAATTGTGTAACAGCAGTCATCATATCCTCTTTAAACATTTCAACTTATTTCCTTGAAACCGTACACTCCTTCAGCTTCTGAAACTTTAAACGCTCTAAATATAAGGCATTTCTTAGAGAAACATTCTCAGATTCCAACTGAGATACTTTTCTGTACAGTTCTTCAACTTCTTCTTTTCTAGAATCAGATGCGCCCTGTGCTTGATTCACAGTCTCAGGTTGATGTAGCAGTACCAAAGGCAATGATTCAGCATCAGATTTTTCTTTTTCTTTGTCCTGAGAAGGTTTTTCCACAGATTTTTCTTTAGAGTTTTCAAACTCTTACACAGAAAAATCCTATTGAAGTACCTCTGTGTGAGCTTCAGATGCATGCTCACCACAAACATCAGTATCTATACCTTCCATTGGGTTTTTAAGAACAATATTTTCAGAAGTTTCCTGAGGTCTAGCCACTTCTTCACCAGGAACTACCTCCATCTATTATTCCTGTTGAAGTGAAACTTCAACATTAGCTACAATATGTTCCTGATTTTCCCTGTGATTTTCTTCTTAAGCTCCTGATTCCTATACCGGCTCTATTCTCTCAGTAACATCTTCCAAGATCTTATCAACAATAGATTCTCTACTAAAATAATAAGAAATTAATTCTTCTGTTGTAGTGTCCAAAGTAGTGGAAGTGACTTCCTCATTTACTAGTCTTTTTCTAATAGATTAAAGTCCCTCCTAACTTCTGTCTTTCTCAACAACTTCCACTTCAAAGCGAATCCTCCTTGCTACATTTCTGACTCTAGATTCAGCTTGTCCCTCCTTAGACTTAGTAGGTTGAGCCTAAGAACTCTGTGAGTCTTCCTCAGCTCCTACTAAAAAAACTTTTCCTTTAATTGTGCTCCAGAAATATCCAACGTTCCTCAAAGTTCCAGAATTAAATGTATTACTGTGATGATAGTTAACTATAGTATCCTCTAATCTCACCATGTCTTTCTTAAACAACAGTTTAGAAATAAATCTACCAAAAGGTTAGAAATTCATCCCAGCCTCGCTTTTACAGCAGTAACTAAGATACCTTATCTTGTATCTTGTAAAGTTTAACTTAATATCACTTAACAAAAGAAACATTATATACATATCAGGGTAAAAAATCTTCTCCATTTCTGTCATTTGTGGTGTTATTCCTATCTGAATAAATTTTACCAAAATCTTCTGATCAGGCTCTAAATCTTTGACAAACATTTTCTTTATTATCTTGGTACCAAAAAGAAGACATGATGTCTTCGGATTTATGCACAGAATATCCTATATTCTTCAAGTCGAAATGAAAAACTCCCTCATGAGGGCAGTTGAGAATCTGACTAATCTCTACTGAAGATATTGAGAAATCCCTATCCTCTATCTTAGCCATCATATTGTCCTCTGTATCTCCCAAACTAAATTGTACAGATTTCAAGAAATATCAAAGTTCATCTTCATACAAGAATTCTGTATTTTCACTATTGAACATTTGTTCAAGATTCTGGAATGACAATGTTTGCTTCAACAACAGATTTGTCTGAAATAACCAGTCGAGATTGATTACCTTTTCTTGTAAGATTTTTCTTCCCTCAGTGCATTGTCTCTTGGCATTGCTCGGCTCGACCTCACAGGCTCTTTTAGTCCTTACCATTTCTGCAAGAGTCTCTAAAGGTTTGAAGGTTAGTGTTTCAGAAGTTCGAAGGTTAGGGTTTCAGAAGATGAATTGTGATTTTCGAATTTCAAAAGGGTTTCAATGGAAGTGAAAGGGTTTAAAAGTCGAAAAGGCTCTGACAGCCTTGATTCCCATGTAATCACTAATCATTACATATATTTAAAAAAAATATTTTTCATATGACAAAAGAAAGAAAATCTTAAACAGTATTCAATAAAAAAAATAAAATTTACATAAATAAATAAAAGTAAATGAAAATAAAAATTAGTTAAAATTAAATAAACCCAGCTCACCCTTAATAAAATCAAACCTTGTAGTGGGAAGTGGTTTAGTAAAAATATCTACTAATTGAATTTCAGTATTTATAAATTCTAAAAATATATCCTTTTTAATAACATGATCTCTTAAAAAGTGATGCCTTATATTAATATGCTTAGTTCTAGAATGACTAATAGGATTTTTTGAAATATTAATTGCACTCGTATTATCACACAAAATAGGTGTATTATTAAAATTCAATCCAAATTCCATAAGAGTGTTTTTCATCCACAACACTTGTGCACAGCAACTGCCAGTAGAAACATATTCTGCCTCAGCTGTTTACAGGGAAACTGAATGTTGTTTCTTACTATACCATGATACTAAGGACTTTCCTAAAAAGTGCCATGTACCTGATGTTCTTTTTCTATCTAACCTACAACTTCCAAAGTCAGCATCTGAATATGAAATCAAATTAAAGTCAGAAGTTTTTGGATAAAGAAGAGATTGAGAAACATTTCCTTTTAAATATCTAAAAATTCTCTTAACAACAGTTAGATGAGATTATTTAGGATTTGATTGAAATCTAGCACAAAGACATACCGAATACATTATATCTGGCCTGCTAGTATTAAGATATAACAAACTACCAATCATACCTCTATATAACTTGTTGTCAACTGATTTTCTAGTTTCATGCAAATCATGTTTTATATTATTACACATAGGAGTTGTAAATGGCTTGTTGTTCTCAAGTCCAAATTTCTTAAGTAAATCAATAATGTATTTTCTTTGATTTAAAACATTTCCAAAATCTTTTTGAAATATTTGAAGACCCAAAAAGAAATTTAATTCTCCCATCATACTCATTTAAAATTATTCTTTCATTAATTTTGAAAATTCATGACAAAGAGTTTTATTAGTTGATCCAAAGATTACTTCATCAATATAAATTTGAACCAATAAAACATTATTTTTTATAGTTTTCTTAAATAGTGTTGGATCTTCCATACCAACGGTAAAATCATTTTTCAAAAGAAAAGAAATTAATCTTTCATACAAAGCTCTAGGTGCTTGTTTAAGGCCATAAAGAGATTTATTAAGTTTAAAAATAGAATCAGGTTTTTGAGAGTTTTCAAAACTAGGAGGTTGCTCAACATAAACTTCCTCCATTAAATAACCATTTAAAAAGGTAGATTTAACATCCATCTGAAATAATTTAAAATTCATATAAGATGCATAGGCTATAAGGATTCTAATGGCTTCTAACCTAGCTACAAGTGCAAAAGTCTCATCATAATCTATTCCTTATTCTTGATTATATCCTTTAGCTACTAATCTTACTTTATTTCTAGTTATTGTCCCTTGGTCATCCTGTTTATTTCTAAAGACCCATTTGGATCTATTACAGGATAATTCTTAGGTCTTTTCACTAAATCCCAAACTTCATTTCTTTTAAACTGGTTTAATTCATCTTTCATTGCTATTACCTAGCATTCATCATCTTAAGCTTCTTCTATAGTCTTGGGTTCTTGTTGAGATAGGAAGGCAGAGAATTCCACTAGGTTTCCTATGTTTCTTCTAGTTTGAACACCAGTTTCAAGGTCACCTATTAAAGTTTCTAAAGGGTGATTCTTTAGGGTTCTAGACTATCTAGGTAATATATTTAAAGGTTCTTCAGTATCATGTTCCTCTGAACTGGACTGAATTTCTTTTATATCATTTTCAAAATCATCCTTTAAATTCTCAAGTTTCATGTTATCATTAGAGTCAAGTTCATCTATTTTTTCTATCCTTTTCTCAAAAGGATCAGATTCATCAAATTTCACATGAACTGATTCTTCAACAATCCTTGACTTCTTATTATAAACTCTATAAGCTTTGGAGGTAGAAGAATATCATAAGAAAATACCTTCATCAGATTTTGGATCAAACTTATCAAGATTATCCTTGGTGTTTAAGATATAAACCTTGCATCCAAAAACTTTAAAGTAATTTACTTTAGGTTTTCTGTTATTCCATATTTCATAGGGTGTATTTTTCAAAATAGGTCTAATTAAAACTCTATTAATTATATGACAAGTTGTATTCACATATTATGCCCAGAAATATATTGGTAGGATATATTCATTTAACATAGTTCTAGCCATTTCTTGAATTGTTCTATTTCTACTTTCTACAATCCCATTCTATTGAGGTGTTCTGGGTACAGAAAAGGTATGTTTAATACCCATATTTGAGCAAAAGGAATTAAATTATAGATTCTCAAATTCTCCACCATGATCACTTCTCAATGAGATAATATTGAAACCTTTTTCATTTTGAACAGATTTGCAGAACCTTTCAAATAAATTAAAGGCCTCATTTTTAAATTTCAAAAAGAAAATCCTTGGAAATCTTGAATAGTCATCAACTTAAACATATACATATAATTTACCAGATAATATTTCTACTCTTGAAGGTCTAAACAAATCCATATGAAAAATTTATAGAGGTTTAGATGTAGAAACCTTATTAACAGATTTGAAGGATGATTTTTGTTGCTTGGCAAGTTGACATGCATCACAAAATATGTCACTTTCAAATTTGAGACAAGGTAAATCAGAAACAAAATGTTTCTTAGATTACTTGTGTAAAACATATACATTGCAATGACCAAGTCTCCTATTCTAGATCTAGGATTCACTTACTTTAGCAGTCAAGCAGTTTACTTGTTGTATACACAAAGAATTTAAATCCAAAGTATAGACATTTTCAGTTCTTGGTGCTTTAAATTTAAACAGTTTATCTTTAGAAACAATACAGTAATTTTTAGTAAAATCAATAGTATATCCATCATCACAAAGTTGAGAAATACTTATCAGATTGTGTTTTAGTCCTTGTACATAAAGTACTTTTTTGATTGAGACTGTTTTTGGATCTCCATCAGTTCCAATGCCAATGATTTTTCCTTTGGCATTGTCACCAAATGTGACAAGTCCTCCTTCCTTTTGAGTGAGAGAAGAAAAATTCAATGAGTTCCCACTCATATGTCTTGAGAAGCCATTGTCCGTGTACTATATATCTTTTCATCTCTGGTGTCCTACTACCTGCAAAGACATTCAAACAAATTGCTTTGGTACCCATATTTTGTTGGGTCTAGGAGTGTTATCTAGCAATGATATGGGTATCCAGATTTTCTTTGTTCTTTTAAAATTAGCTGAATCATATAAGTCTTTTGAAACATAGGCTTTCTTAATACCACAAATTTGAGGTTGTCTTAAGAAACAGTTTTTAGCTATATGTCCCTTTGTCCCACAAAAATTACAATTAACCTTTTTAGAGCTAGGAACAAAATAATTTTTATATAACTTTGGTTTTTCTCCTTTACTGAAAATTCCAAATATCTTCTTTTTAATGACATTTTTTCCAAGAATTTCATTTAATGAATTCTCTCCTTTTGTAAAAACCAATGCAGTCTGTTTGTAAGATTCTACTTCATCCTGCAATGTTTTTATTCTTGATTCAAAATTAATATAGTTAGTGTTAATCGAATTGTATTTATCAGTAAATTCTTTATATTGTTTCAGAATTGTATCTCTTTAATCGGAAATGGCTTTATGTTTATTTTTTATTGACTTATGTTTCTTAAATAGTGAGTCATATCTTTGTTCAAGCATATTGTATTAGGATGCAAGTTTTTCATTTGAGTAGCTTGATTCAGAATTTGATTCAGAGCAGTAATATGAGTGTACCTCATCAGTTTCTGCCATGAAACACATATCTTCCTTTAGATTGAATTCTTATTTATATGATATTGATTCAGAAGAGCTACTAGAGTCTTCAGATACACTCCATGTGGCTTTCATAGCTTTCTTGTCTTTCTGCTCAAAGTCATTTCTTTTAAAGAATTTCTTCTTCTTTGCATCCTTCAATTGTGGGCAATCTGGTCTGAAATTCCCCATCTTTTTGCATTCATAACATCTTACTTCCTTATTATCTCCCTTAAAGGATTTTTTGAAGCCTCTTTTCTTGCTGTAGAACTTTCTAAATTTCCTAGCTAGCTGAGCCATCTATTCATCTGAGTTGGATGAGTTAGAGCTTTCTGATTTAGCTTTGGCTTCTCTTCTCTTCATCTTTCTATTCTTTTTTTGTGAAGTTACCTTCAAGGCAGTATATTCTCTTTTGACAAGCACATTATGTTCATTAGCCTCATCTTGCATTTCAGCTTCATACACCATCAGTGTACCAATCAGCTCTCTCATGGTTAGATCCTTGACAGGTGTTGATTTTCTGATTGCAGTAGAGATACCATTCCATCGAGTAGGAAGTACTCTTAGTACTTTTAATGCTTGATCAGCCTACTTGATAGGTTCTCCTAGATCATTTATGTTATTAAAAATTTCATTCAGTCTCCCATTCATTTGGGTAATGCTCTCACCTTCAACCATTCTAAAAGTATCAAATTTTAGTTTTACAGTTTCATATCTCATTTTCCTCACATTTTCCATTCCTTCATATGCCACAGTTATTGTTTGCCACATCTCATATGTTTTCAGACATTGAGATACTCTATTAAATTCATATGGTCCTAGACTGCAAATAATTACATTCATAGCCTTCGAGTTCATATCGTATTCTGCTTCTATAGAAGCACTCCATGTTTCAGGATTTTTAGGAATTTCATAAGGAGTCAGAATCTTTGAATAGACTCTATATCCGAGGTTTTTCAGATATATTATCAGGTGCGATTTCTAGCAACCATAGTTGTCTCCATTAAAATACAGTTCTCTGACCATCGACATCCCTTCTTTTGTATCAGTCATGATGCCCTGTTGTATAATCATTAAATTGCTTCTAGCTTGCTAGGGCTCTATCCGAAGATCCTTCTCTGATACCAATTGTTGGATCTGAATCTACAGATTATACACAAGAGGGGGGTGAATTGTGTCTTTTGCAATTTTTCGATAAATCTATTTTAGAACGAGTTCTGTCCTTTATACTTTATCAGATTTGATTGTGCAGCAGAAAAAGTAAAATCAAGAACACATAGATGTATAGTGGTTCGAGGAACAGAAATCCCCTAGTCCACTCCACCAACGCTCTACTCCACGATCTTGGTGATTTTCACTATCTGGTCCTCTTTTCCACAGACCGATTCACAACTAAGTACAGGCAGTTGAAACCTTTACAATCCAAGGAAAAACAAATCCTTTTGGTTCACACACAAACCTACACAACTTAGAATGAGAAGCTGGTTACTCAAGAATAAAAAAGAATTTCATAAATAAATTTCCAATTGATCTTCACAATTGCAACAGAATGCAATTGACAGTAGATGGATCGAAGTCTCTAGAAATATTGATCATCAATACAAAGTAGTTCTGAGTTGATCCAGTTGTAGTAGATATAGAGATATAGTTCACAACTTCAGCGGTAGTAGATCCACAGTAGATATTCTATGTAGAACATGTGAATCTTCTATCGAGTTCCTTCTTCTTGAACAAATAGAGCTTTGACGCACCTTTTGAATCAGCAGATCAACGTGAAATTTTGTAATATATGTTTTCCACCTTTTTCAATAATTGATCAATCACATCCATACATACCTGGTGTTTCAAAGAGAACATATATAATAAAACATATCTCCTGCATATTTAGATCCATAAAATTCGCCTTCTGATTCGCGATATTCAAAAAAATTAATTTACAGAGAAGTCGTAACTTTCCTTAATACTCGGCATAAAAAGATCCTTTTAATTCGATCTTAAATCCATTAATAAAACAGATTTGAATCAGTCAAAGTCATACTTTAAAAACGACTTTAAATCTGGCTTGAAATCCGCCCAGAAATCAGCTTACTGAACTTTGCACATAAATATTGTCTGTCAAAATTTCTGCCGTCAAACGTAAGGTTGATGACGTGGCCTCCAAACTTAGGGTTAATCATAGTCTTAAAACGTAAGGTTAACAACTTAAGGTTGAACACAAACGTAGGGTTGACAACGTATGGTTGAACACAAACATAGGGTTCATCATCCATACATTTTCTTCAACACTCAAACGTACGGTAAAAGATCCACACTTTTACTTGGTCTATACTTTTCCAAGAACGTATGGTTGTATACAAAAGTAAGGTTGATGAACCATACTTTTGAGAAACAAATGTATCACTTAGAATTTACGTATAGTTCTCCTTCCATACTTTACTGATAACCAAAATGTAAGGTTCAGTCCTAGCATAAGGTTCTCCTTCCATACTTTTCTGAAAACGTATGGTTGTTTAACCATACTTTTCTCTTATTTCAAAAAGTATACACGCTTTTCATCCTTACGCTACGTTTATCCACGTAGGGTATGAACAGTGATTCCAAAATGTGCTAAAATAGATTCCGCACTATATTTACCTACGTAAGGTATGAACAGTGATTCCAGAACGTTCTTAAAGCAGATTCCGAATAAGTAATAGATTCTCATTAATTCAAGAGTAAAATAAATTAATAAATTTCTGAAAAATACTAAATAAAAACATTAGAAAATAACTAAGGTTATTTGTGAGCATCAAAATTATCATAAAGAGACAGAGGATTATTTTCAATAATCTCCCCCTTTAAATAACATTTACATGTATTGTTGAAAACAATACTTTGCTAAACAAGAATCAGATTGTAGGGGCCTTCAATTAAAAGGTTTTCCTCCATTAATTCCTCCAAGGTGATTAGGTGTCGGCTCTCAGAACACCAATGATAACAAGAAATAAGCCTCTAAATCTAAAACCCAAATGGTAAGGGCCTTACATCATATATAATGTCTACCAAAATGGATCTTACTCATTTGACACAATAGATAGGAAGCATGTCACACCAACCACCAATGTGAGACTTCATAAAAAGTAGTTTTCATAGCTATCATCGGGAACTTGTCTTCCTAGATACATGATGCTAAAATGTACAAGCACATCCTGGTAGTATGATGTTAAACTACATCATTTGGTCCTCATCACAAGATGTTAAACTTCAAATCTAATCATCTTGGTAGTAAGACAATAACCAATGTAGCACCTTGCATCCTTAACTCATGATGTAAACCAACATAGATTCATGAAATCAATATTCATTAACATCAGTCAATCCATTTCCTTTCTGAACGACATTAAACTGCATGAGTTTCCTAGAACTATGCATGGATTGATTTATACCATCTCAGGATATATAGGGATTCTCAAACCACTATCCTTTGGCCTAGCTACAATATTCCTTTCCTTTTTCAAAACGGGTGATCCATGTCCTTACTAAAAGATGTTATACTACATGAAATATGTCATTTCCACATGACATTAAACTACATAGGTTTCCTAGAACTGTGTATATCTTGATTCCCATTTTTAATGAGATATGTAGGGATTCCTTGATCCTGTATCTTGGTCCAACCAGCACATGATACAAAATTACCATATCATATCCTTAAATTTCCTATTCATAGTAAGAGGAACCCTTTCTATTCTATGTTTCACACATCGAGCATAGGTCATGTGAGATTAGGAATTTTGGTGAGGGATTCTCCACAAAAACTAGGCATGAGGGCCCCTAATAGGTGAAACATGATCCTAAATGCAATAATTTATAAGACATACCATGATTCCTCACCATATTGAATTATACTACATGGTTGATTCCCCTTACATGATATAAAATTGCCCATTCATGTGGACCTCACCCAAGAGGACCACTATCATTGTTGTTGGTCTCCTACACCATCATTGTTCAATAACTATGTATGAATTGATTTCTGAAATCACAGGATATGTAGAGACACCCATATTCTCAAATTCTGGTTCTAGTCACAACATATATAAAAATTCCACCATCTATGTGTAGGATAGAATTACATAGAAAGTTCTTCACTTCATAACTATATATGACTTGATTCCTATCACCATGGGATACATAGTGACACTCGTATTTCAATCATTGGGTCTAGCCACAATACCCTTTTCTTGTCAGGAATCCAATTTCCTTTCCATATGATGTTAAATTACATAATTCCTCAAGAAATACATGAGTATTAATTCCTTTCATCACAGGATATGTAGTGACACCGGGATCTCCAATCTCAGGTCCATCTACAACAATAAATGGAAACAACGCCCACTTATTCATACTGTTCAGATCTTCATAGAGTATTTCCTATTCAAGAACTATATGTAGCTTGATTTCTAACATCACAAGATATGTAGTGATTCCCAGTTCTTCAATCCTAGGCCTAGTTATGACAACCAATAAAAAATGCACCCCAAACTGCATAGGGGACAGAGTCAAACAAGCTCACTTTTCCTGCATATGAGTCATATCTATGTACAACCTTCTTGCACATATAATATTCCTCAAATAATTTTTCACATCAATTCCCATGTCCTTAATGCATGACATTAAACTTCACAAAATTATGTCCTTATCGTATGATGTTAAAATAAACGGAAGAAAATATGCCCCACTACTTAATGATAAAATACGAAAACCATCACCCATGTTTGATCCTCTATCAAAGGAATACAAGAGCCTCACCCTAGTCAAATAGAGTATGAGGTGATTCCATCATCTTTTAATAACCTTCATCCATAAATCATAATTCATGTCTCGAGTGGCTCAGGTTTCCATAAATCTTCCATGGACCTTGGAAAAGATAACTAGATTCAAGGGACCCTTTTTTGACCACGCATGTATGCCTATGGATCTTGCATATGTGTCTATTCTCATAAACCAAATACATTACTTTGTATAAATTAATTTTTGATCATTGTGATCCTTGAATTCACTATGGAAGATCTCAACACCTCAGTGTGATCTAAAATACTCCTGGTATGACTGTCCCATATCATTACTCAGGACTTGAGAACCTTGATTCATGATTTACAATATTTTTATCCTCTAATCAAAAGCATAATAAGGTACTCTTGACCCTGGGTACCCTAATTGAGATTTTTTTCACCATCCACCATATTAGGTCCATGTACATCACAACCTTAAATTTCATGCAATTTGGCAAAGTTTTACAAGCTTACTCTCTAGACTAAAATTGTTCAAATCAAAAGATCTTAAGCAACTAGTGAAAGAGACACAAAAATATTTAGGATGAAAACCTACAAAGGGTGTCCTGATAAAAATTCAAGTATTCACTCACTAAATTCTTCATATTCAGAGTTTAAGAAAAAAATTAGGGAATGAATAAATAAAGAACAAAGCTCATAGGGTCTATTTTTTAGCTATAGTAAAAGATAAACTATGATCTTTAGACCCCATCATTTAGGAAAAAAATTGTATTAATTATTTGTACATCTCCTCACATTGAGAATATGTTAGCTAGGCAGTGACACAAATTTAAGGGTGCGTGAACCCTCCATGGATATTAAACATTCCACAATTCACACTTCATGATTCAAGATGCCTTGGACAACTATAAACCTTCCATGACCCTTAGAAAAGATATCTGGATTCAAGAGACCCTTTTCTTGACAATGTATGTATGCCTATGGATCTTGCATATGTTCCTATGTTCATCAGCCAAATGAATCACTCTACAAAAAGGAATTTTTAATCTTTGTGTTCCCTAACATCACTCTGGCAGAACTCAACACCTTAGTTTGATCTGAACTACTCCTAGTATGACTATCCCATATCATCCTCCTGAACTGAGAACTTTCAACCATGGTTTACCAATTTTTTCCCACGCTATTCAAGAATATTCAACATCATTGACATTACATCATTGTGTTTTGTACCATTTCTCAAGAATAGAATGTAACACTTGATTTCTAAAAAAAAATTGGCCCACACTTCATGATTCGAAATCATAAGGATAGGTATCAAGCTTCATAATCAAGATCTGAGTTGCCCTGGGGTGCTAGAATCCTCCTTGGATAGCTCTCCTCCAACCCAAACTCATCATATGAATATTTGATTCTTTACAAATCTATCATGGCCCTCAGAAAAGAGTGGAGATATTATTTTTCTTTCCCATGATACTGATGCATAAGGTCCTTGATGCACCAACTAAAGGCATCTCCTCCTTACCAGAATGGAGCTTCAATCCTTGTGATCCCTAGAAACACCATGGTGGAACCTAGTATCTCAGAGTTTCATGGGACATACCCAACATTTATTCCCCATCCCATATTCACAGGATCAATATTTTGGGTTATTACTTTCATCACCCATATTTCAACTATCAAGGAAGACCTATTATCCCTAGTATTTCATCCTCAACAATTACTACCCCCATAAATCTTTCATGAACCTTGTAAAATAGTGGAGAAACCTCTGTTTTTACATGATACCAACACATAAGGGATTTGACCTACCAAAATAGAGTCACCTCCTCCTTTTAGAAAAGGAGCACTGATCCTCGTGAGCCTTAGCAACACCATTATAGAACCCAACACCCCAGAGTGTTTTGGGTCACTCCTTTCATGTCTTAACCACATTCCCTGATTATCAATCTGGTTTGAGCTAAAAGTCCCTAAACTAAAGAAATGTATGGTCCAATCTAAATTATCATAAACTAAAGAAATATCAGGTCTGAGATAAAAGACCATAAACTAAAGTAATAGAAGGTCCAACATAAAAGACCCTAAAATAATGCAATATCAATTATGATCAAAAATAACTTAAACTAAAACAATATAAGGTCCAAGATAAAAGACCACAAACTAATGTAATATAAGTATTGAGGTAAAAGTCTCTAAACTATAATGATATAAGGTCCAAGATAAAAGAACCTAAACTACAACATAACAATAATTTGACCTGTAAGATTAGAAGAGATTTGAAGGCCCATCATATGGCCTTCGTAAAAATAAATCTATGATCACCAAGCCTGTCATATTCAACAAATAAATATCACTATCCCTCGAGGACATATATCCTACCCAATTTATCCTTTTGCAAATCATGTTATCTTTAGATAGCTGGAATAGATTTATCAGTAAGGAACATCGTGTTGGGGGGAATTCATGAGAAATTACTAAAAATAATCAATTAGAATTTAAATGATCAGTCTAGGAATTGAAGTTTACTTGATATTATGAAAAGTTTGGGTGTTGTTGGAGATTCACAAAATATCATATCAACAAAGAATCATACACGTCCTAAATGAAAGAAAGATGGGAAACACATATAAATTTAGAAAATATATTCATTTACACCATAAAATAGGAGTAATATCCACATTTAGGTGTCTCTCCTATAATTTCCTAAAAATGGATCATATTTAATTGATTTAATTACAATAAGATTTGATCCTATGAGCTGGACAAGTCAAAAAGGGCTTGAAAAGAAGTGTCAATTGAACGCTGAAGTGCTGCTCATTCTGCCTCTTCTGCTTCTGCCCCAGGACGGAGAGTCCTGACAAAAGTATTCATCTCCTCAACTATATTTTTAGTATTTTCCAATGTGGAAGATGATGTTGAAAGGTTTTACTTTGGGAGAGCTATGATTTCCTTACATCTCCATATTTGTGTAGTCCAGGCATCCATCTGGGCTTAAAGTTTGAATATCAACTAGAGAGACTACTCCAATGCCTCTAGCCCCTACTTCATCTGTTCTTAAAGGGGTGACTCATCCATAAAATCATGAAATTACCTCTCATAAATGAAAAATATTGTAGAATTAGGATGATATACTACATTAATTCACACAGTGGTTGATAGTCAAATCCATCCACCCCCAAGTCATCAAAAATCTTGAGAAGATACTTCTCTTGATCATAGAACATTTTTATAGTAATCTCAGTAACCAAGGAATGAATCTTCATCCAGATAATCCTATGACACATATGATACATTGTGACCAATGAAGTAGGTGCAGTAGAAGAAGGGATAACTGGTTGATCTGGTAAGGAAGTAGGAAAACAAACCTCATATGAACTTCTCTCAATAGGTATATCAATTGTAGCTAATATCGAAGGACTAACTTCCTTATAAATTTAGGAATTTTTATTAGGGTGATCATCTCTAGGATGATGTAGCTTCTTCTATGTCTCTACAAATTCTTCAATAAACTCCATTTCTACCACATACATAGGGGATGGTAAAGAAAATCTCTTTCCTACATGATGGACCAGTCGGTTTAGCATGCCACCTAGTTAGGCTATCACCCAAGACTGGGCATAATATTAAGTGATAAAGGAGAGAGAATTAATAGGAGGAGGATGATCCCAAGGTGTTTCTCTCCCCACACAATAGACAAAGGAATGGGGATACTCTTTTGATACATCAAAACTAATGAGAAAACTGATGAGGTGTATATGAATCAGATATGATCATCTCATCCACCCTATCTACAAGAAATCCATCCCAAAGCGAGATATTGTATGAACTTTCATTGATAGAGTGTCTACCTTTATCAATGACTGGCCAATTTAGTGTGAAATAAGGGGTGACATAAAATCTATTAGATCATTACAATGAATTTGTAACCTCATCAGGTATTATTAAGAAGGCCCTGACCCCAGATATGTTCAATAGTATAGCATGTGATAAGGCATCAGGGATCCTAGTAGTGTTTTAATAGTCATAGAAATGGATGTGAACCCCTATCTATATAAATAAAAATTGTTCGGAAGGGCACTGATGAGGGTGGTGGTAGTTACTCTAACTTCGCTGCTATAAAGTAAAATATTTATCTAGTCCTTAAAAGAGGATGATCATATATCTTGATAATAATATATTCTATAATGGATCATCCTATACATCTACAACTAGGAGTAACTCTTCATACATTTCTCCTAGGGGGATTCTTCCCAGTTGATAGATATCCCATAGGTTGATTCCCACTTCACTATGGGAAAATTGAATTTTTTAGTGCTAGGGTACAAACATTTGATTAGTTCTTGAAGAATATGAGGTTGTTGATACAAAATAAATTGGGAGATCCACACAACTTCTTAAATATGAACCATGTATAAATCATAAGTGATATTTAAGAAGATTTTCCTGACCCATAATGGTTATGCCCATTCATCAAAAAAATTACCACTAGGATGGAGATCCCATTTCAATCTCCATATGCTTCCCAAATTGTTCTGAGAGGAGATAAATATAATCAAGTATATTTTACCAATAGGCTGATGGGAAAAATCACCACCATCCAGCCCCAAGGGAAAGTTTTCCAACATATAAAACAAATCATGGAATCGATTTGCAACCAGTTATCTATCCCCAGAAATTGTCATCTGAACATAGTTAGGAGAAGCTGACACCTAGTGAGATGATAATTTGATGTTTGAAGGAGGAATGATAGCATCATCTTTCAATAAAACCCCATATAGTGGAAGTCTGTGCAATAGTTGGATGAGGGGGACATCTTAAAAGCCTTGTTATCAGAATCCAAATGATATAAGGGTTCAGCATTGCGGTTTCTATTGATCATATTACATTGATTGGCCATCAAAGAAGATCGACGAGATCCAGAATCCATATGAATAGAAGTAAGTGTCACTTTTTAGATAGATCAAATAAAATCATGTTATAACAAAGAATAAGTTCTGGTAGAATAATGCACATTGAATGAATAAACAAATGAATTCTAGAATCACCTAAGGGCTTAAGAATCACCTGACCCCCAGAGGTCTTGAAAATTACATAGACCTGTAGGGAATTTCCCAACTACCTGACCCCTCTAAGACTCATGGTCATGTGACCTTGACATGTTCATGCGATCCATAAAGTATTCAAAGGATCGTACGATCAATCCATGTAGGTCCTACAAAACCCTCAAGATAATCAATCATCATCATGGACAATGTTCAAGAAATTATCGAAGTAAAATTCATAATTTTTTTGAGTGGGTGCTTGAGAAAAATATGCCTTTTGAAATAGTTCTCATAAAAAAGGCTCACAGTAGGGTCCTATGATTGGGTCTTGCAGAACAGTCATGCGAAAACATTACATGAAGAAACAAAGGAGTGAGATCTCTAGAAGATAAGTAACCAGTGAATGAGGCTACCCACCACTCCCCTATATATAGGTAATTTTGTGGAATACCAATAATTTGTTGGAAAACCAAACTTTACTCAAGACACTGACTCACGACAATGCTGAAGACTCAAGAATGCATTTACTTTCCTCATAACTGAGCCCTTTTCCCCATGGATTTATCTCCTAAGGGGGTGAATTTGTTGATACCCACCAAATTAGCATTGAAAAATTCACAAAGTAATAAAAAACTAAATATGGGTATTATTCTCTCTACAAAAGCACAAAAATAATAAGGTGTCTGAGACCTGCATATTGTGTGTTCCTCCAAGGGATACGTGATTGTGTGACCATCATGAAGTCATGTGAAGACATCATGCATAGTGGATAGACTATGGAAGTTCTAGTACAAGTCCCTTCAACAAAGTCCTTCAGACCTTATGAAAGTGCCCCAAACAATTGTCGGTCCCGTGGTGGTAGCCAAATAAGATCTCCCATGTTAAATAGCTTTTCAACTGGGATAATCCTGATAAACCATCCAAAAATTCCTTCAAGAATAAGTGAAAAATATCTAAAAGGTGTGAGCCTATTTTGTTCATAAAAATCACGCAATGCATCACCAATGGGGAGGATGATTTTACATGACAACATCCAAGAACAATTGTGAGATCCTCCATCCTTTGTAAAATAAAACAAAGGAAATAAAAATGAGGGAGGAGGGAGACTCTTGTGATTATAAAATTCACATCATGCAACCATGGAAATCCACAAGACACCACAGTACATTGGTGGCATGTCTGCCTCATCTGTAGAAAGACCACTAGCATGTCATCTTCATCACGTGAAGGGCCTCGGGTATGCCCAAGAAACCTTGCACTTCCTTTTTTGATCCTTAAGGGAAAATATGTGTAATTATTCATGAAATTATTACACATCTCCATGGGACCTTATGTGGTCACACGACGCATCAACTAGAGGAAAGGTGGTTGTCCCTGATGACACCCAAACAACCTCATAAACTCTATAAACATTGTAACATAAAAAAGGAAATAAAAAGGGGGAGGAAAAAGAAGCCTCTCGAAGTCATAAAACTCGTGAGATGCACCTAGGATTTTCACAGCATTGTCTTGCAATACCCCTCATCAAGCTAGATTTTTCTCACATAGGATCCCTAAAAATTCATCCTTGTCTCATAGAAAGTCCCAGACAACTCACCTGAGATCATGTAAAGGCCTTTCAATAGGCACCCTGATCTTATGAATTCCCTTGGACATATCGATATGACAATATAAAATTTCCTTGACGTGTATGAATGACTAGAAAAGGGAATATTAATTGGATATAATACAATAAATTGGTGTTGATGGGATTATCTTGTGGTCACTTAAATATATGCAACGCCTCAAGGGTAGGACTTCATGAAGACGTGTAACGCTGAATCCCTCCACAGACTTTATACTAGACTTACACAATGCACACCATGAAAAGTGTAAATTTACTGGGGTAGTGAAGCCTATAAATCCTCCTCCTCAACATGAAAAATTCACATCTAGACTCTCAGACATAGGTTGTAATTTTTTCATCCATACACACTAGTTCACCCAAGCACTAGAGCAGATTTTTCAAAGTGGAAAATATCATTACTGGAAAAATTTCCATCAGGTAAAATATGAGGAACAACTAGAGAGATCATGCATCATGAATAATGAGATATGAATGATCATATATAGATCACATTAAAGACTTCTGTTAGTACATGATAAGAACATCTCGCACATCTTCAAGATCATGTGATACTTAAAACAAGATAACACTAAATAAATCTAAGGAAATCGTTATAAAAGGATAGAAAAATGACTAAAAAATGGGAGAATTATGAAAAATACATATATTTGGATCCTCATTTTCTTCACATGAACTATCTAAGACACATGATAGCACTAGGACATGTTATTAATATCCCACAACAGTTATTTGGTATACTATTTGGATCATGCGAAGTCCTCTAGACATATCAAGGAAAGTTATATGGCACCCCCTGGGCATGCCATCCAAGTCTCGTAAATCCCTCTAGGATTGAAATATAGATCATGTGGTGTCTTTAATACATATTTCGAAACTCATATAGTGACACCAATGTATCTCAACTGGGTATCATGGAGACACTTGTTCATGTAGACTAGCTCTTGTGATGCCCTCCAAGCATGCCATATAGGTCTGACAGTGTCCTCCAGACATGTCAGCCTAGGCATACATCACCCTCCAAGGAATGTCACACTAACTATCATAAAACCCTCCAAGAATGTCATCCATCTCTAATGATGACACTAGGAAATGTCATCCAGATTATGTGACACCCTCTAAACAAGTCAATTGTGGTCATGTGATGGCTTATAGGATCAAACGGCTTGGTCTTATGATGCCCTATGGATGAGTCATCCTTGATCACATGAAAACATTTAGAAATTACATCTTGGATATTTAATTTCCCTTGTAATAGTGAATTGGATCATGAGATTTTCTTTTGACATTTCAGGAAGACATTCTTTAACATGTCAAGCAGACATCCAAGGCATGTCGAGTGGACATTCATCGCATGTCAGGTAGGAAAATTTGGCCAGATCATAAGGGAATACTAGGGATAGATAACCTTATTCATCCTTAGTGTGTAAGATATGATTATAATGGAAATATCAGTGTGTAATTCTCAACTAACTGAACTAATATGACTATGATTCTCATAATAACCAGGATACGTAGGATGCCTCTTCGGGGCCAGAGCTCTATATAAACCCCCAAAGGGAAACATCAGTGTGTAAGCCCTAAACAAGTGAACTATGGGAAATCTGATTCCTACCATAACCATAATATATAGGACACATTAATAGGGCCCTAGATCTAGTCCATACCTCAATATTTCTATCTCAATATGTAATTCCCACACCTATAAACAATGAGACTGGTTATTTTTCATCCCTTATTTCCCACACCGAGCATAGCTCACATGGGATTAGGGGATTGTAATGATCATCTCATTTTCACCATGTGCCTATACAAGGATAACAAAAACATTATAGTTCATTCCATAACTAATGGAATAATATGATATGACCTGCATATAAGGGTAACGTCAGTGTGTAAGCCTCAATCCATTGAACTGCAATGACTTTGATTCCTTCCATAACCAGTATATAGGACATCTTCCTAAGTCCCAAAACCAAACACAAATGAATTTCCACCTCAGTGTAAGTCCCACCATTTCTTTAAAATTTAAACTATTAGGACCCAATCACTCCCATTGGTTGATCATATTACCTGGTCCCTCAATATACTAAGAAATCTATTGAAATATGATGACCCTGATTCTTGCTATAACCAGGATATGTAGAATTCTTTCCTAAGGCTTGAGATATATATTAAACATCCCAAGGGGATGTCCCAGTACATAGTCCCTATATCCATATATAGTGAGATTTATTACTTGATATCCCTAGTTTCTCATATCAAGAATATCTTTGTGGGATTAGGGAGTGGTGGTGGCCATCTCATTAGAATCATGAATCTCCATCAGCCATACAAATATCATTATGTAAGCTCTGATGAGTGAAAAGAGATAAAACACCCCTCCCATATGAGGGCATCCACCTTGGGGTAGGTCCCAAGGGCGTGATCGAACTATGATAACTTTGATTCCTATTATAACCAAGATACATAGGACATCTCCTCGAGACTATGCTCAAATATTTAATTCCTAGGAATCCATACAAATTTCCTTTCCATATGATGTAAAACTACATGGGTTTAACCAACTACATGGGTTTTTATTCCCATAATAAACAGGATATGTAGGACACCTCATAATGGTTCAATCCACTCCTTGGAATATTAATTGCCTACCTGCATGGAAAAAAATCCAAATCCTCTAGTTATACAACTTCAATATGTAAAGTAGCTATTCATCATTTGACAATGTAAAAAGAACCTTGGATACATACATATGGATTCACTAATGAGGCCCCCATTTCTCTTATTCACTAATGATATTGAATTTATTTTTCACATAAAGAGAATTAACATATGATCATTTCATTAGGGTAACTGGTCTTGTATCGGGATTAGGAAGAGATTTGAGAACATATTTTAAATATATAATAATTTCCCATAGTAGGATAAAAATTACCCTCATGTGATGAGCCTAACCTCCCATCCTCTCAAGCAATGCAAGTCCCTAAGTGTCATCGGGATTGAAACCACAGTTGATCACCTTCCTTTGGAAAGATGGTCCATACCATTTTATAGATAAGGGAACTATTAGAAGTTTCCATTAAGAATGAAAAGGTTCACATAGTGTTAATGATTGTGAAAGAAATTAACCCCCCCCCCATAATTAACCATTGGGCCAAACTAAACCCACATAAACAAGGGTTTCTTGTTCGTCTCTTTCCCCATCAAAACAATGTGTTTTCATTATTATCATGGATTTTTTTTGGGAAAAAATTGTTCATGTATTTTTGTTTTTTGTAGGTTTCTACCTATGATTTTATTTTTTTAATAATCATCTCTCATGATAGAAATGATGAAATCAATAGTAAAAATCTCACACCAGAAGATATGAAACTTCAAATAAAATATTTTTTGAGATATTTGGAGAAGCTTTGAGATAGGTTTTTGGAGGAGTTTCCTGATTGGATTGACCAAATTAAAAATCAACCAAGCCCAAGGGTGGTCCATGGAAACCTATGGTGTGCTCTGACACCAAATAACCCCCACATCATGGACGATGAGATGGAGAATTTTGATGATGATTTTGATGATTTTCCATAAAGAATGAGGTTTCACCACCAACCAATAGGATTTTAAAGAAGACAATAATACGATGAAATTATTAGTGGAATTAAGGTCAAGGTCTCTTATTTTCAATGAAAAACTGATCACGAAGCATACTTAGATTGGGAGATATGAATCAAGAAAGTGTTCTCATGTCATCTATATTTTTTGGAGAAAAAATTAAAACTTATTTCCCTTGAAATTTTTTATTATTCAATAATTTGGTAGGATCAAATGAAAAAAGAAAATGATAAGTATGGTTAATATCCCATTGAAACATGGGATGACATGATATCATCAATGAGGAAGTGGTTTGTCCCATAAAATGGTTTTAAAGACCTCTATAAAAACATCAATTCCTTACCCAAGGGAGTAAAAGCATTAAATATTTATATAAGGAAATTAAGATTTCTATAATTTTGGAAAACATTAAATTGGTTATGAAGTCAACCATGGCATGGATTTTACACAGCCTCAGTTGACAGATAGTCGATTAAGTAAAGATGTAATTGCATGTATAGATATAATATATGATCCACTAAACCTTAAATATTGAGAAATAAAAAAAATAGAAACATAAGGAAACCAACTACATATTTTAACCGATGGATAAATTCAAGGAAAGGTACTAAAAAGTGATAAATACCAAGAAGGTGGTTAAACACAAAAATTAAAAGGTAATTATTAAATTTAAGAAACCTATTTTTTAGGATAAAAAAAATAAATTGGTATATTTAATGTTTTAAATTTTATATATGGGGATGAATTACTAGTGAATTTCCAAACCGAGTCACTATGACCATCAATAAGTATGAATAATGGGAGATCGATAGAGAGATCATAGAGGAAGAAGGGTAGGATTCTCAAAAATATATAATAGAGAATGTGTGGAAGAAGGGGATAATTTCATCACAAGAAAAGTTTTAAGTGATCTAATGATATAAAATTATAAGGATCAATGGGATAAAAATATTGATACATAGTGCCAAATCAGTGGGAAGGTAAATTGTGTCATCGTGGATAGAGAAAGTTATAATAATGCCGAGACCAGTAGGTTGGTGGAGAAGTTGAGACTCTAGAATTTAAATCAGAATAATTAATTTTAACATCAGTGGTTAAATGATTGTGGAGATTTGAAGGTTTCCAAATAGGTGAAACTTTTACTCACCATCAGGAAGTATAAAGATGGGGTATTATGTTATATAGTACCAATGAAGGTATGCCACTTACTTGTAGGCTGACCATCACTATATGATTTTTTGGATATGAACTAAAATATAGACGTCATATTGTATGATCTCTATATAATTATACCCTATTATAGGTCATCTACATTCCCCTATCATAACTTAAATATAGTATAAATCAAAGTGTATTAAAGAAATATGATATATAATATCACAAGCATGAATTCTTCCATGTTTTGCAACATGGTTTCTTTTAATTATGAATCAATTGGTTGATTCATATATGGATATAGATACATGATATGATCATATAAATGATCAAATATTATTTATACTCTAATGGGAATGAATAATTTAAACACATGACAGCTACAATGTGACAACAACAGACAATTAACTCTCTTCATTTAGTGAAGAAAGTCTATATAAAGTGATATGGTCCCCCCATTGGAGGTACATGACACTAAATAGCCAGATATGAATCACTTTTTTCCTCTCATACCTCCATTTGTATTTACGGATAAAGATATAACACACCATATGATATTATGGGATCCTCTCATTATGAATAAGGATCCCAATGGTCGATGTCATCCCTATAGATCCTAGAGTAGAACACTTATTGCTTAGTGATATCCACTGACTAAAATATATCAAGTTTAATATATATGGATCACATTGAAATAAAGATATACATGAATATTTATATTATTAATTATACATAAATCTCACTGTGATAAAGGTATTCATGCTTAACAATTCTTATGTCTAGTCATTCCAAACTTTGTTTTAATTTTGTTATATATTTTATTTTGGAATGTGTGTTTGATTAGTTAAGTTCATAGATTATTTTTATAGCATAAAAATCTTTGGAGAGTGAGCCTAAAGAATTCACCCATCATCCTCAAAAGAATATATTAGTATTTTCAATCATTATTTCCTTATATTTTATTAGATTTTTTCATAATAAACTTATATAATCATAAGGAACTTATTTATTTATCTTGAAATTATTTTCCTAGATAATAATTATCCTACCAATTCCTAATATTATTTTTTCTATTTTTATTATTATTTTTAAACATCCCCTTTTCTATAATATGATTTATTTTCTACTCAAATTTATTTATTTAAGCATGAATATTATTCAATAAGGGTTTTGTTTGAGTCTTTCAATTCAACTCTTCCTTATGATTTCCTTACTAAAGTTAATGACCTTTAATATATAATAAAATTATCAATATTAGAGCCCATATATATTATTTGATACCTCACTATAGCCATTATATAGTATCATAGAAATCCTATGAGTATTTTCCAACTATATAGAGTCAAGAGAAAATATCTGATTTAAAACTTACCTTCACTTTTCAAATTATTTTTCCGATTTCATGCCTTATTGGTTTCCATCAGCTTTTTAATTGAATTTAATTTTCTTTATGTAAAGACAAGATTGAATCCTTACTTACATATATAAGTTTGCATTGTCATATTACTATTCTAAAATTTTATTACATTCCCATAAATGAGTTTAAATCCTTTTCTATCAGGGAGACATAAAATTTTCATTTAAAAATATATGTTCTCAATATTTTAATATTTGGTGAGAGTAGTGATATAAAAAACATATTTCATCTATTTACACTCATTCATGATTAAGAAAATAAGAGTATATGTCATTATACATATAAACATTAAACAATAGAATCAGATGGTGGTTGGATGGGTTAAATGAAAACTTTCTCATTGACACATCAATTGATGGGAAATATAAATTTTAATATTCTATATTAATTTGTTTCTCAAGAAAATAATTTCAAATATATGAGGAAGAACAATGATGAAGGAGATGATTTACCAATCCAGTCACTATGCTTTGTAGAAAGGTTATACTTTAGGTGTTTAAATGATAATGTAGAAGTCTTTCTAAAATATCTTGAGTATATTGATTTTGAAAAGATGGTTTAATGTTCCACTGAATATATTCATTCTTAATTTTCAAATATAGAAGGAGATAACATTATATTAGTGTCAAATATAGGAGACTCAACATCCGATGAATGTGATGATGATTAATTTTTTTCTAATACCACAAATATAAATGCATATACTCATTACCCAAATTTATAAAATTATAAATTAAAGGAAAAGAATATTGATCCCCTGAATTAATTATAATTGGAATACGAGAAAATTAATCTATTATTCACTTAAATCAAGGACTCAAGATTCCAACTAGTAGAGGTGGGATGTAATGGAGTCATGATTCAATATATTTTTATTCCATACATATTTCATGGTTGGACCATCTTTGGTTTTATATTTATGGTTGGTCCCTCATTGATTTTCCATTTATGGTTGGGTCTTGTTTGATTTCATGGTGATGTTCATATTTTAGAGATAGTTAATGTTATAGGTATGGACCTCTTAAATTGCCTTTTTTTCTTCTTTATTTTTAAGGTTTACATTGTTGTTATTGAGGTGACAGGCCTAAATGGAATCGTTATTTCTAATGGGGATAATCATGTTTAATCATATATTTTTATACTCAAACTTACATGAAAAACTATTTAAATTTATTATTTTGTGATATCAATGTCAAACCCATGAGATGATTTCGAAAATACATAAAAAAATAACAAAAGTTTAATTAATTTTAAATGAGCAAGAGAGTAGAGAAGAATAATTAGTTTGAATCAATTGGACAAAATGTTCCAAGTTCAGTAATTTTTAGGTTCATGTGCTAGTGGATTAATAATTAATCTTATTTTAGTTATGTTTCTACCAAAATTTAATATAATCAAACCCTTTTTCTTAGTGAATCCTATCTAATTTAATTATTTTCCATTTTCATATAGTAAATTTATTCTGGTGAATTAATTAATTGGGTGATCCAAAATCATGTTTAAGCATGATTATCTCAATTCGTACAATATTCATGCATGAATTTGGCTAATTAGTTGTATATTTAATGATTATTCATGATTTAATTATCAATAGTCATGATGAAAGAAAAGGGGAGAGAGTTAGAGTTTAGGTGTGACCATAAAACCTAACATAAACCACAAATAAAATAAAAATAACCAATTATAACACTCCCATTATGATTACAACACTCGACAAAAAAAAAGAATAACCCCATAATTCTATTCATGAGAGGTCTATTATAACATCCCAACCCAAACCATAGGGTCCTTTCTGTAATGACATATGTACACATGAATGCATCCCCGTACGCAAGAGGTTGTTGACTAGTAGTGAGGGTCTCAAGTGGAAACATGTGGAGGTTATACCCTCAATATCATGTCACTGAATCGATAATCAAAAATAAAAAATAAAAAAATAATCAGAGTAAACATTTAGATAGGTAAAGATGGCATAAAAGTCATACAATAAAATGGCTCCCAAAGTGGAAAAGAAAAGACATACTAATAAGAAGTAGACACATAAAAGATAAATAGTGGTCCATTGGAGTCCATCCCAATCTGTTACTATCTCAACGCTCTACTACTCAGTCATCCACCATAGGGTCCTTTACCTTCACTAGATCCCTCATGAAATCTACAAGAACATCAAAATGCCTAAGTGGGATATCAGTAAAACACTATGTATGATTCCACCAATGTAACTTTAATCTGATACGCTCAAGTATACAAGTGTATTCCACAATAAAATAAATGTTTAATAAGAATAATAAAACACAATCCAAAATAGAGTGGTCATGCGCTAACTAGGTTTCTACAAACCACCAGCCCAACCTGCTTTAGCTCTATGACAGATGGATAAACAAGGTGTCAGAAGAATCAAGGATTATCTATAAGGATATGTATCATGATACTCAACATCATGTGATTGTGAAACTTAGAATCACTGCTTAAGAAGGTTATGTTCACGACATGTAATAGGGATCAAGATCTAATCATCATCCCTTAGGCATCAAGTAACATACTAGGGAATGAGAGATAATCAGCATCCCTTGGTCATCAAGGCATATACTAGGGATCGAGAGGTAATGATAATACATTATTGATTGAGTGCATCACATAGCATCTCTGAGGCATCATCGTATCCCTACCCTATACATACGTCCCTCGTCATCATTATCACAATCCATGCGCACTCCCCCCTCCAAGGGATAACATGTCACAATAGTCCACCTGTCTTACGTTTAAGAATAATACCACAAATTATAAATAAAATGATAGGACACACGATCAAGCATAACATGTCATCATTAGTAATGTATCACAAACAAAAAATATGATCAACATTAAACATGATTAACAAACTACCAGTACTCATGGCATCAAGTGTAAAATAAGGGTTCTAGGGATATATACACACCCACATGATGTCATAATCTAGAATTTTCATCAAAATATGTCTAGACATATTTATATTAATGGAAAACATGTGTCAATAAACCCAAAAAGGTAAGGAACTTCCTACTTAAGAAGTCATTGATGTAAAAGGGAATAGATAAACCAGTAAAGAACACCTCTTCATAGCTTTATTATCAAAATATTGAAATTTTAGGTTTGCTAAGGGACCCTAAAACCAAAACCAACTATTTTATTTTAAAAATAAATAAAATATCACATGCAATGACATATTCTCTCTCTTGGATAATTTCTAAATTATCGCTTTATAATTATATTTTGATAATTTCTCATAAATTATCCTTTTATAATTATATTTTGATAATTTCACTTAAAAGTAACCTTTTAGAATAATCTTTTAACAATTACTCATAAATTACACATTCTAATTATATTTTGATAATTTTTATTAAATTATCCTTTTAAAATTATATTTTGATAATTTATCATAAATTATCCTTTCATAAATATATTTTGATAATTTTTATTAAATTATCCTTTTATAATTATGTTTTGATAATTTCTCAAAAATTATCCATTTATAATTACATTTTGATATTTTTTCTTAAATTACGCTTTTATAATAATCTTTTTATAATTTCTCATAAATTATTCTTTTATTATTATATTTTGATAATTTCCCTTAAATTATCCTTTTATAAGTATCTTTTGATAATTTCTCATAAATTATCCTTTTATAATTATATTTTGATAATTTCTCATAAATTATCCTTTTATAATTATCTTTTGATAATTTCTCATAAATTATCTTTTTATAATTATATTTTGATAATTTCTAATAAATTTTCCATTTATAAATATATGTGACTATCCTTTGATAATTTTTTATTACCAAAATTATCCTCTGATAATATAGAAATTACCCATGGATAAAATTGAAACTTTTTCCATGTTATAATTACCCTATAATTATCCTTTAATAAATTGAATAATATTATCTTCAAAAAACTTATGGAATTATTCTTTGATAATTCACTATAATTATCACTTATTAATATTCATTATTATCCTTCGATAATTAGTTGTAATTGTATTTTGATAATAATAATAATTCATCCTTTTATAATTTTATTTAAAATTATCATTTGATATTCTAGTGTACTTATCATTGAAAATTTGATAAAATTGTCATTTGATAATTATAAAAATTATCCTTTGATAAATTATGAACTATTATCCATGAAAAAAAATTCCTAAATAATATCCTTTGATAATTTATCTTTATCTATCCATTTACAAATAAAAATATCAAATTGAAGATACCTAACTGCTTTCAAAACCAAGGATATGATTTATGTTCTGGTCATTGAAACAAACCCAACGACACTGACGGCGCATCAACCCGATCAGTAACAGAGAAGTTATCAAAGAGAGAAGTATGGATGGAAAAAATTAATCAATAAAATAAATAAAAAACAAAACCTAGTTAAGACTTACATAGTGAAGAACCCATCATGCACCTGGTTTGGAAAATCCACCAACACTAAATCAAGTTTTCTGCAAATTCACTAATCACGTTAAAATGAGTCATGGGTTGGGTCAGATTTGATGATATCAAGAAAAATTTGGGATCCAATCATATATAAATTACCAAACATGTATTTCATCAGTCAATTTTGGAAACCTCAAATTTAATCCACTGTTTCAACTGAAAATTGATGGCGTAGGGTTTTAATTCACCCTATTAAGTCATTTCAAACTGAAATGGAACAAAATAATTGAAAAACAAAGGTTCAAAATTCATGAAACATTTTAATGGAGGTTATATTGGGAACTAAAGAATATCATACAAAAATATTTATATTAATAAAACTAATAAAATAAAAATATTCAAATAACTTACTTTTATGAGTGATTTGAACAAACACTAAATGTGCATAAAATTTATGCCCCGTCAAGGGTAAACCCTACGTTTTGGGCCTAATGGTGGTCTCATATTTCTTATAGGATGCACCATTTGAGAGATATTAATTATTTATTATTTAAAAAATTTAATAATAAAATAATTAAAAACAAAATTGGTATTTTCAAATGCAGGGTTGTTAAACACCAGAAACACATAAAAGTTATAACCCACCTAGGTTAAAACCCACGTTCTGAACCTAACAGTGTTCTTAAATTTCTCATATGATGAATTTTTTGGGAGATATTAAATTATTTTCAAAAAATATATAATAAAAATTATTAAATATTTTATTCTCACAAGAGGTCAGTCCAAATGTTTGAGACATACAAATGTTATACCCCACCTAGGGTAAACACTATCTCCCAGACAGAATGGTGGTCCCATATTTCTCATAAAATTCACAGTTTTGGAGATAATTAATTATTTTCAAATATAAGATTATAAATATTATTAAATAATTTATTTTCACAAGCGAGTTATCCAAACGTCAGACGCATGAAAATTTGAACCCTTACTAGGGTAAACCCCGCACCCAGGACCTAACGGCGGTCTCATATTTTCTCATATGATGCACTATTTTAGAGTTATTCAATTATTTTTAATAAATATTTCATGCATAATATAATATATCTGATATTTTTATTGCATATTCATCAAGGATTTATGGGCCTTAGAATCTCATAGTAATTCAGTTTCTAACTCCAAAAATATTTGATCAAATATTCCAAAGTGTTAATTGATCTTTTACTCTTAATAAAATCCTTTAACGCATTTATTAAGTTATTTTTAATTGATAAATCATTTTTTCACATAATAAACTTATAATTTATCAACAAGAGGGATTTTATTATCTTTTTAAAACTTAGGATATTATAATTCTCCCACTCAATTGACTTCTTATCCTCAAAGAGAATCTCTAGCAGTATTTCTCGAACAACTTAGTCCACTTAGCTTAAACATCATACTTACATTCCCACGTTTCTTCCTGGATACTTCCATGCTACCATTGAATCTGGACTAGTGGTGTCATCTTTCCTCGAAACACCTTCTCACTTTGATCTATGATCCACACCAAATGCTCCTTATAATATGTGTTGGTCTCTATCTCAATGTCCTTGAAACTAATAACATTTACTGGGTCGAGTATGTACCTCAAAATCTATGATACATGCAACACATCATGCATGACTCAATGGTGAGAATGGAAGTCCATAAAATATGTGGTTTCCCCTATCCATTAAATGATCTAAATGGGTCCAAAAAAACATGGTATAAGATTTCTCTACTTCCCCAGATGTTTGTGCCCCCACTGAGGAGTCACCCTCAAGAAAACCTGATCTCCCACAGCAAACTCCAAGGGTCTCCTCCAATGGTTGGAATATTATCTATATCTTCATTGAGCAGTGATCACTCTCTTCCATATCAATTACACTCTCTCAGAGGTATCATGGACCATACAGGGGCCAACAACTACTAGCTCACCAACCTCATGAAAACACAATGGTGAGCAACATGGCCCCCCATAAAGAGCCTCATAAGTTTTCATCTGAATTTAATCCTAATAATAGCTACTGTATGAAAACTCAATCAAGGATAGGTGAACATCCCATTCTATATCAAGTGGTAGCATGAAATATCAAATCATATCCTCCAATATGCATATAGTTCACTCATACTATCTGTCGGTTTGATGATGGTAGGTCATGCTCAATCTTAGCCGTGTCCCTAGGTATTTTTATATGCCCTTCCAAAATTTCAATGTAAAACATGAATTTCTATCTAAATAGATTCTCAAAGGGACTCAATACAGGTGCACAATCTCTCATAAAAAGAGCTTCCCAGATCCTCCACTGAGTGAGTCTCTCTGATCAGTAAGAATTGATAATAATTTGTTAACTAATAAAAAATCACTTAAACTACATAACGACTCCTTAGGGTCCTGGGTAACCTCATAAAAAAGTCTCTTTGTAACACCTGAGAATTTTATATTATATAAATCATCAAAGTAATCTTTT
Organism: Viscum album; assembly: GCA_963277665.1. NCBI lineage: Eukaryota > Viridiplantae > Streptophyta > Magnoliopsida > Santalales > Viscaceae > Viscum > Viscum album. The sequence goes on from OY728156.1 coordinate 1,737,982,354, forward strand.
TATACACACAACACTTTCTTGGCTTTCTTTACACGAAATCGCAACCTTCCTCGATAGCTTGCGTCGTACGCAATACCGAGTTTCACTAAACAATGATATGCTATTAAAATATTATTAAAACTAGCCGTCATGAATAGTACTAACCACTTTTTGAAATTTTATAAATTTTATTTTTCAAAATGGACTTCATTTTTGGATTCGGAATATCGAAATTAGCCTAGGGTGAAATTTTGGTATTTTTCTGAAAACTTTCAATTTTTGATGAATAGTGAAACCACTAAGTGGTAGTTAAAAAACTGAATTTTTCATAAAACTTAATTTTACCGCTTCTGTGAGTGGAATTTAAAAAATCCAAGAGACATAGTTAATATCAAGGACTAAAATATGGTTCAATGAGATGAAAAAAAAAATTGGTGAATAGTAACTTTTTGCTTTTTTTTACCACGGTTAAAAGTAAATAGGGTAATTAAGGGTAAAAATGATATTATTATTACCTTAACACATGTCCAAATTATATTGGATAAGTGTAATTCGACCAAAAACAACCTTAGTAATAAAATATGACCATTTAGGCCCACTTGGATTACATTAGGACATTTATTATTAATTTATTTAAAGAAGGGTTAAAATAGTTAAAATCAAAGTTTAATAAGTAAATCATTTTTAATATGGGGTTATAAATAAGATAAATTCGACTATAAATATTCATTAGAAAGATAAAAAGATTTCATACATAATGGTATTTGATTTGTAATTTTTAGACTTTAAATAATTTAATTTATTTATGACACAATGATGATGCAGTAATTCCCATAATAGTGAAAAATTAGAATAATTGATATTACAAATACCTAAATAAGTATAATTTGAGACTTTTATGAATTGAACTACTTTTATAGGTTAATATGAAATGTTATTATTGATTTAATTAACTTGGGTTGAAGTAATAATTCTGTTATGAGTTTCAAAAAATCAACTATTGAATAGTATCAAAATTGACATAAAATAGTTTTTAAAACAAATATTATATTATTAATTGTTATTTTATTCCTAAAAATCTAAGGTTCGGCCAAATGACTTAGATAAAGTTATATATATTACTAAAACACAACTTGGGGGTCGTTTGGATGTATATGGTAAGTTTATTAACTATATAATATAAAAATACAAAGTGACATGGTAAATGTCAATCCAATTAACTAAGAGTTAAAACTAAAAGATAAGGTTAATATAATGACCCAAACTTGTCTAAATTCCATTGGATGAGAGGATTTCGAACCATCCCCACCTTATCTTCTAAATAACTCAATTTGTAGCTATTTAAAACCGAACTTGACTTTATAATAAAATAATATTTTTAGTTATTCCAAAGGTGCCCCTCTCCTCCCTTATAAAAGGGCACCTCCTCCCCCTCTTTCTCACACCACTTTGAGCCTTAAAGCTCAGCCAAACCCTGACATTTTCTCCTCTCCACTTCCCTAGAGACATCTTAGATGTCCTGGTCTTCTTCAAAGACCAATTTTAGTGCCCTAAAAGGAGGTCTCAAAGAAGCACTTCAAACAAGAGGTAATATCCATTACCGATCCTTTCCAATTTCTTTCTTCTTAAACTTATTCTTCTTTAGTTGTTTCATTATGAAGTAATAACATCAGTATCACTCATATACTGATATGTTATTATAATTATGAAACAACCCTATTTAACCATCTATCCATCCTACGGAAAATGAAATCACCGTGCGTGCGTACGTACGGAATATCGTCTCCATGTCGTGGTGTAATCTATTTTCCACTACCACCTTACTTGGATGGGTATAATGGTGTAAATAATGACTATATATGACTATTATAAAGTTATATTGATTCTGAAATAGTATACATACACTCCAATACAATTCCACGATCATAGGAACGATATCATCACTCGTGCGTACGTACGGAATACCGTCTCCACGATGTGATGCCACTCGTTCTACATGATCTTCATTTCATAATGATTATATAAATGAATTGAATGAATGAATATGATATATATTACACTAATAACATTCTGAAAATGAGGTATCTATAACCTAAAGAGAAGAATAATAATTTATTCGACAAAACACGCATAAGAACAAAAAGTTATAAACACCCGAATAACAAGTAGCATTGAAATATTACTACTAAGAAGCTAAGAATATGACCATATATGATATCATAGAAATAATTATGATTCTAGAATAAGTAAATAACATTATTTAAATCATTATAGAGTAGTTTTGGACACGTACAAAGCATATCGGACCTAAGGTAAGGGAAATATCACAATCTCATTTTCATCCGAGATTGTTTATACTTTGGCAATTACTGGGGTGTATTTTATCATCCACATCCATGTTTCCTCAATATGTAATATTTATATCCTTCTACAATATTTTATATCCAATTTTATCCTTCGGTGAGTTTTTAGTAAAAGATATGAAAGGAATCTTTTTTCATTTTTCGTACGAGGTACTTTTCGACTTTTCTGACAAAAGTACGAGAAGAATGTATTTTTTATACGGCACGAATGGATTTTTTAAACAATATTTCCAAGAATATTCCTTTACAAGTTTTCATGTTTATTTTTAATTAGCTTCTTTTAGTTTAGAATTGTATGACATATTAATAAAGGAAAAGTGTTTTTTAAGTAGAAAGGATATTTTCCTTAAGAATGGAGTTCAAGCGTTTTATCAAAATTATTTTCCATCTAAGATAATATTGGGTTCTGTTTCTATCCATATTATTACATGGATTTGATTATGTTGTTATGGAATTATTTTTATGAATTCCTTTATCTTATATGAATTGTTTTATGATATCATGTTGTTTAAGAATCCCATTTTTATTACATGGGTTATGCAATGATGTACGATTTATGATTTTGTGGCACACATAAGAATGGTATCATTATGAGATGGGTGGGACCTATATCTCGCTCCAATGCATTGGGTAAATATTTTATATCTCATGAGATAAACATGGCTGGAATGGTAGGTTATACCGGTTCAGTGAAACAGGACTGAAACGAGTGGTGAACTCGGTTCAGAAAGGGACTTTGTCCACTTAGATAGTCTTGGAAATGAGTCTTGACTAATAAGAAATGATTCTCTATGATTATGTGTGTATGCCACAAAGTTTCATGTTTTATGTTATGATTATTGGGATTACATTTCACTTCTATGATTTATCCTATGTTATGATATTATGATCTCTTTTGCAGGTTAAGATTTACAAAAGTTATGTTCTTATGTATATGATGTGATTGATATTTCTTTTGTTTACCCTTACTGAGCATTTGAGCTCACCCTTTTGTATGTTTTATTTCCCCAGGTCAGGAAGAAGGTTATTAAGTAGAATATGCCAAAAAGGGACTCTAGATATGATGAAATAAATGGGAGGCAAAGTAGATGATTTATGAACCAGTTGTTTATGTTTCCCAGTTTCTAAAGACACTATACCTATACGGTCCTTTCTTGGTTTTGTTATATGTTGTAATAAGTGTGCTTCAATTCTGAAGTAATAATAATGTATGTAAAGTATGGGTTGTTATAGTTGGTATCAGAGGAAAGGTATAGTCATCCTTTGGAAACTAGGATGCGAAATCCTTAGTAAGAACCCTGAGGATAAGTCTAAGCATAGAACACAATCTTAGTGTTTTAGAAATGGCCATGAATAACCTTGGATAATACCTTAAGTGTGAAATTTTATTCTTGATTATGTGGTTTTCCTATTATAATTAGTGTTTCTCACGCTATTCTTCTTGGTTTTAGTCAATGGCTGGAACCCGAAGGAACCGTGTTAACGTGGAATGCGACGGGCAATGAAATGATTGTCCCCCTGAGCAACCAAATGTTATGGGAGCTGGAATGAAAAATCTTGTAGCCATGCTCACACAACTTTCTCAAGATATTAATCATGCAGGACTTCCAAACGAGCAAAGGAAGGAGCAACATTCTGTTGAATCCTTCATGAGACAGCGTCCACCTTCATTCAGCGGGTCTACTGATCCATTAGTTTCTGAACAATGGATTAGTACTGCTGAAAAGATATTTTCAGTTCTTCAATGTTCTGAGCATGATAAAGTCATCTTAGCTGTGTATCGTTTGGAAGGTGATGCTGATCAATGGTGGAATCTTATTAAGAATACAAGGAAAAGGGATGAAATTGAGTCCATGGAATGGGATGAGTTCAAGAACTTATTTTTCAATAAGTACTACCCTCGTATTCTCTGAACAAAGATGGAGAAAGAGTTTCTTGAACTGAAGCAAAAGGATGATGAATCTGTTGGTACCTATGAAGCAAATTTTACAAGACTTGCAAGGTACGCTTCTGGTATTATTATCCAACCTGAGAGTAAGATCGATCGATTCTTTAGTGGCTTAAAACCAAGTCTTCTAAGGTCCTTAGCCATAAGGGACTTCAATAGCTACGAGTAAATCGTTCGATGTGCTCTCAAAGTTGAGATGGAGATTGGAGTAACCCATCAGTCATATGGGTTTTCTAAGAAGAGGAAAACGGAATTCAAAGGAAAATATAAAGAGCACACTAAAAAGAAGATGAGCTTTCCCTTATGCTCAAAGTGTGGAAAGAAACATGGAGGGAGTTGTCTTAAAGGGACAAGTAAATGTTTCAAATGTAGAAAGGAAGGTCATCGGGCATTTGAATGCCGCGATGATGGGAAGAAGATGTCAAATGATGCAAACAAAGGAAGGGATACACAGAATGAACCAAATTCACTTCAATGTTTCAAGTACAAGGAGATGGGACATTATGCCAATAAATGCCCTAATCCAAGGGTTGATGATGATGGTCGATGTCAACAAACTCTTAAGGCTAAAGACAAAGTTAAGTCACATGCAATTTCTATCAGCGATGTGGAGTACGATAACGATGTTGTGAAAGGTACACTTACCATCCACTCTAAAGTAGCAAATGTTTTATTTGATTCTGGATCCACCCACTCCTTTTTTTCTGAAGAATTTTCTAAGGATATCACCATATTACCTCAACAGTTAGATGTTGAGTTAGCTGTGACAACCCCTAATGGCACAACAGTCACATCAAAAGTTTATAATTCTTCATTGATTGAAGTTTGGGGGAATGTGCTTCCTGAAAATCTTGTGATCCTTCCTATAGTGGAAGTTGATGTGATTCTTGGCATGGATTGGCTTTCTCTACATGGAGCTCATATCAATTGCCAAATAAGGAAAGTCACATTTCATATTCCAGATCAATCTATGATCGTCTATCGATGCAAGGATGAACATAACCTTCTAGTGGAAATTTCTTCCATTTTATTGGTATTGATTCCACTAAATGAAGGTTATTTATCTCAAATGGTTGGTGAGAAACTCACGATTAAGAATATGCCCATTTTACAGAAGTTTGATGATGTCTTTCCAGAGGAATTACCGGGTCTTCCATTAAATCGTGAAGTTGAGTTTTCAATAGAACTCGTACCGGGTGCTTTGCCTATTTCAAATACACCTTATAGAATGTCCCCAATTGAGTTATAGGAATTGAAGAAGCAACTCCAAGAGAATCTTGATAAGGGGTTCATACGCCCTAGTGTGTCACCTTGGGGAGCACCTGTTCTGTTTTTTAAGAAGAAAGATGGATCAATGAGACACTGCATTGATTATCGAGAACTTAACAAGATCACTATCAAGAACAAATATCCTCTCCCGCGCATTGATGGCCTATTTGACCCACTACGCGGAGCTCAATACTTTTCCAAGATTGATCTTCGTTCAGGGTATCATCAATTAAGGGTCAAAAGGGAGGATATACCAAAGACGGCTTTCCGTACAAGGTATGGACACTATGAATTTGTAGTGATGCCATTTGGTCTTACTAATTCCCCTGCTATCTTCATGGATCTAATGAATAGAGTCTTTAGAGACTATCTTGATCAGTTTGTGGTAGTATTTATAGACGATATTCTTGTCTATTCAAAGAGCAAGGAAGAACATGAAGATCACTTGAGAATTATATTGAAGACCTTGAGAAAGGAGAATCTTTATGCCAAATTTACCAAGTGTGAATTTTGGCTTCAAAAAGTTTCATTTTTGGGTCACATAATCTCAAAAGAGGGGATATTTGTGGATCCAGCAAAAATAGAGGTTATCGAAAGATGGTCGAGACCAACAATAGTAACTGAGATCTGAATTTTTCTTGGTTTGGCTGGATATTATCGACGTTTTGTGAAATATTTTTCGCGATTATCTAATCCACTCACCAAGTTGACTCAGTAAGGAGTTAAGTTTGTTTGGACGGAGGAATGTGAAGAGAATTTCAAGGAGTTGAAAAGAAGGTTATCCAGTGCACCTGTTCTCACACTGCCTTGTAGTGGAGAAAGGTTTGTGATCTACAGTGATGTATCCAAGAAGGGACTGGGGTGTGTTCTTATGCAAAATGATATGGTGATAGCTTATGCCTCACGACAGTTGAAAATACATGAGCAAAACTACCCAACTCATGATTTGGAGTTAGCTGCGGTAATCTTTGCATTAAAGATTTGGAGGCATTACCTTTATGGTGAAAGGTGTGATATTTATACTGATCATAAAAGTTTAAAGTATATTTTCACACAAAAGGAGCTGAATATGCGCCAAAGAAGATGGTTGGAGCTGATTAAGGATTACGACTGCTCAATCCATTACCACCCTGGGAAAGCAAACAAGGTGGCAGATTCATTAAGTCGACAAGACCATGCTAGTTTATCCATGATGAGGATCACAAAAGATCCAATATTTATGGATTTACAAAGGATGGATCTTGGAATTATAATGAAAGGGGAAAATCGTATCTTTCTCAAATGAATGTTCAACCATCTATACATGTGAAGATTAAAGAGGCACAGAAAGAAGATGTCGAGTTACAAAAGAAGGTGAGAAATGTTCCTGAATTCAACCTTGATTTTGATGGGATAATAAAGTTCAGGAATCGGGTTTGTGTTCCTACCATCCCCGAATTAAAGAAGGAGCTGCTGGATGAGGCTAATAGTTCTTCATTCTCTATTCATCCTGGAAGCATGAAGATGTATAGGGACCTGAAAGAGTACTTCTGGTGGGATGGCATGAAAAGAGATGTTGCTGAATATGTCTCTCGATGCTTGGTTTTTCAACAAGTTAAAGCTGAGAGACAGAAGTCTAAGGGGATGTTACAACCATTACCCATACCCGAATGGAAATGGGAAAACATCACTATGGACTTTGTCATAGGACATCCTAAAACATCCAAAGGCAATAATATTATCTGGGTCATAGTTGATCGTCTTACAAAGTCTGCACACTTCATTTCTATTAGAGAGGATTTCTCTCTGTATCAGCTTGCCATGATATATGTAAAGGAAGTGGTAAGATTGCATAGAGTACCACTTTCTATTATATCTGATCAGGATCCGAGATTTACCTTGAAGTTCTGGCGAAGTCTTCAACATACTCTGGATACAGAGTTGAGTTTCAGCACTGCTTATCATCCTCAGACAGACGGTCAGTCTGAGAGAACAATTCAAACTCTAGAAGATATGTTGAGAGCTTGCTCTATGGATTTCAAAGGTGGTTGGGATAAACACCTACCTTTGGTGGAATTTTCTGATAATAATAGCTTTCACTCCAGTATTCAGATGGATCCTTATGAAGCTCTCTATGGAAAGAAATGCAGGACTCCAACTTGCTGGGATGAAGTTGGGGAAAGAAAGCTATTAGGACCCGATCTCGTTGATGAAATGGCAGAAAAGGTCAGATCTATTCAACAACACATAAGAGCAGCTCAGAGTCGATAGAAAAGTTATGCCGACAACCGAAGAAAATACCTAGAGTTTGAAGTGGGTGATGAAGTGTTCTTACGAATATCTCCCTGGAAGAGGGTTATGAGATTTGGAAAGAAGGGGAAGTTGAGCCCTAGATATATCGGTCCTTTCGAAATACTAGATCATGTTGGGAAGGTAGCTTACCGATTGGCGCTTCCACCGAATCTCTATCAAGTTCACGATGTGTTCCATGTATCTCTGCTGAGAAAGTACATACCTAATCCTTCACATGTACTCAACTCAGAAGTTGTACCGCTGGAGCAAGATCTTTCTTATGAAGAACAACCGATAGAGATTCTGGATCGTAGTGAAAAAGTCCTACGAAACAAGACCACTCTATTGGTGAAAGCTTTATGGAGGAACCACCAATTAGAAGAAGCTACATGGGATCTTAAGGATATGATGAGGGAGAAGTATCCTCATCTGTTTGTTACAAAGTGGCGAATTTCGAGGGCGAAATTCATTTTAAGGGGGGTAGAATGTAACACCCGAGACTTTTATGTTATATAAATCATCAAAGGAATCTTTTTCTACACACAACACTTTCTTGGATTAATTTACACGAAATCCTGACCTTCCTCGATAGCTTGCATCGTACGCAATACTGAGTTTCACTAAACAATGATATGCTATTAGAATATTATTAAAACTAGCCGTTATGAATAGTAATAACCACTTTTTGAAATTTTATAAATTTTATTTTTCAAAATGGACTTCATTTTTGGATTCTGAATATCGAAATTAGCCTAGGGTGAAATTTTGGTATTTTTCTGAAAACTTTCAATTTTTGATGAATAGTGAAATCACTAAGTGGTAGTTAAAAAACTGAATTTTTCATAAAACTTAATTTTACCGCTTCTGTGAGTGGAATTTAAAAAATCCAAGAGACATAGTTAATATCAAGGACTAAAATATGGTTCAATGAGATGAAAAAAATTTGGTGAATAGTAACTTTTTGCTTTTTTTTACCACGGTTAAAAGTAAATAGGGTAATTAAGGGTAAAAATGATATTATTATTACCTTAACACATGTCCAAATTATATTGGATAAGTGTAATTCGACCAAAAACAACCTTAGGAATAAAATATGACCATTTAGGCCCACTTGGATTAGATTAGGACATTTATTATTAATTTATTTAAAGAAGGGTTAAAATAGTTAAAATCAAAGTTTAATAAGTAAATCATTTTTAATATGGGGTTATAAATAAGATAAATTTGACTATAAATATTAATTAGAAAGATAAAAGTATTTCCTACATAATGGTATTTGATTTGTAATTTTTAGACTTTAAATAATGTAATTTATTTATGACCCAATGATGATGCAGTAATTCCCATAATAGTGAAAAATTAGAATAATTGATATTATAAATACCTAAATAAGTATAATTTGAGACTTTTTATGAATTTAACTAATTTTATCGGTTAATATGACATGTTAGTATTGATTTAATTAACTTGGGTCGAAGTAATCATTCTGTTATGAGTTTCAAAAAAAATCAACTATTGAATAGTGTCAAAATTGACATAAAATAGTTTTTTAAAAAAATATTATATTATTAATTGTTATTTTATTCCAAAAAATCTAAGGTTCGGACAAATGACTTATATAAGGTTATATATATTAATAAAACACAACTTTGGGGTCGCTTGGATGTATATGGTAAGTTTATTAACTATATAATATAAAAATACAAAGTGACATGGTAAATGTCAATCTAATTAATTAAGAGTTAAAACTAAAAGATAAGGTTAATATAATGACCTAAACCTATCTAAATTCCATTGGATGAGAGGATTTCGACCCATCCCTACCTTATCTTCTAAATAACTCAATTTGGATCTATTTAAAACTAAACTTGACTTTATAATAAAATAATATTTTTAGTTATTCCAAAGGTGCCCCTCTCCTCCCTTATAAAAGGGCACCTCCTCCCCCTCTTTCTCACACCACTTTGAGCCTTCAATCTCGGCCAACCCCTGAAATTTTCTCCTATCCACTTCCCTAGAGACATCCTAGAGGTCCTGGTCTTCTTCAAAGACCAATTTTAGTGCCCTAAACGGAGGTCTCAAAGAAGCACTTCAAAGAAGAGGTAATATCCATTATCGATCCTTTCCAATTTCTTTCTTCTTCAACTTATTATTCCTTAGTTGTTTCATTATGAAGTAATAACATCAGTATCACGCATATAGTGATATGTAATTATATGTATGAAACAACCCTATTTAACCATCTATACATCCTATGGAAAATGAAATCACCGCGCGTGCGTACGTACGGAATACCGTCTCCACGTTGTGGTGTAATCTATTTTCCACTACCACCTTACTTGGATGGGTATAATGGTGTAAATAATGACTATATATGACTATTATAAAGTTATATTGATTCTGAAATATTATACATACACTCCAATACAATTCCACGATCATAGGAACAATATCATCACTCGTGCGTACGTACAGAATACCGTCTCCACAATGTGATGCGACTCGTTCTACATGATCTTCATTTCATAATGATTATATAAATGAATTGAATGAATGAATATGATATATATTACACTAATACCATTCTGTAAATGAGGTATCTATAACCTAAAGAGAAGAATAAGAATTTATTCGACAAAACACGCATAAGAACAAAAAGTTATAAACACCCAAATAACAAGTAGCAATGAAATATTACTACTAAAAAGATAAGAATATGACCATATATGATATCATAGAAATAAGTATGATTCTTTAATAAGTCAATAACATTATTTAAATCATTATACAGGAGGTTCGGACACGTACAAAGCATATCGGACCTAAGGTAAGGGAAATATCACAATCTCATTTTTATCCGAGATTGTTTATACTTTGGCATTTACTGGGGTGTATTTTATCATCCACATCCATGTTTCCTCAATATGTAATATTTATATCCTTATACAATATTTTATATCCAATTTTACCCTTTTGTGAGTTTTTATTAAAAGATATGAAAGGAATATTTTGTCATTTTTCATATGAGGTACTTTTTGACTTTTCCGACAAAAGTATGAGAAGAATGTTTTTTTATACGGCATGAATGGATTTTTGAAACAATATTTCAAAGAATATTCCTTTACAAGTTTTAAAGTTTATTTTTAATCAACTTATTTTAGTTTATAATTGTATGACATATTAAGAAAGGAAAAGTGTTTTTGAAGTAGAAAGGATATTTTCCTCAAGAATGGAGTTTAAGTGTTTTATCAAAATTATTTTCCATCTAAGATAATATAGGGTTCTGTTTATATCCCTATTATTACATGGATTTGATTATGTTGTTATGGAATTATTTTTATGAATTCCTTTATCTTATATGAATTGTTTTATGATATCATGTTGTTTAAGAATCCCATTTTTATTACATGGGTTATGCAATGATATATGATTTATGATTTTGTGGCACACATAAGAATGGTATCATTATGAGATGGGTGGGACCTATATCTCCCTCCAATGCATTGGGTAAAGATTTTATATCTCATGAGATAAACATGGCTGGAACGGTATGTTATACCGGTTCAGTGAAACAGGACTGAAACGAGTGGTGAACTCGGTTCAGAAAGATACTTTGTCCACTAAGATAGTCTTGGAAATGAGTATTGACTAATAAGAAATGATTCTCTATGATTATGTGTGTATGCCACAAAGTTTCATGTTTTAAGTTATGATTATTGGGATTACATTTCACTTCTTTGATTTATCCCATGTTATGATATTATGATCTCTTTTGCAGGTTAAGATTTCCAAAAGTTATGTTCTTATGTATATGATGTGATTGATATTTATTTTGTTTACCCTTACTGAGCATTTGAGCTCACCCTTTTGTATGTTTTATTTCCCCAGGTCAGGAAGAAGGTTATTAAGTAGAATATTCCAAAAAGGGACTCTAGATATGATGAAATAAATGGGAGGCAAAGTAGATGCTTTATGAACCAGTTGTTTATGTTTCTCAGTTTCTAAATACATTATACCTATACGGTCCTTTCTTGGTTTTGTTATATGTTGTAATAAGTGTGCTTCAATTCTGAAGTAATAACAATGTATGTAATGTATGGGTCGTTATACTCTTGTTATATATTCCCACTTTCACATAGGTATTCAGAGTGTCTCTAACAAGCCACAAAGATGTTTGTGCTCAGCCTTCACCATCTGATAGGTGAGGCATTGGGAGACAAAACCAGCAATGTCTCTCTTCATCCTCAACCACCAGAACTCTCCTAAAGTCATGATATATCTTGTGCACACCAAGACGTACCTCCCATCTAGAGGTATAAAAATACATCATTATCTCCTCTATGATATAAGTAGGTATTATTACTCTTCCCTTTACCATGATCACATCATTATCATACATCGATCATCTGGGCATTGAGCCACCACCATCCAGTTGTTCCCGAATCACAGGAATTCTGTGTTTGACTCCTGTTCATCTTTTACCTGATATAAAAGTGAGTATGTGACTATAAAGGGATAAAAATTCATATAAACATGGTCTTATAAAGTATCCATCCTCCAATCAACTAATAAACTCATCAAATGTCACCACTCCTATAATGCCCTCTCTCCACATTCTTACTCAGCCTATGTCATGTGGCTAAGGGAATCCACTACAACATTGACTTTCTCAGGATCATATCCCATCTCAAATTTGAATGCCTATAGATACTCAACACATTGCCTTTGCCTTAGATTTTATTCCCTCTATGTGAAGTTATAGTGAAGGATCTTGTGGTCTGTGTAAATAATAAATCTCTCACCAAAGAGATGGTGTCTCCAACATTTTAGAGTGTGGGCCAATGATTCAATCTCTAAGTCATGTTTAGTGTTGTTCTTTTCATGAGTTATTAGATAACAAGACCCATAGGAAAATACCTTCCCTCTTTACATCAGAAACACTCCCAAACCAATGCCCGACACATCATAGTACATTGCATAACCAATCGAAGGCTAGGGTAGTGTTAGTACTGGAGATTTATTCAACCATATATTTAGCTTAACAAAAGACTCTTCACACTAGTTTGACCATAATAACTTCACTCCTTTATTTTTCAATGCTTTCATGGGTGTTCATAGTTGAGAGAATTCCTAGATAAACCTTTGGTAATAACCTTCCAGTCCCAGAAATCTCCTAATCTAAAAAACGTTTCGAGGATGTTTCCAAGACATGACAGCCTCAACCATTTCCAGTTTTAATAATATAATAGTCTTAGACACCAAATGTCCTAGGAAGTTAAACTTTGTAATCCAAAAGTAACATTTTGAGATCTTGGTATAAATCTTTTGTGCTTGAAGCATACATAGGACTATCTATAGGTTCACATCATGTTACTCTGGTGTTAGTGAGTAGATGAGGATATCATCAATGAAAGCTGTGATGAAAGAGTAAAAAATGGGATGATGGATCTTGTTCATGAGGTCCATGAACACCACTGGTGTGTTTCTCATCCCAAATGGCATTACCAAGTACTCATAAAGTCCATACCTTCTCTAAAACATTGTATTCAGAATAACCTCCTCTCTAACTCACAACTGGTGATAGACTGATCGAAGATCAATATTGTGGAAACATTAGGATCCTCGTAGTTCACTTAAAGGATCATCAATCAAGGGAAATGGATATTGGTTCCTAACCATCACCTGGTTTGGCTTTTAGTAATCAATGAATAGCTAAAAATTATTTTCTTCCTTCTTGTAAAACATCATAGCTGAACCCCATGGTAAATTACTAGGTCTAATAATCCTCTTCCTCTCTATGTCGTCAAGTAGAACCTTGATCTCCTTAAGCTCGGTTGGCATCATATGATATGAGGTATCCAAATGGATTCACTCCATACATGAAATCAATCTCAGACTAACATGTCAATCCTACAGAGTCTCTACTAGGTAAAATATTCCCAAAAATATTTCATCCCTTTCTTCAACATCCTAAGAGCCTTTGGTGCTCTATAAGGATGAAGATTGGTGGAGTTGAAAATCATGGCATACTTGACCATATTTTTGAACTCATATGCCTATGATAGTAACTAAGTGAAATACTTCCCATTGAAGTATATATACTATCTAAACCACATAGTAGTTGTGGGATAATTCTTAACTATATTCTTCTACACAACTAGCAATAAAGAGAGAACATACTTCCTTGAGGAATTATTCTATAATTCTTCTTAAGTATCCCCATAAGACTACATTGAGGTGACATATCCTGTAACATGAAGGAAAAACACTTTAAAAAAGAAATAGAGTCATTGGGATTAACCTTAACCATTTTATGGGATCGTGTAAGTTTTCTTTAAACTATTATATGGGATTAGACAAGGATTTTGAAGTCTACTCCTAACCCAAGGTATACCCTTCCTAGAAATAACCCTTGTTTTCATCCCTACATTTTAGTTATGGTCATAATATATATACTATCACATAATCATGCTCAGTTCAACTGATTAAGGAGAATAAAGATATATAACACAAAGGAATAGATAGAACAAATCAAGTCATTTAATTAATAAACTACTGTGCAACAAAACAATAGGTATATATATGGCATGTGAACCTATGTTCCTAGTCATGATGCATGAACAAAACTAAAATATCATAAATAACATATAAACATCATGTGAATCACCCAAAGTCAGTTTAATCAATATTAACAACAAAACATAATTTCCCATTTATCAAACTCAAAGGTCCATTATGCAGTGTTGGTCAGGCACTAACATAGTTCCCTTACCTGAGTCTCAGTGTCCTATCTCTTATCTAACTTTTCATAACCCAAAGCAATATAAGAAAAAGTTAGTTATTTCTAAACCTATGATACCATTTTGTGACATCCCAAACCAAACCATAGGGACCATTCTAGAATGTCATATGTACTCATGCGTGCATCCCCATACACAAGAGGTTTTCAGCTTGCAATGAGGGTCTCATGTGAAACCATAGGGAGACTATACCCTCAGTATCATGTCATTGGATCGAAAATAGACAATAAAAAATAAGATAAATAATTAGAGTAAACATGTGAAAAAAGTAAAGATGTCATGCATGTCATATAACAACATAGCTCCCAAAGTGGAAAGAAAACCCAAAGTAACAAGAAGTAGAAAAATAAAAGATAAAAAATGGTCTTCTAAAGTCCATCCTGATCCACTACTAGCTCTATGCTTTACTTCTCATTCGTCTACCACAGGGTCCTTTCCTTTTTCTGGATCCCTCATGAAATCTACAAGTGCATTGAAATTCACAATTTGAGTATGATTACATGACACAGTAAGACACCACCAATGCATCATTAAACTAATGTTCCCATGTATACAAGTTTATTTCTTAATTAAATAAATGTGTAACAATCATAATAACACACAATCCAAAACTGAGCGGTCATACGCTAACCAGTCTACCACAAACCCTCGGTCATACCTACTTCAATTCTTTGATAAATGTATAATCATGGTGTCAGAAGAATCAAGGATTAGCCAAGAGGCTAATGAATCATTCTACTCATCATCATATTATTTTGAAACTTGACATCACTATTTAAGAAGTTTATGTTCTCAGTATGTACTAGGGATGGAGAGAAAATCATCATCCCTTAGACATCAAGTAACATACTAGGGATTGAGAGCTAATCAGTATCCATTAGTCATCAAGTTCATCACACAATATCCCTGAGGCATCGTCATATCCCAAACATGTGCATAGGTCCCTCGTCATCATTTCCATAATTCATGGACACTCCCCCTCCAAGGGATAACATGTCACAATGGTCTACCTGTCATGGGTTCAAGAACAATACCAAAAAGTATACATAGAATGATAGGATATATGAGCAAGCATAACATATCGTCATAAGTAATTTAGCCCACACAATACATGTGATCAACATCAAACATGAATAACAAGCTACAAGTACTCAAGGAATCAAATTTAACATAATGGTTCTAGGGCTACACACACACCCACATGCGATCATAATCTATCATGTTCATTAAAATATGTTTATTCATAATCATATTAATGGAAAACATGTGTGAACAAGCCTAAAAAGGTAATGAACTTCCTTCCTTGAAAGTCATTGATGTAAAGAGGCAAGGATAAACATGTCAAGAACACCTCTTTACAACCTTATTATCAAAACGTCAACACGTGAGGTTCATCAAGGGCCCCTAAAACCAAAACCATCTATTTTATTTCAAAAAAAAATAAAACAGTGCATGCAAGGATATTATCTCTCTGGGATAATTTTCATATTGTCATTTTATAATAATATTTTGATAATTTCTAATAAATTGCCTTTTTCGAATTATATTTTTATAATTTCTCTTAAATTATCCTTTTATAATTATTTTTTGATTATTCCTCATAAATTTCCCTTTTATAATTATATTTTAAAAATTTCTCTTAAATTATCATTTTATAATTATATTTTGATAATTTCTCATAAATTATACTTTTATAATTATATTTTTATAATTTCTCTTAAATTTTCCTTTTATAATTATATTTTTTAAATTTCTAAAAAATTATCATGTTATAATTATTTTTTGATAAAAAAATTTAAATAATCCTTTTATAATTATATTTAGATAATTTCTCAAAAGTAATCTTTTTATAATTATATTTTGATAATTTCTATTTGATTTTCCTTTTATAATTACCTTTTAGTAATTTCCCATAAATCATCCTTTTATAATTATATTTTGATAATTTCTCATAAATTAACATTTTATAAATATATTTTGATAATTTCTCATAAATTATCATTTTATAATTATATTTCGATAATTTCTCATAAATTATCCATTTATAAATCTAGTTGATTATCCTTTGATAATTTTCTATTCCATAAATTATCCATTGATAATTTAGCAATTATCGTTTGATAAAATCGGTAATTTTGTCACGTGATAATTACCCTATAATTATTATTTAATAAATTTAATAATAATAGGTCGATTGTATCTGCCATTATGGAAGGAAACACAAAGAGTAAAATTTTAGTAAATCGCAAGCCTGGAGACTTGACCCTCCAACCTTCTCCTCACCGCAGCCAAAACTTTACCACCCCACCACCAACAGTGGAGCCAAAATTTTATAATATTATCTTCGATAAACTCATGCAATTATTCTTGGATAATTCATTGTAATTGTCACTTGATAAATATTCATTATTATTCTTTGATAATTCCATGTAATTATATTTTGATAATTATAATAATTCATCCATTGATAATTTTATTTAAAATTATCATTCGATATTATTGTGTAATTATCATTGGTAATTTGATTAAATTATCATTAAATAATTATAATAATTATCCTTTGATAAATTGTGGAATATTATCCGTGATAATTATTTTTTTCTAAAGAATGTCCTTTGATAATTTATCTTAAACAATCCATTTAAAAAGAAAAATATCTTCTTGAAAATACCTTGCTTCTTTCAAAATCAATAATAGGGTTTAGGTTCTTCTCATCGATATGAACCCAACAACATTGACCATGCATTAATTTGATTAGTAATAGAGAAGTTATCGAAGAGAGAAGTTTGGATAAAAACCAATAATATATAAAATTAAAAAAATCCGATTAAGCCTTAAGTAGGGAAGAACCCATCATGCACCTGGTTTGAAAAATCCACCAATGTTAAATCAGTTTTTCTACAACTTCACCGATCATGTTCAAAGGTATCAGGGGTTGGGCCAGATTCAACCATCTTAACCAAAATTTGGGATCTGATCGGATAGAAAATAAAAAACATGTATTTCATCAGTCAATTTCAAAAAACCCAAATTTAATCCATCGTTTCAAATGAAAATTGATGGCATAAGTTTCTAATTCACCCTATTAATTCATTTCCTACTTAAACTAGTCAAAATGGTTGAAAACTAATGGTTTTAGATTAAGGAATATGTTTTAATGGAGTTTATTTCAGGCATTTAATAAGACTAGAAAAAAAACTAATTTTTAATTATATTAATAATATTAATATAATAAAAATATTCAAATTACATAATTTTATGAGAAATTTGAACAAACGCTCAACGCACCTAAAATTTATACCCCGTATAGGGTAAACCCCACATTCCAGATCTAATGGTTATCTTAGATTTCTCATACGAAGCACTGTTTGAGAG
The DNA here is from genome assembly GCA_963277665.1 of Viscum album. Classification (NCBI taxonomy): domain Eukaryota; kingdom Viridiplantae; phylum Streptophyta; class Magnoliopsida; order Santalales; family Viscaceae; genus Viscum; species Viscum album. The sequence goes on from OY728156.1 coordinate 1,738,000,359, forward strand.
ATAATATTTATTTATTATTTAAAAATTGAATAATAAAATAACTAAAAATAAAAATGGTATTTTTGCATGCGATATTGTCAAAAACCCGACGCGCATAAAATTTATACCCCACCTATGGAAAACCCCACATTCTAGACCTAACAGTGGTATCATATTTCTCATACAATGCACCATTTTAGAGATATTAAATTATTTTCAAAAATGATATAATAATAAATAATAAATAATTATTCTCATGAGAGACTCATCTAATTATCTGACGCTTACAAATATTATACCCCCATATAGGATAAGAACCATGTCCCAGAGGTAAGGGTGGTCTCAGATTTCTCATATTATGCACTATTTTGGAGATATTAAATTATTTTCAAAAATAATATCATAAAAATTATTAAATAACTAATTTTTATGAGTGAATCATCCATATGTCTGAAGCTTAAAAATTTTATACCCTTCTAATGGGTAAATACCATGTCTCGGACCTAAAGGTGGTCTATGATTTCTCATATGATGCAATGTTTTGGAGTTATTAAATTATATTGAATAAATTGTGTGCGCATAATATGATATATTTAATATTTTTATTCCATCTTCGTTGAGGATTTACGGGCCTTTTAATCTCCCATTAACTCGGTTTATGACTCTAAACATATTCAATTGAATATTCCAATGTGTTAACTGGGCTTTTAATCTTACATAAATCCTTTAACACATTTATTATGTTATTTTTCATTGATAAAACATTTTTTTCACATTAGACACTTATATTTTATCAAAAAAGAGGGATATTATTAACTTTTTAAAATTCAAGATATTATAATTCTCCCCCTGTATCAAATTCTAATACTCAATAAGTATATCTAGCGGTTTTTCTGAAACAATTTAGGTCACTGATCTCAAATATCATACTCACATTCCCACATTCCTTCTTGGATCTTTCCATGCAATCATTGAATCCAAACTAGTGGGGTTTTCATTCCTCGCAGCACCTTCTCACTTTGATCTATGACCCACACTAGATGCTCCTCATAAGATACGTCAGTATCCATCTCAATGTCATCACAGTCAATAACATGCATAGGGTTTGGTATGTACCTCTAAATTTGTGACACATAAAACACGTTGTGCATACCTCAATAGTGAGAAGGGGTTTTAGATGATACACCACTACCCCTATCAACTCAGTGATCTCAAAGGGGCCAAATGTGGTGAAAACTTACCCTGTTTCCCCACACATTTATTCCCCAACTTAGGACTCACCCTCAAGAAAACCTAATCTCCTATAGAAAACTCCAAGGTTCTCCTCCTACAGTCGGCATATGATCTCTGTATACTATAACTAGTGATCAATATCTTCCATATCATCTTTACTCTCTCGTATGTCTCCTAAACCATATTAGATCCAAAAACTACTACCTCACCCACCACATTCCAAGACAACGATGAGAGACATGGCCTCCTATAAAGATCCTCATAAGGTTCCATCTAAATCGAAGCTTTATAACTTTTAAAATATGAAAACTCAATCATATATAAATGATAATATAATGCTACACCAAGGTCTATCATGAAATATTGAATCATATCCTACAATATGCATATATCATGTTTATATTTTCCCTCAGTCTGAGGATGGTATGCCATGCTCATTCGCAGCTAAGTATCTAGGGATTTTTGTAATCCCTTCCAAAATCACAATTTATAACATGTATCTCTATATTTAAAAATTCTCAAAGGGACTTCATGTAGGCACACAATCTCTTATACATAGAGCTTCCCCATATCTTCCACTGAGTGAGTCTCTCAGATTGGTAATAAGTGGGCAGACTTTGTCAACCAGTCAAAAATCACCCAAAAGGTGTTATGACTCCTCGGGGTCTTGGGTAACCCCATAAAAATTCCATAACCATATATTCCCACTACCACATATTTATTAGGATTGGATGGAACAACCCACCAGGAAGTTGGTGCTTGGGTTGCACCCTCTATCAGGTGAGGCATCAGAAGATAAAACTAGCAATGTATCTCTTCATCCTTGGCCTCCAGAATTATTGCCTAAACTCATGATACATATTGGTCACACCAGGATGTAGCTCCCATATAGAGGTATGTAAATACTTCATCAAATACATTCTAATGTAATTAGGGACTAATAATCTTTTGTTTACCAATATCACATCATCATCATCTATTGATCATCTAGGTATTGATTAACCCCCCATCCAGTTGTTCCCTCATCATGGGTTATTCAGTGTCTTACCCCTATTAATATTTTACCTAATCCACAAGTGAGGATGTGACTATCAAGGGAGAAAAAGTCATAGAACCATGGTCCTCTAAGGAATCCATCCCCCAATAATCCAATAAACTCATTAAATGCCACTACTCCTCTGAGGACCTCTCTCCAAGTTTTGACTTAGAATGTATCTTATAACTAAGGGAATCCACTGTGATATTTCACTTCCTAGATTCATATTATATATAAAAGTTTAACATCTACAGAAACTCAACCCAATGCCACTTCCATTTATTTAGTTCTATCTTGTAAATATATAGTGAAGGATCTTGTGGTCTATATAAATAGTAAATCTATCACCAAAGAGATAGTATCTCCAACATTTTAGAGCATGGACCACTATTTCTATATCCAATTAATTTGTAGGGTAGTTCCTCTCATGGGGTCATAGTTGAGGAGACCCATAGGCAACTACCTACTCTCTTTGCATTAGTACTTCTCTTAGATCAATGGATGATCCATCACAGTACTTTGTATAACCAATCCCAGGATCAGGGGGTGTTATAACTAGTGATTTATCCAACCTTCTCTTTAGCTCAAGGAAATCCTCTTCATAATGGTCTATCCACTGGAACTTCACTCCCTTCCTTGGAAATGCTTTCATGGGTGTTGGTAGTTGGGAGAAGTCCTAGATAAACCTCCAGTAATATCCTACCAATCCCAGAAATATCCTAATCTCAAACAGGTTTCAGGGACATGTCCAAGACATGATAGCATAGACCATATATGGGTTTACTGATATACTGGTCTCATACAACACATGTCCTAAAAACATCACAGAATTAATCCATAAGTCATATTTTAACAGCTTGGTATAAATCATGGATGCTTGAAGTGCACTCATGACTATCTCTAGGTTCCTAGAATATTACACTTGTGTCGGTTAGTAGATGAGGATATCATCAATGAAAACTATGAATAAATAGTCCATTTATGGATGAAATATCTTATTCATGAGGTCCATAAACACCACTGGTGTGTTCATTATCCTTGAAGACATTATCAAGAACTCATATTGTACATACCTTCTTTGAAATGTTTTCTTTGAAATATCCTCCTCTCTAACTCGTAACTGGACATATATCGATTGAATTATAATCTTGGGGAACCACTGGGATCCCTACAACTGATTATACATATCATTAATTGAGGGAAATGGATATCGGTTCCCAAACATCACCTGGTTTGGCTTCAGGTAATCAATGAATAATTGAAAACTATTGTCCACCTTTTTCAAAACAACATAGGTGAACCCCATGGTAAAGTAATAGGTATGATAAACCGCTTCCACTCTATATCTTCAAGAAGAACCTTGATCTCCAAGAACTTAGTTGGTACCATACGATATGGGGTATTAAAATGATTTCACTCCTGATATGAACTCAATCTCAACTTAACATGTCAATCCTTAAAATTCTCTAATAGGTTAAAGATTTCTAAAAATAGTTCAACCCATTCATCAACATCCTCAAAGCCTTAGATGATCTATAAAGATGAATAATGGTTGAGTTGAAAATCCTGGCATAATGGGCCATAGTTCTTAACTCATATTCCTAGAATATGCACTACGTGAAAAATTTCCAGTTGAAGCAACTCTACTGCCTAAACCACATGGAAAGTGTTGGATAATTCTCAACTGTATTCCCCCACACATCTAGTAGTAAAGCAGAAACATACTCCCTTATGGGAGTATTTTGAACTTCTTCCAATGTATCCCCATAAGACTACGTCGAGGAGACATCTCCTATAACATGAAGAAAACACACTTTAAAAAAGAAACATAGTCATTGGGATCAACCTTAATCAGTATATGGGATCCCACAAGGTTTCCCTAAACTAGTTTATGGGATTAAAAAAGGTTTTTCTAGAAGCCTACTCTTATCCTAAGGTATACCCTTCCTAGAATTAACCCTTGTTTCTATCCCTACATATTAGTCACAGACATCATATATATACTAACAAAATAGCATGCTCAGTTCAACTAATTAATGCCAATAAATATACATCACGCAACATGGAAACAAAAATATATCACACAAATAAAAACTATCCAGAACAGATAGCAAAAATCAAGGAATTTAATTAATAAACTACTATGCAACAAAACAATAGGTATATATTCGGAATTTGAATCCATGTGCCTAGTCATGGTGCATGAACGCACCTGAAATCTCATAAATCACACATCAATATCATGTGAATAAACCAAGGTGAGTTTAATCAAATGTAACAGCAAAATATAATTTCCTATTTATGGAAACTCGGAGGTCCACTATGTAGTTATAGCCAATAACTAACATAGTTCCCCTGCCCAAGTCCCAATATCCTATCTCTTGTCTAACTTGTTATAACCCAAAGTAAGAGAAGAAAAATTTAGTTATTATTGATCCTCTGATACAATTTTTTAACATACCAACCTGAACCATAGTGTATTTACAATAATTCAACATGTTTTCTTGTATGCATCCCTTTATGAAAGAGGTTTTCAACTAGTAGTGAGAATCTCAAGTGGAACCATGGGGAGACTATACCCTCAATATCATGTCATAGGATTGATAAAACAGTAAGATAAATAATCAAAGTAACTATGTGGAAAGGTATATATGGAATAAATTTCATACAATAAAATAGATATCAAATTGTAAATAAAAACCAAAGTAATAAGCAGTACACAAATAAAATATAAATAGTGGTCCTCTAGAGTCCATCCTCATCTACAACAGCTCCACACTCCACTACTCGGCTTTCCACCATATGGTCCTTTCCCTTTGCCGGAGCCCTCATGAAATCTATAAGCGTGTGTGAGTACATGACTTGGTAGAAAACCACCAATGAGTCCTTAATTTGATGTGCTAAAGTATAGAAGTGTATTCCATAACAAAATAAATGTGTAAAAAGTATAACAACACAAAATCCAAAACTAAGAGATTGTGCACTAACCAAGCTTCCACAAACCCCCAATCGCACCTGCTTCAACTCATGCCAGATGGATAATCAAGGTGTGAGAAGAATCAATGATTAGCCATGAGGCTAATGAATCAAGCTACTTGGCATCGTGTAATTTTGAAACTCGACATCACTTCTCAATAAGGTCATGTTCTTCACATGTACTAGAGATCGACATCTAATCATCATCCCTTAGACATCAAATAACATATTTGGGATCAAGATCTAATCAAAATCCCTTAGTCATTGAGGAATATACTTGAGATTGAGAGCTAATCAACATCCCTTAGTCATAAAATGCATTACACGGCATCCCTAAGGCATCGTCATAGCCATACCATTCTCATAGTTCCCTCACCATTATTTTCAAAATCCATGTACACTCCACCTCCAAGGGATAACATGTAACAATGATCCAGCCATCTTATGTTCAAGAACAATACCATAAATCATAGATAGCATGATAGTATACACAAGAAAGCATAACATATCATCATAAGTAAAGTAGTACAAAAAATAAATGTGATCAACATAAAACATGAATAATAAGCTTCAAGTAATCATGGAATCATGTTCTAGGGCTCCATACACCCACATGAAATCATAATCTCAAATGGTCATAAAAATATGTCTATGAAAAATAATATTAATGGAGAACATGTGTAAACAAGCCCAAAAAGGTAAGGAACTTCCTACCTCAAAAGTCTTTGACGTAAAAATGTTGGGATAAAATAGTTAAGAACACCTCTTCATGGTCTTATTATCAAAACGTCGACACTCAAGATTCACCAAGGGTCCCCAAAACCAATACCAACTATTTCATTTCAAAAAAGAAATAAAATATCACATGAAATGATATATTATCTCTCCTATATAATTTTCAAATTATCATTTTAAATTATATTTTGGTCTAATAAATTATCCATTTGTAATAATATTTTGATAATTTATCTTAAATTATCCTTTTATAATGATCTTTTGATAAATTCTTATAAATAACCCTTTTATAATTATATTTTGATAATTTCTCTTAAATTATCCTTTTATAATTTTAATTTTATAATTTCTCATAAATTATTCTTTTATAATTATATTTTGATAATTTCTCTTAAATTATCCTTTTATAATTATATTTTGATAATTTCTTATAAATTATCCCTTTATAATTATTTTTTTATAATTATTCTTAAATTATCCTTTTATAATTATCTTTCGATAATTTCTCATTAATTATCCTTTTATAATTATATTTTTATTATTTCACTTAAATTATCATTTAATAATTATCTTTTGATAATTTCTCCTAAATTAACCTTTTACAATTATATTTTGATAATTTCTCATAAATTATCCATTTCTAATTATCTTTTGATAATTTCTAATAAATTATCATTTTATAATTATATTTTGATAATTTCTCATAAATTTCCCATTTATAAATACATTTTATTATCCTTTGATAATTTTTTATTCCTTAAATTATCCTTTGATAATTTATAAATTAGTGTTTGATGAAATTGATAATCTTTCCATGTGATAATTAACTTATAATTAACATTTAAGAAATTAAATAATATTATCTTCGATAAAATCATGCAATTATTCTTTAATAATTCATTTTAATTATCACTTAATAAATCTTCAATATTATCCTTCAATAATTAATTATAATTATATTTTAATAATTACATTAATTCATACTTTTATAATTTTATTTAAAATTATCTTTTGATATTTTGGTGTAATTATAATTGATAATTTGATAAAATTGTCATTTGATAATTATAATAATTATCCTTTGATAATTTGTGGAATATTATCCTTGATAATAATTTTTTTCTAAATAATATTCTTTGATAATTTATCTTAAAGTATCCATTTAAAAACTGAAATATCATATTGAAAATACCTTACAACTTTCAAAATCAAGGATGGGATTTAGGTTCTTCTCATTGATAAAAACCCAACGGCATCGACAGTGTGTCAATACGATAAGTAATGAAGAATTTATTGAATAGATAATTATAGAAGAAAAAATAATAATAACTAAAATAAAATAAAATAAACATGGTTAATCCTTATGCTGGGAACAACCAATCACGGGCCTGGTTTTGAAAATCCACTAATTCTAAATTAGGTTTTCTATAACTTCACTAATCACATTCAAAGGAGTCATGGGTTGGGTAGGATTTGATGATCTCAACCAAAATTTGGGATCTGATCAGATATAAAATACCAAACACATATTCCATCATTCAGTTTTTAAAACCCCAAATTTAATCCACCATGTCAGTTGAAAACTAATGGTGGAGGGTTTTAAACCACCTCATTAAGTCATTTCAAACTGAAAGGGGTCAAAATGGTTGAAAACCTGAGTTTTCAGATGAAGGAATATATTTTAATGGAGGTTATTTTGGGTATTGAAGACGACCAGAAAAAAACGTATTTTCAAATATATTAATAATATTCATAAAATAAAAATATTAAAATAACTTAATTTAATGATAGATTTGAAAAAATTCTCAAAAAGCATAAATTTTATGCTCCTTCTAAGGTAAAACATATATTCCAGAACTAAAGGTGGTCTCATATTTCTTATACGAAGCAATATTTGAGAGATATTAATTATTTACTATTTAAAAAATGATATAATAAAATAATTAAAAATAAAAAGTTTATTTTCTTATGTGACGTTGTCAAACACTTGAAGCACATAAAATTTATACCCCACCTAGGTTAGACCCTAAGTTACAGACCTTTTTATGGTATCAAATTTCTCATATGATGCTTCATTTGGAAGATATGAAATTATTTTCAAAAAAATATAATAAAAATTATTAAATAATTTATTATCATGGGCGAGCCAACCAAAATGTAATGACCCAAACTTTTGAATAATATTTTGTTTCTTAAAAATGTATGTTTTTCTATGTCATAATCAATAAAAATATATAAGTATAAATGAAATGATTCCATAAGGTTTTGACTTTTATATGACCGTAGGTGGATATGACCATTGGAAAGAATAATAATTTTTTAATGTTATAATTATTTTTTATAAATAGAAAATATATTGGATAATTAATGCAGAAAAAAGATTTGATGGCATTATCCAGTAGACACTTGATGTATGAATCCCATTTTTCAGAACTTGGGTTGGAGGTAGTGTCACTGGGCTTCACTCTAGAACAAGCCCAAGCTGAGATTCAATAATTGAAGCATGAACGAAATCATCTTCGTGAGAAGTTCAAGTTGGTTGAAATTACCACTCGGGCAATGTTATCTGAACCACTCCAAGAGTCTGTCACCATCACAAACCTTACCCTTAGGTTGTATTTGGGTGTTATAAGAGGTAATGTTTTAAGGCCTTATATACTTAATGTATAATCCCTTTGTGTAAATAAAAAAATTTTCACATCATTTCTATTTTAAGAATAGTTTTTCTTAATAAAATTGAATTTTACAAATTGATTATTTTAGAATATAATTTTTAAAATCCAGAAAATATATCAATGTTTATAATAAACTAAGATATTATGAATAATAAATATTATAATGAACTATTTTTACAAAAACACTCATGTTTAATTAAAAAAGATAAAATAATTTCATTTCTTTAAAACAATTACTATGCATTCACTGTGCATTTTCTGTCCGCTATTATTTTTAATGAATTATAATTTTTATAGTTAAAAGATAAATTTCTAATATTTAGATATTTCTTATGATAAAATAAATTTCATTTTTGAATTCATAATGCTGATATTAAGTTATGGTGAATTTATGAGATTGTTATAAAATACTTTGTTTTTTAGTGAATTGTAAAAATACATTTTTGAGTTTTCGGTATGTTTAATGATGTCATTAATTATAAAATAATGATTTAATAATTCTGGTGGACTCTTGTGAATTAAAATATTATATGAGGTTTCCCAAGTGGCCAATACTATGGGAAAATACCATGGGAAATCCCATGGTTTTGCAAAAACCACTAATGAGGTGTCCTAAAAAAATTAATAAAAAAATCCCTCCCTTTTAGTATAAATACCCACCCATTCCATCATTTCCTTTCATTCAGAAATCATTTACCTAAAATCTCTGATAGTATTAACTCCCAAGGATTCCTCTCAATGATTCCTCAACCCCCAAGGTCTCGATCTTAGATTTTTAGAAGTTACTCTTCAAAGGTAAGGGAATTCTAAACTTATCTTTTCCATTCAATTCCTCTTTTATGTGGTATGTCTTTTAAATTTCCATTTCATGTTCTTATTTACATTTTATTCTTTCCCTGTAATTTATTATGAGTCTTTTTTGAATGGGATACTCTTTTCCCCTCTCTTTTTAATTTCTTATAAAAGTATGGATCATAACCATTATGCTGCAGAATTTAATCTCAAAATCTCTCTCTTTTTCTCAAGAAATTATTTTATTTTCTTTATGTGAATATCAAAACCAATTTAATTTAATGGGGTATTAATGAATAAATAAAAATTATTTATTTGATTTTGTATGTTTAGTGCTTAGAGTTAGAATCTTATCAATGGTGGGAACTAATTAAAAACATGAGGCCAAGAGGGGATATTGAATCTAATGATTGGGAAGAGTTCAGAGGGATCTTCTTCAATAAGTATTTCCATCATTCGATGAGAATGAAAATGGAGAAGTAATTTCTTGAGCTGAAGTAGAAGGAGAATGAATCTGTGGGAAGCTATTAGATGAACATCACAAGAGTTTCTTGATATACCTCTGGACTTTTCATGGATCCGAATGGTATGGTTGATATATTCTTTAGTGGACTAAGACCTCATCTATGGAAGAATCTTAACAACTGGGACTATTACAACTATGAGAAGATCATGAGGAGTGATATGAAATTCGAACTAGATTTCGGTGAGACATAGTGGTCCCGTAAATCAAATGGAAAGAAGGGATCAATGGATCCAATATTGGATAGGATCTTTGATCGGGGAAGAAGAAGAAAGCAAGTGAAACTTCCCACATGTAATAAATGTGGGAAGAAGCATTCAAGGAACTTCATTCTCGAGAGTGGTAAATGTTTCAAGTGTGGAAGAGAAGACCATCTTTCTTGAAATCATCATAGTGAGGTGAATCCTCAACTTCCCAACACTAAAAACCAATGGAATATATTGTAAGACCTATCTAAAGTCCAATGTATCAAGTGTGGATGTCTTGGGAACTTTTTCAATCACTATCCAAATCCAAAAGCAGTGAAGGGGAATCACCATCAACCTCATTATATGCTAAGGGAGCAAAGTCATGATTTTTCTATCACTACGGCTAAAGTTAGATCTCCAAATGTTGTGTTGGTAGGTACTCTCATTGTTCTTTCAACATTAGCAATTACTTTGTTTGATTTTGGTTATACATGTTCCTTTATTTTTTCCAAGTTTGCAAAGAATTTAGAATCAATACCTGATCTTCTAGCATTAGATTTATCATTTAAGACTCCTAGAGGGATTATCCAAGCATCAATAGTGTTTAAAAACTCTATTATTCACTTTGGATAGAATAATCTCATCACAAATATTGCAGTCATTCTCGTGTTGGAATTTGAAATTATACTAGGGATGGATTAGCTCTCAATGTATAATGATAATATCAAATAAAGAAGAAAGGAAATCTTAGTAATCTTGAATGGATGGCATAAAGTTATCTTCCAAGGAGAGATATCATGACCTGATCATTGTCTAGAAGCACAACCCATATCCTTCTTTATGAAGTTGATCAGGGAATATGAAGAAGGAAATGAATGTATACAAATAGAGAATGTCCTCATAGTTCAGGAATACATTAACAATTTATTTAGGATTCACCTGGTCCTCCCATAGAAATATAGGTAGGGTTCTCCATTAAACTTATGCTTGGATCCAAGACGATATCAAAAACCCCTTATAGAATTGAAAATGTGGAGTATGAGGAATTAAATAAACAAATTCAAGATCTTTTGGAGAAGAGGTTTATCCGGCCAAGTGTGTCTCCTTAGAGAGCACCTATTCTCTTTCTGAAGAATAAGGATGGATTAATGCGGTCATGCATTGATTATAGAGAACTTAATGGGTTCATATTGAAAAACAAGTACCATCTTCCAAGAATTGATGATTTATTAGACAAGCTTCGTGGAGCTCAATTATTCTCCTAGATTGATCTTCGATCTGGTTATCATCAATTAAGGGTGAATAAATAAGATATTCAAAAAAAACTTAGTTCCGATCAATATATGGGTTTTATGATTTTGTTGTTATTCCCTTAGGCTTGACTAATGCACCTTCTATATATATGGATTTGATGAATAGAGTCTTTAAGGACTACATTGATAACTTTGTGGTAGTTTTTATTGATGATATTCTGATATATTCCAAAATTTGTTAGGAGTATGAGGATCATCTAAGGATTATTTTTCAAACTCTATAGAAAGCAATTATTTTTGGAAATTTTATAAAATGTGAATTTTGGTTACAAAAAGTTACATTCTTGGGGCACATTGTAACCAATGAAGGAATCTCGGTTGACCCTGCCAAGACAAGGGTTGTGGAGGAGTGGCCTTAGCCTATAACAATAACTAAGATTCATAGTTTCCTTGGTTTATTAGGATACTAGAAGAGGTTTATGAAAATACATTTCATGACTTTCTAATCCATTAACCAAGTAAACTCAAAAAGGGTTCATGTTCATCTGGATAAAGGAGTGTGAGGAAAATTTCTAAGAGATGAAGAAGATATTGGTTACTGCACCCATGTTAACTCTGCCCTCAACTAAAGAAGGATTCGTTATTTTTAGAGATGAATCCATAAAAGTTCTTGGGTGAATCCTCATGAAAAATAAAAAGATTATTACTTATTTTTCTCAAAAATTGAAGCCTCATGAGCATAATTATCCTACACGGGATCTGGATCTGGCTGTAGTTATTTTTTCTTTGAAGATATGGAGGTGTTATCTTTATGGGGAGAAGTGGGATATATAAACAGACCATCAATGTTCAAAGTATATTTTCACGCAAATTGAATTGAACATGTAATATAGGAGATTTTTGTAACTTCATAAGGACTATGATTATTCAATTCGTTATCAACATGTAGGAGAAAAAAGATCATCAATTCATTAAGTAGGAAAGAAACTATTCTTCTATAAATAATGAGGATTAAAAGATATCCCTTGATCAAAGACCTAGTGAACTTGGTAATGGGAATCATAAGGTAAGGTACATCATCAACCCTATCCCAAATTATTTATCAACCATCATTACTAGATAAGATCAAGAAATCTCAAAAATAATATCCTTTGTTTGAGGCTGTGAAGGATGGGAAGTTTCCTGAGTTCAATATTGAACAAGAAGGTGTATTGAAATTTCGTACAAGCCTATATGCTTCATCTATTCCAGAAATAAATAATGATCTAATGGATGAAGCTCATATCTCTACATTATCTATACATACTGGAATCACTAAAATGTATAGGGACCTTCATGATCATTATTTGTGGGATAACATGAAAAGGGAGATTATCGGCTACACTATAAGGTACCTGGTGTGCCAGCAAGTGAATGCAGAGCAAAAATTTCCTAAAGAGGTATTACAACTACTACCCATACCTGCATAGAAGAGGTAAAATATCACTATAGACGTTGTCACTAGTCTCTTAGGAACTTCAAAAGGAAAAAATGTGATGTGGTCTATAGTGGACCATCTCGCCAAGACTGTCCATTTTATCTCTATTCAGGAAGATTTCTATCTTGACCAACTTACCATGATTTACATGAGGGAAGTGTTAAGGCTGCATGGGGTTCCACTATCTATATTATCTGATCGTGATTTGGGTTTTACATCAAAATTATATAGAATTCTTCAAAATTCATTGAGTACTGAATTAAATTTCAATATATCCTACCACCCCCAAACTAATGTCCAATTTGAATGGACTATTCAAATACATGAGGACATGTTCAGAACATGCTCAATGGAATATAAAGGTGGATGGGATCAACATCTCACATTATTTGATTTCTCTTACAAAAACAAATTTAATTCAAGTATTCAAATGGAACCCTTAGAAGCTCTATATGGTAAGTAATGTAGAACTCCTACTTGTTGGGATGAATCTAGTAAGAGAAAGCTTCTTGGGCCTAATCTTGTTCAAGAGATGATAAAAAAGGTTCATGCCATACAACAACACATGAAGGTTTGTTAGAGTCGGCAGAAGAGCTATACCGAAAACCATTAAAGGGAATTAGAGTATGATGTTAGTGAAAAATTATTCCTTCAAATTTTTCCATGGAAGAGAGTCATGCGGTTTGGAAAGAAAGGGAAATTCAGCCCTAAGTACATTGGCCACTATGAAATCCTTGATCAAATAGGAGCAGTGGACTTTCAGCTTGAACTTTCTACAAATATAGCTCAATTTCTTGATTTATTCCACATATCCCTCTTGATGAAGTACATACCTGACCCTTTATATGTACTAAATCTAGAGGTGGTACAACTATAAGACTACCTCTCTTATGAGGAGAAGACGGTGGAGATCTTCGATCATAGAGACATGGTTCTAAGAAACAAGACTACCCACCTTATTAAAGTGTATTTGAGGAACCACATATATGAAGAAACTACATGGGAAATAGATGAGACTATGAGGTAGAATTACCCACACCTTTTCTCTTCTAAGGGTACGATTTGAAATTTCAAGGATGAAATTTCTTAAGGGGGGAATAATGTAATGACCCAAACTTTTGAATAATATTTTGTTTCTTGAAAATGTATGTTTTAAAATTTCATAATAAATAAAAAAATTATAAGTGTAAATTAAATGTATCCATAAATGTTTTACCATTATATGATTGTTGGTTAATAATACCATTGGAAACAATAATAATTTTTAACATTATAATTATTCTTTATAAATAGAAATGATATTTGATAATTAATGTAGAAAAAGTGTTGATGGTATAATCTAGTAGACTATTTCCATACAAAGCCCATTTTTCAGAACTTGTGTGGGAGGTAGCATCACTAGGCTTCTCTCTAGACCAATCCCAATCTAAGCTTCAACAATTTTAGCATGAACGAAATTGCCTTCGCGAGAAGTTGAAGTTTGTGAAAATTACCACTTGGGAAATGTTATCTAAGCCACCCCAAGAGTTTTTCACCATCGCACACATTAAACTTAGGCCATATACAGTTTTTATAAGATTATATGTTTCAAGTCCTTATATACTTAATTCATAATCCCTTTTTTGTAAATAAAATTTTTTTTCCATCATTTATGTTTTAAGAATAGTTTTTCTTAATAAAATTGATTTTTATAAATTGATAGTTTTCTAACCAAATTTTTACAATCAATAAAAGATATAAATGTTTATAATAAAATATTATATTATGAATAATACTTATTTTAATGAAATATTATAATAAAAACACCCATGTTTAATTACAAATGACCAAATAATTTCATTTTTTCATAAATTTTACAATGCATTTTCTATTTTCTATTATTTTTAATAAATGATTATTTTTATATTTAATGATAAATTTATCATATTTAGATATTTATTATGATAAAATAAATGTCATTTTTGAATTCAGAGTGTCGATATTAGGTTACGGTGAATTTAAAATATTTTTACAAAATACTTTGTTTTTTGGTGAATTTTAAAAATACAGTTTTGAGTTTTCGGTATGTTTAATGACATCATTAATATTGTAAAAATTATGGTAAACTCTTTTTCATTAAAATATTATATTAGTTGTCCAAATTATCTAATACCATGGGAAAATACCATGATAAATTCCATTTTTTGTAAATACCACTAATGAGGTGTCCTAAAAAATTATTAAAAAACTCCCACTCTTTTACTATAAATACCCACACATTCCTCTATTTAATTTCATTCCAAAATCATCCCCCTAAATCTCTGATAGTTTTACCTCCCAAGGATTCCTCCAAAGGCGTTCTTAATCCCCCAAGGCCCTGATTTTAGAGTTTAGGAGTTACTCTTCAAAGGTAAGGTAATTCTCAACTTCTCTTTTCCTTTCAAGTTATCTTTTATGTGGTATGTATTTCAAATTTCCATACCATATTCTTAATTCCATTTAATTATGTTCTTATACTATATTATTTGTCTTTTATGAATGGTTGAACCTTTTATTATCTCTTTTAAATTTTTAATAAAACTATGTTTCATACACGTTATGTTGTAGAATTTTTATCTCAAAATATCTCCCTTTTTCTCAAGAAATTATTTTCTTTTCTTTATGTGAATACCTAAACCTATTTCATTTCTAGGGGTATTAATAAATACATAAAAAATATTTATTTTATTATTTAATTGACATACATAACACCCTCATTCTCTTTCTAGGTGTTATGAATTACTTAATGATCATGTTTTTCAGCACTTTTTAAAACGTCGTGATTTTGATATGAAACCCATTTATTTTAATCTCTATGGGTTATTTATGAAATGTTTTATTATGATATATGTGGATCACATGAAAATAAATACATATTAAGGGTATGCTCTTATATTTCTCCAATTTATTGGGTAAATAAATTAATCTCTAGAGATGACAAGTTTTACGATCCCTTGGTGAGTAACCTTCGTAATGTATTTGATACCTTGGGGATGGACCTTGGTGATATGATTATGAATGTCTAAATAAAATTTTGTAGCCACATTTTGAATTTATGATTCAATTTCTTATTATCATTATATTCCTCTTTATCATTCCTTTACAATATTCCTCATGTTCTTATTTATATCTCTCAAGTTCACATGTAAATTGTTTCACTATTTTTTCCCTTACCGGGCCTTATACTCACCCATTCCATTGATGTATGTCCCCAGGTTATGTGATGTAATAAGTTTACATAGAATAAATCTTGAATAATCCTTTCATGTGGAATATAATAATTTTTTATGTTTTCATATATTATGTATCTTATTTCCAAGACACTAAACTTTATAAGATCCTCTATTTGTAAAATGTCATGTAAATTTAGGTAATAAAAAGGTAGGATGTCATACAAACATCCGAAGCTTAAAAACTTTATACCCTGCCTTGGGTAAAAACTATGTCCCAGACCTAACAGTGGTCTCGAATTTCTTATATGATGCATCGTTTTGGAGATATTAAATTATTTTCAAAAATAATATAATAAAAAAATTTAAATAACTTATTTTTGTGCTCAATCCATCTAAACGTTTGACACTTACAAATGTTATAACTAAATGAGGATAAAAACCACGTCCAAAACCTAAATGTGGTCTCAAATTTCTCATGTGACACACCATTTTATATATATTCAATTATTTTAAATAAATTGTGGCCTAATAAAATATTTTTAATATTTTTATTCTGTATTTTTTGCGGATTTACGGCCCTCAGAATCTCACAAAAATTCAGTTTTAGACTTTGAAAATATTCTATTGAATATTCTGATGGGTTAATTGGGATTTTAATCTTACTCAAAGCCTTTAACACATTTATTATGTTATTTTTAATTGATAAATCAGTTTTTACTCATAAGACACTTATGATTTATCAATAATATGGTGTTTATTATCATTGTAAAATTTGGGATATTAAAATTATCCCCCATTATCAACTTCTCATACTCAAGAAATATCTCTAGAATTCTTGCTTGAACAACTCAGGCCACATATCTCGAACATCACACTCGGGTTCTTACATTTCTTCCTGGACCATCCATGCTGCAAAAAATATAGACTAGTGGTACCATGATTCCTCAAAAAACCTTATTTAATAAATCTATTAAATGAATTGGATGCTCATCATAATATGTGTCAGTCTTTAGCTCAATGCCCTCACAATAAATAACATGCATAGGGTCAGGTACGTACCTCCAAGTTTGTGACACATGGAACACATTTTTCATTCCTCGATAGTGAGAAGGGAGGTATAGAAGAAATTCCACTACCTTAATCCACATGGTTATCTCAAATGGTCCAACAAAACATTATACAATCATTCCATGCTTCCCTAGACACCAGTGCCTCAACTGAAGAGTCACCCTCAGGAAAACATGATCTCCTAGAAAAAATTCAAAAGGATCTCCTCTTACAGTCAGTATATGATCCCATTCTACTCTGAGTGGTGATCAATATATTCTGTATATTGTCCACTCTCATATAGTTATGCTGAACCATATTTTTCCCAACATCTTCTATCTCACCCACCTCATGAAAACAAAACAATGAGTGACATGACCATCGATAAAGAGCTTCATAAGTTTCCATAAGAATCGAAGCCTGATAACTATTATTTTCTAAAAACTAAATCAAGGATAGGTGACAATACAATTCTCTAAAAAGGTCTAGTAAGAATTCTCAAATAATATATTTCAATATGAGTATAGCCCACTCATATTGCTCTTTGATCTAAGGATGGTATGTCGTGCTCAATACCAGCTAAGTCCCTTGGGCTTTTTGTAAGCCCTGCCAAAAGCATGATGTAAAATGTGTACATCTATATGAAAAAATTTCTCAAATAGACTCCATTAAATCACATGATATCTCATGCATAGAGCTTCCATATATCTTTCACTAAGTGAGTCTCTCTGATCGGTAAGAAGTGAGCAGAGTTCACTGACCAACCAACAATCACCCAAACTGCATCATGACTCATTGGTATCCTAGAAACCCCATAAAAAATGTCCAATGTGATGTATTAACACTTCCAAATAGGTATTTGTAATATCTTTATCAACCAACTAGGATTCTGGTGCTCGGTCATCACCCTCTAACGGGTAAGGCATCAGGAGAAAAAATCAGCAATGTCTCCCTCCATCCCTGGCCAATAGAACTGTCTCATGAATCTATGATACATCTTTGTCACACTAGGATGTACCTCCCATATAGAGGTATGAAAATACCTCATTGAATCCTCTTTAATGTAATTAGGTACTGATACTCATAATTTTACCAATATCACATCATCTTCATCCATCAACCATTCATGTATCGATTCACCACCATCCAGTTGTTCCATCATCAGAGGACAATCACTGTATGACTCCTGTTCAGATTTTACCCGATCCAAAAGTGTGGATGTGACTATAAAAGGAGAAAATTTCATAATACCATGGTCCTATAAGGCATCCATCCTCCAATCATCCAATAAACTCATCAAATGTCACTTCTCCTCTGAGGACCTCTCACCAAGTTCCTACTCAACTTGAGTAGTATGGTTAAGGGAATATTCTATGAAATTTCCCTTCCCAGGTGCATATGTCATCTCAAAGTCAAATGTTTTTAGATACTCAACCTAGCACCTCTGCCTCAGATTTAGGCCCCTCTATGTGAATATATAGTGAAGGCTATTTTGGTCTATGTAAATAATAAATCTCTCACTGAAGAGACAATGTCTCCAACATTTTAGAGTATGGACTAATACTTCCATCTCTAAGTCATGTGTAGGGTAGTTTTTCTCATGGATTAATAAATATTGATACCCATAGAAAACTAGATACTCTATTTTCATTATCAATACTCCCAAACCAATGCTTGATGCATAACAGTACATTGTATAACTAATCCCAGGCTTAGATAGTGTTAGTATTGGAGTTTTCATCAACCTTATATTAAACTTAATAAAATCCTATTCACAATAGTCTAACCATTGGAATGTCACTCCCTTCTTTTTTAGTGTTTTCATGGCTGGTAATAGTCTGGAGATGTCTTAGATAAACCACAGGTAATATCATTTCAATCCCAGAAAGATCCTAATATCAAACATGTTTTTGGGATGTATCCAAGGAATGACGGCCTCAACCTTCTTTGGGTTTACTGATATACTAGTATCAGACACAAAAATTCCTAATAAATTTACATATTTAATCCATAAGTTTCATTTTTAATGATTGGCGTAATGTCTATGTGTTCTAAGTGTACTCAGGACTATATCTAGGTGCCTAGCATGTTGATTTGGTGTCAGCGAGTAGATGAAGATATCATCAACAAACACTATGATGAAAGAGTCCAAGTATGTATGAATGATATTGTTCATGAGGTCCATGAATACCATTGGTGTGTTCGCCATCCCGAACAACATTAAAAGTACTCATATATTCCATACCTTCTCCAAAACTTTGCCTTCAGAATATCATCCTCTTTAACACAAAACTGGTGATAGTATGATCGAAGATAAATCTTGACGAACCATTGGTCTCCCTATAGCTGATTGAAAAGATCATCAATATAGGGAAATTGATATCAGTTCCAGACCATTACCTGCTTTAGCTTCTGGTAATCAACACATAACTGAAAAATAAAAATTCACCTTATTGTAAAACAATATAGTTGAACCCCATGGTGGAGTACTATATTTGATAAGCCCTTTCCTCATAATGTCATCAAGTAAAACTGTGAGATTCGTCATCTTGGTTGGCACCATATGATACGGGGTTTCGAAATGGTTGCACACCCAACATGAAATCAGTCATGTCTTAACTTTTCAATGCTTTAGAGTCTATACTAGTTCAAATATTCCCAAAAATATTTCAACCCATTATTTATCATCCTGAGAGACTTCGGTTCTCTAGAATAATGAATAATGGTGTAGTTGAAAATCATGGCATACTCAACCATAGTTTTGAACACCTATGCCTAGGACAGACACTAAGCGAAAGACTTCTAGTTCAAGTGGCTCTGCTACCTAAACCATGTAGTTGGTGTGGGATAATTCTCAATTTTATTCACTTACACATCCAGTAGTAAATCAGAAATGTACCCCCTTATATAATTATTTTGGATTTCTTCCTAATTATCCCCATGAGACTATATTGAGGTGCCATCTCCCATAACATGAAATAAACACTCTTCAAAAAAGAAATATAATCATTTGGATCAACATTAATCAGTCTATGGGATCACAAGAGGTTTGTATATACTATTTTATGGGTTCAAAAAACATTTTCCTAGAAGTATACTCTTAACCTAGGGTATACCCTTCCTAGAAACGACCTTTTTTCATCCTTGTATGTGATTAATAGTAATTATATATATACTAACACAATAGAATTATCATTTAAACTAATTAATTCCAATAAAGATATATCACACAGTAGGTCAAAACAGTTATATCACATAAATAAAAACTATCCTAAATAGATAGCACAAATCAAGGAATTTAATTAATAAACTACTATCTAGGAAAACAATAGGTATATATATGTCATGTGAACCTAATTTTCTATTCATGATGACTGAATGCACCACAAATCACATAAATGACATATCAACATCTTATGAATCATCCAAGTTGTGTTTAATAAATGGTAATTGAAAAACATAATTTCACATTTATAGAAACTTGGAGGTCCATTTTCCAGTGTTGGATAGGAACTGATATAGTTCCCCTACCTGAGTCCCAATGTCCTATCTCTTATCTAACCTATCATAAACCAAAGTAAGAGAAGAAAACGTTAGTAAGTCCTAATCCTATGACACCATTTTGTAACATCCCAACCCAAACCATAGGGTCCGTGCCGAAATATCACAGTCATCATGCATGCATCCCCATATGAAAGAGGTTTCCGAAAAGAAGAGAGGGTCTCAAGTAGAACAGTGGGGAGACTATACCCTCAGTATCATGACATAGAATCCATAATCAATAATGAACAATAAGATAAAGAATAAAATTAAGCATGTTGAAAGGTAAAGATGCCATTCATGTTATACAATAAAATAACTCCCAAAGTGTTAAGAAACCCCAATGTAATAAGTAGTAGAAAAATAAAATATGGAAAGTAGTCCCATCGAGTCCATGCTAGCCTGTTATTATCTCTTCACTCCACTATTCATCCATCCACCACGAGGTCCTTTCCCTTTACCAGATCCCTCATGAAATCTACAACTACATCCCAAGTAGGGTGGGAGTAAAAGATTCAGTATGACACTTCCAATTCATCCTTAACTTGATGTTCTCAAGTATACAAGTTTATTCCATAATAAAATAAATGTGTAATAATAATAATAACACACAATCCAAAACTGAGCGGTCACACGCTAACCAATCTTCCACAAACACTCAGTCGTACCTTCTTTATCTCTATGACAAATGGATAATCAAGTTGTTAGAAGAATCAAGTATTATCCATGATGCTAATGAATCATCCTACTTAGCATTTTGTGATTTTGAAACTCAGCATCACTACTCAATAAGGTTATGTTCTCGACATGTACTAGGGATCGAGAGTTAATTAGTATCCCTTATATATCGAGTAACATACTAGGGATCTAGAGTTAATCAACATCCCTTAGTCATCGAGGAATATAATAGTGATCAAGAGATAATTAGCATACCATAGTCATCGGGTGCATCACACGGAATCCCTTAGGCATCCTGGTATCCCTATCCTATGCATAGATCCCTCATTATTATTATTGCAAGTCATGTGTACTCCCCCTCCAAGGGATAACATGTCATGATGGTCCACATGTCTTGGGTTCAAGAACAATACCACAAATAATACATAGCAGGATACGATACACAAACAAGCATAACATATCATCATATGTAAATTAGTACACACAATACATGTAATCAACATCAAACATGAATAACAAGCTATAAGTACTCATAAAAACAAGTGTTACATAAGGGTTATAGCACTAGAAACACGCCCACATATGATCATAATCTATCACAGTCATCAAAATATGTCTATTAATAATCATATTAATGTAAAACACGTGTCAAAGATCTCAAAAAGGTAAGAAACTTCCTACCGTAAAAGTCTTGAATGTAAAAAAGGTAGGGATAAACTAGTCAAGAAAACCTCTTTACAACCTTATTATCAAAACATTGACACTCGAGCTTCACCAAGGGTCCCTAAAACCAAAACCAGCAGTTTTATCTCAAAAAATATTTAAAATATCACATGCAATGATACATTCTCTCTCTTGGATAATTTCCAAAATATCATTTTATAATTATCTTTTGATAATTTCTCATAAATTATCCTTTTATAATAATATATTGTTAATTTCCCTTAAATTGTCCTTTTCTAATTATCTTTTGATAATTCCTCATAAATTTCCCTTTTATAATGATATTTTCGGTAATTTCTCATAAATTTTAATTTTATAATTATATTTTTATAATTTATTATAAATTATCCTTTTATAATTATATTTTTATAATTTCTATTAAATTACCCTTTTAAAATTATATTCAGATAATTTCTCATAAGTTATCCCTTTATAATTATATTTTGATAATTTTTCTTAAATTATCCTTTTATAATTATCTTTTCATAATTTCTCATTTATTGTCCTTTGATAATTATATTTTGATAATCTATCTTAAATTATCCCTTTATAATTATCTTTTGATAATTTCTCATAGATTATCCTATTATAATTATATTTTGATAATTTCTTATAAATTATACATTTATAATTATCTTTTTATAATTTCTCATAAATTATCATTTTATAATTATATTTTGATAATTTATCATGAATTATCCATTTATAAATCCATGAAATTATCCTTTAATAATTTTTCATTCCATAAATTATCCTTAGATAATTTAGTAACTATCCTTTGATAAAATAAATAATTTTTTCACGTGATAATTACCTTATAATTATCCTTTAATAATTTGAATAATATTATCTTTGATAAACTTGTGATATTATTCTTTGATAATTTAATGTAATTGTCTATTGATAAATATTCATTATTTTTCTTTAAAATTCATTGTAATTATCTTTTGATAAATATAATAATTCATCCTTTTATAATTTTATTTAAAATTATCATTTGATATTCTGGTGTAATTATCATTGATAATTTGATAATTATAATTATTATCCTTTGATAAATTGTGCAATGTTATCCTTGATAATAATTGTTTTCTAAATATTATCCTTTGAAAATTTATCTTAAATTATCCATTTAAAAATTGAAATATTTGATTAAAAATACCTACTTTCTTTCAAAATCAAGGATAGGATTTAGGCTCTTCTCATCGATACAAAACCTAATTAAACTGATGGTGCATAAATTAGATTAGTAATAGATAAGCTATCTAAGAGAGAAGTTTGGATGAAAAAAATAATAATAAATTAATTAAAATAAAAACAAAACCTAGTTAAGCCTTACAGTGAAGAACCCATCGCATGCCTAGTTCATAAAATCCACCAATGCAAAGTCAAGTTTTCTAAAACCTCACTGATCATGTTCATAGGAGTCATGGGTTAGATCATATTTGACAATATCAAACAAAATTTAATCCACTTTTTCAACTAAAAATTGATGGTAAAGGGTTTTAATTCACCTCATTAAGTCATTTCCAACCGAAACGGGTCAAAATGGATGAAAACTGAAGGTTTTAGATAATGGAATAAATTTTAATGGAAGTTCTATTGGGCATTAAATAATTCTAGAAAAAATAAATTTTTAATTATATTAAGAATATTAATTTAATAAAAATATAAAAATAACTTAATTTTATGAGTTATTTGAACAAACTCTTAATGCACATAAAAAAATGTATCGTCTATGGTAAAACCCACATTATAGACCTAACGGTGGTCTCATATTTCTTATATGATTCACCATTTGAGAGATAATAATTATTTATTATTTAAAAATATAATAATAAAATAATTTTAAAAAATGGTATTTTCGCATGTGATGTTGTCAAATAGCCAACGCGCATAAAAGTTATACTCCAACTAGGGTAAACCCCTCATTCCAAACCTAATAGTGGTCTTGGATTTCACATACAGTGCACCATTTGGTAGATATTATATTATTTTAAAAATTAATATAATAAAAATTATTAAATAATTTATTCTTGTGAGTGATCCACCCAAATGTCTAACGCTTACAAATATTATACCTCGCCTAGGGTAAACATCGTGTCTTGTACCTAACCATGGTCTTGGATTTCTCATACAACACCCCATTTTAGAGATATTAAATTATTTTCAGAAATAATATAATAAAAATTATTAAATAAATTATTTTTACAAGCGAGTTGTCCAAATGTATAACTCTTCTGAATATTATACCCCCGTCTAGGGTAACCATCATGTCCTAGACATGAAAATTCTCTCATATTTATCTTACGATGCACCATTTTGGAGTTATTCAATTATTTTGAATAAATTTTGTGCATGAAATATAATATATTTAATATTTTTATTTTTCCATCACTGAGGCTTTAAGAGACTCATAATCTCGGACTAACTCAATTTCTACTCTAAAAATTTTTTATTGAATATTCTAAATTGTTAACTAGGATTTTAATCTTACTCAAAGCCTTTAACAGATTTATTTTATTATTTTTTGATTGATAAATCATTTTTTCCACATAAGACACTTATAATTTTTCAAAAATAAGGCATTTATTATCTTTTTAAAATTTAGGATATTAAGATTCTCCCCCACTATTGACATATCATCCTCAAGAAGTATCTCTAGTAGTCTTTCACAAACAACTCAGGCTAGTGAGCTCAAACCTCAGACTCACATTCCCACATTTCTTCCTAGATTTGTCTATGCTTCTGACGAATCTGGACTAGTGGTGTTTTGTTTTATCACAACACCGTCTTCATTAGATCTATGATCTATACCAAATGATCCTCAAAAGGTGCATCAGTCTCCAGTTCAATGTCATTGCAATCAATAACATGCACATGATCAGGTATGTACCTCTGAAGCTTTGACATAAGGAATACATTTTCTATACCTCGATACTGATAAGGGAGCTCCAAAGGATATGCCACTACCCTTATTTGTTTGATAATATAAAAGGTCCAAAAAAATTTAGTGCAACCTTTCCCTACTTCCCTAAACATACGTGCCTTAATCGAGGAGTCACCCTAAAGAAAGCATTATCTCCCACAACAAACAACTAGGGTCTCCTCCTATGACCGGTATATGATCTATGTCTACTCTAATCAATTATCAATAACTTTTGTATCAGATACACTCTCTTAGAGGTCTCTTGAACCATACAGGGGCTAGCAACTACTACCTCACCCACATCATTCCAACAAAAATGGTGAGTGAAACCACCTCCCATAAAGAGCCTCATATGTTTCTATCTGAATCGAAGCCTCATATTTGTTATTGTATGAAAACTCAATCAAGGATTGGAGATCTTCACATTCCCCACCAAGTTCTAGAACACAAGCTTGAAGAATATCCTCAAATTTGAGTATATCCCTCTCATATTGTCTGTCGGTATGAGGATGGTACACCGTTATCAATCTCAACTCAATCCCTATGGATTTTTGTAAGCCCTTACAAAAGTGAGATGTAAAATGTACATATCTGTTTGAACTAATTCTAAAAGGGACTCTATGTTGGAACATGATCTATAAAACCTATAGATTCCCTAGATTTTAAACTGAGTTAGTCTATCTGACCAGTAAGAATTTAGCAGACTTCATTAACTGATCAACAATCACCCAAAATGTGTCATGACTCCTTGGGGTACTGGGTAATCCCATCAAAAATTCCATCATGATGTCCTCCCAAATCCAAATTGGTATAAATAGTGGATTTAATAACCCACTATGAAACTGTTGCTCGGCCTCCATCCTCTGATAGGTGAGGCATCTAGAGAAAAAATATAATTTTCTCTCTTCATACCTAGCCACCAGAACCATTTCCTGAAGTCATGATACGTCCTGGTTGCACCAGGATGTACCTACCATCTAGAGGTATGAAAATGCATCATCATCTCCTCACTGATGGAATTATGGAATACTACTCTTCTATGTAACGAGATCACATCATCATCATCCATCAATAATTCATGTACTGAGTCCCCATTAGCGAGTTGTTCCCTCATCAAAGAACATTCGGTGTCTTTCTCCTGTTCAGATTTTACCTGGTCCACAGGTAAGGATGTGACTATCAAGGGAGAATAATTCATATAATAATGGTCCTCTAAGGAATCCATCCACCAATCATCCAATAAAATCATCAAATGCCACTTCTCCTTTGATGACATCTCTCCAAATACCCAGTCATCTTATGTATTACAGCTATAGGAATCCCAATACGACATTTCCTTTCCTATGTGTATATTCTGTATCAAATTTTAATGTCTTCAGATACTCGACCCAACACCTCTTTCTCAAATTCAGGTCCCTCTTTATAAAGATATTGAAAAGGATCTTTTGTTCTATATAAACAATAAATATCTCATCAAATAAATAGTGTGTTCAACATTTCAGGTCATGGACCACTACTTCTAGATATAATTCATGTGTAGGGCAGTTCTTCTCATGGGGTTGTAGCTAATGATACCCATAAGAAACTACCTCCTCTCTTTGCATTAGCACCACTCCCAGACCAATACAAGATGTATCACAGTACACTGCATAACCAATCATGGGCTCTAGGAGTGTCAGTACTGGAGATGTCGTCAAACTTCTCTTTAGCTCAAGGAAAGCCTCTTCACACTGGTGTAACCACTGAAACTTCACTTCCTTCTTTTTCAGTGTTTTCATGGGTGCTGATAGTTGGGAGAAGTCCCAGATCAACCACCACTAATATCCTTCCATTCCCATAAATGTCCTAATATCAAACAGAGTTCATGGAAATTTATAATACATGACATCCACAGCTATCTTTGGGATCACTAATATACTAGTCACAGACACCGCATATCCTAGTAACTTCACCTCTTTAATATAGAACTTACATTTTGACATCTTGACATAAATATTGTGTACTCGAAGAATACTCAAGACTATCTATAGATTCCTAGAATGTTTCTGTGGTGTTGGAAAGTAGATAAGGATATCATCGATGAAGACTACAATGAAAGAGTCCAAGTATGGATGAAATATCTTTTTCATGAGGTCTATTAACACCACTAGTGAATTATTTAGCCCGAATGGAATTACAAAGTACTCATACATTCCATACCTTCTTTGAAACGTTGTCTTCATAATATCATCCTCTCTAACTTGCAATTGGTGATAGTTTGATCAAATATCAATCTTGGGGGACCACTAGGCCCCCCAGATTAGATTTAAAATATCATCGATTGAGGGAAATTGATATCAGTTCCTAACCATCACATGGTTCAGCTTCTGGTAATCAATGCATAGCTGAGAACAATTATTCACCTTCTTCAAAAACAACATAGGTGAACCCCATGGTCAAGTACTAGGTCTGATAAGACCCTTCCTATCTATGTTTTCAATAAAAACATTAATCTCCATTATCTTGATTATCACCATATGATATGGGGTATCAAAATGGATACACTCCTGACATGAACTCAATATCAGCTTAACATGTAAATCCTTTAGATTCTCTAACAAAGATTCCCAAAAAATATTTCAACCCATTCTTCAGCATCATGAGATACTTAGATTCTCTAGATGGATATATAATGGTGGAGTTTAGAATCATGGATTACTTTACCACAGTTCATAACTCCTATCCCTAGGACAGGAACTAAGAAACATACTTCCAGTTGAAGCTTCTCTGCTACCTAAACCACATAGTAGGTGTGGGAGAATTCTCAATCATATTCTCCTACACATCCAGCACTAAAGCAGAAACATACTACCTTGTAGAAGTATTCAAGACTTCTTCCAAATTACCCATATAAGACTACGTCAAGGTTACATATCTTGTAACATAAAGGAAACATGCTTCAAAAATGAAACATTTTCATTGGGATCAACCTTAATTGGTCTATGGGATCACATAAGTTTCTCTAAACTAGTCAATGGGATCAAACAAGGTTTTCCTAAAAGTATACGCTTAACCCAAGGTATACCATTCCCAGAACTGACCCTTGTATTCATCTCTGCATGATTTTCACATAAATCATATATATAATGATACAACAGCATGATCAGTTCAACTAATTAATTCCAATAAAGATATATCACACAGCATGGCAACAAAGGCATATCTCACAAAGAAAGACTAGCCCAAATAGATAGAATAAATCAAGGCATTTAATTAATAAACTATTATACAACAAAACAATAGGTATATATATGGAATGTGAACCTATGTGCCTAGTCATGATGCATGAATTCACATGAAATTTCATAAATCATATATCAAAATCATGTCAATAACCTAATATGAGTTCAAACAATAGTAAAAAACAAAACATCATTTTTCATTTATGGAAAGTTGGAGGTCCACTGCGCAGTGCTGGCTGGGCACTGACATAGTTCCCCTATCTGAGTCCCAAGGTCCTATCTCATTTCTAACTTTTCCCAAACAAAAGTAAGATAAGAATAAGTTAGTTATTCTTGTTCCTCTGATACCATTTTGTAACATCCCAACCTAAACCACAGGGTCCATGCTAGAATGCCACATGTACTCAAGTACGCATCCCCATATGCAAGAGGTTGTCAACTAGCTATGAGGGTCTCAAGTGGAACCATGGGTAGACTATACTCTCAGTATCATGTCATATGATCGATAATCAACAATAAACAATAAGATAAATAATAAAAGTAAACATATTGAAAGGTAAAGATGGCGTACAAGTCATATAATAAAATATCTCCCAATGTGGTAAGAAAAAACAAAGTAATAAGTAGTGAAAAATATAAGATAAATTGTGGCCCCTTAGAGTCCATCCTAGTATGATACTTGATCTACACATCACTTCTCATCCATCCACCATAGGGTCCTTTCCCTTCACTGAATCCCTCATGAAATCTATAAGTGCATCAAAACGCCCAAGTAGGGTGTGAGTATAAGACTTTGTAAGACACCACCAATGAATACTTAAACTGATGTGCTCAAGTATAAAGATTTATGACATAATAAAATAAATATGTAATAATCATAATAACACACAATAAAAAATTGAGTAGTCATGCACTAACCAAGCTACCACAAACCCCCAGTCGTACCAACTTTAGCTCTATACTGGATGGATAATCAAGGGGTCAGAATAATCACGGATTAACCACAAGGATAATTAATCATGATACTTGGCATCGTGTGATTCTAAAACTTGGCATCACTTCTCAATAAGGTTATTTTCTCAACATGTATAAGGATTGAGAGCCAATCAGCATCCCATAGACATTGAGTAACATACTAGGGATTAAGAGCTAATCAGCATATCTTAGTCATTAAGGCATATACTAGTGATCAAGATCTAATCATCGTACTCTAGTCCTTGAATGCATCACACGGAATCCCAGAGGCATCATCGTATCCCTACCATGTGCATAGGTCCCTTTTCATCACTATCACAACCCATGCACTCTACCCCTCAAAGGTAACATGTCATGATGATCCACCTATCTTGGGTTCAATAACAATACCACAAAGAATACATAGCATGATAGGATACACAAGCAAGCATAACATATCATCATAAGTAAGGTAGCACACACAACACATGTGATCAACATCAAACATGAATAACAAGCTACAAGTACTCATGGAATCAAGTGTAAAATAAGGGTTTCGGAGCTACACACAAACGCATACAATCATAATCTAGCATAATCATCAAAATATGTATAAACATAATCATATTAGTGGAAAACATGTGTAAACGAGACCAAAAGGGTAAGGAACTTCTTACCTCAAAAATCATCGATGTAAAAAGGGAATGGATAAACCAGTAAAGAACACCTCTTCACGGCCTTTTATCAAAATGTCGACACTCAAGGTTCACCAAGGGTCCCCAAAACCAAAACTGACTATTTTATTTCAAAAAGAAATAAAAATATCACATGCAAGGATACATTCTCTCTCCTAGATAATTTCCAAATTATCATTTTATAATTATTTTTTCATAATTTCTCATAAATTATCCTTTTATAATAATATTTTTATAATTTCTCTAAAATTATCTTTTTATAATGACATTTTGATAATTTCACATAAATTACCCATTTATAATTTTATTTTGATAATTTCTCTTAAATTACCCTTTTATAATTATATTTTGATAATTTATCATAAATTATCCTTTTATATTTATATTTTGATAATTTATCTTAAATTATCCTTGTATAATTATATTTTGATGATTTCAAATAAATTATGCCTTTATAACTATATTTCAATAATTTTTCTCAAATTATCCTTTTATAACTATCTTTTGATAATTTCTCATAAATTATCCTTTTCTAATTATATTTTTTTAATTTCTATTAAATTATCATTTTATAATTATCTTTTGATAATTTCTCATAAATTATCATTTTATAATTATATTTTGTCAATTTATCATAAATTATCCTTTTAAAAATCTATGAGATTATCCTTTAATGATTTTTTATTCCATAAATTATCCTTTGATAATTTAGCAATTATCATTTGATAAAATCAATAATTTTTCTACGTGATAATTACCTTATAATTATATTTTAATAAATTGAATAATATTATCTTCGATAAACTCATGAAATTAATTTTTGATAATTCATTATAATTATCACTTGATAAATCTTCATTATAATTCCTTTTAATTATATTTTGATAATTATAATAATTCGTCATTTGATAATTTTATTTAAAATTACTATTTGATATTCTAGAGTAATTATCATTGATAATTAGATAAAATTATCATTCGATAATTATAATAATTAATCTACGATAAATTATACAATATTATCATTGATAATAATTTTTTTTTGAAGAATATCCTTTAATAATTTATCTTAAATTATCCATTTAGAAAGAAAAATATCATATTGAAAATAAGTCATTGATTTCAAAATCAAGGATATAAATTAAGTTCTTCTCATTGATATGAACCCAACGGGACCAACGGTGTGTTAATTCAATCAGTAATGGAGAATTTATCAAAGAGAAAAGTTTGGATGAAAAAAATTAAAAAAATTAAAAAAAAAATGAAACATTGTGAAGCCTTATGTAGGGAATAACCCATCGTGTTCTTGGTTTAGAAAATCCACCAATGCTAAATTAGGTTTTCTACAACTTCACCGATTTATACATCTATAAAACTGGCTTTTAACAGAACTTGGATTTATTATTGTTATGTAAAATCACTAATAAAGGTACCCTTTAATAGTGCTACAAAAAGTGCTAATAAAATCCCCCTTTATCAGCACTAAAAAAATGTTGATACAGGGGGGCTTTATTAGTGCTAAAAAAGTATTTATATAGGGGACCCTATATCAGCACTAACAAAAAAGTGCTGATAAAGGGTAGGCCCTTAATCAGTGCTAGAAAAAAAGGAACCAATAAAGGGGCTCCCTTTATCAATGATTGTAAAAGGTGATTATAAAGACCCCATATCAGTGTTATCAAAAAAGTGTTGATAAAGGGGGTCTTTATTGGCACTAGTAAAAAAGCACTGATAAATGGGGACCTTTATTATCACTTTTTAAATAGCATTGATAAAGGGTAAATTTCATAGAAAAAATTATAAATCATTAAAAATAATATATTGAGATACAAATATATTTATATTGATATATATATATAATATATTTTATTAAATATGATTTATATAAGGCTGAATATGCAATTATATATATTATATAAGATATTTTGTGAAAAATGGATTATAAAATAATTAAAATAATATTATTATTTATTAATTTTATAATTATTATGGAGTAATAGTCATTTAATATCAATTTGAAGATATAAAAAATCAAAAAATTAATAAATGCTCTAAAATAAGTTAAAAATGTGACTTGAACATCAACCATCCATAAATTTTGATCTGGGTCTCTATTTTAGCTCTACCACATATCAAATATAATCTTATGATTATCTCTATGCAATTATGATCATAAGAAAACCTATCACATTTGTAGAGACCAAAAAAGGCTCAGAAGGCCTCCAAAATAGAGTTTTTAATCGAGGTATCCCAATTTTTTAACATTTTATGGAATTTATGCCTTGTTTAAGAGTGTCTTATTGTATTTTTTTAGTGAAGACTGAATTTATTCCCAGTTATTACATTTATATTGATATTATGGTTTTGATTTTTTTATATTTATTGTTATTTATAATCAAATATATACAAATATTTACATATTTTGTATATATCCACGCATAAAAATTTGATTTTGTTAATAAATATATAAACATATTTACTTATAAAATATATTTATAAATATATAAACCTTATTTAAATTAAAATTTATATCCATTTTAATTAAAATATAAATGTATAAATATATATATACCTATACAATTAATGTATATATTATTTGTGTTTGTGTTTGGACAAATAGATATGCATTTATTTATATATTATGATATATGTATATAAATATTAATATATAATATATGTAAATAAATATAATATTTATAATTAAATTTATATATGTTCGCATATATATAAATACATACATATATATATATATATATGCATGTTTGTTTGTATTTATAAACACACAAATACACATACATACACACATAAAAAATATATTTTATATATATTTAAAAAAAACACACACACACATATATATATATATATGGATAAAAAATTTAATGAAATATATATAAATATATATATATATCAAAAAATATAGAACAAAACAATAGTGTAGTAGAAAAGGCTTGGGCATATGAGGGGAGGGCCTCGGGTTTGAAACTCGCTAGGGGTACGAGTTTGCTCAAGAGGCTAGAATTATGTTAAGCGCTGGTAGGGGGAGCTCCTACATGAGTGGGTATAAGCACTGATAGAGGTGTATGAGAAGCACTGATAAAGGGGGGTGTCAAGAGTTGATAAAAGGTGGTGTGTGAAGAGGTTTGAATAAAAAAAATCCACTTTATTATTTCTAAAAAACGTCAAAAAATGGGGACTTTATCAGTACTTTTTTTAGTATTGATAAAGGGGGGCCGTTAAAAATGCTAAAAAATCACAGATAAAAGTGGCCTTTAACAACGACAAAAAAAACTAACAAAGGTGGGCCATTAAAAATGCTAAAAACACTGTTAAATATTCCATTTATTAGAACTTTTTTAGCACTGTTAAAGGGGGTTTATCAGTGATTTTTATGAGTGTCATTAAATCCAACCCTATAACATCACTCATATTATCATCACTTATATAGTGTGGATAAATCCCTTTTACTAGCACTGTTAAAAAATTAGTTTATAGTAGGGTGTTAACTATTTATAGTTTTTGTGTACAATATTGATTGTATTCTTTTATTTTACTTCTTTTTTATATCAAAAAAATAGGGAGAAGAAAATAGAGAATACAATAATTTATACTTTTAAAAAATTATTTTGGAGATAAGAAAAGTATAATATAAGAATTTAATTTTTTTAAAATTTATTTTTGGAAAATAAAAAGTGGAATATAAAAATTTTAAATATAAATTTATATTAAAGGGGAAGAAGAAAAAGGAAGAATATATAATTTAAAATTTTTATCTTAAGGGGAGAAGAATACAAAACTTAAAAGATTATTTTAAAGATACTTTTTTGTTTTTTTGTTTATTCAATGGGTTTTTTATCATAAAAAAGGTTAAGATTATTGGATAGACTTATGTTGTTCCAACATATTGTAGTTTTTATGTGTTTTTTATGATACAAAAAATCCCTATTTTTATTCTAATGAGTTTATATTAAGTGTTTCAGATTATTATTTTATCAAAGGAATTTATCTTACACTAACTCTAGAAGTGTTTATCTTATACGATGTAAAATACTCATTCTGTGGAAAAGTATTTTATCTTACGAGAATCAAAGTTTTGAAGGAATATATTATGTATATGTAGAATCAGAAAATTCTACATTGGAATTTTATCTTACTATGTAAGATATTATCTTATGAATATAATTATTGAGTGGTTCAAAGTCAAATACTTTACACCGAATGAAATTATGAGATGTCCCTATCTTACAAAAATGTTATTCATAAATGATTATCTTATGAATTTCAGAAAAGTTTGTGAAAGATAAGTGTCACACCTTAGTAACATGTTTATATTATACTAAATAATTATCCTATGAAATGAGTGAACTCTATTTATCATATGATTTGAAGAATAAAAATATATATTTTATCTTACGAAGTCCCTCAGGAGTTTATCTTACGAGGAAAGTACTACCAGTTGGATATGTTACAATTAATTAACTATTATGAATAATTTCATGATTACTTTCCTAATATCTTAATGAGTAATTTAATGGTTTTAGATCATATTAGAAAATGTATTTTCTATTTAAGTAAAGATCAATTTGTAAAAAGTGTCAGTTTTTCAAGAGTGGAATGATCTGAAGAAAAATATCTTTGATAGTTCTACTGCAAAACTTTATTCCATATTTGAAATGAATGGAAACATGTCATTAATAGATTATAGTATCGAATTATCAATGGATTATCAATTCAAACATCATGACTATATCGCTAATTAAGTTCAAAATTAAATAGGAGATATAAAATGAAGATTTTTCTACTGGATGGAAATAAATGGATTGATAAAGAGAAGAAGGGATAGAATGCATGTGCATACAAATACTCTGATAACCGTAACAAAGTTCTCTTATACATATACAATATCAAACAAAAATTATTATGATATGCCTATAAGTTTATCAGTTTCACTAAAGAGAATCTTGAGTTGTATTTTTAATATTATCATCTTCTTAGGATGCATCTTAAACTACAGTTTATTGCTTCTTACAACTGTGTGCTGAAATAATTCTTCAAAATTTAATTCATGTATTTGTAATTACACTAATTGTAATTGAATGTGTTAATTACATGGATAGGTATTGTAAAGTGAGAGCCTTGTTGAGGTATCTTGAACATTTGTAATAAGATACAAATATATGTACTTAGTTGGGAGCCCTCAGAAAAAGGGTTGTTATAGTGAAAATTACCAAACTCATGGAGTAAAGTGTTGGTGGAGTGGACTAAAGGATTTTTATTTCCTAAACCAATATAAATATTTTGTTCTCAATCTATTTTCATTAATATTTTATATTTTTTCTCCTAATTAAAATTATGTTAAATAATTGAACTCACATAACTTAAAGGGAGGGATTTTCTACTAAGAAAAGTTTTTGGAACTCAATTCACCCCCCCCCCCCCCCTCTTGAGTTTTCATCTATCCATTCTCAAGGAAAAAATAGTAACCCTTATACTAATAGATTCTCATAGGTTGATTTGGGATATGAAATGTGACTTTGTTATCACATTAATTAACTTTTTATCTATGTAGATAGAGTAAATACATTCTCAAAATCACATAAAATTTGAATAAAGAGAGAATACTAATATTTATAGGACTCAAATTCCTATAAACTTCTATCATATAGGATTTAGAGACTTGGGATAAAATTAATAATATTTATATGACTTAAATTCCTAAAAACTTCTATCATATAGGATTTATAGACTTGTCATTAAATCATAGTACCACTAGTATTTTTCATCTATAATTCAATATCTAGAAACTAGGGTGGTGATTTGATTATCTTAGAAAACTTTATAGATATGAATGAGTTGGTAGATCTATAATAAAATAATGAATTTCTAGTTCTTGAGTGGATAATGAGTGTACCTTTCACTGAACCATTTTTATGACCCACTTAAATAGCTGTGATTGTAAAAGCTTTACCTTTATCCCTTGGCTTTGGAGGTTGTTGATGTCGATTTTCCTCAGTAACCCTTGGATTGGTGCCCCAGTTGACGTAATTTCTATACTATTTACAATTGAAGAATTGAAGTGTAGGTGGTGTATTAGGATAAGATTTCTTGGTATATATTTCCTTTTTTTCTTCTATTTGTATCACTTTTTCATTCATGTGCCAGATTTCCATCTCTTTTACACTTGAATCATTTAATTATTCCAATGAGGAAATTCCCCCCATGCTTCTTCCCATATTTTCAGCATCTAAGAAGATGAATATTCTTTCCTCCATGGGTTTTATTATTTTATTTTCTATGATAATCTATCTTCTCTTCTTATCATCAAAACCATGAGAATAATTGGAATTTAGGATTTTAATTTCTACCTTGATATCACATCAAACAATTTATCCATTATTACCAAAGTCCTATATTGTTAATAATTTTCAAATACTTGGTTTTAATCCACTAAAGAAATGAATAATTTTTCTTCCATGGTCTATGATAAAACTAAAAGAGTACCTTGAAAGTATTTTGAGTTTTTCTTCATACATATCAATTGATTCATCCTTTTTTAAACCATCGTAAGGAATTATCTCTTCATTTTAGTGAGAAGAGTTTGGGAAAAATATTTTTTCCAAAATACCATATTAAAACTCCTCCCATTACATGAAGTTAATTTCATGCTCTTTAATATTTTTCTTGATAAGGATCAGCCATTTATTTTCCTTATCATGAAAATGGAAAATAGATGAAACAATATTTTAATGATCTGATCACTAGAGAATAGAAAATGTATTTTCTATTTTCCACTTCTTTGTAATTAGTGTATCAGATGACCCACTAAAGGACGGTGAAATTTTCCACATGAAGGATTCAATGGAGAATTTTTCCTTCATTATTTTATTTAGGAGTTTGACATAGTTTTTGTTATTAATAATATATTGAGAAATTTGGGTGATTATTTCCATTATATTTTTTACTCCATCTCCTATCCCATTTGATTGCTCATTTGGGTAATAATTACATTACCCATTACACTCATTGTTAAAATGATTCCACCTAGTTCCATATATTTACTAGAACCAAAAGGTTTAGTGTAAGTTTATATAAATAATAACTAAAGTAAGAAATCATTTTGTAAGGTTAATAAATCCAATGAAGTTCTAAATTATGACACCTTAATTTCAACCTATGACATTTTAGGATCATCCTATATCACTTTAGGTTCAAAACCAATTTTTTTTAAGTTCAATCATATTATTCTTTATAATATAATCTTAAAAATTAACTAAAACTCATTTTTATACCAATATAGATGACCCAAACCTAACAAATAAACATATTTCATCATTTAACATGAATATTCAGAACATTTCATAGTAAATCACACACCCATGACATATTGGTTTAGTGTATTTTAAGATTTGAAACATAACCAATTAATTTTACAAAAATTATTCAATATATACCATAAATATTCTTCAAACATGATACCCTTCTATAAATATCATACATAATATGCTTTTTCATAGCCTAGGGAATGGAAACATAATAAGTGGTGAGCTCGAATGCTCGGTAATGGGTGAACATAAGAGTTATAAATTTAAAATTACAAGTGATCATAAGATGAACATGTGGGTATGAGAACATAATCAAGTTATATAAAAATAACATAAGGAAATAATTCCAAATAAAATTTTGATCATAAATCTTGAATCATGATATAATTTTTTCAACATTACATGTAAAATGAGTCATAGGAATGTGGATTCATTAGATTATTATCAGAATCCACGGAAACATAACATAGAAATGTGGCATAATATAGAATTATAGAATAAGAATTCAGAATACTAATGAGTTTATAAAATAATTTCTCATGTCAATGCTAACTTTCAAGACCATCGTCACATAGTTTACAGAGTCCCATAATGGTTTGGGTTCACTCTCCATTTCTATAAACATAGTGGATAGAGTCCTATAGTGGATCAGGTTTACTCACACGCCCCTTATATGTCATATAATGAGATATAAATATTTATAGAATTAATTTTAGGGCCATATAATTCTATTCACACCCATCATATAATGAAAAACTATACATATGGGTGACACATAAACACATTCATAATTGCATCATAGCTTAATTAACCCATGATAAAGAAACAAGTTTCAGGAAAATTTCTATAAAACGTGATCATAATCTAGAAAAAGAAAGATGTTGGGTGGTATCATTAAGTAAAATCCCTATTATAGCATTAAAAACATTAAAATATATTGAAATTAATTAAAGACACTTTATAAGAGCATTAGAAAATTGATTTCAAATATATAAATAAATATCCTTTAATTTTTATAATTTTTATTTTAAATTGAAATAATATATAAAAAATTGTTTCAGAAAAATAATGAGAAATTGAATAAATTTTACTTTTGAAAACCATGAAAACATGAAAAGTATGCTTCGTAAAGAAAACTAAAGAAAATAGTAGGAGAAACCGATCATGCAAAAAAGGTTAAAAAATATTACTTTCATAATTCTGTAAAGAAAGTAAAATTCAATATAAAATAACCTAAATAAATCATATAAATATTTATAAGGACATCCAAAAATCATATTAAAAATATATACATGGTAGATAATGATTTTAGGCTAAAAAGAAAAAGATAACTTCGGTTTCACTTACAAGCATCATTACGGGTGAATTATACTAAAATGGGAAGGGAAATGGTGGTAATACATGTAAAAACAATGAAAATAACTGGATTATAATAAAATAGATAGGGTTTTTAGGGAAATAACTTATAATTTATATTTATGAAATTTTATACATAAACAATATCGATGTTAAGGTGAGATTAGAAAAGAAACTCTTACCATATACTTGTGCTTGGTTGGACATGATTTAACTCCAAGTATAATAAATTTAGGTTTATTATTCGTCTTTATAATAAACTTATTAATATATTTTTACTTAATATCATTAATTTATAATTCCTTATTACCCACATATTAATTGTTTATTGTTAAAAATTAATATTCAGGTCTTAATTATTCGGTTTTTTCATGTACACTTTAGTTTGGAGGTCCCAATACTTACTCATTTATCATGGTTTTATCACATTTAGAATGTTCATGAATATTTGGTATATCTTTTTAATATATTTATAGATTCTTGTAGTCATTTCATGTAACTTATTGTGATGGTTCTCATGGAATGCTTAAAAAATCTTTTTTATTGATTTTTGAATTAAAAAAGAATATAATTTATTAGTGAATATTCTTTGATGTATTACAATTATAAAACTATAAAAATTTATTAAATTAATCATTATTAAAACATGTTAATATTATTTAAGTTTTATTATCCATTTATGATGCAAATGATATAACATCATTCCCACTTGTGGTATGATGACCCAAACAAGGACATGTTATGACGACTGAATGAGTAAAAACATATTATTTTAAAGTAATAATATCTCCTTTATATAATATTAATGATTTTAGAAACTTTTTATTAAGGTGATAAAATATATTTAATAATATTTCTATGTATAATAAGATAAAGTGGAATGATTAAGGAGAGGATAACACTTATGTTGAAGACTTTAATATTCTCTTAGAAAGCTGCTTGGAAATGATGGATTTGGGACACCTTTATAATGGTCTTGTTATGGAGACAGTTTTGGTAAATATTAAAGATAAACCCAATGTAAAGGTATAGGTTTAATTTGGTATAGGAGCTTTCCTTTTACCGGTAAGCTTGAGTGGCATTTTCCAAAATACCCATTCCTTAAAGTGTTAGGAATGTATTTTTACAAGGAAAATTTATCCAAAGTAGAAATTAATAGAAAAGGTATGATGTGGGATCAAATATTATCCCATCCACTCATTTATTGAAAATATTTTATGATATTGTATGTCTTTATGCTTTAATTTTACCCTCTTATTGTTTTACCTTTACCGTGACAACTCAATTTTTACCTCACTAACTTACTGTTATGCCTAAAAATTAAAATAATAATCCTACCTAGTTTCAACACGGTTATTAAAAATTTGGACTAAATTTCATATAATTAAGTTTCTAAATATTATAAATTTAACTTTTAAATGAAAACATAAAATATATAGAAAATATTATTTTTATTGAAAAATGACTTTTTTTAATCATTAAGTGTTCTTAATCCTATTTCATCTCAATTACTAATTAAATTAGTGTTCATATATTATTTTATACATTGAATAATTACATTTTAACAAAATTATCTATTAAAATTCATCAGTTTAATTTATTAAGATACAAATACATATAAATTAGAAAAAACAATTCTTTTATTAATATCACATTTTAACATTAAATGATCTTAATCACGTCCCTTTAAAATTACTTATTTATCTTATAACCCTTAAATTTTATCATTACACTAGTATCATAATATTTCTTTGAATTTTATAAATACATAAATCATCCTTTAAATATAATTATGATGATGATATATGATGAATAAAAATATATTTTTATAATGAAATATTTTAAATAATTATTATTTTTACATTATTCTAGAATTATTTATTATATGTGAATGATATCATTCTTAAGTTTTTATTAACAATTACACAACTTCAATATACCTATTGGATACAACTATATATAATGACCATATATCCAAAGGCTATATCTCCAATGGCCACATATCCAATTACCATATTTCCAAAGGGCATATACATAACGGTCATATTACATTCCTATATATATATACTTACATACATATCTAAAATAATTCATCTTATTCCATAATTTATTTTTCAATATGTTTATCATATTTATAACATTTTTTATCTTGAATATAGTTATTATTGGTAGTATTATCTTCATGGAAAATCGTGATGATGAGAATTTCAACTTTTTAGTATTTTTATTTACTTGTGGTTTCATTCCATTAGTGATTTTACTAATTACGATTCATTTAGTTATTTCATACTGTATTTAATTTTTGTTGTACTATTCAACCATAATGAAATAAATTAGTGTTCATTTTAGTTTGGTGTTGTTTGTATCACAATCTATTGAACATGATATTTATTTAAATGGAAATACATACTAAAATAATAGGGTATTACAGTAAAAGATACTTTATACTTAGGTGTATCTAAGAATAGAATATCATACATTTATTTATAGGTAGTATAATCACACTAATTTAATTATATAGGAAATTATTTGAGCATTTGTCTTAGATTTTGGTGGTTCAAGGATGATTCATCTCACATTTGAAGAGTTTTCCTATAATAATAATTATCAAGAATCAATTTAGATGGCCCCTTTTGGGGCCTAGTGTATAATTTTGTACTAATTTCCTCTATAATAATTAGATGAAGGGGAATCTTATATTATTTAACTGATCCTAAGTTAGGATACATAATATAATATCTAATTGATATAAAAGAAAATTGTAGCTACTCAGAGTAGGAAACATTCATATGAAGACCAGTGACTTTGTACCCTTATGTATGAGGTAGGTGACAGGGTTTTATTGAGAGTGATTCCTCAATTAAGACACCAAAATATATGGAGTCAAGTAAAATTTTAACCAAAGTATATGATATTTTTTTATGTTATTGAGAAAATTGATTCCATGGCATACTGATTAGTGCTTCCTTAGAGACTCCATGTAAGGCATGATGTATTTTATATGTCTCAGCTTCAAAATAGCACCCTAGATCTTATTATGTTATCATAATAGTTGATTTTGATCTCATGGATGATGTGTAGTTACAGGAATAACTGGTTTTTATAGTGTATATGAGTGATAAGATCCTACATGGGAAGGCAATATCCCCGATACGTGTCAAATTTAAACACATGGATATTCGGGAGGAGTGTTTGGAGCGATAGGTTGATACAAGACTGTAGTGGATGGATATTTTCACTAGTGATTCTTGTTGATTCATATAAATGATTATTTTAAATATAGTAGGGAGTTATAACACCCTAAATATATTAAGGTATGTTTCTAATTAAATTTTTATCAAATAAACTGTATTTTGGTGGGCTTCAACTATTGGAGGAGTTGGAAAAGGCTAAGGTTTGATTTTAGAGGATTTGGTTGACAGGATGGTAATTTCATGCATATTTTAAGAACAATCTAAGGATTTTTGAATGATTTTAATGAATAAATATCATGTATTTCAAATTTTTTTGAAAATGTTGGAATTTATAATTAAAGTAATGAAAATGGGTTTCAATGAATAAAAGAATTTTATTTTTGGATTTGAATTTAATTTATGATTTCTTTGGTTGGAATTTTTCTAAAAGTGAGTTTGAATTTTTACTTATAATTTTTCCATATTCTATTCAAGATGTTACCCAAAAAATAGTCCAAGCCTCAGTAGGCCCTGAACCAGAGGCCTACAACCACATAACCAACCTTATGAAAGATACTATAACTCCCCCAAATATATTGAGGTTTGTTTTGATTATAATTTTATCAAATAAAGTGAATTTTGGTGATTTTAAACTATTTAAGTAGTTATAAATGGCTAAGAGTTTATTTTTTAGGATTTGGTTGAGACATTGATATTTCCGTGCATATTTTAAGCATAATATTAGGATTTTTGAATTATTTTGATAAATAAATACCATGTATTTAAATGATTTATAAAATTTTAGGAATTTATAATTGAAGGAGTGAAAATGGTCTCAAATTAATAAAAGAATTTTATTTTTGTATTTGAGTTTTATTTATGATTTCTTCAACTCATGTTTTTTTATAAGTGAGTTTGGATTTTTTTTACTTGTAATGTTTCCATATTCATTTTCAAGGTGTTAAAAAAATATTTCAAGCTGCAGCTAGCCCTCAACCAGAGGCCTACAACCACATATCCAACCATGTGATGGGCTAGCCAACCAAGAAGCCCATTGGAAAATCTTGCATGGGCCAGTGAGGAAATCAATGGGATGAATCATAGGCATAGGTGGGTTGAAGGCCTATGTGGGCTAGGTGGTGTGTCCTGGACCATGTCATGTGTGTGTGAGTGTTTCTGAGAGCCCACCCTGGTTCAGGATTCTAAAGCGATGGCTACACACCTTTTCTTAGAAATAAATGTCCCTTTTTTCTTCATTTTCAATGTGGGATGGCCACTTGTGGGTTACTTTTCATATTAACTAAATAAGTGCCCTTTCCACTCATCCCTACTCACCCACGCTAGCACATTTGACACTATTTTCCTCTTCCATTCTTTCCATGCTTGAGATCCCTGAAATCCACTGATTTTGTAAGGAAAAAACCATTTAATCCATCACAAATATCTGGATTGAGATCTTCTCTCACAATTGAAGCCCAAGACCACCTCAGATCACTCCTAAACCCTAGAATAGCGCTCATGAAGAACATCTCGAGTCCTCATCTATCCACCGTGAAGTATAGATAGAGGATCTTCAATGAATCCATATGAAACCACACTGCCTCTACTATCATTTCCACATTATCCATGACTTCTATGCACGTGATGAGGGGGGCCATGCCAAACTCATGTCTGCAAGAGATATTCAAACACCTGAATACTTCGGGTGTTTCCAAATGAGATCTTCACTGTTGGATATCATCGGGTTTTATAAATTTATATATTAAAACTTTGAAATAAATGTATACCAAGTTAAAATAAACCCACCAAGGAACTCATTTGGAGATAAAAAGAGGGTCTTTCCCACTAATGAATAGAGTTTGACACCCATGACGGGGGCCACTGCTATAGGTGTCCAAAAAGGCCATTGTTACCTCTATATTTCTTTATTTAATCTATATTTTCTTAGTTTTTTTTAATTTCTCTTCTAAAATAATTCAATCTTTTTTTATCAAGTTCTTTAAACCAATGTGTTCTCCTATCCAATTTCTTCTTCTTCTTCTTCTTTTTATTTATTCTTCTTCTCTTCTTCTCCTTTTTCTCATCTTCTTCTTCTTATAATTTCAACAATATGTCTTTTTATTTTAATTTCATTATTATTTTATTTTATTTTTTATTTATCTCTCTATCGTCTATTTTTTATATTATTTCTCTTAACTTCTTCTCATTCTCACCATTTTCACCTCTTAAACTTGAAAATGAGGGCTAACCCAAGTCCTAGAATG
The DNA here is from genome assembly GCA_963277665.1 of Viscum album. Classification (NCBI taxonomy): domain Eukaryota; kingdom Viridiplantae; phylum Streptophyta; class Magnoliopsida; order Santalales; family Viscaceae; genus Viscum; species Viscum album. The sequence goes on from OY728156.1 coordinate 1,738,044,316, forward strand.
GTGGAGGTAAGTGGTGTTTCCATTCATTTTATGCTTCAATTATTATGTTGTATTTATTTTTGTGGTGATAAAGATTGAATTGTGAAAGTGTGGTGATTTCCCACCAAGAAAATGAACTCAAACTCACTTCTATTCTTTTATTAAAAAAAATTCCCTCAATTAAACTAAACATAATCTCTTCATGTGATGAAGTTTATCTATTTTGTGTATAAAACAACATACAATAGAGTCAGGTCCCGAAATTTGTCACACTCTCAATAAAGTTTTCCATCAAATTTGATTATTAGAGGATGTGAAATTTGGTTTTCTGTAGGAATTCAAGATCTCACAATAACTAAATAAAAGAATAGCAGATTAAGATTGATATTTAATCATTAATAAATCAAACTAAATTTAAACACCAACAAGAAGAATGATGGAACACAAAAACTAAAACACCAAGTCCATGTTATTTCTTTTCTAATAAAATTATTTCATTGCATGTTAGTTTAATTTTTACCATTTCATATATTTTCTCAAATTCCATTGTTTTCATAGAATAAATAAAAACAAAAAAAACAAGTAGATCTCAGGTGAATTAGATTAAGTGGGTGAAAAAATTAAGAATCTCCTCAAGTGATATGACCCTGGTCAGCCATTGTGTTTTACAAGGAAAACATTTAAAAATTTACTTTTTCTATGCCCTGTGACAGGAATGGGTCAAAACCAGCACCATTATTAGAGATCAAACTCGGGTCACCTGTGTGATAGGAATGTATAAAAACTGGTCAATAGTTTTCTTAGTTTTTATGTTTTCACATAGAATATAGTTTTATTTATTTAAAAAACTGTAAAATTTTATTTTTCTGTGATGTATCAAAACATACCATATCTTTATGCGTAGAATAACTACTCATAGGTGTAGGAGAAACAACAATATGATACTATTTATGATAAATTATAGGTGTAAGAAATTTTAAAATACATAAAACAACTAGAGATAAAAATAGAAGGAGCGTTTGAATATGTTTTTTCTTTGACGGAGTAACTAGAACCTTAGCTATATATAGGAGATAAACAAGGTATGGGGTGAATTTTGGAATGAGTGTGAGGAAAAAATTGATCTCCCCAATCCTTACAATGAATAAGAGCCACCACCATTAAATGAATACACCACCCAAGTGGTGGAATTTGAGAAAAATGGAACATCCTGACTACCTACCTCAATCCACTAAGATTGAACTTCAAGAGGTAGTCATCATTGAAAAAGTGATTGAACCCGAACCAACTCAGAGATATGATCTTATTTTAAACACTTTATTTTCTGATTTTATTCAATCTAATTTTAGTATCACTCCAAAATGTTTTGAACTTTCATATTTTGGAAATACATGCCTTTCCTAAGAGGAAGATGAAGAAACAACACATGGACTTGTTGTGGAAAACATGGAGCTCTTATATTTTTATATACATGAATTTGAGGAATCCCATGAAGAAGTAAAAATTTCTGAGGCTAAGTAAATCAAGACACAAGATTATCACTTTTAAATGGATAATATATATAATTATTCAAATTTAAATTTTATTCAAGTGAAAATACATGTTTAATTTCCCTTTGATCATTTAATTCTTGTAGGCCCTATTGAGAAAGAACTATATAAAAAGGATGAGGTTCCGCAAGTAGAAACCAAGAAAAAAGATAATCTATACTTTATCTTAACCCATTCATGCAAGTTGTACTTAATTTTTAAGGGGGTATGATATACTTTATCCATGGATCGTTTCTCACTAAGAATGAAGAAGTGAAATATGGGAAAATCCACATGTGGTGGTTAAAATCTAAGAAGATCCAACCACCATCAGATTATGGATAATAGCTGGTAATACCTTCTACAGGTAGTAAAAAGTCAGGGGCCACTTGTGTATAATACTAAAATTTATCTTTATGCTTGCTTTCTTGGACTTTACATTTAATTTTTCAGATTATTCCATCATGTTGTCCACTCTTCTTACTCTTTTTTAGCTTAAATGGTCGGATCCTTGTGTTTAACTGAGTAAATATATTTTATAGGACCATGATGGCACAAGATGGCCCCCAAATAGTGGAGGAGAAGAGGACTTAATCTTTATCAGAAATAGAGTTTTATTTTGATGTTTATCTTTTAAAACTCCCGACATTTTTTCTAAACCCTTGTTTTGAGCTTTAAACTAGAAAATTACATGCCCATGTTTTGATGTATTAATTTACTTGACTTATCTTGGAGAAATGATTTTCTTTGGAATCCTATGATTACGTGTTTTATATTTCAATCATAATGATATTGAATTATTAAAATGGAGAATTTAATTACTAAAATAAATCATGGATATTAAAATAAGGACTCTTAATTTTAAGAATTAGTTGATTCATGTAAATGAAATTTCCATTTCATTTCTCATGATTAGAATTTATCAAATTTATGTGAATTCATTTTTTTATTATTATTCATTCCTTCAGTGATTATTGAAATTCATATGTCTCATTACCAATAGGATTTCTAGACCAAGTAATTCCAATTTAATTTTAATCATATTTCTTGAATGATCTTGGGAAATGACACCTACCAAAACTTACATTTGAACTTATTAAATATCTTATTGTACAAAACCACATTTAAAATTTTTGATGCATCTTTTGAAAGGAACTTATCCTTGAAAACCACTTTTACATTAATCCTTGTTTATCCCATAGAGATCATGAATGACCTTGTTAGTGATGATCCATGTTTTAAGTCATTTTTATCCATTCCTACCCTCCTTTAAGAATTTTCATGATATTTTTAAGTTGGTGTTTGGTGGTGAATGGATTCATGGTGGAAGGGATGAAATACATTGCAAGGAAAAAGTGTGGGGGTTCTATGTTTTTATATTAAAGAGGTTATTGATCCATTCATAATAATTTATTGTTTTCCCTTCTTGAAAAAAAAATTAAAAAAAAATAAATAGGAATGGGTTGTGACTTAGAAGAATCAAAAATCACAATTACTATACCAATAATTTTCATAATATGTGGTTAGGTGGTGGATGTGAGGTTTATTTATAAGTACAACAATGAAAAAAGTAAAACAAAATCCTTTCAAAAAAAGGTATAAAAATAGAAAAAATAAAGAAGGTACACAAATCATTCATTATGCTTTATTTTGATCATGAACCTTACTTTGAGTTTTTGTAAATTCGGAGTTGTCTCAACTTAAAGGGGAGAATTTCATTAATATTTCATTTTTTATATCATGCATTGTATGTTAGAGTGAAACCTCCTCTTTGAGCCATAATTTTTAAACATAAATTACTACCAACCTTAATCCTAAAAGTTACATGAACCTTGATTGAAAATTACTCATGATTTTATGTGCCTTTTTTCATTATGAAGTGGAGAAAATAGTTCCATTACAATCCTATGGGTAAGGATAATTTTCGCATGATATGGGCATAAATCTATTTGAATTATATCATGAGTGATGAGTTAAAAGATTCAAAGGATGGGGAAAATCATGATTTTTCATATTTAATAATAATTAATTAAGGGACTTAAATTAATTAAAGGTTAATTTCCTCAAATTTAATTGTTTTTATATTTGAATAATGGTAATATTATTTCCCTCTGAATTTCAATGTAGATACATTATTCTTGAGGAAAAACATAGTTTAAGTGTGGGGGTATTTGTCACATTGATATTTTCATGCATATTTCAAACATAATATAAGTATTTTTTAATGATTTTAATTATTAAATACCATTTATTTTAATGATATATCAAAATGTTAGAATTTTTAATTAAAAGAATGAAAATGGTTTTAAATTAATAAAATAATGTTATTTTTCGATTTGAATTTTATTTATATTTCTTTGGTAGGTATTTTTTATAAGTGAGTTAAAATTATTACTTATGGTGTTTCCATGTTATTTTTCAAGGTCTTGCCAAAAAAATAGTCCAAGCCTCATAATACCCTCAACTAGAGGCCTGCAGTAATAAAGCCAGCCCAATGAAGGGTTGATCGGCCAAGTAGGTCACTGGGAAAGCCCGTATGGGCTGGTGAGTAAAGTTGTGTGATGATCCATAGATAAAGGTGTATTGACGAGCCATGAAGGATAGATGGTGCCTCTTGGCCCATTTCATGTGTGTATGAGTGTTTTTGGGATCCCACCCCAATTCAGACGTCTAAAGTGGTGGTTGAACACCTTTTCTTATAAACCAGTGTCGCATCTTCCTTTACATTCAATGTAAGATAGCCACTTGTGGGTTACTATTCATATTAACTAAATCAGAACCATTTTCGCCCATCCCTTCTTTCTTTTACTCACACATTTTATTCCACATTCCTCAAGAACATTGGCTTCCACTTCTCTCTCTAGGAAAATAACACTGAATCCATGGGGAAGCTTGAGAGTGAGCTCTTCTCCCAGTGTTGAATCCTGAGATCATCTCAGATCCATATCAAACCCTAGAACAACACCCATGAAGATAATATCAAGTCATCATCTGACCATTATAAAGTCTAGATGAAGGATGAGATTTATTTTCATCATTTTGCACCATACTGCCTCCACTACCATTACCACATTATCCACACCTACCATGGATTCCATGAACATGCTGAGACAGGCCATGTTGAAGCTCACATCTGAAAGAGATATTCAAACACCAGAATATGTTAGGTGTTTCCAAATAATATCTTCACTGCTGAATCTCATGGGAGTTTATAAATTTAGTTATTCAATCTTTAAAAGAAATATATATATTTATGGAATAAAATACCACAATGGCACTCCATTTCCTATAAAAATAGTTCATTTCCCACAGATGAATAGAGTTCAACACACAAGAGGGAACCCTCTAAGGGAGGATTTCTATGAGCCCATTGTTACCTCTTTCTTTGTTTTTATTTCATCTATATTTCATTTTGTCTTTGTTTTATTTTAATTTATTTTATAAAATAATTCATTCTTGTTTATTTTTATTCAAGTGCTTCAAATCATTGTGTTCCCCCAACCACTTTCTTCTTCTTCTTCTTATTTTATTTTTTTCTTCTCTTATTATCCTTCTTCTCAAATTCATATTCTTCCAGTTTCAACATTCTATATTTTTATTTTTATTTCTTTCTTATTTTATTTTATTTTATTTTATTTCACCATCTATCCCTCTCTCTCTCTCCAATTATTATTATTCTATCTCTATTATCTACTTCCCATTCTCACCACTATAACTGCTTACCCTCGAAAATGAGGGTTTAACCCTGGGATTGGACTGGGGGAGGTATATTGTGTTTCCATTAATTCAGTGCTTCAATTATTTTGTTTTATTTATGTTTTTAGTGAGAAATAGTGAAGTGTAAGTGTGTAGTGATTTACTACCATGGCTCTAAAGTCAAACTTACTTTTATTATTTTGTTAAAAATTATTCCCACTATTCTACTAAACATATTCTCTTCATGATATGCAGTTGAGCCATTTAGTGGATGAAACGACATATAATGGATTTGGGTATATGAAGGTTTCACACTCTCTATTGAGGTCTTCCATCAAAATTTATTACAGGAGGAGGTGGAATTTTGTTTTCCATAGGCATTCAAGATTTCACAATCACTAAATAAAATAATAGTTTCTTAAGAGTGAGATTTCATAGTTAAGCTATCAAACTAAATTTAAACACCAAAAAGGAGAATGATGGAACCTATAAACCAAACCATAAATTATATCTTATTCCTTTTCTAATCACATTCTATTATTTCACGTTACTTTACTTTTTAGTATTTCTTATATTTTCTAAATTTTCATTATTTTAATAGAATAAATAAAAAAAGAAGTAGATATTAGGTGAATTAGAATAATTTTGTGAACAAACTAATAAGATACTCATGTGATATGACCCTAATCAGCCATAGTGAACACTAAAAAAATTTAAAAAATTTCTTTCACCATGACAGGCATGTGTCCTTTGTTCTAGAGGGTGATGAATTCTACTATAGGTGGAAGATCACACCGTAATTGGGGTAATTGTTTCATGGTGTAAAGCATGCATAATATTATGTTTCTTGAAATCTTGGAGGTTTCACATTATAACCTAGGCATTACACTATGAATCCACTGATCACACCACAAATGGGAGTGCCATGATTTTTTTTGTGATTCCCTTTAAGGGGTAATTATGTTATGATAGAGATAGTCATGTCTCAATGTGATTCTAGATTATGGTTTTGAATCATGATTTAAGTGGTCATGTTTTAATAATCCCCCTATATAGTTTTATATATATTATATTTAAATAGATAAAAATTCAAAAAAAATCATATAAATGGGTTTTACTTACATTCATCCCCCAGTTCACACAAACCTAACCATCCCCAACTTAAGGTTACCTTCACCCAAGTTTATGATCATATTTAAGTGGTATATTTTTTTGTGGATCATTTAAGGTAAGACTAACCTTCATTTTCCCTTTATTCTTAGTTTCTCTCGTAATTATAGCATTTTTCACTAGATGCCACTAATTTATAATTTTCTGTTAAATTTTGGGAAATTATTTGATTAAAGCTAAATAATCATGTGATTTTATATAATAAAGATTTTAATAAGTTAAGTTAAGTGGTTCATAAACTTTCTCATCAATTTATATGAGTTTTCATACAATATGTGATATGTAGGATTATTAGTAATATGTGAATGCTCTAATATGCAAACAAATTTAGCTTTTTTATGTCTAATGAGTCTACTAATTATGGTTAGGGTCATGATTGGTATTTCATGCATTGAAATTGATTCTATAGTCACTTATGACTATGTGGTTAAATTAAAGTGTGATGGACTTCATACTCATGACCCAATGTGGTGTTACTTGAGTTTTTTATCACATAGTAGACCTTAATAGGTCCCCTATAACCTAATTTTATAAGGGGATATGCATTTACATTAGAGTTATCTTGAGGTTTTCCTAGTAAAGGGGTATTTGGGTCACTTTATAGCCTATTGCATTACGTTTAAATGCTTTAAAGGTTTGGGTTTCCCACATTTAAGATTTATGGTTTTTGGTGGATAGTACCTTGGATATAATATGTTAACAAAGGGTTAGAGGTGTGAGACAAAATATTATATTGAATTTAATTTCTCATTATATGTTATAGAAACCTTATTATTAATTTTTTATGATGTGTGGGTTGAGTTGTTTATTATATAATGATATGGTTATTGTTATGGGAAATCATTTCCTATTATATTGATATTGATATGATGTGGAATGATATTACACTTACATATTAGATTACTTCGAATATTAGATAACTTTCCTATTTACTTAGGTGTTTCCAATGGTAAAAGATGATAAACCCATTTACTTTGATGATTCCAATAGAATGTGATGAAATACCCCTTATGGTGATGTTGAGTATGGTTTGGAACATGTTTCCCATTTACCTTATGTTTTTTATTGAGATGTATGGTATACCCATTATTTGATAAGACATTGTCTTGGAATACTTTTCCCATTGTTGTTAATATTTCTATGATAGAAAGTAACAACCACTTGGCCTTGATATTGATAAAGGCATGGGATGTACTACATATTTTCCCTTATTATTTTTATAAATATGGGACGGCATTCCCACCAATTATATGTTGTGTTATTATGGAACACTATAACCTTTTGTTGGTGTGATATGTTATGGTATGTTATGCTTAATGTGAAATTATTTTTTATTTATAAATCATTGTGTTGATCCTTTATATTGAAAGGTGGTATTCTTAAACTTAGTCTGGTACTAACTGAGGTGTGTATGGTCACTCACTAGGGTGGATATCCAACACCCAAGGGTGTGATTCTTCATGGAAACCTCCCCCAAAGAGTATTCCTATTAGGACAATAATGAGAGTAGGAGGATAGTGACAACATGAGTCCCTCCTCCAATAGACCTTGGGCTAGAAACTAGCACCGAGGGTATAATATAAATATAAATGGGAGGAATTTCCCACTTGAAGAAAGAATAGAAGAGATAGATAATAAAAAACACTAATAAAATTATTCTCTTAAAGATAAAATAAATCCCAATTACATAAATTTAATGTCAAACAATACCAAAACAACTGAAAGGTTACTACAAGTACCAAAAGATAAATGAAGTATTGACCATGAAGCCCAAACATCTCCTTAAAACCCACAAGCTATTAATATCCATCAGAGTCTCTAACTTTCTCATACTGACCTGAAAAAAAAAATTATATATATGTAGGGTGGGCATGACATGTATACTCAGTAGGATCCTCCCCAAATCCTCTCATGAAAAAAGATAAAGAAAGCATAATAAATCCTAGTGAATGAAAAGTGAAACTAAATCATCTCCTAAATAGGTATAAAAATTTCCTAGCCTAACCATAGATATATATCACCAATTATCACATAAAATAGATCGAACATTATAGTAATAAAACAAAAATGGTACCCCGCTACCGCTTCCTCGCTGGATTGTTTCTCTTCCACAACATCGCACATCTGGAGCCATCACTCTCCAAAAGAAGTTATCCCATAAACACCTAGGTTTCCTATCACAACATGAACCTCATACAACACATCATATCATCATCTCATGCCTCATATCCATGCAGTAAATGAGTAGTTTTCAGGATACACCATAGCCTATATGATGTGTATCATACATTGGGTATTATACCTCAATCCATTAGAGCTCGTACACTGAGTAAATACCTTGATCCATCACAAACCATGCACATCATACCTATAATAACCATTTGGATACTATATATGAAGATATTTGTGTGTGAAATAACTTCAATCCATTAAAACCCTATAAAAACATATATAAGGGAAACAAACAACTGTGGAAACTAGAACATAACACTACCAGGAGAAGAGAGTGGGGTCAAAGGGTTTAGTCAGCCATCTGTCCCTCGCCAACCTAGATATTAGGGTAGACACACTCCCAAATTCCATTTTGTGACAATCACCCTAACCGAAAAAGGGTGGGTAGTGTATGAAATAAAAAACATACAGGATATAATATAGCTCACAACCATACTATGCACAATAACCTAGTTCTAGGATCAACTGCCGTTATCGTCACGCAGAAACCTAGTTTCCATCCACTAATAAGAACTAGATATTCTATAAGTAAAAAATCATTTAATAAAAACATTCAAGTTATTACATTTCTTATTCCCTTTTATCATTCCACTTCATGTTAATTAACTCATTAAACATTAATTAACAATTAACATTATTCCAATATAAATTTAGTTAACTAAAAAAGTGAATTCCATTCCCTCAAGACATAATCAATCTGAATCCATAGTTTCTCAAGATTAACATCATTAGAATTCCAACAAATCGTAACCCCATGGGTTAAGTCATTTATAAATCATTATTAAAATTTCAATAATTACGCGTAATCTAGGAAACATCTTATGAAACCATAAAAATAGATTTAACCAAGCACATCCATCTCCCTCAATAAGTGGTGAAAGGAATGCAGATAAATAAGAAAATTGGTCATATATCCACAAAAAAAATTCATTCACAAGAAAGAATCCCAGATTTCATCACAATAATAGGTAATCCCATCCTTAAACTATTACATCATCTCTAGATCCATCCTCAACACCATCATGTATATCACCATGCATCTTGTTTCCATAGGCTTCAACTTCTTCCACAATATCCCGGACTCCCCATCTATATGTCATCAGTCATCCCATTCTCACATAACATCACATAGAAATGCTCATATCCTGAAAACATAGAATCAATAAAATAAAAAATGTATTCAATAAGAAAACTAGGCCTAAAAACAAGGCATTTATCCTTTACATGAAAGCAGGCTCTCAGGGCCTTAAACCCAAGGCATTTGACCTTCATATGAAAATAGCCTCTCTCTTAGCCTCAAAATTTTATCTTTAAAAACAACTAATTTATATTCTATATTTAATTAACTGATTAATTATTCATGGGTTTCAAATATGGGAAAACTAAGGTATTAGATATAATAAGCTATTAAATTAATTAAATTTTCTTTATAGAATTTTCCACCTTTAACAAAATTTAAGGAACAACAATTAATTAACATACCTTTTTAATCTCATTAACATTAATAAGAATTTTTTATTATTATTCTTGATCTAACACTATTAACACATGGATGAGAAATTAAATTAAACATTAATTTTTCATTAATTTGATTACCATAAAATTATAAGAATCAAATTATTCATTAAATAACTCTTTATGATCATTAGCTAATTAATTAATTTTGGATTTATGTTATTTAAAAATTTCATCAAGAACAAAATGTTAACCTAAGAATAATAAACATGATAATAGGAATATCATAGATAAAACAATATCTAGAAAATCAAGAGCCAAGTCATTATCACGATGAAAAGAAACAACATGTGATTACTACAACCAAAACTAATTTAATTATTTAGTTAGTATTAATCATTATTAGGTTAATTATACCACCATCAAATGGGATAAATCATGGTCAATTTCTTCTTTCATGTAATTAAAAAGGATAATAACCAAATCCCCTACCTCAAACTTCTGATGTTCTTGAATTGTAAATTAAACACCAACATGGATATCTAATCACCTCCCCTGTAAAGAAACTACGATCCCCTAAGTATTTCATTCCATGAATGCACTGGAAAATGAAAAAGATAACTCCATTAGAATGATGGAGCTAAAACTCCATAGCATGGAAAGATTAATGGGGGAAAAAGATATCAAATAGAGAGAAACATATATAAAATGGAGAATAAACTATCTCATGTTGTAAAGGATTTCCCTCCCGAATTCATGGATTGAGTTCGATTGAAAGGAGCTTCAAATACAATCAACAATAAATATAGAGTAACTAGGTTTTGAATGGATTAAAACTAGGTTTTTATGGGCTTTGGGGTATTTATAGACCCACTCAAAAATAGTGTTCTATGGAAAATCACACTTGACCATGCCATAGAACCGATTAACACAATGGAAACTATGGAGTAGTGTAAGGTAGCATGCCATAGCCACCTTGGTAAAATCCATGTTCAAGATCCATGACTACCTCTTCACCATAGATCCTATTAACCTAGGGTAGGGATTGTGATGTAGCCTAAATCCCATGTTGTAGACACCCCTAACTTGGCAGAACCACCCAAAACCCCTATACCATAACCTCTTTGCTCTATGTTGAACTGCTTGACACTAGGGAAGGTCTTATTCCATAGCCAACCACCATGATGAAGCCAGGACTAAAAAGGAAGTAGCCCTGATTTTCTTTCCTGATCCCTCCTATGTCTTAACCATAATTCTCTATATCACAGCTAAAACCCTTGTGTTCCATCCCAAGATCCACACTACAACCCTACCAAAAATGGGATTGGCAGTCCTATATTCCCCATTTTCACCCCTTCCTCCTCCAAACTCCTTGGATCCTACTCTAGGAAACTCTAACACCCAAAAATCAAAAAAGGAAAGGGTTATCAATATTTTTTCTATTACATGACATATATTTTTATTATTTATTTTAGATTATGATTATTGGTATATCACTTCATACGTGAACATATATATTATTTATTTATTTAGGGAAAACATTAGTGTTTTCTTATTGACTTTAACTCACACCATGCATAAAAATATAGATGCATGTGTATATTTCATGATTAGGGATAAAAGTAAGGGTAAGGTCCATAATTTGGATAGAAGATTAGGATGGATATATATAGTTGGATATGGGGTCAAACAAATTTATAAACTTTATTTTTTAGTTGTTTCATTTTTCTTTTATTCCTTTATTATCTTTATATATGATCATACTATGATTTTATCTTTATTAAATTTGTGTGACTCATGTGATATTAAAGTTATTATTTTTATATATAATTTGGTATATTGTTTATTTTTTGGTTGAATAATATATTTAATGTTCATATTTTTCAATTCATTATGATTGATGATTAATTATTTTGTTCTTATTTTATTCATTGTTATCTGAACCATAGGGTATAATATCTCTCTATTTCTTATAGACCCTCGCTACTAAATGAATCCCTCTTGTTTATGGGGAGGTGAATTTTAGGTCATGTAGTTCCATTAGTTCAACCACAATTTGGGTGATATTTTATGAGAAGATACAGTAAGCCTTACTTCAATATTATCTGGTTTAATGACTAGAATCAATGGTTTTTAACACTCTAATGGATGTCATTACCCTCAAGAGAACAAAATAGAAGACTGTAAAGGAAAATAAAAAACTAAAAACTGAATAATAATGAATCTATAAATAAATAATATTATAAGTAATAAATAGTAAAATAATTTCATATATCAAGTAATATAATATAACTACCTATTTAAAAACAACTATTAACTACAAAATACAAAAACAAATCTCAGGAACCTAGTATACCTCAGTGGAATATGAATCAATCCCCAAATAAAAATATCCAACTGTAAACCATGATCATGAAGTTAACACTTCCCGATACCTATACTAGCATGATCCCATAACCCTATATGTAAAATTAAGGGTTTGTATATCCATATAATTAATAGGTCATCCCTAATTTATTAAAAACAAAGTCGATATTGTGCATAAATAATAATCAAAGTAATAACATCATAATATATAGGTATAAACTCGTAGATAAATACCACCTAGGGGAAATTTAGGTTAAATATCAGCTATAAAATTATATCATCCTCAAAGGCTCATAACGTACTACATGTAATTATAACTCATTCTAAAAATCTACAAGACATTATTCATATTTTCAACTCATAAAATTATTTCATTACTAAACTCATCATAATAATCACTCCCAAAATAAAAAATTGTGCATAATATAACACTATCCATCAAACATAAAAAATATCCCCCACAAGCTAGCTCACACGATCTAGTACCTATGTCTATAATGTATTTCATACTATCAACAACCCACTATCAAAAATACACCACATCATTATCTAAAATTGATCTTTAATAAATATCTAATTAACCCTATCACCAACCATATGTTGGGTTCCACCCAAGGAAAATGCCTTTAGGTGGTGTTTGTGTAGAAAATGGTACACTTATCATTAAAATAATAACAAAATATAATAAGACACAATTCCTATAATTCTATCACAATAATAAAAACATAAATAAAAATAATCACCATACCATCCATATCTTCATCATCTAGAAACACATATCTATTACAAGATCAAGGCAACCTTACCAATAAGGTCTCAATATTATATTATATACCAACTAATCCATTCTATATTCATGTGAATTTCTCATCATCACCATGACCAAACCATTTCATTGAAAATAAAAAACCATGTTTTCATCACATTAAGTATCTCAAAATATATAATTCTTCAGGCTTCTCTTATATAGTTAACAATATTTCCAAGGATATATCATATAAATGTCGTTCACAAGTTGATCATATTATCATGTTACAGAGTGTATCTTTGGATAATCCACCATCTATCATAGAATCAAAATAATTTTATATTACCCACCTATAATCTAGAATGAGATAGATATGAGTATCTTAACATATGTTATAGTATCATAGCATAACACCCTAATCCAAAGTCGACCTAAAACCACATCAAATAATAATTAAATATCATTAATATAGAAAGGAAAAAAATCACCCATCAATTTCATATTATAAATATGATAATGATACCAGTAATATAACATTAACTATCATGTATTATCACCCTTTCCATCTAAAAATCTAGAAAAATTATTTCTCATCTCATAATACTAGTATAAGTTTTATTGTTTCGTGTTATAATTGAAGAGACCTTGGAATTATTGAAGGAGTTGTCTTTACATTCATCTATTTGTGAGAAGTGGAGAACATGTTTTAAGTATTGATTGAGTATCCAAAAACACGTGATTCAAGAGTTATGGATTGAGTTGATTAAAATTGTTAATATATCAAAAATTACCTAGTTTCATATAAGTCATTTCAATAATGGGACACTAAGATTATAGAAAATTCCTAGTAGTATATGTGTGTTTTTTGACCTATATCAGATTCAATTTCAGTTTTCATAAGTATCATTGGACCTATGTATATGTGATTTACACTTGGAATATGAGTCATGGATCTCAATGTATGTGTCATTGGAAGCTACGTATATGTCATCTCGACCTCTATAATTTTCATGATAGTATTATAAAAAATTAAAATATGGTTAATGAATATGAAGTTTCTAGAATATTCTTCTGAATAAATACTAAATTAGGATATTTTCATGTATTATTAATTATAAATAAAAAACCATAATAAATTATAATTTAATCTAAGTATACAATATCAAATTAAAGTTGATGTCTTTCTATGAATAAATTTTATCATGCCACAAGATCAAGATCCATGTTATAGTGTTGTGTGACTTCATGCACACATGAAGTTTTTTAAATAATTAAAGGAATGAATTTTATGGGGAAGAAAAATATTGTAATATTCAAATATTTCATGGGATTTTTTAAGTTAATCCTTAAGGAAAGTATTTTTTGATATACTTAGTGATTTCAAATTGAAATATTTGAAGTCATCCCTTACTAATTCTTAAGGAAAGGAAGTTGCGGTTGTTGACTAGAGATTTGATGAATTCAATATTCAAGGAGTATTTTTATAATAATTATGTAAATATTATTTTTTAAATTCTAATAATTAAATATGAAATTAATATGTGAAGAGGAAAAATACATTCATGAATTTTGAGAGTGTTTGATATTCTGAAGTATTGAAGACATGGAATTTGAAGAACATCGACATGTAGTGAATTATTTTTTATAAATATGTTGACGAAATATGATTCTAATACCAAAAATATAGATTCTTCATGATAATAAGGAACAAGATTATCTTATGTGTCTATTCTCTCATGTATCGATTCTCTATTATGAACTGGTGAAAGGAAGATCAATCTACTACCGCTGTATTCATATTCATATGGCATTCAAATTCTCTCCTAAAAAAGATCTAGTCTTTAATTCTAAGGAATCATATCATGTTATAAAAATGTGATTCAACCAAAAGTAAGTATGAAATATTCAAAGGTTTTTTGTACTAGGAAAAATAACATTGTTTTTTTTTTGTAATACAAGTTAAAGGATGTCGCCTTCCTTTACATTATACTAAATTTTTTAAATATTATTAAGAGTTAAGGATGTAAACTTATCCTCTATTTTAATAACTATTTTATTAGTGATAATCTAGGCCTTATAACCCAAGAAAAACCTGGAAATGATTGGGATCTCACACTGATGTCGATCATTATAAAAATACATGCATGTTGTTTCATTTTTATTATTATTTTATAGAGGTGAAGAAGTAATTTTAAGAGTGGATCAAGACTCAAGCTGGTCATCTAGTCTTAATTCATAAAAGAAAATAATATGTAAAAATAAGCACTATTGATTCCCCCTAGTGGTTTACTAACTGATCTGGGATATTCAAGTGGCATTAGATCTATAATCCCCCTTGAGATCCTACCCTTTATAAGGTTAGGTGTAGAAGGTTAGAGTTTTATGAATTATAGAAAAGTTTCCTTTTTTGATTGGAAAAATTTTCATGTATGGAATAATCAAATACTAGATTATTTTTTCTCATAAGGTTTGTATGTTCATAATTGTGTTACTATGGGATTTCCGCCCATTAAAATTATGGATCTGTGACATTTTTTGGATAAAGAGACCTTAATATTTATGGAAAATAAAATAATGCTACATCTCCATCCCTTTCAGACAAAGTGTAAACAAAAGTGATGGGATTAAAGAAAACCAAAGAATGTGGGACATACCTGAGAACATCTATGAAGGGAACGTCAAGATCAAAAAATCTAAATTGAAAATTTTGAGAGATAAGTTCTAAGATATTCAAATGTATAAGGATGAATCTATTGATGAGTATTTCACTATAGTAAATAACATTTTTGGTCCTATCATAGGATTTAGAGACAAGTTATAAGATTCAATTATGGTTAAAAAAATGATAAATTTTACAAACATATTAAACCCAAAGATTTGTGTCATTGAATATAAGGAAGATATTTCCATTAATGAGTAACAAAGTAGTCTCTTGAGTTATGAAATGATAAAAGAAACCATATTTAAGAAAAAGGATAATGGGTATATAAATTTCAAATACATGAGAAAAATGAAAAATAAGGATGAAGAGGTTGAGTCCTATACTTACTTAGAAGATGATGATGAAATTGGTGAAATCCATAAGAAATTTATGGATTTCATATCAAAAAAATTGAAAATGGTAAAAGAAACTTTTAAAAGAAAGATCCCAATAAAATGATTTATGTGTATTGGTATAGGAAATTTTTATAAATGTTTTATTATAATAAAGAAGAGTGTGTAGTTTTATGATGAGTAATTGGAAGAGAATCCTTAGTAGAGGTCAAAAATCAGATTCTTCAAAAACAATAATAATTCAAGTGAATGAAAGAATAAAATAAGAAAAACAAAGAAAAGAAGTATGTTGAATAAGGAAGAATATTAATCTTACTAAAGTAATGACTCTAAAAATAAGTTTTTCAGAAGATATTTAAACATAATGGAATATTTTTTGAATAGTGGATTTGAGAAAAAGGAAGATATATCAAGCAGTAAAGGAGAAGAATAAGGAGATGTGACTTATATGATTCACATGATGAAATATGAACTTTAAGTATGCATTGATAGAAATACTCAACTCAAGAAATAATTGAAATCACATAATAATAATATGATCAATATAAAGAAAGTTAAATATGATTTTTTTATTATAGAAGATGATCACATTGAGAATATCATGATTCTCAAATTGAAAGTGGTTGAGTAGAAGAAAATCATGAAAGATCTTGAGAAAAAAATAACTGATTAAGATAAAGTGATTAGTAAAGATAAATTAAGCTGTATTAAGGATGAAAATACCCTTATAAAAATGAATAGTGGTTTTCATAAGGTTTAATAAGTTAAGGACAAAAAATTTAGAGCATTGAGAACTCATGCACATGAGATCAGGTATTATTTTTACCTACAATATCAAAAATAGTGAAAAATGTTTCAAATAATAGTGAAAGATATAAATGTAAATCTAGGAAAATTTGGTTAAGATATACCCTTAGAGGAAGTATTATATAGCTAAGATAGTGGAGAGTAATCAAAATAAGTAGTGTTATCAGAAAACTATATTGAAGAAGACTGATATTACACTAAGACAACAAGCGGTTATTTAAAATCAAACTCATCAATTTCATAGATGACCATGTTTTAGGGTATATTTCTCGTGTTTTGTGGACTTTAAACAAATATTATGTTTTCTAGTACAACATGTCTTTAACTTGGAACTAAAAAACTATAGAATTTAGGAAAAGATTCTCAAATTAAGAAGGCAATAAATCTATGAGAAGATGAATAGTTATTGAGAACCCATATGTGATGATTTACCAAAACAAGTTTTAAGGACTTGAGAATGTTTTTAGAATATGTTATCAAAAAGGATTCCATGTAGAATAATGTATTACTATGATTCCAAATCAATAACAGAATATGACTGAGGAAATGGAGATATACTAGAAAATTAAGGGTGGGTGGTCACTTATTATTAAGGTAGATCTTCAGACAAGTAAAATGAGAAATTCATGGATCCTAAAGAGTGGATTCTTATCACACATGAATAGGGAAACAAATATCTTTAGAAACATAAAAAACATGATGATGGAGTAGTAAATTTTCGTAATGTCATTTCTTTAAATAAAAATGGTATTGGGACAACTGAAATTGAGGCCCAAAAACTAATATCAAAATATGTCTTATATGTTGATGATCTCAAATAAAATCTACTCTGTGTAAGTCAAATGTGTGATGATGGTAATGAGGTAATTTTTAGGAGGAACACTTTTCTCATCGATAGAATCAAATATGGTAACATTATCACTTTGGGTGAGAGGACCAATGGAAATCTCTCTCAAAATAGAGACTTAAAAAGTCTTATTACCTATGATCAATAGATGAAAATAATTTCTGGAATAGAAGCATTAGTATTCTTTTTCAGAGAAGTTTGAGAAATATCTACAAGGGTGATGTGGTGAGGAGCTTACCATACATAAAAATAGAAAGGGAAGAAGTTTTTAAAACATGTTAGGAAGGTAAAATCACTCATGGGAGATACAAAAGTGTTGAAATTCATACCACTAAACCTCTTGAGTTGATACACTCTAATCTTTGTGGACTGATGAGAAATAACCCCACTCACGGTGATATTTATTTCATCACATTTACTAATCATTTTACAATACATGACCAATTTTATATTTATAAAACACAATTATAAGGTAGGTATATGTTTAAAACCTTTACAAGAATAGTTGAGAAAAATTAGGGATGTGTGTCAAGAAATTCAAATTTGACAATAGTAAAGAGTTTAAAGGTAGTGACATAGAATACTATCTTGAAAAACATGGAATTAAACACCAGTACATTACTCCATATACACCCAAAAAAATGGAGTGTCTAAGAGAAATAATAGGAGGCTTATAAAGATAGAAAGAATAATGTTTCCATAATATGGTCTCTTAAAATTATATTATAGATAAGTTGTTTCCACAGCTATTCATATTCAATATATATATATATATATAAAGATAATATTATAACATGAATTCATATGACATTTATTAGAAAAGGAATCATTCTAGGGACTAATTTAGAGTTTTGGATAGTACTTTCCTTATAAAAATAAAAAATTCAAAATTGGTAAAGTTTAATGAAAAATATGAGGAGGGTTTCTTTTTATGGTATTTATCAAGTGGGAAAGGATAAAAATGTTAGAAAAAATAGATGAATAAAGTTTTTAAATTATATGATGTGAAAATATATTTATAATAACCCGAAATAATACTCTATATGTAGTTGTTTTTTATAATAAAGATGAAAACAACAAGTATAATTCTGAAGAAGAAGAAGAAGAAGGTGTTTCACAAGTATAATTTGGATCACTGGTTGTAAAAGTTGAGTAAAATCATGCTAGTGATAAGGAGGACGATTATGAGAATAAAAAAATAATTATCAAAAGATGAAGAAACATTTGGAGTTATAGAATATCATTCGAAATCAGTTAACTATAGTAAAAATAATAATAAGGTTATAGTTTGAAAACCAAGCAGTTTTAAACTCATAAATTTCACCATATTCAGTGGATTTAACCTATCAATATAAATAATAGATTAAATATATGTCTAGTGAGAGAAATAAAATTGAAAATAATTCTACATGGGATCTTGTTTTAATACACAAGGAAAAACCATCATTGGAACAAAAATGGTTTTTAAGAACAAGTTTGGAGGATGAATAGTCGATCCTATGTGTTTTTCTGAGGGGATCACCGTGGTGCGATCCATTCGATGAGTTTCAGGATCGAGGTGTGAGCCCCACCCGAGCTGGCATTCGGTGAATAGTGCCTTTTTCTCTGGGTGTCCGTTTCGGACGAACCAGTAGTCAATTCTGTTTATTTTCTCGAGGGGATCGTCATGGTATGATCCGCTCAATGGGTTTCGGGATCATTGTATGGGCCCCACACGAGCTAGCTATGGTGAATAGTGCCTTTTTCACCGGTGCTCCGTTTCGGGTGAGTAAGCAACCTATCCAGCATTTTTTCCCGCGTAGATCGCGATGGGGGCCTCGGTATCAGCGTTGGTTATACGTAGGGTGGCGTTATTGTGGGTAGCTCAGGTTAGCGATGTTTGGACCAACAGTGGTTGAGGGTACTCTCTTGGTTCAGTCCTATGAGGATTCGTGCGGCATCGCAAATCTAGTATAGGCTTGTGATCCTCTTGACAGGATTTTTAATCTATTAGAGTTGTGGTATCCCTCCGGTGGGCCCGGAGAGGGATCCTCTAGAATCGTTTCCCTAGATCAGGTTCTTGGTATCGATGTGACTGCTTATCCACGGGCGGCGATCCCCTATCTAGCAGGTTAACCCCGTAGGGTTTGTGGCATCATTGTGAATATGATCCCCTACGCAGTGGGCCATGCTCAGTAGGGTTGTGGCATTGTCAGGTATACGATTCCCTACTCAACATGAGGATTATGGTAGGGTTGCAGTATCGTTGACTATATGATCCCCTACTCAGCGTGTGGTTTCAGTGGGGTTGTGGTATCGTCAGTTATACGATACCCTACTCAGTGTGTGGTTTCATTAGGGTTGTGGAATCGTCGGTTCAATCCCCTATATTGTGATTTATACCAGATAGGGTTCTAGTATCGTCGTGACCACCTTTACGCAGGCGACTATCCTCTATCAGAGTGACGGGTTCCTGTCAAATTCCAGATCAGGTTGTGGTATCCCCCAGGGGACCCTGGGAGTGATCCTCTATCTGTGAGATCTTTGTATACCGGGGTGGGTTCTGGTATCCCCTAGCAGACCCTAGGAGTGATCCCCTATCCGAGGAGTTTGGTGGTTTTATTGTTTCGGCGTGTTTTTCCTCAGTGATGTTATCCAACGAGAGTGATCTCTTGGGTGATAATCTGAGAGGTTTGAGAGAAACCTGATGGAGTTTATCTCTCGGATGAGTGTCATCTAGGATGATAGTGATCATGGTGTGTACTCTCCTGGTTGTGGATAGTTGATGGTGATGGGGTCGGTACCTCTTATGGCTTGGTGCGTGAGCTGGGTATATCTGGATTGTTCAAGGTGTATGTATGGGCATACACCTGAGTTGAGCTGACTAGTTGTGTTTAGCCGAGGACGGTCACGAGATGGAGTTTCTCTCTCGTCTAGGTTCCCTCTGGCTGGGATGAGCGGACTATTGCCTTTCAGTTGCTCTCTTTTGTTTTGGGTTTTTGGGGTACCTACTGAGTATGTTTATACTCACCCCTGCATGGGCTTTGCCCACAGATGTTTGTGTTTTGTGCAGACTACAGGCCTTTCGATGGACTCCCAGGAGGACCTAAAGCAGGCGGAGCTGAGTGAGCGAGACTGACCGGGGTGTTTTCCGGTGTGGTGCCGAGGGAGCTTTATGGCGGGTGTTTGTGGCAGTTTTCCCCTTCTTCCAAGCAGGTTGGATGTGCTTTGTAGTTTTCTTTTGGTGGGCCTTGTTTTTCCCTTTTGTACTTTTACTGTTGCACTCTGGTTTGGGATAGATGTATGCATGCATTTACTTTTCAGTTTCTATATCTTTGCACTGTTTCATGGAGGTGTTTGTGGGTGCGTGTGTACAGGTACCTTAGGCTAATGCCTCCCATGTGTGTGATAGCCTACTCGACACTAGTCAGCATCCGCTAGCCTATTGGAGGTGGGCTTGGGGAGTCGCGTCTCGAGCCCCGTTGGGTCGGGTCGTGACATAATAATCAAGGAAGACTTTTTAGAAACAATAAAAAACTTGTATATAATGGTTATTCTCAAGTTTAATGAGTGGCTTTTGAAAAAATCTATGGTATATTTTCAATATTGGAGGCCATAATAATGTCCCTTTTGGTATAATTATATAGAAAATATAAAATCTATAAGATGGATTTCAAATCTTCATTCTTAAATAAAGATCTTGAATAAGAAGTGTATATTTACAATCTTGAGGGATTTATGCTTGATAATGATGGATCAATGGTATGTGAATTAATTAAAGAATTATATGGCTTAAAGAAATCATCAAGGGTCTGGAAGTTAAAGCTTGATAATATTTGAGAGAGATGAGATTAAAAAAAGGGAAAGTTGATAGAAACTTATATATTAAAGTGATGAGGACAAGTGCATGTTGTTATTATGTATGTTGATGATATAAATTTTACAAGTGATCATGATAATTATTTTCAATATTTTGAAAATAAAATGAAGTACTAATTTTAGATATCAATAATGGATGATATTATATATTTCTTGAGGATATACTCCATGCAAGGAGGTAAATTTATTTTCTTATCCCAAGAAAATTAATCTAGAGAGTTGTTGAAGAAGTTTAAGATGGAGGAGTTGAATCTAGTGTATGTACCCATTCAAGTGGGAATAAAGTTTTTTATAAATGGTAGAAAATAAATCAAAAATTAAATATAATTTAAATGAATGATTTGGAGTTTTCATTTTCTTATAGGTTCTAGACAAGATATTGTATATGTTGTGAGTCTCTATGCTAGATATCTGAGTGACCCGAAGGAGTCACATCTTATGGATACCAAAATATTTCTCAGATACATCAAAGGTACTATGATCTATGTCATGCTATGCAAGAATAGAAATAATATGAATCTATCTAGGTTGATATATGTTAATTGGGTAAGTGAATATGATGAAAACAGGTTTCCTTCATGTTGAATTCTCCCCTTGGGAGATAGTTGTGTAATTTAGAACTATAATAAATATACCTCAATCACACTGAGTACCACAGAGGCCAAATATGTTTTTATTACTAGTTTTTGCACTCAAATGATCTTGGTGAAGAATAACCTAAATGATTTGTGGTTGAATGCATATAAACCACTCATAATTCATTGTGATGTGATAATAAATGTTCTATATAAATCTTTAAAAATCATATACAATACTCAAGGTCCAAGTATATTGATATATGGTATCATTTCATTAAAGATAATATGGACACTTATTACATAATGATATAATTTATTCCTACTCAAGACCAGTTGGATAATATTTTTACAAAGGCATTCCCTAAGGAAAAAAATTGAGTATCTGGGGTTGAAAATGGGTGTTCAACCCCTCCAAAATAATTAATTATAATTAAAAGGAATCCCCACAATTCCTTGTATTATTTTTTTAAAGGGGGATAATTAATGTCACAACTATTTGCTTGAAATATGGTTTGTGTGCATTTATATCCTCTTATATAGTGGTTTAATTTATTTTTAATAAGAGGATATTGTTTTAAGTAGTGAGTTCATGGATATATGGGGATATCATCTTATCACTTGGACAAAAACCTTTGTTTTCACCAAGAGATGGATTTGTATCTCAAATACTACTTTAACATATATTGTGGTGTTAGGATTTTTATCTCTTAAAAAAGGCTATGATTTGGTGTTTCTTAAATGAGAGGTTGAATTTCAATAATGGATGCTTGAAATATATGTATGGTTTGACAATAAATCTATAGGGGGAGATTGAAGTGCCCTTCGAATTGTTGAAAATTTGTATTTTTTATCAACCATTTTTGAGAAGTGGAGAACATTTTTGAAGTGTTGATTGAGTAGTCCTAGATATGTGTTGTAGGATTTTTGGTTTGATTTGATTAAAAACTATTTAAATATATAAAAGTACTTAGATGTGTATGAGTTATTTTATTACTAGTTCACAAAGTATTTGGAAAATTCATAGCAGTGTATGTGTGTTCTATAACCAACGTACAAGTGAATTTAAGTTTGTCTAAGTGTCAGTGTACCTATGTATGTGTGATTTACTCTTGGTGTACAAGTCATTTATCTCAACCAATGTGTCATTTGATGTTGTGTATGTCTCATCTAGACATATGTATGTGCCATTACATATGTAGAAAATTGTCAGATATGTTTGAATTGATATGGAGTTTGAATAATATTTGTTCTAAATAAAAACTAAATCAGGCAATGCTCATGTGATGTTCTTCATCGATCAAACATCCTAAGAAATTATGATCCAAGCAGAGTATATAGCATCAAATCGATGGTGATTTTTTTTTGTGAAGAAAGAGTCTCACACAACAATATCAAGATCCATATTTCATTGCTACGTGATCTCATGGACATGTGGACATTTTTTAGAATAATTAAATGCATGGATTTTGTGGAAAGAATAAGATATAAATATTCAAATATTGTGTGGGATATTTTAATTTAAATCTTAAATAAATGATTTTGTGATATCCTTGGATATTTCAAAATTTCAATATTTTAAATCATTCCATACTGATTCTTAAGGAAAAGAAGTTGAGGTTATTGACCATAGATTCAATTCACTTGATATTCTAGGATAATTTATATAATAAATGGTTAAATATAATGTTTTTCATTCTTGGAATGCAATATAAAAAATAATATATGAAAAGTAAAAAAGGAGTTCATGAATTTTGAGAGGTTTATATGGAAGTGTATTAAAGAAATATAATTTTAGGAACATAAACCTATGTTTCATTCTTATTTTCTAAATATATTTAGGCAATATGATTATACTAATACATATCCCAATTCTTGTTGTTGATAAGGAAGAAGAACATCTAGTGTGTGCAAGCTTTTATATATGAGTTTTTTATTCTAAACTAGTGAGAGGGAGATCAATTTACTATTATTGTATTCATATTCATCTAGCAGTCAAATTATCTCTTGAAGAAGATATATTATTTGGTATTGATATACCATATTCTATTTTGAATATCTGATTCAACCAAGAGAAATGAAAAAAATTTCAAAGGCTAGTGGTACCAGGATAAACAAAATCATTTATTTACTATTATAGTAAAGATTAAAATATGTCACCTACCCTTACTCTATATTATAGTTTTGATAGATTATAAATAGTCAAGTATGTACACTGACCCTTTCTTTTAATCATAATTATATTAGTGATAATCCTAGTTTTGGAACCCAAACTAATCTTGGTAAGCATTGGGATCTCACATTAAGGTTGAACCTTATAAAATCCATGTGTGTTATTTGATTATTATCATTCTTTCTTATGGGTGAGGAAAATATTTTAAGAGTGAATAATAACTCTAATGGGTCACATATGTTTTATTTCTAAAATAAAATAATTTTTAAAAAAGGGTACCACAGATCCCCTCCCACTCAATGGTGTATTAACTTATCTAGGCACTTCAATAATGAATAAAAAAATCAAATACTATAGTCATATTGATTTAATAATTAAAAAAAATTCATCATATTTATCCCCATGATCATGGATCTCATGATAAGATACTCATACATCATATTCAACATAATATTCATCATATTTCCTATACTCATACTCATGTGCAAATATTCCTTTAGAAATTTCTCTATCTTGGGAGCTCTAATCGACCCCATGAAAGTTATCATTATATTATACTTATTAAAACAAAAAAATGTTTCCATTAAAATGCTACCAAGTCATGTCATAATTAATAACATTTTCCAATAAATTATAAAAAAAATATCTCTTGACGACCTTCGATGTCCTCTAACACCTCATCATCCTTATCAATACAAAAACAAGTGAAATAATTGTTTATTTTTAAAAAATAAGTATTGGGGAAATTTATATTTTTATTAATTTTTAGAAAAAAATATATCAATAAAATAAAATAATAGGAGGATATAGCTATTGGGGAACATGCCTAGTACTCACCACCTTCCCCCCTTGCATCACCTGGGCCATGCCAATCAACTCGAACAACCTCCAATTAACCAAAATATCCTTAATGTTCAGTATAACTACTTATCATCCCACTAAACCATGTGGTATATCCCATTTATACATATATCCAATGTCATATTCCATAATTCCATCTCTCTATAACTATGTAATGAATTAAATGTCTCCCCTTATTATCCACTCCATCTCCCTTAAACTCAACCCTAGGTTAACCCTAATACCACATGATCCCCTAACCAATTTAAATGTCGGTTCCTTTACTAGAGAAACCAAATTCCACTACAATTCCATATCCTTTATATTTATAACTTAACCACCACACCAACCATTTCTTATTATATAGGTATGTGACATCAACGCCCTATTCATTTCGCATCTGGATTCAATTGATGCCTCCTTCCTTTGATATATCTATATAAAATTCCACACAATCACGCTTGGTATATCACAAGGAACCTAGATCCACCCTCTATTCACCTTAGTCTCCCGTCATTTTTGGATATTTATAACTATAAACCCTTTTTTAAAACCCCCTTCTCATCATTTCTCAATAGGTCATCAAATACCAGGAATGATGATAGTGCTTTTGGTTTCTCATAGATGGTTGTGTCTAAGGGGAATGGTGTTGGTAATCAATGGACACAATATAATTCATGTTAAGGGAGGTATTATTTGAATGAATATACAACCACAGTATTCATCAAATTAATCAGTAGTGAATAATATAATAATAATAATTTAATTATTTTCTAAGATGAAATTACCAAAAAAACGTATATTCGAACCATGAATGATAATTACACTACAATAATTAAGATGTGTAAACATGTTTGAAAAGTTTTTTTATCCTACTATATGGTACTATCATTATCTTATCTTAGATATTTTATATTACATCACCTTGATTCACTTCAAAATTAGGTTTAATGAAATGTATTTAATTATTTATAGAAAATGAGCCTGGTATAGACTCAATGCCTGCTATCAAATTAACTGAGTGTCAAATTAAACTATATGCCCTAATTAATACTATACTAATATAATTTCAATATAATTATTCCTTTAAAATATTCCATTATTGTGTACCAAGATTAAATAATCTACATTCATGTCATTTAAATAATTAAAATAATTAATTAAAATTGTACTAAAAAAACTCCTCAAAATAATGTCAAACTTTCACACCATGGTAAAAATTATATATTTAACTCAATGGAACATTTAAAATTTAATATAAGATCGTTATCTATGGTAAAATGATATTTTTTGTCCTTATGTGTGAAATAACCAAAATACCCTTAGAAATTTCTTGAAGTTTGAGACTAATATTCTTATGCATATAAAACTTTTTTTATACATGATCACCTTGAATTATGCATGATATATATTATGACCTCTTTACTATATAGTAATATTGATAATGATACTTATATAATATTACCTAAAGGATTAAAAATTCAGGTTTCATGTTTTGAATCTTGATAACTTTATTTCATTAAATTTAATAAATCATTAAATAGATTAAACAAGTCAGTGTGTTTTTGTTATAATTATTTGTGTAAATATTCAATGAAAGGGAGTTATAAAAACGATTTTATTTTTCTATGTGTATATAAAGATGAATGGATTTGAATTATTTAGTATTGTTTTATATGTTTATGGTGTACATATTATTTGGACCTTCAATGATATTTCCAATGAAACATAATATTTAAAAATAATAATTTTAATGAGGAAATTTTGGAAAGACCTATCTCTGCCTTATATTACAAATTGAATAGTTGTAAGATATAATTTTTTTCATTTATCATTATATACTAAAAAATATCTATAAATTTTTTTATATGGATAATTCATATCCATTAAGTGTATTGATGGTTTTATGATATCTTGATCAAGATAAAGTTATTTTATAACCATAAGAGGATAATAAAGAATAAATTATTCCTAAAGTACCATATATCTATGTTTTAATATAATTAGTATAAATATAAAATATAAAAGTCCATATGTATCATTTTTTATTAATTTAGCACGAATACCTAAAAATTCATTTTCATGAGTTTATAATATTTTTAGATTAATTGATCATTATTTATTAAGGTTTATAATTGAAATTTTATCTTTTAATATGATAATATAATACTTTTATGAGACTTCAATTAAGCTTTTAATCAGGTTTTTACCCTTTAGTGTGATTTTTATGGGAATCATAGATAGTTATATTTTTAGAGTTTTAGGGAATTTTGATTATAGTTATTTAATTTGATGTATGGGTAGTGAAGGTTCAATGGGAGTAAAATGGTAATTTATAATATAGATATTTGTGATATTATTTTCTGTATGGTATTTATTTTTTATGGCTTGGTGTTCTAGAAAACAAAAAAGGAGTAACATCGAAATCAAGGTGGAATATTAGAACGGTGTGGAATAAGATTTTTACTTGAATGGATTATTATTCAAAAGAAATAATTAAGTGGTGTAAACTAAACTTATAAAGTTAGTGTGGGTAATTTAAAATAAAATATAAGATAGTATTTGAGTGTGTTATTGATCAAGGATTTAATTTTTCAATAATTTATGAACTTTTATGCATTGGGAATTGACTCTTAGTATATAGGATTTTTGTATAAATATAGTGGTTGAGGGGATGATTTCTTCATATTGAAATACTAATTACTATCTCGTGATGTTTTCTATTTGAACCTCCAAATTTAAAGATTGTGAATCTTAGTGATCCATCATACCATAGATAATTATCTATATTTGTGGAAGCAAATTCAAATCATACATTTTTTAAGTTAGTTGTGCATAGAGATTGATTCATGATGTGGTTCAAACATACCATCATAAATTTTATTTAGGTGACTCTAACTTTTATTTACCATAATTTTAGATTATATCATACATATTTTTATATATGGTTTATAGTTATAATAATTTTTCAATAGGTATGTTATGTAAGTTCTAATAATCCTTGTTCTATTTTATTACTCTTTTTTATATGAGTTATGAACATTCTTGATATAGTATTGATGTGATGAAATCAAAAAATTGGATTCCCCAAGGATGGCATGCTTATAATTATATAAAGTCTTTATATTTGAATCGTCATTAAACATTTTACTTATTTTCTCATTATGATGTTATAGTTTACGGATGCTACTAGATTATTTTTGGTAGTGATGTAGGGTTAGAAATAGAAGTGAATATTGTATTACATATATTTGAAGTCAAAATGTTTTATTCTAAAGGGTATGAACATATGTAGTATTATATGTAATATTAAAAGATATTTCATTCTAAATCATTGATATTATATTTTATAGTTTTAAGGGTGAATTTTTGAAGTATATGATATATAGTATTGAAGATCAGATAGTGGAAGAAGAAAAAATATTACACTATATAGTATTAAATAATCTTATGTTTCATGCCTGATAGTGATAAAATATTTATAAACTATAGGTTATAATAATGAATGATATTTTATTCCATATAAGGTGAGTACAAATTGTGAAATTTCATATTAATAGGTTCTGGTATGATATTTAAGTGGTTTTGAAAAATAATATATGATAGAAATAAATATAAAATATTGAAATATAAGGTAAAAATAGACGGGAAAGTAGGTTCTCATTATTTATTATTTAAACTTAAGATATATAGAATTAGTTATTATATTCACTCTTATGGAATTTATATCGTATTATATTTTAGGTGGAGGTTAATGTTCATTATTTAATGTGTATATTTGTAGTTGGATGGGTGATGATATGAATTTACTTGGATAAAAAGTAATATATGGTTATCATATTATATTTTGATAATTCATCAATGGGTAAGTTTTATTCTACTATACTCTATGAAGCAACCACTTGTGTTGGACATGTGTGACCCAACATCTATGATCTATTGATAGGTCGGTCACCACCCCCCCCCCCCACTCTCCCTTCAATGATGTTGTATTCCCTTATATGAAATTTTGTGGATGATGATGTGTATTATGATGTCACAATTTATGGAAAAGTGGTTCTTTGTGGACTATGGTTATTTTACAAAAGGGATGTGTAATGCCCTGAACTGAACCACCGGGTCCAAGATGGAAAGTCACATGACCTCATGTTCACCTCCCCATGCACAAGGGGCTACCAAATAGCATCGAAGATCTAATTACATTAGTGGGGAGACTATACCCTCATTATCATATCCTTGAACAAATAATAATATAATAAAATATAATAAAATATAATAATCATATTAAACATGTAGAAAATATGTAGATAGGAAAAAATCCACACAAATAAGTAAACAAGTCTTCTGGTTTGGAAATCAAATCCCAAGTATAAGTGAAAGAAAGTAAATAAATTAATTAATAGTAGTATTCTCATATATACATCTCGATACCACTCCCAACTCCATGCACCTCAACTCAACCGTCTATCATATTCCCCTTTCTAGATCCCTATACATGAAGCCTGCATGCACATCAAAATGCCTATATGGGGTGTGAGTAATGAATCCCAAAAGGATACCACTAATGTATCCTTAACCAAATTTACACATATATAACATGTGTATTCCAAGATAATAATATATTTGAAATCAATGTAAACAATCATATACTAAGAAACCATGTGTTAACCAAGACACCACAAGCCACATCCATACCTTCTTCAACTCCATGTCAGAAGGATGGTCAAGATGTTAGAAAGGTCAAGAATTATCCACAAGGATGATGAAATGTCACTCAACATCTTCAAGGCATCGCGTGGGTATGCTACTCAGTATTCACAAGACATTGAGTTTCTGCATGTCCCTCAATATCTTCAAGGCAACAAGTTCTATCCAGGCCACAAATTTATCATGCTCATACCTGATGTAAGGGGTCCACCATCCTTATCATCGCGCATAATGTGCACTCCCCCTCTAAGGGGTAATCATTCCATGATGGTCACCTATCATGATATAGCAATAATAACCTTCAATTACATGGTAATACACATAACATGTAAGATACTAATAAGACAAGCATATCATAGAATCATGAGAATATATTAGAACCATATAACTTGTGATCATCATCAAGCATGCTAACTACTACTATAACAATACTCATGGAAACAAGGATCGTACATGGGTATCCAAGCAACACACACACCCATAAGAAATCACCATCAATTATAAAAAAATTATACAAACACACAAGGAATCAAGGTAACAAGTGAATACAAGGTCCTTAAATTATAATAAACTTCCTACATAACGGTTTTTGATGAGTGGATTAAATGTTTGTTAAGGAAACAAAAAACAAACACATATCATACCCATAGAGAATTGATCACACATCAAGGATTTCTATCCCTGGTTCCAGTTAATCATGAATGAAGTTTATAATGGAGACTCAAGAAAATTCCAAGTAAATAATGTCATTATAGAATCATATAACTTAAGGTGTCCATCAATGGAATAAATTTTTAAGTTGTCAAAGGAAGGAACACCAATTCAGGGGATCCATTTTCATTCGAAGAACAGGTTGTAAATTCATTTTAAATTATATAATAGGGACTTAAGTATATCCAATAATCATTGATCCATCATAGATTCATTGATGGAAAAGTGATTCAAGATGAGAGTCAAGAAGAAGAAGAATGGTCATTTTAAAGAATCTTTACCCAGAAACATCACCATTATTGAAGAATTAATCTATGTTCAAAGAGACTTCATTGTTTACATTTCAAATCCTCCACCAATATACC
The DNA here is from genome assembly GCA_963277665.1 of Viscum album. Taxonomy (NCBI): domain Eukaryota; kingdom Viridiplantae; phylum Streptophyta; class Magnoliopsida; order Santalales; family Viscaceae; genus Viscum; species Viscum album. The sequence goes on from OY728156.1 coordinate 1,738,075,429, forward strand.
ATGGAATTTTCAATTAATTAAGGTTACATCATCATTATTACATTAGAAATATATTTAGGAAGGTGATTGTTGAACACTTGAAAAACCCTCATTGTCAATGGTAGATCTTGATTTGATCAAGAACCATTTTAGACATACCAATTACATAATTGATCTATGAATAAAGTAGTAATTAATCACCATATCATCAAGGAAAACATAGATCCAACATTGATATATTATTATTTAACAATGAATAAGAGGAAGGTGTAATAGTTCTAAGAAAACTTACTTGTAAAATCATACTAGATTGGTCAAAGGATCATGGATCAATAGAAGTTGGATGGTAGAGATTTAGAGACTAATAGAGAGATATATAATTTGAAATAGGCTCAAGGGTTCATATTTCGTTGTTAAAGGGGTTGGAAAATTCATATAATTAAAACTCATGGGGTATATTTAATACACCACCAAAATGGTTGTACCAGTGAGCCAGTGGGCCTCACCAGCTAGAAGATTCCTGGCTACCAGTTTTTAGGTGGGCCTTGAATAATTTTAAGCATTATTCCTTAGAAACCATTAAGCTAGTGGCTTCCCACTAGCTGGCTGGTGGGTTATGTATCCTTGAAGACCCTCCACTAACACTACCAGTGACCCGGTGGGCATATATTAGCCACCATACAACCTCTAATATCTATAAACTTAAACATACAACCCAATACCCCTATATTATTAATGTAAACCTATAAAACTCCCATTTAATAGATGAAACATCATAGTAATAGTGAATTTCATTAACTTTAAACATCTTAAACATCTAATAATGCTATAATTTCCCCCTCTGATGACTTCTCATCCCAGAGAAGTACCTTCAAAGGTTCTTCTTGAATAACTTGTTCCATTAATCCTAAACATTAGCCTCTAACTCACAAGTCTCATCCTAGATCAATCCATGATTCCATAGAATTCATACTATTAGCACCATCTTCCCTTTAATAATTATCTCACATTGGTCTATAATATGCACTGGGTGCTCCATGTAGGACACATTAGGCTATATCTAAATATCCTCACAATAAATGACATGCATAAGATTATGAATACACCTCAAGATATGTGACACATGAAATAGGTCGTGCATACCTCGGTAGTGATATGGAATATATAGATGGTACTCCACTATCCCAACCTGCTCAGTGATCTCAAAGGGTCTAACATAGAGTGATGTCAGCTTCCTAGGCTTCCTCAAACATTGATTGTAACATCCCAATTCCGGAAACCACCCAGAGGCGCCCCATACCCGATTGGTCACATGGCCTCAAGCACATTTCCTCAAACTCCAGAGGTTTCCAACTAGCAGTGAGGGCCTTGGGTGTGAAAGTGGGGAAATTATGCCCTCATTGGTAGAGTAACACAGCAGAAGGGAAACAGATACACAATAGCAAAAGTAATAAATATCAAACATCAGTAAACAGCAGAAGACTGAAATAACAAACAACTGGAGAACATATATATATAATGATGCATGATACATATGTCTAGAAAAAATAGCCAAACAAGTTAGAATGGTGAAATACAAATAGTACTAAACCAAAGAAAAAAAATAATAGATAAACGGATCCTCAGCATCACAAGTCTAATCTTGGTCTCGTGCTCTCCAACTCCATAGCAAGTCAAGTACCTAAAGTAGAAGGGCGCTTTCCATTGTCTATACATGTAGAAATATAATCTGTTTGGGCCTAAAAACATGGCCCAAATAGGGTGTGAGGCTAAATATCAATAGGAAACCACTTAAATATATGTTTCTAACAATCAGTTAATATATGGCAGGTAAAAGTACAGAAGCACTAAATAAGAAAAGTACTCGGCAGAAACAATTCCACATATCAAAAACAACTAATCAAGCATAGTAACCCTCTAAAAAGTGTATACAGCCTATCCCATCTGGTTCAATTATAATAATATATAAAGACTCTATGAGGAAGCACTCACAGTCAATTCCTCTTATAGTCAAAGGTAAAACAAGACTCTCTGAGGAATATCACACAGTCCGTTCCCCTTATAGTCTAAGGTAGTCAAGGACTCTCTAAGGAAGCTCACATGGTCAATTCCCCTTATAGCCCCACTTTCAAGGACTCTCTAAGGAATCTCACTCGTTTAATTCCCCTCATACCCCCAAGTCGTTCAAGTAATTTAAAGACTCTCTGAGGAAGCTCACACGATCAATTCCCCTTATAGTATAAAGTAGTAAAGGACTCTCTGAGGAAGCTCACTCAGTCAATTCCCCTTATATCCTCAAGTGGTCCTAGGGTCTCTGAGGAAGCTCACTCAGTCAATTCGCCTTATATCCTAAAGTTCTCAAAGACACTCTGAGGAAGCTCACTCGGTCAATTCCCATTATAGTCTACTACACCAGGTTCTCCCGAACCTATGTAGGTCAACAAGCATAGCAGTGCAATATGGCCAAAGTAAACCTACAGAAATACTTTACTAACCAGTCTACAGCATATAAAGCATTTCAAAATATAAACTCTCCACCCTACAGCAACAAGAATGGAAAACAGGCAAGGCGGCCAAGAGATTAAGAATACCCACAGTCGTAAACAGAACATGCATGGGAAACACATACAAAGCATAGATATCAACCCTATTCATGTCCAATTAACCTCTACACAAGCCTATAAGAATGGCAGGAAGGCAACAGGAGTAAAACGGTGAACGTACAATACCTCATTCAAGGGTATTGGGCTAAATTGCACATAATACTCAAATACTTTTAATAGAAAGGCACAAACCACCTACCTCAGGGTTGGGATATCATTATACGTGAACCTCGAGGCTCGAATAGCCCAAGAACACCATAGATCTACTAAAAATTCTAAAATTTTCAACCGAAGATAACATTGAAAAGAAGAGGAATCATGAAATGAGGCTCAAGAAGAAGAGAGAACTCACTGATGTGATTCCAGCACAACCAACGGTGTTCTATTAGGAGGATGGACACTCGCTTAGGGGTTCGTCAAAAATCCACTACTGTATGGAGCTCTCGGTTGACTGAGACCTAAAAGGAGAGCTCTCTGGTGATTAGACGTGACCTCGATACATTTAATGAAAAAAACAAAATACCCAACATGTACTTTTGGAGTACACGGCGTGTACTTGTCGTTTCCGTACTCAGCTTTAAGGGGCCTCCAGGTTGCCCCCACATGGTTGTGTGCATGGCTACTACATGACCAACATATGGATACCCGCGGTAACCGAGTACACAGCATGTACTCATAAAGTACATGTCCTGTACTTTGAAAATTTCTAAAAAAAACCATTTTACTCAAAAATGACCAGAAAAGGAAAACATACCTAAAAAAGAATATTTGGGTTCTTACAAACTTCTACCCTTAAAGAAATTTGTCCCTGAATTTCCCTAGCAAGGCGGCATAGAAGAAGAAACTCGGAACAGCTCTATCCACTGTACTCGTACATCGGCCTCCCTCTCCCAAGTCTCTTCATATACTCGCCCGTGCTGCCATAGCACCCGTACCATAGGAATAGACCTTCCACGGAGAACCTTCATACTTTGATCAACAATCAGGATAGGATGCTTCTCGAATGATGCATCCACTTCCAAATAAACCTCCTCGAGTTGGAAAACATGAGACGGGTCTGAAAAGTAACGTTAAAGCTGAGAAACATGGAAAACGTCATTCTTAGCCAAGTACCTATGTGGTAACTGCAACCGATAGGCAACTTTCCCAACTCTCTCCAACATCTCAAACGGCATGACGTACCTCGATTAAAGCTTACCCTATCTCTTAATCCTATTGTATCCCAAACTTGGTGTGACATGTAGTAAAACCTGATCCCCAACCTCAAACTCCAGAGTTCATCTCTGTTGGTTAACATAAGACTTCTGTCGAGACTGCGCAGTAGCCATCTTCTTCCGAATCAACTCTATCTGCTATGTGGTCTCCTGAACAAGATGAGGTCCAAACAAAGCTGCCTCTCCTGCCTCTAGCCAACATAAAAGTGATCGGAATGGCCTATCATACAAAGCCTCATAAGGTTCCATTTTAATAGTTGCTTGAAAATTATTATTGTAGGAAAACTCCACAAGAGGTATATGTTTCTCCCAAGAACCTCCAAAATCCAGGTTGCATGCTTGGAGCATGTGCTCAAGCACATGAAACGTACGCTCGGACTGGCCATCTGTCTGGGGGTGGTAAACTGTACTCAAAAGTACCTATGTACCCAAAGCCTTATGAAGCCCTTTCCAGAATCGAGAAGTAAGACATGCATCCCTGTCTGAAATGATTGAGTGTGGAACTCCTTGTAGACGTACAATCTCACAGATGTACAACCATCCCAACTCATCAACACTGAAGGTATCCTTGATAGGAAAGAAGTGATCTAACTTTGTAAGTCTGTCAATGACAACCCAAACTGCATCATTCCCTTGAGGTGACCTTGGCAACCCTGTTATTAAATCCATCGCGACGTCATTCCACTTCCACTTGGGAATGGGTAACTGCTGTAAAATCCATGTTGGTCGCTGATGCTCCGCCTTCACCTACCGACAAGTGGAACACTTCATGACAAAACCAGAAACATATCTCTTCATACCTGGCCACCAATACTGATAGTTTAGATCATGATGTATCTTGGTGACACTAGGATGAACTGCCTAAACTGAGGAATGAAAATCCCACATCAGCTCCTCCTGTATGTCTACTGGCTCCCATATGTGCCCTTGGAAATGCAAGATCTCATCCTCGCATATGGTCCTCCCAGGAATAGGGTCCTCTCCTGACATTCATTCTCGTAGGACTAGGCCTTCAGAATCTGATAGCTGCCTCATTTTCACTCGATCAAGAAGAGTAGAGTTAACAGCTACCGAAGAAAGAAATGTTTTCCCCTAACTATTGTGCACTTCCAAATACTTCTTAGATAACAGATCCATAATCTTCCACTCACTACTAGCCTCCTGAACTGCCTATATATGAGTCCTTATTCTCAAGGCATCAACCACTATGTTTCTTTTCCCAGGCGTACAGGCAAGCTCAAAGTCAAAGGACTGAAGGTACTCAACCCACCTTCATTGTATCAAATTCATATCACGCTAAGTGAAAATGTACTTGAGACTCTTGTGGTCGATGAAAACTACAAAGTGATCTCCCAGAAGATAATGTCTCCAACAGCGTAAGGCATGAACAACTGCAACCAACTTGAGATCATGCGTTGAGTAATTCCTCTCATGTGGCCGCAACTGTCGAGACCCATATGCAATGACTCCATCTCCCTACATAAGCAAGCTCCTAGCCTGATACATGATGCATCACAATAAATAGTATAGATCTTGCCCATCTCTAGCAAAACTAGTATTGGTGATGAAGTCAACCTCCCTTTCAGCTTCTGAAATGATGACTCACAAGAATATGACCACATAAACTCTGTACCCTTATTAGTCAAACCCGTCAGTGGTGCTGCTAAGCATGAAAAGTCCTGTATGAAATGTATGTAGTATCTAGCCATCCCTAGAAAACCCTGCACCTCAAAGACGTTCTTCAGCTGCTCCTAGCAAACTACTGATATCACTTTCTTTGGGTCTACTGATACTCCTGTCTCTGAGATAACATAACCTAATAAGTGAATCTGATCCATCAAAAAGTGGTATTTTGAGAGATTAGCATATAACTGATTCTCTTTAGTGTACTCAAAATGATCTCAAGATGGGTAGCATGGTCGTGTCGAGTATGATAGTATAGAAAGATATCATCCAAAAAACCACCAAGAAGGAAATTATAACTGTGAAGTCCCCTGGTCATCTAGATATAGACTAGAAATTTGGGTTGTAACTCCTTCCAACCCATGATGCTCGAGTCCCGCTCGGCTCACCTAGAAATCCCATTCACCCTTATGAAGAAAAGGTTCACCTTCTGGTGATGTGAAACTCACCCTTCAATGATAACAGTTGAGAAATGTCTGGAATGGAACTAACCAGTCCATTCCAAGAATGAAATCATAGCATGTCATCACTAGGACATAGAGGTCCCATAAGAAGTGACACCCACCAACTTGTAGAGGGAACTCCCTTCAATGATGTACACTAGCCGTTCTAGTCCCCAACAAAGTGTCTAGCATCAAGGTATCAACAGAAGAAAAGGTGAAGAGACCAAGGATCTCCACAATAGCAACAGATATAAAGCTATGGAATCCCTTATATCGAAAAGAGAAGAAACTAAAACTGAGGTTACTAAGATCGTACTTCAATTGATAGAGGGTCTGGGATCCTGCTTCTGCTGGGTTTGCTCCACTACAGAAGTCAGACCTGTATCGTGGCCCTGTGACCCTGCCTGACCACTATGAGCTGATCCACCCTGATGTCGTTAAAAACCAAGCGACTGGATACCATGACCACAACCTCCACCTTGGCCTGAATGGCCAAAAGAACACCAGTTCCCAGACTGGTGAGAAACTAATGGTGCTTCCCCTGAACCCGAAGTCATATAATAACCCCTATCACCAGCTGCTGGTGAGAAGATCTGATATAAATGTTGAAGGTGACTCATCTTGCTGCAATATCAGCACTCTACTAGGTCTCTCGGTCAATGTGGCCTCGTATGCCCGCTCTTCCCGCACTGGTAGCACACCACCTGACTACCAGAAGATGCATCCCACCTACCCCGATTTCCTCATGCAGTCTCCCTGTAGCACTTCCTGCTATGAGTAGGAGGAATACTAACTCTAGATGCCAAACCGCCTTGGATCACAGCTCCAAAATCCCTCAGATTACGCTCTGTGATCAGAACCTAGTTGAAGATAGAGGATATCAAAGTCAACCTAAAGATTTTTACCTAATATCGGATGTCATGCCTCAGACCATCCTCAAACTTTTGTGCAAATAACAACTCATCACCTCCTGAAATAGGTGTAAAATGCTACATCTCTGGGAAGCGAGAGGAATACTCCATAACAGTAAGAGTACCCTACTCCAGACTCATGAACTCTTAGGCTCGATCAACCCTCAATGTCTCTGGATATAAGTAATCATAGAAGATGTGCCGAAACTCATCCCAAGACATATTTTGTCAGTGTCCTACCTGTGATATCACATCCCACCACCTCTTGGTAGAGTCTCGAAGCATGTAGTTAGAGAGATTCACTCTCTTCTCTGGAGGTATCTTTAGATGCTCGAAAATTGTCAGCATGGCTTCTAGCCTTGACTCTTCATCCTGGGGTCCTCCATCCCCTAAGAAAGTGGGAGGATGTTGCTGCTGAAAGACCTGTGTCAATTCTACCATCGACAGGGCAGGAGACGGCACTCCCTGGAAGGTCTGCATCATCCTCAAAAATCCCTCTCAGAACTATGCATCAGCACCAATTTCGGGTAGAACGGCTGGTGCCAAGACTGGCACGACAGGAGGATATGCATGTAGTCCCTGATCAGCCATGTCTAGTGTCTGATCATCGCCAGGAAACTGGCGTACAACCGAAGGAGGTTTTGGTGGCATGAATCTGCAAGGTCAGCGCACACCTTCAAACAAGATTATAAAGGACTGAAACCTGGAAGTTTAAGAAGGGAACAAGAGAAAAAAAGCACTCAAATTTTACAAAACATGACTACATGGTGTGTACAATTCCTACAGGGCGTGTTCCCTTAAGTCATTTACATGGGAATGTACTCCTACCTAAACTGGTTGGGTAACACCCCAAACACATTATGTGTTGTCTTACCACATGGTGTGTACTTGAATCCTCTTCCCCTTCCTGATTCCTTTTACATGATTAAGCCACACGGCTCTCCTAAGACAAGACTACACGGTGTGTTCACAGTAGACACGGCATGTACTAAACAAGCTTCATTTGGCCCGTGTTGTTAGTGAAACGTCCTGACACACGGCTCACACTACACAGCGTGTTCAAGGCAGACACGATGTGTATGTGAAAGTATAACACTGACCTGTGTTGTTCATGACATGGCCGGGTAACTGGGTCAGACTACACAGTGTGTTCAATCCTGACAAAGCGTGTATAGCTTAAGGTTTATCCATCAGTGTCATTAGTTACACGGGCAGACATAGGGTCAACACTACACAACGTGTTCAACTAGTACATGGCATATTCCCACCAGACTTTCCCTATCATGTGTATCTACCCACATGGCCTATGACATGGCTAGAGACTACATAGAGTGTATAAAAAGTACATGGTGTGTACTTAAGAAAAACAGTTTCTTCCCGAACAGAAGAACACATGGCATGTAATTAACATTACACGGTGTGTATTCTGGGTTTTTTCAGACATTAAGCCTTAGAAACTACTCTAGAACCCAAAAAAACACTAAAACAAACATTGAAAGTGCCAAATTCTGATCCGTGAGGGCCCATACTCCCCTGCAAATCAAATTTTGGCATCTTATACACGTTATGACATGGAAAACATGGCAATAATTCCCCAAATTCTAGTCCATGAGGGACCATAACACCTCAAGAACAAAAGTTTGGTGTTCATTCAAACAAAATCTTACAAAACAATACCCTATCAAATAGAAAGTATTTTTTTTCAAGGAATATATCACAACAATATGCATATTCTATAAAACATCTATCAGAATAACATGCAATCGCTAATACATCCTAGATGGCATGGAAAGAATGCATAACATGTGATTTCTAGTAATTTCCTATATGATGCATGAGATGGAACACCCTCATCTCATCAGGTTTTGATATAAATAGGACCTCAATAACATTAACAATAACAGCACAAAACATGTGAATCACTCAAGGTGAATTCAAATCAACTTTAAGGATTGAAAAACCAGAAAAATTGCAATTAAATGAGGTAGATTGGATTTTCCCTATACACAGGTTAGCTACTTCTAGGAACAACTTATTACCAAGAACCTATTCCATCTTATCCCTGACTGAAGGCTCCAAACAGAAAGTCAAGAGAAAACAAATCCTTTGATGCCACTTTGTAACGTCCCGGTTCCAGAAGCCACCCAGAGGCGTCCCGTACCCAGTTGGTCACATGGCCTCAAGCGCATGTCCCCAAATTCCAGAGGTTTCCTACTAGCAGTGAGGGCCTTGGGTGTGATAGTGGGGAAACTATGCCCTCATTGGAAAAGTAACACAATAAAAGAGAAATAGATACACAATAGTGGAAGTAGTAAATATCCAACAACAGTAAACAGCGGAAGACTGAAATAATAAACAACTAGAGCACATATATATATAATTATGCATGATACATATGTCTAGGAAAAACGGCCAAACAAGTCACAATGCTAAAATACAAATAGTACTAAACCAAAGAACAAAATAATAGATAAACATCTCCTCAGCATCGCAAGCCTAAGCTTGGTCTCATGTTCTCCATCTCCACAGCAAGTCAATTACCTGAAGTAGAAGGGTGATTTCCCTTTTCTATACCTACAGAAATATAATCTGTTTGGGCCCAAAATCATGGCCCAAATAGGGTGTGATACTAAATCCCAGTAGGAAACCACCCAATGATCTGTGTCTAACAGTCAGTGAATATGTGGCAGGTAAAAGTATAGAAGTAGTAAACAAGAAAAGTACTTACTAGAAACAATTACACATATCAAAAACAACTAATCAAGCGCAGTAACCCTCTAGGAAGTGCACACAGCCTATCCCCTCTGGTTCAGTTATAATAATATATAAAGACTCTCTGAGGAAGCGCTCACAGTCATTTCTCCTTATAGTTGAAAGTAAAACAAGACTCTCTAAGGAAGCTCACACATTTCATTCCCCTTATAGTCTAAGGTAGTCAAGGACTCTCTGAGGAAGATCACACAGTCAATTACCCTTATATCCCCAAGGTCAAGGACTCTCTAAGGAAGCTCACTCGTTCAATCCCCATCATAGCCCCGAGTCGTTCAAGTAATTCAAAGACTCTCTGAGGAAGCTCACACGGTCAATTCCCCTTATAGTCTAAAGCAATCAAGGACTCTTTGAGGAAGCTCACTCGGTCAATTCCCCTTATATCCCCAATTGGTCCTAGGCTCTCGGAGGAAGATCACTTGGTCAATCCCCCTTATAGCCTAAAGTTCTCAAAGACTCTCCTAGGAAGCTCACTCAGTCAATTCATCTTATAGTCTACTACACTAGGTTCCCCCTGCCCTGTGTAGGTCAATGAGCATAGAAGTGAAATATGGCCAAAGTAAACCTACAAAACTACTTTTCCAACCAGTCTACAGCATATCAAGCATGTCAAAAAACAAACTCTCCACCCTATAGCAGCAGGCATGAAAAACAGGAAAGGCGTCCAAAAGGCTAAGAAGACCAACGGTCCTAAACAGAACATGCATGGGCAACACATACAAAGCATAGAAATCAACCCTATTAATATCCAATTAACCTCTACACAATCCTAAAAACATGAAATGAATAAAACAGGGGTTAAACAGTGAACACACAATACCCTGTTCAAGGGTATTGGGCATAATTGCACATAATACTCAAATACTTTCGGGTCATGTAATCTCTTAAGCCTATGCGCCTTGTAATCTATGAGCCTACGGGACTTGTAAGGGTTCCCCCTCATCCCTTGAAATGGGGTTATCAAAAATCAATAAAAATTAAGGCCTTCGATCCATTCGGGCAATAGAAAGGCACAAACCACCTACCTCAGGTTGGGAGATCGTTATACATGAACCTTGAGGATTGAATCACCCAAGAACACCGTATATCTACAAAAACGTCTAAAATATTCAACTGAATATAACTTGGAAAAGAATAGGAATCATGAAACAAAGCTCAAACAGAAGAGAGAACTCACTGATGTGATTCCAACGCAACTGACGGTGTTTGATTCGGAGGACGAATGCTCGCTTAGGGGTTCGTCGAAGATCAGCGACCGTATGGATCTCTCGGTCAAACGAGACCTAAAAGGAGAGCTCTCTGGCGATTAGACTTGACCTCAGTTCCTTTAATTAAAAAAACAAAATACATGGTGTGTAATTTTGGATTACATGGCGTGTACTTGTCGTTTCCGTACTCCGCTTTAAGCAGCCTTCAAGTCACCCCCACATGGTCATGTGCATGGCCGCTACACGACCAGCACACGGCTACCCACGGTAACCAAGTACATGGTGTGTACTCATAAAGTACATGGCGTGTACTTTTAAAATTTCCATAAAAACCCCTTTTTCTCAAAAATGACTAGAAAAGGAAAACATACCTGAAAAAGAAGATCTGTGTTCTTACATTGATGGTATAATTGAGGAGTCACTCTCAAAAAGACCCAATATTTTATTGAAAACTACAAAGGTATCCCCCTATATTTGGAATATGACTTCTTCTAGATAAAAGTTGAGATCAACCACTTCTAGGTTATCTTTAAACTCTCAGATGTCTTTTATACCATACTGGGACCTATAACTACTACCTCACTAGCCTCATACCAATAGAGTGGTGAACAACATGGCCTACCATAAAGAGACTCATAAGGTTCCATATAAATAGAAGTATCGTAACTATTTTTGTATGTGAATTAAACTAAGTATGGGTGATCATCCTAAGCTCCAATGAATTTTAGGGAACAATTCTGAAGCATATCCTCTAGTACGTGAATCATCTACTCTGGCTCTTAGTAAATCAGGTGATGGTGCACTATGATCAATCTCAGATAAGTCCCTAAGGAATATTTCATGCCATTCCAAAATTTCTATATGAAAAGTGTGTATTTATAAGGTATTATTCTTGAGGTAACTCTATGAAATTATACTATCTCATGTACATATAAGTTTTTGGGTTACCTAGTTTTTCAACTCTATGTAAGAAATGATCAACATTTTTTAACCAATCAATAATCACCCAAATAGCATCACAACTCCTTGGGATCCTAGGTAACCCCATAAAAATTCCATCATGAAATTATTCCACTTCCACATGGGCATAGTAAGTGGCTAAATAGAATGAAAAAAACACTAGTGCTCGGACTTTATTCTTTGGAAAGTAAGGCATCAGAAAAAAATCCAATAATGTCCCACTTCATCCCCATCCACTAGAAACTTCACATGAATTCATAGTACATATTTGTTTTAATATGATTCACCACCCACTTAGAGGTACATAAATATCTCATAAACTCCTCCCTAATGGAAATAGGGACTAAAAATATCCCAATAATAAGGATTGCACCATCATCACCCAATTATCACCCAAGTATCAAGTCAATACCAAATAGCTTTTCCTATATCACAGCACACTCAAGGTCAGTATCTTATCTAGCCTTTACCCAATCTACCAAGGAATATGTTACCACTAAAGGAGAAAACATCACCAAACCATGGTCCTCATAATAATCCATTTTCCAATCAACCAATAAGTGCATTCGGTACCATTATTCCTTCAAAGGCCATTCACTAAGGTCCTAATATACCTGTATCTTATGATTAAGATCATCTAAAACATTACCTTTCCCTGGTAAATAATCCATCTCAAATTTAAATGTATTTAGATACTCAACCCATCACCTCTACCTCATGTTTAGGTCTCATTGTGTAAAGATATAGTAAAGGATCTTATGGTTAGAGTATAAAATATACCTCTCACCAAAGAGATAGGATCACAAACACATTATATAATAGACTGCATATTATATCTCTAAGTGTATGATAGTTCTACTCTTAGGGTCATAGCTTTCATGACCTGTAAGCTACTACCCACTCTAGATACATCAATAATTCCCCAAAACCAATGCCTAACGCATCATAGTATACAGTATAACTGATCCCATGATTAAGAAATATCAACATTGGAGTTGTATGAAACCTCTTATTCAGCTCAAGAAACACCTATTCACACTAGTCTAACCATTATAAATTTTCTCTCTTCTCCATCCATATAGTCATAAGTTCTAATAATTGGGAGAAGTCCTGGATGAAACATCACTTGTATCCTGCTAAACCTAGAAATCTCCTGATCTCAATCATGTTGTTGGGACATTTCTAGGACATCAATACCTCAACATTACCTAGGTCCATAGATATACCTATCTTTGACACTATGTGTGTGACAACCGGGTCCTAGTGATAGCACAGGCACCCCGCCTTAACACGGTTTTCGGGTTCTGACCTACCAGGTACCACCAGTTTTCCTACAGACATGTGGGGCCCACCCCAGGGTCCACCCACAAGCCTGAACGGGTCATCTGACTAATGATTGTCCCCACAGGCCAGCACATGTCCTTTCTAGTGTGCTTTGTCCTCACTCACACACACCCTGGGAAAATTCCCAGGAGGTCACCCATCCTGATCACTATTCCAGGTTAAGCACGCTTAACTGTGGAGTTCTAATCAGACAGGCTCCTGAAAAGGAAGGTGCACCTTGTTGACATGAGTCATATCATTTTGTCATTTAACCCTTTATCATTTGGGGATGTTACAACCACCCCCCCCCCCCTTTAGAGCACAACGCCCTTGTTGTGGGCCCTACATCTCAACCCAGGCAGTGCACCGCACTTAAGGCTGGGTTCCTCCTCTGATACCAAATGTGACAACCGGGTCCCAGTGACAGCACAGACACCCCGCCTTAACACGGCCGTCGGGTTCTGACCTACCAGGTACCACCAGTTGCCCTGCAGACATGTGGGGCCCACCCCAGGGTCCACCCACATGCCTGAACAGGTCATCTGACTAATGATTGTCCCCACAGGCCAACACATGTCCTTTCCAGTGTGCTTTGTCCTCACTCACACACACCCTGGGAAACATCCCAGGAGGTCACCCATCATAATCACTACTCCAGGCCAAGCACGTTTAACTGTGGAATTCTAATCAGACAGGCTCCCTAAAAGGAAGGTGCACCTTGTTGACATGAGTCATATCATTTAGTAATTTAACCCTTTATCATTTGGGGATGTTACAATGTGCTCTAGTAATTTCACCACCTAAATCCAAAACATACACTTAGACAACTTTGAATTATATAGTTGTGCTTGAAGTGTACTTGATACTATCTCAAGATGTCTATCATGATGTTCTAAGGTTGATGAGTGGATGAGGATTTCATCAATGAACACCATTAATAACGAGTCCATATATTGGTGGAATATCATTTTTATGAGAGAAATGAACATTGTTGGTGTATTCATCAATACAAATGGCATCACCTAGTACTTTTATAGCCCATACCTGCTCTAAAACACCATCTTTAGGATTTTCTCCTCTCTACTACACAACCAGTGATAACCTAATTGAAGATAAATCATGTAGAACCATTGGGATATTTGTAACTGATCAAGGAGATCATCTATCGAGGGAAAAGGATATATTTTCTTCACTTTTATCTGGTTAAACTTCCAGTAATCCACAAAAACTCAAATAATATCATCTACATTCTTAGAAAACAAGATAGGTTCACCCTATGGTGAAGTACTTTGTCTAATCAATCCCTTATAATCTAATTCCTTGAGTTGTACCTTGATCTCCTTTGGCTTAGTCACTTCCATATGATAAGGGGGTATCAAAATGGGTTATGTTCTTGACATGAGATATATGTCAAATTTGAATCCTCTCTAAGGTTAAAGTCCTATAAATTCATCTGGTAAAACATCATGATAGATATCCATGACCAGAGGAAAATATGAGATGGATACCAATGATCTTACTGAAAGAGACAAGACTAAAATTTCTGTCATGATCATCATGAGTTGAATAAAGTCTAGACCAACTCTACCTAATCTAGGTTCTCTCTCTAGTCATCACATACTTCTCCCCCTTTAGTGAATTTAATGAAACTCATCTCTAATAGAAATCAATATGACCTCATAAAATTACCATCCAATCCATACTAAGAATCACATTGAATCTCATCATCTCCAAAATCATGAAGTCGTGAAGATTTATATATTTAGTAATGATTATATGACACTTTTGGAATCATTTATGATGGTCCAAACTCATTCCCAATGGTGTATCATGGTAAAGAAACTCAAAATACAACTTGACTGGTATGTCAAGTATAGAAACTACTTATACAGATATAAAGGAATATGAAACACTAGTATCAAACACGGAAATAAAAAAAATAGAGGTAATAAAAACCATAACTTGAATGGTAGATGGTCCCTCTCCACCATATTTTGGATTTTGATCCACTTAATAAAAATGAAAACTAAGATGAATAATTTCATCATCATCTGAGCCTACTGCTAAGGACCCCAGTTGAATCCTTAGGTTGTATGTCATGTCTATGTATCACCCTTGAGAAACATTAAATATCTATATTAGAACTACTAGAGATTCCCCATATTTTCACACCATCGACACTCACTCTGAGGTACTAGGAATAAATTTCAATAATGTCTAAACATATCATAGTTGAAGCATTGCAGTCTTCCTTCATTCACAAAAGGTGCTGATAAGCCCTTTCTCTACCCTAGTTATCTGCCACAAATCTATAATGAAAATTCGTCCTTCCACTTTCTTATTCTAGAAGTATCTATTTAAGTTCCATTGTAAATTGGGAGAATAATAATAAGTCCATCATCTTAAAGACCCTTCTTTATCATTAATCCCTTGTGAAACACTTCCATAAATCATGTTACATAAGTAGATACCATCATCAAGATCTATCAAATCTCTATGAACCTTTATGTATAGTCTGGATTCAGCGTACCCAAAAAGAATTATTTGAAGAAAAGGTCCTTAAAGGTTTTCTAATTTGGACCATCATATATTTCTTCCTAACTCACTACACCCCATCACTTCCTATCAGGACCCTGTAGCATGAATGTTTCCAGCTTTACCTTTATATCCTTGAGTATCTCAAATAGGTTAAAGATACCATTGATAGTGTCTATCTAGTCCTTTGTATAATTTGGTCCACTAGTTACTTGAAATACTATAGGATGAAGAATCTGAAAGTCTCTGGTGTAGTTGACCTTGGACCTCAGTGCCCCCCTCCCGCCGCCTTGGGAAGGAACAAGCAAAAGGACACCTAACTGAAGTGAGACTACTTCATGTGCTACCAAAGTAGATGCGGTAGAATTATATGCATCACCCTACATATAGAAGGATGTGGAACAAGGGTGTCCTCCCAAGAGGGGTTATCCCATCCCACATCATTTAGCAGTCTTATTAGTCATCTATGAGGTACCATCTTCTCTAACACAAAGGGAGAGACTTAGAATATTTTAAGAAATCATAATCATTCTATGGGATTACACAAACATTTCCCTATGAGTCTACCAATAACCCAAGGTATAAGCCTCTTAGAACTAGAAAAGTCTCATTCCTACACATTATTCATAATATACATATATATAAAAGCATAACTGCATGATCAGGTTATGTTAATTAATGCCCATATAGATATATCACAATAGTAAGTGAAAAAAAATATATCACACAACATAGTATGAGTATATCACAAACATATAACACAAATCAAGGCATTTAATTAACGAACTAATATGTGGCATAATGAAAGGTGTGTGTATATATATATATATATATATATATATGTGGCATGTGATCCTACATTCCTAGCCATAATGCATGAATGTACCCAAAATCTAATAAAAATAGTAACAAAAATTCCATAAATTGTAACTTGGAGGTCCTTTAGACATGATTGAGTCGGGAACATGGAAACTACCCCATTTGAGTCCCACATAGTTATCTCCTTTACACCATGTCCTGGGTTATTCCAAAAAGAAAAAGAATAAATTGTGCTCTTCTACCATTTTGTAACACCCTGACCTGAAGCACTGAGTTTGAGTTGGAAATTCACATGACCTCATGTGCACATCTATGTACATAAGAGGTTATTGACTAGAAGTGAGGGTCTAAGTCCATCAGTGGGTATATTATACCCTTGGTATCATTTCCTTAAATAATAATATAATATAATATAATATAATATAAAAATTAGAGTAAATATGAAGAAACTATGTAGATTGAACACTAGTCACACAAATTAGTAAGTTGGGCACCCAGTATGGAAAGAAAAAGATAAGAATAAGCACAAGTAGGTAAATAGATAAATAAAAAAAGTATCATTGGGTTTAAATCTTGGTTCCACTCCCAACTCCATATACCTCGGCTCAACGATCTACCATGGGCCCCTTTCCCTTTTATGGATCTTGATATATGAAGTCTCCATACTCATCAAAATTAACATATTGGGTGTGAGTAATAAAACCCTATAGAGAACCACTGATGTGTCCTTAACCAAGTGTGTGCATATATAATAGGTTTATTTCATGATAACAATAAATGAAAAAGAAATATTATCACTAATCTTCCAAGAACCCATGTGAAAACCAAGACAACATAAGCCTTGGTCTTACATGCATTTTCTCCATGCTGGAAGGATAGTCAAGATGTTAGAAATATCAATAACTAGCCATAATGCTGGAGACATGTCACTCAACATACTTAGGGAATAAATTTATCATACTACTTGGTATCGATAATGAATCAATTTTTTGAACAACCCTTGGTATCCTCAAGGTATTGAGTTTTGTCTGGGCCACAAGGCTATCATGATCCTATTCTATGTAGGGTTTAACTATCATCATCATTGCATGTCATGCACACTCCCCCTCTAAGGGATAATTTTACCACAATGTACACCTATCACAATATACCAAGAACAAAATTTAAAATCATGGTAATAAACATGATAAGGTATAGAACAATAAGACAATAATAGCATGTAATCATGATAATTTAATAGAACTATATAAAAACATATGATCATCATCAAGAATTATAACAACTACTCTGACAAAACTCAAGGAAAAAAGGATCATACATGGGTATCCCAAAAATTCACACATCCATAAAAAATCACCATCAGTAAAGAATAATAATTCATGCCAACATAATAGGAATCAAGGAAAAAATATAATACAATGGTCTCAAATGATAATTAACTTAATACCTTGAGTTTGTTGATTAATAACTCTAATGTTCAACAAGTAAATAAAAACCAAACACATCGCACACCCACTAAGAATGTCTCACACATCAAGGATAGATTGCTCCAATTTTGGTTAATTGTGAATGAAGTTTATAGTATATGCTCAAGAGAATTACAATTCATGACATCATTCTAGAATAACATAAATTACAATGTCTGTTAATGGAATAAATTTCAAGGTATGTAAATGGAAGGAACATTAATTCACCGAATATGTCATCAATTGAAGAAAATATTATGATTTAATTGTTTATTCTAGAATAGGGAATTAGTTGTGGACAATTATCATTGATCCATCATGAATCCATTAATGGAAAATATATTCATGATGATAATCAAGAATAATAAGATCTTATGATGATCATTCTAAATAATATTACCAGAAAACATCATCATTCTTAATGAATTAAGCTCATACCAAAGAGAATTAATTGTTTACATGTCAAATCCTCTAAATATATACCATGTAATCATCGATGGATTAAGGTTTCATCATTAATGTTCCATCAAGAAGAGTTTTATGAAGATGATTTTTTAATACTCACTTGAAGAAAATCTATTTTTTTATAGATATAAATTTGATCAATAACCATTGTCAACATGCTAGATACATCACTAATATATGAAGAAAGTAGGAATTCATCATTATGTCATAAAGGAAAACATAGATATAATGTAGATTTATGCTCATTTCACAAATATGAAGTATACAATAGAATAGATCTATGAAAAACGTATTGTTCAAACACCACCAAATCGGTCAAAGTTTGATGGATCAAAGGGAGATTAATGGGATAGATTTAGAGACCAAGAGGGGTCCCTATAATTAAAAATAGTCTCAAGGTTCCATATTTAGGTTCTAAAGAAGGTGGAAATTCAGACAATTAAAACATGTGGGGTATATTTAATGAACCCTAGGACTAGGCACACTGGATAGTTGGTGTACCAAAACAAATGTTGGAAATTATTCCTTAGACACTAGCTGGACAGTGGGTTTTTCATCCATTCAAACCCATATCCAGTACCACCAACAATGTAATGGGTCCCCACTGCCTATCTGGTGGCCTTGTTTTAGCCATCATGTTGCCTTTAAGCTTAAAAACCTTAAACATACAACCCAAGACCCCTATATCATTAAGAACAACCTCTAGAACACCCATTTTAGAGATAAATGTCATAGGAAATGAGAATTTCATTAACATTAAAAATCTAATACATCTGAGGATGTTATAGGATGGGAGCCTCAAGAAGTTGGGCTTTAGGAATTGTAATGATGAAGTCAGTGCAGTTTGATTTTGGGGTTCCCTTTTTAATTTATTTTTCATATTTTGAGTTATATTATATATATTATATGATTTTGGGGGAATATTTCTTATTTAATTTTTGTATAAATTTATTCTTACACTCGATATGGGTAATTTTATCTTGGTTTTATTATTTCATTCACAAAGGGATTTGTATACCCTATTCACATTGACATATGAGGTTCCAAGGGATGAATATACTATGTATATTTATATGATCACTTCTAATTTTTATTAATTTTTTCAAATTTGAAGGATATGGTCAGAGGTGGTGCCCGACAACCTTGTCTATTTTAGGGGAGTTCCTTGATTTTTTTTCATGTTCTATATATACTTGGGGTATTATGATTTTATGGATGTGGTTTTTCTACCACCCTTAACTTAAGGTTTATAACATTATATAATATTTCATGTATTGATTACACATTATTATTCATTATTGTGTATTTGTTATACCTTGGGTGAGATATAGTATTCATTAAGGGTAATGTCTTCCATATTTGTGTGAGTATACCCTTGATGCTAGTCATCAATAATTGGCCTCTTGAATGTGGGATTGGGGTTTCATTCCCAATATTGTATCTATCTCGAAAGGAATAATTATAATTTTAGGTTGTGACATGGTAGTATCAAGGAAATTGTTTTAGGATTGGTTTTTAGTGTAATAAATGGTAATTATTTCATTTATTTGGTAAGGTAAAAATATTATTTAAACTTAATATGTAAAGTAGAGTAGATATATTGAATATAGACATGGAGGACCCTAATGATTCTAAACAGGAACTTCAATCATCTATATATCATAAATAAGGGTTGGTGTATTTATTTTAGTCTATCTTTGTGGGAGAATATTCATGCATCATATATTTTTAGTTCATGATGATTACATGTCTTGAGTAAATGGTTATGTTCATATAAAAATAATTGGGAATTATTGGTATATTCTATATCATTTATATTATTTTTCTCATATTGATTTGTAGGTATGTTTCCTATTAAATGTAACCCTAGAGAGGGGCTGAAGAGTTAAGAGGGTTTCCAGTTGTTTGTTAGAGGATTGAATCAGTAGATAGTAAATCTTATAAGGTGATTTTGTAGAATTTTCAATGATAAATATTTCCAAGGTATGGTTTATTAGTTATTAATTAAGAAACTAATTTATGGATAGAGTAGGTGAAGCTATATTTACAGTTAATTAAAGATTTGAGGTGTTATGGATACCATTAGTCATTAATTTTATATAAGGGGTTCCTTAAATGAGGTAGATTCATTTTATTGACAATTGAAATGTATCGGTTATTTGATAAATATGATTTTGATATCATTTTTAATAAGAATTATAATTAGTGAAACTTCAAGTTGAGTGACAACTGAAGTTATTAACAATTTATTAAGGTAGTTCCTATGTATAGGATTTTAGAGTGATATTTATGAGTTTTGAATGATAATGTATATGATTTATATATAATGAAAAGTATATAGCTCATAATTTTTAGTGATAATTATACCCATATATCTAGTCTCAAGTTAGTCCCTTTACCTTTAAGAACAATATATAAGTAATCAAGAAAACTAAGGTTGTTGATAAAATTATATCCTAGATAGACTATATCCAAGGTAAAAATTTGGTGGAACCTTTATTTGATTAGTGTTAGAGGTAAGAGTTTCTAATTTTATATAAAATCAAAATTTTGGTTTTATCAAGTACATTTACCTTTATCTTTATAATATATTTTAGAGTTGGTAGTTCTCATCCATTAGTAATAAACTCATATATTGTATGTTAAATTTATGGTGATAGAGAGTATCACCAATTTGTGTGTCCCTATTCTCCTACAGGTTAACATGGTTAAAAGAATAGAATTATGTATGAATTTCCACCCATTCAATTCATATGACCACCATAATATCAATTTTTATGACTATTCCAACAAAATTGGGATCGTATACCTTTTGGACCACTAATAACAGGTGATGATAGTGTTGGTCAGTCAAGGGATTCTCTACTACCTAAGGTGTATTAATTTGATCTGATATAAGGAGATGGTAGACCACATAGATGATGATGAAAATAATCTATACATGGATAAAATTATGTGATATATGGATGAGATATAAGGACCATAGGTCAATCAAAGTATTATATATGTATTTTATACCCATATTTTTATATTACTTAATATTATTTTTTATCATTATTTTATCAAGACTGTATTATCTATAGGCTTAGAAAACATAGTAAATAGACTTCATAGGCCACTATAGTTATCTACTTCTATTGTATGTTGATTATGTATAGTGGTGATGTGTTAGTTATAGAATGATATTGATCATAATAAGACTTTATATTATTATATATACTACCATACAATATCACACATGGCATAGATTGGTTTTATTTTACACAAGAATATGTAGATATTTATCATTTTAGAATTATCTTTATTAGTGTACAGGGTGATCATGTAGTCTTCCTTGGTAAGAAATAATATTATAGTAGTTGTTGATATACTAATCCATAGTGTACTAGCTCACATTTGGAGATTCTAGTTATTTTTTCATCTATTGTGCAAGTGGAAGATCTTCCAAGTCTAGAAAGAGATTTTATTGATGTTTTATTTAAAGAAGTTTATGTTTACCACTATGATGAATATTGAGTTTACTATAGATTTATTTGTAGTTGATTCATCCATTTATATGTAACCTTACTAGATATAACATATAGATCTTTGGGAGTTACAAGTTCAGATTTATGATATATTTAAAATATTATAAATTCGATCAAGTGTGTCTCCTTGGGGTGATCTAATGTTTTTCTCTAAAAATTATTATAGAATATTGATTTTGTGAGTTGATTTCAAATAACTGAACCCAGTTATAGTGAATAACTATAATCCTTTTATATTAATTAATAAATTATTTAATCAGTTAACATAATCTAGGTGGTTCTCAGATATTTACTTGTAATAAAGATTCCATTAGATGAGGGTGAAGGATAATAATACTTTGAAGACAACATTCAGATATTATTACAAACATTTTAAATTTACATTAATTCCCTTTGGAGTTAATAATGCATCACATGTATTTATAATATTAATTTATTGAGTGTTGGATATTTTCTTAATTAGTTAATTGTGTTTTTCATTGATGATATATTGTTTTTCATGGACATGGGAGGAATATTTTGAACATTTGAGGATAGTTTTGGCACTTATTTTTCCATATTAATTAAATAGAAAAAATTTTAAATGCCAAATATATATAATTTGGGCCTAGATAAATCATTGTTGTAGGATTCCATATTAAAATTTTTCATTTAATTAATGATATAAACTTTAATAAAATGATTTTAAAAACTTGAATTATATAATTAAATCAATGAATATAATTTATAATTAAAATATTAATTTAAAAATAGTTACCTCATGTAATTATTTTTTAATATAATTTTCACTCATCATTGTCATCTCTGGTAGAATCTTCGATCATCTTGGATTTTTTGTTAGTTCAAGAACCTAAAATTTATTTCTTATATAGTTATCTTAACATTCATCATGAATCTCTAGATGTAGGCCTTGATTATTTAGGTGCTAGCATAAAAAATTAATATCATTATGAACTTCAGTGTCAATCATGTATGAACCTTTAATCTATTTCTCTCTAAATATTGAGATAAGTGGGAGAGATCTCTATTTTTGTGACAAACATGGATGAAAATTGTAGTGTATTAACCTAATTGACATGTTTTTAATAAAACTATACATCTAGGATTAGCTTTAGGAAATTGAATGTTAATCATTTCATTTTAGATTAAATTTGAACATGATACCATGTCTAATTATTTATTTAATATATCACTAAAAAATAATAAATATTAATTAAATGGTAATTAGATAAATTTTATATCAATTATATTCATTTAATAAATCACTTCATAAATGAATAATTTTTCAAGTGACATACTATATAAATATCGTGTGATTAAATAATTCATACAATTAAATAATTAATTATATTTAGACCATTAACTTGGTCATATATCTCCCATAAAACAAGTTTTTATTTATAATCTCTAAATGAAAATTAAACTCCATTATTTCAATCAAGATTAAATTTTTATTGGATTAAATTCAACATTACTTGAATAGACATTGATCCTCAAATTTTGGTGAATTATATTCCAATACTCAAATTAAATTGATTATGATAGTCTTATGGATACTCTTATTGTGTGGCCTTCTAGGTTCCTTTCTCATTTTAAATAGTTAAAATCCATGGACCAAAATTGGTATCTAGTAACACATCTCGACCACCATAGAGAAATAAAAAATTTATAGAAATTATACCCTTTCTATAAATGTTAATTGTGTAATAAAATCCTCTTATTAACCAATATATCATCAATTAGGATGCATAAATATACCATTATACCTTAATTACTGATCCATATTTCTTTTACTTGAAAAGATAAATTTTCCTATAAACACTACGGTCATATATTTTCTCATGCACTTTCATCTCAATAAAGGGTCCAAAGATATCTTATTACAATACTCAAAAGTGATAAATTTTATCTTGATCATTTAATTAATATAAAGTCACTCATGAAATACCTAATGAATGAAACTTTTCCAAAATTATATACATTTTGTTTTTCATCTCCATCAAAGTACACAATTCCTGATATATATTAATAATGATCTCAACTCGATGGGACAATATATATGCTTTTATATAGGATTATCCAATGAAACACATCGTATGTTTAATTCATATTAGTGGGTATATCCTTGTAATATAAACCTCTTTGAGATCACTAAGTGTGAACTTAAGTCTCAATGCTTGTGGTCCCCTAACACTTGATAGTTGAACATCATTTGTGTCCTATAAAAATGATGTGTATGGACCATTTGATATATCTTTAATAATTTTTTCATGGTATCTCTAGGTTATCATTATAATTGGGAACTTTTATGACCTATTTATATAAAAAATACTCTAATAAAATTATCACATGGAGTATAAAAAATAAAAATACAGTATTTGATAAGTATAAAACATGAATATATAAAACTGTATATATGATGTGGTAATGAAAAGTATATAATAAAGTTTTAACTAGGGAACCAACCCCAAAATACTCCCACTTTCACTGGATTAAAATACTAAAAAACCTACTAATTATCTCTTTCATGATATTCATTCCATTATTGAGTTATAACTTTAGTTAATGCGCATATCACATTACCCTTTTTGGTTTCTTTTCTTACTATGAATTTACCTCCTTTGGTAAAATATTTCAATAGATGATACTTCTAAAGTATATTCCTTGTCCATTGGTGTGATTTGGACTCTTTATAAAACACTATTACTATAGTATTATTGTATTATATTGTGATAGGGTCAACACTGTTAAGTACTACACCAAGCTATAAGGAAAATTTGTGTATCCAAACTACTTATTTAGCTTCATTGAAATCTACAATATACTCAAACTTTGTAGAATTATAAAACATAGGATACTTTGAGCTTATCTTACTCACTACCAATAACATAACTATGATATTAGATCATCATTATCAATTTAGAGGATAGTAACTATGTATCCCATGTCAAATTTATTCTTATCTTCTCTATACTCTAATAAAATATTTTGTATACTCTTAAGGAAAGTATTAACTATTTCTGATTATAGTTCTCTAAAAATTTCTTTATATGATCAAAATAGTATATAGAATGGAATATATGATATATAAAATCATTAAAACATAAATGATTCTACTCATTTTAGCTTTCTACATCTATGTATGATGAAACATATTTTATAAAGATTTATTCCATGTAAAATAGGCACCAATACTCTCTTAGATTGTTCCATATTATATTTTTCTCAATAAATTATCAATGTATGTACTTTTACATAGTCCAAGTAACATCTTGGCTATATATATCTATGGATATTGATCCCTAGAACATAGGATGTTTCTGTAAGTACTTCAGGGAGAATTATTTACCCAACTAAATTTTAACTAACTATAAGATTGATATATTTTTTCTATGTATCACTAGAAAAAATTATGTCACTCCCACTAACCACTTATAGATATCAAGATTAATTTTATTTTAAGAAAACAAAACTCACTTATAGCCTAATTAAAAATTATCATTCCATGATCTCGATACCTATTTCAATCCATAAACATATCTCTATGGCTTTTATGATTTATTGGTTTCATTTGATGTCACAAACCCTTCTGGTTATGTTATATAGACATCTTCCAAAAATTTCCCATTCTAGAATAGTGTTTTGACCTCAATATTTTATATTTCATAATCATGGTGAGATACTATGATAAGTATAATTATAATATATTTTAGCATAAAAATTGGTGAAAAGGTTTTTTCATAAATTATGTCTCATAGTTTTTTAAAACCTTTCACAACCAATCATGTTTTATAGGTAAACATTTATCATCCATGGCCAGTTTCTTCTTGATTACCCATTTGCATTAGATGGGATTTAATATAACTAGAAGTTTTATTAATGTTCATACTTGATTTTGGTACATGGAATCCATTTCTTTATTCATGGATTCTTTTCATTTATTATCATTTGAATCATATATCACTTCCTTATAGGATTGGGGTTTGTTATCCTCTATAAATAACAAGTCACCTTTTTTGGATACTATAAAATAATATCTCTATGGTTTTATAACATATCTATAAAACTTACATAGTATTTTTGTACCTATAATAACTTATTCCATGAGTAATTGTAGAATTTTTCTTGTGCCAATAATTATCCATCTTGAACATAATGAGGATTGACTTCATCCAAGACTATATTTGTACAACTATATCCTTTAGAGATGTTCCCCCTTTCTATAAATATAGTCTATCTCTTCACTGTAACTTTTCTATCAGATAGACTGTATGTGTAATATCCTTTTATTACATTAGGATAACTCTCAAAGATGCATCTTGTTCTTCTTTATGCAATTTTTTACTAGGATTATGCATAATAAATTCTTTTCACCCTTGTATGTGAATATGTGATAAACAAAGTTTCTTCTCATATTAAAAATTATATGGGATCTCATTTACTGCTTTGTTCGGCACATATTTAATTGTACATATCATTCTATTTAATAAATATTCATAAAAGGGTTATGTAATAATTGTATGAATTTTCATAAATCTTATCATGTATAATGAGATATATATTGAGTTGGAATATTATTCCATACTCATTAAGATAATCGATTATTTCTTGGTTAATATTTTCCCAATATCAATATGGTTGAAATTTCATTATCTTCTTACCAATTTTATTCTACCATTAATTTTATGTTCCTTAAATCTATTAAATATATCTTATTTATATATCCCCAAGTGTATATATCAATATATACTAATTTAATTAATGAAATAAGTAAATTGTGAGAATCTTCCCTAGATTCTACTTGAAATAGTTGACATGTAATTGTGTGAACTAATCCAAGAAGCTCTATGTATTATTATCATTTACTAACTAAAAAAAGTATTAGTCATTTTTTCTTATAAATAATCATGACATCTATCCAAGGGTTTTATCTCAAACGAGTCTAAATATATTTCAGGATATTAATTTTCAAAACACGTCTAATTTACATAACTAATTCCACCAATCCACTATTGGGTTTAATATGAGTATTGTGATTTAGTAGTCATCATTGATTTCTAATATAGTATTTAATAATTCAAGTATTTATATGTAATTGATTATTTAGATGTTTTATTCCATAAAATAAAACCAGTTATGCATAAAATTTAAACAATTATGTTTTTTAATGTTTTAAACATAATAATTGTTATCCAAAACAACAATTATTATTCTAAAAAAAGTGGTATGGTGTTCTAATTTAATTAATAGAGTAAGATAATCTCCATTAGTATATTGAATATCAACCTCATCTGTTGAAATCTTTTAGGATTTACTTGGTTTATGTATTTTAATTTAAATGTATGATCCATAAGTTATATCCAATACCTAAGACATAGAAACTAAAATATTTAATTCAATAATGAACATACTTGAATTTTAATCTTGCCTATATTTCACTGTATATAATTTATCCTTCTATATTCATTTCTTACCACATGAAAAGTAGATAGACTCTTTTTCATTTATCTCCCTCTATTTTTTATCATAAGTAACAAATTTGGATTCTTTTGGCTTAAAATTTTCCTTTGAACTTTTAACATTTTTATTCATATTTTTACCATAAAGCTTAAATCCTTTCCTTTCTTCATATTCTTATCATCTTGGTAAACCATATATAAATGATCTAGTAGTGACTTAACTATAATGATTATGTCGAAATTTAAATGAAAATGGAGGTGTTGAGTGGTAAGGATAAAAGTATGGGATGTATGAATAATTCATTATCCATCTTAAATTCATGTTTATTCATTTTATCAATGTACAAAATAATCTCGACCATAATAGGATTGACTTAAATTCCTTATCTTAACATTCATGTATAGAGTGAATTGTATTTCTCATACCTTTATTGTATGAATTTCTCCTGATATAGATCTTGGAGTTTAGAAAACATGGTGAATACATCATTATCCTCAAACTACTTTTGTATCTCACTCGACATCAATGATAAAATTATGCATTAGGTACCTAAGTCATCATCCATGTACATATTGTAGACTTCCTTATATTCCCTACTTACTCCATAGGGAGGCTTATAAGGTGTAAGGTATTATAGCTTATGTGATTTATATTCATTTAAAATTACTATTTGCAAGTGATTATAACACTCTTAGGGTATTCTAGCATATTGGATTTACACTTGTAAGGAAATTTTCTCTATACAAAATAGATCACAATGATAATGTTTTCATAGTTTTTCTTATCATATTTAATAGAATAAAAGAGAAAATTAGTATTTTATATCGATTACAATTTAATAAATTATTAATTATTTAATAATTTATGTTTCCTACTATTTTTATAAAATCCTAATAGTTGTCATCATTGGATTCAAGATATCTAGATATTTAGATATTTTTTTTATAAAGGATACATATTTTCCTTCTTATAGTGAATATTATGACCATGCTACAACTCAAAAGAATTTAGGTGGGCTTTACTCTTTCTAACTACATTAACTCATAGCTCATTGATCTATTGGGTAGACTCACAATCCTTAAATACTAAGCATAGATTTAATTAATACATTACTCTAGATCACACCAAGAATGATTTGGAAACTTCTCTTGATAACAATATGGTTAAGTTTACCCATTACTTTTAGTAGAACTACCTTAGAAATATAAGAAGCATTATTTTTTGTCAAAAAACACCTTGATTTATGGTTTAATTCTAAAAAAATTATGGCTGGTTTATTGTCACTTAAATGTTTTTTAGGATTTTTTAAAAATATTTAGTGTAAAAAATATAGTTATTATCTTGAAATACTTTTAAATTTTTTTATGTGAGTAATTATATAAATAATTAACCATTAACACTAAAATATATCTTATACATAATCTTATAATTTTATTCGATCATGATTTTTAATCATTCTAACTTATGTGATCAAATATATAAATAATTAACCATGCATGGATAAAATTAATGGGAATTAATCCTGGTATTTAAACTACTAGTTGGTTTATTGAGTGGTGATAAACAAACCTATACTCTAAAGGGAGTAACTCCTTGAGTCTATCTCGACTCCAGTTATAATATCACTATTATATTATGATTACATTTGTTTGTATTTCCTTGGGCTCGTGTCCTATACTACCTCCTTATTGGATATTCATATTTTACAATATTACTCAATCATGAGTGAGGGGAACAATGGGTGATATTTTGCGTTAAATAATCCTTGGGAAAATGTTGGTTTCTATATCATAAATGATAGATGGATGGTCCACATATCATAAATATTAAATTTAATAATTATTATAATAATTTAAAACCATATAATAATTAAAATTAAATAAATAAATATGATAAAAAACATACAGAGGATGGTCTATCTTATAATCATTCACATTACAATGACAATTGAAATGAATTAAATAACTATTAAAATTATTCTTGGTGGCCTCATTTAATATTAAAATAAAATTAAATTAAATAATTTTAATTATTTTTACATATTCTAAATTTGTATCCTTTCCCTTTTTAAGTTAAAACTAAAACACTATTTAATTCCTTAAATTTAAATTAGTTATTTATGATTTTTTCTTAAAAACACACACATATAATAAAATAATTATAATATATATATATATATATGGATAGCCCACTAAGCTAAGTCGGCTCAAGTTTGACCAGGGTACCCCCTAGGGGATCTATTTATATTGAAAATTTTATTATAATTATTATTAAAAAGAAAACAGCTGGTTGCATAAGTGTCTAGACAAATTTGTAATAGAGAGAAGTGTCCAAATATGTGTGGAAACCACATTTTAATTTTAATTTTAAAAAAATAATAAGATATGAAAAAGGGGTTTTATGCATGGTCTCTACATGCCCACACATTTGGTGTGTGACTGATGTGTAATTCATACCCCCCTCTATTCATGTGGTCATTAAAACCACTTGATATAAATTTTGTATTTATTTTTCACTATTTTACTGTTATTAAACTTAAAAACTCTATTTCACACACAGTTTATATTTTTGGAACAAAAATGATATCCTAGAGATTAATTTCAATGAAATGATTCATGATATTTACCATAAATTAAGAACAACTAATCTGATACCACTTATCAAATCCATTTGTAAGGGAAGCTTCATTGTGAGATTGAAAATTTAAAATTTTCATCTAATTCTTGACATAAATTTCATGGAAAAATGAAAAACACTCAAAGTATATAATTAGATCAATGAACATGATTTATAAATAAATAATGGTTTTAAAAACAACTTTGTTAAGAAATTTCTTTCTAATCCAATTCCTACCCATCATTGTTGGATCCAAATATATTGATGTTTTAATTACTTCAAGAACCCAAACATGAGTTCCTATAGAAATATCCACATGTTATCTTAGAATATTTTGAGGTCTATATTGATTCATTATAAATAAGATCATTCTAACATTAATTAGAAATCATGTATGAATATCCCATATGTTTCTCTCTAGATATCAAGATGAATAAGAGAAGTATTTCTTTCTATATGAAACATAAATAATAGAAATGGTGTATTAACCTAATTGGATTGTATTTAATTGAATTATATATATATATATATATATATATTTGTTTATAAAAATGAAATATGTTCTTTCATTTTAGTTTAAATATAAACACGACCTCATGTATTTTTTCAATGTTACTTTTTTTAGAATTTAAATTCCACACTAAATGAATTGGATCACTAAGGTAATATAAAAAACATAAAACATGGTATGATAGAAAAAACTAATCAGAAGAGTAGTACTTCAATTGGATAAATCCAAAATTCTAAATGAAACCCATCCTCTCCTCTAAATAATGGGTTATAAACCATGTCTAAACGTGATTTAATGTATATGTAAAGTTATACTCCCCTACACACTCTTCTTTACCTTATACATTTTCTTATCTGAAAACATAACAAAGTACAAAGTGTCGATGTCATGATTTTTAACATGATTTTATTTTACAAATAGAGGTATTGGATTGGGATCTAACTCCATGAGATGAAATGAATCCCTTGGGACAATATTCAATCTATCTATAGAAAAAAATCAATTTGTGATCTCATTTATCGGTTAGAGTAGCCACATTCAAGAATAGTCCACCCATATTCATTATATATTTTATAATAGAGGAATATAAGGTTTTTATTATAGGGGATAAAATGAAAGTATTAATTTTAAGTAAATATTTATTCCTAATAGTTTCTATTGAAGAGGAAATGGGGACACTTGGTTGAACAAAAAATCCAAATCAACCATCATTATGGCATTTGGTTTAAAAGTATTAAGTTGGGTAAGGAAGGTCAAGGGTTGGTATTTTATATCAGGATATTATTCTATTATATTAGTGAAAAAGGACCAGAATCTAGTGAACAAAACTTGGTGTATTTTATTTGATCCATCGAAAAGTCATTTATGATCTTATTATCTTGAATAACAGGCACCCCTGAATGGATATCCAACACAGAAGGACTAGAGAACCCATCTTGAGTAATAGGAGAAGAAGTATTTGGCACAACATGAAGTGGATAGACCATTTCATCCTATAAATTATGCACTCCACCCAATCCCACTATGTCTAAGATACCTAGGAATGAATTATCAATGGGTTATCCAAGAGAACCACCATTAACCATATGTGAGACTGCGAAAAAGGGACTAAATGATGGACATCATTCTTCAATTAAGGTCAACCCTCCCTTTTTTTCCTCTTATCTATAGAGTTTGAATGTCCTTGAAGAGGAAAAGTAGAATAATAAATGTTCTTGGAGTCATGTTGGATAGTCTAAAAAAACTCCCCTTCTCATTTCACCATTAGGAATAGCATTGAGGGAGAAAATTAGAAAAATTCATCACCATAAAGACACATGTTATCAAGGGGAAATCTATGTGGAGGGTAGCTCCATAAACCCTTAGAAAGTGTCCAAAAGAATCTATAATAAATTTGATATCCTCTTGGGTATGATGGTGAAATAAAATAACAAAAATATTGATCCATACAGGAGAATAAGTGGGATCCTGACCAAAGTGGAAGACAATCAACAACCTAAAAGTATAAAATATTATTTTATCATAGATAAGTTCCTTCTATCGTAGAAACTAAGAAAAATAATCTTCAAATAATATATATAGGAATAATTTATGGGGATTATGTAAACCAATAGTTATCTAGATCTATAAACCCCTTAAATAATTGATGAAATTCGAGAAGAGATCCATTAGTGGCCTATCATCCAAAAACATTGCAATCACTATCCTAGAGTGGAAAGGTGTTAGATCCTTAAATTATAAGGGTATGAAAGATAAATTTGGATCACCCTTGAAGGTATTAAATTATGTTAATAATAATTTAATCACTAGAATTCTCCAAGAAGGATAAATTTTTAGTCACTCCCAGTAGAAGGAGCTTGTAAAGATCGGGAATTCCCTTGGAAATTTTTTTTTAAATACATGGGAATTTTATGAGTCTGCAGTTTCTGACGGCGCCTGATTCCGAGGCCCAGTGTGCCCGAAATCAATTTATGAAGTTTTGTTCGGGTATGTTTAGTAAACGTACATGTGGGTTTTTATATCTTTTGAACTAGTGCTTGGAATTGAAATCTGAGGGCACAATTGAACTTGCAACGCCGGTAATCGCTTAAGGAGACCTTTACTGCAGTTGTGTTCTGTCGTGAGTGGAAGTTAATTTTTTTGGGGTTTCTAAATAAAATTAAATAAAAATATGTAGTATATTTTTATTTGAAGGGTAGTTAAAACCCACAAGGGGAGGTTGGTGGTGGGGCCACCCACACATAACCTCCCTTGGTAGAATGTTAAAAGGTCGGGCCCACACGAGCATCAAACCCCCTTAACCCCCCTTTAACTCTTGGAACTCCCAATAAATTTTTGGAGCCTCTTCACTTTCCAATTTTCCTCCTTATGGTTCCAACACACCTAGGAATTAATTAATGCCAATTAATTAATTTAAAGTATTTTTAATTCTTCCTCAGGGCCTGTGTCGTGACTACCCCAAGCCCGCCTTCCATAGGCCAGAGGCTCGCGACTAGCACCAAAGGCTTAATCCAGATAAAAAGGGAAGGCATTGCCTTTAAACTTGTAACACACACTGTCTGAACACAAGTTGTAGAAGCAACAAGTACTAAAATAGAAAAGGAAAGTGTGATGAAAGTAAGTGGGCCAGTATACAAACCCAAATAAACAACAAGTACAAGTAAAAAAGGGAAAACATCTTCTGGATCATCCACCGGGGAAATCCTACCTGAAGGGTAGGTACAGAACTCAAACAACTCGTCCCTGCAGTACGTCCCGTCTAGTCCAGCTCCGAGTAGCCTCCCGTTTGTCACCCTCATCCTCGATCACTGTTGAACATCGTCTGCACAGAACACAACAAGGTGCAGACGAAGCATGTGCAGGGGTGAGTATAACAATACTCAGTAGGGGACCCCGAGACCACTGAAGGTCTCCCAGAATCCACAAAGGATAAACCACGGTAGAAAGATACAATCAAGAAGTATCAAACAACCCTACTTAGGTATATTCCCATACATATACCTAAGTTATCAATAACATTCTGGCTCCAACTCTCAAGCCCAAGCACAAACCATTCCACAAAGGAAGTAAAGTCGATCAACATGATGATAATGGTTGAAAGATATGACTCATCTCACAAAGTTATACATATTTTGTAAAGAGATAGAGAGTATCAGATGTAGTCAATGATTCGTCTAAACTATTGGACCCATAGAGGATATAGGATCAGCTAAGTTTTCGGACCCACACAGGATACAAGACCAGCTATTCTGTCGAACCCACACAAGATATAGGAACATAAGTCAGAACTGTTAGACCCACGAATGATCCTGGTACAGTAGTCATCGTTGTCAAACCCATCGAGGATTCCAATATAGTACTCATCATTTTCGAACCCGCGGAGGATTCCGGTACAGTGGTCATCACTGTCTAACCCACAAAGGATTCTGATACAGTATCATCGCAGCCAGTCCTACGGTTCCCACACACAGCACGCTTGATTCCAGGAGGGTCCGCTCCTCGAGCCAAGTGTTGATACATCAACTACCTAAAATTATATATTTGATTAATACCATAGTTCCGTCTCATCAAAAGGAACCCAACGTGACAGACGACATGTCAATCGGACACCCAGTCTGAGAGTTATTGGCATTTTCGTTCCAGGGGCCCAATTGGTTTTTAGGTTCAAACCAACCCGGTCGTACCTAAACTGCATCCAAACCTCAAGTGGAGTATGCCAAATTAATCGTATCACTCCAATAATTCCATCACCATAGGCGTTACGTCAATCGGACACCTGTAGCCCTAGATTCGGGCTAAAAGGTGTAAACGACCATAGTAGGTCTGGGTCCGGTCCGACCCAGTCGGACGGACCCAGCCTGACCCGGTTTGAACCTGGGTCTGACCCGGACTGTGGTTCTGACCCAGTCTGAGGAAGTGACCCGAGCTGAGGGGACAGCCCACCCGAAGAGATGGCCTGGCCCAACGGCGGCCCGGCCCCAGGGCAGCCCGTCCAGAGGGCGGCCCAGCCAAGGGTGGCCCGGCCGGCCATGCGAGGGAGGTTGGTTTCGCGCACCTCCCCAGTTTGTCGAATAGAATAGGAACGTTGTGCCAGTTCAGGGGTTGTGGGACCTAGCTAGTCCCACTCGTCTGATTCCACAGCGGTCGGCCCAGCCGGCTGCCACCGTTCCTCCACCGTGGTGCGATGGCACCCCGGTCCTCCTACACTGCACGCGGTGCAACGGTGCCACGCCTTCACCGCTACGGCCCGACCTGGCCACGGCCTTCGACTCCACCACGTGGTGTCGTGCCTCCTCCATCATGGCCTGGTTTGGCTACGGCCCACGGCTCCTTCGTGCGGCACGATGGTGCCTTGACTTTTTCCGATGGCCTTGTGCTACCGGTTTCCTCACAGCTGGCATGTCGCCAGCCGCCGATGCTCCACCGCAGTTCTCTCTTCTGATGGCGTCGTTGTGCCACCACCATAGTCAACCAATCAAGAACCCACGGAGGGACACCGGGCCGTGTTTGTTCGGACCACACCCTCCGCTTTAGGTGATAATAATTGGATAACAAATAAACCAAGGTTGAATGACTAAGAACAAGCAAAGAATTAAACTCAAACCCCTACCTTGATTCGACGATTGTTCATTGACAACAGCATCGTTTAATTGAAGTCGGAGAGCATCTGAGGAATAAGTGTCATCAACGTTCTTCATGGGCATCTCTTTCTCTTTTA
The DNA here is from genome assembly GCA_963277665.1 of Viscum album. Taxonomy (NCBI): domain Eukaryota; kingdom Viridiplantae; phylum Streptophyta; class Magnoliopsida; order Santalales; family Viscaceae; genus Viscum; species Viscum album. The sequence continues at coordinate 1,738,110,638 of OY728156.1, forward strand.
GCTTGGTCAAAGATCGAGGATGGTCTTCGTCATTCTTTGGAGATGAGGAGCGTTCTTTGTTGGGTGGATGTCGTTCTTCCAAGAGTTCTCCCAAATCTCCACCAATGAAGAATCACCAAGCCAAAATAAAATAATATCTCCACCATTATTTTATTAATGCCATTCATTTCAAAAGAATTCAAAAGAATTCAACACACTTCAACATGTGTTGGCCTGTAGGGACAGTCATTAGTCTGATAAGCGACCCTAGTGAGTAATAGTCTATAGTGTGCTGGGAAGGCAACCAAGGTATTACAGGAGACCCATGGGGTCAGATGGAAAGGTTCATGGCTCGGGGAGGCGGGTCATGACAAATGGTATCAGATCCAATACCCAGCCAGAAGTGCATAGGCACTTCCTGGGTTTGAGGCTTGGGGTCCACAGCGAGGGCGTTGTGCTTTAAAGGGGTGGATAATGTAACACCCCTGGAAAAATGAGACTTTAAAGACTAAATGTTACTACCCATGTCAAAAAGGTGCACCTTTATTTTGGGGATCCTACCTGATTAGAACTCCATAATTAAGCATGATTGTCCTAGAGTAGTAATCAGGATGGGTGACCTTCTGGGAAGTTTCCCAGGGTGTGTGTGAGTGAAGACAAAATACACTGAAAGAACATGTGTTGGCATATGGGGACAGTCATTAGTCTGATAAGCGACCCTAGTGAGTAATAGCCTATGGTGTGCTGGGAAGGAAACCAAGGTATTACAGGAGACTCATGGGGTCAGATGACAAGGTTCATGGCCCGGGGAGGCTGGTCCTGAAAAATAAAATAAAATTAAATAAAAATATGTAGCATATTTTTATTTAAAGGGTAGTTAAAACCTCGAAGGGGGAATTGGTGGTGGGGCCACCCGCACATAACCTCCCTTGGGTGGATGTTATAAGGTGGGGCCCACACGAGTATCAAACCCCCCCTTTAACTCTTGGAACTCCCCATAAATTTTTGCAGCCTCTTCACTTTCCACTTTCCCTCATTATGGTTCCAACACACCTAGGAATTAATTAATTTGAAGTGTTTTGAATTGTTTTGAATTATTTTGAATTATTTTGAAATGCATGGAAATAATAAAATAATGGTGGAGCTATTATTTTATTTTGGATTGGCGATTCTTCTTTGGTGGAGCTTTGGGAGAACTCTTGGAAGAATGACATCCTCCCAACGAAGAACGCTCCTAATCTCTGAAGAATGACGAAGACCATCCTCGATCTTTGTCCAAGATAAAAGAGAAGGATCCGCCCGCAAAGAACGTCAACGACACTTCTTCCTCGGACGCTCCCCGACATCAACGAAACGATGCCATCGTCAACGAACAATTGTCGAATCAAGGTAGGGGTTTGAGTTTAATTCATTGCTTGTTCTTCGTCATTCAACCTTGGTTTATTTTTTGGCCAATTGTTATCACCTAATGTGGAGGTCACGGGCCGAAAAAACACGACCTGACATCCCTCCGTTGGTTCTTGATTTGTTGATGGTGGTGGTGGCGCAACAGTACCACCGGAAGAGAGAACCATGGTGGAGCATCGGCGGCCGGCGATGGGCCGGCTGTGAGAAAACCGGTAGTGCACGGTCGCCGGAAAAAGGCACAGCCCCATCGTGCCATGCGGAGGAGATGTGTGCCACGGCCAAACCGAGTCGCGATAGAGGAGGCGTGGCGTCGTCAGGTAGTGTGGTGGAGCCGATAGCCACGGCCAGATCAGGCCGCGGTGGTAGAGCCGCGGCGTCGTCGCGCCTCGCAGAGAGCATGAAGACCATGGCGGCGTCGCACTGCGGTGGAGGAGCGGTGGCGACTGGTCGGGCCAGCCATCATGGAGCTAGACGAGAAGGACCAGCTGGGTCCCATGGCCTCTGAACCGGCGCAGCGTGCCGGTTCTATTCGAGAAACCGGGGAGGGGCGCGGCACCCCCCTCTTTCGCGTGGCCGGTCGGGCTGCCATGGGCCGGGCCACCACGGCTGGGCTGCCCAAGGCTGGACCACGCCTCGACCAGGCTGCCCAAGGCCGGGCCGCCCTCGGCCGGGTCACCCCATGGTTGGGCCGCCCTCGGGTCGGGCCGCCCGTCGGGCCAGGCCGTCTCTTTGGGTCGGGTCGTCCCCTCAGTTCGGGTCTCTTCCTCAGACCGGGTTAGACCTGCGGTCCAGGTTAGACCCCGGTTCAGACCGAGTCGGTCTAGATCAGTCAGACTGGGTCGGACCGAACCTAGACCTGCTATGGCCGTTTACACCTTTTAGCCTGCGTCTAGGGCTACAGGTGTCCGATTGATGTGCCGCCTGCGGTGATGGAATTCTTGGAGTGAGAAGATTCATTTGGTATACACTACTTGAGTTTTGGACACAATTGGGATACTTCTAGGTTGGTTTGATCCTAAAAACCAATCGGGACCCTAGAACGGAAATGCCAATAACTCTCAGACCGGGCGTCTGATTGACGCGCCATCTGTCGCGTTGGGTTCCTTTTGATGAGACAGAACTAAGGGATATATCAACTCAGGACTTTTAGATAGTTTATGCATCAACACTTGGCTCGAGGAGTGGACCCTCTCAAAATTGAGCGTGCTGTGTGCGAGAACCCTAGGGCTGGCTGCAACGATACTGTACTGGAATCTTTCGTGGGTTCGACAGTGATGACTACTGTACCGGAATCCTCCTTGGTTTCGACAGCGATGACTACTGTACCGGAATCCTCTATGGGTTCGACAGTGATGACTAATATACCAGAATCCTCCATGGGTCCGACAGTTCTGACTTCTATTCCTGTATCTTGTGTGGGTCCAACAGAATAGCTGGCCATGTATCCTATGTGCGTCCGACAGCTTAGCTGGTGCTGTATCCTGTTTGGGTCTGATAGCTTAGGTGAATCAGTGACTACATCTGATCATCTCTATCACTCTATAAAATATGTATACCTATGTGAGCTGAGTCGTTTATTTCAACCATTATCATCGTGGTGATTGACTTTACTTCCTTTGTGGAATGGTTTGTGCTTGGGCTCGAGAGTTGGAGCCAGACTATGAATGATAACTTAGGTATACGTATGTGAATATACCTAAGTATGGTTGGTTGATACTTTATGATTGTATCTTTATACCATGGTTTATCCTTTGTGGATTCTGGGAGACCTTTGGGGGTCTTGGGGTCCTCTATTGAGTATTGTTATACTCACCCCTACACGGGCTTCCCCCGCACCTTGTTGTGTTTTGTGCAAATGATGGTCAGTAGTGATCGAGACTGAGGGTGATGAACGGAAGGTTGCTCGGATCTGGACTAGATGGGATGTACCGCAGGGACGAGTTGTTCGAGTTTTGTACCTACCCTTCAGGTAGGATTTCCCTGGTGGACGATCCAGGAGCCATTTTCCCTTTTTACTTTTACTTATTGTTCAGTTGGGTTTGTATATTGGCCCACTTACTTTCAGCACACTTTCCTTTTCTATTTTTTTACTTTTTTCTTATACATCTTTTGTTCAAACTATGTGTGTTACAGGTTTAAAGGCAATGTCTTCCCTTTTTATCGGGATTACGCCTTTGGTGTTAGTCGCTATCCCCTGGGCTGTGGAAGCCGGGCTTGGGTTAGTCACGGCACGGGCCCCGAGGATGGGTTGTGACAAATTGGTATCATAGGAGTTGGTTATACCGCATAAGTTGGACTCTGATTCTTTTATTGGCAATAATGTTAAGTGTGTTTGGTGTGGTTATCAGTTTAGGGAAATTTATGTTGGTACGGTGGCCGACGTATCCATACACTAGGACTATGACTTCTGATCTCTGACTCAGTGCATGAAAACACTAATTGTGTGTGTGTTTCCTTTGAAAAAGTTTTCTTTGTGATTTATTTGTGTCAGCTTACCAGGTATATTGTTTTAATCATGGCACACCTGTTTTTTTTTTCAGGATGGCCCCACGAAGGCATCCAGTAAGGGTTCCAAGTTTTGTACAGGATGGTAGCCCACCGAGCAATGAGGCCTCAGTGCAGGGCCCCATCACAGTGAAGGTACCAGCGGTACCACTACCCACTGAGCCACTGATACCACTAGCTCCAACAACAAATAATGAACGTCGTCTGAGTGAATTACATGAGTTCTAGTGCCAGAGGCCGCCCAGGTTCCGAGGAGAGATAGACCCACAGGAAGCTGAGGATTGGCTGGAGGCTGTCGTGGGAGTTTTCAGATTGGTAGGGACACCAGCCGACCTCATGGTGATCCTCACCGTGAGTCTCTTGCATGCAGCAGTAGGCAGATGGTAGAGCCTGATGCTCGTGGTGCATGATGAGGGATCATTACCTTGGACAGACTTCGAGAGTCTCTTCCGCTCAGATTTTATTCCATCCAACCTTCGTGCGGTGCAGATTCAGGAGTTACTTCATCTGCAGCAGGGTATCATGACAGTAGCTCAGTACTCAGTGAGGTTCACCAACCCGTCGCGCTACTCCACTGATTTGGTATGGGACCCGTTCTTTAGGGACCGGACCTTCGAGTAGGGAATCAAGCATGAGATCAGAGCTTTGATGATTCCCCTCAGCATCCCGATGCAGGCGAGGGTGCTGGAGCGAGCCCTTCTAGTGGAGAGTTTTATCACTGAGCAGTCACTAGTCACAAGACCCACCACAAGGCGACATGTAGCGGAGTCTTATGTAACCGACAGTAGATAGATTTCGCAGAGGTCCAAGCGGACCAGGCCATCAGGTGGGTGACCCCAAGATACAGGTTCGGTTTTGCGGGGAACACAAGATAGAGCCAGCTATATGAGGAGTAGGCAGTGCTATGCATGTGGCGGGTAGGGTCACATGGCTCGAGACTTCCTGACCTGCTATGCAAATGAGCAGAAGATAGTAGAGGGACCTCCCAGGAAAAGGCATAGGTTTGACCGTAGTGGTCCGTTGGGAGTGGGCGGATGTGGCAGAGGAGCTAGCCAAGCAGTAGGTGGAGGACGACGTTTCAAGGCCCTACCACCACCACCTCTAGGAGGTCCACCCCGACCACAGGGAGCAGGTGGATAGAGGCAGGCTCAGCTCCAGGCAGTCGAGGCCTACGACCACGGCACACCTAAGATGATGTGAGGTACTATCTGTGTCTACTCCACCCTTGTTGCAGTACTTATAGACATAGGTGAGAGTAATTATTTTATTGTCACTGCCCTCGTTTGGAGCTCGAAGATTCCGACAGAGTCGTTGGCTCGATCCTTACAACTAGAGACTCCTACGGGAGCAGACTCAATGATTACACACTGGTGCTAGCAGTGTGATATTACTCTAGGAGGTGAGAGCTTCGGCTAGGACCACCTCGTAGCGGCGTGGAGACCTTTGGACGTCATCTTGGGTATGGATTGGTTATCCACAGTTCATGCTCAGATTGAATGTATTAGGTGCAAAGTGTGGTGTATCTACACGGATGGGACCAGTTTCACCTTCACCAGCGATAAGGGAACCTTTGCAGTGCAGGATGGACTTACATAGAGGAGGGGGAAGCTGATCCCACATCACTTGGCCAGTCTCATCCTCGGAGTAGTTGATGTGCAGAGTCTGAGTTTTCCTGTTGTGGTGGATCAGTACATGTGTGTTTTTCCTAACAATGTTTCAGGACTACCTCCTCGCAGAGAGGTGGACTTCTACATTGACTTGTACCCCAGGACGGCACCGATATCTACTCCAGCATATCGGATAGCTCCCGCCGAGCTTCGTGAGCTGTGGGTACAGCTGGAGGACTTATAGGGGAAGGGATTTATCTGACCCAGTGTTTCACCTCGGGCATCCACAATTTTGTTCACCAAGAAGTCGGATGGGAGATTGAGACTATGTGTCGACTACAATCCCCTGAATTAGGTGACTGTGTAGAACAAGTAACCACTCCTGAGGATTGACGACCTCTTTGATCAGCTCAAGGGAGCATGATGGTTCTCGAAGATAGACCATAGGTCAGGCTATCAGCAGCTTAGAGTTCGAGACGAGGATGTGCAGATGACAGCCTTTAGGTGTCAGTATATCCACTATGAGTTCTTGGTTATGCCCTTCGGCGTAACCAACGCTCCAGCAGTGTTCATGAGTCTCATGAACAGGATATCCCAGCCATACCTCAATATTTTTGTCGTAGTCTTCATCGAAGACATACTGATTTACTTGACTACTGAGGAGGAGCATGCCAACCATTTGTGGGTAGTACTGGATAAACTCTGAGAGCACCAGCTTTATGGTAAGCTCTCAAAGTTCCAGTTTTGGATTCTATATGTTCACTTTTTGGGACACGTGATCTCGGAGGCTGGAGTTTTTGTGGATCCAACGAAGATCAAGGCAGTACTTTCTTGGGATCCACCTAGGAGTGTGACGGAGGTACGGAGTTTTCTGGGACTGGCTGGGTGTTATCGGAGATTTGTGCCAGATTTCTACAGAGTTGCAACACCGCTTTCAGAATTGATAAAGAAGGGGAAACCCTTCGTGTGGTCAGAGAGATGACAGCAGAGATTTCAGGAGATGAAGCAGAGGTTGACTAGTGTGGCCATCTTGAGGCAATCGGAGGAGGGCATTGGGTGTGTAGTTTACTGCGACACATCAGGGACCAGACTCGGGTGTGTCCTAATGCAGGAGCGAGCAGTGATCACATATGGTTCTTGGCAGTTGAGACAGCACGAGAAGAACTATGCTACCCATGACCTTGAGTTTGCAGCAGTGGTCTTCACCTTGAATATGTGGCGGCACTATCTAATGGACGAGCGTTTTACAGTCTACTCTAACCACCAAAGTCTCAGGTACATATTCTTGCAGAAGGAACTGAACCTGAGACATTGGCGATGGATCGAGTTCCTCCAAAACTATGACTTTGAGATATTCTATACTCCTGGGAAGGGTAACATTGTAGCAGATGCTCTCAGCAAGAGATCAGGCATTCAGCTGCTAGGAGAGGCGACGGATCAGCTGACCGCGTTGCAGATATCCTTTGTTGATAGAGATAGATCATCCTTTCTACTATCTCTCACAATCACTCTTCCACTTCTTCAGAGAGTCAATGTGGCATAGCATGGGGATGTTGACTGTGAGATGAGAAATGCTCAGATATCCACAGGGCAGGCACCTGATGGATTTTATGAAGGTGGGGAGAAATTCATTCTCTTCAGAGGATGTACTATGGTACCAGTTTCACTTCAGGAGGAAGTGTTGCAGGAGTTCCGCACATCTCCTCTAGCGGTACATCTAGGAGTAGCGAAGAAGTATCAGGACCTCCGATGATAGCACTGGTGGCCAGGTATGAAGAAGGTAGTAGCATAGTTTGTCTCACGATGCCTCACTTGTATGCAAGTGAAGGTGGAGCACCAGGTTCCAACAGGCTTGGTTTAGCCCTTAGAGGTCCCAGAGTGGAAGTGGGACAGGATATCCATGGATTTCATGATGGGACTTCACGTATATCCAGAGGACACGACTCTATCTAGGTGATTGTCGACCGACTCACCAAGTCGGACCACTTCCTACCGATCATAGAGCTGGCCTGAGTCGAGAGTTTGGGATGCCTATACGTACAGAAGATCGTACGACTTCATGGTGTGCCATCGATGATCATCTCTGATCGAGATGCTCGTTTCACTTCTCGGCTATAAAATGGGATGCAGGAGGCTTTCGGGATGCAGCTTCACTTGAGCACCGCCTTCCATCCTCAGACAGATGGTCAGACTAAGAGGACCATTTAGACACTCGAGGACATGCTTCGTGCATGTGTCCTCGACTTTGGTCAGAGTTGGGAGGATCACTAACCCTTGGTAGAGTTTTTGTATAACAACAGCTACCACTCCACCATCGGGATGAAACCTTACAAGACACTTTACAGCCAACCTTGCAAATCGCCTCTATGTTGGATTGACCCAGAGGAGTCAGCACTTGTAGGACCAGAGATGGTGTAGGCTACGATGGAGAAGGTGAATATCATCCAGGAGCGGATGAATACTGCACAAAGCTGGCAGAAGTCCTATGCTGATAGGAGACGAAGACCACTGGAGTTCGAGGATGGGGACCACGTCTTTCTACGGGTTTCACCTCAATGAGGTCTACGGAGATTTGGATGAGGTAGAAAGTTATCTCTGTGATTCATCGGACCTTTTCAAGTCCTCAGTAGGGTGGGTGAGGTGGCTTACCACTTGGCTCTTCCACCTCAGTTGCACCGGGTGCCCGACATCTTCTACGTATCTCAGCTGAGGAGATACGTGCATGACTCGTCCCACATCATCGACCACGGGGAGCAGGACATTGAGGATGGGGAGACATTCACAGAGGTTCCAGTGGAGATTGAGGATCGGTAGTAGTGGGTCCTGTGTGGATGTTCGATTCCTCTGGTGCGCGTTTTCTGGTAGCACAGGAAACCCCAGGAGAGCACATGGGAGCAGGAGGCTCAGATGCATGCTCAGTACCCCCATTTGTTCCCTTAGTGTGTGTTGTATATTATAGGGACGTAAATCCCTGAGGTGGGGAGAATTTAAAGACCCTGAATTCAGATGGATTTTTTTTTTAAATACATGAGAATTTTATGAGTCTTCAGTTTCTGACGGCGCCTGATTCTGAGGCCCGGTGTGCCCGGAATCAATTTCTGAAGTTTTGGTCAGGTACGTTTAGTAAACATATGTGCGGGTTTTTATATCTTTCTAATTGGTGCTCGGAATTGAAATATGAGGGAACCGTTGAAATCACAACTCCGGTAATTTCTTAAGTAGACCTTTACCGCAGTTGCGTTCTTTCATGAGTGGAAATTAATTTTTTGGGGGTTTCTAAATAAAATTAAATAAAAATATGTAGCATGTTTTTATTTGAAGGGTAGTTAAAACCTCCAAGGGGAGGTTGGTGGTGGGGCCACCCACACATAACCTCCCTTGGGAGGATGTTATAAGTTGGGACCCACACAAGCATCAAACCCCCCTTAACCCCCCTTTAACTCTTGGAACTCCCCATAAATTTTTGGAGCCTCTTAACTTTCCACTTTCCCTCATTATGGTGCCAACACACCTAGGAATTAATTAATGCCAATTAATTAATTTGAAGTGTTTTGAATTCTTTTGAATTCTTTTGAAATGAATGGAAATAATATAATAATGGTGGTGCTATTATTTTATTTTGGCTTGGAAATTCTTCTTTGGTTGATTTTTGGGAGAACTCTTAGAAGAACGACATCCTCCCAATGAAGAATGCTCCTCATCTCCGAAGAATGATGAAGACCATCCTTGATATTTAACCAATATAAAAGAGAAGGAGCTACCCACGAAGAACATCGACGACACTTTTTCCTCGGATGCTCCCCGATGTCAACGAAATGACACTATCGTCAACGAACAATCATCGAATCAAGGTAGGGGTTTGAGTTGAATTATTTGCTTCTTCTTCATCATTCAACCTTGTTTTATTTGTTGGCCAATTTTTATCACCTAACACGGAGGGTGCGGGCTGAACAAACATAGCCTGACGTCCCTTCGTTGGTTCTTGATTGGTTGAGTACAGTGGTGGCACAATGGCGCCACCGGAAGAGAGAACCGCGGTGGAGCATTGGCAGCCGGCGACGGACCGGCCGTGAGGAAAACGGCAGCGCAAGAACGCTGGAAAAAGGCATAGAAATGTCGTGCCGTGTAGAGGATCCATAGACTATGGCCAAACCGGGCCACGGCGAAGGAGGTGCGGCACTGTTGCGCCACCAGGTGGAGCCGATGGCCGCGGCCAGGTTGGGCTACGGTGGTGGAGGCACAGCGTCGTCGCGTCGTGCGAAGAGTAGGAGGACCATGGCGCCATCTTGCCGAAGTGGAGGAGCGGTGGTGGCCGACCGGGATAGCCGCTATGGAGCTAGACGAGCAGGACCAGCAAGGTCCCGTGGCCCCTGAACAGGTGCAGCGCGTTGGTTCTATTCGACAAACCGGGGAGGGGTGCGGCACCCCCTCCCTCGAGTGGTCGGTCGGGCCGCTATCAGCTGGGTCGCCCAAGGTCGGGCCACCCCTCAGCCGGGCGGCCCAAGGCCAGGCCTCCTTTGGTTGGTCCGCCCTCAGTCGGGCCTCCCATGGTCAGGCCACCCCTTGGTCGAGCCGCCCTTGGGTTGGGCCGCCCTTGGGCCGGACCGCCCATCGAGTCGGGCCGTCTCTGCGGGTCGGTTCCTCCCCTCGGCTCGAGTCACTTCCTCATACTGGGTCAGACCCGTGGTCCGGGTGAGACCCTGGTTCAAACTGGGTCAGTCCGGGTCAGTCCGACTGGTTCGGACCGGACCCAGACCCGCTATGACCGTTTACACCTTTTAGCTCGCATCTAGGGCTACGGGTGTCCGATTGACGTACCGCCTACGGAGATAGAATTATTGGAGCGAGAAGATTCATTTTAAATACTACACTTGAGGTTTGAATTTAGTTGGGGTACGTCCTGGTTGGATTGAGCCTAAAAACCAACCAGGCCTATCGAACGGAAATGCCAATAACTCTCAGACCGGGCGTCCGATTGACGCGTCGTCTATCGCGTTCGGTTCCTTTTGATGATACGGAACTATGGAATACATAATATCAATACTTTGAGATAGTTTATGTATCGAGACTTGGCTCGAGGAGCGGACCCTCCTGGAATCATGCATGTTGTGTGCGGGAACCCTAGGGCTGGCTGAGACGATATTGTACTGGAATCCTCTGTGGGTTCGACAGCGATGACTACTGTACCAGAATTCTCTGTGGGTTCGATAGCGATGAATACTATATCGGAATCATCCGTGGGTTTGACAACGATGACTACTGTACCGAAATCCTCTGTGGGTCCGACAGTTCTATCTTCTATTCATGTCTCCTGTGTGGGTCCGACAGAATAGCTGATCCTGTATCCTGTGTGGGTCCGACAGCTTATCTGGTCCTGTATCCTGTATGGGTCCAATAGCTTAGATGAATTAGTGACTACATCTGATCGTCTCTATCACTCTACAAAAGATGTATACCTGTGTGATCTAAGTCAGTCATTCAACCATTATCATCATGGTGATTGACTTTACTTCCTTTGTGGAATGGTTTGTGCTTGGGCTCGATAGTTGGAGTCAGACTATGGTTGTTAACTTAGGTATATGTATGGTCATATACCTAAGTAGGGTTGGTTGATACTTTCTAATTGTATCTTTCTACTATGGTTTATCCTTTGTGAATTCTGGGAGACCTTTGGGGGTCTCGGGGTCCCCTACTGAGTATTGTTATACTCACCCCTGCACGGGCTTCGCCCACACCTTGTTGTGTTCTGTGCAGACGACGGTCAGCAGTGATTGAGGCTGAGGGTGACGGACAGGAGGCTGCTCAAAGATAGACTAGATAGGACATACCGTAGGGATGAGTTGTTCATGTTCTGTACCTACCCTTCAGGTAGGATTTCCCTGGTGGATGATCCAGGAGCTGTTTTCCCTTTTTACTTGTACTTGTTGTTCAGTTGGGTTTGTATACTGGCCCACTTACTTTCAGCACACTTTCCTTTCCAATTTAAGTACTTGTTTCTTCTACAGCTTGTGTTCAAATAGTGTGTGTTATAGGTTTAAATGCAATTCCTTCCCTTTTTATCAGGATTACGCCTTTGTTGCTAGTCATCATCCTCTAGACTATGGAATCCGGGCTTGGGTTAGTCACGGCACGATCCCTGAGGAAGTGTCATGATAGAACTGATAAGATGTGATCAACCTCATAGTGGGGGATAGTGTTGTTGCCACCCCCAACATACCAATGAGGGTTTATTATGGAGATTATGGGACAATGGAGAACTTAAAAATACTAGATCATGTTAATAATTATTTAGTTAATGTGTCACTAAATAAATAATATCAGTTATTTAAGTGATAATTAAGTAAATTTAATGTTGATTATATATATTTAATATGAAACTACTTAAATAAAAAGTTATTTTAGTGACACATTAAATAAGTCATGTGTAATTAAATAATCTAAAACACTAAATAATTATATGGACTTAAACCACTAACTCAACCTTATCTCTCCTATAAAATAATTATTCGCATATCCTCAGTAGGAAAAGTTATGAATATACAGGGTGATGAAAATTCAACTCCTTTATTACAATCAGAACAATTTGGGATTGAATTACGATGAACATTAATTGACTAGAAAATAATCTTCAAATTGAGATAAATTTTATTTCAATACTCAAATTTTATTGAATCTAATGATATTTTGGATACACATTATATATAAAAAAATTCCTCTTTTTCAATAGTGGTAGGTTAAACCTATAGACCAAGAAAGGTATCTTGAAACACATCATATCCCTTATAAAGAACAAGAATATTCATAAAAGAAAAAAACTTCTTAAGAATACTAACTATGTCATATAATAATTTTATCAATTATTATCCTATAATATAGGATGCGTAATTCTAAAACTATCCTTTAATTATTGATCTCTCATTATTTGAATTTTCAAGATGAAATTTTTTATAACAACCATGGCCATGGATTTTTTTCAAGCACTTTAAGCTTAATCAAAAGTCTGGAGATATTTTATTCCATTGATCTGAAGGATAAATGATATCTTGATTATTTAATTAATATCATATCACTCATGATGTATCCAAATTAAGCGACATTGGTATGAGTATGTACTTTAGTTTTTTTATTATGCATCAAAGTACGTAATTCATTAAATATATTAATAATTATCCCAAGTATAAGGACCAATATACACACTCTTATATAGGAACATATAATGAAACACATAGTATATGGAATCCCTACTAGTAGGTCTAACATCATGATCTTCTCTTCTTGAATATTTCTAGGTCAAAACTTCATGAGAAAAAATTTAAATAGTTATGATATCCACCCACTTGATAATCATAAATAATTTGTATCCTATCAAAATGATGTTTATATACAATAAGTAATATCATTAATAATGTTTTCATATTATCTATATCTTCTCATTATATTTCAGATGTTATATAACATATTTATTTGATAAATAATCTAAGAACATTATCACATATATTATACATAAGAGAAGTAAATATGTGATAAGTATAAAGTATGTATATACCAAACCATATACAATATTTGGTAATTGAAAATTCATAATAAAGAATTAATCGGGGAACCAATTTCAAAAAAATATAAGAGATGTTATTTCTCATCATTTTTTAATAATATATTCATCAAAGATTGAAGTTTTAGTTTCTTTGGAGTTTGTTTTTGAATTCCATAGTTTTTATGGTTTAGAAGGCTATTTCTAAATATTTGTGTCTGAATTCTCTCAAATTGAATTAACATTAACAACTCTAATCAAGAATATTCATACTTTTTCTTGGAAAGAGAAATTACAATAATATTTGAGTTCCTAGATAAGAATTTAACAAGTTCTCTAGTTCTTCATTTTCCCAAGGGATGAATTATATTTGATCTTTATTGTGATTTATCTCATTGAGGTTTAGGATATGTATAGATATAGGATAAAGTATCTATTTTTTATGTGTTTACAAAGTTACAACTTCATGAACATAATTATATTATTCGTGATATTTATCTTACAGTAATGGTATGTGCCTTGAAAATGCAGACATATTATTTCTTTAGTAAGTATTTTGTGGTCTTTAATTCTCATAAGAGCTTGCATTATAAATTTTTACAAAGAGACTTGAATTTTCATTGAATGAGATGGGTAGACTATAACACCTGGATATTATTATGAAATATTTTTCTTCAAATAATTTTAATTCTTAACTATCTTGTGTTGCATGAAACCATGAGTTTAAATGAACTGTGAGACCCTATTGGTATATCATAGCCATTAAATTGGAATGAATAAATATGAATAACTAATTTATGAAATAAATATAAAGCTCCAACTCAATATGAATGTATTGATGCGTTCTTAGAAAATAATCAAAAAAATAGTAAAATTAATATCCAACTCAATATGAATGTATTTATGAGTTCTAATAAAATAATAACAAAATTTTAGTAAAATCAATTTATTTTTCAAAAATAATTTTTCTTTAAAAATAAGTTTATTTTCTTTTTATGAGTGAATATTAATTTTTAGAATTTATAGAAATAGATTTCAAAAAATTAATTTCATTTTTGAATTCATAATTTCAATATTATCTTAAAATTATTTTTTTATAATTTTCTGAAAACATTTATTTTTTTAATGAATAGTGAAAATAATGTTTTTTATTGAAAATTGTATTTTATTTTAAATTCATTACAAGGTTAAATTATGTTTTGGATTTAGTTTTAAATTTTAATTAATTCAATTTGATTTAAAATAATCTAATTATGGTTTTTTAAAAGTATTTTTTATATGAATTTATTATAAAATCACTTTATGTCTCAAAAGGTCATTTTCCGAAAAACTATTTTTCATGGTATTTTACGGGTTTTATATTAAATTATGTTCTAAAAATTATGTGTTTTGAATTTTGAAAAATGGATACAAATTTTGTATTAATAAGGTAAAAATTTAGTAAATAGGTCCCTTTTGGGTCAATATTAATCGGGACCTTGGTAAATTCTGTTACCACGGTAAAGGGTAAATTGGGTAATTTAGGTTAAAAATAAAATTATAAAGACTATAAAATGACTCTAACACATAAAAAAATTTTATTCGATGAAAATAATTCGACCCTTACCACATAAGTTTTGAAATTAAGTTGTTTAATGGACACTTTTCCATGAAAATGACTTATATAGTATTTAAATCAAAGAAATTCAAAAAATGTCACTTTCTTTGTCTTTAATATCCATTATGTGTCCACATGGGAAAAAATTTATGTTATGAATGCATATAACTGTAAATTATTAACTTAATAAACATATATTCATGATATAAATTTATTTTTTACTTTTTGAGTCACGTTAATAAAATTATGGTATTTATAAAATCTTATTTGATAAAAATTTAAAGATGTAACATTCATGTTTTAAATAATATATCATTTCTAATATAAGTTTAACTAATAGATATATTAGACTATAAAAATTATTCTGAAATCTATAATATTTAAATTCATCATGGTATTTTATTTTTAAATTTTAGTGAAAAAATATGCATATTAAATAATTACACAACACTGATGTAGTAATTATTTTATTAATGGAGATATCAATGAAATGTTACTAAAAATATTAAAATAAATATAATTTGAGATAATTAATGTGATAAAATAATTTTCTAGATGAAATTGAATTCTTATTTATATAATAAAATATTTTTTCTTAGTTTACTTTTATATTGATATTTTGAAAAATCTAAGTAATAAAGAGTGTAAAAGATGACACTAATGATATTTTATATAACATTTTATTAAATTATTTGAAAATCAGAAAAATAAATTAATAATAAAAAATAAATATAACATGGCCTAAAATTTTACAAATTGTTCATTTATGGTCTAATTGATATCACATAAGTAAAAAATTACAATCTTTTAATATTAGAAGAGATTTGACCTTAGTTAAAAATTAAAATAGGTTAACTATGGGTTAATCAAAATGATAAGGTTAAAATTAATACCAAAACTTGTATAAAATATATTAGTTTATGATATTAAAACCTTATATCATATTATATTATAATACATGTCCTTTTTGAGGTATTTGGATTTATATTTAATTTCTTATAAATTAATATTTTGAGAAAATTACAAAAGTTCCCCTCACCTCAATTATAAAAGGGAACCTCCTCCCTCATTTCTTCACATCACATTGAGCCTTAATGCTCGAACATACCCTAAAAATTTCTCTTCTTAAATTCCATATACACATTCTATATTTTTTATTCTTCTTAAAAAACCAACCATGGTGTCCCTAAGAGGAGATCTATAGGAAGTTCATCAAAGAAGTGGTAATCATCTTTACCAACTCTTTTATGATTATTTCTTTCTATAATTACTATTAATGTGTTATTTCCATAATAAAGTAATAAATATAGTATAAACTATATTCTAAGATGTTATTAGGATTATATAATAACCATATTCTACCTTTTATCCATCCTACAAAAAACAAAATCATTGTGTGTGTGTGTGTGTGTGGCTTACTGTCTCTACACCGTGGTGTAATCAGTTTTTCATCACCACTTTATTTGTATGGGTATAATGATGGAAATAATATATATATATATATATATATATATATATATATTATAATTATGAAATTATATTTATTCTGGATAAGAAATATATACCATCCACTACTTTGCAATTTCATCATTCAGGAAATGATATCATCGCTTGTGCGTATGTATGTACTACCATCTCCACGATGCGATGCAATTCATTTTCCATATTCACCATTCAAGAATTATTATATAAATATATATAATAAATAAATATTATATTAATTAACTTAATATAATTATATAAATTATGGAACGATATCCTATGCATAAGAACTGGGACTTATATGAAAAATAATATATAATAAAATGAAGCAGGTAACACCTAAAACAAGGGTAAAAATGAAATATTATTAACAAATTAGTGATAATATGATATAATAGGATCATATATAATATAAAAATATTAATAAGGTTCTATAATAAGTTTATAAAATTATTTAATCCATTATATAGGAGTTTCAAATACGTACGAAGGAAATCAGACCTAAGGTAATGGTTAATTTCACAATCTCATTTTTATCTAGATTTGATTATATGTAAGTATTTACTGGGGTAATATTTATCTTCCATTTCCAAGTTTCTTAAAAAAAATCCAATTTTTTTACTATTCACCTATAATTTTTAAAGTCATTTTTACCCATGTGTGAATTTTTACTAAACATATTGAAAGGAATATTTTTTTTCTAATGAGGTACTTTTTGACTTTTCCAGAAAAAGTACAAGAGGAATGTTTTTTTAAATTATACAGTATAAATAAATTTCTCTTCGTTCATGATGCCTTAATTCCTTGAGTCTTACCTTATAATATTATAGGGTTATTTTCATAGAAAATGTTTCTTTTAAAATTGTGTGGTATTTTATGTAAAGAAAGTTTTTTCAAAGAAAAGAGGATATTTTCCTTAGTAATTATTTTCAAGTTATATCTCAAGATCATTTTACATCTATGATGACATTATTTGATGTTACTTATGTTTTAATGGGTATATTTTTCAAGGATACTATCCTTATTATTCCTATGGTTATTTTATTTTTATCATGGAATGATATTTATGAAACCCATTTATTTTCCATGGGTTATGTTATAATTGAATGATGTTTATGAAACCCATTTCATTTCATGGGTTTTGATATGATGAATGATTTATGTTCTTGTGGCACACATATATATGTTTTTCATTACATGATTTTTGGTACCTATATCTCCCTCTAATTCATTAGGTAAATATTTATATCTCATTAGATTGATAGGACTAGAATGGGTAGTAAGCTTGATTTAGTAATAAAAGACTATAATGAGGAGTGAACTCGATTTATTAAAGGAATTTTTCCACTATGATGGTCTTGGAAATGATCCTTGACTAATATGGAAATGATTTTCTATGCTTATGTGTATAAAAAAATTTCATGTATTATGTTATGATTTTATGGAAAATGTTATTTTATTCTTTGTGTACTTATATGATTTATTCCATTACATGTTATCACAATCTTTGATATATAGGATACAATTTTCAAAAGTTATTTTCATGTTGTTATGCCCTTATTCTTATGTTATCACCCATGATTACCCTTCCTAATCATCTAATCTCACCCTTTTATTATGTTTCTTTTCCCTAGTATATGATTAAATATATTAATTAATATTTTACATAAATTATTATAATTATGAAGGAATAATAACGAGGTGATGTGGATGTTTTATGAATCGGTTTTTTATTTTTCCCAGTTTCTAACGAAAATAAACCTATACAGTTCTGACATGGTTTTTTATGTTATGTAAGGAATATTCTTATTTTAGATTTAATATCTATGTATGAAAAGTTATGGGTAATTATAATTGGTAACATATTTAGGTTAATTTAACCTTTAGAAACTAGGATGAGATAACCTTAGTAAGAACCCTAAGGATAAGTCTAAGTATATGATACAATCCTAGAGTTTTGTTGACAATAATAAATAACCTAGGATAAAACCTAAGGTGTCCTGAATTTAAATTTTATAAGTAATTTCCCTTGATTAAGTGGTTTTACTATTATGATTAGTGTTTCTCACACTATGATTTTTTGTTTTAGTCAATGATTGGAACCTGAAGGAACCATGTTAATAATGAATACGATGGGAAATGCAACAATTGTCCTCATGAGCAACTAAATGTTATGGGATCTAGAATGAAAAATATTTTTTCTATGCTCACACAACTGTATAAAGCTATGAATTGTGACGGAATTCCAAATGAGTAAAGGAGGGAAAAACATTCTTTGATTCCTTCATGAGGCAACATCCACCTTATTTCAGTGGTTCTTCTAATCCAATAGTGGCTGAACAATAGATCAATACCACTAAAAAGATATTTTTAGTTCTCTAATGTTCATAACATGAGAAATTTATTTTGGAAGTCCATTGTTTGGAAGGTTAAGTGGATCAATGGTGGAATCTTATCAAGAATATGAGGAAAATATATGAAATTTAATCTATTGAATAGTTTGAGTTTAATAACTTATTTTTCAATAATTAATTTACTCATATTCTTTGAACAAATATTCATAAGGATTTACTTGATCTTAAGAAAAAGGATGATGAATCTGCTGGTACCTATGAAGAAAATTTTACAAGAATTGCAAGGTGCGCTTCTAGAATTATCATCCAACCTAAAAGTAACATTGGTTGATTCCTCAGTGGCTTAAAACCAAGTCTTTTAAGGGTTTTAGAAATTAGGGACTTCAGTATCTATACGGAAATCATTTGATGTTCTCTCAAGGTTGATATAAAGATTACAGTCACCCATCAATCTTATAGGTTTGATAAGAAGAGAAAAATGGAATTCAAAGAAAAATCCAAAAACCATAGTGAAAATAAGATGATATTTACTTTATGATCAAAGTGTGGAAAAAAACATAGATGAAACTCTCTTAATGGGTCTAGTAAATGTTTTAAGTGTGGGAAAGAATGTCATCAGGAAATTTACTACCGAAGTGATGTGAAAAAGATAGCTAATTCTGCAAATAGAGAAAAGGCTATACAGAATGCACCTCCCACACTTCAATGTCACAAGTGAAAGGAAAATGGTTGTTATGATAACCAAAGCCCTAATCCAAGGGTTATCAATAATTATTGATGTCAATAGCCACTCAAGGAAAAATAAAAAGGAAAATCACATGTGATCACTACTGGTGATGTGAAGTACGATAATAAAGTGGTGAAAGGTACACTTAACATATACTCTAAAATAGATAATGTTTTATTTGATTCTGGATCCACCCATTTTTTTATTTATAAATAATTCTATAAAGGTATCTATATATTACTATAATAATTAAATGTTTAATTAGCTGTGAAAAATTATAAAGGTACAATGGTTTCTTCATAAGTTTTTAACTATTCTCTGGTTGAAATTTGTGGGAAAGTGCTTTTAAAAATCATATAATCCTTCCTTTAGTTTAATTTGATGTGTTTCTTGGCATATATTTGATTTATCTATATGGAACTCATATCAATTATTTAGGAATGGACGTCACATTTCATATTCTGAATTAATTTACGATCATCTATAGATGTAAATATTCCTATGAACTTCTCGTGGAAATTACTTCCATCTTGTGGGTATTAATTCCTCTAAATAAAGATATTTATCTCAGATAGTTGGGGAGAAATGCACCATTAAATATATACTTATTTTATGGGGATTTTTTAATGTATTTCTAAAATAATTGTCAATTCTTCCACCAAATTGTGAAGTTGAGTTTCAATAGAACTCATACTGGGTGTTATGCCTATTTCAAAGACTCATTATAGAATGGCCATAGTTGATTTTTAGAAATTAAAGAAGAAAATCCAAGAGAATATTGACAAGGGATTCATATTCCCTAGTGAATCACCTTGGGGTGCATCTGTTCTATTTATTAAGAAGAAATATGGATCAATGAGTCTCTCTATTGATTATCACGAACTTAAAAAATATCACTATCAAGAACAAATATCCTCTCCCTCATATTGATGAATTATTTTATCAACTAAATTGAGTTCAATACTTCTCTAATATTGATCTTCATTTTGGATATCATTAATTGAGGTTCAAAGAGGAGGATATACCAAAGACGGCATTCCGTATAAGGTTTGGACATTGTGAATTTATAGTTATGCCTTCTTGTCTTACTAATACCCCCGTTATCTTTATGGATTTAATGATTAGATTATTTAGAGAATATCTTGATTAATTTTTCATATTCTTTATAGAAGATATTCTTATTTATCCAAATATAAAGGAAGAACATAAATATCACTTGAGGATTTTACTAAAGACCCAAATAAATGTGAAGCTTTATGAAAAATTTACCAAGTGTGAGTTTTGGCTTCAGAAAGTTTCATTTTTTGGTCACATTATCTAAATAGAGGGGATATATATGGATCTAGTAAAGATAGTAGTTATTGAACATTAACCTATACCAACAACGTTAATTGAGATCTGAAGTTTTCTTGATTTTCTTGGATATTAAATATGTTTTGTGAAATATTTCTCATAATTATATAATCGAATCACCAAGTTGACTCAAAGAGGAGTTAAGTTCATATGGACAGAAGAATGTGAAGAGAGTTTCAAGGATTTTAAAAGAAGGTTAGTCAATGCACCTATGCTCATAATACCCTATAGTGGATAAAGTTTTGTGATCTATTTTGATGCATCAAAGAAGGGGTTGGTATGTGTTCTCGTGAAAAATGATATGGTGATATCTTATGCCTCACGACAAATGAAAATCCATGAGAAAAATTACCCAACTCATAATTTGAATTTAGCTATGGTAATCTTTTCATTAAAGATATGGATGAATTATCTTTATGGATAAAGGTATGATATATATACTAATCATAAAATTTTAAATTATATCTTCACTCAAAATAAGATGAATATGCCTCAAAGGAGATAGTTGGAGTTGATTAAGGATTATGATTTCTCAACACATTACCACCCTGGGAAAGCGTATAAGGTGGTAGATGATTTGAGTCAAAAGGTCCATGCTAGCCTATATATGATGAAGATCAAAAAAAGATCCAAAATTTTTTTATTTTCAAAGGATGGATCTAGAAATCATAAAGGAAGGGTAGAAATATTATCAGTCTCAAATTAATTTTCAACCATCTAAACAAGTGAAGATTAAGGAGGTGCAGAAAGAAGATATAGATCTATAAAAGAATGTGAGAAATGTTCTTGGGTTAAACTTTTATTGTTATGTAATAATAATTTTTAGTAACCGTGTTTATATTCCTCCCATACCATAATTAATGAAGGATTTATTGTATGAGTCTCATATTTCATAATTCTCTATTCTTCCTAGGATTATAAAGATGTATAGGGACTTGAAAGAGTATTTCTAGTGGGATGGAATGAAGAAGGATATTTTGGAATATGTTTCTCGATGCTTGTTTTTTCAATAAGTTAAGTTTGAGTAATAAAATTCTATGGGGACTTTACAACCATTACCCATACCATAATGGAAATGGGAAAACATCACCTTGTATTTTTTAGGTTGGACTTCCCAAAACATCTAAAGGCCATAATGATATATGGGTTATAGTTGATCACCTCACAAATTCAGAAAAATTCATTACTATCAGACAATACTTCTCACTTTGTCATCTTTCTAAAATATATATTAAGTGGTAATATTTCATGGAGTACCACTTTACATTATATCTAATCGAGATTCAAGGTTTACCTCGATGTTTTACAGAATTCTTTAGTAGGATCTGGATACAGAGTTTAGTTTCAGAACTAATTATAATCCTCATATAGATGTTCAGTCAGAGAAGAAAATTCAAACTCTTAAAGATGTATTGAGAGCCTTATATATGGATTTCAAAGGTGGTTGGAATCAAAAACTACTTTTAGTAGAATTTTCTTACAACAATAGCTTTCACTCCAATATTCAGATGGCTACTTATGAAGCTGTCTATGGTAAAAAGTGAAGAAATCAAAAATGTTGGAATGAATTTTGGGAAGGAAATCTATTGGTACCTAATCTAGTTGACTAAATGGTATAAAAGTTCGGACCTTTTCAACAGCACATAAGAGCAGCTCAAAGTTGACAAAAAAAAGTTATGCTTACAGTTGATGAAAAGACCTAGAGTTTAAAGTGGATAAAAAGGTATTTCTATTAATATCTACATATAATAGAGTGATGATATTTTGAAGTAAGGTAAATCTAATACCTAGGTATATATATCCTTTTAAAAAAATTCATCATGTCAGGAAGGTAGCTTATAGATTGGTGCTTCCACTAAATCTCTCTCAAGTTCATGATTTATTCAATGTATCTCTCAGGAGAAAGTATAAAAGTAATCCTTCTCATGTACTAAACTAAAAAGTAATATTGATGGAGAAAGATCCTTCTTATAAAGAACAAATGATAGAGATTCTGGATCATAGAGAGAAAGTTCTATGAAACAAGACCACTCACTTGGTTAAAGTTTTATGTCAGAACCTATAATTTGAGGAAGTTACATAAAAACCTAAGGATGTGATGTGGCAGAGGTATCCTCATATATTTGTATCCAAGTGAGGAATTTCAAGTGATAAATTAATTTTAAGGAGGTTATAATGCAACACCTGTATATTTTTATGAAATATTTTGCTGCAAAAAAATTTATTTCTTCAATAGCTTGTGTTGCACGCAACCGTGAGTTTAAACGAATCGTGAGATACTATTAGTATAACCTATCCATTAAATAAGAGAGAATAAATATAAATTACTAATTAATGAAATAAATATAAATATCCAACTCAATATTAATGTATTGGTGAGTTCTTATAAAATAATCACACAATTTTAGTAAAATCAATATTTTTTAAAATTACATTTTCTTCAAAAATTTCTTTATTTTGTTTTTATGAGTTAATATTAATTTTTAGAAGTTCTATAAAATATATTTGAAAAATATAATTTCATTTTTTAATTCAAAATATCAAAATTATAATAAAGTTATTTTTTTATTTTATGAAAACATTTATTTTTTAAGGAATAGTGAAAATACTGATTTTTATTGAAAACTATATTTTCATTTAAAGTATTTACAAGGTTAAAAAAATCTGGATTAGTTTTAAATTTTTATTAGTTAATTTTTATTTAAAATAATCCAATTAATATTTTCTGAAAAATATTTAGTACATGAATTTATTATAAAATCATTTTATTTTTTAAAATGGCATTTTTCTGAAAACTGTTTTTCATGAAATTTTACCGATGCTATATAAAATTAAGTTCTAAAACTTATTTGTCATGAATTTTGAAAAATTTATTCGAAATTTAGATTCATAAGGTCCAGATTTAGTAAATATGACCCTTTTATTTTTTACCAATATGAATAGTAACCTTGGTAAATTTTGTTACCACAATAAAGGGTAAATTGGGTGATTTAGTTTAAAAATAAAATTATAAAGACTATAAAATGACTCAAACACATGAAAAAATTTATTTTATGATTATAATTTGACCATTAATACATAAGGATCTAAATTAAGTTGTTTAATGAAAACGTGTCCATGAAAATGACTTATATGATATTTAAATCAAAGAAAGTCACAAAATGCCACTTTCTTTGTCTTTAATATCCCTTATGTGTCCACATGGGGAGAAAGTTATGATATGAATGGAAATAAATATAAATTTTTAAATTAATAAACATATTTTCATGATATAAATTTATTTTTTACTTTTTGGGTCACTTAGATGAAATTATGGTATTTATAAAATATTATTTAAGAAAAATTCAAAGATTTCATGTTCATGTTTTAAAAAAATATATCATTTTTAATATAAGGTTACCCAATAGATATATTCAAATATAAATAGTATTTTGAAATATATAATATTTATTTCATCATTTTATTTTATTTTTAATTTCTAGTGAAAAAATAAATATATTAAATAATTACACAACACTAATGTAGTAATAATTTTATTAAAGAAAATATAAAATAAATGATACTAAAAATATTAAAATAAATATAATTTGAGATAATTAATGTGATAAAAAAATTCTTTATTGCCTTTATCTCTTAGGGATATGATAATTTATTTTTTTTCAAATTTAGATTTTTATCCTGGTATTTTATAAAATCCACGTAAGGAATGGTTTCAAAATTGATACTAATGATATTTTATCAAAATGATATTTTATTAAATTATTTAAAAATCATAAAACATATTTAAAAATATAAAATGAATAAAAAATGGTTTAAAATGTTATAAATTGTTCATTTATGGTCTAATTGATATCACAAAAGCAAAAATTACAACCTTTTTATTATTAAAAGTGTTGTTGCCTTGGTTAAAATTAAAATACATTAACTAAGGGTTAATCAAAAATATGTGGTTAAAAATAATACCAAAACTTGTCTAAAATATATTGTTTGATGATATTGAAACCTTATCTCATCTCATCTTTGAATCCATGTCCTTTTTTAGGTATTTTAATTTAGATTGAATTTTTTATAAATTAATATTTTGAGAAAATTTCAAAAGTGCCCCTCACCTATATTATAAAAGGGAACCTTCTTCATCACTTCTTAAAATCACATTGAGCCTTCAAGATCGACCATACCCTAAGAATTTATCTTCTAAAATTCCCAATACACATTCTATATGTTCTATTCTTCTCAAAATACCAACCTGGGTGTCCTTAAGAGGAGTTCTAAAGGAAGTTCTTCAAAGAAGAGGTAATTATCTTTAGTGACTCTTTCAAAATTATTTCTTATTCTACTTCCTATTCATGATTTCTTTACATTATAAAGTAATAAATCAAGTATCACATATATTATGAGATTTTATTATTATTATTACAGAACAACTATATTCCACCTTTTATCCATCCTACGAAAAACCAAATCACCATGCGTGCATGCGTACGTACGGTTTATCGTCTCTACACCGTGGTGTAATATATTTTTCATCACCAATTTATT
The DNA here is from genome assembly GCA_963277665.1 of Viscum album. Classification (NCBI taxonomy): domain Eukaryota; kingdom Viridiplantae; phylum Streptophyta; class Magnoliopsida; order Santalales; family Viscaceae; genus Viscum; species Viscum album. The sequence goes on from OY728156.1 coordinate 1,738,135,719, forward strand.
TGTATGGGTATAATTATGTAAATAATATATATATGATAATTATAACATTATATTTATTCTTTAAAAAAATATCGTCCACTTTACTATTTCATCATTAAGGAAATGATATCGTCCCTCGTGCGTACATACGACCTACCATCTCCATGATGTGATGCGATTCATTTTCCATATTCGCCATTAAATAATGATTATATAAATGTATATAATAAATAAATATGATATATATTACGTCAATATAATTCTGGAAATTATGAAACCATATCTTATGCACAATAACTGGTACTTATATGATAAAGCATGCATAGGAAAATGAAGTAGTTAACACACGAAAGAATGGTAATAATGAAATATTATTAACAAATGGGTGATAAGATGATATAAGAGGATCATATATATTATAAAAAATATTAATATGGTTCTATAATAAGTTAATAAAATTATTTAATCCATTATACAGGAGTTTCAAATATGTACGATGGAAATCAAACCTAAGATAAGGGTTAATTTCACAATCTCATTATTATTAGGGATTGTTTATACATAAGTATTTACTAGGGAATATTTATCTTCCATTTCCATGTTTTTTAAAAAAAATCCAAAATATTTTTAATATTCATCTAAAAATTTTAAATTTATTTTTACCCATGTGTGAATTTTTACTGAATGGTTTGAAAGGAATCTTTTTTTCATTTTCCTAATGAGGTACTTTTTGACTTTTTTGAAAAAGAGTATGTAAAGAATGTTTATTTTTAACTTAAATAGTATGAATGTATTTTTTACACCATAATGAAGCCTTAATGCCTTAAATATTACCTTAAAATATTACAAGGTTATTTTTAGAGAAAACTTTTCTTTTAAAATTGCGTGGCATTTTAATAAAAGAAATTTTTTTAAAGTAGAAAGGATATTTACCTCAAGAGTTATTTTCAAGTGATATCTCAAGATTATTTTCCATCTATGATAAAATTCTTTGATGTTAATTATGTTTTAATGGGGATATTTTTCAAGGATATTATCCTAATTATTTCTACGGCTGTTTTATGTTTATTATAAAATGATATTTATGAATCCCATTTATTTTCCATGGGATATGTTATGATTGAATGATGTTTATGATAACCATTTCATTGCATGGGTTTTGATATGATGAATTATTTATGTACTTATGGAACACATATGTATCGTTTTAATTATGTGGTGGGTGGGACCCTTATCTACCTCCAATGCATTGGGTAAATACTTATATCTCATGAGATGGATAGGGATAGAACCGGTAGTAAACTCAATTCAGTAATACAGTACTAGAATGAGGAGTGAAATCAGTTAAGTAAAGGACTTTGTCCACTATGATGGTCATGGAAAATATCCATGACTAATATAGAAATTATTTTGTATGATTATGTGTATGACACAATTTCATGTATTTTGTTATGATCTCATGGAATATGTTCTTCGATTCTTTATGAACTTATTTTATTTATTCTTAGACATGATATCACGATCTTTGATATTCATGATATAATTTTCAAAAGGGATTTTCATGTTCTTATGCCCTTATGCTTATGTTATCTCCCATTATTACCTTTACTAATCATCTGAGCTCACCCTATTCTTATTTTTATTTTCCCCAGGATATAAAGAAATATATTGAGTAAAATGTGTCAAAAATGGTTCTAGTTATGAAGGAATAAGTGTGAGACTATGTATATGTTTTATGAATCAGTTGTTTATATTTCCCAATTTCAAAAGACACTAAACCTATATGGTTCTGGTGTAGTTTTGTTTTGTTATGTAATTAATATTCTTTTATTTATATGAAATATCTATTTATGAAATTTTATGGTCCGTTATATGGAGTCCCTCCGGGATTGAAATTTTGAAATCACATATACCTTTATAAAGGGTAATGTGGTACAAAATGATCTGACATGGAAGTCTTATACTGATATACCTCAGTAATTGAGCAGGGAGTTGAAGATGATGGAATAGTTGTTAGCTATGAATTTATACATAGTGGAGTTTTATGTTGTATCTTGTTTATATTAGAGAGTGGTTTATTCCTCTTTGTTGTAAACAATGGTTGATTTTTAATTATAAGACTCTAAGAAATAGGTGTGGAGAGATCAGACTAACAATAGAGATGATCACAGTAGTTGGATGAAAGATGATGAACATTCAATTTTCTTTTATGGGAGGATTATTTTTCCTCAGAGTATATAAGGGTAGGTTTTTATTAAGTTTTATAAATTAAATTTGTCTATGAATTTGGATTTAATTAATATGTATCATGCTTTTAAGAGAAAAATATTGTGGTCAGCAATAAAGATTTCAATGGTGTAGTTTGTAGCAACATGAATTTCCTATAAATGGGTTAAGGTAATACATCAGGTTTTAGAAGGTTTGTTATATCCTTTGAGCATACCTTAATGGAAGTGTGAGGATATTTCGTTATATTTTTTAACTATAATATTAATTTTATTGAGATTCTGTGAAGTTATCACAGTTTTTTATCAATTATTAAAATTTTCTCATTTAATATTGATCTGAGGGTTAAGTTTGATTGAATGCCTATAAATAATATATATAGTGAATGTGTTAATAATTTATAGAGTTCCTTGAATGATTATTTTACATCAAGATACTTGATTTAAATCCATGATATGAAGGGTATCACAAAATTCTTTTAGTAAATAGTTGTGCCTTAGTGAAATATTTAATCTATAGAATGATGGTTAAATTGAATAAAGGATTCATACATTAGAGAATATTTTGAGAGAATGCATCTTGTATTCTAGTGGGTCATTGGTTGAATATTTACCTCTAGTGGAGTATACTAATAATAATAGTTATTACTCATCTATAGTTATGGATCTGTACGAGGCATTGTATGAATAACCTTTTTGATCATCTTTATATTTAGTTAACCATGTAGAATATAGGGGACCGGATCTATAGATCCCTATATTTGAATTTTTTAGTGTTTATGGGATCTTTTGATAGATTTTGGGGTATTATAGAGGATAGATAGGATTTATGGTCATATTGGGGGCCACCACATCATAATAGAGGGTGTGGTGAGGCCTATAGTGTGAACGAGGGAGGAAATATAGATAGGGGGTCTCTATGTTGTAGTCTTCAGTGTGAAGGGTCAAAATGGATAAGTTCTTTCCATAAAACCATAGATCATATTTTGGTTCTTGTTGGGAATTTGAATTTCCATAAACCATGAAAAAATTCATGGTGTAGTGGTGGTCAAGGGTAGTTTCAAATTCCACAAAAGGGTAAGATCCTCTTCACATCAAAGTCCTCTCACTACTACATAAATGAATCCCAAGCTACGTAAGGGTTATCATGGTTTTTTTATCTTGTGTAAATGTAGTAATTATTGGTAAGAGATATTAAGGGTAACCTTTTTATAAATAAAATTCTAGTTATCTCCCAAAATGGTTCTACAACATGGTTTTATAAAAAATAAAGAAATTCTAAATGAAAAACATGGATTTTAAATCTGTTACAATGAATATATAAACAATATTTAATCTTTATAAATTATAATAGTTTTAAATGTGTTTTTTGGGGGGAATTAAATGGAAACCAAATTAATGTGAATTAAATTAATAGATTTTGGTCAATTATTTGGGGGATATCTGGGTAAAATGATATCTATAGTTTTTAAAAAATAGTTTCTTCCTCCATTTGAGTTTTTTCTTCCTCTCAAACCTATAAAACCAATGTATTTCTATTCAATCCATATATAGTCTACCCAAACCCTTATTGTATTTTCATACCTCAATTATCATTTTTCTCTTTCCTCTATTCTTAGTGTAGTGCATATGAGGATTCCTTTTGGGTGGGGGGTTCAAGATTTGTTCTCTTTTATTTTATACAAATCATGAGACAATCATCCCTTTATTCCCTAATGGGTAATTGTCATGAATCGGATTTAAATAAATAAAAACTATAATAAATAATAATGAAAGTAATTTTATTCACATATATTTTTCATATTTATATTTTTTGTATTATTTAAACTACTCTTGATAGTATTAATTTATATATGATAAAAATTGGATGATAAGAGAAAATATAATAGTAAAAAGGTATAGGGAATTTATGGGAATGGAATAGATCTTGTATTTTAATACTATTTTGTATATTCGAATACTTCTAAAAAATTATTAACCATTATTTTTTTATGAGCACTTTTATGCTGTGAAAAAAAAATTCCTTGAAAACCTTATTTATTTTTATATTGTGTACTGAAATAAAATTTTATAATTAAATGATAATGAAATATTTTGAATAAATGAGTTGATATTTCATATTCTTGGAGAATAATGGTTTTTTACTACTACTATGAATTGTTTATTTTGAAAGCCTTCCAATTTTTTGTGTTTGAATGTTTAAATCACCTTGTATCACTAAATAATAATTAAACCAAGTAATTATGTGGGTTTTTGAATAATCAAGACTTGATTTATATTTATGTTAAATTATGTATTATATATACATAAAAATAAGTTTTTTTTGGTACTATGTGGTTATGAATCTGATAAATGGGGTGATTGTAGCTATAGATTGTGGTGGTAGTGATTTGGTTGGTAAGTGAAGTTTTGTGTTAGTGATGCCCAGTGGTATGGGAGGTAATGGGGTTGAGAAAAGGCAAAAACTTGAATTGTGGATGGAATAAAATATAATAGTATATTACTTAAATAAAGAATTATAAATTTTCATGGGATGGAAATAAATATATGTATGATTTCATTGAAATATAAATGCTTGAAGTTAATGAATAATAGAAGGAATAAATGTGGGTTGAGTTCATAGTATTTTGTCATTAAATATGGTAAATAACCAACATAATGAACCTAATATCAGTCAGCGAATGGAAATATTTAATTTTCTATATGAATTTATACAAGTGGAAATGTGGTTGGTTTTTATGGTTGATTTTTGGGGATAGTGGATGGGTTGTATTATAGTGGAAACATTGGTTTTTGATGGGTAGTGGTGACCATGTGGTTAATAATTATGTGTTTTTTAGTGTGGTTTGTGTGCACCCCTAAGTTGGGTATTGTGTGTGACTATCTAGAATTGTATTTTCTCATGAGTTATAAACTCACCCAATTTGAGTTGATCATTTTATACTGGCACCAAATGTTTTAGTTCTAGATGTTTTCCAGAAAATCAAGGTTGGAGAGGGCGAATGGTTGACTTCCCCCTCTCCCCCACTCTTACATTGAAATTAGATCTTGCATGGTGTGGGAGTGGCATGCAGTGTGCCTAATGATGTGGTATGGTGGGATAATAGTGGCATTAGTACTCAGTGGGGTCATGAATGGTATTAAGAGGGAATGAGGTTGATTTACTTTATGTTATTGATACCCTACTGAGATGGATATGGATGTGATGATGATGGGTGGATAGTATGGTATGTATAGTGGGGGTTGTGCATGGTAGGAGGAGGGAAAAAGTTTTATGTTCTTCATGTTCATGATACCTTACTATTATGGTTGGATATTTGTATATATTAACTTATTCCAACAAAATATATTATACCTCAATATATTTTAGGGTTGGTAGGGATACAGTTCAACCCACATCTGATATAGAAGGGATTTAAGCATAGGATGTTTAAAGTTTGGGAGTGAGAGAGTAAATCAGTTGAGAATTGGTTTCAGAGAACCTATGATTATATTATTTTGATATTATGTTATTTCATTATGTGTGTTACATGGTGAGTAAGCCTTAGTGAGGCCAATTATGGGTAGTTGTCCTTATAGGTTCTTGTTGGTAATGATACTTTCACACAAAATCATTATTATTGTTTTTTAACTTTTAAAAAACAAGTCCTAAGGAGGATCATACTAATTATATGTGTTATTATTACCCCTATTTATATTTCCAGTTATCATTAGGGTTTTGGTGAGTATTTTAGACCATAATAGATTGAAGTCGGAGTTGTTGTTGGAGCTACTACTTAGAGGTTATTTTGGAATTTTATTTTGTATATATATTCTATATTGAGCATCATGTCTTTTTATTGAATAGAATATTGGTTATTTTTATATGATATAGTGTTTATTGGTGGTTTTATATTATTTCTTGTCCTTAATATATATTGAGAGGGTAATTCCCCACATTGTATGTTCCATACTATCGGTGTTATTCGCCAACATGGGGCCTATTGAAGGTGGACTTAGAGGGTAACTCCTTCTATTCATTGTCATCCTAGGAGGGATACCAGTGGAGGTGGGTCATGAAAGAGTAGTATCAGAGCTATTGGTTGCGATATAGGATGTATATTAGAGTTACACATAGTTATGATTTTCTGGGATGGTAGGGAAAAGGTACTAGTTTCACTTAGTGAATGACATTTTCCAGGGAGACTAGCTAAGAAATGAGATTTTAGGGGGCCATGTGATCTAACACAAGGAATTTGAGCCTACTTAATGACCGAATAAAGTGATGTTTCTTTCAAGTTAGATACTTCTTAAAGGTACATTCATCGTGATTCTTTTTTCTTGTGATTTAATGGGGTGATTTTTGGAATTAAATGAGCCTAATTAAATAAATTTGAATGATTTCCATACTACTGGACTTAGGGGTTTTCTTATATTAGTAAAGTCTATTATGGATTGAATCGTATAATGAAGGGGCACTTTCCCCATCAAGATGTGTTATTTTTATGACATGTTTTAATACAATAAGGGCATATCACTTTCTTCCAAAGACAAAAATATCATGGTACGATGGATAGGTTCCCTTGATTTGTATTCTTTCAGAAACTCTTTTTTTGTCGATATATGTTCTTGTATTGTTTTAGGAATATAATGTGGTTTTGAATTAAAACCCTGAGAAGTAATGACATTCACCATTAGAAAATGGTAAATGGAAACATTAAAAAAATTATTTCTTACTTGGGTGTGTTCTTTGTAATTGAAGATTTGTTAACAACCCTATAGAATATTCAAACTTGACAAAGTAAATTGTTTTAACCCCGTGTTTTATGAATCATGTTATGTGTTAATTTGGATCCTCTAGTTTTGAATTTATGCATGTTAATATTAATTTGAACAACAAAATAATAGGGTTTCATTAATTTAATAGAAAAAAGTATGATAAAATAATGATAATGTTTTTATGTGGTGTTGGTTGAACTCATAATACCCTACATTTTATAATAAGTTAATATGGTTGAAATATTTAGTAATGACTTCTTAACTTGATTTAAACCATTATGTGCCTTATTTCTCAATAAGTGATATTTTTTCATTTAAATAATGGTTTAAATTATTCTAATAGTGATCCTATAATAGGTTTAGAGTGTTTAATAAAAAAATTAACCTCATGATTTAAAAGAAAATTCAAGAGTTTTTGTTAAATTATTTTGAAAGATGATTTAAAATTAACCATATAAATGATTTTAGTTTCATATAAAACTTTTAATTAATTGATTTCAAGGAATTATTTTCATGTTTTAAAATTTATTTTTTAAGGTCCTTTCAATCATTCTTTAAGTGATTAAAATTTTATAAGGTTCAATAACAATTGTATTAGTTAAATTTAGAACTTGATTTGTGAATATGTCTGGAGTATTTTATTTTTATAAAGTATATTAATATTATGTGGTATTTATAATTAGAATGAATTCATTTTAAATCTATCCATGCTTTATAAAACATGCTTTTTTACCATTTATGAAATGATATGTTTGATTTATTTGATAATATTCTGAGTTAGTTTTAAAAAAATTAAGAATTAAATCATGATAATTAATAAACTTGTAATAGAATTTTAAAAATTGGAAATATTTTTTAAAAATTATATAGGTACTATGGTAATTAATTTACATTAATGAATAATCATATTTAAAATATCATATTTTTCATGAAAGAACCTTTATGGATGCTTTTTTATAATTAAGTGTTCCTTAATGGTAAATTTTTTATTTTGGAAGTAATGTTTATTAAAAATGATTTAGACTTTGGAATTCCTTAATATGAAATGTCATTCCATATTCTAAGTTAAATTTATTAGAATTAATGGAAAGTTTTAGGTATGATTCATTTAATTAAAGAGTATGCTAAGAGTTTTTAATTCTTATTGATTAGCTTGTGTGGCTTAAAAATGAGTTTTAATGAATATATAAGGCATATTATATTTAAAAGGAAGATAATGATACATGACTTACATTGAGAAATGACGTACTAAACATTATTAATGAAAAATATCAAAGAAATTATACAAGAAAGATGACTTATGTGAAATATTTTTCGCACCATGTTGAGAATGATAATTTGTGAATGTTATGAATTGAGTTTGTTGCATGATTTATTATGTTGTGTTCTGATTATGTATAAATAATTAAAGGGGAACAAGTAGAAATTAGGTGATAAATTAAAATAATGATAATACATTAATAAGAAAATTAATATGGTGAAAATATTTTGATGTGAACATTATAATAATGATATAAGTATACAATAATTGGAAATTAAGCATGCTAGGAGCACTTCCCATGAGATTTGGTTATAATTTCATGTTCCAGTTGTTGATACCAAGATTTCCATAACATGATTCCTCATAAATTGGATTCCATTATTATTATTAAAATTCATAACCTATTAAACTAATTCAATAGCAGTAAAGTGGTTTTAAAGTGTCCATGTTTTTTTGAAATCCTTCATAAAAAATCCTATAATATATTATGTGTTGTTAGATTAAAATGAATTGTTTTGGATCCATGATTAGATGAATATTTATTTTTGTACAAGTTATTATGACATGTGCTACCTACCACTCTTATTGTATTACATGAATGTTTCAAATATTTATTATGAGGCTAGTTATTTCAATAATTCCTAAAAAAGACAAGTATTCGTAGTGTTAAACAATCAAAAGGTTGAATACTTTCAAATAAGTTGACCTGTTTTTCTTTTAAAGCGTGTTTATTTATGATAATCTGATACCAAAATATGGAGGTAATTATATATCCCATTAAATATAACATGGAAGAATTTCTCGTTGGTAGAATTGTGTTTAAATAATATTTAATTTAATAATTTCATGAATGATACATAAAGGTAAATCATGAGTAGATCTTCATTTTAAGATCATTCCTAAATAAAACTTATTGAATTACCATATATAATGGTTTATTCTAAATTAATTTATATAAATTAATAATGGGACATGATATAATATTTGGTTAATTATTTCCTTGAAATTTTGATATGTTTTATTGAAAATATATTTTCTATAACAAAAATATCCATACGAAATACTGGCTAGAATAAAGTGTTTCCCTAATAATATTCATGCATAGATGTTCTATGTCATATGTCTAAAAATTGGTGTGGAGTTATTTTTTCAAAAAATTGTTCCCTAATATAGTGTTTATATTACTGTTATGATTGGATTGATTAAATCACCTTACATAAAAGGATATTCATTTAAATATAGAAATCAAAAAAATTATTTTTAAATCTGAAATTGGTTAATGATATTCTTATTTAACAAACTTAATTTATATGAAAATAATGATTAAATTTTGATTAATTAATATAAATTATTGGTTAGGTTTTGTATGGCTATATATGTGGACTTTATTATGGTTTTTGTGATTTTTTTATCTGTTTGAAACATTTGAGTTGTTGATAATCTTGTATGTCTTGTGTCATGATATTAGTTTGTTCCTATTTAGAGGTGTCTCCTAGAGGAGTGTCAGATGGGGGAATTTTCATTTATTTTTATTAGGGTTTATTTTTAAAATTCTTAAGAACTATAATTGTTTAAGAGGTATCTGATGTAAGGTCTCAGATTTATAGATCCCTCCCTTTGTGTTTTCAGGTATTTAGGGAGAATTTTGAGGGGGTTAAAGGGTTTTCTGGAGGTTAGATATGAGTTTTGGTCACCCTGAGGGCCACCACACATTATTATAGGGTGTGGTGAGGCTGAGGAAATGATTGAGGGAGGAAACAGTGAGTAAGGGGTCTCTATATCATGGTCTTAAGTGTGTTAGGCCAAAATATCTAGGTTCATTACACTACACCATATAGGTAGGACATAGTGCCTACTAATCATTCAAAACACCATGCACCACACCATAGTTCATGGTGTGAGGGTGGTCTAGGGAAATTTATAACTCAAAATTAGGGTAATATCCTCCTTGTCTCAAGTTAAACTCACAAATACGTAAAGGTATCCCAAGATACATAAGGGTCATCTTGGTATTTTTATATCTCACATAATGGTACTCCTTATTTTTAAGATATATATAAGGGTAACCATTTTATATATAAAAATATAGTTCACTCCCAAAATGGTTCTACATCCTGGTTTTATAAAAAAAATAGGAAAATATTAAATGAAAATTATAGATTTTAAATTATTTATGATGAATATGTGAACAATATTTAATCTTGTTAAATTATAGGACTTTCAAATGGGTTGTGTGAGGAAATTATTTTGAAACTAATTTAATGTGAATTAAATTGGGAGATTTTGGATGAGTCTTTAGGGGATATTTGGGTAAGATGATATATGATGTTTTTAAAAACTAGTTTCTTCTTCTGTATAAGTTTCTTGCTTCCTCTCAATCCTAGATGATCAAGGTATTTCCATTTGATTCTTCTATGATCATCCAAAACCCTTATTCTGTTTTTCATACCTTAATTAACTTTTTTCTATCTCTTATATTCAAAGTGCAGTGCATGTGAGGCTTCCTTTCAAGTAAGGGATTCAAGATCTATTCTCTTTTATTTTATAAAAACTTCGATCCTATAATGCCTTTTTTTCCACTAAGTAATTATAATGAATTATATTTAAATAAAAATAAAATAGAATAATGAATATTGAAATATATGTGTTGAACATATATTTTGTATATATATTGTGTTGTATTATTTCATGTATTGATGCTGGTATTACTTTATTTTAAATTAAATAGTTTGGATGATAAGATAAAATATAGCAGTAAAAAGGTATGTGTAATTTATAGTAATGAAGTGAAAAATTTAATATAATACTAAAATTGTATTCAAAGTCTTTGAAAAAATTAATAAGCATTAGTATGTGTGTTATTTTATGATAATTTTTATGTTATGAAATTGCATGTCCTTGAAAACTTGGTTTGTTGTTGTATTGAGTACTGGAATCACAATTCATAATTAAATTATGATCAAATATAGTGAATAAATGGGTTAATATTGTATTTTATTAGAGAACAATGGTTTATTCCTATTATTGTGAATTTATTGTTGTTAAATCCTTATTTCTAATTGTGTTTGAGTGTTAAAATTACCTTGCATAATTTAATAATATTTAAATTTATTAATTAAGTTGGATGTTTGAATAATTAGGGATTGAATGATATTGATGTTGTCTTGTGTATTATATATTCCTGAAAATATGTTTTTTGCTTTTGTTGTGTGGTTATGGCTATGATAAATGGTGATTTTATGGATAAAAATTGGGGAAGAGTCATGTGGTCGGTATGTGAGGGTTCGTGTTAGCGATACCTAGTGGTGTGGGATGGAATGTGGTTTAGAAAAGGTGAAAACTATAATTGAAGCTAGAATAAAATATTATGTGTTGTTAATTAAATCTATAAATGGAAAGTGAGATGATCTAGAAATAAATGGATGTAGGTTGTAATTTAAATACAAATGCTTAAAATAAATGAATAATGAAAGTAATAAATGTGTGTAGTGACTATAGTGGTTTGTAATTAAATATTGGAAATAAATCACACAATGAACATAATATGGGTCAGTGAACAGGAATTTGGAATTTTCTAAATGAATGAATAGAATTTTAATTGTGGTTAGTCATTATGGTTTCTTTTGGTTTATACTGGATAGGCTATGTTATATAGAAATCATTGGTTGTTTATGGGTAGTGGTGACGTTGTGGTAGAAAATTACGAGTTGTTTTAGGATGATTTGTGTGAACCCATAGGTTAGGTATTATATGTGATTTATTAGTCATTGAAATAGACTAATGTTCATTATTTATATTATTATTTTCATGTTCTTAATTTTTCACAAATACTGATATTATTTAATTTTATAAATTGAACTTATTTTCACATCATGTCTATAATTCTTTCTCAAATGCACTAATACTTAGTACATTTTTTTATCACCGTGTAAAACATCCATTGGTATTTATTTTAATTTAATATTTTAATGGTATGTCATAAATTTTTGGGGTAATATTTCATCCTTTTTTTCACTTTTAAATTCACATTAGAAGACCACCAATTTGGAAATTCAATCCAAAAAATTCTGGCCAAATTGAACTCGATATCAACCCACTAAAATTGATGTGGTGTTCATGATCCAATCCCAATAAAGCTAAAATTTGAACTAAATATAGAGGAAATTATGGTAAATTTTCATTAAATTATGGTAAAATATAATTTAGAGGTTTCTGGAGGGATCCAGGTATACCAAGTGGAAGATGAGATTATGATCCATATTTGGTGGCCCATAATGATATCCCACCATTTTGATGATAACTCTGAGATTATAACTATAAATGGGATTAAATTTTGAAATATATTATATAAAATCCTTGTATTTGACTTCTTATTCTATATCCAACCCAAATTCATCCATTTAGAATCTCATTTAGGTGCCTCTAGTGGGTGGATTCAATCTGGCTCTGATTTTTTGTCAAGGTTACAAAAGTCCACCCTCCCTTATTTTTTAACCCACCTATGCATACCCTCATTAATTGGGAATTATTTGAAAGTTTTATTATCTAAAAAAGACTCCAAAATTTCTATTTAATGTAGTAGTGGTTAAGAATTTAGGATAATTCATTTTTTTTTTGATTTATTATAATTTTGTGTCACCGCTTTTCCTTTGTAATATTTTTCTTTTGCATGTAAGTTGTTATAATTCACTCTAAATTATTAATAAAATCTATTATTCTTATATTATATACTTATTAAAATGTTAATACCATTTCTTCAGGGTGTAAACTTATTCACACAATAAAGAGTGAAATTCTTCACACAACAGTGGAGTGTTCACTATTTCATTATTTTTACTTCTTTAATTTCATCCATATGGGTCTTCTCTCATCTTCTATTGAGATTATAGCATAAATGGAAGGATAACCATATTATGGTTTGATCTGAGGGAGTATAAATGGTTTATATTGGATTTTATTTGTCCATCTATAATTGTTTAATAATTTTTTATTTGATATTTTCATTCAATGTTTTTTTTCTTCCTCTTTCTTAATGAATTTAATCACCCCATGTTTCATGGATAATAAGATAATTTACCTTCGATTGATCACAAAAATGATCTTCAAAGTGTATAGTTTATTATCATGTGTACATAAAAGTGTTAAACCAGTAATTTATGAGGTTATTTTGATTTTTTTGAATGAATCCTTCTCGAGTTAATGAAATTGAAATAATTTAAAACTAAATTCATTCAATAATCCCTTTTAAATATCCTAGGATCAACCCATTATCATAAATTTAATTCACTTAGTATTCATTTGATTCATCATAAATCAACCCCCAAAGTTGTAAACTTCATATAAAAAGTCTCTCTCTGTAGAATGTTTGTGTCTTAGGTTTCTTCTTAGGTCTATGTGCATTTTGACAACCCCAATTGTACTATTATTGACATCTTAACCCACTAGTTAAATTTGGGTGAGACCAAATTTTTTCACCATTTTTTGGGACCCAAGTAAGCCATATTAGGAAGTCACCTTATATTCTCTCCCCTTTATTCTATTCCCATGCCAATTTCTATTATCTGTATCCCTTTCTTCTTTTTCTTTTCTAGCGCATGTCTGCCTACACTCATGACATCACAATTTGACTTGTTATGGTGGATAACTTGAGGGGTGAGGAGTAAAATGAAACTAGGGGGCTTCTTATGTTAGATCCTAGTCTTCCTAATCTTTTATATTCTAAACTAAAGTATAATTTTATGGAGTTTATTCAATGAAACCAACTCATAAATTCAGGTGGGAACCCAAATAGAAAGTAAAATGAGAAATCCCTTAACATGGGGAACATGGTAGATAAGTCCATGAATGAGAACCTCACACCTAACTTGACAATTCACCCTCATGAATTAGGCATTATTCTCTTGTATATTACCACTATGTGTTAAATCCTAATGTTCTAAACCACCATCCAACCTTTTACGTGATGGATTCTAAGATACCTTACCTTCATGTTAAAGAATTCAATGATATTATTGAAATCATATACCCACCAAATCAACTTGAATAAACTAAAATGAGACTATTTTATTTTTCACTAAAGGGTCAATAAATAATTGTTTAAATAATATAATACCATCATCCATTCACTCCTTGAACCAAATGAAAAGATAATTTTACAAGAAATACTTTCCCCATCAAAAAATAATTACACTAAAAAAGAGCATCCAAAACTTTTTTGAAAAAGAGGGAGAAATTTTCTATGAAACATGGGAAATATTATTAAAAACTCTCAACAGTGTACCAAACCATTTTTTCAATCATAGAACAAATTATAATTTTATATGAAGGGTTGGGTCCAGAAAATAAACTTTTCATTAACATGATGTGTAATGGAAATTTCAAAACAAATCCCCAAATGATACTTATGAGTATCTATAAAATCTTGCTGAATAAAACCAAACATGGAGAACCTCACTCTGCTATGAGAACAAAACCAAATATATTTGAATTAATACTCTTAAGAAAGAATAAATTCTTTGGTAAAAATGTACTGCACTCACTAGGAAGGTTGAGGAGATCGATCTTAGGAAGGTCTATGAAATTAAAATTGCAAAATCTGTTTTCCCAATTTGTGAGAAACATGACTACAAGATTCATAACAACCCAACCATAACTTCCATAAATTTTTTGATTTTATGAGGAATATATTTGGAGTTTAATTCATTAAATTTTCAAAATTCATAATACCAAAACACTTCCAATCTAAGTTATAATGACCATCCATGCTTTCATTGGAATGATAATCAAAAACCAATACAGCAACAATGTATCAACCCCTACCCTCAACAAAATTTTCAAACACATAACCAATTTCAATCCCAACTGTTCCAATACTAACATCCTCTATTAAAATTCCAACCACCAATATAATAACTCATTCAATATCTCATCCAATAGATAAAGTATCCTCTTCAGATAAACCATCCAACACAATCCCCTGCCCAATTTTCCCCTCTCCCAATCCTTAAATAATTATGAAAGAAAATGGAAAAAATTAACTAAGAATTATCATCGCTTAAACATGAACTAAAACTAATAAAAAAATGGAAAGGAACCCATGTATTCTCAATATTTTCCTCCCCCAACATTAAGGGGGGAATCAATATTCACATAATCATCATTTGAACAACTAAAATAAGTAATAGTATTACAAAGTCAAAATCCATTGAAAAACTTGAAGAAATAATTAAAAAACATTAAAGGATTAAATATCACATTAAAATGATGAATAAATATCTTCTTAAATTTAAAAATATAATTATAATCTAAAATAACCATCACCATACCAAACAATCCATCAACACACTCCCTTCCCTCAACGTATGAGAGGAAAATCTAAACCGAAACTGAATAAAACATTGATTAAAATATTCTATTAGGTTGTATTGAACATAACCTTTTTGGATGAAATTAAAACAATAACTTTTTAATCTATGTACTTTAAGTACTTGTGCACTTTTAAATTAAAAATATCATATAAAACCAAGTCATTTTGGCTAGTAATATGAGTAGAACCATTCAGGGAAACATTCTTCTTAAGTTGAAAGACCTGGGTTATTTATACATCAACATTGAATTAGGAGAGAAAAGTGTTTTCAATTACCTTTATTATCTATGAGATAGTGTAAACCTCATTACATATGTAGTGTATTGTTATTTATGGCCTGAGGAACTCCAACTCACATCTGTCACTCATCAACTTTTCAATCAAAGTATTCGGTTTCCTAAGGGGATCTTAAGGGATGTTATAGTAAAAATTAAGAACTTAATATAACTTGATGACTTAATTATCATTTAAAATCATCCAAAAATAGGAAGTAGGGAAAAAATCCAATCATCCTTGGTTATCCCTTCCTAGAAACAATTAACTCATTCTTCCAAGTAAGGAATGGTAACATGATCCTTATCATTGGTACATGAGCCTCAGTCTAAACATTTACATTGAAAATTATCAAATTAGGGATGATGAAGAGATTAATAAGCTAAATTTTATTGGTAGTGTTGTTAATGAACTATAGTGACATAAAGGATTTGTTGAAGTATGTTTAAGTCATATGAGATTTATTTCTTTCTTCACATGAGTAAAATTTTTCTCCTTTGCTTGAATCTATTTTAGATAGCTCCTTTAATGATTTTTAAGGATTATAAATGAATTAAAACTTTGTATAAATCACAAAACTATAGTCCATACCCATTCATAACAATTATTTGGACAATTTGGTGGCCAAAACATCTATTCAAAATGAACAAATTCTATTGAGAAGTTTGTAAAAAGAAAAAAAGTTCAATTAAAAGTCCTAATTTGATTATAAAAATGTCAAAAAATGTAATATATAGTTCAATCTCCTTCCTACCTCACTTAAGTAAATATTACTATGGAAAAATAAAACCCTTATCATTTTTGTCTCTTATTCTATAGAATCCAACCAATATAGAGTGCTTCTTGAAGTATTGAACAGAAAAATAAAGAAATCAGATGGACCCTGACTGATATTCCTTGGATTATCCCACTCATTAAAACCCATATGATTATTCTAGAATTTTATTATAATCCACATGGAATCCTAAATTAAGATTCAATCCCAAAATTATAGATGTGGTAAGGAAATAAATTCTAAATTTGTCCAAAGTTGGTGTCATCCACCCTATTACTGAGAGTGATTGGGTAAGCCCAATCTATTTGTAACTTTTTCCTTAACTTGCATGCCAATTGGGATATGTAATTCCCCTAGTACCTTCTATAATTGCATGATGGTAATCTTATCTAACATGGTGTGGGTTGTTTATAGGTATTTAAGGATGACTTATCCATATTTGGGGATACATTTTAGGGATACATTAGACATGTTGAAAGGGTGTTTTCTATATTTTAGGATTATAATATCATCCTAAACTGAGGAAAATATATATTTCATAGTGAAATAAGGACTATTTCTAGGATATATAGTCTCTAATAGAGGGATTAAAGTTGATAAAACCAAGGTTAATATCATTAATCAACTTCCCTATATAAGAAATTTCAAATAAGTGAGGTACTTATTAGGGAATGTTAGTTTCTATAGAAGGTTAATTAGTAACTTTAGCTCTATTTATCAACCCCCTTGTGCTATAATTGTGAAATATGATCCATTTTTTTGGATAGAGAGCTATAAGGAACCATTCACTACACTAAAGTCATATCTCATATATCCACCATTCAAGAAAGATCCAAATTGGAATATTCCATTCAAAATTATATGTGATTCAAGTGAATTTTTTGTATGATCCATATTAGGATAAATATGTGATAAAACCCCATTTTTCATTGATTATGAAAGAAAAACATCGATTGATGATCAAATAAACAACACCACCATAGATAAAGAACTTTTTATTGTTTTCTTTGCCTTAGAAAAGTTTAGGTCCTATCTATTAGTATCCCCCATCATAATTTTCATTGATCATTAAGAATTGAAATACATTTTCTAAAAATAATATTCCAAGGCTAGATTGATTAGGTGGTTCCTTATTCTAAAAGAGTTTGATATAACTATTAAGGATAAAAAGGGTGTTGAAAATTTTATATTAGATGAGCTCACTATTATTGAATTAAAGGAAAACTCATCTCACCATTTTGTGTATGATTAGTTTATTGATAAGCACCTCTATTATGTGAGTGATTTATATTAGTATGATAATATAACAAAATATTTGGTTAGAGGTTTCATTCCAAGATTCTTAGGGACTCATGCTAGGAGTAAATTAATTTATGATTTCAAACACTATGTGTTTAATAATAAATTCCTCTATAAGTTATATCTTGATCAAGTAATTAGGATATATGTTCTATAGGTTGTGTAAGAGGCCATTCTCAAAAAAAATCATGGAGAGGCATGTGGAGGACACTTTTCATGAAGAAAACCAATGAAAATTTACTCTAAATTGGTTTTTTCTATAATTACCTCTATAAGGATTCCTATAGATTTTGTCAAATTTTTCTTAAATGTTAATAATTAGGATAAATCACCAAAAGGAATCAAATTCCACTAACTCCCATTCTGGTTATTGAAATCTTTGATTTCTAGGTAATTGATTTCATCATACCCTTACCAAACTCTTAGGGATATCTTTAAATCCTCGTATCTATTAATTACATCTCAAAATGGGTTGATTCCATTCCCATAAATTCTAATTCCCATCATTTTATGATCTAATTTGTTAGATCTTCTAGGTTAAATACCCTGAGAGGGAGGTGAATCAGGGTATGATAGATTAAATACATCCCCTTTTTGGATCTTTTTTAATCATTAAAAAAAATTATTCTCACCCCTTATTATAGTATTGTATGAGTATAAATGAAAACATGAACAAGACACAAAAATTATACTTGGTTCAACCTTAACTGGGATAGTTCAAGAAGCATAAAAAAGAAATGTGATGATTTACCAAATCCATTAAATCAAACTATTGTTACAATATTCTAAGTAAACTCACTATCCCTCCTAGTCCACTACCAATCATAGTTTGAAGTCTCACTAATCTCTAAACCTAAGTTTTCTCAATACTTCTTCATAATATTATTCTATTGATCACTTGAATCAATGTTTTTTACACCTCGTTTAGAGCATCATGAATCTCAACTTTCATTCACATAATTAATACCAATTTTCCATATAATTTCTAGGTAATTCATTTTGGTTTGCATATTTTTTACTTTCATATAACCATTTTTTAACTTTCATGAAATTTTATAATTATTCATAAAACTTTACACATTTTTGAAACTCACAACCTTTCACAAATCTTGCTAAACTTTTTCAAAACTACCTTGGTCAGATTGAAACAAGTTAGTTTCTTCTCAAAACTGATGTTCTTGTGAATACTTCATATAAGAAACAACTTTGTGAAAATCTTTCATGAATTGAGATCCTTGGGATATTATTTTAGTCTTAATTTATATAAATTAGGGTGTATATACCTATTTATAGGCATTGTATCTCCTTCGTAAAACTTATATTCTCACCACTGGCCTTTCAAAAAACTCTTCACTTTGTTCATGTAATTGTCAATATTTTTCAAATTTAATCTTTTTCCATATTTTCATAGGGAATACTTGAAACTCTATTTTTTAAAAACATTTCCCTTCCTCAAAATTTAGACCATAAACTTTTGGAAAACACTAGGAAACACCACCAACTTATATGCAAAACTTTTTATATATCTTCCAAATCTTTCATACCTCTATCCTATAACTTTTTCAACATACCTTGTCAACAAATGTAGTAGAACTTCACATCAAACCTTGTCAAATGACTCTATAAACAAACACAACCAACCTAGAAATACTACTCTATCACCTTGAGGGATTGTTTCCCAACAATATCCCCCTTTTTGTTTTTTGAAAACTCTTCACCCTTTAATACCACTTTAATTATTGTTTTTTGAACTTGATGATAAAAAAATTCTCTTTTGTATCCAACCACAACTCGCATCCTACAATTCCAAACAATAATCAAATATTTACTCAACACATACTCTAAGCCCACAAGATCCATTCTTGGTGTGAGAAAAAATATTAGCATGAAAAATTCATAAATAAATCACTTCATTCTCAAAATGACGCTACATAGAACTCTACATTTATAGTAGAACCATTTCATCATCTCTCGAGAAGAATGATGGTACTCAAGAAGACCAAATCTTCAACCCAAATGGGAAACTAATTTCATCATGAACTGCATAGATTAATTGTAATGGTATATTAACTTTTAATGAACATATATAGAATTCTCATATTTTAAAACTTTACACTCCCACTATTTATCTAATCCCACTATTAACTTATCCCCCTTTCATGAACACAACTTTTCTCCCTTTCTCAAAAAACCCAAAGGTCACTCCTTTTCATTCTATAAAAAGGTAAAGAACACATATTAGCACATGGGGAATAACACACCATACCTTAGGGACAAGGGGATCCACTTCCACACTTCTTCAAGTGTGGTGAGTATATTTAACTCTAAGATCTAGTAGATAATGTTCATATGATTCTTTGGGAAAGGCCTTTATTAGAATATATAAAACATGTAGTTCTATAAGAACATAATCCAATTTCACAAGACATTCCCTAGATTCTACACGATAAAAGGATACTTTATTTTAATGTGCTTTGTTCATGAATTATGGATATGATTTTTTATATTATTTATAGAACTTGAATTTCCATGGTGTATTATGATTGGATACTTCATTTCAACTCCAATATCCTCAAGTTATTACTTCATCCATTATAACATCATGCAAGCTTGAGTGGCTGCAATATATTTATCTTTCACATTGCTCAAAGAAATGTAGCCTTATTTTATAATTATCCAAGAAATATAAAATCTTCCATGATAAAATGCACCACCTAATGTTGACTTTCCATCATCTTTTGAACCAACCCAATTTGCATCTGTATAACCTGATAATTCTTACTATGATTTTTGTTATACAGTAAACCAAAATCCACCATGCCTTTGATATATCGGATTATTATTTTCACTATAAGTAGGTGAGATTATTTGGTATTTCTTTGATATTGTGTCATCTAGCATGTAAAAAACACAATTTTAAGTTGTATTTCTATTAAGTAAAACTAGAACCCAATAATCTACCTATATTTAGTGATATTGACTACTTTTCCTTCATCATCTCATGATATTTTGATCCAGTTAACCACCTAATTTTTATCACCTTGTAATTATCCATTCCAAATATTCTTATAACATACTTAGTATATTTTTATTAAGAAATAAATGTATCATTCCTTCCTTGCATCACCTATAACCCAAGGAAAACTCTATCAATAATCATTTACATTCGAAACTCACATTTTATAAGTTATGAAAACTATTTTCACTAAACTTTGGTCAATACAAAAAAGATTATGTCATCAAAATACACTAGAACTGTCATCCTTTCTTTACTCTCATTGTTGACATAGGGATTGTAATTAACTCCACCACATTGGAAACTAAGCTTATTCAAATACTAATCAAGTCATGAATAAGAAAACCATCTGTATGCTCAAAATAAACTACTTCTTCTAAAACCCAATTCATAAATTCGGATATGATATCCATAAAAAACATTGAATTTTTATTTCAATATTATAGATAAGAATAATAGAATGGTATCCTTCCATGAAATAGGTGAAATGACTCATCAACATAAATTCCCTTGATTTTGTAATATCACTTGCATGATAGTTATGCTTTTTTGAATTACCATGCCATATTTATTCATTTTATTCTAGAAGACCCATTTGGTACTAGTAAAATTCTCATCTTATATCCTTGAAAAAATCTCCCATGTTTGGTTTTTTTATTTGGAAAATCTCTTCATTCATAGAATGAACCCAATTTTCATACACAGATTTTTTTTAAAAACATTTTAGTTCTACCAGAGATCGAAGGGATGTTTATTATAGAGACTTCATTTTCCTTATTTGAACTAGCATTACCTTATCACTGGTGATGTTTTGTTTATAAATATCAACTCAACTCTTCAACTTCTACAAAAATATAGGTCTGACTTCATTCTACTCATCATCAGTATCTTCTTTTGAAACATCATTTTCTGCTTCTACTCCCCCTAAATTTCTTACCTCCTCATCACTATCATCTGGAAACATTTCATTGTGTAGTTTAAGATTATGTTTATTTTCAAATACAGTGCCATCATTTTTTTCAATCACCTTTCCTAGTATTTTGTTAAAGAATTTATATTCTTTTTTTACTGAGTATCCAAGTAATATCCCCTCATATTTATTAGATTCAAAAATGATGTAATTATCTTTATTGATAATAAAACACTTACTTCCAAATATTCAAAAGTATTTCAATGTTGTATTCCTTTCATATCACATCTCATACATAGTCTTTTATTATTTTAGATATAACAAGGATCTATTGAAAATTTCAAATGATATCAAGACTATTTCCTTCCAAAATTTCTTTAGTAGATCCTTTTAAATAAGAATCATTCTATCCATTTTGTTTATGATTTTATTTCTCCTCTAAAACAATCCAATTTTCTGAAGAGTTCTTACTAATAAAACATGGTGACTTTTCCCATGTTTTTCGATATAATCCTCTTCTTGGATTTTTGTGAAATATGTATCATTTTTTGTCTTGAACTTCATAATATTTTTACTAAACATAATTTATCTTCCCTCTGATATTCTGTTAAGAAACTGAGAACCTTGAACTTCTATTCAAGGAAAAATATCCATGCCATCCCACTAAGATCATCAATAAAAAACATATTATCTCCTCCCATAATTAGATCTTTATGAGATAGGTATGCATACTTTAGTAAACGCCAATTCAATATCTCTTGTTTACTTCTATTCTTTTACCTTGTATTTATTTAAAATAATCTTCTCTTTTTGACAAGCATCACAAGTGTGAGTATGATCACATGATATCCTAGGTAGATATCAATATATGTATCATTTAAATAGATCTTCCAAGGATCATTGGTATAAATGGATATGTTTTTTATTTCACAACATATTTTATTACTCCCTGGATAGAAAGCACATATCTTCTTTTTCACTTACAAGGTAGAGATTCTCCATCATACAATTTCCCTACTAAAAAACTGCATCATTTTTTCCTTGATTATACAAAACTTCTTGGTAAATATTATAGCATTACCCAACTCATATAGTTGATTGACACTTAGAAAGTTTTTATTGAGACCTTAAACAACCAAGACATCAACATGTCTCTTATATTTTCCTCCAAACTTGGATTTTCCTAATCCAATAATATTTATACCTTCATTATTTCCAAATATGATGACACCTTCCTTGTATTATCTTATGCCTCTCACCAGATCCTTTTTTCCCATCATATGGGAGGTGAATCAACTATCAATGATCCATATTCCCATATGATCTAATGATTTTAAATAAATCCCTACAATTAATTCCTACTCAAATCATTTGTTTTTTATCAATGTATTTGGATTTATAATTGATGTTGAATGGTATTCTTGGTATTCCTTAGAGTATGATGAAAAAACATCATATTTCAAAGATACAAATTAATTTTGTGTTTCCATCTCATTTTATGATTCATTGAGATTCTTATTATAACTAATTTGGGTTTGCTTTAGTATATTCTTCTACACTATTGATGATCAGTATCTAACCATGTGTCTAAATCCTATACACAAGAAATAGTGATCATCAAAGGAATTCCTATAATATTGAACCATGTATGGTCTCCTTTCTTTCTCTAATGAACTTTGGTACCTCTTGTATATGGAACAAAAATTATAGAAATTTCCCATATTTCCATGGTAATAACACTCAATTTGAGGTTCATTCTTATGCATTGATGTTGTGGGAAAAAAATTTCCTTGGTTTCTTTGAACCTTATGGTTCTTATTTATACCCAAATCAATTTTCAACATCA
The DNA here is from genome assembly GCA_963277665.1 of Viscum album. Taxonomy (NCBI): domain Eukaryota; kingdom Viridiplantae; phylum Streptophyta; class Magnoliopsida; order Santalales; family Viscaceae; genus Viscum; species Viscum album. The sequence continues at coordinate 1,738,159,427 of OY728156.1, forward strand.
GGGTAGGATCTTATGGTCTGAAATAAGACATCATATCCTTCTATTTTTGATCAATCCCCATACCATCCTTGTCATTTCAATATGGATCTTGCTTCTATTTTACTAGATATTTAGTCTCCACTTTCACCTTTTTTATTCTCCTGAATGATCTTCTTTCCTATTTTTATATTGGGAGTTAAGAGCCTCTATTAACCTTATACTTTTCTTCATAGGCTGAAAAATTACAATTCAAGTTATTTGATGTTTTTTATTTGATCTTTCACTATGTTAATAAAAACATCAATAATTATGGTATATTCTTTAACTTTAAGGTTGTACTAAATGACCTTCTCTGAGTTATCTAGCATTGAATACTTAAGATTTTCAATGTATACCTTTATCTCAGAATTATATTCTTCTTGATACTATATATAGAGTTTGGAATCATGAAATACTCTATTGTATTTATTCATTTTATCTCTCCAAACATATATCTCCTCAAGAGAGACTTCAAATTCAACTCAAGGATCATATATTCCTTCCACTTCCCCTTTATTATTGTCTCTTTATTCCCTTGTTTAGGAACTTCCCACAACTGTCCCCATAGCATTTTCCTTGTAGTATTTTTAGTATTCAATTTTTTTTCTTAGTTTCTTTAGAACTATCATTTTCTTGTGAAATCATGTTCTTATTCTGGAAAAAATTTTGTTTAACACTTTTCTTACCTTTCACATTGGATGAAGAATTCCTAGGAATTTCATCTTTATCCTCATCATCATCTTGAAACTTATTAGGGAACCTTTTTTTAATAGTTATAACCTTTCCATATTGAAATCATGTGAGTGGAAGTTTTCATTTAGACTTTCCTTTTCCCCTTTTTAGATTTGAGGAAATGAAATACATAACTTCATACACCTACTCTTCTTCTTGGCCATCTTGTATCGTGATATTCTTCATTGCCTTGAATTCCACCTCTTTGGATTTTCCTTTTTCCGCATCCTCGTTATCATCATTTATCATCCCATATGTGACAAGAGTGTTATGTAAACTACCCATTATCTGCTCCTTTGGATATTTTTCCTCCAGTATAGATACTTTTATATTCAATCGAGGTGGAAGTATTCTCAGTATGTGATTGATGATCTTGTCATCATTGAGGATTTCTCCAAGACCATTCATATCCTACACAAAAACATTCACAAGGTCAAAGATTGCATCAACTGACTCATTAGAGTGCATTCTCAGGACCTTATACTTGTTCAACAAAACCTAAAATTTAGCTTCACAAACTTTTTTATCAGCCTTATATATGTTTAGAAACTTTTACCATATGAAATGAGATAACTTACATGATATCAACTTCATTTAGATTTTGTTAGATAAGGCTCTACCTAAATAATTTATTCCTCTGGTATCAACATCTAATTATCTTTAGTCTACTTCTGATAAATCTATACTATCTATACTTGCTAAAATACCATACATCATAGTTGTAAAGACATTCATACCTATTGATCATGAGTATAACTGCATACGATTCTTCCACTATTGAAAATATTTTCCATTTAAGATTAAAATCCATTTGTGATTAACAATATCCATTGAATCCATAGAGATAGAAACACTGATTTTAAGTTTTCTTTTTTATACAAATTTTTGTCTCTGCTAGGTAAAATAGCTTGATAAGGGGATCAATTAGGGTATGATAGATTAAAACCCTCACCTATTTGGATCTTGTTCCATAATTAAATAAAACACACTTCTTTCCCCTTTCCAAAGTAATGTATGATTAGAAATAAAAGAATGCATGAGACACAAAAAATTTACTTGGTTATCCCTTAACTAAGATAGTCAAAGGAGCATACAAAGGAAATGTGATGATGTACCAAATACACTAAAGCACACAGTTGTTACAAAGTTTGGAGAATAATCAATATCCCTCCTATTTCACTATCAATCATAATTTGAAATCTCACTGTTCTCTCAATTGAAGGGTTTTCACTGCTTATTCAGAATATTCTTCTATTGATCACTTGAATCAAAGTTGTTTACACCCTATTTAGTGCATCATGATTCTAAACATTCATCCACAAGATGAATAAAAAATAACCACATATTTTTTTGGTATTTCCTTTTCATTTGAGAAACTTTCACTTTCATGGAATAGTTTCTCAAATTTTATGAAACTTTATGATTGTTCGGGAAACTTTTCACTTTAAAGAAAATCACAACCATTCACAGGTCTTGAAAAACTTTCATGAAACTACCTTTTTAATATTGACAAAAATTATTTTCTTCAAGAACCTAAGGTTCTTATGAATTCTTTGCACAATAAAAAACTTCTTGAAACTCTTTTGTGAATAAAGATCCTTAGGATCTTTGTTAAGGATTCATTTCTACAAAGTAGGGGTGGTAACCTATTTATAGTTTCTTTCACAACTTCATGAAACTCTGTGATTTTCAATGACCATTCATGAAATTATTTACTTTTTTCACATCACTATAAATCTTCATGAAACTTATGGGAAAAACATACATTCAAATACGCTACTAAAAAACAATATGCCTTCACATAATTAATCATCTTCACAAAACTTACCACCTTTTTGAAACTTACTTTCTTGAATTAGTTAGTCTTTTTTAGAATTACATACATTTTCCATATTTTCATGGGGTATCCTTGAAACTCCATTTTCATAAAAATTTACACTTCCTCTAAATTTTAGACCCCAAAAATTTGGTGAACACTAGGAAACACCACCACCTTATATGCACAACTTTTTGTATACCTTCTTGAGATTCTATACTTCTATCCTTGAACTTTTTCAGCATACCTTATCAAAAAAAAACTGGAACTTCACATCATACCTTGTCAACTAGCTTTATAAAAAAACACAACCAACCCATAAATGTTTCTCTATCACCTTGAGGGATTTTTTCCCAACACAATTCCTAAAAGAACACACATTTTCTAGATTTATATTTAAAAGGGATATCATTAATAATCTTGTAACCCATTTCTATAACTGTCCCTTATCGAAACTCATGTCTACGTATGGGGCCTCTCACAAATTTTCCACTTCCAACAACCCTAAAAATAGTCAATGTGAGTTGGAAAATAGGAAAATTAAGAAAATTATTGAAAAAAATTTTAATCCCTAAATGAAATATTAGTCTGATAAACTCTTGGATTCCCTTTTTGAATACCAAGATACATTCAAAACTATCCTAGGAATGTCTCCATATTGGTTTTTTTATGTAAAATAATTCCATTTACTAGTTAAAATTGAACATAATGATTTTTGGGAAATTAAGAAAATGAATTTTTACATCTCTTTAGTGGGAAAAAAATAGGAAGTTATACCTTAATAAACTTGAGGAACTTAGTATTTATGATTATGAAAATTTAAAGATAAATAAAGCTAGAGTTAAATCCTATTAATCAAGGAATATTAAATTAAAACACTTTGAACTAGGAAAATTTGCGCTCTTATATAGTTACAAACTTCATTTATACCTAGAAAAATTAAGTTCATGATGGTCAAGTCCTTAAATAGTGCATTATTTATACCCTCCTGAAGCTGTAGAGATTTAGGATCCCACTGGTGGTCAAATATTTAAAGTAAATGGTCATAGGTTAAAACCATTCATTGAATCATTCAATAAGCATGAAACTGAGGAGGAGTTAAAAGATCCAACCTATGAACTAGACAATGATTGATAAATTAAGAGTATAGGTTAATTTAACAGCATTAAACAAAGCACTTTTCGAGAAGAAAACTATCTTCTACCTATACTTTTACATAATGGTTGGTGTTCCAAAATAAATAGGTTTGTTTTTTTGTTTTTTTAGGGAGCCTCAGTGGGTTTTCATTATGATTTTAATTGTGTTGGTGAGGAAATTAAATGTATGATGAGGTTGATTTATTTTTAAGAAAATAAAATTTCTTCCAAAAGTTAAAAAACAATCTATCCTGATTAATGAGGTGTTTTTGAATTACATGAAGATCAAGGGATTAATTTGTTTCAACATGGACTTCTTCTTTAAGATGTCGGGTGAGATTGTTCCATACTTTTATTTCAAATTTAATTTTTGGAACACCTCTCCTTCACTTCTAAATTTTCATTTCTATGAACATTGAGGATGGTTTTATTCTAATTTGGGGGGTTAAAATAAATAATGAAATAATTTTTTGGGGTGTCAAAGAAAATTAGTTGTGTGTGCATCCATGGTAAAAATTTAAAAAAATGAAAAAAAATTGCGTGAATAGGAAATAAATTCCTTTAACATTTTATGTGTAAATGTACATTGAAAATTTTAAAACTAAATATAACATAATTTTTCATTCCTTTATTTTTTATTTTAATTCAATTTTATGTTCATGAGCATAATTTTTGGAAAGTGTGGTTTTATGATGTGATTTTTCACTATTAAAATTTTCATCTTGTTAATAAAAACTTAAAAAATAACATCCTTTAGATTTTGGGGTATTAGTTTGAGTTATCTGTGTCCCATAATAAATATCATAGTTTTTTTATCATTTTAATTTTAAAATTAGTATTCAAAAATAATAGAAACAAAAAACAAAAAATGTAAATAAAAAAACAATAAATTTGAACATAGAGCAATGGATTGACCTAATGTGTGGATTTTAGAACATGGGGATCATGACTCCATAGTTTTTTATCCCAGAGATGGGAATTTTATCTCTATTTGTGGTAAAATATATATATATATTGAGTTAACTCGATATGCTTCTTGAGTATGTGAGTTTCACTTGGTGTCCTAAGGTCTTTGAGCTTAGGAGTCATCAACAAAGTCTCGCTACTGGGGTTGACTTGATTGAGTGTAATTTAAATTACCATAGAAACATTGAAAAACAAAAAAATTGACTAATTTTCATATTATGATTAAAATTTGATTCCACCTAGTGCTTCCATCATTTCCCCCTTTAATAAAAATTAACCCCTTGTGTCTATCAAGATTCACAACACGTCATTATGCTTAATTGAAATTGGATGAAAATTGATGATGAATTTGAAAAAATAATGGGAATGGGATATGATTTTGAAACTATCTTGTTTTAAATGATATTTATAGGTTTCATTATTTTTTAGTATGATGTCTTTTGGTGATCATTGTATGTTAAAATGTGTTTTAAATGGGAATTAAATTTTCATTTTTTGTGATACTTTTTGCTCGAGACCAAAAAAACTAAATTTGAATAGTGATATTATCTATTGAAATAGGATAATATTTATTATTTATATTATTAGTTTAATGTGCTTAATTGTTTAGAAAAACTTATATTAGTTTATTTTAAAAATTAAACTTTTTTTCACATCATGTTTGTAATTCTTTCTGAAATATACTAATACTCAATACATTTTTCATAACCTTGTAAAATAATAAATAGTAATTATTCTAATTTCATATTTAAATGTTAGGTAAAAAAAATTGGGGAATATTTCACCCTTCTGTAATGCCTATATATTCACATTGTAAGACCACTATTTTAGCATTCAATCTAAAAATTTATGGGCGAAGTGAATAGGATACTAGCCCACTAAAATGAATGTATCAGCCATGATCCAAGGCCAATGAAACTAAAATCTGAACTGGTGATAGAGAAAATTATGGGGAACATTTAATTAAACTATTTCCATATCTAAATTAGAGGATTCAGGGGTGATTCAGGTGGCCTAAGTGGAAGATGAAATTTTGGATCAAATTCAGTGGCCCAAAACAACAACCCACCATTTTAGTGATAAATTTGAGATTACAACATCAAATGGGATGTAATTTTGAAATATATTAGAGTTTATCCTAGTATTAAATTTATTCTTCTATTAACCACCCAAATTTATATATCTAGATTCTCATTTCGGTGCCTTTATTTGGTGGATACAAGATGGCTCTAATTTTTTGTTAGGGTTAGAAAAGTTCACCCTCTGTTAACTTTCCACCCACCTATGCCTACCCTCATTAATTTGGATGACTTTTACAGTTGTATTCTTGACCAAAGGCTTCAAAATTATTATTTAAGGTAGTTTTTGTGAGTAATTGTGGATAATTCATTTTTCTATTTCATTATAATGTTATGTTGTAGCTTTGTATTTGTAATGTTTATCTTTCTCATGTAAGTTTTTCTAACTCAATCTAATTTCTTAATAAAAGTTCTTCTTATTCTTATATTATATCCTTCTTAACATTTTTATACCATTTATTCAATTTTTTAATTTATTCACATAACAAAGTGTGAAATTTTTCACACAATGGTGAAGTGTTCACTATTTCATTGTTTTCACTTATTTAATTCCATCCTTATAAGTCTACTACCTTATTCCATTGAGATAATAGCATTAATGGAAGGATAAAACTTTTATGGATTGATCCAAGGGAATAGAAATGGTCTAGATTGGATGTTGTTTCTCACTCTATGAATGTCTAATCATTTTTTTATTTGATATTTTCATTCAATGATTTTCTTTCTTCCTCTTCCTTATTGAATTTTATCGCCACACATTTCATGTGCTAATAAGATCCTTTACTTTAGAGTGCTTATTAAAATGATCCACCAAGTGTGTATTTTATTAGAATATATATGTAAAGGTTTTAAACTAGTAAGTTATTAGGTTAGTTTTATTTCATTGTATGAATCCTTCTCAAGTTAATTAAATTGAAATAATTTAAAATGAAATTAATTCAATAAACCCTTTTCAATATCCTAGGATCAACCCATTCTCATAAATTGGATTCAATTAGTGTTCATTTTACCCATATCAAATCAACCCCTAAAGTTGGGCACTTCATATCCGAAATTTAACTCTATATAATGTTTGTGTCGTAGGTTTCTTATTAGGTCTCTGTGAATTCGACAACCCCAGTTGTACTACTATCGATCACTTGACCCACTGGGTAAATTTGGGAGAGACCGATGACTATATATACTTTTATTTTCTAATGGTTTATTAACACACCCCACTTGAGTCGATTATTTTATACCGAATACAAATGTTTTGGTTCCAGGTGTTTTACCCAATATCCAAACAAGCAAGGTTGAATGGTTAACTTCCTCCTATCCTTTGATCTTCCTTTGACAGTGGGACATATAAGGTGTGGGAGTGACATGCAGTGTACCCAATGATGAGGTGATGATGTTATGGTGGTGTAATTGGTATTTGGTGTGGGTCATTCATAGTAGGAGGAGGGCACTATGTTGATGTCCTTTATGTTCATGATACCCTACTGAGATGGATATGAATGTAATGATGATGGTAGGATGGTGTGGTATATATAGTGGGGGACATGCATGGTGGGAGGAGGGAACAAGGTTGATGACCTCTGTGTTCATGATACCATACTATTATGTTCAGAGATTTGTGGATATTGACTGATACCATCACAGTATATTGAACCTCAGCATTGGTTGGGGTTGGTGGGGCTACGGTCCGACCCTCATCAGGTATAGAAGGGATGGAATCATATGAAATTTAAAATTGAGGTATGTGAGTGTAAAACCAATGGGTAAGTTGTTTCATGTTTCCTATGATTATATTATTTTGATATTATGTTCTTACATTATGTGTGTTACTTGATGAATGAGCCTTGGTGAGGCTGAGAATGGGTAGTTGACATTGTAGGTTATTGTTAGTTATGATACTTGATCACTGGAGCATTAGTATTATTTTATCACATGAGAGGTATTGAGGAGTATCCTAATAAGTATACACATTATGTTCACCCCTATTTATATTTCATGTGTTCATGAATATTTTGGTGACTGAACTGGATTGTGCTAGTTTGGGGCTAGATCTTCTACTTATGAGTTATTTTAGAATTTTATTTTACGAATTTATTTAGTATTGAGCATTAATAATTTTTGTATTTTATTATATAGGTCTTGGTTATTTTTATATGATATGGGGTTTACTAGTGGTTATGTCTTATATATTTTCATTAACTTATATTATGAGGGTAATTCCTTTCATTATATGTTTCATACCCTCGGTTCTAGTCTCCAATCGATGGCCTATTAGAGGTGGGAATTGGGGGGGCACTCATTCTCTTTATTACCATCATGGGAGGGGTACTAATGGATGGGGTTCATGACAAGTAATCCTTAATTACTAGACCTATAATATTTTATAACATGGTGTAGTGAGTGTTGATTATTTAAGAGCGGAAGAGGACTTATCATGGTAAAAAAATACTACATGGATCAAAGGAGGTGACCATTTGATTTTTTTTTTTGTGACTATGTATTCTTGTGAATTTCACTTCATAATGGGTGGCATGGATTTGGAAGATGTATAAGCTTTCTGATGTTTATTTAACCATTTTAGGTTTTGGGGAATATTAGTGAAGTATTTCATCTATTGGCACTTCATCTATAGTTTGAGAGAGTTCATGATGTTTTTCATGTATATCAAATTTGAAAGTATATCTATGATGTTTCACATTTCATCAATTAGGTTAAGATATATATTGAAGAGTATGTGATATGTATTGAGAGACTAGTAGAAATTTAGTATTGTATGGAGAAGGTATTTCATGATCATGTCATTTCTTTGGTAATAGTTCTCTGGATGCATGGAGTAATTAAATAAAGCATCTAGGAATGTGAGTGTCATATGAAGATTCAATGACTTCTGCTATTTTTATTTATTATTATTAATTTTATGAATTTATACGTGTGATTATTTATATGAAATATTTTTTTAGATGATTTTATGCTCATGGGATGAGTTTTATCTTTTTGAGGATAAAATTGTTTAAAAGTGTTTGTAATGTGAAGAAGCTTATAAAATATTGGGGATAATTGATCATTTTTTATTGAGTATAGAATAGTAATTTTTGATTTTCATAAAATCTTGGGATATTTTTTAAGACTGCCATTAAGTATAAAATAGTGTGTTTTCCCTTGGTAGTTAATTTTATAGGAATAAAATATAGTTGATTTTTTAGAGTTTTAATGAATTTTTATTATTATTATTATTTCATATTAATTTTTAATGGTGAAGGTTAGGAGGTATTAAAACAAGTAGGTGGTGATCTGGATGATAGTAATACTGGTTTTTGGGTGGTTTTTATTTTAAATAGCTTAGTATTCTAAAAAACCTAAGGAGTGACATGATAGTCAAGGTTGAAGATTCAAAAGGCTTAAAGTTTTTCATTTTAATAGATACTAAGTCAAAGGAATTAATTCATTAAATCCAATTTAATTTATGAAGGTTTCATCAAGAGTTAAAAATGGAAGGCATGGTATAAGTTGAGCGTCATTATAAAAAGATTTTTTTTATTCAAGCATCTTTGAATTCATCACATATTTGGAATTAGAATTTAGGCCATGAGTTTGGTTAAGGGGATTAATTATTCAATTTTAAATCCACATCACTCTCTTGGTATTTTCCTTTTGAACCTTTGGAGTTAAGGATTCTAAATTTTAGATAGAAATCTTACTAGAGATCATTATCTAAAGATGGTGGAGGAATTTTCAATCAAATGTTTTCCAAAAGTAGTTATTCCCAAAGATTAAATTGAGAAAAGGTCATATAGGACCTTCTATTGATTGAGGTAGGTGTCTCTAACTTTCATCTTTCATAAATTATTATCATATCACACATATGTTTTTTTATTATGTGTAGTTAGAATATGTTTTTTAATATACTTATTATAACTTTTTTTATAATATTTGTTCTATTTTACTACTTATTTTTTCATTATGATTGATGAATATAATTGATAGAGGATAAATGTGATGAAATCTAGAAGTTGAATTCCCTTTGGATGATGCTCTTGAAATTCTAAAGGTCTTTGTAGTTGGTTATGTGTTGACCATTTACTTATTTTCTTTTTTCAATGCTACATTAGGTGGATACTAGTAGATTTTTTATCTAATGATGCAAGGTTATATGAAGAATTGGATATTGCATTATTCAGGGTTAAAGATCATATGTTGTATTTATAAGGGTATGGGTGAATGTAGTATTCCATGGAGAAAAAACCATATGTTTTATTCTAAATCATTGAGATAAATTTCATGGTATATAGTATTAATATTGAATATATGTGATTGATTCATCCATTTCATGCATACTTTTTAGAATTAAAATGAATCACTTTTGATAGATAAATGATTAATTCTTGCCAGTTTATTTAATGGGATTGTTCATATTTTTATGGATAAAATTTTTTGTGGAAAATAAGAAAAATAAGACAAAATTGACCATGATTTCCAATTAAATATGGCCTTCCATGATGTTGGATGCATATGGAACACTTTCAGGGCTCGAAAGTGAAGAACTATGGAGAAATAGAGGCTTCATCACTGGAAAATGTAAATTCATGTCATGAATCATGTTTAGGGCATGTAACGAATACAATCCATGAATAGAATATAGGGTTTGAACCATTATAGAGGAGTGCACAAATTTTCACAGTGTGGCATACCCTTTCATGCCATGAAAAATGTTGTACAAACCCAATAAATAATGTTGACATCGGATTTTCAATGGGAAATTAAAATTTAATTCCATGGACCAACCATTAACTATGGTGGGGGACCCATGACTCATAATGGGATGAATTTATGATGAACTAAATGAATCATGATCCCTACTTAAGTCTATAAATAGAGAGTTTCACTATTGTTACCAAGGAAGAATTCTAGAGATCAAATCTTTGGATGAGAAGTTGCGCTATGCAAGGTCCTCCACCACACTTCATCCTTCTTTTATTAATTATTTATTTATATTTTCTCTTTCTTCCTTACTTATTCATCACTAGGATGATGGGGTAATTCTGACCTTGTGATAGGGTAATGTAGCTGAAGGGGTAAGGTGTTGTTGGATTATTTTATTTTCTTTTATTCATGCATTGGTCTTCTATAATTCATTAATAAAATTCCAGTATCTTTATTTTTATTTAATTATGATCATTGATTGGTGAATCTGAAAGTACCTTTAATAGAGCAACTAGGTACCCTAAATTAGGCATGACCATTGTCACATTTTTGATAATTAGGTTTAAAAATGGTCTTGAGACAAAATCAATTCCACAATACCCTAAAATACCTAACCATGGGAAAAGGGGGATTACCAGATCAAGGAATAGATTTCATGACCATTGATTCTACCTCATATCAACTCTAATTCCACACATGAATTAATTAATTTAATTTCTAAATTCAATTTCATTTGAACCCTAAAACTAAAAAACCCCCGCACGATTTCCAATAAATAATTGAAACAACATGTTTGCATTTGTCTCTCTCTTTCTCTCTCTCGCTTTCAAAAACAATCAAACCTTGTTTCTTTCTCATTATTAAAATCATTTTAATAAAATAATTTTATTTAAAAATATAAATTACTAACTACACTATCTCGTGGGTTCAACCTCAAACTTACCACATACTACATTTTTAATTAATTAGTTGTAATTTTTTGAGTTTTTTTTAATTTTTATTTTTATTATCTATATAGGGAATTAACAATGCCCTTGTGGGCTTGTCAAAACCAGCACCATTACTGAGGATTGAACTTGGGTCACCCACATGATAAGAAGTAATACTTACCATTATACTACAACAACATAACCAATGCCAAGTATTTTAGCCAATAAAATAATGGCCATCACTGATGAGTCAAGTTCATACCTTGGAAGAGACACTAGCAACATTGATGACCATAAATAGGGTGGTAATAAAAGATATAAAGGAAGAGTTAGCAAACCAAAAGGCCAATTACAAAATTTTGAGCATTAAGTAGTGAAAATCACAAAATTACTTAGAGGGGGACATGAGGAGCACTATATGGATGCCTTGAAGTGCACCCATGTGAATATTTAAAATTCTATTCCCTGAAGAGTGGAAAATTCACTCAAGATCAACCTGAACCAAGAAAAGTACAAGAAGAAAATCAATAAGAGCTGGAAAAGAGTGAGGAACAAGTAGATGAAGAATTTGTAAAATAAGAACCACTATAATACAATATAAGTCTACCATTTCTTGAATGACTAGTGAAAGTGAATATTGATGCATAGAAAGGTAAATTTTTGGAATACTTTAAAAAATTACATATTAATATTCATTTTTTATAGGCTCTCAAAAACATACTAACCTATGAAAATTTTATGAAAGGGATGGTGACCAGTAAGAAGAATCTGGAGTAAATTGGCACCATTCTACTCACATGAGAGTGTTCAGTGGTGGTATCAAAGGACCTACCTAATAAACAATAAGATCCTGGTGGTTTTTCATCCCTATATTTATTTGAGAAAATAAATTTTGAAATGATTTATGTGATTTAGGTTTGAGAATCAACATCATGTCATACACCACTTTCAAAATCCTTTAACTAGAGGGAATAAATCCCATAAGAGTTACACTCTAATTGGAAGATTAAATAGTAACATACCTGTGAGGGGTCATTAAAGATATTATGATAAAATTCAATAAATTTTACTTCCATGTGGACTTCTTAGTGTTGGAAATATAAGAGGAGTGTACACCTATAATTATGTTAAGGCCATTTTTAGCCACTAGGTGAGTGCTAATTCACATAAAAAGAGGATAACTATATCTGAGAGTTGGTTGTGAGCATGTCAATTTCAATATCCACTAGGAAATTATGAACTATGATGTGAGAGAGGATAACGAGTTTTTAGAAGACAAAATACCTGAAGTTGAAGATATTTTTGAAGTAAAATAAGTGCATGAAGAAGCTACTGTTTTGAAAGAGTATAATCAAATTAAAAGTATGAAATATAAGAAAGGTAAGATGAGGGGTCAGACCACTGACACTGGAAGAGTGATCGACTCCACCATGTTTGAGAAGGGACAATAGGTATGGATGGTACAAGACCTTCACTTTAGTTTTTTTAGATTAAGAAATAAATGGTGAATTAGCTTTATGTAAATCAAGAAAGTGATGTTAGGAGGAATAATTAAGCTATTTATAGAAGAAGGACAAGGGAAAACCTATGTGGATAGATCACAATGGATACTAATTATGAACCCTGACCAGGTAAAATATTTCCAATAATCTGCCACGTGAGTTGAAAATGAAAGAGGCAAGGACAAACTAACAAAGTTGAAAAATAATTTTTGGGAGGTAACCTAGGATTTAGGATTTTTATTCACTTATTTTTAAGCACATTTACTCTACCTAAAATAATTTAAATTTCATTGATAATGGCCCATGATTTCAGCTATTCATTTTTATTTTGCAAGACCATCAAGACCCTAGAAAGCAACATGAATAAGAGGTTTCAGGACCATTACACATCATGAAACCCGTTAATGTAATGAATTCAAGATAATACACGTTGTGAAATCCATACATGTCATGAATCTAGTGAAGGCAGAACCTTCTCAACCAAGTTCAAATCATCATTCAAAGGTGATTAAGTGTTTTAATTCTGAATTTTTATATTTTATTCACCACATTTAATTTTTTTTAAACATTGAAATTCTAATTTCATTCCCTATATTTGATTCTTACTTTAATCAATTGATCTAGGAGACATAAAATTCCTAGGATGCATACCCTCTTAGGAATTTAAATTTCTTTTTCAACAAATTCGAATGAGAAAATGGGAAAAATAATTAGTATAGAAAATCATGTGGTCTTAGGATTTAGAAAATCATGATTTAGAGGAACATGTTGATTTTTCTTAAATGAAATTTTTCTGAGATTTAGAATTCTATTGATTTATGATATTTGTATTGATTGGTTTAATTATTCATATGCGTTATTCTGATTAGTTGTCACAACCATTAGTTCTCATTCTTGATAAATCTTCTGAGCCTAATATTTCTCATTATATCTCAAGTATGTTTCTTATGAGACTCGATCATGTTCTCTATGAGAACTTTCTTGGAATATTTTAAAATCTATGACTAAATAGAATCACATTTAATATGATAGAGGCATTTTTTTCATTTTTCATTGGACCCACTATGAATTAATCCTTTTAAAGCTTGTAGAATCCAAGAACGTCCTTCTTAGGAAATGAGCCGAGTTACAAGCCTATTTTATCCATTCCTACCTTCCTCTAAATATATTTCATGATATTTAAAATAATAATTATTTGGTAGAGACTATCCATTGTAGTTATGTATGTATATCATTCAATATATTTTTTGGGTTTTCATGAGATTTTTGGGGGATTCCATGTATCTTGTCATTATTCACCTCACTTTCTTAAAAAATGAAAATGAAAAAATGAAAATAAAATTGGGTTATGTCTTGGGAGAATCAAAAATCATCATTACCAAGATGATGATCTTTTTATCATATGTGGTTAGGTTATGGATGTGATATTTGTCTTAAAAAATATTTTTAAAGAAAAAAAGTGCAAGATATGTTGATTAATTCAATGTGATTACTTTTTCCATGATCCCACTTTGATATTTTTGGAGGTAAGAGAGAGATCACATATATGAAGATATATTTTCATTGATGTTATCTTTTGTATATCATGCATTATTCCTTATAGTCAAACCTCCTTTTTGATATTTATTTGTTTACACCATTACCCACCTTCCCCTAAGCCTCGAAGTCATTTTAACCTAACGAAAAATCCCTCATGATTAATTGTGTTTTTTATATTTACATAGTGGAGCTGATAGATGCATTGCAAGCCTAGGGTAAGTGACATGTTCTTGAGGTGTTTGCATCACTCTATTCAGAATTGTACCTTGATGATGAGTAGAAAAATTCAAAGTGAAGTACATTACATATGGAATTCTTATTAATAATTATTTGAAAAATTAAAATGGATTAATGAAAAGGATTATCTATTTCAAAATAGAGAAATAAAATACATTATTAATTTGTTTCTTTAAAAAATGGCGTGTTGATGAATTTTCCTTTATGATGCTTGAATATTTAGTTTCTCATTATATCAATTATTATTACTGAAATTAAGTTTAAACCATGTTAGGGTGATTATCCTTTATAGTTTGTTGAAATTCCATCCTTGAGGGAAAGTCCACATTCAAGTGTGGTAGATTTGATATGTCCATTTCATACATAATTTTTATCATTAAAATGAATCACTTTTGATATATAAATTATTAATTCTTTCCTATTTATTTAATGAAATTTTTAATATTTTGTAGGATGCATTGTTTTGAGGTAAATGAGAAAAATAATCCAAAAGAGGCCGTGATTTCCACTTAAAGATGGCCTCCAAGGACATTGGATTCCTATAGAACACTTCTGGGGCTTGAAAGTGAAGAACCAGGGTGAGACAGAGGTTCTAATGTTGGAAATTTCAATTCACATCATGAATAAAGTTTGGGACATTTATTAGATACAATTCATGAATAGACTACAAAACATGAACCATTTTAGAGTAGATCATGAATTTTCATGGCATTACATACCCTTTCACATCATGAAACATACTAGAAAAGTCTAGTAAGGAATGTTGACATAGTATTTTCAATGTAAAATTCAAATTTAATTCTATGGTCCAACCATTAAACACGGATGGGGCATGTGACTCAATATGGGATGCATTTATGATGACCTAAATTCAATAAAGGATCCATAGATGTCTATAAATAGATATTTGTGTTGATACTACCAAGGATGAATTCCAGAGATCAAAGCTTGGGGAAAGAAGTTGCACTATTCATATCCCTCCACCACACTTCATCTTCATTTTCTTCAGGATTTATTTTTCGTTTATCCTTCCTTCTTACTCCCTCATCACAAGGATGAGAGGGTGTTTCCCACCTTCTTCTAGGTTAATTTAGTCAAATGGGAGAGGTTTTGTTGAATTATTTTCTTTTAGTTTATTCATGAGTTGGTCTACCCCAATTCATTAATAAAATTCAAATCTATTTCTTTTTGTTTAATCATGGTGATTTATTGGATAATATAAAAGAAATTTTTAATTGTTTAACTGGGTACCCTAAATTAGGCATGAAAATTTTTTTATTTAGGGAAATCAGATTTAAAAATGGTCTTGAGACAAACTCGATTCAGCAATGCTCTAAACTACCTAACCATAGAAAAAGGGGGATTGTCACATCAAGTATGAGATTTTATGACCATTGAGTCTAAATCATCTTAAATATGACACCACACATGAATTAATTAATTTAATTACTAAACCAATTTCACTTGAACCCAAAAACTACAAAAACCCAAAACTCTTTCCAACTGATAATCAAATAAACCAATATTCCATTGTTTCTCAATTTCTCTCTCCATATCTTTCAAAAAAACAATCAAACCTACTTTCTTTCCATTTCTTAAACTCAATTTAATAAAATAATTTTCTTTAAAAACCTAAATTATGAACTGTGTTTTCTCATGGGTTCGACCATGAACTTTCCTCATACTGCATTTTTAATTAATTAGTTACGTTTTCTTGAGTTTTTATAAATTTTTATTTTGATTAGCCTCATAGGGAATAAGCAATGCACTCATAGGCTTGTTAGTGATTTAGAATATTAGAGATCGAGTGGGGGTGAAGAATAGATATTTTTTTCATGGTATTAAAGAACTGTATTCTAGACAATTATTGAATATTTGTAAACTAAAGGGTGTAAGAATGGGTGATATTGTATCCCATGGAATGTGAGGGATGAGTATATAATTTTAAAGGGTTAGATTCAGGTGTAGTATTTTGGATGGTTTTAAAGATTATATATGGGTAATATAAATATGAAATATATAAAAAAAGTTAAAAACAAAAGTTCTATAAGATTTTCATTATTTTTATTTTTAATTTTAGTATATGTGGAATAAATTGGTGTATTCACACATTGAAGCCTTATATAGTATTATGGTCTAATTTATTTGATGGGTTTAGTTGTGATCATATGGATGGTGGTATGAATTTACCTAGGTTATAAATGAATGTGTGGTTATAAAATTATATTTTATTATTTAAATTATGGAGATGTTTTATTCTCTCTTCATACATATTGTATTCCCTTATATGATGTGGTATGAATGGTTATGTGGATTAAAATGTTGTATTTTTTGTATAGATGTGGTTTGTGGACTATGGTTTCTATGGTAAAGGGATGGGATGCACATTATGTTAAGTTTCATAACTTGTGGTAGTGAAATCAATGGGAATTAGTTTATAGAGGATATTTTAGATGCATTTTTTATAGTGTGAGTTATATTATATATATTATGTGATTTTGGGGGATCATGTTTGAATTGATTTATAGATATATGTGGAATCATCATTGGGATGATATGAATGAAATTATTTTAATTATGATGGGTTTTGATTGATGATCACATGACCATGTATAGTGGAGGATAACCCAAACACAGGTAGGTATATCTTTGAGTATCAACATGTAAATATAAACCATATAAACAATGTTCCTACAAATCTTCAATGGATGTAGACTTATTCTTTAATGGTTAAGTATAATTCTTGATGAAGATCACGTGGTAGTGAACAAAAGCACCATGTCTCCGAGGGGGTACACCAACCAATGGATCAGTGATCATATCGCAAGGATACCTGAATGCTGAAGGGGTGATAGTACCTTCATCTCAGATGATGAACAATGGTGTGAGAAGAAGAGAGAAATGATAATCTTGCTCACACAATCTCGTATTTAATACAAGAAGGATCGTATCCCTTTACATAGTCATCCATGACACATTTCATTAAATGAAAATGTGTCGGCTATATTAATGTATCCATATACATTTATTCCCATAATTCATTGAATCCTATTCAATGAGTGGTCAGGAAAATTAATAGATTCATAATGGATTGTAATTGATAATTAAACTATTTATGGGAAATAAATATATATCAAATATATATTTATTATCACATGTATTTAATACATGCATTACATTCATCAAATGCATGTAATTAAATATAGACCTTATATATATAATATCTCATATTATATATATATATATATATTAGTTCATATCTAACAATATATCACTTTCACTAAAATCCCATAAGGACTTTATGAATAACTTTACAACTCTTTGTGAATCCATTCAAACTCTTTTGGATACAGTTTTTCATCAAATTCTATTCATTTATAACAAACACTTTGTCCAGAATTTTATATTTATACAAGGGAATAATTGTGTGACCCTATGGGCCTTAACAATGTTGAAAACAACTATGAAATCTCTATTTCATAGATGTAAGAAAAGATCGGCCTCTAGCAAATCATCAATGCTACTCAAGCTACTAAGGGGTCTGGTGTGATCTCCATCAAACATACTCATATCTCTGTACAAACATGTCCATCACAAGATATATCATATACACCATATGTATCTTATATAATCCCTTTTTCCATGACATCGAGTGACCACTAGACATGGAACGTGTCAATCTAGTATTTTCCCCACATTATTTTCTTGATTTTATGAAAAAATTGACCATATGGATGAATACATCACATGTCATTCATTTGTCTGATAAGCACATCACATGTCACTTACCCAAGTATTTGAACACATCATATGTGAAGAAACTAAGTATGTCCATGAATTTCCTCATTCAAATTCAATCAAGGGAAAGATTTATTTCGATGTCATACAATTGGATAAATCCCTTTTTGGTTTCACTCCAACCAACAACATGATCAACAACATATCCAACCACCCCCTAATTAGCTAAGTTCTTATGGTGACTCAAAAAATTAGGGTATAAAAGTATGAAGGTTATCATTCTAGATATCTCATCAACCTTAAGTAATAATGATTGATAATAAGCATACACCCCTAAGTATATCTATATCCATGTGACATTCCATGAGATATAATTTAGCGGATCAGTCCAAGTAATAAAACTCTAATTATTACCTCAAGAATATATCCTTTGATATCTCATATACAACCATTTTTAATGGATATAATAAACTATTCAAGCTAACCTTTACATATCGACACATCCCATTTAACTTCATGATGATCACTGGTTAGGGACAACTCAAAGTTTGTTCTTTGAGAGGATATTTATCATTCGATCATTCATGTGAAATAAATTGAAGCACGCATTAATGAATGATAAATGGATATTTTCTTTATTAAAATAAATTTATAACTATTAAAACCAATCTATAATGTATTTAACACCTATAGATTATACATAACCCTCATGTAGTTAATGTAGTAATGGATTTTCAACATTACATCCAAATGTAATTCTTGTCACATCCATGTGTGACCTTATGATAAAATACTCCCACTAACCACTTAGAGAATGAAATTTATTAATATATATAGTTTTAATAATGAAGATACATAGGAATCGTATTCCTTAAGTTAAACTCTTCAAACATATATTCCTTATATTCCTTAAGTTCAACTCTTCGAACTTCTATTCAAGCTAGTTTTGTGTGTTACATGAATTTGTGTTAAAATTAATTTTACATGCACATAGGATTTTTATTTTATAATTTGGATTTAATTTATAGTATTAGTGGGTCCAAATTATCTAATAATAATATTTTTATTTTTATTTTTAAAGGATTAATTACCTAGGGTAAAAAATAGTTACCATGGTGAAAACTAAAATGATACAAATTAGTAACCATAAAGGTAAAGGGAATAAAATGTTTAAAAAATGCTTCTTTTTTATAGTGGAGGTTTGGAGCGACCTTATCTTCCCTTAACTTAATTATTTATCCATTTTAGAGTCACTTGGTTTGAGTGTGACTTCCCATTATTGAATATTTGTTTAGAATTTACAAATATGATAGGCCTCACTTGTAAAAGGACACCTCCTCTCCTCTTTTCATCACACATAAAATTAATTTTGGTTTGGATAATACATAAAAAAAATACATTTCTTACTTACCTTACCTCATCCTATCAGACTTGGTTTGATTAGAAAACCCTCATTGGAAGTATTTGGGTGCAAAACTAAAGAGGTTGTCTGAAGAAGAGGTATCTTTCTCAACCGAGTGTTTTGTTTTATTTTTCATCCACCTTCTTACAGTATTATTCAACCATGATGATATAATAACACCATTATCTCACATATAATTATATGTTATTATTTTAATTTAATAACCTACATTCGTATTGTACCTCCCCAACCCCAGTTACCCAGAGTCGGTGCATTATTACATAACATTGGCATGATCACAAGAGATCAAGTCCCAAAAGACCGAATAGTTTAGTAGCCTTCGAAGTACTAGATACATACATAAGTTTCACATTACATTATGAAATTAAAAAAAGAAACATTTTGTCTCCTTTGAACACACTCATATCCCTTATCCTATCCTTACAGGCCATTCATAATATACTTCTTCGCATCCAAGGAAAAATTAAACATAATAAAGGGGTGAGCTCAGATTCTTAGTAAGGATAACAATATAGCAGTAACTATCATAAATAATCATAAACATTTAATCCAATGTATAATACCAAATCATAATCCTTTTAAACATAAACGTCAGTATAATATGGCAAAGATAAATTAAATAATTTCATTTACTTATTCACATGGATATTCTACTAGATGAATAATCAATGTAATATCAATAGCTAATCTCATAATGATGTAATGCATAATTCCAGACATCGTAACCACAAAGTCATGGCCTCATGCCAAGACCCTAAATATAAATTTTTTCAAGGCCTTGTGAAAAGACACTAGTTTTTCTCATGAGACCTACCGATGTATTGAGTGGCTATAGTGGGCTATGCCTGTCACTTACTATATCCAATGCATTCCTCAAATAAAAATGGTGAAACATAACATAAACATCAGTATTAAACTAACATATTAAATGTTAATACTTTAACCATAAATTATGAATGACATAAAAATAGTACATCCAAAGTCAAACATATCATAAAACTATCAATACAATATGGAATATTTTATCATAATAAATAAACTTCAATTAAACATAAAACCCAACAATAGATGTTGACATAGATGAAATCAATCCAAAAACTATTTAATAGAAATATCTCTTTCTACTTTGAAATCATTTAAAAGTCACATAATTATAAAAGAAAACATTTATTTCAAAAATATTCATATAATCTTGTAAGGGAAGCTTTGAAGGTTTTATAATGGTGTAATATAGCCACATCTGCCATATAAGTTAAAAAAACATTATTTCCTTAATTTTTCGAAAAGGTAATAAAGTACCTTGTTTGGAAAATGATGGAAAGATTCCTTTCAAAAAAAATTTGAAAATTAAAAAAAGGGTGTAAATGACTTTAACCCATAGTCTAGGAAATAGTAAAAATGTTTTGAAATACATTTTTAAGAAACATGGATGTGGATGATAAAGAAGTCTCAGTAGATACTTACGTATAAACAACCTCAAATAATAAAGAGATTGTAAAAGTAACCATTTCCTTGTAATTTTCCTTAGTCGAGGGTATTTTAACCTCCTATATAATGGTTAAATAATTTTTATTAAATTATACAAGAACCACATACGTAAATATGATATCATATATGATCCTCTAATATTGCTTTGTTAATAATATTACAATATTGTCATTGTTTCAAGTGTTAGCTGATTAATTTTCCATTATATGCTTTGTTATGTAAGTAATGTTTGATAGGAATAGGATGTATTTGATTCATTTCCATAATGATATTATGTTCTTAAAAATTATTTTTAATCATCAAATGAAAATTATTCTTGAATGGTTACGATGGTGAATGAAATCTCATCATGTCGTGGAGACGGTAAGCTATACATACACACGAGCGACAATATCATTCTATTGATGGTGAAATATTATATAATTGGATGTTATATTATATTTAAATAATAATTAACATGTTATATTTATTATTTACATAAATTATACTCATTATTATACTCATCCAAATAATGAAGTGTTGAATAACAAACTATACCACGACGTGGTGACCGTAAGTCGTACGTACGCACATATGGTGACTTTTTCATTCATAGGATGGATAGAATAATTAATATAGTTGTACCATATTTATAATAACATATTATATATATAATTTACATGAGTTATTATTTTATTATAGAAACAACAAATAAAGAGGAAGTGGAAGAATAAAAGAACTTTGAAAGAGGTGATGAAATAATTACCTCTTCTTCAGGTGCTTCCTTTTGATTTGAATAAAATGGCCCCATAGGTTGGCTTTCTGATCAAAGTAAGGCCTCTAGGTTGAATTAAAGGTAGTTTGGGGGAGATTTGAGCAGGGTTTGGACGAGACAAATGGCTTTGGAGGTGTGAATTTGAGATAAGGGGAAGTACCCTTTATAAGAGAGGTGAGGGGCACTTTAAGAAGAGCTTGAAATATTAATTTATTATAAAATCATTTTCAGTTTCTAATAGCTCAAAATGAATTTATTTTGAGTATAAGGTGGATATGTGTCGAAATCCTCTTGACCAATAGGTTTTAGACAAGTTTAGGTAACCATATTAACCATATCTTTTAGATTTAACTCTTAGTTAAATAGTTTAACTTGTATCAAGTCTTCTTGTATTTTTATACTACCTGGTTAATATAGTTACTATAAAATGCCAAGAAAACCTCAAATGGTTCATTAATGACATATCTAAAATTATCTAAGTCATTTTTCTGAATATTATATTCTTAGGAATATTATATCATTTGATAAAATAGTATTTGTTTTAAAAACTCATTTATGTCAATTTTGAAACTATTTAGTATTTAGTTTTTGTGAAAGTCATAACAACTTGATTACTTCAAAAAAAATATTGAATCAACCCTAACATGTCATATTCACCTATAAAATTCGTTTATGGCATCAAAATTTTCAATTTATATTTATTTTAATATTTATAATATCAATTATTCTAATATTTCATTAATAAGGTAATTATTGCATCATCATTGTATCATAAATAAATTTAATTATTTAATGTCTAAAAATTATAAATAAAATACCATGATGTATTAAATCGTTTTATATTTCTAATTAATATTTATAGTCTAATTTATCTTATGTATAACCCTATATTAAAAAAAATTAGTTATTAAAATTTGAATTTAACACTTTTAACTCTTCTTTAAATAAAATATAATAAATGTCGTAATCTAATCCAAGTGGATCAAAAAGGATCATATTTTTGTGCTAAGGTTGATTTTGGTTGAAAAACACTTATCTAATAGAATTATGACATGTGTTGGGGTAATTATTATTTTTACCTTTAATTGCCCTATTTACTTTTAATTGTAGTAAATAAAATTCAAAAGTTACTATTCGCCAAAAATTATTTTCAACCAATTGAAACACATTTTAATTATTGATGACAACTTTGTCTATCGGGTTTTTGAAATTCAATTCACAAGATCGGTAAAATTATGTTTTATGCAAATTTGCAAATGTTCCTAGAAGGTGGGTAAAAGACGTTAAAAAGTTCAATAAAATTTTATATATCTAATCTTATTATAAAATGACTCTAATGAATTAAATTGGACTAATATAGGTATTATTTATATATTTTTACTTTAAAACAAATTTAAATAAAAATAATAATTATTTAAATAAAAAGTCGGTTTTAAACAATAACACAGTGTTTTTCACTATTCATCAAAAATTGAAAGTTTTCAAAAAAATACCAAAAAATCACCCTAAGATAATATTGATATTCCGAATCCAAAAATGAATTCCATTTTGAAAAATAAAATTTATAAATTTCAAAAAGTGAGTATTACTATTCATAACTACTTTTTAAACGGCTAGTTTGATTGGTTGTGGTGTGCTAGAACTCAAAGTTGCGTACAGCGTGAGCTATTGTATTATTCAAAGAGAAGCATATCTTGGAAGTTTGGGGTGTTATATTCTTCCCTCCTTCAAATAATTTCATCCTCTAAATTTCTAGAATATTACTGCACAAAAAGATTTGGGTGGTTCTTCATCATAAGTTCCTCAGGTTCCCACATTGCCTCTTCCATTTTATGGTTTCTCCAAGGAACTTTTACCAGACAAGTTGTCTGGTTTCTCAACACTTGTTCTTTGGTATCAATAATTTTGATAGGTTCTTCACAATAAGACAGATCTGGTTCCAATTCTATTTCTTCATAGGTGAGTACATGTGTTGGGTCAGGCATGTATTTTCTTAATAGTGATACGTGGAATACATCATGAACTTTGGAGAGACTTGGCAGCATTTCCAAATGGTAATCTACAACTCCAATTCATTCTAGAATTTTGAAAGGTTTGATGTGCCTAGGACTTAATTTACCCTTCTTAATAAATCTTATAACACCCTTCCATAGAGATACCTTCAAGAAAACATGATCTCCTACTTGAAATTCCAAATCCTTCCTTCGGTTATCGGTTGTTGGACCCTTCATGATAATGTATTTTTCATAATCACAAATAATGTCAATATACAGATTCATATCTTTCATTTCAATTTTAATATTTCTATGTGAATCAATTTTTTCATACATAAACATATAAATTAATAATTCAATTGCTTATAAGTCATGAATCAATATGTTTACAAGTGTATTTTTACATATACTTTGATTAAAAATTCATCTTGTAATGGTATATGCAAGACAAACTCTTCACAATCTTTCTTAAACTGAAGAATTACAGACTGAAGACAACACACCAAAACCGAAGATGACACACTGAAACTAAAGTACGACAGACCGAAGTATGATAGACTGAAGTCAACACACCGAAGGTAACACACCGAAGTCGACACACTGAAGATAACACACCAAAGTAGACACACCGAAGATAACACATCGAAGTCAACACACCAAAGATGATAGACCGATGTTATCAAACTGAAGTATGACAGACCAAAGTTGACAAACCGAAGTATGACAGACCGAAGTCGACACACCGAAGATGACAGACCGATGTTATCAAACCGAAGACAACAGACCGAATATTACTCACTGATTGATATAAATAATTATTTCCATTTTATTAATTCAAATTTATTTCTAATGGTCATATATAGATAAATTAATGTTTTTTACATTATTTAATGTTGTCTGTAGGAAAATATGTAGACAAGTACGAGGTACATGTACATGTGAAGATTGTTATTTCTAGAGAATCGTGGAGTATAAAAGGACCTCATATTTTACGTTAAAGAGAGGACGATAGTAGTAGTACATGCTGATACACAGACTGTGCGAATACGAAAAGAGAATAACTAAGCACTTGAGATTATAAGAAGATTGTGGAAAGTTATCTTCAACAAAAAGTATCAATATATATCGAGACATTAAAGATCTGAATCTTTTAGTTTCTTAAAGCTGGATTACAGAAACTGGGATACTCTATTCTGAAGACATATTCCAGAAGAATAATCAAATACCAGTTTCTCAACATTCATTGAGTCTAGAGCCGCACTTCACAACACACAGATAATTCTTAACTCTATTTTCATCCTTAACTATGTTGTGTTCTATATTTTCTATTTGATCAGTGTGTATATTTATTTGTATTACACACATTGTCTCCTGAGCATAACTGGAGGATATAAAATTATCCTCATACTCGATCAATTATTTCTTTTGTTTCCCACGAATAACTGTGGTAGAGGTCCAGTGTGACCTGGATAGCCTGGTGTGCTGTTGTAAACCCCAATCTAGGGTGTGTATCAAAAGTTTATTTATATAAACTGCTTGGTGGCAGGTGATCACCAAGTGGAGAGGATTATGTCTCTACTTGAGACTGAACCTCTTGTTTTGCATTGTTGTGGTAATATTCAATTACTCTGTTTTGTTTTATCCGCTGCTTATATTTGCTAAAAAATAAAACTGTTTTTTCTTACACTTTGATAGTTAGTTTTGGTTAGTGTATGTATTTGTTCACTTCATTAGATTTGTTTCAAAAGTTGAATTAGTATTCTACAATGATTTATCTAAGGACTAATCACCCTTTGAGAAACATGTTGACAAATTGAACATTTAAATTTCTACTGCCTTAATTAACTGGGCCGTTTTTAAAATTGGGGGTTTTCTTAACCATAAAATTTTTAAACAGAAATTTTAAATTGGAACTCAATTCACCCCCCCCCCCTCTTGAGTATCCACTCCAACCAACTTTTGGTATTAGAGGGTTAATTTTTTTTAAAATTATTTTCAACTGTGATTTTAGTTGTATCTTAAAGATCTTAAAATTTATGTCATATCTAAATTTTTAGTTCTTTAAATTCTAAGTAACTATGGAAACTAGATTTGAGGGTGTTTCTACTAATAGGCCACCTTTCATTAATGGTAATAACTATTCTTAGTGGAAATTAAAAATGAAAATGTAACTAGAAAGTATGGGACCTGAAATATAGGACACAATCGAAGAATAATATACATTACTTGCTACTGCTAGGGATACATGGTCTTAGTTGAGTAAAGATACATATAATAATAACTGTAAAGCAATGAATTCTTTGTACTTTTTTCTAGGTGATGATGAATTCAATAGAATATCTTCTTGTAAAACTGCATGTGAAATTTGGGATACTTAGCTTTTTCTCATGAGGGAACAACTAATGTTAAAGAAATGAGGCTAAATACATACACGTTTAAATATGATAATTTTAAAATGAAGCCTGATGAACCTATCTATGAAATGTATCTTAGGTTCAAAAAAATACTGAACACTATGAGTTTTCTTGGAAAACGAGTGGATAGCAAGGACCAGATCATGAGACTACTTCGATGCCTACCTGACAGATATAGGGGAACTTCTGTTTCCATCCAAGAATCATGTAATATAAGCAAGCTTCCAGTGAAGGAACTAATTGGAAAAATTATGATTTACGAAGAAGAACTTAAGGTGAATCAATAAGTAGATGAGGAACCAAGGAATAAATTAGTATCATTCAATACTACTACCTCAAAGAGAAAAAACAAAGAAAAATTTCAAGTTCCTACAGATTGTTCTACTAGTGAAGAGTTAGATTCAGACAGTGATGAGGAGATGGATCATCTTTCTAGAAGGTTCAAAACGTTCTACCGAAAAAATAAATTCTTTAGGAAGTCAAAATACAAGAGAAAGTATGATAGTAAAGTACAATGGAAGAAAGATATAAAATGGAATGACAACTCAAATGAAATAATCTGCTATGAGTGCAAATGAAAAGGCCATGTGAAGGCAGACTGTCCCAAGCTGAAATTCAAGAATAAATATGAAGACAAGGTCAAAGGATATAAAAAGTCTATGAAAGCTACCTGAAGTGCTTCAGAAGATAGATCCAGTGGATCTGATGCTTCTGATAGTGAATAAAACAATCATTCCAACTTATGTTTCATGAAAGAGACATCTGAGGTAACACTTAACTCTCCTATACATAATGCCTATTATTCTGAGAATAAGAGTGAGTTACATAATGATGAAGATATGAATAAGGATGAACTATTTGAATATTTTAAAATGCTTGAGGATACCTTTGATGAGCTCAAGGACAAGTATAAATCATTAAAGAGACAGCATGCTTTGAATGAAAACTATAAGTCAAGTCTGGATATTGAGAAAGAAAAATGTGCTCAACTGTTAAAATAAAATACTGAACTCAAATTATAAAATGAACAATTAAAGAAGGATCTTGAAAAATTTACTGCTGGTAGAGATACCTTGACTCAGTTGCTAGGAAAACAGATTTCCCCAAAATATACAACTGGTCTGGGATATCATCCTAGACAGAGAAGGATCATTAAAATTCAATTTATTCCAAAATCTGGACAATTCACTACTAGTTCAAGTTCTGGACCATTTCTCAAAAAACAATTCTCTAAAGGACCAAAAAAAGTGTTTATGTATCAAAATATATCTGCTGATTATAGGAAATCTGTGAGACAAGTATGGGTTCCCAAAATGTTACTTTCTAACCTCTTAGGACCCAAGAAAATCTGGGTACCAAAGTTACCCCATGTCTAATCTGTTTTGCAGGGATGTTGCCTAAAGAGTTCTTGTAAGACTCTTTAGTATTTGGACAGTGGATGTTCAAGACATATGATAGGATATTACTCATGCTTCAAGAGCCTAATCAAGTTTTATGGTGGTCACATAACTTTTGGTGACAATGTAAAGGGAAAAATCGTCGGCTTAGGCCAGATCGGTAACCCTAATACAGTATTAATTTCCAAAGTACTTTTTGTTGATGGATTAAAGTAAAATTTACTTATCATCTCTCAATTGTGTGATGATGGTTTCAATGTAAAATTTTAAAATGATGCATGTAATGTTTTTAATTATAAAAATGATTTAATATTTATTACTCTCAGAAATGAGAATGTGTATGCTATTGACTTAAATTCTTTAACTAAGAAAAATGTTTCTTCCTTAAATTCTTTTCATAAATAATCCTGGTTGTGGCACATAATATTAGGTCATTGAAATGTGCACTCTCTTAGTAAACTAACTAGGAAAGGTTTAGTTAGAGACTTACCTAAACTGTAATTCTCACATAACAAAGTCTACAATCCTTGTCAAAAGGGAAAGCAACACAAAGTTTCTTTCAAACCAAAGAAAGGAGTTTCTACTTCTCAACTGCTTGAGTTGGTTCACATGGATTTTTTTGGACCATCAAGAGTTTCAAGTTTAAATGTGAATCACTATGTTTATGTTCTTGTAGATGATTTTTATAGGTACACTTGGGTATACTTTGTATCTCAAAAAAGTGAAGATTGTTCTTATTTTATCAAATACTCCAAGTCTATAGAAAATCTTAGTGGACTTAGAATTAAGACCTTGAGAAGTGATCATGGATGTGAGTTTGAAAATCAGGAGTTTGAATCCTATTTCTCACACAATGGATATAGTCACAATTTCTCTGCTCCTAGAACACCTCAACAAAATAGAGTCATGGAAAGGAGAAATAAGACCCTTCAAGAAATAGCTAGGAATATGCTTAGTGAATATAATTTACCTATTTATTTTTGGTCTGAAGCTGTAAATACAACATGTTATACCATTAATAGAGTCTTGATTAGACCTATTCTTAAGAAGACCCCTTATAAACTTTGGAACAATAGGAAGCCTAAGGTTAACTACTTCAGAGTTTTTGGTTGCAAAGTCTTTTTCCTTAACACTAAGGACAATCTTGAGAAATTTGCTTCTAAGTGTGATGAAGGAATTTTCCTAGGTTACTCTACAACCAGTAAAGCCTATAGAGTATTCAATAAGAAGACCAAATATTTGTAAGAGTCAGTTCATGTCAAATTTGATGAGACTGATCCACATGAACCCAAAACCTCTCTTGAATATCTTAAGGAAGATATGTCAATTCTGAACCTTAATGATAATGACAGTGAATCCCCTGTAAAAGTGACCAGTTATGGAAATCTACTGGAATCTATACCTGTTGAGTCTGAACAAATAGAAAATCATGAGGAGTCTAGTTCAAATCATTTTAGAGGTATTAGAACTCTCAAGAATCATCCTTTAGATGTTGTAGTATGTGATTTAAACTGAGGGACACAAACTAGAGCCTCTCTAAGAAACCAGGTTGAACATCAAGCTTTTCTTTAACATCTTGAACCCAAAAATATTAATGATGTTATCAATGATGAATTTTGGGTGATGGCTATGCAAGAAGAATTAAATCAATTTGAAAGAAACGAAGTCTGGGAACTAGTTGAAAGACCTAAACACACCTTGACCATAGGCACTAAATGGGTTTTTATAAACAAAGTTGATGAGTCTGGAAATATAGTTAGAAACAAATCTAGATTAGTTGCACAAGGTTATAGTCAATAGGAAGGAATAGACTATGAGGATACCTTTTCACCTGTAGCTAGGTTAGAGGCTATTTGGATACTACTTGCTTATGCAGCTCATATAAATTTCAAACTTTATCAAATGGATGTCAAAAGTGATTTTCTAAATGGCTATATAGTTGAGGATGTATTTGTTGAACAACCCCCTGGCTTTACAAATCCCCACTTTTAAAATCATGTTTTTAAACTTTCTAAAGATTTATATGGTCTAAAGAAAGCTCCAAGAGCTTGGTATGATAGACTTAGCTCCTTTCTTATTTCAAAATGTTTTACTAAAGGAATAGCATATCCTACTTTTTTTACTAAAAGGATTTCCAAAAGATGTTTTGATAGTACAAATTTATGTATATGATATAAATTTTGGATCTTCTAAAAATTCTTTATGTACTGATTTTTAAAAAATAATGCAAAATGAATTTGAAATGAGTTTAATGGGAGAACTTAAATTTTTCCTTGTATTTAAAATTTTTCAAAATAAATATGGTATTATTTTAAATAAAAGTAAATATACTAAAGTCCTTTTAAAACATTTTAGTTTGGATGGTAGTAAAGGTAGTGATACACCTATGAGTACCACATGTAAGTTGGATGCTAATGAAGCTGGAGAATTAGTGGATCAAACCAACTACAGAGGCATGATAGGGAGTCTGCTCTACCTTTGTTCTAGCAGAACTGATATTATGTTCAGTGTATGTATATGTGCTCGCTTTCAAGATAATCCCAAAGAATCTCATTTAAATGTTGTTAAAAGTATTTTCCAATATCTCAAATATACTCCCAACTTAGGACTATTTTATCCGAGAGGACAACCATTTGATTTAACAAGATATTCAGATGCTGACTTTGCTGGTTGTAATCTAGATAGAAAAAGAACCTCTGGGACATGTCACATGTTAGGAAAGTCACTAGTATCATGGTGCAGTAAAAAGCAGAATTCTGTTGCATTATCAACTGCCGAGGTAGAATACATTACTGCTAGTAGTTGTTGTGCACAAATTTTGTGGATGAAACACATTTTACTAGACTATGGATATCAATTCAAACATGTCTCCATTAACTGTGACAACACAAGTTCTATTAACATTTCTAAAAATCCAATATCTCATTCTAGAACAAAGCATATTGATGTAAGACATAACTTTTTGAGAGATCATTATCAAAAAGGTGATATAACTCTTGAGTTTATTGAAACTGAACATTAACTTGATGATATATTCACTAAACCCTTAAATTTTGAGAGAATGAATTACATCATACATGAACTAGGAATGATAAATCAATAAAACCGATCTTTATAAAACCGATCTTTATAAAACCGATCTTTATAAAACCGATCTTTATAAAACCGATCTTTATAAAACCGATCTTCATAAAACCGATCTTTATAAAACCGATCTTTATAAAACCGATCTTTATAAAACCGATCTTTATAAAACCAATCTTTATAAAACTGATCTTTATAAAATTGATCTTTGTAAAACCGATATTTATGAAACTGATCTTTATAAAACCGATCTTTATGAAACTGATCTTTATAAAACTGATTTTTATGAAATCGATCTTTATGAAACTGGTCTTTATGAAACTGGTCTTTATGAAACCGGTCTTTATGAAACTGATCTTTATGAAACCGATCTTTATGAAACCAATTTTTTTGGAACCGGTCTTTTTGAAACCAATTTTTATGAAACTTATTTTTGTGGAATCGGTCTTTTTGAAACTGATTTTTATGAAACCGATTTTCATGAAATCGGTCTTCTTAAAACTGATTCTTTGACACAGATATACTTAAGGGTTGTTGTGTAAATTCAATATTCTTTAATTGAAACAACGTTGTTTCATTTCTTTCGACTTACCATGTTTAAATTTTATGTTTTCATATTTGCAATCCCTAAATGATATATTAAGTCCAATCCATCCCGACCTTTCACCTTCTCCATAGCCATAAAGCCTCCTACACATAGTCACTCTCTCTCTAGACTCTCGACCTATCAACATAGTTAGAATCCATAGATTCTCCATGGTAAGTACTAAGCGCGCAATGAAAGAGCCTCGAAAATCTCCTCCTGCTAAGCATCAAAAGGGTGAAACTATTGGGACTGGGAAACCAAGTTTAGAAAGTCGGGTTGTTACAACTGAAAAAGAGAGTGTCTGCTGAGTGGATTCTATCAAGAAAATCTTTTCTGCTAAAGGTACTGGAATCTCAAGGGTGGATCGGTTGGTTTATAAAAAATGAAAGACCCTATTATCCCCATCTTTTGCATGAATTCTATCATCATTTAAGTATATCACTGGATGAAGTCGAGGTAGCAAAGATGAAGTTTACAGTAAAGGGAAAGGAAGTGGTTTTCTCTTCGAAGGAATGGGATAAATGCTTAGAGGTACCTCATGAAGGTTTCTATGCTTACTATTCTTGTAATATTCCACCTTCATCAAAAAAATTAATATTAATATGCTCTGAAGGAGCTTACTGGAAATGAAGAATCTAGGAGAATAGTTGCAAATGAATTTGAAGGAGAACTGAGATTTCTTTTTAAGTTCATACAACATCAAATCTGCACTAGGAAGGGAGATTTCTCTGTGGTGAAATATCAGGATGTGTTCTTGATATTTTTTTTAAAACATGGAATAAAGGTGAATCTATATAGATATCTTATGGTACATATTTCTGAGTTGGTTAATCCATCTAAGAAGGAAACCTGCTTATACTATCTGAGAATGATTTCTTCCATATTGAAGAAATTAGATTGTGTGGAAGATGGAGATGAAATGATAACATCCTATAGTGGTTTTTTTCTTCAAAAAGACATTTGTAAAAGGATGAAAATCTTCTGGAATCCATGGAAGAGATGTTTGGTAGGAGATGAAGAAAGTTTGTATGAAGAATTCAATCTGGTTGACCATCCTTCTAGACCAAAGGACCAAGTTTATCCAGGTCTCAAACGTGGAGAAGTTCCTGCCTATTATGATGAGGAAGCTGAGGCTGAAGTGCCTAGGGAAGAAGGACCTAATTTTGATGATAAAAGTGATCCTGATATCACTGAAAGTCCCAAGAATATGACTTATGGACCTGCTAGTCCACCTATGGAACTGCCTTCATGAGAAATTATTCTAGGTGATGAAGAAGAGGAAGAAGCTGAATTTACTGGAGTTGAAGGTTATGTTAGAAAATTTGATGAGTAATCTGATGATGATGATGATGATAGTTACAATGGTGATTATGGATAAAGTGTTGAGCATGTGAGTGATTCTCTAAAAGTGGGACAATAAGTGGTTGACAGATCTAGTGAGTAATCTGTTCACGGAGCTGGTGATGGAATAGAGCCTGCTGATCAACAGGATGATGATCATAGAGATGATGGACATGAGGATAGATCACTCCATCCCATTCCTAAAAATCAAGAGATCATTCGGGAATTGAATGATATTATGGCTGCTGGCTTGGAAGAAGAAGATGTAGTTCCACTGCCTTATATTGAGGAAGTACCTGGTGAAGTTGAAGAAGATGGATCTCAGACAGAACCTGAAGTTCATTTGGTTCCTATCCCCAGACAATGTATTATGGACAAAGACCAGGATGAAGAAATTGGTGATATTGATGTTATTCTTGAGCCTCATGGAAGAAGGGTAAGAATTGATACCATTGAGCCAAGAGATTGGACATGTGCTAGAGAGTTGAATAGTAATCTAGGATATATTCTTTTTGGTTTAGAATATGACTCAGATGAGGAAATGTTACCTCCTCCTCCTGTTCCTCAAGTCCATGCTGACCCAGAGCCTTCTGCTCCTGTTCCAACAGTTGCATCTCTAGCAGTAGACCCAGTTACTCAGTCAGTACCTAGTGACTATGTCACTAAGGATGATTTGGAAAAGTTTAACAATGAGATATGTGAGTCTGTGCTAGCTTCAGTGGGATCCAAAAATAAATCCTCTACCTCAATAAGTATCTTGGATGGTGATGCAGAAAAAATTGCAAGAATTGTGATTCAGGAGATTCAACCGAATCTTATTACTACAGCAGAAACTATTATTAGACACAATACTTTGCTGAGAGAGGAAGTAATAAAGATGATAAATTAGCTGAATTCCTTAACCTATGACTTCAATACCTCCTTTAGTGGTGTTCTAGAAGTTATTAGGAACTTGGTAACTCATCTACTCAGTGTTGATTTGAAAAAATTGAAAGAAGATCTTGGAAAAATGTTGACTGGCCCATCTAGTTCCAGGAGTGGAAGAAGTGTTGTTGTTGATTTAGAGTCTCTCAAGGCTGTGATAAGAGAGGAGATTCAAAAACTCCATATTGTTTCAGATAAGGAAACCCTTGAAAAGGTACATCAGAATAAAAATCTTGTATACAATATGGTCATAAAATGCACCAATGAAGCCTCTGCAGCTCAGAAGGAAATTCAGGAAAAAGTGGATAAGTATTTCACTAAGATATATACCAAGCATGACCTCATCAACAGTTTCAAGTTTCTGGCAGAGAATCTTTGAATTCCCACAGTCATAGAAGCTTTCAAAAAGTAAGTTCTCCAATTGAAATAGTTTACACCTTTACTGAGTATGTTTATGGAGAATAAGGATGACTTTGAGAAGGCAATGCAATATGGAGGAGAAGTTATCAATGACTTCATAAAACTACTCAAACCTTATCTTCATGTTCAGGATGAGGCTATTGTGGTCCCTCCAGCTAATTCAATTGGTACTGCCTCTTGGTCTCCTACTCCAATTATTGTCTCTTAGGCTCTTACACATATTCGACTGATCATTACTGAGCAGTCTCCCAGCCGTGTGTTTTCAGAGATAAGGCCTAATCTTACAGCTACTGTTCCTACAGGTGTTGTTATGCCTGGTGTTGTAATCAGATCACCTTCATCCTCTAATACTCCCAGCCCTTCTTCTTCTCCTTTGGATCCTTCAGACAAAGGCAAATCTCCTCTACATCCAAACCCTTAGTAGTGATGGATTGTTTCTTTTTGATATGGATTTTCTCTTTTTTTTCTTGTACTCTTATGATTTTGAATGAAAATTCTTGTGGTATCTTTCTTTTATCTTATTTTTTTTTCTTATTTTCTCTTTTTGTTAATCCCAAAAGGGGTAGAAATTTAGGATGACATATGAGAAAGGGGGAGAAAGTAAGGATGATGGGAAAACAAGGGTGGCATATACTCTTCTTAATCCATCTAGTGAGGGGGAGATCTGTTTTAATTAAATTCTAGCAATGTCAAACTTTAGATATATTGGACAAGTATATTCAAACTTGTTTATTCTATATATTTGCATATATGCCATAATTTTTGATTATTAAAAAGGGGGAGATTGTTGGACCCTTCATGATAATGTATTTTTCATAATCACAAATAATGTCAATATACATATTCATATCTTTCATTCCAATTTTAATATTTCTATGTGAATCAATTTTTTCATACAGAAACATATACTTTAATAAGTCAATTGATTATAAGTCATGAATCAATATGTTTAAAAGTGTATTTTTACATATACTTTGATTAACAATTCATCTTGTAATGGTATATGCAAGACAAACTCTTCACAATCTTTCTTAAACTGAAGAATGACAGACCGAAGCCAACACACCGAAACCGAAGATGACACACCGAAATCAAAGTATGACAGACCGAAGTATGATAGACCGAAGTCGAAACACCGAAGATAACACACTGAAGTCGACACACCGAATATAACATACCAAAGTCGACACACCGAAGATAACACACCGAAGTCGACACACCAAAGATGACAGACCGATGTTATCAAACTGAAGTATGAAAAACCGAAGTTGACAAATCGAAGTATGACAGACCGAAGTCGACACACCGAAGATGACAGACTGATGTTATCAAACCGAAGACAACAGACCAAATATTACTCACCAATTGACATAAATAATTTTTTCCATTTTATTAATTCAAATTTATTTCTAATGGTCATATATAGACAAATTAATGTTTCTGATGTTATTTAATGTTGTCTGTAGGACAATCCGTAGACAAGTACAGGGTACATGCACGTGCGAAGATCGTTATGTATAGAGAATCGTGGAGTATAAAAGGAACTCATCTTTTAAGTTAAATAGAGGATGATAGTATTAGTACACGCTGATACACAGACTGTGCGAATATGAAAAGAGAAGAACTAAGTGCTTGAGATTACAAGAAGACTGTAACAAGCTATCTTCACCAAAAAGGCTCAATATACATCAAGACATTAAAGATCTGAATCTTTTATTTTTGCGAAGTTGGATTACAGAAACTGGGATACTCTGTTCTGAAGACATCTTTCAAAAGAAGACTCAAATACCAGTTTCTCAACATTCATTGAGTCTAGAGCCTCAATTCACAACACACAGAGAATTCTTAACTCTATTCTCATCCTTAACTATGTTTTGTTCTATATTTTCTATTTGAGTAGTGTGTATATTTATTTGTATTACACACACTGTCTCCTGAGCATAACTGGAGGATATAAAACTATCATCATACTCAATCACTTATTTCTTTTGTTTCCCACAAATATTTGTGGTAGAGGTCAAGTGTGACCTGGACAGCCTGGTGTGCTGTTGTAAACCCCAATCCAGGGTGTGGATCAAAAGTTTATTTATATAAACTGCTTGGGGGAAGGTGATCACCAAGTGGAGAGGATTAAGTCTCTGCTTGAGACTGAACCTCTTGTTTTACATTGTTGTGCTAATCTTCAATTACTCTATTTTGTTTTATCTGCTGCTTATATTTTCTAAAACATAAAACTGTTTTTGCTTACACTTTGATAGTTAGTTTTGGTTAGTGTGTGTATTTTTTTACTTTAGTAGACTTGTTTCAAAAGTTGAATTAGTGTTCTACATTGATTTATCTGAGGACTAATCACCCTTTGAGAAACCTATTGACCAATTGAACATTTACATTTCTACTGCCTTAATTAACTGGGACATTTTTAAAATTTGGGTTTTTCTTAACCATAATGTTTTTAAACAAAAAAATTAAATTGGAACTCAATTCACCCCCCCCCCCCTCTTGATTATCCACTCTAACCAACATCGGCATAGCTCTTTTTACTAATTTATGCTGCTTTGATGTGGGTTTGGATAATCTTCACCTTTTCCATTGTTTCCTAAACAAGTTATGGGCCTACGAGTTTTCTTTCATCAACATCATCCCAACAAGTTGGTGTGAAACATCTCTTTCCATATAACACTTCATACAGTGCCATATGAATACTTGAATGTAAGCTATTATTATAGGAAAATTATACCATAGGTAAATATTGATCCCACATAACTTGAAAGTCAAGTGAGAAAGATCTCAACATGTCTTCTAAGGTTTGAATTGTCCATTCTGATTGTCCATCAGTTCAAGGGTGGTGGGCAGTGCTCAACCGATGTTCAGTATCTATGGATTTCTGAAGACTTTTCCAGAATCTTGATGTAAAATGGGGATTGTGATCAGAAATAATCGATAGGGGCACACCATGAAGTCTTAGTGCTACCAGGGTGTATAGAAAAATTGGATCTATGAGCATCATACAACAATTACCTTTTTATATTAGGTATATTGGGAACATAAATCTTATTCCCAAATTTCAAAATTCCATCTTCATATACAAAGTCAATAAATCTCCCATCATTCACATCTTTAATTTTCTTTTAAAACTCCTCATCATTAGTCTGAGAACTTTTTATCCTTTCTAGTGAAGATGGTTTGGAAACCATTTGAAAAAGTATTGATATTTCACCTTCCATGGTTATTCCCATATCCATCTTTACTAGATCCATAAACATAGGATCCCTTTTAACTCTTATCTTGTTCATAACTCCATGATCCTTTATACTCAAGGCATATGCCACCTTATTTGACTTCCCCAAGTGGTAGTGTATTGTGCAATAATAATCCTTGAGTAGTTCGAGCCATTGCTTCTGCCTCATGTTGAGTTCTTTCTATGAGAAAATATACTTCAAACTCTTGTGATTAGTATATATCTCACATTTTTCACCATAGAGATAGTGTCTCCATATCTTCAGAACAAAGATTACAGCTGTTAACTCAATATCATGAGTAGGATAGTTTTTTTCATGAATTTTTAGTTACTGTGATGCATAGGCAATAACTCTATCATTCTGCATAAGGAAACAACCAAGTCCTTTCTTTTAAGCATCACTATAAATAACAAACTCGTCATTCCCCGATGGTAGATTCAAGATAGGAGCATTGAATAATATTCTCTTCAATTATTCAAAACATTATTTACACTCTTTTTTAAAACAAATTTAACCCCTTTACATGTGATCTTGGTTAATGGATTAGACAATCAGGCAAAATTCTGGACAAAACCCTGATAATAACATGATAAACCAATAAAACTACATACCTTAGTTATACTCATTGGTTCTATCCATTCTTGAATTTCCCTTGTCTTTGAAGGATCAATATATATTCCATCCTTAGAGACAATATGGCCAAGAAAAGAAATCTCTTGAATCCAGAATTCACACTTGTTGAACTTCCCATATAATTCATTTCTTATAAGAGTCTTTAGAATAGTGCGCAAGTGATTTTCATGATCTTCATAGATTTTGGAGTATTCCAAGATATCATCAATAAATACCACTACAAATTCATCAAGATATTCCTTTAAAACTCTATTCATTATATCCATGAAAATAGAGGGTGCATTAGTCAGTCCAAAAAGAATTACTATAAACTCGTAATGCCTATACCTAGTTCGAAATGCTATATTTGGAATGTATTCCTTCTTCACACACAACTTATGGTATCCATATCAAAGGTTAATCATTGAAAAATATTGATCTCCATGAATTTTATCAAATAAATCATCAATGTGAGGTAGGGGATACTTATTCTTTATTGTTATAGAATTGATCTCCCTATAGTCAATGCACAACCGCATAGATTCGTCTTTCTTCTTAACAAAAAGAATAGGGGATCCCCATGGAGAAACAATAGGTCGAATAAATACTTTATTACTCAATTCCTCTAGTTTTTTCTTTGGTTCCACTAATTCCACAATAGCCATTCTTTAAGGGGTATTCGATATGGGCCTTGAACTAGGAATTAAGTCAACAGAAAACTCAATTACTCATTCTAGAGTATGTATAGGTAAATCCTCTAGAAACATGTCAACATATTCTTGCACAATAGGTACATCCTCTATTTTAACATTCCTTTCCTCACCCATAGTTATTTCACTCCCTTCCTCCCCAATAATTGAATTTAGTAGATCTACTGGGGGTGGATCTAGATGAGAATCAGATGATGATGTTTCTGCTCTAATGATAAGGGATTCCTTATCATCATCAAAAATTATAACCTCCTTCTTATTATAATAAATTTTTGTATCATAGTCTGAAAGCCAATCTATATCGAGGATTATATCAAATGAAATCATGGGTATGACAATAAGATCAATAGATAAAGAAATTATCTATACCATAATGGTAACTGATTGACAAAACTTTATTGCTATGATACTTCCATTAGGAGTTTTGACTAAAAACTCCCTTGTTAAGTCAAATTAGAAATATCTAATTTTCTTAGAAAACTGGGAAGATATGAAAGAATGTGATGATCCATAATCAAAAAAAGCAATGGATAATTTTTAGGAAATGATTAAAGTATCTACCACCACATCATTCGGAGCTTTAACCTCAGCAGTTGTGATTGCATAAGCATGGCCTTTCTCCCTTGACCTTTTCTGTGGAAATTTTACTTGATTCTTAGGAAATTCATTTTCATAATGCCCCATTTCTTTACTGTAAAGACCCAAATTTTCCATGTAATTTTTTTTATTTATATGGGATTATTTTGAGGCTGTGAAATCAGACGGCATTTGATTCTAATGCCCGGTGTACCCGGAGTGAAATTTTAAACTTTCTTTAAGGTACATTTGGTAAACGTGCGAGCGGGAAATCCTAACTTTTGAACCAGTGCTCGGAATTGAAATCTGAGGGCACCGTTGAACTCAAGTATTGGGATTCTCTTAATGGAGCTTTAACCTCAACCGCAGTGGGTCAAGGAGGAAATTTGTTTTTGCGTTTATCATGGATGAATAAATAAAATAAAATTTATTTTATTTTATTTTTAAAACATCCTTCTGCCTCACTTTTAAGTTTTGATGGTGGGGACCACATGGGTGGTCGGGAAATTAATGAAGGACACTAAATGCCTGATTACACAATGGTTGTGTAACCACCCTTCATGTGATTAATGAGGCCCATTAATTACACCAATTAATGAACCTCTTAATCACATGTTATAGAGTTAAACTCTAACATGGGGTTTTGTAAAATCATTGGAAAAGGCTTGATCTTGGGAGGATTCTTGAGTAAGAACAAATCCCCTCACCAAGGAAGAACCGAAGAACGACGATTGAGCGGCATTGTTGGAGGCTTGTTACAGGAATGACGAACACCGACTCTTCCTCAAATGCGGACGTTCTCCAATGATCTTGAGGTAGGGTTTTTATTTGGTTTAATTTTAAAAGAATTGTTGAATCTTATTCTTCCCTCATGTTATCAAGATAAAATGGAGGGTGCGGGCCAAATGAATAAGGCTTGGACCCTCCGCTACTTTGTTGATCTATGCATTCTTTGAGGGCTTTTTTACAGATTAGACGGATTTTAGAAAGGTGGGACAAGTGGAAAGGAGGGTGTCTTGGGGAGGCCGTTGGTACCTTCGGATGGAAAAATGGGCCATCGGAGCTCACCCGAGGCCCCGCAGAAGACTATCGGCACGGCACCGGCACAACAGCTCCGGTGACCGGCGAGTGACGGCGGTGGCTAGCAACGGTCGGCTGCGAAGGAGATGGCAGTGTGTCATCACGCTCCGCCAGCGGAGAAGGCCATGGTGGGTGAAGACGGCAGGCATCTCGGGCTGGCTATGGAAGAAGAGGCGGCACGCGTGCACCACTGGAGAGGGTGTTCACAGCTCTTCAGCCACGGCGGGCGCAAAGAGCGGCTGACACCGGCCGACCGCATGAGGTGGAGCATCGCGCAACAGCACGCTGCCAGAGAGGGTGTTCACGGCTCCAACGCAACAGTAGTAGGGACCCGCTCCCTTTGGGTCCCACGGGGAAACCAAGCAGCGCCACGTGGTGCCACCGCACGAACCGAATAGCCTTAGCCGTTCGGGAAGACCAGGGGGCTGTTTTCCCCGTGCCAGCTAGGGTGGGCCCTACTATAGTGGGCCGCACCTCTAGCCGGCCGCGCTAGGCTGGTAGGCCACACGGGCCCAGCGAGCCGTGCCCATCCTCGAGTCGGGCCCTGCTTGCCCAGCAGGCCGGGCCGGGCCGCGCCCCCTGTGGGTCAGGTCGGACCACTGCCCAGCGGGCCGAGATGGCTACAGCCCAACCAAGCCGGGTCAGACTCGAACCGGATTGGGTCGACCCAAACTGGGTCGGACCGGACCTGGACCCAACTAGGTCCAATTTTGCTTAAAGGGTCATAACTTGTGAATCAAATGTCCATTTTAAGAACCGTCTACGGAGCTGGGATCCTTGGAGCGAGATGGTTATTTTGCTATACTCCACTTGAGTTTTGTAGAAAAGTGGATTACGGTCGGGTTAGATCGAAGCTAGATCCAACCAGGACCTCAGTATTAAAATGCATGTAACTTACAAATCGGGCGCCTGATTGACGCGTCATCAGTCGTGTTGGAACCCTTACGACATGGTGATCCTTTAAGATACTTCTTCGTGGAATTTAGTGGTGGTTGAGGTACGACTAATGGCTTGAGGAGCAGATCCTCTCAGAATCAAGTGTTCATAGTGTGGGAATCTAGTGGTTGGCTGTAACATGAAGAAATAACATCGATCTTATGTGGGTCATCATTTATCGATCCTATGTTGGTCAGCATCTATCTATCCTATGTGGGTCAGCGCTCATTAATCCTGAGTGGGTCAGTGCTCACCGATCCTATGTGGGTCATCATCTTACGATCCTCTATGGGTTAGCAGTAGAGCCTCTCAATAGAATAATATGATCCAGCAATACGTCCAATCATATGTACATCTCTACTTAATTTATACCTTGTTTGAGCTGA
The DNA here is from genome assembly GCA_963277665.1 of Viscum album. Taxonomy (NCBI): domain Eukaryota; kingdom Viridiplantae; phylum Streptophyta; class Magnoliopsida; order Santalales; family Viscaceae; genus Viscum; species Viscum album. Next base: position 1,738,201,181 of record OY728156.1, read on the forward strand.
TTCTTTACCTTTTTGGTACTTTTACCTTCGTGGTGTTACCTTCATGGTGTTACATTCGTGGTGTTACCTTTGTGGTATTCTCCCCTCATGGATCGGTTGTGCAAATAGCTTAAAATTTGGAGCCTTATGTTTCCTCATGAATGAGACGAGTATATTTTGATAACATGGGTATATGTATGGGTATATACCTAAGTAGAGTTGATGAATACTTTTTTGCTTTTTGATTGAGGTCTTACTTTGTGATTTTTTCTTTGTAGAACTTTGGGAGACCTTCGGGGGTCTCGGGGTCTCTACTGAGTATTGTTATACTCACCCCTGCATGGGCTACGCCCGCACCTTGTTTTGTTTTGTGTAGATGGCAGATAGTGTTGACTGAGGCTGAGGGAGCCAGGACTGTATGGTGCTCAAAGGTGGACCATTTGATGCGGCGTGTCATAGTGACTACTGATCGTGAGTTGTACCTACCCTTCAGGTAGGATCCTTAGCGGATGAACACATGAGATTTTTTTTGTTTCTATTGTACTTTTTAGTTGGGCTTTTCTTTTGGACCCCTTTACTTATAGTACTCACTCTTTTACTATATAGTCTTACTTCATGGTTTACTTCCTGTTGTGTGTTTGGACTGCGTGTTTTCATTTTTAAAGGTAATGCCTTCCCGTTTAAAGGGATATGCCTTTCTGGTGCTAGTCGCCAGCCCTTGACCTATGGAAGGTGGGCTTGGGGTAGTCACGGCATAGGCCATGGGGGATGGTTCGTGACAAAGTGGTATTAGAGGAGTCAGTTATACCGAAGAACTATGACTCTGATCTTTTCAATGTGACAATAGTGTTATCTTTTATGGGTGTGGTTTTTAGTTTGGGGAATCCAGTGTTGGTTCAGTGGCCGACATATCCATACACCAGGTGTAACACCCCAATCTTCCATGGTACATTTCCCTTTGAATAATGCAATAGCTTGCATTGTACGCAACTTCAAGATTCTAACACGCTACAACCAATCAAACTAGCCGTTATGAATAGTAATACCCACTTTTTGAAATTTTATAAATTTTATCTTTCAAAATGGACTTCATTTTTAGATTCAGAATATCGAAATTAGCTTAGGGTGAATTTTTGGAATTTTTCTGGAAAACTTTCAATTTTTGATGAATAGTGAAAAACACTGAGTTATTGTTTAAAAATGAATTTTTATTTAAATAATTATTTATTTTATATAAATTTATTTTAGTTAAAAATATATACATAATACCTATATAAGTTCAATTTAATTCATTGGAGTCATTTTATAATGAGTTTAGATGTATAAATTTTTTATCAAATTTTTTACCGTCTTTTACCCACCTCCTAGGATCATTTCCAAATTTGTATAAAACATAATTTTACCACTTCTGTGAGTTGAATTTCAAAAATCCGAGAGATACAGTTGATATCAGTAAGTAAAATATGGTTCAATAAGATGAAAATATTTTTTTGTGAATAGTAACTTTTTGTAGGACCCCGGGACACCGTGAGAGGGGAGGGGTGAATCAGGGTGTCAACTTTTTCTTCTTAAAGTTTTGGATCTTGTTCCCATTTTGGTAGGAACCCGTTAAACTTGTATGATGGATATGATTAGTAATGAAACATTCACATATAGAGAGATGATATAGTTATTTTTACTTGGTTCACCACTAAGGGCTACGTCCAAGGAGCATACGCCGACAGGTTGTCGGTCGTACCAAATTCCACTAATCTTCACTAGCTGTGGATTACAAAGGTTCAGGAACAATCACTCAGTCCTAGGCTCGCTGCCTTTACAAAGGTTTAGGGATAGCTCACGGCTTCCCTCGGGTCACTCCCGTTGACTCCCCCTGGCTTACTGCCCTTGGAGAAGACACACTCAGTTTATAGACGTGAAGGTCACTTCAATAGATGTGCATTGAAGTTATTTGTCTCTTGTTCAGCATGACACTTTTCTTGCATCAAGGTTCAGAGTTGATGCTCTTTTTAGTTCAATCATTCTTCTTTAGTTCAATGACTGAATGCACTAGATCCCCTTGTCTTCATTTGCCTGAATCACAATCACTTATGTGATTGCTCAATAAATGATGCTCAGCTTACTTGTTATCATCAGAATCAGTTCACCATGTATGCATGAGATCATGTGTGTATCATTTAGATTTCTTATTCAATCTCAATTTTCACTGAAAGTATCAGGCAATCTTTCAGCTCTTGTGCAGCTCCAGAAAGGCGGGCGCGCTCCAACAACACCTGGCGCACTTCTCTAAGCCAGGCGCACAAGTCCCAATACGGCACGCAAGTCTCACTATGGCACGCAAGTCTCCGGCGTACGGGTCCAAATTGGCGCGCAATTATCACCAAACCACCTGCACGACACTGCCTTCCTCAATTCTAACCTATGTGACTTACTTCCTTTCTCTCCCAAACCACCTTGGGCGCGCAGCCAACAACCAGCGCGCAGCTTCAGATAATGGCGCGCAAGTCCACCTGTGCGACCACACAATACTTGCGCGACTTCCACACCTGCACGACGGGAGCTCTGATTTTTCTAAGTTTTGAACTCCGTGAGAATTGAGGAGGGGTCGACCTGTATTTATAGGCAAATTGGCCCCCCTGTACGGCGGCCCGCGAGTCACTCCTTGGCGTGCAAGTCTCAATGCGCAGCTCATCTCCCCTAGCCTCTATCGCGCAACTCACTTGCGAGACCCAACCAATACTTGCACTACCTTCTTTTATTAGCCATATTTTGAAGTTCTGTTTTTGGAAAACAATAGGCGCGCAAGTTACAATCCTCCTAGGTACTAGCGCACAAGTTCTTTCACGGTGTGCAAGTCCACTTGCGCGACATAACCAACACTTGCGCGACCCTTATCCCTTTGCCATATTTTGATGTTCTGGTCCTCAAAAACATATGTCGTGCAAGTTTCCTCTCCTTCAATTGTACAGAGCGCAAGTCCCTTTCCCAAAATCACTCTTCTTCATTTGTTGATTTTGAGGCCCTGAAATTTGGCAAACACTGGAAAATGGTGCCACCTTGTATCTGCTCTTTTTGTACCACCTCCAGATCATCCATTCCTCTGTCGACATTCTTGAATCAAACATAGATCATTGACCACAACTCTTGAACTCAACATTCCATCATGAAATCCCTTTTGTCAACAAATTTTTATGTCGTTTGTTTTCTTTGTCAACAAGAACAATCACCTCAAAAACACTTATTCTCAGTGATTTGAATCCTTCAGAAACTCTTCTACTGTCATCACAAACTCCACTATCGTGATATGTATTCTTTGAAGGAACATCTTTAGAACCATCATCTTCTGATACAATGTGATTTGCATGGCCATATCATAATTTCAATCTATGCATGGCCATCTCAGAAGTCCAATCCCTTGCACATTGTCTTCTTCTTTAGCTGTCATTATCTACTCCATGCAAAGCATATGAGTCAATTCTTCAAGAAGTCTCTTTCATGGTTCTCATGCAATCATGAGGTATTGCATGGTCTTCATCAAAACCCCATTCTTTATGAATCATCCTCAGATGAATTATACCGCACATTCTTCATTGTTGTAAACAATGTTTCACATTTGACCCATGTTCTTTTAGACTTATGATTAGTACAACAATCATCTAAATTTCCATTCCTCCATTTTATTGCAGTACTTCTTGATCTCCTTCATTTTGATCTTCATTGACAACTATTGACAACAAATACAACCTTATATACAAAGTGGTTCCAACAATCTCCCCCTTTGTATTTTGTTGTCAATACCTTATACATCTTCTGAAATGATTTCTTCAATGTCAAAATGAGAACCTTCTCTCTTCAATAAACTTTTCTTTTCAAACTTTCATTTCACTTTCTCTTCCCCTTATTGACAAGAAATAAAAATCGCATGGTAGGGAGGGTATCAATCCATACTTAAGCAATGTTTCATTAATCATTTAACTTTAAGTCTACTTGAGCAATGATCGATGTAGAAAACAAGAGGATTTGATTAAATCAACAAGGCTGACCATTATTCACAGATCATGATACCAACATGAGATGAGAACTCATGTATTTTGTCTTCAAGGGTTTACCACTTTTATTTCATGTAGAAGAAAATCAAATGTGATAGGGAATAATCAACCTGAAACTCCTACACTCACATCAGCAAACAGATTAAAAAAATTCAAGTGCTATCAGCAGTATAAGTGACCTTGGGGCACATCCATTCTTCTTATGTCACTAATCAATTTAGTTACTCCCCCTTTGTAGAATGATCTTTGATCTAAGTAACCAATGGATAGATATTGAGAAATGGAATACCTTCTCCATTGACATGTTCTTCAAGAAATTCACAGAGTAACTGCATTTGAGTCCAGCTGGAGTTGATATTGATTGAAACAGTGATTTTAGAAGTTTCTTCATTTTTCTCCCCCTCAAGGGAAACACTCCTCATCATCTTCATCAAGAGTGATCCTTCATCATATTAATCTTTGAATATCAATTGAAGAATCTACTAAGGATGGAAACTTCTTTAGCTTGGCTATCAAGAGTTGACAACATTCACTACTTCTCATGTTCTCCCCCTGAGAGCATGATTCACCTTCAATTCCATACATTATTAGCACAAATACAATACACAAATGAATAATGGAATAAGGTGGTTCCTCCTTACTTCATCAACATGATCTGTATGGTTGAGGTTCTTTTCTCAACCAAGTTCCTCTGTTCACTCCAGTCTTCATGCCTGCACATTTGAACCTATGTTCTGACATCTATTGATGTGGCATGGCTTTCTTCATATTCTCTTCTACTTTGTGTGAGGAATTTTTTTGCTTAACATCCATCATGAATGATACATTCTTACTCCTCTTAAGTACTTCTTCTTGCTCTGGTATTATGGTTAGACAACCTTTTGCAATGTGACCATATTTCTTTCATCTCTCACACATAACTTCTTTGACACATGTGTTTCTCTTGGTTTGCAATCTCTCATGCACTGTGTATTCATCATGTGAAAGTTTTCCTTTTCCTTTGTAACCATCCTTGGCCTTTTCATCTCCAAGTTTCCTCATTCTTTTCAAATCTTTGGGGCAGATGACCAATATGTCATTTGGAACTGTTGTAGCTGGTTTGGGTCTTCCACATGGGTGCATCTGAGTTTCATTCCACTTAGTGTTTCTTTTAGATGAATGACACTTCAATTTCATGGATCTAAAATCTTGGGTCTTCTCAGCTTCCGTACTTGAGGTCTTCTTGGGGAAATGTGTGTTCACAATATTCTTCTGATTTCTTCCCAAGGAATATTCTTCCTTCTTAGTTGGCTTGTGTGGTCTTCTGTTATTATTAGCTCTGGATATCTGTTGACATGGTCATGCACCATTCTTGTGACCACTGCCGTTACATACATCACAGATGTTATCAAGCATTCCAAATCTGTTTGCTGTAAACAGTTGCTTCTGGACCTGCAGATGTTGCTTCTTTTTCTCTGGATTTCTTCCCTTTGGTATAGTCTTTCTTTGTGATTTTTCATTAAAGGGATTGTACCAACAATCCAGTGCACAATGCCCAAATCTCTTGCAGCACCAACATTGACCCACAAATCTTTTCTTCTTTGTATCTTTTGTATGAGGTTGTTGGTCCTTATTCTTAATCTTTTGTTCTCTATTTGAGGAACCAACTTCCTCCTTTTTCTTCTCATCCACCCTAGCCATGGTGGAAGGTTTCTTCTTCTCACATTTCCTCATACATACTTGTCTAGAACTTTTCTTCCAACCTGCACTGATTGTAGGAGCATATTTAGAAACATGAGTAAAATATGGTTTGGATGGTACCTTCACTTTCTCAGTTACTTGTGATAGATCAATGAGTGAAGTCATGATATTCTTATCACATGTTGGGGGTATTTCGACAATAGAATCCTCCAGTGAGAATTGAGTACCAGCAGCAACTGATTCTTGATGTGGATAATCAAGAGTTGTCATAATCTTCTTATCACATGTTGGAGTTATTTCAGCTTTAGATTCCTCCAATGAACATTGAGTACAAGCATCACTCATTTCATTTTTTTGTGAAGTCTCAATATTTGTATTCTCAATCTTGGTCAACTGGGCTTCCAATTTTTGACTCTCAATATTGAGGATGATCTTCTGATCTTCAATCATGATCATCTTCTCTTCACAAGTCTTCTTTAATCTTTCGACCTCATCTTCATACATCTTAACTTTGTTTTGTAAAAAAGATTCAAGTTCCCTGAATTTAATGGAAGTTTCTTCCAAACAAAAACTCTTGACTTCATTACTCTTCTTCAGATCAGCTTCAAGTGCATGGATCTTTTCTTTTAGAGTCTTATTGACTTCCTCTTTTTCTTTAAAGACTTTCAACTGTTTGTTGAGCTTCATATATTCCATAACTTTTCTTTCCAACCCCTTTTTCATATTGTCAGCTTCCCTTTCTAATTGAGTGATCTCAACCTACATAGATTGGAATAGGCTATAAATAATAGCAACCCTTTATTTAGGAATATCATGCAGATATGTTTTGAGTTTTTCCTGAAAGCTTGAATTAGGGATGTCATCCTTTCCTCTGGAAGAATTCTGAGCCACCTACTCGATACTTTCCAAGCCTGATATTTCTTCATTATTGGAATGGTATGGAGAACAAGACACTGAATCTTATTTGGATATGAGGGACTTCTTTAGCTGCTTATTCTCTTTATTTTTCCTGTTTTTCATGGTCTTGCTAGATGTAGACTTCTACTCATAAATGACTGAATCTTCACCAAGACTGGTCTTCATTATTGAATTTTGGAAAGAAACTCAAATCCTCTTCTGAATAGAATTACTGTAGAATATCCAACAAACGTCAACATTTCGCTCTGATACCACTTGTAGGACCCCGGGACACCGTGAGAGGGGAGGGGTGAATCAGGGTGTCAAATTTTTCTTCTAAAAGTTTTGGATCTTATTCCCACATTGGTAGGAACCCGTTAAACTTGTATGATGGATATTATTAGTAATGAAACATTCACATGTAGAGATATGACACAGCTATTTTTACTTGGTTCACCACTAAGGGCTACGTCCAAGGAGCATACGCCGACAGGTTTTCGGTCGTACCAAATTCCACTAATCTTCACTAGCTATGGATTACAAAGGTTCAGGCATAGTCACTCTGTCTCAGGCTCACTGGCTTTACAAAGGTTTAGGGATAGCTCACTGCTTCCCTCGAGTCACTCCCGTTGACTCCCCCTGGCTCACTGCCCTTGGAGAAGACACACTCAGTTTATAGACGTGAAGGTCTCTTCAATAGATGTGCATTGAAGTTCTTTGTCTCTTGTTCAGCATGAGACTTTGCTTGCATCAGGGTTAAGAGTTGATGCTCTTTTTAGTTCAATACTTCTTCTTTAGTGCAATGATTGAATTCACTAGATCCCCTTGTCTTTGTTTTCTTGAATCATAATCACTTATGTGATTGCTCAATAAATGATGCTCAGCTTACTTGTCATCGTCAGAATCAGTTCACTATGTATACATGAGATCATGTATGTATCATTTAGATTTCTTCTTCAATCTCACTTTGCACTGAAAGTATTAGGCAATCTTTCAGCTCTTGTGCAGCTTTAGAAAGGCGGGCGCGCTCCAACAACACCTGGAGCGCTTCTCTAAGCCAGGCGCGCAAGTCCCAATACAGCGCGCAAGTCTCACTACGGCGCGCAAGTCTCCGGCGCGCAAGTCCAAACTGGCAGGAAAGTATCACCAAACCACTTGCGCGACACTGCCTTCCTCAACTTCTAACATGCGTGACTTACTTCCTTTCTCTCCCAAACTGCCTTGGGCGTGCAGCCAACAACTGGCGCGCAGCTTCAGATAATGGCGCGCAAGTCCACCTGCGCGACCACACAATACTTGAGCGACTTCCACACCTGCGCGACGGGAGCTCTGATTTTTCTAAGTGTTTAACTCTATGAGAAATGAGAAGGGGTCGACCTGTATTTATAGGCAAACTGGACCCCCTGCGCGGCGGCGCGCAAGTCACTCCTTGGCGCGCAAGTCTCGGCGCGCAGCTCATCTCCCCTAGCCTCTGTCGCACAACTCACTTTCGTGACCCAACCAATACTTGTGCGATCTTCTTTCCTTAGCCATATTTTGAAGTTCTATTCTTGGAAAACAATATTCATGCAAGTTCCAATCCTCCTAGGTACCGGCGCGCAAGTTCTTTCACGGCGTGCAAGTCCACTTGGGCAACATAACCAACACTTGCGCGACCCTTATCCCTTTTCCATATTTTGATGTTCTGATCCTCAAAAACATATGGCGTGCAAGTTTCCTCTCCTTTAAGTGTACGGCACGCAAGTCCCTTTTCCAAAATCACTCTTCTTCATTTGTTGATTTTGAGGCCCTGAAATTTGGCAAACACTGGAAAACGGCGCCACCTTGTATCTTCTCTTTTTGTACCGCCTCCAGATCATCCATTCCTCTATAGACATTCTTGAATCAAACATAGATCGTTGACCAAAACTCTTGAACTCGACATGCCATCATGAAATCCCTTTTTTCAATAAATTTGTATGTCATTTGTTTGCTTTGTCAACAAGAACAATCACCTAAAAAACACTTCTTCTCAGGGATTTGAATCCTTCAGCAACTCTTTTGTTGTCATCACAAACTTCACTATCATGATATGTATTCTTTGAAGGAACATATTTAGAACCATCATCTTCTGATACAATGTGATGTGCATGGCCATCTCATAATTTCAATCTCCGCATGGCCATCTCAAAATTCCAATCCCTTGCACATTGTCTTATTCTTCAGCCGTCATTATCTACTTCATGCAAAGCATGTGAGTCAATTATTCAAGAAGTCTCTTGAATGGTTCTCATGAAATCATGAGGTATTGCATGGTCTTCATCCAAACCCCATTCTTCATGAATCATCCTCGGATGAATTATACCGCACATTCTTCATTTTTGTAAACAATGTGTCACATTTGACACATGTTCTTTTGGACTTATGATTAGTACAACAATCTTCTGAATTTACATTCCTCCATTTTATTGGAGTACTTATTTATCTCCTTCATTTTGATCTTCATTGACAACTATTGACAAAAAATACAACCTTATATACAAAGTGGTTCCAACGCTTTTTACTTTTATTTACCACGGTTAAAAGTAAATAGGGTAATTAAGGGTAAAAATGATATTATTATTACCCTAACACATGTCCTAATTCTATTGGATAAGTATAATTCGACCAAAAATAGACTTATAAATAAAATATAAACCTATTTGGTCCACTTGGATTATATTAGGACATTTATTATTATTTTATTTAAAGAAGAGTTAAAAGAGTTAAATTCAAAGTTTAATAACTAAACCATTTTTAATATAGGGTTACACACAATATAAATTAGACTATAAATATTCATTAGAAATATAAAAATATTTCCTATATAATGGTATTTTATTTATAATTTTTAGACATTAAATAATTAAATTTATTTATGACATAATGATGATGCAGTAATTACAATATTAATGAAAGATTAAAATAATTGATATTATAAATATCCAAATAAATATAATTTGAGACTTTTAATGAATTAAACTAATTTTCTAGGTTAATATGACATTTTAGGGTTAATTAAATTTATTTATTTCGAATTAATAAAGTTTTTAGGACTTTAACACAAATCAATTATGAAATAATGTCAAAATTGACATAAATGAGTTTTTAAAACAAATACAATATTATTGGTTGATATAATGATCCTAAAAATATAAGGTTTGGCCAAAAGACTTATATAATTATATTTGTATCATTAATGAACCACTTGGGGTTTTCTTGGAAGTTTATAGAAAGTTTATTAACCATATAATATAAAAATACAAAGAGACATGGTAAATGTCAAACTATTTAACTAAGAGTTAAATCTAAAAGATAAAGTTAATATAGTGACTCAAACCTATCTAAAACTTATTTGTTGAGTGGTTTTTGACCCATCCTTACCTTATCCTCCAAATAAATTAGTTTTTATCCATTATAAACCGAAAATGATTTTATTATAATATAATATTTCAATCTTTTCCTAAGGTTCCCATCACCCCTCTTATAAAAGGGAACTTCCCCTTATCTCAACTTCACACCTTCAAAGTCGTTTGGATCAGAAAAAACCTGCCCAAATATCCTCCCAACTATCCTCCCTTAATCCTAGAGGTCTTCATTTAATCAAAAAGCTAACCTAAGAATCCCTTTTTATCAAATCAAAAGGAATAACCCGAAGAATAGGTAAATATTTCATCACCTCTTTCAAGTTCTTTTCTTCTTCCAATTCCTCTTCCTTTGTTGTTTCCATTATAAAATAATAACTCCAGTATCTTATATATACTGTGATTTTATTATAAAAATGATAAAACCATATTCATTATTCTATCCATCCTATAAATGACAAAGTCACCATACGTGCGTACGTACAGATTATCGTTTCCACGTCGTGGTGTAATTTGTTATTCAAACACTTCATCATTTGGATGGGTATAATAATGAGCATAGATTATGAAAATAATAAATATAACATGATAATTATTCTTTATATATGATATTACATCCAATTATATATGATTTTAATATCAAAAGAATGATATTGTCGCCCGTGCGTACGTATGGATTACCGTCTCCACGAACGCGATGAGATTCATTCCCCATCGTATCCATTCAAGAATAATTTTCATTTTATGATTAAAAATAATATTTAAAGACATAATATAATTATTAATATAAATAAGATAAATCATATCCATAACAAAAATTACTTATGTAACAAATCATATAAAGTAAAACGAATCGTTTAACACCCAAAACGATGATACTACTAAAATATCATTAACAAAGCTATATTAGAAGATCGTATATGATATAATATTTATGTATATAGCTATTTTATAATTTAATAACAATGATTTAACTATTATACAAGAGGTTAACGTACCCTTGACCAAGGAAAAGTACAAGGTAAGGGTTAATTACACAATCTCTTCATTATCCGAGATTTTTTTTACGTAATTATCTACTGGGACCTCTTTATCATCCACATCTGTGTCTTCTTAAAAAATATATTTCAAAAAAATTACTATTTACTAGAAAATGGGTTAAATTAATTTATAACCTTATTTGAACTTATATGTTTTGAAAGGAATCTTTTCGTTGTTTTCCAAACAAGGTACTTTATGACCTTTTTGACAAAATTAAGGTAAGAATGTTTTTTTAACTTATACGGAGGGTGCGGCTATTTTTTGCCGTTATAAAGTCGTCGAAGATTCCCTTAAAAAATTATAAGAATATTTTAAAAATAAATCTTTTCCTTATAATTATGTGACTCTTAAATTATTTCATAATAGAAAGAGGTATTTCTCTCAAATAGTTTTGATTTCATCTATATAAACATCCTTTGATTAATTTTACACTTGTTTGAAGTTTATTTATTATGATACAAATCTTCCATATTATATTGAAGGTTTTGTGGTATGTTTGACTGTGGATGTGTTATTTTCACACCATACATGGTTTATGGAGAAATTATTTACATTTCGTATGCTAGTTTTAATACGAATGCTTATGTTATGTTTGAACCTTTTCATATGAGGAATGCATTGGACTTAGTAAGTGACGGGTGGAGCCCGCTATAGCTCCTCAATGAATCGGTAGGTCTCATGAGACAAACTAGTGTCTTGGCACAAGGCCTTGATAAAATCTTATTTGTAGTCTTGGCACAAGGCCTTGACTATGTGATTATGAAGTCTGGCATTATGCATTCCATCATTATGAAAGTGGATATTGATATTGCATGTGATTATTCCACTAGTAGAATATCCATGTGAATAAGTAAATGGAATTATTTTATTTTATCTTTTCCATATTATTCTGAAGTTCAAGTTTAAAAGGATTTTGTTCTAGTCTTACATTGCCTTAAATATTTATGCTTATTTATGAATGTTTTTGCTATATCTTTATCCTTACTAAGCATCTGAGCTCACCCCTTTCTATGTTTTATTTTTTCCAAGATGAGAAGAAGTATATTATGACTGAACTTCAGGTATAGTCTAAGGGATATGATTGTGGACTATATAGACTATGTTGTTGTAGTTTTTTATTTTATAATGTAATGTAAAACTTATGAATGTATCTAGTATTTCCAAGGCTACTAAAATAATCGGTCTTTAGAGACTTGATATTTTGTGATGATGCCAATGTTATGTAATAATGCACCGACTCTGGGTAACTAGGGTCGGTGCATTATAGTTAGTATTAGAGGAAGTTTAGTACAAACCTTGGAATCTATATTTAGAAAAACTTTGATTAGATCACATTATCCTAAGATAGACTTTGAGGATTAGTATAGAAGAACTTCCTAGAATTTTGGTATTGTAGAGATTTTGTGAGTTTTTTAAGAAATACATCATTGTCTGGATACGAGCAGGTAGAGGCAGCTCTGGCATAGATGTACCTAGGGGTAAAACCCAAAAACATTACTTTGAGCTAGACTTGAATGGGAACTAGTGCACGACAACGGGGCTTGTTGCACTCTCGGTTACGACACTCCTAGGGGATATGCTTAGGATAATTCTCATTTTCTTTACAAAACATTATGAAGGGTTTATGAGTATATACTTCCTCAAAGAAAACATTTTTATGATTATGGATTATATCCATAAACTGTTCAATTTATGTTAACTGTTTTACAAGTTTAGAATTATGTATTGTGATTCATAAACTAATATAGTGTATGTCATTGTTTAGAAATGGCACCTAGTGGAAGGAATGGAAATTGTATCAATACACATAATCCATGTAGGTATTTCCCTCCTACTCAAGATAATTATCGTGGAGATGGTGAAGTAACTGGTGCTGATCAACTTATCACTATACTGGGACAACTCACTCAGGTTATGAATAATAACATTACCCGTATGGAGCACCCTGATCCACAACGTGGAGGATCAATGTTAGATCTCTTCATGAGGCAACAACCACCAATATTCAATGGGAGTACAAATCCATTAGTAGCTGGGCAGTGGATAAATTACTTAGAGAAAATATTTCCCGCTTTGGGGAGCAGCGAAAGAGAAAAAGTTGTCATGGTATTTTATCACCTCATGGGAGATGCAGATCAATAGTGGTCATTGATTCAAAACACAAAGGAAGATGATAAAGTATCAAATATAGAATTGAGGGAGTTTAAAGATCTTTTCTTATAAAAATACTTTCTTCATTACCATTGAGCGGATATGGAAAGGCAATTTCTGAGTCTGAGGAAAATGAGGATGAGAATGTCGCAAAGTATGAGGCTAACTTTACAAGGTTAGAAAGGCATGCAGCAGATTATATACATAAACCAATGAGTAAGATTGGTCAATTCTTTGATGGGTTAAAACCATTTCTCCGGTGAGCATTAGTCTCACAATCCTTCTTGTCATATGAATATATTGTCTCATGTGCTATCAAGTCAAAAAAGTAATTATATAAGCCTTACTACTTTAAATCAAAGCAAGAGAAGAAGAGATCTACTGAACACTCTGGAAATGGAAATAAGGGGAAGAAGGGAAAAGTTGAATATCCATCCTGCAGTAAATGTGGGAAGAAACACCCTGGTACTTTCCTGAAGGGAATGAGAGTCTGTTACAAGTGTGGTGAAAAAGGCTACCAAGCTCATGATTGCAAGGGGAAGAAAGAGGCTGTCAATGTTGAATGATACAATTGTATAGAAATGGGGAATTATGTAAATGAATTTCCTAAGAACCAAGGAAACTTACCTCAGAAAAGGCCAAGGGATCAATGCCAAGATTATTCTATCACTACTGCTGAGGTTGAAGCTCTGAAAGACATGGTGGTAGGTAATTTAATGGTTTCCTCAAGTTTATAAAATGCTTTATTTGATTCTAGATCATCACATTGTTTCATATCTTCCCAGTTTTCTAAGAAAATTAGATATTTTCAATTTGACTTAACAAGGGAGTTTTCAGTCAAAACCCTTGAGGGAAGTATCATTGCAACAAAGTTTTGTGAATTAGTTCCCATTAGGTCATATAAATGTTCTTTATCTACTAATCTCATCATCATACCCATGATTTAATTTGATATAATCCTTGGTATGGATTGACTTTCAAACCATTATGTGAAAATTTATTGTAATAATAAGGAGGATACAATTCTCGATGATGATAAGGAGTACCTTATCTTTAGAGTAGAAACGTCAACACCTAATTCTTCTCTAGATCCACCCCCAGTAGTTCAACTAAATTCAATTATTGGGGAGGAAGATAATGAAATAACTATGGGTGATGAAAGGAATTTTCAAATAGAGTACATACCTATTGTGTAATAATATATTTATGTGTTTCCAGAAGATTTACCTGGACATCCTCCAAAACAAGAAATTGAGTTTTCCATTGATTTAATTACTGGTTCAAGGCCCATATCGAAGACCCCTTATAGAATTGACACTGTGGAATTAGTGGAACTAAATAATAAACTAGAGTAATTGAGTAATAATGGATTTATTCGTCCTAGTGTTTCTCCATGGGGAGCCCCTGTTCTTTCTATTAAGAAGAAAGATAGATCTATGAGGTTGTGCATTGACTACAGGGAGATCAATGCTTTAACAATAAAGAACAAGTATCCCCTACCTCGCATTGATGATTTATTCAACCAACTTCATGGAGCTCAATATTTTTCAAATATTGACCTTCTATCTAGATATCATTAGTTGTATGTAAAAAAGGAAGACATTTTGAAAATAGAATTTTGAACCAGGTACGGGCATTACGAGTTTACAATAATGCCTTTTGGATTGACTAATGCACCCTCAGTCTTCATGGATAAAATGAATAGAGTTTTCAAGGAATATCTTGATGACTTTGTAGTGGTATTTATTGATGATATCTTGGTATACTCCAAAATCTATGAAGATCATTAAAATCCTTCGTGCATTATTATAAAGACTCTTAGAAGAAATGAATTATATGGGAAATTTAGCAAGTGTGAATTCTAGCTTTAGGGGATTTCTTTTCTTGGCCATATTGTCTCTAAAGATGGAATCTCTGTTGATCCTCCAAAGACCAAGGCAATCCAAGAATGGCCATCACCGATGAGTATAACTGAGGTATGTAGTTTTATTGGTTTATCATGTTATTATCGACATTTTGTCTAGAATTTTGCCCGGTTGGCTAATCCATTAACAAAGCTCACACATAAAGGGGTTAAATTTTTTTGGACAAAAGAGTGTGAAGAATGTTTTGAAGAACTGAAGAGAATATTATTCAATACTCTTATCTTGACTCTACCATCTGGAAATGATGGGTTTGTTATTTATAGTGATGCTTCAAAGAAAAAACTTGGTTTTGTCCTTATGCAGAATGATAGAGTTATTGTCTATGCATCACGGCAGCTAAAAATTCATGAGCAAAACTATCCTACTCATGATCTTGAGTTAGCAGCTGTAATATTTTCTTTGAAGATATGAAGACATTATCTCTATGGTGAAAATTTTGAGATATATACCGATCACAAGAGTTTGAAGTATATTTTCTCATATAAAGAACTCAACATGAGGAAAAGGAGATGGATTGAACTACTCAAGGATTATGATTTCACAATACACTACCACCTGGGGAAGGAAAATAAGGTGGAAGATGCTTTGAGCAGAAAGGATCATTGAGTTTTGAATAAGATGAGAGTTGAAAGGGATCCTATTTTCATGGATCTAGTGAAAATGGATATGGGAATAATCATAGAAGGTGAAACATCAATACTTTTTCAAATGGTTTCCAAACCATCTTTACTAGAAAGGATAAAAAGTTCTCAGGATGATGATGAGGAGTTTCAAAAGAAAATTAATGCTGTGAATGATGAGAGATTGAGTGACTTCATATATGAAGATTGAATTTTGAAATTTGGGAAGAAACTTTGTGTTCCTAACATACCTGATCTAAAAATGGAATTTTTGGATGATGCTCATAGTTCCAATTTCTCTATACACCCTAGTAGCACTAAGATGTATAGAGATTTGAAGGAACATTTTTGGTGGGACAACATGAAGAGGGAGATTGCTGATTTTGTGTCACGATGTATGGTTTTTCAATAAGTGAAAGCTGGAAGGCAACAGCCTGAAGGAGTCATGCAACCACTTCCCATACCTGAGTGGAAATGGGATAATGTTATGATGGACTTTGTCATGGGGCTACCAAATACACCTAGAAGGAATGATGCAATATGGGTCATTGTTGATCATCTTACCAATTCAGCACATTTTCTTTCTATAAGAGAAGATTTACCACTTGAAAGTTTAGAAATACTATATATTAATAAATTTGTAAGACTGTATGGTTTAACCCTATCGATTATTTCTGATCGTGATCCCCATTTTACATCAAGATTCTAGAAAAGTATTCAGAAATCCCTGGATACTGAACTATGTTTGAGCACAGCCTACCACCCTCAAACTGATGGAAAATCAGAACAGACTATTTAAACCTTAGAAGACATGTTGATATCTTTCTTACTTGACTTTTAGGGTATGTGGGATCAATATTTACCTTTGTTAGAATTTTCCTATAACAATAGCTTCCATTAAAGTACTCATATGGAACCATATGAAGCATTATATAGCAAGAGATGTCGCACACCAACTTGTTTGGATGATGTTGGTGAAAGAAAACTTGTAGGCCCAGAACTTGTTGAGGAAATGATGGAAAAGGTGAAGGTTATCCAAACCCACATCAAAACAGCACAAAGTAGGCAGAAGAGCTATGCCGATAACCGAAGGAAGGATTTGGAATTTTATGTAGGAGATCATGTTTTCTTAAAGGTATCTCAATGGAAGGGAGTTATACGATTCTGTAAGAAGGGTAAACTAAGTCTCAGGTACATGGGACCTTTCAAAATTCTAGAACAAATTAGGGTTTTAGCTTATCGGTTGGCAATTCCGCCAAGTCTCTCTAAAGTTCACGATGTGTTCCACCTATCACTGTTGAGAAAATACATGCCTGACCCAACGCATGTACTCACCTATGAGGAAATTGAACTAAAACCTGATCTGTCTTATTGTGAAGAGCCTATCAAAATTCTTGATACCAGAGAACAAGTGTTGAGAAACCGGACGACTTGTCTGGTAAAAGTTCTATAGAGAAACCATAAGATTGAAGAGGCAACATGGGAACCTGAGGAACTTATGATGAAGAACCACCCAAATATTTTTATCCAGTAATATTCTAGAAATTTCAAGGATGAAATTATTTGAAGGAGGGAATAATGTAACACCCCAAGCTTCCACGGTATGTTTCCCTTTGAATAATGCAATAGCTTGCATTGTACGCAACTTCGAGATTCTAACACACCGCAACCAATCAAACTAGCCGTTATGAATAGTAATACCCACTTTTTGAAATTTTATAAATTTTATCTTTCAAAATGGACTTCATTTTTGGATTCAGAATACCAAAATTAGCTTAGGGTGAATTTTTGGTATTTTTCTGGAAACGTTCAATTTTTTGATGAATAGTTAAAAACACTGAGTTATTGTTTAAAACTGACTTTTTATTTAAATAATTATTTATTTTATTTAAATTTATTTTAGGTCAAAATAGATATATAATACCTATATAATTTCAATGTAATTCATTGGAGTCATTTTATAATGAGTTTAGATATATAAAATTGTATCGAACTTTTTACCGTCTTTTACCCACCTCCTAGGAGCATTTCCAAATTTGTATAAAACTTAATTTTACTACTTCTGGGAGTTGAATTTCAAAAATCCAAGAGACACAGTTGATATCAGTAAGTAAAATTTGGTTCAATAAGATGAAAATAATTTTTGGTGAATAGTAACTTTTTACTTTTATTTACCACGGTTAAAATTAAATAGGGTAATTAAGGGTAAAAATGATATTATTATTACCCTAAAATATGTCCTAATTATATTTTATAAGTATAAATTGGCCAAAAAAACCTTAGGAATAAAATATGAACCTCTTTGGTCCACTTGGATTAGATTAGGAAATTTATTATTATTTTATTTAAAGAAGAGTTAAAAGAGTTAAATTCAAAGTTTAATAACTACACCATTTTTAATATAGGATTATGCACAATATAAATTTGACTATAAATATTAATTATAAATCTAAAAATATTTTCTACATAATGGTGTTTTATTTATAATTTTTAGACATTAAATAATTAAATTTATTTATGATACAATGATGATGCAGTAATTGCCATATTAATGAAAGATTAAAATAATTGATAATGTAAATATCCAAATAAATTTAATTTGAGACTTTTAATGAATTCAACTAATTTTATAGGTTAATATTACATTTTATGGTTGATTTAATGTATTTATTTTGAAATAATAAAGTAGTTAGGACTTTAACAAAAATCAATTATTGAATAATGTCAAAATTGACATAAATGAGTTTTTAAAACAAATAAAATATTATTGGTTGATATAATGATCCTAAAAATATAAGTTTCAGACAAAAGACTTATATAATAATAGTTGTATCATTAATGAACCACTTGTGGTTCTCTTGGAAGTTTATAGTAAGTTTATTAACTATATAATATAAAAATACAAAGAGACGTGGTAAATGTCAAACTATTTAACTAAGAGTTAAATCTAAAATATAAAGTTAATATAGTGACCCAAACCTATCTAAAACCTATTGGTTGAGTTTTTTTTGACCTGTCCCTACCTTATCCTTGAAATAAATAATTTTTGATCCATTAGAAACCAAAAATAATTTTATTATAAAATAATATTTCAATGTTTTCCTAAGGTGCCCCTCACCCCTCTTATAAAAGAGCACTTACCCTTCTCTCAAATTAACATCTTCAAAGCCATTTGGCTCATCCAACCCCCACCCAAATATCCTCCCAACTGTCCTCCCTTAATACTAGAGGAATTACTTTAATTATAAAGCCAACCTAAGGATCCCTTTTTATCAAATCAAAAGGAAGAACCCGAAGAAGAGGTAAATATTTCATCACCTCTTTCAAGTTCTTTTCTTCTTCCACTTCCTCTTTCTTGTTGTTTCCATTATAAAATAATAACTCCAGTGTCTTCTATATAATATGATTTTATTATAAAAATGGTACAACCATATTCATTATTCTATCCATCCTATAAATGACAAAGTCACCATACATACGTACGTACGGATTACCGTCTCCACGTCGTGGTGTAGTTTGTTATTCAAACACTTCATCATTTGGATGGGTATAATAATGAGTATAAATTATGAAAATAATAAATATAACATGATAATGATTCTGTATATATGATATTCCATCCAATTATATATGATTTTAATATCAAAAGAATAATATTGTCACTCGTGCGTACGTACGGATTACCGTCTCCACGAACGCGATGAGATTCATTTCCCATCGTATCCATTCAAGACTAATTTTCATTTTATGATTAAAAATAATGTTTAAAGACTTAATATCATCCTGAATATTAATAAGATACATCTTATCCATAAGAAACATTACTTACGTAACAAATCATATAAAGTAAAACGAATCAGTTAACACATGAAACGTTGATACTACTAAAATATCATTAACAAAGCAATATTAGAAGATCATATATGATATCATATTTATGTATATAGTTATTTTATAATTTAATAACAATGATTTAACTATTATACAGGATGTTAACATACCATAGACCAAGGAAAATTACAAGGTAAGGGTTAATTACACAATCTCTTCATTATCCGAGATTGTTTATATGTAATTATTTATTGGGACCTCTTTATCATCAACATCCGTGTCTTATTAAAAAATATATTTCAAAACATTTTTACTATTTACTAAATAATTTTTTAAATTAGTTTATACCCTTATTTGACCTTATATGTTTTGAAAGGAATCTTTCCATCATTTTCCAAACAAGGTACTTAATAACCTTTTTGACAAAATTAAGGTAAGAATGTTTTTTTTAACTTATACAGCGGGTCTGGCTATTTTCCACCGTTATAACATCATCGAAGCTTCCCTTAAAATATTATAAGAATATTTTCAAAATAAATTTTTTCTTTATAATTATGTGACTCTTAAATTATTTCAAAATAGAAAGATATAATTCTCTCAAATATTTTTTGATTTCATCTATGTCAACATCCTTTGATAAATTTTACACTTGTTTGAATTTGATTTATTATGATAAAAATCTTCCATATTATATTGAATGTTTTGTGATATGTTTGACTGTGGATGTGTTATTTTCACACCATTCATGGTTTATGGAAAAATTATTGACATTTCATATGCTAGTTTTAATACAAATGTTTATGTTACGTTTGAACTTTTTCATATGAGGAATGCATTGGACTTAGTAAGTGACGGGTGGATCCCGCTATAGATCCTCGATGCATTGGTAGGTCTCATGAGACAAAATAGTGTCTTGGCACAAGGCCTTAACAAAATCTTATTTGTATTCTTGGCACAAGGCCTTGACTTTGTGGTTATGAAGTCTGGAATTATGCATTCCATCATTATGAAAGTGGCTATTGATATTGCATGTGATTATTCGACTAGTAGAACATCCATGTGAATAGGTAAATGGAATTATTTGATTTTGTATTTGAAATATTATTCTAAAGTTCAAGTTTAAAAGGCTTTTGTTCTAATCTTATATTGCCTTAAATGTTTATGCTTATTTTTGAAAGTTTCTGCTATATCGTTATCCTTACTGAGCATCTGAGCTCACCCCTTTATATGTTTTTTTTTCAGGATGCAAATAAGTATATTATGAATGACCTGCAGGGATAGTCTAAGGGATATGAGTGTGTCCTATAGAGACTATGTTGTTGTAGTTTTTCATTTTATAATGTAATGTAAAACTTATGAATGTATCTAGTATTTCCAAGGCTACTAAACTAATCGGTCTTTCGAGACTTGATCTTTTGTGATCATGTCAATTTTATGTAATAATGCACTAACTCTGGGTAACTAGGGTTGGGGTGTTACACGTGGACCCTAAATTTTGATTTCTGACTCAGTGCATGAAAACACTGATTGCGTGTGTTTTGAAAAGTTTTTCTTATGATCTCTTTGAGTCAGCTCACTAGGTATAACTTATTGATCATGGTGCATCAGTTTTCTTTCAGGATGCCACCATGTAGATAGCCAGCCAGGGTTTTCGAGAGAGTATATGATGATGGCCCACCGAGCGATGAGGCCTCAGTGTAGGGCCCTCTTATGGCGTTAGCACCTCTGAGTGGTGTACCAACAGCACCACTACCCGTTGGGCAGCCGTTGCCACCAGCCCCACCAACAGATGGTGCATGCCAACTGAGCGCATTTCATGAGTTTCAATGGCAGAGGCCTTTGAGGTTTCGAGGCGAGATGGATCTGCAGGTGGGTGAGGACTGGCTGGAGGTTGTGGCCAGAGTTTTTCACTTAGTTGGGACACCAACTGATCTGATGGTGATCCTAGCTGCCAGTCTCTTCCAGGGAGCAGCTGGGAGATGGTGGAGTCTGATACTCCAGATACACGACAAGGTGAACCTTACCTGGGAAAACTTTGAGGGCCTTTTTAGGGTAGAGTTCTTCCTAGTGACTCTACACTCAGTGCATATACAGGATCTGCTACACTTACTAGAGGGTAGCATGACCGTGGCCCAGTACTCGGCGAGGTTCACTGATCTCTCCTGCTACTCCATCAACATGGTATAGGACCCTTTCTTCAGGACCCAGACCCTTGAGAAGGGTCTCCGACAGGAGATCATAGTATCTATAATATCAATCAGCATTTCGACGTAGGCTGGGGTGCTAGATTGAGAACTTTTTGTGGAGAGCTTCTTAACTGAGCAGGCACCGACAACAAGAGCCACCACCAGATGTCAGGTAGTAGAGTCATCCGCAGCAGGCAGTAGACAGATGACACAGAGGCCCAAGAAGGCTAGACCTTCTGGTGGATGACCTTAGGATATAGGGTCGGTGGTGTGGGGCTCACGGGACAGAGGAGGACAAATGAGGAGCAGGTAGTGCTACTCGTGTGGCGGGCAAGGTCACATGGCTCGCGACTGCCCGACCCACCATACAGACAACCAACAGATGGTCGAGGGAATGCCTAGGCAGAGGAAAAGATTCGATCGGGGAGGTCCATAGGCAGCAGACAGACACGGTAGAGGATATGGTCGTGCAGCAGGAGATGGGTGACGATTTGAGGTTCTACTCCCACCACCTCCAGGTGGTTTACCCCGACCACAGGGAGCAAGAGAATAGGAACAAGCTCATCTCCAGGCAGCTGAGGCCTATGACCATAGCGCTCTGGAGGTGATTCAAGGTATGATTTGTGTCTACTCCACCCTAGTTAAAGTACTTATAGACACAGGTTCTAGTCACTATTTTATTGCCATGGCCCTCGTTCGAAGCTCGAAGATTCCAGTGGAGTCGTTGGATCGATCCTTATGGCTAGAGATTTCTATGGGAGGGGATTCAATGATTACACACTGGTGTCAGTAGTATGAGATTACTCTATGAGGTGAGAGCTTCAGATGTAATCTTTTAGTAGCGGCGTCAAGGCCTTACGATGTCATCTTGGGTATGGAGTAGTTATCTACAGTCCATGCCCATATTGACTGCATTAGGCGCAAGGTGTGGTGCATCCATGAGGATGGGACCAGTTTTTCCTTCACTGGAGAGAAAGGAACCTTTGCAGCACAAGATGGACTTACCCAGAGGAGGGTGCAGCCGATCACTCATCATTTGTCTAGCCTTACCCTCAAAACAGTTGATGTTGAAAATCTGAGCTATCCTGTAGTGGTGGACCAGTATGCTGATGTATTTCCTGATGAAGTTTTGGGACTACCTCCTCACAGATAGGTGGAATTTTACATCGACCTATACCCCGAGACATCACTAATATGTTCACCAGCATATCGGATGGCTCCCACAGAGCTTTGTGAGTTACGGGTATAGTTGGAGGACTTCTAGAGGAAGGGGTTCATAAGGCCCAATTTTTCTCCATGGGCAGCCCCTATTTTGTTCACCAAGAAGGAATATGGAAGTTTGAGACTCTATGTGGACTATCGGTGCCTAAACCAGGTGACCTTGAAGAACAAGTATCCACTTCCAAGGATTGATGATCTTTTTTATCAGATGAAGGGAGCTCGTTGGTTTTTGAAGATAGACCTCAGATCAGGCTATCATCAGCTTAGAGTACAAGATGAGGATGTGCATAAGATGGCCTTCAGATGTCTGTATTTCCACTATGAGTTATTGGTTATTCCATTCGGTGTGACCAATGCCCCGATGGTGTTCATGGGACTCACAAATAGGATCTTTCAGTCATACCTCGATCGCTTTGTGATGGTCTTCATCGACGACATCTTGATATACTCAGCGTCGGGGGAGGATCATGCATATCATCTTTAGATAGTTTTGGATACACTTTGAGAGCACCAACTTTATGGTAAGCTCTCAAAGTGACAGTTCTGGATATGGGAGGTCCACTTTCTGGGACACATTATCTTAGTGGCTAGAGTTGTAGTGGATTTGTTGAAGATAGAGGTTGTGCTTGCTTAGGATCCACCCAAGAGTGTAACTAAGGTTCGGAGCTTCCTGGGGTTGGATGGGTACTACTGGATATTTGTACCCAAATTTTCCAGAGTTGCGACACCCTTGTCATCATTGACGAAGAAGGGACAACCCGTCGTATGGATGGAGATATGCTAGCAGAGTTTTCAGGATCTGAGGCAGAGACTGACTAGTTCCCCCATCCTGAGGCTACTAGAAGAAGTCATTGGGTATGTAGTCTACTCCAATGCATCAGGGAAAAGACTTGGATGTGTCCTGATGTAGGAGTGAGCAGTGATTGCTTATGGTTCACAACAGCTAAGACAACATGAGCAGAACTACACTACCCATGACCTGGAGCTAGCAGCATTATTCTTCACCTTGAATATGTGGAGACACTACTTTATTGGTGAACGGTTTACTGTTTACTCTAATCGCAAGAGTCTCAGGTATATCTTCTCACAAAAGAACCTGAACCTGAGATAGTAGCGATGGCTGGAGTTCCTCCAGGAGTATGACTTTGAGATAGTCTACACTCCTGGGTAGTGGAAGACACACTCAGTAGGAGGTCTTGTTTACAGCTGCTGAGTAAGGCAGCAGATCAGTTAGCCGTGTTGCAGATATCCTTTGTGGATAGATATAGAGCAGCTTACCTCCAGTCCATATTTGTCACTCCCCCACTCTTTCAGTGAGTTTGGGATACACATCTTGGAAAAATTGATTGTGAGGATCGACGTGCCCAGATATCCTCAAGACAGGCACCTGATGGATTTTCTGATGTTGGGGAGCACGTCATCCTCTTTAGAGGACTCACCATGGTACCAGTGGCGCTACGAGAGGAGGTGTTGAGGGAGTTCCATACGTCCTCTCTGGTGGTACATCCTAGTGTGGTGAAGATGTACCCAGACCTCTGGCATCAGCATAGGTGTCTAAGTATGAAGAAGGCAGTGGAAGAGTTTGTTTCACGATGCCTCACTTGTTAGCAAGTGAAGGATGAGCATCAGGTTCCAACAGGCTTAGTGTAGCCACTAGAGGTGCCAGAGTGAAAGTGGGATGGTATCTCCATGGACTTTTTGATAGGGATTCCATGCATGTCTAGGGGACATGATTCTATCTGGGTGATTGTTAACTGACTCACCAAATCAGCCTACTTCCTACCCATCCAAGAGTAGGGATCAGTAGAGGGATCAGGACGCCTCTATGTACAGAAGATTGTATGACTTCATGGGGTGTCATCGATGATCGTCTCTGATTGTGACACACATTTTGTATCCCAGTTGTGAAGGGGATTATAGGAGGCATTCAGGACTCAGTTAAGTTTGAGCACCACCTTTCATCTGCTGACGGATGGTCAGACAGGGCAGACTATTCAGACACTGCAGAACATGCTTCGTGCTTGCATCCTAGATTTTGGCCACAGTTGGGAGGATCACTTTCCCTTGGTGAAATTTCCATACAACAACTATCACTCCACCATCAATATGGCACCATTTGAGGCCTTGTACGGTCGACCTAGCAGATCACTTCTATACTGGATAGACCTAGGGGAGTCAGCACTTATGGGTCCAAAGTTCGTACGGGCTACCATTGAGAAGGTGAAAATCATCTAGGAGTGGATGAAGATTGCATAGAGCAGGAAGAAGTCTGATGCTGATAGAAGATAGAGACCTTTAGAGTTTTAGGAGGGAGACCATGTCTTCTTACAGGTCTCACCTCGACGAGGTTTGTGGAGATTTGTCCGGGGCAGCAAGCTATCTTTAAGGTTCATCAGACCTTTTCAGGTTCTCAGCAAAGTTGGTGAGGTGGTGTATCACCTAGATTTTCCCCCACAGATGCATTGGGTGTATGATGTTTTCCACATGTCACATATGAGAAAGTATGTGCATGACCCATCACACATTATCAACTGGGGCGAGCTGGACATTGATGATGGGGTGATGTTTATAGAGGTTCCAGTGGAGATTGAGGATCGACAGGAGCGGGTTCTTTATGGACGATGGATTCCTCTGGCGCACATTCACTGGTAGCATGGGAACCTCTAAGAGAGCATATGGGATCGGTAGGCTCATATTCGCTCTCAGTACCCCCATTTGTTTCCTTAGTCTATATTGTGTCTTTCGAGGGAGAAAAGCCCTAAGGTGGGGAGAATGTAAAGACCCAGATTTTCCATGTAATTTTTTTTAATTATATGGGACTATTCCGAGGCTGTGAAATCTAACGGCATTTGATTTTGATGCCTGGTGTGCTCAGAGCGGAATTTTAAACATTCTTTAAGGTATGTTCAGTAAACGTGTGGGCGGTAAATCCTAACTTTTGAACTGGTACTCAAAATTGAAATCTGAGGGCACCGTTGAACTCGTAGTGTCAAGATTCACTTAAGGGGGGTTTAACCTCGACTGTAGTGGGTCAAGGAGGAAAGTTTCTTTTGCGTTTATCGTGGATGAATAAATAAAAGAAATTTTATTTTATTTTATTTTTAAAACATCCTTCCACCACACTTTTAAGTTTTGATGGTGGGGACCACAGGTGTGGTCGGGCATTTAATGAAGGACATTAAATGTCCGGTTACACAATGGTTGTGTAACCACCCTTTGTGTGATTAATGAGGCTCATTAATTACACCAATTAATGAACCTATTAATCACATGTTATAGAGTTAAACTTTGACATTGGGTTTTGGAAAATTGTTGGAAAAGGCTTGATCTTGGGAGGATTCTTGATGAAGAACGAATCCCCTCACCAAGAAATAACTGAAGAATGATGATTGAGCAGCGTCATTGGAGGCTTGTTGCAGGAACAATGAACACCGACACTTCCTCAAACGCGGACGTTCTCCAATTATCTTGAGGTAAGGTTTTTATTTGGTTTAGTTTTAAAAGAATTGTTGAATCTTATTCTTCCCTCATGTTATCAATCTAATGCGGAGGGCACGGGCCAAACGAACAAGGCCTGGACCCTCCGCTACTTTGTTGATTTATGCATTCTTCGTGGGCTTTTGTATGGATTGGATGGATTTTGGAACGGAGATGCAATCAGCAAGGAGGTCATCCTGGGGAGGCCGTTGGTACCTTCAGAAGGAAAAATGGGCCACCGGAGCTCACCCGGTGACCTACGGAAGACCGTCGGCGCGGCACCGTCACGACAGCAATGGCGACCAGTGCCGGTGGGTGACAGAGGCGGCCGGCAATGGCTAACTGTGGAGGAGATGGTGGCGCGTTGTCGTGCACCGCCGGTGGAGAAGGCCGCAATGGGTGAAGACAACATCCAGCTCGGGTCGGCCGTGGAAGAAGAGGCGGCGCGCGTGCGTCGGCGGAGAGGGTGGTCGTGGCTCTTCAGTCGCGGCAGATGCAAAGAGCGGCTGGCACCAGCCGGCTGCAAGAGGCGAAGAGGCATGCAACTGCGCGCCGCCGGAGAGGGTGGTCGCGGCTTCAACGTCGTGGCAGTAGGGACCCTCTCCCTACAGGTCCCATGGGAAAACCAGGCGGTGCCACGTGGCACCGCCGAATTAATTGAACGGCCTTAGCCGTTCAAGAAGACTAGGGGGTTTTTTTCCCCGTGCCAGCTACGGTGCGCCCCGCTCCAGCAGGTCGCGCCACTAGCTGGTCGCACTCGGCCAGCGGGTCGCATCCTCCACAGGCTGGGACGCGCCCTTCACGGGTCGCAGCCTTCACGGGCCAGGTCGCACCCCCTGCGGGTCAAGCCGGACCGCGACCCAATAGGCCGAGCCCACCGCGGCCTGGCCTAGCCAGGCCAGACCCTGATTGGGTCGGGTCGGCCCGAACCGGGTCGAACCGGACCCGGACCCCACTAGGTCTAGTATCGCTTAAAGGGACATAACTTGTGAACTGGATGTCTATTTGACGAACCATTTGCAATGATAGGATCCTTGGAGTGAGATGATCCATTTGGTATACTCCACTTGAGTTTTGGAGAAAGTTGGATTACGGATGGTTTGGATTGAACCTGAATCCAACCGGGCCCTCGGCTTTAAAATGCCTATAACTTATAGACTGGGGGTGTGATTGATGCGTCGTCAATTGCGTTGGAACCCTTATGACATGACGGTCCTTTGGGATACTTCTTCGTGGAGCATCATAGATGTTGAGGTATGAATGATGGCTTAAGGAGTGTATCCTCCCAGAATCAAGCCTCCTTAGTGTGGGAATCTAGTGGTTGGCTGTAACGTGAAGAAAGAACATCAATCCTATATGGGTCAGCATCTATCAATCCTATGTGGGTCAGCATATATCGATCCTATGTGGGTCAGTGCTCAACGATCCTGAGTGGGTCAGCGCTCTCCGATCCTATGTAGGTCAGTATCTACCGATACTGTGTGGGTCAGAAGTAGAGCCTCTCAATATAATAAGATGATACAGTGATATGTCTAATCATCTATACATCTATACTTAAGTTATATTTGGTGTGAGCTGAGTATTTACCTTTTTGGTACTTTTACCTTCATGGTGTTACCTTTCCAATATTTTCCCCTCGTGGAACAGTTGTGAAAATATCTTAAAAGTTGGAGCATTATGTTTCCTCATGAATGAGATGAGTACATTTTGATAATTTAGATATATTTATGGGTATATACCTATGTAGAGTTGATGACTGCTTCGTGATTTGTGATCGAGGTCTTACTTTGTGGTTTTTCCTTTGTGGAACTCTAGGAGACCTTCGGGAGTCTCGGGGTCCCTACTGAGTATTGTTATACTCACCCCTGCACGGGCTACACCCACACCTTGTTGTGTCTCGTGCAGATGATGGACAACGTTGATTGAGGCTGAGGGAACCAAGACTAGACAGTGCTCAAAGGTGGACCATTTGACATGACATTCCATAGTGACTACTGATCGGGAGTTGTACTTACCCTTCAGGTAGTATCCTTGGCGGATGAACACATGAGATATTTTTTGTTGTTGTTTTACTTTTTCAGTTGGGCTTGTATTCCAGACCCCTTTACTTATAGTACTCACTCTTTTACTATATAGTTTTACTTCATGGTTTGCTTCATGTTGAGTGCTTGGACTGTGTGTTTGTAGGTTTAAAGGAAATGTCTTCCCATTTAAAGGGATATGACTTTCTGGTTCTATTCTCCAACCCATGGCCTATATAAGGCGGGCTTGGGATAGTCATGGCATGTATCCTAGGGAACGGGTCATGACAAAGTGGTATCAGAGGAGTTGGTTCTACCGAAGAACTAGGACTCTGATCTTTTCAATGTGGCAATAGTGTTAACTATTATGAGTGTGACTTTCAATTTGGGAAATCCAGTGTTAGTGTGGCGGCTAACGTATCCATACACCAGGACCCTGAATTCGTATTTCCGACTCAGTGCACGAAAACACTGATTGCATGTGTTTTGAAAAGTTTTTTCTTATGATCTCTTTGAGTCAGCTCACTAGGTATAACTTATTGATCATGGTGCATCTGTTTTATTTTAGGATGCCACCACATAGACAGCCATCTAGGGTTTTTGAGAGAGTACACGATGATGGCCCACCAAGCGATGAGGCCTCAGTGTAGGGCCCTGTTTCGTTGTTAACACCTCTGGGTGGTGTACCAGCAGCACCACTTCCCATTGGGCAGCCATTTCCACCAGCCTCACCAACATATGGTGCACGCCGACTGAGTGTGTTGCATGAGTTTCAGTGGAAGAGGCCTCTGAGGTTCTAAGGTGAGACAGATCTATAGGTGGCTGAGGACTAGCTAGAGGTTGTGACTAGAGTTTTTCACTTAGTTGGGACACCAGCTGATCTGATGGTGATCCTAGCTTCCAGTCTCTTCTAGGGAGAATCTGGGAGATGGTGGAGTCTAACACTCTAGATACACAATGAGGTGAAACTCACCTAGGATTACTTCAAGGTCCTTTTCAAGGCATATTTCGTCCCAGCGACTCTACGCTCAGTGCGTATATAGGAGCTGATGCACTTACAACAGGGCAGCATGACCATGGCCCAGTATTCGGCGAGGTTCACTAATCTCTCCCGCTACTCCACCGACATGGTATGTGACCCTTTCTTCAGGGTCCGGACCTTTGAGCAGGGTCTCCGATGGGAGATCAGAGCATTGATAATATCGCTCAACATTCCGATGTAGGATGCGGTGCTAGAGTGAGCACTTTTGGTGGAGAGCTTCCTAGCTGAGTAGACACTGACAGCGAGATCCACCACCGGACATCAGGTAGTAGAGTCATCTACAGCAGGAAGTAGACGGATGACGTAGAGGCCCAAGTAGGCTAGTCCTTCTGCTGGATGACCTAAAGATATAGGTTCGATGGTGTGGGGCTCACAGGACAGAGGAGGAAAGATGAGGAGCAGACAGTGCTACTCGTGCGGCGGGCAGGGTCACATGGCTCACGACTACCCATCCCGTTGTACAGATGACCAGCATATGGTCAAGGGATCATCGAGGAAGAGGCAAAGATTCGGTCGAGGAGGCCCACAGGTAGTAGGAGGACATGGCAGAGGAGTTGTCCATACAGCAGGCGGTGGGCGGAAATTCGAGGTTCCACCGCCACCACCTCTAAGTGGTTCACCCTGACCACAAGGAGTAGGAGGACAGGGATGAGCTTAGCTCTAGGTAGCTGAGGCCTATGACCACGACGCTCCGGAGATGATTCCAGGTATGATCTGTGTCTACTCCACCCTAGAATCAGTGCTTATAGACACAGGTTTTAGTTACTCTTTTATTTCCACATCCCATGTTCGGAGCTCAGAGATTCTAGTGGAGCTGTTGGCTCGATCCTTATGGCTAGAGACTCTTATGGAAGGGGATTCGATGATTACACGCTGGTGCCGGTAGTGTGAGCTTAATATAGAAGGCAAGAGCTTCGGCAGGGATCTTCTAGTAGCGGCGTCGAGGCCTTACGATATCATCTTGGGTATGGACTGGTTATCTACAGTCCATGTTCATATTGACTGCATTAGGTGCAAGGTGCAATGCATCCATGAGGATGGGACCAGGTTTTCCTTCACCGGTGAGAAATGAACCTTTGCAGCACAAGATGGACTTACCCGGAGGAGGGTGCAGCCGATCACTCATCAGTTGGCTAGCCTTACCCTCGGAGCAGTTGATGTTGAGAGTTTGACGAACAGCATTGATTGAGGCTGAGGGAGCCAAGACTGGACGGTGCTTAGAGGTGGACCATTTTACGTGACGTGCTTTAGTGACTACTGATCGTGATTTGTACCTACCCATTAGGTAGGATCCTTGGTGGATGAACACAAGAGATGTTTTTCTATTATTGTTGTACTTTTCAGTTGGGCTTGTATTCCGACCCTCTTTACTTATAGTACTCACTCTTTTACTATATAGTTTTACTTTGTGGTTTTCTTCCTGTTGTGTGCTTGTACTGTGTGTTTGCAGGTTTAAAGGAAATTTCTTCCCGTTTAAAGGGATATACCTTTCTGGTGCTAGTCGTTAGCCCCTGGCCTATGGAATGCGGGCTTAGGGTAGTCACGACATGGGCCCCGGGGGATGGGTCATGACATTTACAATTGTAGCATTGAACATTGACCGCCTCTTTCTTCCCCTTTCAATCACAAGCTTGGTGGAATTTTTCTCCACACTTGTAATAAACTCTCATACCCTTTAGGTATGTGCCGGGGTGTTTCTTCTCACAATTACTATGGGATGGAAATTCAAGTTTTCTATTCTTCTTCTTATTTTCTTTTCTAGAGTGTTCAGAAGATCTCTTCTTCTCTTGCTTCCCTTTAAAGTCATAAGACTTAGAGAATTCCTTTTTTGTATTGGTAACACATGAGACTATATCTTCATATGATGAGAAGGATTGTGAGACAAATTATCGAAGGATAAATGGTTTTAAACCATCAAATAATCGATCAATCTTACTTCATGGGTTACATATATAATCAACAGCATGTCTTGCTAACCTTGTAAAGTTTATCTCATATTTTGCGACATTCTCGTCCTCTTTTTGTCTCAGACTCAAAAATTGTCTTTCCATATCCAGTCGATGTTCACGAAGAAAGTGTTTTTCTAAGAAAATCTCTTTAAACTCCCTCCATTCCATATTTGATACTTATTTATCCTTATTTTTGTTTTGAACTAATGACCACCATTGATCTGCATCTCCTGAGAGGCGATAAAATGCTATGAAAACTTTTTCCCTTTCGCTACTCCCCAAAGCATGAAATATTTTCTCTAAAGAATTTATCCATTGCTCAGCTAGAAATGGATTTATAGTCCCATTGAATGTTGGTGGTTTCTTCCTCATGAAGTGGTCTCACATTGATCCTCCTCATTGTGGATCATGGTGCTCCATACAGGTAAGGTTATTATTCATAACCTGAGTGAGTTGTCCCATTATGGTTATAAGTTGTTCAGCACCAGTTTCATTACCATATCCACTATAATTATCTTGAATAGGAGGGAAATACCTACATGGATTACATTCATTGATATGGTTTTCATTCCTTCTACTATGCATCATTTCTAAACAATGGCATACATTATATTAGTTTATGAATCGCAATGCATAATTCCCAACTTGTAAAATACTTAACATAAATTGAACAGTTTATGCATATAATTCATAATCATAAAAATGTATTCTTTGGGTAAGTATTTACTCATAAATCCTTCATAATGGTTTTTAAAGAAAATGTGAATTATTTTAAGCATATCCCTCGGGAGTTTCAAACCAGGTGCACATTAAGGCCCGTTGTCATGTACTAGGATACCCCAGGTCAAGCCCGAAACTCCTCGTCACAGTTTTCACTCCTAGGTACATTTGTTCTAGAACCACGTCCTCTTGTAGTATTCAGGCAGGGATGTATTGCTTGGAAAACCCACATAATATCTACGTTACCAAAATTTTTGGATGTTCTTATATACTAATCCTTAAAGTTTATCTTAGGGTAATGTTCTCTAATTAGAGTTTTTCTAAATCTAGTTTTCAAGGTTTGTACTAAACTTCCTCTGATACCAACTGTAATGCCCCGACCCCAGTTACCCAAATTAGGTGCATTATTACATAACATTGGCATGATCACAAGAGATCAAGTCCCGAAATACCAAACAGTTTATTAGCCTTGGAAGTACTAAATACATACATAAGTTTCGCATTACATTATGAAATTAAAAAAAGAAACATTATATATCCTTTGAACATACTCATATCCATTAGCCTATCCTTGCAGGTCAGTCATAATATACTTCTTCGCATCTTGGGAAAAATTAAACATAAGAAAGGGGTGAGCTTAGATGCTCAGTAAGGATAACAATATAGCGGAAACTATCATAAATAATCATAAACATTTAAGACAATATATAAGACTAAAACACAATCCTTTTAAACATAAAATTCAGCATAATATGGAAAAGATAAATAAAATTATGTCATTTACTTATTCACATGGATATTCTACTACACGAATAATCACATGTAATATCAATAGATAATCTCATAATGATGGAATGCATAATGTCATACATTTTAACCACAAAGTCAAGGCCTTGTGCCAAGACCCTAAATATAAATTTTTTCAAGGCCTTGTGCCAAGATACGAGTTTGTCTCATGAGACCTATCGATGCATTGAGGGGCTATAGCAGGCTCTGCCCATCACTTACTACATCCAATGCATTCCTCATATAAAAAGGGTGAAACATAACATAAATATTTGTATTAAACTAACATACGAAATGTTAATAATTTAACCATAAACTGTGAATGACATAAAAACAGCACATCCATAGTCAAGAATATCATAAAAATATCAATACAATATGGAATATTGTATCATAATAAATCAACTTCAATTAAACATAAAATCCAATAATATATGTTGACATAGACAAAATCAATCCAAAAACTATTTGAGATAAATATCTCTTTCTACTTTGAAATCATTTAAAAGTCGCATAATTATAAAAGAAAACATTTATTTTTGAAAATATTGATATAATAATGTAAGGTAAGCTTC
This sequence comes from Viscum album, assembly GCA_963277665.1. Classification (NCBI taxonomy): domain Eukaryota; kingdom Viridiplantae; phylum Streptophyta; class Magnoliopsida; order Santalales; family Viscaceae; genus Viscum; species Viscum album. The sequence goes on from OY728156.1 coordinate 1,738,234,711, forward strand.
GAAGCTGTTATAACGGTGGAAAATAGATGCATCCTCTGTATAAGTTAAAAAACATTCTTTTCTTAATTTGTCGAAAAGGTAATAAAGTACCTTGTTTGGAAAATGACGAAAATATTCCTTTCAAAAAAAATTATAAAAATTCAAAGAAGGGTATAAATGAATTTAACCCATAGTATAGGAAATAGTAAAAATGTTTTGAAATACATTTTTAAAAAACACGGATGTTGATGATAAAGAAGTCTCGGTAGATACTTACGTATAAACAACCTTGGATAATGAAGAGATTGTAAAATTAACCCTTACCTTGTATTTTTACTTAGTTAAGGGTACGTTAAACTCATGTATAATGGTTAAATCATTGTTATTAAATTATACAAGAACCACATACATAAATATGATATCATATATGATCCTGTAATATTGCTTTGTTAAAAATATTACAATATTATCATTGTTTTAGGTGTTAGCTGATTCATTTTCCTTTATATGTTTTGTTATGTAAGTCGTGTTTGTTATGAATAGAATGTATTTGATTCATTTCCATAATGATATTAATTTCTTTAATATTATTTTTAATCATAAAACGAAAATTATTCTTGAATGGTTATGATGGAGAGTGAAATCTCATCGCGTCGTGGAGATGGTAAGTCGTACGTACGCACGAGCAACAATGTCATTCTATTGATGGTAAAATCATATGTAATTGGATGGTATATTATATTTACAAAATCATTAACTTGTTATATTTATTATTTACATCAATTATACTCATTATTATACTCATACAAATAATGAAGTGTTGAATAAAAAACTATACCGCGATGTGAAGACAGTAAGCCGTACGTACGCACGTATGGTGACTTTGTCATTCATAGGATGGATAGAATAAAGAATATGGTTCTAACATATTTATAATAACATCTCAGTATATAGAAGGTACTTGAGTTATTATTTTATCAGGGAAAAAACAAATAAATAGGAAGTTGAATAAGAAAAGAGCTTTGAAATAGGTGATGAAATAATTACCTCTCCTTCAGGTGTTTCCTTTTGATTTGAACAAAAGGGATCCTTAGGTTAGATTTCTGATCAAAATTAAGGCCTCTATGTTGAATTGACGGTAGTTGGGAGGATATTTGATTAGGGGTTGGTCGATCCAAATGGATTTGGGGGTGTGAATTTGAGAGAAGGGTAAGTAACTTTTTATAAGAGAGGTGAGGGGCACTTTAGGAAGAGCTTAAAATATTAATTTATTATAAAATTATTTTCAGTTTCTAATAGCTCCAAATGGATTTATTTCGAGGTTAAGGTAGGGATAGATCCAAATCTTCTCAACCAATAGGTTTTAGACAAGTTTAGGTCACCATATTAACCTTATTTTTTAGATTTAACTCTTAGTTAAATAGTTTAACTTTTACCATGTCTTCTTGTATTTTTATACTACATTGTTAATATAATTACTATAAAATGTCAAGTGAACCTCAAGTGGTTCATTAATAACATATCTAACATTATCTAAGTCCTTTGGCCTAATCTTAAATTTTTAGGAATATTATATCATTTAATAAAATAGCATTTGTTTTAAAAAACTCATTTATGCCAATTTTGACACTATTTAGTATTTGGTTTTTGTGAAAGTCATAACAACTTGATTACTTCAAAAAAAATACATTGAATCAACCCTAACATGTCATATTCACCTAGAAATTTTTTGGATGGAATCAAAAGTTTTAATTTACATTTATTTTAATATTTATAATATCAATTATTTTAATCTTTCATTAATAAGGTAATTACTGCATCATCATTGTGTCATAAATAAATGTAATTATTTAATGAATAAAAATTATAAATAAAATATCATGATGTAGGAAATCTTGTTATATTTCTAATGAATATTTATAGTCGAATTTATCTTATGTATAACCCTATATTAAAAATGGTTTATTTATTAAAATTTGAATTTAACACATTTAACTCTTCTTTAAATAAAATATAATAAATGTCACAATCTAATACAAGTGGATTAAAAAGGATCATATTTTTATCCCAAGGTTGATTTTGGTCAAAAAACACTTATCCAATATAATTAGGACATGTGTTGGGGTAATTATTATTTTTACCTCTAATTACCCTATTTACTTTTAACCTTAGTAAATAAAATTTAAAAGTTACTATTCACCAAAAATTATTTTCATCCCATTGAACCACATTTTACTTACTAATGAAAACCTTGTCTCTCAGATTTTTGAAATTCAATTCACAGAAGTGGTAAAATTATGTTTTATGCAAAATTTGCAAACGTGCCTAGAAGGCGGGTAAAAGACGTTAAAAAATTCAATAAAATTATATATATATAATCTTATTATAAAATGGCTCCAATAAATTACATTGGACTAATATAGGTATTATGTATCTATTTTGACTTTAAAATAAATTTAAATAAATAATTGTTATTATTTAAATAAAAATTCGGTTTTAAACAATAACGCAGTGTTTTCATTATTCATCAAAAATTGAAAGTTTTCAGAAAAATACCAAAAAATCACCCTAAGCTAATTTTTATGTTCCAAATCCAAAAATGAAGTCAATTTTGAAAAATAAAATTTATAAAATTTCAAAAAGTGGGTATTACTATTCATAACTATTTTTTAAATAGCAAATTTGATTGGTTGTGGTGTACTAGAACTATAAGTTGCGTACAACGCAAGCTATTGTATTATTTAAAGAGAAGCGTATCATGGAATCTTGGAGTGTTACACATATCTTCTTCCATCAAATGGGAAATGAAATCATTGTTCGTGTGTGTGGTGAACTATCGACTCGCGAACCGATATAATTTGTTTTCCATCATCATCTCTAAATGATATTTGTGATGATGAATTTAATGGACATATAAGATATTCATCATATATTTATCATTCTTTAAAAGTAATATATCATATATTTTCTTACCTTCTCATTCACTGAAAAATGATAATGTCATTGCGGACTACCACCTCTACGAAGCGATGTGGTCTATTTTTTATCACTACATCACATAGATAATATATATAAGTGTATTTAAAAAATAGTATGTTATTTATGATATAATGATCATTCTAGAAATATAAAATAAGACTTACATTCTTTCCATCATGACTATTGAAAATGGAAACGTTACTCATGTGTACGTACGACTTATCGTCTCCATGATTATAACGTAGTTCATTTTTTATAATCATCACTCATGGTTGGTTTTAAAAGTATAATTGATGTATAAAAATGATAATTATTTCATGATTATTATTATGGAGATGATGAAATAATAATCTCTTTAACCTTAGTCAACTCACCAGTGATTTTGGACATATGAGCCAAATATCATCAAAACGTCTAATACAAAACTAAATGATTAAGTAATTGAATATAACATGATAATAAATAAAATAAAAGGAATAATAAACTTGGAAAAAGTTCTTAATAAATTAAATAATTAACATAATTTTATTATTTAGAAAGATAAATAATGCACGCGACAAGTCTTGCTCGAGGTAAGGGATCTCTCTAAACCACCATTTTCTTTGGGTTATGAACATTCTATCTCTAACTCAATTTATCTCTCTTTTTAATGTTATAGAATGTTTCAAAATTATGTATATATTTCTCTCACATATATACCAAGCTATCTCTCCCTTCCTTTGATGGGATAATACTTTCCTTATAATCATTTCTAAAATGTATTCTTTTAGAAATCTCTTGATTAAGATATGAGACAAGATTATAGGTAATTCTTATTTTTATGTTTTATGGTTGATTTCATTTTTTCTGGCACACATAATCATGATCATGTTATGATGGGTGCGCTCATATAGTGCTTCAATGCATTGGGTAAAGCTTTTGTCTAATGAGACATTATGTATGGAATTAGGAAGTAAACATAATCATGGAACTTTGTCCACCATGTGATATTGTCTAGGAAGTTAGTCTTGAGTCATGTTGTATGTTTCTGCCTCATTTACTATGTTATTATGATCTTATGACATCATGTTCTTTATGTTATGTTTCCATGTGATTACTCACGAGCCTTCTTTTTTATGATATCATGTTATACCTTTAACTCACATGTTATATTTCCTTATCATGTTTATTCCCTTAATGGGATTTTTGGCTCACCCCTTTATTTTATATATTTTTCAGGTTATCCTATGTAGTTTTAGGAGCTTAAATTGATTTAGGATCTCATTATAGAGAATAAAATAAGGTTGTTATTGAATACAATACAATTACAAAATATATTTACTTTTTTTATATGTTTATTATTATAAATAAAATTTAAATATTTGAATTTTTAAAAGGGTTAGAGTGATTAAATGAGTAGTTACAAATATAATAGGGTAGAGTTAGAATAGTGAATTTAAAAAATAAACAGGTCAAGAATGTGTAAAAATAAACAATTTAGGATTTAGATACCCCAAATATCATGGGTACTTGATCCGTTGTCATCACTACTATTTATTGTATTTTCAGTTTGAGATTCAACACCACTTTGATGATAAAAAAATTAAACTAAACAAATATGAAATGGAAAATTTTAAAAAAAAATGAATATAATAAAAATGTAATTAATTTAATATCATTTAAATAATTATATCATAACATTAGGATAAAAATACCCATTATATGGGGAGGTTTGAATATGGCAAAATTAAACTAATGAAAGCAACTATTTATCTTGTATGGATTTGACAGTACACGTTGGAAACCGTTGGTTTTGTGGGTGAGTTTGAGTGTGATTCAATTAGCGGGTCTTGACTCTTCAGGCTCCGGCTCCGGCTCCGGCTCCGGGATACGTAGCGCCTCCGACTCCGGGTTTGGGTGGGCCACCGGGTCGGGGTCTTGAAGGGAAATGATGGTCTCGAATGCCCCAACCAGAGCTCTGACCTTCTGCTTCCGCTTCTCCAGAATCCTGCTCGCAGTCTCCTCTGTCGCATTGTTGTACGGCGGCGAAGCTTTCTGCGAAATCATACCGTACCCACCTTCCGCTTCCCCCGCTGCCTTCTCGCCGTCGTCCTCCCAACCCCTCTGCTTCTGCACGGTTGACCTTCCGGTGTCGCCCCAACCTTCACCCTCGCATCTCACGATCTTCTCCGTGCCTCCCTCGCCGCCTCTGCCTTCCAATGCGTCTGCATCCCCACCATTGATTTTGACATCGGCTCCTTCAGACGAGGAAGCGTCCGTGCAAATCTCCGCCGTCGAGATCTCGGACGGGCTCATCCACCCGCGTTCAATCTCATCCAGTTCCTCGTCGATCGCGTACCGCATCACCCCCTCTGCCTCCTCCTGCTCCGACTCGATCATCGAACCATCGTCCATCCAATCCGGTGGGCTGCCGCTACCGCTGCCGCTCGCCGGCGGGGTCGCCACCGCTACCCCCGTCGCGGCTCCTTCGTTGCCACCATCCTTCCCCCCCTTCATCCTCTGCTTCCTCGACGGCGGAGACCCTCTGTCCGGCTTCGATCTCCTCGCCGGGGGCTTCGTGGTGATGACCGGCTTCGACGGGGCGGCGCGTCGGGCGGAGATATCAGGGGACCTTGTTGTTTTAGGAGCCGAGGAATAGAGGGCTGGTTTCTGCCGGGATGCTCCGGATACTGGCTTTGGGTTGAAGGATCTTCTTCTGTCGAGGGCGCCGCCGGCCATGGTGGCTGCACGGGGGACGGTCGTCGGTTTTTTGGGTAGCTGTGCGTCGTGCCGGAAGCTCATGGTGGGTTTCAGATAGTTCGGCGGTGGCTTCTGTGGCCGGGCGGATGAAGCGCCGGAAATGGAAGGAGAAGGAGGTTCTTTGGCCGTCGGTTTGCGGCGAAGACGGCCGTTGCCGGTGCCGGTTGGTGGGTTTGCCATTTGTTTTGTTGTGGTCTGATTGGGAATTGGCCCTTCTTTTCTCCTCCCCTGACTGCGTCGGGGGATATTATTTTTAGTTATTAATCAACTACTTATAATCATTCAATCCCTAAAATTAGGCATGTATATTTTTAGCCGAGCTATAACAATTCAAATGATATAATTAACTCTATATGATTTTCCTATGATCATATTTGTGTCTGTGCATTCAATTGTAATTATTTTACTATAATTAAGTTTTATTTCTTCACTTTTATCACATTTATTGTATATTAACATTTCTGAATTTTAAAATATATCACTTTAAATACTTTAAAATTTTAAAATTCCTTTATAAATCAAAATGCAAATTAAATAAATATATTTTATTGTTTTTTATACCCTCTGGTATTATTAGTTTTAATTAATTAAAAATACTAGATTAAATAACTTTCAATAATTAACATAATTTAGATCACATGGATTCACGATGGATCAACTTTTTTAAAAAAAAAGGGTAATAAATTGTGAATTTATTACAAATTGAAGGAAATTGTTATTTGGAAATAAATTTTATTAGTTGTTATTAGTAAAACTAAGACCGATAGACTTGAACATGGGTCGATCAACGGGTTTGAGCCGAAAAAAAGTGAACATGTTTTTTGAGTCGAATATAGTCGGACTGATCATGACCTGACCTGTTTATTAATCGGGTATTGAAAAAAAATCACGTTTGAAAATCTGACCTTGAAAAAAAAACTCGCCGGACTTTAATATGTTATTAAATTAAATAAATTATATATATATAATAATCTTTGATAAATATGAATGTTAATACATTTTATATATAATAATAATATAAACCTTAATATATTAACATTATTTATACATAATAATCTTTGATAAATATACATGTTATTTATATATAATAAATAAACTTTATTACTAACACCCATTATCTATTATATATACCATACAACGCGTCTCCAAGTACATAAGTCTCTTTCAGATCGCTCCTCAAATACACATCGACCACTCAATCCATGTCTACCCTCATTATTTCAAAAAAAAAAGATATACCCTCAAATAAACATCTATCAACCCTCCATTCTTCATCCTTTCCGTTTCGACCCACCGACCCCGCCCCAAATTCCGCCTCCTCCGCGTTCCAGAATCCTGACCCCACCCCCAAATTCTACCTCCTATGCGTTCCAGATCCCTAGCCTTTCACGCATTTCATCATTCGGTCTGTTTTTCTTCATTGATATCAATTCTCTTTCAATGACACTACATCGAATTTGATTAGGATTCCTACAAATCCCGTCCATGCATTGTCGCATGCTAATCGTTTAGCGAAGCTCGCCTCCCATCAAAATCCAGAACATTTGCAAATCTCTCAAGGTTTCGTTACAAGACTGCCTCTCGCCGTCGCCTCCACCTTCACCTACCACCTTCGCCTCTCGTTCCATATCCATCTCTTATCGACACAATCAGAATCCAGAAACCCTGCAAATCTCTCAAGGTTTCGTCGGATGACCTCACACCTTCGCCTCTGCCTCCACTTGCCACCACCTCCTTCGCCTTCACCTCCCATTCAATCTTCGTCTCCCATCTATGCACTATTAGACGTATTAATCATAAAGCCTGATCAATTTTACTCTCGCATTGCATAACATTTTTGTTTCTCCATGAACCCTATCAGGATCGGCCCGAAAAACCTTTATAAATTTTGTTGCCCAAAACTAGGAACATAAATGTTGCCTCTTCCAAGCTGCTGCAGTGCTTGTACAATATACGTACAGTAAAAAACTTGCTAGTTGCCATAGCCCAGGGGCTTGCTCGGCTTGCCCCAAGGTCGGCCCCGAACCCTACTTATCTCCATTCATTGCTCCAGGTGCGTCACTGAAGAAGCTTCTCTATCTCCTATCTCTTTTAAAATTGTCAATTCATAACCTACATGTTCATGCAAATTAACCTTTTAGATTAGTTATTATATTTTTTTTCTTTATCAATTCACAATAACCAATCACATTTCCCTCACGCCTCTTCTCCGATCAAGCAATTTGTCAAGCTCTATGCTTTTCTCTATTTTTGGGAGTTTACTATCAAATCATTTTAGCCCGCTCATCCTATAGTGTATTCTCATAAGTCGAACATGTCACACCTCGACCTTCGGAATTCTTTTATTTTATTCTTTTCTCAGTTTTGGATCTTTTGGGTTGAGGTTTGGGTTGAGCCTCAATTTAAATTTTGGAATTTTGGAAGTCTCTGATGAGTTTTTGGCCTGTGCATGGTTAGCGCATGGTTTGGGTAAACCATGTGACTTTGTCCAGGTAACCATGCAGTTGGTTTTTGAGTCCAGGAGTAAGGCATACGGGTTGTGCACAGTTTGAGAAACCGTGCAGCAACTGTGCGTGAAGTTTTGTCTATTTGGACAGTGGCTACCGCATAGTTTGTGCATGGTTTGGCAAACCGTGCGGCCAAACCGTGCGAGTTGCCCAGTTTTTTTTAAAATTTGAAATTCTAAGTTTTCCCCTCCATGTTTTAACCCTGAAATTGGGTTTTCCTCCCATCCTCCGACCTAGGCGCACCAGGGGGTCCTCCAAGCTCCCTCTCCCTTACCCTCCTTCCATTTTTGAAGCCCCTTGAATGTTCCAAGGTAAGATTCCTTCGGTTTTTGGTCGATTTCTCCTTCTCTTCTCCCTTCTCTCTTGAGATCTTGGTCTCTCTTGGTGGGGTTTCTCTCTTGGCTGAACCTTATGGGTTAGGGTTGATGTGTAGTTTGTTTTCTTTGATGTTTGGGTGTGCGGTTTGTGCCTCGGGCTTGGATCTCCCTTCTCCTGAAGTTTCATTGCATTCACACTCTGTTGAGGTAGGTGTTTCCTTCCATTTTCCTTTTTGATTCATTCTATTTGATGCTTGGGTATTTTTAAATAGTACATAAATGTGTTTTGCATGCTCGTGCTATGTTTTCTTGTCTTAGTATGGTGTTTTTATATTGGCAAAAATTAGTGGAAGTGATTTTAAAGGGGTTTTTCTAAACATGTTATATAGTTATGCACATAAGGTGTTTGATAAAATGTCTATTAGTTTCTTAAAATGAAATTGAGAACTTGCGGTGATGTTTGTGAAGGTTCCAGGCGCAGCGGAAGCACGTGGGTGGATGTGCCCACTTGGCTTTTTTGTCATTAACAATGATCAATCTGGGATCAATACGACGATAAATGCCAGTCTCCACGGATCGAATCACAGAAATAGACAAAGAAAAAGAATGTCCCAGAACCACAAAGTGGGATCATTACAGGTTGATTATAATTAATTTAATCAATTTAAAAGAAATACCTTTTGGGTGTTCTTTCTTCGATGATGTTCTTGATCACGTTCCGATGTGATTCGTCGTTACGTCATAGAAGCCAAGTGTAGACTTCCTCTAGCGGTGATCCACACGTGTACCTCGTATCTCGGGACGTCACCAAAAGAGTCTCCGGGTGCTAGAGTGGAGAAACATTTGCTTGCGTTGTTCGCCTTAGATCGTCATGATTTGATGGAAGAGGATCTCTCTCGGTCTTGAGAGCGTTCTTGGAGGAAGATGTTCTTTCAGCCTTGAAAGAATTCTTCGGAGTTGTTGTGCACAACGATTCTCTTGTGTGTTAGAAAAGAGTTGGGGTTGTGAGGATATTTATAATCAGGTTTGATGTTTTAGAGTTATGACAATAAATAAACGCATTACTCGTTTTATTTATTTCATTGACTCTTATTTAAAACCCTCATGTCGAATAATTAATTCCTTGACATACGCCCACGCTGATTATAATAAATATCATTAAAAAAATATTATATCCCCAAAATCCTGACTGGAAAAACTACACGGCGTGTATTAATAAATACACGGCGTGTACTTGCTTTTCATTGAATACTACACAGCGTGTACATTCAATGTACATGGCGTGTATATCTCGTTTTCATTCATTCATTTCCTTTCCATAAAGAAAACTACATGGCGTGTAATTATTAATACAGGGTGTGTACTTGTTTTCCATGAAAAACTACATGGCGTGTAATCTTTAATACACGGCGTGTATATCATGTTTTTCATTTCCTTCTTCCTCCATCATTAAAATGATTTAGGCTTCCTTGAATAATTATTAAACCACGTATGAGAATAATCTTTATTCTACTTGAGATACTTGAATACACTTAGTGTGTGACCCTCTAGGCCTCTTTCTCATTGGCATTAGGTGGGATTGCCTAAAGTCCAAGATTACTGTCTAGCAATGGGTCAAGGCACCCAAGAGAAAGAAGTTGACGCCGCATTGACGTATCACCTCATATGAACGCTTAATGTGTAATTTAATCCCTTTGTCTCGATATCTCATCAAGCTGGTTTCATGGCAGTGTCATAAACCTATATGCTTGATATGTCGTTCTTTGACTACCTGAAATAAAATCGTCGTTTACACCATGGCCATGGAATTTAATGCGACAGTTCTATTTCAATCAAAGGGCCGAGATATCAACTTCTATAAATGGAAGGGGCAAATCCTTCCTCGACTTATCCATTAACAACATGTCACTCATGACGCACCCAACGTACCCTACTTCCCGCCAACTGTATGCGTGACAATTTTTGTCAGTAAATCTAAGTGCACGAGTCATGACATGAGTTAATGATAATCTTCCAGTCTAAGGACCATTACACACGCTCGTAGATAGCAATGTCCGATAACACCAAGACATGCAGAATTACTACTAGTGGGTCTGTTCTCATAATCTCTCATCTTGGAGATTACCAAGTGCGAACTCCATGAGAGAGAGTCTCGTCTTCTTACGAGTACTCGCACATGACGGTCTGTATACTATGTGTCCTATCATAGTATGTCATCCAACCATAGAACATTATTTAAGAATATTGTTATAGCATTTCAAGGTTCTCATCATAGAGGGGATCTGCCATGACCTTATCAATGAAACAAATATTCCAGGACATTATTATATTATAGTCATGCAGAACAATGAACAATATATAATAAGTGAACATTCATGTAATCAAAGTACAAAATAGTTGGTTCTCAGGACACCAACCCTTACAAACTCCCACTTGGACTAGAGCCAACTGCCTACAACTTTTAGTCCGCTAGACCTCACATGATGATCATGTTTCTGCTGAGTTAAAGCTTTAGTCAAGGGGTCTTCCATGTTGTCTTTCGTGGAAATACTGCTCACTGCAACATCACCTCTCTGAGAAAAATCCCTCAAGAGATGATACTTCCGAAGTATGTGCTTTGTACGCTGATGTGACCTTGGCTCTTTTGCAAGTGCCACCGCTACAGTATTATCACAATAGAGTGTGATAGGATATTTACTGCTCGGTACTACATCCAGCTCATGGATGAAGCTTCGCATCCATACTACTTCTTTAGCTGCCTCAGAAACTGTGATATACTCGGACTCCACTGTAGAATTTGGCACCACACTTTGCTTTGAGCTCTTCCAGCTCACTCCACCTCCATTAAAACTGAAGATGTATCCAGTCTGCGACTTCATGTCATCTTGATCAGTCTGGAAACTAGCATCTACATGTCCTCTGATGACTAGTTCCTCATCTTCTCCATAAACCGGTAACATATCCTTAGTACGCCTCAGATACTTAAGGATAGTCTTGACTGGCATACAATGGCGGTCTCCTGGATCAGCTTGATATCTTCCTTCCACACTTAATACGTAAGCAACATCTAGCCTTGTACATAGCATAACATACATGACTGACCCAATCGCGGATGCGTAAGAGATCCTTGCCATTATCTTTTTTTCCTCATGTGTCTGAGGACATATTTTCTTGGAAAGATGAATGCCATGTGACACTGGCAACAATCCCCTCTTGGACTGTTCCATAATGAATCTCTTCAGTATCTTGTCAATGTGTGTACTTTGAATCAGGCCCAACATTCTCTTGGATCTATCACGATGGATCTTGATCCCAAGAATATCTGCTGCCTCACCCAAGTCTTTCATGGAGAAGCATTTATGCAACCACGCCTTAACTGACTGTAAGACAGGTACTTCATTTCCAATTAGTAATATGTCATCAACATATACTATTAGGAAAACGACTGCACTTCCACTAAACCTCTTGTAGACACAAGGCTCACATTCATTCTTAACAAAGCCAAATTTCGTTACAGCTTCATCAAAACGAATATTCCATGACCTTGATGCTTGCTTTAATCCATAAATGGATTTCTACAACTTGCATACCTTGTTGGCATCCTTTGGAGTCACAAACCCTTCAGGTTGTGTTATGTAGACATCTTCTTGGAGGTTCCCATTAAGGAATGCTGTTTTGACATCCATTTTCAAAATTTCAAAGTCATGGTAAGCGGTAATGACCAATAGGATTCTGATGGACTTCAGCATCACAACCAGTAAAAAGGTTTCACCATAGTCAATTCCTTGACGCTATCTAAAACCTTTTGCAACCAGTTGTGCCTTATAGGCGCTGACTTGACCCTCTATGTCCAGTTTCTTCTTGAATACCCATTTATTACCAATAGGCTTTACATCAACTGGAGGATCTACCAAAATTCAGACTTGGTTTTGGTACATGGAATCCATTTCAGAATTCATGGATTCTTGCCACTTGGCAACGTCTGTGCCTTCAACTGCTTCCTTGTAGGTAAGAGGATCATCATTGTCAACCAATAACGAGTCACCATCCTCGGTGACAAAAAAACCATATCGTTCTGGTTCTCTCACCTATCTCGTGCTCCTACGCAATTCTTGTGTCTCTGGAACAGATTGTTCTTCCACGGGGCTTTGTGGAATCTGTTCTTGTACCAAATCCTATGTATCTTGAGCCTCGACTTCATCGAAGTCTATCTCACTCCCACTATCTCTTTTGGAGATGTACTCCCTCTCAAGAAATATGGCGTGTCTTTCCACTATAAACTTTTTGTATGAGGGGTTTTATAGGTAATATCCCCTTGTTTCCTTGGGATATCCTATAAAGATACACTTTGTGCCTCAGGGTTCAAGTTTGTTACCTGAAGAGGCCTTAAAAAATGATTCGCTACCCCACACATGTAAATTATATAACATGGATTTGCGTCCACTCCATAACTCATATGGAATACCATTTATCGATTTAGTTAGTACTTGGTTTAGTATGTGTGCTGCTGTTTGTAATTCATATCCCCAAAAGGATAATGGAAGACTCGCATGACTCATCATTGATCTCACCATGTCTAATAGGGCGAGGTTCCTCCTATCACTTACACCATTCCACTGAGGTGTGTAAGGAGGAGTGAGTTGACATAGAATCCAAAAATCCCGTAAGAAATCAATGAAGTCCTGATTAAGATATTCTCCTCCTCTGTCTGAGTGGAGTTTCTTAATCTTCTTACCAATCTGGTTCTCCACTTCATTCTTGTATTCTTTGAACCGATCAAAAGAATCCGACTTATACCTCATTAAGTAAATATATCCATATCTACTAAAATCATCAGTAAAAGTTATGAAGTATGAGAACCCACCCCTTTCTTCAACTGGAAATGGTCCACACACATCTGTGTGAACTAATTCTAGAAGCTCTTTAGCCCTTTCACCTTTCCCAATAAATGGGGCTTTGGTCATTTTTCCTTGTAGACACGCACGACATACACCAAGTGGTTTTAGTTCGAAAGAATCTAAATACCCATCTTGATGTAATTTTGTCAAACGTTTCTCATTGACATGAACTAGCCGGTGATGCCAAAGTTGGGTGTGGTATGAGTCATGTGAATTAACTTTGTCATCAATTTCCATTACTTGGTTTGTGTAGTCTAACACATAAATTCTGTTATATAAATGTTCCCCACCAAAACAAATGTTATCATTATAAAAGTATCAACATCCACTTCCAAACTTGAAGATGAATCCATCAATATCTAATCTAGATACTGAAATAATGTTTTTGGTTACAGAGGGTACATAATAACATCCTTTCAAAACCAAGACCATCCCAGTAGGCAATGTGAGATGGTAGTCTCTGACATCTACTGTAGTGAGTCTGGCTCTGTTGGCTGCTCGTAGATCCACCTCACCTCGGTCAATCTTTCTGAATCTACTTGGTTCCTGTATTTGGATACAGATGTGAGAACCACAATCAGTATCTAATACCCAATTAGTAGAAATAGATAGATTGCATTCGATAACAAATGCATCTGAAGCTTCCCCTTTCTTCCTTGTCTGGGTGCAACTTTTCTTCCAGTGGCCCTTCTTGCCCCATGTGAAATAAACAGCATCCTGTTCCCTTGCCTCCCCTTTGATCTTCCTTTTTTTGGAAGGCCTTGAAAAATCTCCAGGCTTAAAGCTCTTCGCCTTCCCTTTTTTTTATTCACCATGATGACAGAAGGCTTTTCACACTTCATGTCATTTTCCACTTGGAGAATAAGGATAAGAAGATCAGACAAAGACTTCTCAATGTTGTTCATGTTGAAGTTCACAACAAAGTTTGAGAAGCTCTGGGGGAGTGATGCGAGAATGAGATTGATACCCAGTTCTTCAGAGAGTTTAAACCCTAGAACCTCCAAGTGCTCAATGTAGCCAATGATCTTGACTACATGAGGCCCATCTGGGGCACCCTCTCCAAGCTTGCTCTGGAATAGAGCCTTGGAGATCTCAAACCTTTTCTGTCTTTCTCTCTCCTGGTATAGACCACAAAGGTGCTCGAGCATGCTGTAGGCATCCATGCCTTCATGAGACTTCATGAGCTCACTAGACACTGATTACAACATCAAACACTAAACGTCGAGTGCATCGCTCAAATGTTGATCATAGACCACAAAATCTTCATCACTCGCCCCTTGGGCAGGCAGATCAGGAAGTGAGGAATCCAGCACGTAAAACTTTCGTTCATGGCGTAGGATAACCCGAAGGCACCTAAACCATTCCTGAAAGTTACTACCGGTGAGGATATTGTCTTTATCCATAATTGATTGCAGAGAAAATGTGGTTGACGAGTTTGTCATTTCGATTCAACAAATTAAAAGAGCAAATTTATCAGTACTTTCTTGATTACATTTTTATGAGAAATAATAAATGAATTTATTAATTCTCCCACTATTTTATCAAGTCCCAATGGCCCTCACCATTGAAATCAGAATGTCCAGTTGCTTTGACATTCTAGTGGCAAGGATCCATATTCCCTTTCGCATAACCCCAACAAGGGTTGGTCAATCTATTTGAAGGTATTTAGGTAGGCAGGTCTTTGCCAACTATGAGCTTACAGTTCCTTGATCGGTTGAGTGGACTCCCCAATCCTGAAATCCTGAATTGGATTTCCTCAAATCTTGCCTCCAATATTACATCAAGCCTAGCAAGGGATACTCCTCTTGATGTAATATGGTTAAGTCAACCTAAAACCTTTTATAAGGGATTCCTTTATAAAAGTAAGTGTCCCAACAAGGGTTGGTCAAACACATAGTTTTATTGAGTCTTTCCCTTAATCAAGTAACGGAAGGCTTGGTCTGACTTAATATGGTATTTGAGAGATTTTATTCTTTATGCGTAATTTTTCATTATCACATGCTTGTTAATATTAATTGATTCTTGCTTAAGTGATTAACCATGTTATGATAATGTTTACGCATAGTCCGGTTTTTATTTTATTCCATCTTTGCATGCTTGTTTATTTCATAAATTATGTGAATAAACCATGCAATCAGACAAGAATAAAATAAGATGACATGATCATGAGCTTCTATTGGTTAACTTATCTAGCGGTTTGATAAGCTAACCCTGACCTAGGGAAAAACACCTTGAACGAATGGTTCGTGTTTTGCAGCTCCCACCTATCCACCTTTTTATCTTCTTGGGTTGGTTTCACCTTAGCTTCGGGTTTTGAACCATCTCCTCTAGCTTTGGGAGATCCTCCATTATATGGGTTTACATTAAAGAAACCATGGGCACACATGCCCTACATTTTATTGGAAGAAGGCTCGCAGGCCAAAGAATTTAAATTAAACAAATTTAAATGAAACCAAACACACATACAAAGGGTCTTTGGTCTAGCTCATGATCATACATAGCATGCAAAGACATTTACGCATATTTAGAATTCAAATTCTTTTAGTCATTCTTTCATTTAAGATAAGTCGCGCTCGAATTCAATTAATTATGATCTTATAATTAATCAATTCTTTATCTTAAATTCCTTTCTGAATTTCTTTGAGATTCTTCTCACCATATTCCTTGTACAGGTCTTTGTACTTTTGGAGGAAACCTGGTGAAATTCTGTTTTTGGAAAGTACACGGCATTTAGTATATATTTACATGGCGTGTATTTCTTTTCACCCTTTATCCAAAGTACACGCCGGGGGCTTTGGTGTGTTTTCTGTACTTTGGAAATTTTGGAGTACACTACGTGTAGATAAATCATACATGGCGTGTACTTCCTTGTTACGCGGTAACCGGCCTGGCGATCCCATGTACGTGGTACGCGACTTCTCCTTTGTACACGGTTTCACTTCGACCGGATCGGACTACACGACGTGTTGGTCCAACATACACGCCGTGTATTCTAGTTCCCACACGCCGTTTAATTCTGGTCAACATGGGGTGTTAAATACTTAGGTGTATTCAATTCACACGACGTGGTTTGGCGGACCAGTACTGGTTCGTTGAACCTAAGTACATGGCGTGTAGTTTTCATTACATGCCGTGTATTCCCATGTTGTACAGACAAAAAGAGCGGCTCCTCTAGATGAGATCCTAGTTTTTATTTTAATCAAAATTAAAATTAAAAGGCCGTTTCTGTGATATGAATCTATTAATGAAGGAGGAAGAACAAATCTCGTTTATTCAGATTTATAGAATGATTTATTTTCAATTTAGTCAAATATAAATGCGTAAATTATAAACGAAAATTAAATAACTATAATCAACGTTGTAACCTCGCTCTGATACCATTTGAAGGTTCTGGGTGTAGTGCAAGCATGTGGGTGGATGTGCCCACTTGGCTTTTTGTCATTAACAATGATCAATCTGGGATCAATACAACGATAAATGCCAGTCTCCACGGATCAAATCACAAAAATAAACAAAGAAAAATAATTTCCTGGAACCACAAAGTAGGATCATTACAGGTTGATTACAATTAATTTAATCAATTTAAAATAAAGACCTTTTGGGTGTTCTTTCTTCGTTGATTTTCTTGATCACGTCCCGATGTGATTCATCGTTGCATCGTAGAATCCAAGTGTAGACTTCCTCTAGCGGTGATCCACACGTGTACCTCGTATCTCGGGACGCCGCCAAAGGAGTCTCCGGGTGCTAGCATGGATAAACTTTTTCTTGTGTTGTCTTCCTTAGATCATGTTAATCCGATGGAAGAGGATCTCTCTCGGTCTTGAGAGCATTCTTGGAGGAAGAGGTTCTTTCGGCCTAGAAAGAATTCTCCAGAGTTGTTGTGCACAACAATTCTCTTGTGTGTTAGAAAAGAGTTGGGGTTGTGAGGATATTTATAATCAGGTTTGAGGTTGTAGAGTTATGACAATAAATAAACGCGTTACACATTTTATTTATTTAATTGACTCTTATTTAAAACCCTCATGTCGAATAATTAATTCCTTAACATGCACCCACGCTGATTATAATAAATATCATTTAAAATAATATTATATCCTCAAAATCCCGACTAGAAAAACTACACGGTGTATATTAATAAATATACGGCGTGTACTTTTTTTTCATTGAAAACTACATGGCATGTACATTCAATTTTCACGACGTGTATATCTTGTTTTCATTTATTCATTTCCTTTCCATAAAGAAAACTACACGACATGTAATTATTAATACACGGCGTGTACTTGTTTTCCATGAAAAACTACACGGCGTGTAATCTTTATTACACGGCGTATATATCTTGTTTTTAATTTCATTCTTCCTCCATCATTAAAACAATTTAGGATTCCTTGAATAATTATTAAACCACGTATGAGAATAATCTTTATTCTACTTGAGATACTTGAATACACTTAGTGTGTGACCCTCTAGGCCTCTTTCTCATTGGCATTAAGCGGGCTTGCCTAAAGTCCAAGATTACTGTCTAGCAATGGGTCAAGGCACCCAAGAGAAAGAAGTTGATGCTGCATTGACGTATCACCTCATACGAATGGTTACTGTGTAATTTAATCCCTTTGTCTCGATATCTCATCAAGTAGGTTTCATGGCAGTGTCATAAACCTATATGCTTGATCCGTCGTTCTTCGACTACCTGAAATAAACTCGTCGTTTACACCATGGCCATGGAATTTAATGCGAAAGTTCTATTTTAATCAAAGGGCCGAGATATCAACTTCTATAAATGGAAGGGAAAAATCCTTCCTCGACTTATCCATTAACAACATGTCACTCGTGACGCACCCAACGTACCCTACTTCCCGCCAACTGTCTACGTGACGGGTTTCGTCAGTAAATCTAAGTGCACGAGTCATGACATGAGTTAATGATAATCTTCCAGTCTAAGGACCATTACACATGATCGTAGATAGCAATGTCTGATGACACCAAGACATGCAGAATCACTACTGGAGGGTCTATTCTCATAATCTCTCATCTTGGAGATTACCAAGTGTGAACTCCATGAGAGAGAGTCTCGTCTTTTTACGAGTACTCGCACATGACGGTCTGTATACTATGTGTCCTGTCATAGTATGTCATCCAACCATAGAACTTTATTTAAGAATATTGTTATAGCATTTCAAGGTTCTCATCATAGTGGGGATCTTCCATGACCTTATCAATGCAACAAATATTCTAGGACATTATTATATTATAGTCATGCAGAATAATGAACAATATATAATAAGTGAACATTCATGTAATCAAAGTACAAAAAAGTTGGTTCTCAGGACACCAACCCTTGTAGTTTGATCTCCATTACACTTTGTTTCATGGTTTTGATTATAAAATGGGCATGACATGTGGTTTAGATGCCTCTTATAGCTTGGTATGTCATTGCTAATGTTTTGGATAGTTTTTTCTGAATTTTAAATTCTTATTGGTGATCTTATCATTATTTGACTTGTTGTGTTGGTTTCAAGGCAAGTGGTGTTTCTTGAAAATAGTTTCTAAATGATTCCATGGACACTTGAAGTATGTAATTAGATGTTGGAACATTTATGGGTGCACGAGGTGCACACATGGATGGGATTTCAAATGACGATGACATTGATAAAATGATGATTTCCTTGAGACTCATTTTTTCAAAAGGTTTCCCCCACCTTATTATTCCCTTATTTCTAAAATGGATACCTGATTCCAAAAATGGTATGTTGATGTTTCGTGTAACTCAAAAATGTTTTCCCAATTGTGTTCCTTGAAACCTAGCCCACTTGGCATCTTAAGTTATGCTTTGGTGAATGGTGGGTATAAAGGCTCGTTTGGCATTTCGTGATGTAGTTTGATTTCTGAAGTGTTTAAAGGAGCGTTTGGCACATTTCATAAGGTTGCATGTTTTACTCTAGTTTGGAAATGGTTTTGTAAATGTATTTGGATTTGGAAATCTTTAATGGCCCTTTTGGCATTGTGAACATGAAAGTGGTGTTTCGTGTTGTTTTTAAAATGGTTTGGAACATCTTGTAATATATTGGAATTGATAGTGTTGAAGGCCCGATTGGCACATCATAATGTTTTGGAAGTGAATCTTGGTTTTAAATTACAAATACTCGGTTGGCATCTTAGCATGTTTTGAGAAATGTTTTAAAAGATCACGTGATGTGAAGACCCGATTGGAACTTGTGAATGGATTTTTACAAGAGGGGAACCCCTACAGAGGATTTCCCGATGCGGGTTATCGTGTGGGTGGTGTCGGTGTTTGGGGTAGGAAAGTGCGGTGACGACAGTTAAGGTGAGTCACACGTGTGAGAGATTCCTCCATTCACCATATATTATTACCATGAGTTACCTGAGCATCTTTAGAGGGTCAAGTGATGGTGTCTTGTCAACCCTGATTAGACAGGTTGATACCCCTTGACTTTATAGGGATTGGTGGGACATTCCACTAGATTGAAAGTTAGAATGACCAGTTGGTTATTGACTATGGACCTGCACCATATGTCGTAAGGTGAGTCCAATCTGAGTATGTCTAGGTATCACTTTAGGGATGTTTAGGAAATTCCCATGGTTACTATATGTATGTGATTGTTTATTTTTTCTATTGCACTTGGTTACCTATTTGGTATCATTTTATTTCATTTTCAGCTTATCCTTGTATCACTTGCTCTAGATTTATGCATGGAAATTGGTTTTCAAAATGGAAACCTGTGTTTGTTTATTAAAATGAGAAAAACCTATATTCATATGTGTATTTCAAACTAGTATTTTTGGACTACTTCGAGAAATGAAATGTATGGATTCTATGGTGGTTGCCTACTGAGCTGTTATATGCTCACACCCTACTTGTGCCATTTGGTGTCAGTAGAACCAAGTTGTTTTTGTAGGTTCAGGTTTCTGGTTCGGTCGTGTCTCATAGCAGGTCGGTTTGTGGATAGTGGTGACCATGAGGTCACATAAAGATCGTGTTTGTAGTATTTTGGTTTGTTTTTTTAGTTCCAGATTTGTTTAGTTGTATTTGTATCTGGATCAGTTTGTGTATTAATTTGTGATTAGTTTTTGGTTATTGTTGCATGCTTAGTTAGTTTAGTTTATTTATTTGATCCTGGTTATTTAGATGAAATCGTTCCCCTTTGGATTATATTTGATGCTCGACACTAGTTACCAGCCTGTGGGGATAAGGAACACCCTTCGGGCCATGTCGCGGACCAGGTTGGGTGTTGGGTCGGATAACATCCCAGTCTGGTTTGTGAAAAAATGGTATTAGAGAATATTCTTTGTTATTTGGGGTGTTTGACAGATTGTATTAGGGTTTTTGAGAATCATGAGGTAGGTACGGGAAGAACATCGTGAACTCTTTCTCGTTCCGATCCTTGAGTTTCTAGGGTTAGTCCGGGTTTTGAGTATTTGTTTTGGTTTTGGATTGTTTTGGGTGGGGAATGGAAATGGAGGCAATCCAACGTTATGTCGTGATCTCACATGGAGTAGTGACCCATGTGAAGTTTGAGTACACGGTTCAATATCCTCCCAATTATTGATGCTTACTTGGGGAATGACCCACTAACCATGTTGCCAGGTTAGGCATGACTACTAGTTTCTGCAATCCGATAGTTTGGCATGATTTATATTTTTTTAGTCTTAGTTGATGTGAGTAAGATTTTAAAATGAAATTCGTTTTTGAAATGGAAATGATTTCTTTCAAGAGGTTTTGAAATTGTTAATAATGTGTTTTAAAAGAAAGTGTTTTGGATTGAAAATATGGAAAATTCTTGGTTTTGATGGTGAAATGGAAAGTGTGTCCCTTGGTAATCCTTATGAACGTCCATATATGTGTGGGTATATATGATAAGTTCATGCGGAAACTTGTGCATGGATGATGTAAGAAAAAGTGGAAAGAAATCACATGAGATGGTTCATAGGATACCATGGGTGAGTATTTGAAATTAAAGGTTTGGATTGGTTTTTCTGACTGCATTTTTGAAAGGGAAAATGGTTTCAGATTTTTTTTCTTTAAATTGGCTCTTGGAATTTTGAAAGTGGCCTTGAAATTAGGTGGTTTTTTAAATTGGAATGGTAGTGGTGGTTTTTGAAAAGAGGATTTTTGCTCATTCTTGAATGTGTTTAACTTGTGATTCTGTTGTTTTGGATTGATATGTTTCGTTCGTTTGTGTTTTGGGTTGATGTTGATTTTGGTTTTTTGTTTCTCATGTTGATCAGAATATGCCGCCCATAAAGGTACCCAAGGTTTCCAGTGGTTCCCATCCTATTTTTGGTTCTTCTCGATTGTTATCCATCTTTTGGGGTGATCGAGGTTTATTGGAGGTAGTATAATGGCTTGAGGAAGTTGAGTGTGTCTTCATATCATTGGGAACTCCCGATGTTGCAAGAGTGTGTTCTTCTTTAGGTTCATTTTATGGTTTGAGTTTAGATCAGTGGGTAATGATTGTACCGTCATCATTGCAATATAGGATTACTTGGGAAACCATTAAGACCACTTTCGTCCAAAGGTTCATACCCGAGGAGTTGAAGATGAGGATGGTGGTAGAGCTACGGGATGTTTGTCAAGGACAACGGTCAATGAAATTTTATGTTAACCACTTCAAAGAATTGGTTCCATTCTCTATGAGGATGGAATCATAATATCAATTGAAAGATCTTATTTTCATTTGGGGTCTTTTTCTAGAGATCGTGGAAAAAGGTTCTCTCATCTGGTGAAGTTCATTTCGTGAAATTAGTGGATGGTGAATTTTTAGAAGAGTTGGTTCTCAGGGTGCAGTCAATGGTGGATGACTCTCATGAAGGCTACCCATCTAAAAAAAGGTGTGTTTTAGAGGAGCCTATTTCTGAAAATTATCCTTCATTGGTTCTAGATTCTAGATTTTTAGACCATTCACTTTTGTGCTTTCAGTGTGGTCGGTTCGGGCATTCGAAGCCATCATGTCGTGATCCTCCAAAGACCTATCATTATTGTGGCTATCTAGGTCATTTGGAAAAGTTTTATAAGAAGTTTTGATTAAAGAAGAAGTCTTGATCAGTGGATGTCAGTGCCTGACTGTGAGGCAGTGGTTGCTTCAGTCATCAGGGATCAAGTCACAGGCCTCAGAGTGAAGCTCACACAGAGTCAGAAATTTCTAGGGGTGTGGGAAACCTTGGCCTAGATTTTTCTTCCGTGTTGGGGTGGAGACATTTTAAGTTTCCTTATTTTAGTTTTTATACTATTTTAAGTTCATATTTCCATTGTAAAAGTGTTATGGACTTGTTCTTTCATAATCTGAGTAGTTATGCTTATCTGAAGGTAGTTTTTAAATTGGTTGTTACCTTTTTGGTGTTCTTATCCCGTGTGTGGGTTAGTTTTGGTTTTAAATTGTGATTGTTTGAAGTGTTGAGCCTTTCGATGTGTTAAATAATAGTTTTGGTCTACTGTTTGGTTTGGATGTCTTCCGTGGGTCTCCCCTTGTGTTGGGGGATTTTTGGTTTGGGTTAGGAGTTCCCAGTTTTCCTTGTGGTGGGTTTTCTGGGTTAGTGCCTCCGTGTTTGGGTTTTAATGTTGGTGGTGTTGGTCGAGTCTTTATGATGGGGAGAACCCTCTCATGTTCTCCCATTGTTCTTCATGCTATGGTTTCCTCTAGATTCATTTGGGTGTGACTTGTGAAGTGAAGGGTCACCCTGAGGTTCATGGTTTCTTTTGATTTTGATCGGCCATGAAATCAAGTTTTGTTTTACCTTTCGGTTGGGTGAATTTATGGGGGAAGAAAGTGTTTGCGGTGGGGAGAATTATCACACCTCGACCTTTTGAATTCATTTATTTTATTCTTTTCTTAGATTTGTATATTTTTGGTTGAGTTTCGGGTTGATCCCTAGTTTAAATTTTTGAATTTTGGAATTCTTAGGTAAGTTTTTAGCCTATGCACAGTTAACACATGAGTAAACCGTGCGACTTTTCCTAGGTAACCGTTTGACTAGTTTTGGTGTTCAAGGATAAGGTGCATGGGCTACGCATAGTTTGTGAAATAGTTCTAAAACCATGCATGCGGTTCTATCCATTTGTAAAGTGGCTACCGCATGATTTGCGCACGGTTTGGAAAACTATGCAGCCAAACCGTGCGAGCTGCCCATTTTTTTTTAAAAATTCAAAATTCCATGTTTTCCCCTCCATGTTTTTAAACCTAAATCAGGCTTTCCTCTCCTTCTCCAACCTAATAACACCATATAATCCTCCAATCCCCCTCTCCCTTACCCTCCTTCCATTTTAAATCCCCTTGAAGGTTCTAAGGTATGATTCCTTCGGTTTTTGGTCGATTTCTCCTTCTCTTCTTCCTTCTCTCTTGAGATCTTGGTATCTATTGGTGGGGTTTCCCTCTTGGATAAACCTTATGGGTTAGGGTTGATGTGTAGTTCATTTTCTTTGATTTTAGGGTGTGTAGTTTGTGTCTCAGGCTTGGATCTCCCTTCTCCCAAAGTTTCATTGCATCCTTACTCCGTTGAGGTAGGTTTTTCCTTCCGTTTCCTTTCTGACACATTCTATTTGATGCTTGGATATTTTTAAATAGTACATAAATGTGTTTCACATGATTGTGGTGTATTTTTTTGGCTCAATATGGTGTTTTTGTGTTGGAAAAAATTAGTGGAAGTGGTTTTAAAGGGGATTTTTCTAAACATGTTATATATTTATGCACATAAAGTGTTTAATAAAATTTCTATTAGTTTCTTAAAATGAAATTTAGCACTTGAGGTGATATTTTATCTCAGTTACACTTTGTAGCATGGTTTGATTATAAATTGGTCATGGTGTGTGGTTTGGATGCCTTTTAGGCCTTGGTATGTCGTTGATAATGTTTTGGAAAGGTTTTCCTGGATTTTAAATTCTTATTGTTGATCTTTTCTTTATTTGAATTATTGTATTAGTATAAAGGCACACTACTATAAATTAAAGATATAGCCACAGACCTATAGCCACAGTTTTATTGGTCCATGGCTATAACTTTCTAATTTCCATGGTTTAATTAAACCACCATGGCTATACCACATCCGTCAATTTTCTCCCCATTCTGTATTGGGCTCGTCCTACCCCGATCCGCCTACTCACCTCGCAGTGCTCATCCCCGATGACTTCTACTCCCCGAAGACTTCTCCTCCACGACCTCTCCTCACTGAAACACCCTCCTCCCCAATGACTTATCCTCCCTAACCTCTCCTCCCCGACCTCTCTTCACCACTGCACCCTCCTCCCTAATGAACTCTCTCACCATGAAACCCTCCTCCCCGAAGAAATCTCTCACAACGGCACCCTCCTCCCCGAAGACCTATCTCACCACAGTGCCCTCCTCCCCGAAGACCTCTATCACCGCAGTTCCCTCCTCCTCGATGCTTCCAATCAACGTAACGCATCCCTCAATGGTATTTTATACCATATTATTTCATCAATGATCTAATTTTAATGATGTACTGTGATTTAAATTTTATGTGATGGTTATTTATATCTCCCTTACTCTTGAATATAGGTAATATGGGGTTTGTAAAATGCATCTATGAAGGATTTAGATCTATCCACTCAAGTTCTAGATTCCTCTTGGGATGAATTAATTGTCACTTCTCATACAATGATTCATTCCAAGAAGAAAAGGAATTGATTAAGTCAGGGATTATTGATAGAATATTCTCCTTGGAATACAATCACGTGGAGGCATAGGGTAGATCAAAATATGGATTTTATCATGTTTTTTATATTTTTATCCATCGTGATCATGCTTGGGTTATCTCACATGAAATATTAGTTATTGAAAAAACAATGGAAGGTATTAATGATAGTCATGATCCTTGAGGGTTAGATAATCTAATTTTATGTGACATGGGTTAGCCAAATGAGTGGAATCTAATATTAATGGTTGATAAGTACCCTCTTGTTAGGTGAAATAGTCCATCTCCATGATGTATCACTCAATTGGAAAACCACATCTATGTCCCTTTATATTTATTCTCTTCAAATTATCTATTTCAATTTCATATTCATTGTATCTATTATCAGTGGAAAGAGCATGAAATAATATATGTGGTGGGTGGGATATATACATGAAATTTATATTTTATTTAGTTGATGCCTTCCATGTCAAGAAATATCTAAATATTTTGAGGATCTATAAGATATTTAATCTACCTCTTAAACCATGTGAACACTCATTCATCATGTACTTTAGTGAGAACCATATTTTGGTTAGATATAATATCATTATGATTATCCTTGTTTGTTTCATGATATATGTTATCTACATGGATAATTATTATAAAATTCACTTATGTAATGTGAATAATTGTGATCAAATCCTCTTTAGTGTTGTAGGGGGATTAATTTCCATAAAACTATTTTTAGGTGGAAAAAACAACTATCATTGATATTTTAAATATTGGTAGTCCATTTTAGATTATGATCACTATGAGGTTCCTCTATCTCTCTCTCTCTTAACTAATCCATCAAAAGAGGTTTTTGATAGGTAAATGTGAGTGAATTTTTAATGGATTGCATTAAACTAGATCCCAATGGGGGAGGATGATCATAAGGTGGATGGAGCCAATATAATTCTTCCTATGAAGTCCCTCCTAACCAAGAGATGGACAAATACCTTTAAGGGGAAATGTGTAATAATTATCCTATCTATATGGTATGAGGTTACTATACCACCATTATGACCATCTTTGAGGATGAAATGGTTGTAATAACATCCCTGCAATTATGGGGTGGGGTTTCTCCTATAATACTATAGAGGTAGTTTATTCCACAATATTTATTTATGTTTGGGCTTCAACTAGGGAATGAGTTTAGTGTAATACCTTTTTTTGGGTGAATAGTTCACATGAGTAGGGGATTCCTTATGGTGGCATGTTTTGATTTCCCTAAATTGGAGGCATGATTAACCTTATTGGAATCTTAATTCACGAGTCTATTAATAGATTTTTCCATCAGGTATTTTATTTATATGATTTAGGAATTCCATTATTTTTTCACATATACCAACTTGAATATATGGAGCTAGGACCCTAGACCTATTAAGAGGGGTGCAGTGTGCGGGAAGGGGAGCAGGGGGTGCGGGGGGAGGGGGGTTGTCCAGAAGGGGGGTGTCTGGGGTGGGGGTTGGGGGGGAAGTGTGCAGGGGGAGTGGGGCAGGGGGTGTGGGGGTGCAGGGGGGGTGTCCAGGGGGGGCAGTGTGCAGGGAGGGGGTGCAGGGGGAGGGGGGCTATCCAGGAGGGGGGGGGTGGGAGTTGGGGGGCAGTGTGTAGAGATCATGGGGTGTGGGGGTGCAGGGGGAGGGGGGATGTCCAGGAGGGGGTGGGAGTGGGGGGGGGGGGGTAGTGTGCAGGGAGTAGGGTACAGGGAGGGGGGCAAGGGGTGTTGGGGTGTAGGGGGAGGGGGGTGTCCGGGGGGGGGGGGGTCAGGGGGGCTGTCTGGGGGGGGGTGTCCAGGAGGGAGGGGGTGTCTAAGAGGGAGGGGGAGGGGTGTCTAGGAGGGAGGGGGTGTCCAAGAGGGGTGGTGTCTAGGAGGGAAGTGGGGTGTCTAGGAGGAGTGGGGGTTGTCCAGGAGGGGGGTGTCTAGGAGGGAGGGGGTGTCCAGGAGGGGGTGTCTAGGAAGAAGTGGGGTGTCTGGGAGGGGTGGAATCCAGGAGGGGGGTGTCCATTAGAGAATTATATAAAAAACATAATAGGTCATTATTCAAACATCTAAGTTTCAATGTGGGTGTTGGGAGTACACCAAAATAATCTTATGTGGTCATAGAAAGGTGTGACTATTCATGATTTTTTATAATTTGAAACATTTATTAATTATCTTAACCATAATATTTGTTATTATTTTTTTATTGACATGTTATTTATGGTTACTTATTATCTTATGAAACAATACATATAATATTAAGTCATTTTATTTATTATTTATTTAATTTATGTTTATATGCCTTAGAATGGATAGATGCTGGATGTACAATGTTGATCGAATCACTGATGAATTTCAGAAGGAGTTATGATATTTCTTGGACTTTACATTCACTAATGATTTATATGGAGGATTGATTTGATGCCCATGTTTTGATTGTGTTAGAATACCATGGTTAACTTGCGAGGAAGTGAGTTACCATATCACTAAACAAGGTTTCCAAAAAAAATTATCATGTGTGGTACCACAATGGAGAAAAAGCACAAGTGGTGAATGAAATTGATTCTGTAGAAAGTATTGGTATGAAAAATAGGATTTCTGATCATTTTCCTTTTTTTTCTAAAGCTAGATCCTCATGTAGACTAGTGAAAGAGGAAATTAATACTAGAACACAGTTTTCTTCTATTAATCAGGATGATGATGTTGAGAGTGTTAGGAAGCTGATGGAATATGCAAATACACTAGTATATCAGAAATGTATAAAAATGATAAAACTTGAATTTTTAATGTGATTATATCATGGAAAAACAATGTATGGATTTAGTAATAATGCAGTCAACTATATCCTTAAATTTATTAAGGATTTACTGCCTGATGATGCATGTATTCTAGAAAATGATTACCTGGAATCAAATTTGGTTGAAAAATTTTCATTTTCATCTATTAAGATTCATTCTTTCCCCAAATATTGTTGTCTATTCTGGAAGGAAAATGTAGAGTCGAGTCAGTGAAAACAATGTGGCACATCAAGGTGGAATACTAATAAAGACAGAACTCAATCTCGCATACCGGAGAAAGTGATGTGGCACTTCCCTTTAATTCCCATGCTTGAAAAACTTTTTTATGTCAGAAAAAATGTCATAGAATATGAGATGTCATGAAGATGAAATAAATAAAGACAATGATGAAATAGTGCATCCTGTAGATGGGTTGGCATGGAAAAAAATTGATAGGTTACATCCTGATTTTGCAGCTGACCCACAAAATGTTAGATTGAGATTATCTCATGATGGTTTCAACCCATTTCACCAAATGCATACTGCACATAGTACTTGACCTATTTTCATTCACATCTATAACTTTCCTTCATGGATGTTTATGAAGAAGTCGTTTACTATCATGAGTATATTGATATATGGACCCAGTGATCCTAGAAATTATATTGATATATACTTGCAACCATTAATATAGGAGTTAAAGGAGATTTGGATTGTTGGTGCACAAGTGTACGATGCATTCAAGAAAGAGTACTTTATGTTTTGTGAATCTTTGTTATGGACGATAAATGATTTCCCTACCTATTAAATGATGTCTGTTTGGAGTACTAAAGGGAAATTATCATGCCCTATTTGTATGAAAAATACATGTTCCCTAAGATTAAAGTTTCGACAAACTTTCATCTTCATAGGGAATCAATTATTTCTACCGGTGGATCATCCATACAGGAAAAATCAAGGACATTTTGATAATGCCGTTGAGACAGATGATACACCTCAATGAATGTCAGAGAATGATATTGTTAAAGAACTTGATGATTTGAATTTTTTTCTTGGAAAAAATTCAATCAAATATAAGAAAGCGAAAACATGTTAATTCGAATTCCAATAGTAATTGGAGAAAGAAAAGCATATTCTTTTATTTTCTATATTGGTCATCAAATTTATTACGTCATTGTTTGGATGTAATGCATATCGAGAAAAACATTTGTGAGATGTCACTTGCTACTATTTTAAATGTCAAAGGCAAAACAAAAGACGATTTGCAGTCTCATCATGATTTGATGGATTGGGTTATAAGAGCAAAACTTCATCCTGAGTTAATTGGTCAAAATAAGTGTAAAGTCTCTATTGCCTGTTATTTGATGGCAAATATGGAGAAGAAACAATTTATTTAGGTCTTTGAAAGTTTGAAGGTTTTAGATGGTTATTCAAGTAATATTTTGAAAAGGGTGAATACACAAGATGTGAAACTAAAATCTCTTAAAACTCATGATTACCATGTCTTGTTACATGAGTTGATTCCTATTGCCATTCGACATTTACTTTCATATAATGTTAGAGTTTCTATGATTAAGTTATGTAATTTTTATCGAGACCTTTGTTCCAAAAGACTGAGCATAAGTGTTGTTCAGAAATTGCAGAGAGATGCACTAATTATTCTTTGCAACTTGGAGAAAATTTTACCACCGTCAATTTTCACATGTATGTTACATATGACTATGCATCTTCCCACAAAAGTTCCTTTTGGTGGTCCTATTTCGAGTTAGTGGATGTATCCTACAGAAATAATGATGTTTACATTGAAATCTTATGTGATAAATAAAGGACCCCTAGCAGGGTACCTCTCCTATGTAATGAACTAGGGGATCCCATTGGGTGCCCCGATGACTTACCAAACCTGAGTGGGTGTGTTACTAATTGGGTGGATATGGTATTATGTGTCACCTTAGAATCATTAAAGGATATGTGATGTTGCTAATGATTTAAAATCCCATAACTTCATCCTAATTCATGGATTTCATAGAATCTGCAGTGTATCATAAAAAAACCCAGTTCTATTGATTTTCTATTCCATGATTTCTATGAATCAGTTGATTTGCATGAATATCATTTTATTGGTGTTTCATGGAAATCCTATGATAAATTGTTTTTTTAGGTTCTAAATAATAAATTCCATTATAATCTAAACTATATTGTTCTTTTCCGGTTTGTTACATGCAATGTAAAAAAATGAATTGTGAACCCATCAATTTACTGGGCTTATTCCTCCAACAATTTTCACCAAGGATCTTCAGGTTAGACACTGTAAATGTCCGGGGGGGATACTGGGGGGGGCTATGCGGGGGGGGGGGGGGGTAGGGGTGGGGTGTGAATGGGGGGAATGGGGTAGGGGGTGTGCAAGGGGGAGGGTGCAGGTGGGTCTACAGGGGCAGGGGGGTCTGTGGGGGGAGGGGACAGGGTAAGGGGGTCTGCAGGGGGAGGGGGGAGGGGGGCAGGGTAAGGGGGTCTGCAGGGGGAGGGGGGCAGGGGAAGGGGGGAGGGTTCAGGTGGGTCTGCAGGGGCAAGGGGGTCGGTAGGGTGCAGGGGGGTCTATGGGGGCAGGGAGGAGGGGGGCAGGGCGGGTGGGGGGGGGGGGGCTGCAGGGGGCAAGGGGAGGGGGGTGGCTGCAGGGGGAGGGGGAGGGGGGAGGGTGTAGGAGTAGGGGGTGGGGGGGGGGGGGTGATGGTGTAGGGTGGGGCTGTGCAAGGTTAGGTTATGAATTCATGTATTATTTGTTCATTGTTGGTTATGGATTCATGTATCATTTATCATGTACAGTTGACACACTGATCACATATATATAAGAAGTTGTTATATATCATTTCTTTTCCCATTATTTTCTTATAGGTGGATTCTTATGGTGAGGCTGGTTTTATCCACCACCATCGAAGACAGTGAGTTCAACATCAGATTTGGGTAAGGTTTATTCCATTTTAATTCTTTGGCCCAATTTTCATTAGGAATTTTTTTATTTTTGGGTTCCTTATATTTTTGTAGTGCATTTTGGATTTCTTTGAGGTGGATTCGAGTCACCATTGATGAAGGCTTACATGTGTATGCATAGGTAGGAATATGAATATATAAGTTCCCTTTTATATATATTCACTCATGGAAGTATGAATATATATATTGGGGCTAGGCATTCTTATATATAGATATGAAAAATGCATACATGTGTAAGTGTAAAGGGGTATATGCAAGTATAAACATATATCTAAGGGACACCTTGTGAATATTTAGCCATGAAAATATGTACATAGGGGCTAGGAATCCTTATATATATATATGTGAAGTTGCATATGCATGCAAGCGGAAAAAAGGAATATTCAAGTTTTCATCATCAAAAGCAAATGAGCCTTGAGGTTGAGGTAGGGTCCCTATCCTAGCCTCTTTAGTTCAAGAATGTTTTAAATTGAATTTATTTGCCTTCTTATTTTTTCATGTTTATATTTAATTGAAATTCTTGAATAAGTGTTAGTTAAGATAATTGTCTCGTTTGATAAATAAGTCATGGTTTTGTAATAAAACCCCTCCAACGGAGGTGCGTTGTCTGCGAAAAATCATAGTGGTATACCTTTCTTGACATTATTACATTGATGTTTTCCTTATAATTGATGTAATTATTAGTCATAAATCACACATCTTACTTGACCCTTTTTATATCCTTGTAGGGGGTTTCCCTCTTTTTATTAAAACGATTGTTTGAACCAAGACACCCTTTAAGTGCCGTTAGAATTTTAAGATGGAATTTCCCATAATGACCAAGTCACCACGAAGTGAATAACATGATTTGGATGGAATGTATTGTACATGGTTTTAGTATAGTTTTATTACGGTCAAACATATTCCTTTAATTCACATAAATTCTCTAAATATTTATCCACAAAGAGATTTAGGAATCTTCTATTCATTGTTATTCCTTCGACTATGGACTGCAAAATGATCATGATTCCACTATTTTATAAATCATTTAAATGAAACATTACATCCATGAGTTTTACCATGAAATGGTGAAAAAATACTATCTATTTTCTATCCACTATGAGCATGGTCCATATCCTCCATGGGGTGGTCTTCCTCTCTTTTTTGACACTATATTTTTGAGTCCCACATTAGACTTTAGTGAATACATCCACTATTTCATCACTCAATATGATACATATACCACCTTTGAAGTCCATTGGTACTAACCTATACCAAAACCACTAGTTCTTGAATACTTCTTGGTTCCACCTCTCACTAGTTTCTTATTTACTCATCACAGAACCACTTTATACTAGCGTTGTGTTCCTCATTCACCAACCTATGCTAGTTGTAGTTGAGCCCAGTCATTTCCTCATGGGGGAAAATACTAGATCTTATGGATAACTTGGGATGGATCCTTTTTCTCTATTATCCTTTCATTGTTTTACTTTTTAAAAATTAACCCTATACACAATTGTAATTTTTCATTTTTCTCACTACCCTCATCCCTGGCCGCCATGACTTGTTCAAGATAATCATATCATGGAGATCTTCATCATTTCCCATATATAAAATTCAAATTTTGGAACTCTGGTTAAAATAACCATAACAACTCCACATCAAACATTTCCATATCCATTATGGATTATCCAAATTCACTAAGGAGTGGTTCATTCTATAGTCAAGGATTCCATAACTAATCTTCATTTATTAAAGTAAATCAAAGTATTATCATACCTTTAAGAATTATATATGTATCCTTTCATTATTCATGACCCATGGAACTTTATTCTCCCTATATGAATTTTCCATAAATAATATTATGTAAGTGAATTTACTAGTTACTATTGAGTCATTAAAAAATTCTATAACCATACCAAGATAGAGCTCATTATTGGAAACTAGAGTTTTATAGAAAAATCTCAAGTTTTATATGTCACTAATATTTTTAAATAAAATATAATAGCTTGAAATTTTTAAAATCTTAGATACATCCAAATATTATATCAATTGATACCAATCATTTATGAAAACTTGTGATACCACTTGATTTTCTTTGTATCTTCTTCACAATGAAACTCTGTTTTCTTCAGATAAGGCTAAATAGCTATTAATTTCTCATCGCTAACTCCACCCAAATCATATTTTGAAATAATAATGAACATAGGGAAACAATTCTTTGTAATTCTATTTTTTATCTCCCAAAAGCTTCTCAATATCCTGAAAATAGTTAGCTGATAACACTTGTTATTATATAAACAAAAAAACATGTAATACATGAATATCATTGCTTCTCCACTAGAGCTATCATAATATTCTTTGTAGTCCCATACCACTTGAAATGTGGTCTTATATCACTTTTTTATCTTCAATGATGGTTTAATACCATTGAAACGTTCAAATATAGATTTTAGACCACTTAAACTTTTGATCAGGCTCTACTTCAATTTTTCTTCATTATTCCAGCAAGAAACTCCAGATTTGGATTTGGAAATTTAATATGGTTGTTTAAAACCACTTATAGAGTTAGAAAAACATTAAACCATTTGTTTGATCCTTATAAATTTTTTTTAAATACCTATTACCAATTATGATCAGTAATATATCTACATAATCTTGTTAAAGGTATCTCTTTTAGATCACCCACATTGTTTTCGAACATCAAACATATGTGTTTTTTATCATAGTCACACCATGAATCCATATATTTTGAATGTATATAGCCCATGTATTATACCTCCACATCAATCTTGTACCATTTACAATATATATTTGACTAATTTATTACATGGGGTTAGGGGGGAGTGGGGAGGGGGCAGGGGGAGGGGGTAGGTCTGTAGGGAAGGGGGTTGGTCTGCAGGTCAGGGGTCAGGGGGGAGGGGGCAAGGGGGGAGAGGGGAGGTCTGTAGGGGGGAGTGGAAAGGAGGGGGGGGGGGGTGGTCTGAAGAGAAGGGGGTGATCTACAGGGGGGGTCTGCAGGGTAGGGGGGATGTTTGCAGGGCAGGGGGAGGGGGAGGGTACAAGTGGGGTGCAAGGGGGAGAGGGGGGGGGGGGGGGGGTGGGGCAGTGGGTTAGGGGGTGCAAGGGGGGTAGTGGGGGGATGGAAAACTGGCAGGGGGTGGGGTGGGGTGGGGTGGGGTGGGGAGTGGGGGTGCAGGGGGGTCTATAGGGCAGGGGGAGGGTGCAGGTGGGGTGCAAGGGGGTAGGGGGTGCAAGAGAGGTGGGGAAGAGGGTGCAAGGGGGGCAGTGGGGGGGAGGGAAAACTGGAAGGGGTGAGCCTAGTGTCTCTTGCAAGTAGATCCATGAAATGATCAATTTTCAAGTTCCCATCCACCCCCACTTCTGTTATATAAGTTTTTCATCCAATTTTATATTGATTTTATTAAAAAACTTCCTCTCCTTGACTTAGGCCTGGAAGAAGGATGTGTTCCAATCACCCTCTTTAAGCTAGAGGTTCCTTGATTTTTCCCTCTAATCTCTTTCCATTTCTAGGATTCTTTCAGCTAGAGTAGTTTGTTTTTCCACCATATTTGAAAACATGTCATCATCCTAGCTATCATGAAGCCTCTCCTCCAGACTTTCTATGTATTTTTTGATACCCTCTAGGATATTTTACCTACTCATTCTACCTTCCATCTATCTTAGAATTTCTTTCTTTAAATGTTGTAGGAGATGGGTTAAACCCACCCAAGAAGATCCCAACTTGTACAAGCTGATTTTTCATGTGGCGTGGGAAAATTGTGGTGTGATCAATGTCTTCCCTGCATAATTTTATTCCCTCACGATGCAACCTACTATCCCACACCAAATAGCAAGAACTCAAAATTTCATTGCCAAACCATTGCAATATGATCTTCATGTCATGAAGGATGGGGGGTCTATAGGGGGAGGGGGTGTGAAGGGGGGGTCTGTCTAGGGAGGGGGGGGGGGTGGGGTCTATCTAGGGAGGGGGGGCTATCCAGAGGGAGTGGATAGGGACTTTTTAGGGGGAAAGGGAGGGGCTATAGGGGGAGTGGGGGTCCAGGTGAAAATTGATTGGTTATTTTTCCATCAAAAAATTGAGCACCATGAGTGTAGTACTCCTATGTCTATCTATTTTATCTTTCACTTTTACTTATCAACCATGGATTATTAGACCAAAAGCGTGGTCCTTCTACTTTTTTTGTTTTGATATGTCGCACCACCTATCGATCATATACACCTTCGAAAACCAACATAATCATAGTGTGATTGACCATTTCACATAGGTAGACTCAATGAACACCACTGGATAATGTCTAAAATTAATTATAGAGCCATAGAGTTCAGATTTTGGTATTAATCAAGGTGAAAAAATATGTGATGCTAAATCCTATGGGGTGAATCCAATGCCCCCCTCCCTGAACTGGGAAAACTGGCGCATCAGTGGGGACCTGGTAGGGGGATACTGGTGGGGGGGGGGGGGGGTGTCTGGGGTGGTGACCTGGAAGGGGGGGTACTGGTGGGGGGAAGAGGGGGTGGAGGGGGGGGGGTGCTTTTTCCCAGTGCCACACTTTTATTCGCGCTAACGAAAAAGCACCGATAAAGGGGGGGTACCTTTATCAGCGCTAAAAAAAGTGCTGATAAAAGTACCCCTTTATCAGCCCTTTTTTAGCACCGATAAAGGTACACCCTTTAACAGCGTTTTTTAGCACTGTTAAAGGTACCCCCCCTCTATTAGTGCTTTTTCGTTAGCGCTGATAAAGGGGGGTCTTTATCAGCGCTTTTTTAAAAAGCGCTGATAAAGGGTCTAATTCCAAAAAAAATTCCTTAAAAGAAATATATTAATATTTAAATATATAGATATAGTCATATTGATATAAATATAATATATATTTTTTAAATATAATTTTAAATATATTTTAGATAAGTATAAATATAGAGTTACACTTAATATATAAGATATTTAGTGAAAATGGCTTATAAAAAATTTTAAAAAATATTTTTAATTAATAATTTGATAATTATTATGGAGTAATAGTCATTTAATAACAATTTGAAGAATAAAAAAATAAAAAAAAATTAAGAAAAGATCCAAAATATGTTGAAAACGCAACTTGAACTTCAAATGGCCTTAACTTTTGATCCGAGTGTCTGTTTGAGCTCTACCACATATCAAATGGAAGCCTGCGACGAGCTCTACGTCGCTGTGACTTGGGGGGACCTTGGTCAAGGTTTTTTTGAGGCCAAAATAGGCCCAGAAGGCCTCCAAAACTGAGTTTTTAGTCAAGTTGCCCCGATTTTTTTAACATTTTGTGGATTTTCATCCTCGTTTAAGGGGGTATTATTTCCTTTTATTGGTGGGGACTGAATTTATTCCAAGGTATTATATTAATATTGATATTATATCTTTGAAATTTTATCATTTTTTATAATGCACTGCTATTTATAATCAAATATATAACAATATATACATATTTTTTATACATTCACACATA
Organism: Viscum album; assembly: GCA_963277665.1. Taxonomy (NCBI): domain Eukaryota; kingdom Viridiplantae; phylum Streptophyta; class Magnoliopsida; order Santalales; family Viscaceae; genus Viscum; species Viscum album. The sequence goes on from OY728156.1 coordinate 1,738,271,040, forward strand.
AAAATTTAATTATAAATATAAATAATAAAATATATTTACATATAACATATTTTAGCTTTATCTATATAATAACTAATATCCATTTTATTTAAAATAAAAATATATGAATATTTATATACCTATATATTAATCCAACTAACTATATATATATATATATATATTAATCTAACTATATATATATTTTAATATAACTATATATATATATATATTAATATTACTATAAATATATATATTAATATCACTATAAATATATATATTAATATCACTATAAATATATATATTAATATAACTATATATATATATTAATATAACTATATATATATTAATATAAATATATATTACTATACGAATAAATATAACTATATATATATATATAGAGATATATATTAATATAACTATATATATATTAATGTAAATATATATTACTATATGAATAAATATAACTATATATATATATATATAGATAGAGAGAGAGAGAGATATCATGAAATGTAAAACAAATCAAAATAGAGGAGTGGTAAGGGCTTAGGCGCGCATGGGGGAGGTCTCGAGTTCAAAACCTGGTGGAGGCAGGGGCGCGCACACATGGGGGAATATGGGAGCTAGCGCTGATAAAGGGTGGAGGGGGGTGCATGGGGGTGCTGGAGGGGGGTAGAAAAGTGTTGTAAAAGGGGGGATCAAGCGCTATAAAAGCCCCCCCGATTGGCATGATTTTTTTTTATTTTTATTTTATTTTTTTTAATTTTTTTAACTTTTATCAGCGCTTTTAAAAAAGCGCTGATAAAAGGGGTCCTTTATTAGCGCTAAAAAGAAAGCGCTGATAAAGGACCCTTTTATCAGCGCTAAAACAAAACACTGATAAAGGACCCTTTTATCAGCGCTTTGTTTTAGCACTGATAAAAGACCCCTTTTATCAGCGCTTTTTTTTAGTGCTGATAAAAGGTGTCTTTATCAGTGATTTTTGGAGCTCTGATAAAGGGGACCCCCCCCTTTATCTTCGCCGGCTTTAACAGCGCTTTTCTAGCGCCGATAAAAGGGGGTTTTTTTAGCACTGATAAAAGGGGTATTTGTAGTAGTGATGGTGCCTAGGGTTTGTTCGGGTGGGGAGGGGGCAAGGGGGTCTGTAGGGGAGGGTTTCTACAGGGCAGGGGGGGAGTGTTCAGGTTGGGGGTCTGTAGGGTAGGGGAGGGTGCAGGGGGGGTGCATGGGGGTCCGCAGGGGGGGATGCAGGGGGGGGGGGGGGAAGTGGGGTGTCTAGGGTTTATCCGGGTGGGGAGGGGGGTAGGGGGTCTGTAGGGGAGGGGTTTCTACAGGGCAGGGGGAGGGTGCAGGTGGGGTGTCTGGGAGGGGGGGGTATGCAGGGTAGGGGGAGGGTGAAGGTGGGGTGTCCCAGGGGGTGTCCAGAGGGGGGAGGATGGGAGGGTGCAGGTGGGGGCAGGGGTGCAGGTGGGGTGTTTAGGAGGGTGTAGGGGGGTCTACAGGGCAAGGGGGAGGGTGCAGGTGGGGTGTCTAGGAGGGTTGTCTGGGGGGGGGGGGGTGTAGTTGTGGTGCAGGGGGGTGTCCAGGTGGGGCTGTCCAGGAGGGGGGGGGGTGCAGGTGCGGTGCAAGGGGGGGGGGGTGTCCAGGTGGGCCTGTCGAGGAGGGGGGTGGGGTGGGTCAAGAGGGCGGGGGAAAGGGGGTCTGTAGGGCAAGGGAGAGGGTGCAGGTGCGGTGCAAGGGGGGGGTGTCAAGGAGGGGGGGGGGGGGTGCAGGGGGGGTCTGTAGGGTAGGGGTGTGGTGCAAGGGGGGGGGGGTGTTCAAGGGGGTGAAAGGGGGATGTCTAGGGGGAATGGGGGTGTTCAAGGGGGTGAAAGGGGGGCTGTCCTAGTGGGGTGCAAGGGGGCTGTCCAGGGAGTGCAAGGGGGCTGTTCAGGGGGGGCATGGGGGTGCGGGGGGGGGGGGGGGGGGTGTAGGGGGGTCTGTAGGGTAGGGGTGTGGTGAAAGGGGGGGGAGGGTGTTCAAGGGGGGTGCAAGGGGGATGTATAGGGGGAATGGGGGTGTTCAAGGGGGTGAAAGGGGGCTGTCCTAGGGGGGGGGTGCAAGGGGGCTGTCCAGGGAGTGCAAGGGGGCTGTTCAGGGGGGACATGGGGGTGCGGGGGGGGGGGGGGGGTGCAAGGGGGGTGTTCAAGGGTGTTGTCCAAGGGGGGAATGAGGGTGTTCAAGGGGGTGAAAGGGGTTGTTTTTTTATGAAATGGTATGGCCTTTAGACACAGTTTTAAACTATGGCTAAAAAATTTATGTGGCTTAATGTTCTGCCATGGTTTCAAACCATGGATATAGGGCTTTATCCATGGTTTGAAACCATGACTATAAGGCTATATCCATGGTTTGAAATCGTGGCTATAGGTATTTCTTTATTGCCACACCAATACCAGCCACGTTCCATGAAACCGTCGCTATAACTTATAGCCACATTTTTTGGGCTTATAGCCATGATTTCAAACCATGGATATAGCCTAAATTTATAGTAGTGGAAAGTGGTGTTTCTTGAAAATGGTTTCTGACTGATTCCATGGAAACTTTAAGTATGTCATTATATGTTGGCACAATCATGGTTGCATGGGGTACACACATGGATGGGATTTCAAATGATGATGGAATTGATAAAATGATGATTTCCTTGAGCCACTATTTTTCAAAAAGGGTTCTCCCTTCTTTCTTATTACATTATTTCTAAAATGGATACTTGATTTCTAAATGGTATGTTGGTGTTTCGTGTAACTCAAAAATTTGGTCCCAAATGTGTTCCTTAAAACTTAGCCCGCTTAAAATATTAAGTTATGCTTTGGTGAATGGTTGGTATAAAGTCCCATTTGGAATTTAGTGATGTAGTTTGATTTCTTATGTATTTAAAGGCCCTTTTGGAACATTTCATAAGGTTTCATGTTTTACTCTAGTTTGGAAATGGTTTTTTAAATGCATTTGGATTTGGAAATTTTAATGGCCTGTTTAGCATTGTGAATATAAAAGTGGTGTTTCATGTTGTTCTAGAAAAGGATTGGAACATCTTTTAATATATTGTAATTTATAGTTTTAAAGGCCTTATTGACACTTTATAATGTTTTTGGAAATGAATTGTGGTTTTAATGTACAAATACTCGGTTATAATCTTAGCATGTTTTGAGAAATGTTTTAAAATATCATGTGATGTGACAACCCAATTTACACTTGTGAATGGATTTTTATGAGAGGGGAAACCCCTATGGAGTATTTACCAATGTGGGTGGTGTCGATGTTTGGGGGTAGGCAAGTGAGGTGGCGGCAGGTATGGTGAGTCACACATGTGAGGGCCTCCTCCATTCACTATATATTATTACCATGGGTTTCCTGGGAATCTTTAGAGGGTTGAGTGATGGTTTCTTGTCAACCCTGATAAGATAGGTTGATACCCACTTGAGTTTATAGGGCTTGGTTAGACGTTCCACTGGATTGGCAGTTAGAACGACCAGTTGGTTATTGACCATGGAGCTGCACCATATGCCGGAAGGTGATGACTTGAGTACATCCAGGGATCACTTTAGGGATTTTTAGGAAATTATCATGGTTACTATCTATATTTTATTGTTTATTTTTCCTATTTCACTTGGTTTCTTTTTTAGTATCATTTTATTTCATTTTCATCTTAGCCTTATATCACCTGCTCTGGATTTATGCGTGGAACTTGGTTTTTAAAATGTAAACCCACGTTTGTTTTTTAAAATGAGAAAAACCTATTTTCATATGTGTATTTCAAACTAGTATTTGTGGACTGATTTAGGAAAGGAAATGTTTGGATTATAAGGTGGTTGCCTACTGAGCTGTTATATGCTCACACCCTACTTTTTCTATTTAGTTTCGGTAGACCCCGAGTTGTTTTGTAGGTGTAGGTTTATGGTTTGGTCCTGTCTCATAGCAGGTCAGTTTGTGGATAGTAGTGACCATGAGGTCACATGGAGGTCGTGTTGGTAGCAGTTTGGTTTGTTTTTTTAGTTCCATCTTTATTTAGTTGTATTTGTATCTGGATTAGTTTGTGTATTTATTTGTGATTAGTTTTTGGTTATTTATTCATGCTGAATTTGTTTAGTTTATTTATTTAATCCTGATTATTTGGATGAAATCATTCTTATTTGGATTATATTTTATGCCCAACACTAATTTATAACCCGTAGGGATAAAGAATACCCTTTAGTCCATTTCACGAACCAGGATGGGTGTTGGGTCAGATGGAATTCCATCTTGGTTTGTGATAGAACACCTCTGATAATATTTCATCCACTTTGTGTAGTTTCTATATAATCTAGAATCATCTATTTGTTTTCTTTACATTTGATTTTAGTGGTCACATTTTATTTAATTTCATAATTTTCCCTATATTTTATTTCATTCTTTCCTGGCATTTCATTCCATCTGTGCCTTTTTCTTTTGACTAAAATTAACTTTTTCTTCTTCTTCTATAGTTCAAAATAGGAAGTATTGACCCTATTAAAATGTCATGGGTGCCAATAAAACCTTGGTTGTATCATTCTAAAAGGTAATTGTTTAATATTTTCCTTTTATGTATATCGCTACAACTAGAATTTACCCTCCATTATCTTGGATGCATTACTTGATTATGCTTTCTATATTTTTCCATGATAGTTATTCTGATAAGGAAATAATCACGTTTTTGAGTGTAGATTAGCCAATTGATATCTCTAACCGTAAACAGTTGATGAGTTTTGACTGTTATTATGTATTAATACTGTAATTTCAAGCCTTATCCAAGCATGATGATCTGTAAATATGTGCATGTTTGAGAAATATATGTATGTCATGTATTAAAATAGTATTTTATCTCAACATGAGTGTGAAATTAAAATAGGTGCATGTTATGGGGAATAATGTGATGATCTAATATTAGTATTGCTAGAACCCTTGGTGTCAAATGATGTTTGTTTGATGTTGTTCTTGGCCCATTTTATAAGGATGGAAGTGTAAAACTCTAAGATCTTTAAAAATAAAACTATGCTTGATAGCATTATGGCACACAACACCGAGTCAAAATGAACCATGATTATTTAAATATGAATATTATAACCTAGCTATTAAATTGGTGGGTATGAATAAGATCATATTCTTTATGAAATATATATATAAAGTTCCTAATCAATATAAATGTATTGATAAATTCCATGTGTACCAACCCCGACCCCAGTAGCCTGGATCCAATGTTTTCTTTATTACATTGGCATAAACTATAAGGAATCGCTTCCCGAAGGACCGAATAGTTTATCAGTCTTGGAAAACTAGATACATACATGATTCCTATATTACATTTGAAAACTCAAATTATAACATTTTTTTGAGAATATCATTATTCCCTCTACCATATATTTTTATATCATCAATTACACTCCATGGATTCCTAGGAAAGGAAACAAAATAAGGGTAAACTCAAATGCTCAGTAAGATTTAAGTAAAATGGATGCTATCATGAATTAATAGAGAATAATCAATATGAAAAGGTAAATAACTGAGCACACATCCCATTTAATCAATAAATTGGATATCATAATTAGATAATGAATAATCAATATGGTAAGGTAAATAACTAAAAACACATGCCATTTAATCAATAAACTGAGAATTAATATCATTATGAAAATCTCATGGATAATAAGATAAGGCATAATAAATATTGCAATGAAAATAAATGAAAACACATTCTATTTAATAAATAAACTGAGAATGAAATACATCTAGAGATAATATCATTATGAAATTATCATGGATAACAAGATAAGGCATAATCAATATGACAAGGTAAATAATTGATAACACATGACATTTAATCAATAAACTGAGAATAAAATGCATCCAAAGATAATATCATTGTAAAAATATCATTTATAATAATAAATAAATTCTTAATGATGGAAATTCTCAATTATTGGATGTTATTTCTCAGGCACATGATACCTCTATTTTCAAGGCCTTTCACAATATGGTTTAAACTACTGGTAAAAACCCATTTAATGCCAGCTTACTAATTTGTCTTATGTGTAACGACCCAATGTTTTTTAATGGAAATTCCCTTCTTATAAGTATGTCATAAAATCAAATAAAAATAAAACACAATGATCTAATAAGTGCTAAGTTATCTTTAAACATAAGTTTTTCACTTCTATGTTTGGAATTTTGAAAATTTGACATACACAATTTCAATTAGTAAGTTATTTGGAGTCCAATAAGAAAAACTTAATTTTTGGTGAATAATAACTTACCCTTATAAATAGTAACATAACCTTATGAATAGTAACATAACCTTATGAATAGTGATATATCCTAATGAATAGTAACCATACCTATTATAATATATAAATAATATTCAAGTTGAAAGTATGATATACCTATATTTCAGAATAAGTAAATGAATGTTTTAAAACTGGTTTTTGATAATAAATTATGATTTTAATTAAATATTAAAATAATAATATTTAGAAAATTATTTTTGAAAAATGGACTTCATTTTTGTATTCTACACATTGAAAATTGGTTAGGGTGAATTTTTGGGATTTTTCTGAAACACTTGAATTTTTGGTGAATAGTAAAATACTTTAATTTACCTAAATCATGGGCGACGCACTTCCTTTTTTACTTCAAATACTTCAATTCTGCCAATAAAACCATCAAATGGTTGAAAAAATATTTTAAATTTTATGTTTTAGTCCCTTTTATGTTATTTAACTAAATTATTTACATGACACTAAGTGATAAAATAATACAAGTTCATTGTGATCGAAAAAACCGCCCAAATTAACCCAAACAAGCATCATTTAATTTTTATCCAATGATTAATCTACATGGTATATAATATAATTCATTATAAGATCATTCAAAATTATTTAATATAATTAATAACATGAAAGATCAGTTTTTTATGTTTATCCATGTTCTACACGGACTTTCATTTATGAATACATGTGAACCGCTCAAGAAAACCATAAAAACGAACATTCCTGAACAATGTTTTTAAACTCTATAACTCATCTAAAGGCCCATAAAATAACTTAATGAAACCATAATGAACCATATTCATGTATAAAAGGTTCTTTAATTTTCAATTAATGAATCTAATGTGGTTATACATCACATTAAATTAAAGAAAGTGTTCAGATACAAGGTAAGAAGAAATTCTCGAACCCAACTTTCTTTCTTCGGCTTCTCCCTCTTTCACTCCATTTTTGGTACAGTCACTCCTTAAAAATCATTTTTTTTCACAATTATCTTAACTTTTCTGAGATATACATGTTTTATACTGAAGTTTATGTCAAAAAAATGTTTTCTAAAAGAACTCTTCTTTCAAAAACACACCTTTTACTTCTCACTCAAGGTTGATGGTCATCGTATCAAGTATGTTATTCCCACTTAATTTTGGGAACCCAATGTTTATGAATGTGTTCTTATGAGATGAAACCCATTCCTTTACATGGGTTATTTATGTTCATTTTTGATATATGTTCATTGTGTCATGCATGATAAATGATAATGTTATGATGTGATGGGTGCACCCGGAATTATATAGCACAATATGAATGTTTCAATGTGACAGGTGCGTATGGAATTATACAGAGCTCCGACACATTGGGTAAAGTGATTAATCTCATGAGTTAATTTGAAATGATGTGTGAACAATATGATAGCTTTTTCCACAAGTCTGTGTGCTAGTTAACCACTAAGACATGATGTTTCATTTTTATGCATTGCCACATTTTAAGTCTATTATTAATGTTTCTTCTAATGTTCATGATTATTTTCCTATGTTATGGTTATTCTCAACCATTTTTATATTGTTCTTATCTATCCTCTTACTGGGATTTTAGCTCACCCCTTTTTTATGTATATCCTCAGGTGACTACATGTATTAAGGAGAGGTCAAGTGCCAATAATAAGCAAGAGAAGAAGGAATTAAATAAATGTTTTTGCTTGATGTTTTAAACGTAATGCATGGTCCTAATTTTACCAAGACACCAAACCTATGGATCCTCATGGTGTAATACTATTATGTTGTTTATATTTATAATGATGTAATAGTAATTTAAAAAAAGGCTGGGTTGCTATATTATGAGACCTACTGATGCATTGAGGGGTTATATAATATCGATCCCCACCCTTTACTGCAGGTCCAAAACATTCCTTATATATCAAATAATTTATTTAATTCATTAATCAATATTTCTTAACATCAAATATATGTATTGAGTAAAGGATACAAATTTATCCCCATTCAATCAAATAACTTTTAAAGTAAAACACTGTATATATAAATGAGATACAGTTTAAGTGATAAGCATACCCATGATAAATAATATGGATATTTATGGTAAATTTAATGTCTAATGATCATAGGAAAGTGAATATTTTAAGGGGAAGTTAATGACTACCAAAATGAAACAAGGAAGTGAATGTCAATACTATCTTTAGTCAAAATAATCATAAAAAATCCAGAGGAACAATAAGGATGGTATCAATACAATATATCCCCAGAGGATTATATTTAAAATAAAGGGTTTCTATCATTGACGAATAGAAATATCATAAAAATATGTTTAAAATAATTCATGAGGAAAATTTCATTTTCATTTTTAAAATCACTTTTTAAGACATAAAACATTTTGAAAATACTTTTCTTTGAAAATAACTTTTAAAAATAAAGTATTTCAAGAATATTTATGAAAAATTTTTCTTTTAAAATATTCTTTTAAACTTGTAAAGGAATATTCAAAAAAATTATGGTCATGATGATGGGTAATTCTGTACATTCTGTTCAAGTTAAAAAAATATTCCTTTTGCACTGTAAAAAGGTTAGAAAAGTACCTTGTTCAGAAAATTATAAGAATATTAATTTCAAAACATTTTTTAATAGGTAAAAATGGGTAAAAACTAATTTAATAAATCATTTTAAGAGGTTAAAAACATTTTTTAAAACATTTTTAGAAAACATGCTTTTGGAATAAAATGGATTTTCGACCGAAGAGAGAAATAAAGTTGTATTTTCTTAAAAATATTTTCCCAAAAATTTTAAGTACCAAAGATTGGTAAAATTATACTATTAATTGAAAATAAAATAAATAAATATAGGATGAGAAAATTAAATTTGTTTATTAGATAATGATAAAATAATTTCCTTTAACTAAAATTCAAGAATAAACAATCTCGATAAGAATTAGACTATGAAATAAACCCTTACAATGATCATAATGTTGAAGTGATAATCATTAATTTAATTAATTATCTATATAAAATATAAATCTATATAAAAAATTAGACATAAAACATAACATAATTAAAATTCATTACACACATAATCTTATAATATCAACGACAACAAAAAAGTAATATTACACAATAGAAAGAAATTGATTTATGAAATTATTTACCACTTAGTAACTCTTAATTAAAATCCACTTAGATGAAATAATTAAAATTTTAACTTAAATTAAAATGAAAAAATAATTATCCAAGATATTACATTTCAAATGTTCAATATATACACCATATAAAAGAAACTAGGTTCACAACATTACAATATGCCTCAATGAAATGAAATTGAGATGAAATCCCTCACCTCACACTTCTTTTTGGGTGAATGTGATTTAAACTCTTGTATAATGGTTTTAAACATGTCATTAACTTATACCAGAACCATATTAATATTTATAATTTCACATATCATTCTTTTAATACATCTTATCACCCGTTTGTTAATAATCTTTCATTATTTTCATTGTTTCGGGTGTTAATTGCCTTGTTTTATCATTCATTTTTTGTCATGAAAGTTCCAATTATTGTGAATATTATATAGTTAAATCATATAAATAATAATAATAATGATATAATTATAATATTTTTACATAAATTTTACTTTTAAAACCAACCATGAAAGATGTTTATGAAAAATGAATCACGTTACGTTCATGGAGACAGTATGTCGTATGTAAGCATGAGTAACATTTCCATTTTTCATCGAAAATTATGGAAAGGAGGTAAGTGATATTTTATATTTATATAGTGACCATAATATAAAAATTAACTTGTTATTTTATTAAATATACTTATATATATCATCCATGTGGTGTGGTGATGAAAATAGATTCACATCATTTTGTGAAGGTAGTAGTCCACACCTACACGAACGACATTATCATCTTCCATTGAGTGGAAAAGATTGAAATAAAATGATATATATTAAATTTTTAGAATTATAAATATGTCATTAATATCATAATTATTTCATGTATATCACATATATTCATTAAATTTATCCTTATTACCTTCCATGCAAATCATTAGTGAAAAACAAATCACGTCGCTTTGCGAGGCGATAGTCTACCGTACACAAAAACGATGTTATTGTATCCATTATAGAATGAAAAGTAGAAATATATATATATGATATAATTAATAAATATATATAATTATACTATAAATATAATATATATACTTTATATCCATCATCATACCCAACCATGAGAGATGGTAATGAAAAAACGAATGACATCAGTTTGTGAGACGATAGTCCGCTGTATACACGAATGATGATTTCATAACACATTTTATGGAAGTGGAGATGGTTTTATTTAATTACTTTAACATAAAAACATATAATTAAATTTAATATACTAAATTTATTATATAATTATTGTTTAATAATTATTTAAGGATGTAGATGAATAAATAAAATAAAACCACTCGTTGAAGAACATCACTTCTTCTTTGGGTATCCTTCTTAGGTTTGCACCAAAGCCTTCCAAGATTGGATTTATGAAAAATATAAGGCTTATAGGATGATTTTAGGGAATATGGGAAGTTATTTTGATATATCTTAGCTAATCCAAAGTAGTTTTAAGTCATGAAGAAGATAGGAGAGTGGGTGGCCTTTTATAAGTGAGGTGAACGACACACTTGTAATATTTTAAAAAGATTCAATCATACCCACATTTTTGTCATGCCAAAAGCCAAAAAAATGATACCTCATCTAAACTAGAATATATAAGGTCAAAATACGTCCAAAAAATTGGGTTTAGATAAGTTTTTAGGTCATTTTTAACCCTTATCTTCTTAGTTTAATCCCCCGTTAAATAAGTTTTTACCTTAATCGCAATATTTAATTTTTACTATTTTCACTGTTCATTTTGGTAAAAAATTAATTTAACCTTATCAAAAATTATAAATTATTATTATTAAAAATATCAAATCCATTTTTCAAAATTAAATTCACATAAGTGGAAAAATTTAATTTAAAATTAATCCCACAGACACAATGAGAAAGAGGGTTTTTAAAGAGAAAATGTTCAACATCTTACTGAGTTTTTATATCAAAATTTAATATATAAATGATTACAATGACCAAAATTGGATTAATAGATATATAATTCAACTAATTTTACTTTAAAAACAATTCAAAATATAATTTAACGTTATAAATTATTTAAATGAAAAGACAGTTTTCAATTAAAATTCAGTATATTTCACTATTCATCAAAAAATGAAACTTTTCATAAAAATCCCAAAAATTTACCCTAATATAATTTTGGTATTAAAATTTAAACAATTAATTTTATTCTTTCAAATAAATTTTCTAAAAGTGGTAATAATTAATTTTAAAACATGTGTGCAAAGTGCAACTAAACCGTCTTTTAAAAAAATACTGTTATTCAAAAAACATTTCTTTTTTCTTTTAAATGATTATTATTTTATTTTTAATCAATATATAACTAATAAATGTGCATGAAATATATATTTTCATAATTTATTTAATTCGATTCATACCCTTCATTCAAATGACTAGGTGATAACTATCATATTAAATAATAACAATAATATTATATTGTTGTTCGGTAAAACTCGATCTTGCATATAATGAAAGATAAACTTAGTTTTGTATATAATTAAAGATATTTAAGAGATTGAATTTATTTAAAAATAAATATATTTTAATGTATCAAAGTTTTATATTTTCTTGTAATATTGGTGTTGCATTTCATATATGCTATAGAATATAATGTTCTCATTTTAGAATTTTAGGGTGTTATATTCTCCCCACCTTAGATAAATCGTGTCCTTAAAATTTAAACTTTATATTGGAAATAAAGAGTTTGAAAATTTTAAATTCATTTGTCGAAAAACCCACATCGAAAATGGTTTAATAAAACATCCTCTTAATAAGAGTGAAAGGGAATCACAAAGGTCATATGGAATAATCACATAACTAGGTTTCTAAGTAGGAGAAAATTGGTGGAAAGTGAAGATATGGAAATGAAATAAAATCATAAATAATTATATAGAGTGATTGAGGTAATTTATCACAAGAAAATGAATGATTAATGGAAATTTAAGGGCCTCAAAATCATAAATCTGTGATGATTTAAAAGACAATCCAATTCATCAGATATGAATTTAACAGGATAATTTTTTCCATGATCCTTATCCTAAAGTTACGAAATTATTTTACTATATAATAATATAAGAAAATATGATTAATTCATACATTTACATTTCATAAGCACAATTTCATCCTTTGTTTTTACTTCAATAAATTTATAACTCGTCCCTTACTCCAAGAAATGAATATCCAAAACTGATTTTTTTATGCCTAAAGCACTAAAATTATCTTTTAATGGATCATAATATCCATAAAATAGAGACAATAATTTCCATATGTATCTAACTATTTTCTAAAACCAATATGGTTATCAAAAGTTATTGAATATAATAAATTAATCTTTAAACCTCAAAAGTAGAACCACTGGTTCATTATTAATATTTATTTTTCAAATCATTTAACTAAAAACAATGACACATTAACTAGTAAATCACGTAAGCCATTGGTAGGAGCCAAAACCTCATCATCATTAAGTCATGGGTTCAGTACCCATGGCCTTGTCGGATGCGATGGGTTTTCACCTAGCATGCAGGTTGTCCTTTTTCTAAACTATATTAAGATAATTATTATAATATTCCCTAAAAAATATAATGTGTATCCTTAAAATAAAATTAATCATTAAACAACCTTTTTTACTTAGGTTTTCAATACAATTTAATATTTTTTCTTCATAAATTCTAATAATATTATTTTACTATTATTACAGTGTCATTAATGATCATATCAACCCTAAAGGTTATCAAAACATTTGAATTTATGTTAAAATTTAAAGGAATCAGTCCTCAAATAACTTTTCCACTAAAATATATTCTTTCTGTAAATTTATCACAAAATATCCTTAATCTTGGTAGACTCCTATCAAATAAAACCCAAAAAGAGGTGTTTAAATACTTTGAACTTATGATCAATATAAAATTAATTAACCTATGATGGTATCCATAAATATTAAGTTAATGAAGAAAGATATGCTTCTAGAATGTAACACAATCCTTAGATGTTTTATAATTCTTATCACTATAATATTTATTGGTAAAAATACTTCAACAATTTAATTCTTGAACCCCAATACATAATTACTTCATTTTTTTTTATTTCCACATAGGTCTTTCCTTGGTATGGGGCTTAACATTTATAAGAGGTAATTGACTTGGATAATTACTAGGTTCACTAAATTTAAGATAAAAAACTATAAATGGATCCCTAGGATGAGATTTATTTCCTTCCATTGTACTCTTCATTTTTCTTCTAAAATTATCTGCTTTATGCCCTTATTTTTCACACATAATTTTGTTACCATTCCTTTGATATAACTTCTTTTTAATCTAAGACACCTTAGGTTTAACCTAGGTCATATTTTCAAATCCTTCATAATGGTTTGTAAATAAAATATGAATTATCCTAAGAATATACCTCAGGTGTGTCAATCTAGGTGTGTAGTAAGGCCCATTGTCATACACCAAGTAATGATCGGGTCTATCCCAATGCACCCATTTTGGAGTTATTACCCCTAGGTACCTCTGTACTAGAATCACATCCACTTCTAGTATCTAGACATGGATATATTATTAGAAAAAATAGCATAATATCTTCCTTACCAAAACTTTAATGTGTTATTGTACACTTATCCTCAAAGTCTATCATAGGTTTATAATCCCTAATCTATGTTTTAATTAATCTAGTCCCCAATATTTCTACTAAAATTCCTTTGATACAAACTATAGCAACCTCGAACCCAGTATCCTAGAGCCAATGTCTACTTTATTACATTGTTATAAGATAAAAGGAATCACATCTCGAAGGACTGAATATTTTAACAATATTAGTAAACTAGATACATATATTATTACCACATTACATTTGAAAACAAAAATTATAACATAATTTTTTTTTGATAATATCATTATTTCCTCTAGAATATCTATGCATATCATCATAGTACACTTCATGTATTTCTAGGAAATGAAAAAAATAAGGGTGAACTCAAATGACCAGTAAGGGTTAATCACAAAAAAATATATCATGAATCAATAAAGAATAATCAACATGGAAAGGTAACTAACTAAACACACATTCTATTTAATTAATAAATTAGCTATCATAATTAGATAATTCATAGTCAACATGACTAGGTAAATAACTGAAAACACATTCCATTTAATCAATAATATGATAATGAAATGAATCTAGAGATAATATCATTATGAAAATATCATGTATAAAAAGATAATTCATAATCATTATGGAAATGTAAATAACTGAAAAAACATTCCATTTAATTAATAAACTGAGAATAAAATGCATCTAGAGATAAAATCATTATGAAAATATCACGGATAACAAGATAAATAATGATCAATATAACAAGGTAAATAACTAAAAATATATTATATTTAATCAATAAATTGAGAATGAAATTCATCCAGAGATAATATCATTGTGAAAGTATCATGTATAACAATAACTAAATTCTTAATGAAGTAATTTCTTAATTATTTGATTTCAAATATTAGGCACATGATACCTTTACCATCAAGACCTTTCACAAGACGATTTAAACTACAGGTAAAAACCTATTTAATGATAGCTTACTGATTGGTCTCATGAGACCCAATGATGCATCTAGGGAATATACAATATCAATCCCCACCCATCACTTTAGGCCTAAATCATTCCTCATATATCAAATAGTTGATTTAATTGAAGAATAAATATGCATTAACCACAAACATCTATATTGAGTAAAGGATACATATTTATCAATATTTCACCAGTCAATCAAATAAATTTCAAAGTAAAACACTATATGTAGAAATGAGATACGATTTAAGTAATAAGAATACCCATGATAAATAATATGGATATTCAGGGGTAATTTAATATCAAATAATCATAAGAAAGTGAATATTTCAAGGAGATGTTAATGACTATAAAAATAAAATAAGGAAGTGAATGACAATACTATCCTTGGTCAAAATAATCCTAAACAATCCAAAAGAAAAATAAATATGGTATCAATACAACATATCCCCAGTTTAGTCTATGTAAAATAAATGGTTATTATTTTTTATTAATATACATACCATAAAAATATCTTTAAAAAAATTCTTGAGAAAAATATCCTTTTCATTTTAAAAATCACTTTTTTAAACATAAAAATTTTTGAAAATACTTTTATTTGTGAATTAATTTTAAAAAATAATTATTTCAAGAATATTAGAGAAAAAAATTTCTTTAAAAATAACCTTATAGATTTTCAAAGGAAGTGTATTCCGTGCAAGTTAAAAAGAACATTCCTTTTGGACTGTAAAAAGGTTATAAAATTGCTCTGTTCAGAAAATGACAAGAAGATTTATTTAAAAACTTTTTTTAAATAGTAAAAATAGGAAAAATATTTTTAATAAAATATTTTTAAGAGGTTAAAAACATTTTCGAATTTTTTTTATAAAACATGGTTTTGGAAAAAAAATGGATTTCTAACTAAAGAGAGAAATGAAGTTAAATTTTATTAAAAACATTTTATCAAGAATTTTAAGTACCAAAGAGTGGGAAAATAATATTATTCCTTGAAAATATAATTAATAACAAAAATTATTAAAAAATAAATGGTTTTATTATAAAATGATCAAATAATTTCTTTTAAATGAAATTTAAGAATAAACAATCTCAATGAGAATGAGATTTTGAAATAAACCCTTACAATGTTTATAATGTTGAAGTGGGAATTTGTAAATGAATCAATTATGTGTATCAAATTTAAATACAAAAAAATAATTAGAAATAAAAAATAATATAATTAGAATTCATTATAGACATAATCTTATAATATTAGTGATAAAGAAGAAGTAATATAACCCAATGAAAATAAGCCGAGTTATGAAATTCTTTACCACTTGGTAACTCTTAAGTCAGATCCCTTTAGATGAAATAATTAAAATTGAAACTTAAAATAATATGAAAAATTAATTATTCATGATATTACACATCAAAGGGGTAGTATATACAATATATAAAAGAAATTACGTGCATAAAATTGCAATATGCCTCAATGAAATGAAATTGAGATGAAATCCCATACCCCACACTTCTTTTTGGTTAAACATGATTTAACATCTAGTATAATGGTTTTAAACATGTTATTAACTTATAAAAGAACCATATTTATATTTATAATTCCATATATTATCTTTTAATAACATTTTATCACCCATTAGTTAATAATATTTCATTATTTTTGTTGTTTTGGGTGTTAATTGTCTTGTTTTCTTATTCATTCTTTATCCTGAAAGTTCTAGTTCTTATGCATATTATATAGTTCCATAATCTTCAAAATAATAACCATGAAATAATTATCATATTTTTACATCAATTTTAATTTTAAAACCAATAATTAAATATGGTTATGAAAAATAAAGTATGTTATGATCATGGGGATGGTAGGCCATATATACGCATGAGTAACGTTTCCATTTTTCAAGGATTATTATGAAAAATAGGTAAGTAATATTTTATCCTTAAATAATTATCATAATATCATAATTAACATATTATTTCATTAAATATATATTTATATATCATCCATGTGGTGTTATGATGAAAATAGAGTCACATAATTTTGTGAAGGTGGTAGTCCACACATACATGAACGACGTTATCATTTTTCATTGAGTAAAAAGATAAGAAATAAAATGATATATATTATCTTCTAATAATGATAAATATTTCATTAATATGATAAGAAATAAAATTATATATTATTTCATTTATATCACATATATTCATTAAATTTATCCTTATTACCTTCCATGTAAACCATTAATAAAAAATGAATCACATCACTTCATGAGGTGATAGTTCGCTGTACACATGAGTGACATTATCGTATCCCCTACAGAATGGATAGTAAAAAGTTATATATGATATAATGAATCTATATATATAATTATGTTATAAATATCATATATATACTTTATATCCATCATTATACCCAACCGTGAGAGGTGGTAATGGAAAAATAAATGACATCAGTCAGCGCGGGGTAGTCCGCCGTACACACAAATGATGATTTCATAACCAATTTGATGGAATTATAGATAGTTTAAGGTCATGAAATTAATACAAAAACATATAAACATATGTAATATACTTATGTTATTATATAATCATGGTTTAATAATAATTTAAGTAGGTGGATGAAGAAATAAAATAATAACACTTATTGAAGAATGTCACCTCTTCTTCGAGTATCCTCCTTAAGTTTAAACCAAATCTTTCCTAGGTTGGATTTATGACCAAAATAAGGATTATAGGATTAGGGGATGGAATTTGGGAATTTATTTGGAAATTTATTATTTGAACCAAAGTGTTTTGAATCTGTAAATACAAGAAGAGAGGGGTGACTATTTATAAGTGAGGTGAGTGACACACTTGTAATTTTTTGAAAAGATTCAATCAAACTCACATTTTTATCATGCCAAAAGAATAAAAAATAGGAAATTATTGAACCTAGAATATATAAGGTTAAAATATAGACAGAAAATAGGTTTTGTACAAGGTTGTTAGGTCATTTTTAACCCTTATATTCTTAGTTCAACTCCCGATAAATCAGTTTTTACCTTATCCACAATAACTAATTTTTACTGTTTTCACTATTAATTTTGGTAAAAAAAAGATGAATTAATAAGAAATTATAAATTATGTTTATTACAACTATGTAATACATTTTTCTAAATTAAATTCATATAAGTGGAAAAATTTAATTTAAAATTAATCCTGCAGACGCGATGAAAAAACGGATTTTTAAAGAGAAAATGTTCAAATATTTACTAAGTTTTTATATAAAAATTCAATATAAAAATGATTAAAATAAACTAAATTCGATTAATTAATATAAAAAAGAAATAATTTTACTTTAAATAAAATTCAAAATATAATTTAACAATATAAATTATTTAAACAAAAATGGAAGTTTTCAATTAATATTTAGTATTTTACACTATTTATCAAAAAATGAAACTTTTCAAAAAATTCCCAAAAAATCACCCTAAAATAATTTTGGTATTATGATTTAAAAAATGAAATTTATTTTTTTCAAATAAATTTTATAAAATTGGTAAGAATTAATTTTAAATCATGTGCGCAAAGCGCGACTAAACAATCTTTTAGAAAATTATATTTTTTCAGAAAATATTTATTTTTCTTTTAAATGATTCTTATTATATTTGTAACCAATATATAACTAATGAACCTATGTGAAATATATATTTTCATAAGTTAGTAAATCCTATTCATACCTTCCATTCCAATG
The DNA here is from genome assembly GCA_963277665.1 of Viscum album. Taxonomy (NCBI): domain Eukaryota; kingdom Viridiplantae; phylum Streptophyta; class Magnoliopsida; order Santalales; family Viscaceae; genus Viscum; species Viscum album. The sequence continues at coordinate 1,738,289,786 of OY728156.1, forward strand.
GATAGGTGATAACTTCCATATTAAATAATAATATTAATAGTATATTGTTGTTTGGTGAAACTTGATCTTTCATGTAATGCAAGATAAACTCAATGTTTCATGTAATGTAAACCATTGAAGAGATTGAATTTATTTAAAAATAAATATATCATCAAGTCTCAAAGTGTTTTATTTTATTATAATCTTAGTGTTTTGTATCATATACTCTATCTAATATAATGTTCTTATCTTATAATTTTGTGGTGTTACACCAAGGAAATAAACTCTCAATTTTTAATAAAGACATTTTATTCCTCAAAAAATATGTTTTCCTCAAAAATTATTTTTATTGATTTTTGTGAGAAAATATTATAATTAATTTTAAGAACTTTTATTAAATTTATTTTATAAAATTAAATTCATTTTTTAAATTATAATATTAAAATTAACTTAGGGTGAAATTTTGAGATTTTTATGAAATCATTGATATTTCAGAGAAAAATGAAAATTACTAATTTTTCAAATGCTGTTATTTATTTTCATCAAATAAAGTAATTTAAAAGTCCCATTATAATTTTAATTTGGTATTAAAGTGAAATATAAACCATTTTATTTATAATAGTCTAATTAATTTCATTTTAATCATTAATTTTCATGATTTTAGTGTAAGTTTATTTTTATGCTTAAAAAACGGTTTTCTACACACTTCTTTTAGGTGCATATAGTTTATCCATTTTAATTAATTAAATAACCCCTAATAAGAAAATATTTTAATGAAATGTATATATCATATATCTATTCATATTAATTTAAATCCATATAATGATGATTTCTAGTCGTAGAATTATTATAAGATCATATATTGCTTGAAAAATACATTTCCTGAAAAGAACTTTTCATTTCTTATTGCAGGTTTCATTTTAATTGTTATTCTTATATGAATTTAATTTTATTAAATAAAATATATATTTTAAATAATAATAATTAATATTCATTAATAAGGTCAACTTATTTTTTTTTTTCAAAATGAACAGTAAAAATAGTAAAAACTAATTACCACTATTAAGGTTAAAATGAGGTTTTGCGTGTTATATGTGCTTGTGTTAAAAATAATTTTACATAAACATAGTACATTTATTTTATAAATTTGATTTAATATTTATTATCATTTGTTCCAAATTATCTAATAAGTATCATTTTATTTTTACACTTAAATGATGAATTACCTAGGGTAAAAACTAGTTATCATGGTAAAAACTAAAATGGTAAAAGTGGGTAACCATAAAGGTAAAGGGAATAAAATGTTTAAATCATGTTTATTTATTTACCATGGAGGTATTTCTTGACTTTATCTTCCCACCACTCCATTATTTATCTATTTTGGAGGAACTTGGTTTGAGAGTGACTTCCCATTATTGAATAGTTTTGGATATTTACAAAAATAAAACTCCATCTCAGTTATAAAAGGGAACCTCCTCTCCTCTTTTCATATCACTTAAAAAGCCTTTTAGTTTGGCCAATACCTGACCAAATCCATTCCTTACTTCCATTACCTCATCCTATCATACTTGGTTTGATTAGAAAACCCTCTTTGGAAGGCTTTTGGTGCAAACCTAAAAGGATGTCCGAAGAAGAGGTATCTTTCTAAACCTAGCATTTTGTTTTATTTTTCTTCCACCTACTTAAAATATAATTCAACTATGATTATGTAATAAAAAAATTATATCCCATATAATTATACGTCATTATGATAATGTAATAACCTACATCCATATCATCTTCCAAATGAAACCATTGTTCGTGTGTATGGTGGACTATCGCCTTGCAAACCTATATAGTTCATTTCCCATTATCGCCACTCAGGGATGTTTATGATGATGTATTTAATATATATATATATGTTATTATTTACATATTTATCATTCTTGAAATGAAATATATCATATATTTTTTTACCTTCCCATTCACTAAGAAATGATAATGTCGTTTGTACGTACATGTGGACTACCACCTCCACGAAGTGATATGATCTATTTTTCATCACCACATCCCATGGATAATATATATAAGTGTATCTAAAAAAATAATATGGTATTCATTATATAATTATCATTATATAAATATAAAATAATACATACATTGTTTCCATCTCGGTCGTTGAAAATGGAAACATTACTCATGCATATGTACGGTCTACCGTCTCCATGATTGTAACATAGTTCATTTTTTATAACTATCATTCATTATTGGTTTTAAAAGTACAATTTATTTAGAAAAATTATTATTGTTTCATGATTATTATTATATAGATGATGAAATAATAATCTCTTTGACCTTTTTTCAACTTACCAAAGTGATTTTGGACATATGAGGTAAATAACATCAAAACGTGTACTATGAACCTAAATGATCAAGTAATTGAATATAAAATTATAATAAATAAATTGAATAATAAACACAAAAAAGTTCTTAATAATTTAAATAATTAACATAACTTTATTATTCATAAATATAAATAACGCTCGTGATATGTCCTTCTTGAGGTAAGGGATCTCTCTAAACTACATTTTTTTTGGGTTATGACCATTATTGGGAAAAAATACCTCAAGGTTCCATCTTAGTTTTTTTTGGTGATTGTATTTTTTGAAAAATACAGATGACCACGAATCATAATGGTTGGTGTTAACGAAGAAGATATTTAAGGTGGCATAGTTTCCCAATGTTTTCCAAATTTTTAGACCTCAAAATCAAGAGTTTGTTTTATGAAAAATGAAGATTTTATGAAAAGAAGTTCATATCTAGTAGTTCAAAGATCATGAATCACCATTTATAGAATTAAAATGAGGAACAAAAAATGGATAAGAAAAATAATAAAAGTAATATTTCCATATAGTAGTTCTATGAGGACCATGAAGTGCACTACGCAAACTGCGTAGGGTAAAACTATTCACGAGAGGCTCACAGTTTACGAGAGGCTCATCAGTTTGTAGGAGGTGTGTCATATGAAAAAAATGAGGTGGTGATTATGTTCACCACAAAGGGTTTTCCATTTTTGGAAGAAAACAACCACCACAAAGGATAATAGTGCTATGAATATCATATAACATAGTTCACAGTGAACACTGTGCCTCATTAAATTTTTGGGTAATTTGGATTAACGGGTTTTGAAGATCTATATACCTATATAAATACCTTTAATCAGATTATTAATAAGAGATAATTTCAATAGAAAATATCATCACTTAGGAAATAATTCAGTGAATTTTGAAGTAGTTCATGAGGGAGGATTCTGCGAAGGAGAAGAGGTTCGTGAGGGAGGATTCTACGAAGGATAAGAGTTACATGAAGAAATTTCTTAGAAGGGATTTTGTGGAGAAATATAGCTCGCAAAGGAAAAAGGATTCCATATATCATCAACCATCTACAAAGTAAAGGTAGTCCGTAAAGAAATATTAGTTTGTAGAAGTTTTTTTTGGTGAACTATATTTTGAAAAAGAGAACCTATCTTCAAAGAAGAGGCAGTTTGTGAAGGAAAGTCTGTCCAAGAAGCACTCATGCCACACGGTGAAAGGAAGTTTATGGAGGATTCAAGTCAGTTCACAGAAGACTCATGGAAGTTTACAAAGATACTAAAAATAGTTCACGAAGGCAATTTCTGTAAACTAAGAGTTTGAAGAAAAGTGTATTTCATCTATAAGGTGAAAACATTAATTAATGGAACACTTACATATGAAAGAATTTTGAGGATCACACACAAGGAGATACATTCCATGATTACCCAGTGAACAATATCATTATAATATTTTAATTATAAATAAGAAGAAGAAGATATAGGACCAGAATCATCAGATTATATTTTCAGAAGGAATTTATTCAATGCTACATTCAAGGTAGTGAAAGGAAGACTTAGCCTCTATTGGATATCCTACTAAAGAATGAGGAGATAATTACTGAGTCTACAGAAAAGATAATTCCATTCCAGTTGACTGGAAAGTGGAAGTGCTACATCCTGGTGTTTTCACAAAAGTGAAGGAGCAACCAAGAAAGAACTTCAGTAGAGAATTTACCTATAGTTGAGGATGCATTCATCAGTAATAATAAAGGGACCTAAATTTCCATAAACTGTGTGTGGATCCTTTCTAGATAAGTGAGTAAAGAAGAGGAATAATATTATTCCTTCCACTAGTAGTGATCCAAGGAAAGAGACTCAGGAAGTGACCCTTGGGAAAGTAGTGAGTTGACCCTAAACATTGTAAATGAATTGAGCCTAGGCATAGAATTTATCTATCCCGAACCTTAAAATTTGGAAGTGAGCTTTAGTATATTTGTTACATTGAAATGTTTTTTTTGTATGCTCCTCGGATGTATCCTAGTGAGGGTGAACCAAGTAAAAATCTATGTGTCAATGTTTTTTTAATGATTTACTTTCTATGCATCATCATCAGACAAAATTGGAAAGGATAAGATAAATATAAACACTAAAAATAGAAAATTAAGTGACCCTTATAATCAAGTGGTCGGGATCCAGTGGGGTAGGAATAATTTTGGAAATAATATCTATACCTTGATCCACCACCCTCTAAGGGTATCTAGACCCCTTTTAGACCTAACAATTGGTATCAGAGCATTGGTTTGTTCTATCCTATTTGTTTTCCCTGACTTGGTTTAGTTGGGTTTGAAAATTAAAGTTTTATTCTACACTTATCTCATTGGGCCATGGAAAAGGGAAGAAAAGAAGAAGAAGAATAAGTTAGGTGGTATTCCTCAGTGTAGAAGTGTCTATAGAAAAGGTGTGATTTAGTTTAAAGAAACAAAGAATGTACTGAAAAATGGTTTGGATGAATCATACAGTGAAAATATTTACTCATTCAACTAGGCTATAAGAATGAGTTAATAACTCAATATTCTAAGTGATGTGGGTACTACTGATGATGAATAAATTTCAAGGAGACCAAAATTTGAAGTTGTCTAAAAAACAAAGGAATTGGACTAGAAACTGGTAGATGAAAATAAATCTAAACATATACAGATCCAAGTGCAGAAAATTGAATTCAACATGTTAGAAGGTTTTAATAATAGACTTATTAAAGTGGACATAGATCTAAGGGATAAGAATGAATCTCAAGATGAATAATTGAAAAATATTTCCATAGAGATAGAAAAAGTAAAAGATGATGAAAAGGGATAAAAACTAAACTCAAAAGAAATTCAGAATCTAGAATCCAAAAATGATAATATTTCCACACAACTATCCAAACTGGTTCAAGAGAACATAAGGATACAATAGGAGAATGTATTCTATAATGATTCTTTTGATCATAAAAATTCTAAAATAAAATAGTAAGCTAACATGATAGATAAGATCTCCCAAGAATTGTAAGATGAGATAACTAGTGGGAATAATATCATAAGAGAACATAATAGTCAACTTGAACCAAGGGATAAGAAGATTTAAAAATTGGGAGAAGTGATAGAATCAGTCAAAAAAGAAGTGGAGTAATATAATTACGATAACAATCCCAAATTGAAGGATGATTCGCAATTACTATTTGATTATCCTTCGGCAGGTGATAGTGAAATGAAAGGAAAACATTCTACTTCAGAGGAAAAAATTAAAGGATTGTCTCTTCCCAAAGGCTATGCAGTTTGGGAAAAATTGGTATTGGATATGATGAACTCTCTCCCATGAAATATTGGAAGAGATCTATGAATAGTTTCATAAATATGAAAAATCATGTAGGTGCTGAAGACAGACCTAAAAAGGATGTTACATGAAGTAATGGAAACATGTGCTACTTCTGTGGGATGCATGGTTATATATCAAGTTTTTGTATTGAGGGATTGGAATATATTTCATATTGTGAAGACATAAATACTTCTAAAACCTGATAATTAGCATAAAAATATTCATAAATATAAAATAAGTGTCTCTCAGAAGAAGTTAGACATGAAATGATACTATTGTGGAAGACTGGGACACACCATGAGCATGTTTCATGAATCCCATGATCTCAATGTCAGAAGAATAACTATAGTTATATCAACATCTCAAATAAAAAATGATGACATGAGGTATGTGTTTAATGAAAGATGTTTTATATGTGCTAATCATAGGAATTTGGAAATAAATTGTATTAGGAAGAAATAAGGGAAGGAAAAGGCACCCAGAAGGAGATCCCCAAATCTAATAGTGTATAAATAAAAATCCTATATTGGAAGAAAAAATGTTAAGTTGGAAATATGTTTATAGCTTCAGGAGAAACACAAGGATGCCAACAAAAGGTGTATCAATCAAATCCTCTGTTACACTCACAAAAGATCTCTTGGAAATAATGTGAACAAACCTGGAAGAAAAATGGAGCAGTTACTCTATTTGTGAGTAAGAAGAATATACATTCAGTGAAGGACCCACCATTAGAAAGAAATAGTGTGGTGAGTCGGATAACTGATAAAAGAAAAATGAATAAATAATGTCTCGAAAAAATCTCATGTCATGCCACATGGTGATAGGTGAATTCATAAGAAAGATCTCTCTAATGGAGGAAGAAGCAAGAGCATATGATCAGTGGATAGATTCTTACTTAGAGAAAGAACCATGAAAAATGGAATTTTGGTGTAGGATCAAAGAAGAAAATTTGTACTAGTGCATTTAAACCCCACATTTTGAAAAAGACCAAGCCTATAGAATCTGCATATCAGAATAATACTGAGCATATGGGTAAATAATTTCTAGTTATATGGATGGATTATTTAAATTTGGCCAGGTAATTGGAGTAAACACAAAAATAGTATAGTGATTTGCAAGAATGTATCAAAGGGTTGATCCATCAGGATGAACCAAAATACTCTTCTTGTGGATTCCATAGGTTTCCATCTTCCTATTTGTTTAAATTCTATTAAGTAATGTTCAAGTGTCTTAGGTTTTAGGGGATATATAATCCAAGGGGAAGTTTCATCAAAAGATGTAAATTGGTGATGTAATGTGCTCTAGAGTGTCAAATGATTCAAATCAGTGACTAGATCTGATGAAGAAATATAGAAAAATTTTATGAAATGATTTAATAGTATATGACTTCTTGAGATGTATGGAAGTATTTGAGCTAATTTGACCATGATGGTGTTATTAACTTTATCTCTTGTTTCCTACACTGAGTTCCAACTCAGTAGGTTTAGTAGTTTTGTTGATGGATCATTACTAAGGGGTAAACTTACCCATTGAAAATATTATTGAAGTATGGAACAACTGGAAGATGATATTGAGCTAGATACATTTCTCAAACCTAAAGTCACATATAGAGAAATGATGCTAGAGAAGAAAAATTCTTATAGGTCAACAGTGGGCCTAACAGCAGGAAGAGTTGCATATCATAGGAGGAGAATTCTATCTCCTAATCACATGAAAGGTCTCAATGGTATAGAAAGGAATTTTTTTTATGTTTTCTGAAATAAATAATACCAATAGGGGAATAAGCAACAACATTCATGTATTTCATTATTATCTATTTTTTTATAACAAAATGGTATAAGATGACTATTTTCATGATACCAAGAAGCTGTGAGATAAGACTAAAAATGATTTTCAAGAATTGGTCTCCCCATTCTAAAGAATAATTCAATATCTAGATTCAGATTAATAATTTAAATAGTTTGAAATCTGGAGGTTTTCAAGGAAGTATGGTGGAAAGAACACGATGTGATATATCTTCATTTGACAAGAGAGTCCTATGAAGAATTGAGGAAATTCATGCTCTAATAATCTATGGAACTAAGTGAGTGACATGGAAATAATTGAAGTTTATTGTCTTAAACTCTTGTTTCTTACAAAGAGTTATTACTCAGTATGCTTAGAGGATCTTTTAATGACCTAGTTCCAAGTGGTAATTTCACTTGCTGAAAATCTTATAGCAGTGTGAAGCTATAAAGAAGATTATGACTTGGACTATGAAAAGTGATAAAATAACCAAAGTTTCATTCTGAAGTTGATAAATAGAGTCAAGGGTGAACTTGAATATTATTGAAATGGTATGGTGGTGTTAGGATGTCAACCTACGGAATATGTATAAGTGCATAACCAAATAGAAGAATAACTTCCATTCATCTGGATTTCAGTATCTAAAAGAATAATGTGTGCCCCTCATGATTTTTTAAATTTTCAAAAGTCAGACGAACGAAGATAATTGACTAAGGGGGAGTAAATTTTTAAATGAAGGCATCCCCTATTGAATTCTATGAGAAAGGGGAACATTGAAGTGAATTATATTATTGGTATTAATTGCGATAATTCATGTTATATAAATATTATAAAAAATCTAGTCCATCACTCAAGAAAAAATTACATTGAAATAAAATTTCAATTCATCATGAAGATGTGAAGCATGGGCTTGAGAAGTTAGAGTATGTGCCTAAAAAACTACAGGTTATGAACATTTTGATGAAGTCCTTACCCAAAGAGGTGTTTGAACAACATCTACCAACTCTTATAGTTTAGTCAACTTCCCACACTTGAAAAAGTGTGATTATGGTACCCCCTCTCCCTGATGTATGGTGTGTTTTCCCTAATGTATTGATATGTGTTATTTACCCTAGTGTAGACCACAATGAAGTGACCTTCGATCTCGTTGACAAAGTGGGAGAAATTGTGGATATAAAAGGGGAGAAAATATATTAATCAACACAGAGGAGAAGCTGATAGGGGGAGCTTTAAATCTGATGATACTAGAGACGACCAGTCAAAGATGATATATCATGAATGATGAGGTTCATGATGAAATAAGCTGAAAGGTTTTGGAATGAAAAGTTTCATTGAAGAAATTTTCATGCTACTCTTGTTTCTCACACCAAACATGGATCATGTGGACTTAGAGTGTGTGTTGAGAAAATATTTGATCGCTATCTTAATCACAATAATTGAATGCTGGTAAAATATGGGAGAAGCTTTAATGAGGTATAAAAAATGTGTAGAGTTTTCAAAAAACCCAAAGGGGGAGACTGTTGGTCAAAAATACCTCAAGATGCCATCTCAGTGTTTTTGGGGTGATTGGGTTTGTTTAAAAAATAGATGACCATAAATTAGAATGGTTGGTGTTTATGAAGTAGATATTTAATGTAGTGCACTTTCATAGTATTTTCTAATTTTTTGGGCCTCAAAATCGAGAGTTTATTTTATAGAAAATGAAGGTTTTTTACAAAGGAGTTTTCAGCTAGAAGTTTTCATACTATGAAGCGTAGTTCGTGGACCACAATGGAGGAACAAAGAATCAAGAAGGAAAACCAGCAAAGGAATATTTATTCATAACAGCATTATGTGGACCGTAGAGCATGCTATACAGACCACATAAGGAAAAAAAATTCATGGGAGGATCATCAGTTCATGGAAGACATTTCATTTTCAGAAATGAGGAGATGATTATGGATGCTGTAAATAGTTTTCCATTTGTAGAAGACAACGACCGCCTCAAAGGATAATGTTGCTATGAGGACCGTATAAAATAGTCTGTAGTGAAGGCTATATTGAATTGAAGTTTTGGGTATTTCAGATTATTGGGTTTTTCAGATCTATTTTCCTATATAAATACCCGTAATTAGATCATTAAGGAGAGTGAATTTCATTAGAAAATACCATCACTCCATGAAGAATTCAGTGAATTTTGAAGTAGTTTTCAAGGGAGGATTTCATGAAGGAGAAGAGGTTCTCAAGGGAGGATTCTTCAAAGGAGAAGAGTTCTGCAAATATAGTTCACAAAAGGGGTTTTGTAGATCACTATAGCTCATAAAGGAAAAGGAGTTCGTAGAGAATCATCCATCCATGAAGTGAAGGTAGTCTGAAAAGCAAGCTTAGTTCACATAAGTTGTTTGTGGGACAATGTAGTCTATAAAGGAGAAACTGTATGTGAATCAGAGGCAGTTTTTGAAGGAAAGGTTGTCCGTTAAGTACTCACACCACGAGGTTCAAGGAAGTTTGTGAAGGATTCAAGGTAGTTCATATAGGATTCAGGGAAGTTCATAAAGAGACTAAAAATAGTTCGTGAAGGCACTTTCTACAAACTAACTATTTTCGAAAAAGTGTATTTCATCTACAAGGTGAAAAAAAGAATTCATGGAACACTTACATGTTAAAATATTTTTAGGATCTCATGAAAGGAGACATGTGACAAGATTACTTAGTGAATAGTATCATTGTCATATCTTAATTCCGAAGAAGAAGAAAAAGATAGAGGATTTGCATCATCAGACTATATTTTTAGAAGGAGTTTATTAACTGCTACATTCAAGGTAGTGAAAGGAAAACTTTTAATCCATTGAAGATCCTTCTAAATAATGAGGAGGTAATTGATGAGTCTACAACAAAGATAAGTCCATTATAGTTGATTGGAAAGTGGAAGTGCTGTATCCAGGTGTTTTCACAGAAGTAAAGGATTATCCCAGAAATAACTTCAACAAAGCATCTACCTACAGTTGAGGATGCATTAATTAGTGATAATGAAGGTACCTACATTTCCATAAACTATGTGAGGATCCTTTCTAGAGTAGTGAAAAAAGTAAGAGGAAGAATATGATCCTTTCCACTGGCAGTGATCAAAATAAATAGACTCAGTGAGTGACCCTTGGGAAGGTAGTGGGATGACCCTAAAAATTGTAAAGTCATTGAGCCTAGGAATAGAAATTATCTAGCCTAAACCTTGTAATTTGGCAGTAATCCTTAGTGGATTTGATACATCAGCACATTTCCATTGTATTCTCCTTGGATGTAGCCCAGTGAGGGAAAACCAAGTAAAAATATATGTGTCTATTGATTTATTTACTGATTTACTTTCCATGCATCATCATTAGAAAAATTTGTAAAGGATAAGATAAATATAAATACTAAACTGAGAAAATTAAGTGACCCTTATAACGAAGAGGTCAAGATCCAACGGGGAAGAAATAATTTTGGAAAGAGTATCCATACCCTGATTCATCCCCCCTCTTAGGGTATTTAGGTCCCTTTTAGACCTAACAAACATTATCTCTTTAACTCACTTTATCTATCTATTTAATGTTATAGAATGATTTAAAATTATGTATATATGTCTCTCATATATATACCTATCTATTTCTACCTTTGATGACACTTTCCTTATGATCATTTCAAAAATTTATTTTTTAAGAAACCTATTTTGATTATGATATGAGGCAAGATTATGAAATCCATTTTATTTATATAGGTAATTATTATGTTATTGTTTTATGATTGATTTAATTTTTTGTGGCACAAATAATTGTGAACATGTTATTATGGGTGTGTCTAGATAGTGCTCCATGCATTGGGTATATATTTTTTATGATGAGACATTATGTATGGAATTAAGGAGTAAACCTAATGCATTATGGGACTTTGTCCACCATGTGATATTGTCTAAGAAGTTACCCTTGAGTAATGTTTATGTCAGGTTATATGTTACTAACACATTTACTATGTTACTATGATCTTATGACATCATGTTATTTATATTATGCTTTTACGTGATTAATCATCATCCTTATTTTTCATGATATCATGTTATACCTTTGACTCACATGTTATGTTTCATTATCATGTTTATTCCATTACTAGATTTTTTGGATAACCCCTTAATTTTATAAATTCCAAAGGATATCCTATATAGTTTTAGAAGCTCAAATGGATTTATGATCCCATTATGTAGAATAAAATAAGGATGTTAGGTTTTAGTTTCTTTACAATGTATTATAAACCTAGTATTATACATCAGGCCTCAAAATCCTTATTTTGTATAAATGGATATTTATGTTAAAAATAATGAAATAATATTTATAAAATTATTGGTTTGATATAGTTGGTATCAAACCCAATTTAAAGTTATTTTTTTGGATTAGAAATAGAATAATTTAGTGAGAACCCCAGTGATAAGTATAAGTATAAAAAAATATCCTAGAATTTTGGTAAAGTATAGATTGAGTAATTTTTGAGCAATTAAATCTCTATATGGATACTATAAGTGGATGTGGCTCTAGAACAGTTGTAAATAAGGGTAATAAACCTGAAAAGGGAACATTGGTCTTTGACTCAATCGTCAACTAGTGCACGACAAAAAGGACTTTCTGCACACCTAGTTTGAAACTCCTGGAGGATATTCTTTGGAAATTCACAAACTCTTTATGAACCATTATGAAGGAGTTGAACAAATTGTTAGTTTAGAAAAACTAATAAGAAAAATTACCATAGATAACCTATATTAAAGCCTAGATACTCATAAGTTAGGATATACTTATCATTTATAAGCTATTCCTTCTAAGTTTATAAGTTACCCTTTTGTATGTTAATATATTATCATCTTGTTTTTTTATTCTTTTTATTTAATGGTTATAAATAGAAGAAAACATGATAAAAACTAATATGATAGGCAATGCGATGATTTACACAATGATATTCCTAACCTTATGGGAACAGAAGCTGAGAACTTCATGGTAGTATGAGCTCAACTATCTCAAGTTATGAATAATAACTTGAATTATGCGGAATGGACTCTTCCTTCTAAGAAAGAGAAAGTTTCAGTCAAGTATTTTATGTAATAAAGTACTCATACCTTTAATCAATATTATGATATCCTCATCATGGAAAAATGTATTAACTCCATTGAGAATATATTCTCTTTCCTCCAATACATGGATCAAGAGAAAGTTGTGATGATTGTTTATCACATTGAGGGAGAAGTCAACCAGTGGTGGAAAATGATCAAGAACACATAGTCTAAAGATCATATTGATTCCATGTAATGGAAAAAATTCAATAAAATATTCTTCAATAAATATTTTCCATGAAATATCCATATTAAAATAGATAGGGAGGGACTGAGGCAAAATGAAGATGAGTTGATTGAGGCATATGAGGAAAACTTCATAAGGCTTTCATGATATGCCTCTGACATTTTCATCAACATTGAAAGTAAGGTGGAACCTTTATTTAGTGGGTTAAAGCCAAGTATATGAAAATAATTAGTGTTTTAGGACTTTGAAATATATGAAAATATTGTTTTTTGTGCCCTCAAAAGCTGAGATGAAGATCAGTGACTCTTAGTGGTCTCATGAGATTGGAGATGAAATAAAATAAAATAGAGTTTTGTTTGGGAGTATCAAAAAATAAATATCATGGAGGAAAGAAAAAAAACCCACATGATAAAGGTTTGGAAAGAAACACCCTCGAAACTATCTCATGGGAACCAGAAGATGTTTTAAATGTGAAAAAGAGGGGAATCTGGATAATAAGTGGCAAAGGGAAATGAAGAAACTCAATAATGTGAAAGAAGAAAATAAGGTTTAGATCAACACTAATCCTATGGTGTAGTTTTTCAACTTCAAGTAACATGAGCATTATGCAAACCAATTCCCTAGGCTAAGTGTTGTTAGAGACAATCAATACAACAACCACTAAGGCCTAGAGATCATGGAAGGGAATATGCTATCATTACTGCTGAGGTGGATCCCAACAATGATGTGGTGAAAGGTAACCTATTTATTCATTAAATAATATAAAATATACTATTTGATTCTACTTCTATGCATTATTTCATATCTTGAAAGTTTAGTAGAACTATTCAAGCACCACCTCAAAACACAGGGGTTGAGCTATATATGAGAATAAAAAATGATGAAATTATTACATCCCAAGTATATAACTCCTCACTCGTCAATTTTTGGAGACCAAATCTTCCAAAAATATCATATTACTTCCTTTAGTTGTGTTCGATTCTATATTGGTGATGGATTTTTTATCCTTTTATAAATCCAACATTAACCATCAAGAGAGGGAGATCACTCTACACATCCCAAGTCATCCTATAATTATGTACAAGTGTAAGGAGTAGGATGAATATCCCATGAAATATTATGTTAAATAATGTATATTCTTCCCTTATGAGAAAACATATGTTTCCCAAATGATTGATACAAAATAGAGAATCATGCTTGAAGAAATTCCCATTATAAGGGATTATACTGATGTATTCCCCAAAGAGTTGTCTGGAATTCCTCTTGACTGAGAGGTAGAGTTCTAAATTGAAATTATAACTATATATCTTCCTCTATTGAAGAATCCTTATAGAATAACCATCATTGATTTGGAAGAGATGAAAAAGTAGTTAAAAGAGAATCTATAAAAGGGGTTTATACATCTAATTTCTTTACCTTGGGGTGCGCTGGTCCTCTTTATCAAGAAGAAGGATGAGTCAATGCGCCTCAACATTGATCATCATGCACTCAAAAAAATCATTATAAAGATAAATTATCCCCTACAATGGATATATGACTTGTTCAATAAACTATATGGGGCCCATTACTTCTTTAAAGTGGAACTTTAGTCAGGATATCATGAATTAAAGGTGAATAAGGAAGATATTCCCAAAACTACCTTTCAAACACAGTATGAAAAATATGAGTTCATAGTGATACCCTTCAGACTCAATAATTTTCTTTCAATATTTATATATTTAATGAATAGTATTTAGAGATTACCTTGATAAATTTGTGGTAGTATTTATAGATGATATTATGATATACACCAAATGCATGGAGGTGTATGAGGAGTATTTGAGTACTATGCTAAAAGACTTTTCAAAAGGATAATATATATTAAAAGTATATTAAATGTTATTTCTTGATGAATGAAGTATCATTCTAGGAGAATATTATTGTAGGAAAAGGGATATCTATGGACCCTTCAAAGACAAAGGCAAATGAAAAGTGGAACATAATAATATATGTAATAGAGATCCATAGTTTCCTTAGACTAGCTATATACCACCGATGATTTTTGAGAAAATTATCATGATTTAAAAACCTACTAACCAAGATAAATCATAAGGGGGTTAATTTTGTATGGAATAGTGAATGTGAATAGAGCTTCATGGAGTTAAAAAAGAGGCTTATCACTACCATTCATCATATTTCCCTCAATTGGGGAACTTTTTTTTGGTATATAGTGATGCTTAAAAGAAGGGATTGGGTTGTGTACTGATACAAAATGATAAATTGATAGAATATACCTCAAGGAAATTGAAATTTCCTGAGTATAACTATCCAAAACATGATCTAGATTTGACTGTAGTGATCTTTGCATTGAAAATATGGAGATATTAAATTTTTGTGGAGAAGTGTGAAATATATATTGATCATAAGAGGCTCAAATATATATTCACACAAAAGAAGATTAATATGAACTATTGAAGATGGTTAGATCTGATTAAGTACTATGAATACTCAATCCATCACTAACCTGGGAAATAAAACAAATTGGTAGATTCTCTAAGTATAAAGGATCCAAAAATCTTATCACGAATAATATTTGTGAAGGATCCAATCTTCTAATACTTGAAAAGGATGGACATAAGAACCATTAAGGAAGGAATACCATCATTACATTATCAAATGATTACACAACCATCCCTTATATATAATTTAAATGATTATTAAAGAGATGATGTGTAAATTTATAAAAAGGTGGAATCATAAGAAAAGGGAAATCCTAAGAGTTAAAAATTGATGAAGAAAGAGTTATAAGATTTGGGTCATGATTATGTGTACCATAAAATCCTAATATTAAGAAAGAGTTGTTGAAGTATGCACATAACCCATCCTTATCCATCCACCCAAGGAGTAAAAAGATGTATTAAGATCTATGAGAGCACTATTGGTGGGAAAATATGAAGAAGGAGGTCACAGAATATACATCAAAGTGTCTCGTATGTTAGTAAGTGTACGTTTAAAGGAAAAAGTCTAAGGGGATGATGCAACCATTACCCATACCTATATAGATATTGGAAAACATCAACATAGACTTTATCATCGGTCTTATAAAGAAATAATGCCATATAGGTTGTGGTGGATTGTATTACAAAAACTTATCACTTAATTTAAATTTTATAGGACTTCTCACTTAATAAAATTGCAAGTATATACATCAGAGAGGCGGTGAGGCTTCATGGGACACCACTCTTTATTTTATCTTTACTGAGATATAATATTTACTTCCAAATTCTAGAAGATACCCCAATATAATATAAATATTGAGTTGAAATTTAGTATGTATTATCACCCCAAAACTGATGTCCAATATCAGTAGACTATTTAAAATTTTAAATACATATTGAGATTATGTTTTATTGACTTTGAATAAGGATGTTATCAACATCTTTATTTAGTCAAGTTCTCATACAATAACAGTTTTTACTCAAGCATCCAAATGGCTTCGTATGAAGCCATTTATAAAAATTTATGTAGAAAAACATTGTTTTGGGATAAAGTTGATGAAGAAAAGATTTTGGGACCAAAAATGGTTGAGGAGATGGTAGAAAAGGTAAATACTATTCAACAAAACATTGTGACTGCTTAGAGTCGACAGAAGAGTTATGCTGACAATGGTCGATGAGACCTGGAGTTTGAGGTTGGGGATAAAGTTTTTATCTGTATATCTATATGGAAGAGTCATGATATTTGGGAATAAGGGAAAGATATTCCCCAAGTACATCAACCCCTTTGATATTCTTGACCACATAAGAGATATGGATTATCAAATATCACTCCCACGAACCCTTTATCAAGTAAACAGTGTATTATATGTTTCCCTATTAAAGTACATATCAGATCCCTCACATGTAAAAAATTAAGAAGAGGTACATCTAAAAAATTATCTCTCTTATGAGGAGTATCCTATGAAGATCTTGTACTATATAGAAAAGTTTTATACAACAAGAAATCTCACCTGGTTAAAGTACTATAGTGAAACCACAAATATGAAGAGGAAACCTTGGAATGAGAGGAATCCATGACATAAAAGTACCACACATATTTTTATCTTAGTATGTAACAATAAATTTGAAAGGGAAAATTAATTTAGGTGGGAGAACGTAGAACCCCAATATTTTTAAAAATAAAACCATGTTTGATAGTGTATACGAAACACAACACCGAGCCAAAATAAAACATGATTATTTAAATATGATAGTTATAAGACAATAGTTAAATTTGTAGGTATGAATAGGATTAAATGATTTATGAAATATATATAAAGGTCTTAATAAATATAAATTTATTGATAAATTCCAATTAAATAATCACTGAATTTTTAATGAAGACATTTTATTCTTCAAAAAATAAGTTTTCTTAAAATATGATTTTTATTTCTTTTTTGTGAGAGAATATTATAATTCAATTTGGGAAATTTTAGAAAATTTATTTTATAAAATTAAATTATTTTTTAAATAAACATATAAAAAATCACTTAGGATGAAATTTTGGTATTTTTTTGAAATGATTAATTTTTTAGTGAATAGTGAAAATTAACGACTTTTCACATGTTGTCATTTATTTTCATTAAATAAAGTAATTTAAAAGTCTCATTATATTTTATATTTGGTATTAAAGTGACATATTAACCATTTTATTTATAATAATATAATTAATTACATTTTAATCAGAAATTTTCATGATTTTATTATCATATTATTTTTATGTTTAAAAACACGTTTATCTGGAAACTGTTTTTTGGTGCATAAATTTATCCATTTTAATTAATTAAAATGAACCCTAATAAGAAAATATTTGAATGAAATTTATATATTATATATATATTCACATTAATTTAAATCCATATAATGATTATTTCTATTCATAGAGTAAATATAAGATCATCTATTACTTGAAACATGCATTTCCTGAAAAACAACTTTTCATCGCATTTTACAGGTTTAATTTTAATTCTAAAACTTATATGAATTAAATTTGATAAAATGGAATACATATTTTAAATCATAATAATTAATATTAGTTAATAATTTCAACTTAATTTTTGTTCATAATGAATAGTTAAAACAGTAAAAATAAATTGCCACAGTTAAGGTTAAAATGAGGTTTTACGCGTTACATGTGCTTGTGTTAAAAGTAATTTACCTTACACATAGGATTTTTATTTGATAATTTGGATTTAATATTTAGTATCATTGGGTATAAATTATAAAATAATGACCATTTTATTTTTAGGATTAAAGGACGAATTACCTAGGGTAAAAACTAGTTATCATAGTGAAAACTAAAATGGTAAAAGTGAGTAACCATAAAGGTAAAGTAAAAAATATGTTTAAAAAATGTTTATTTTTTTTTATTTTTTAGGTTTTATTGAAATTATATTCTATAAAATCCATTATTTATTCATTTTGGATTCACTTCATTTGGGAGTGACTTCCCATTATTGAATGATTTTAGGTAATTACAAAAACGCCACTCCTTCTCACTTATAAAAGAAAACCTCATATCATCTTTTCATCACACTTAAAAATCCATTTTGTTTGTATAATTAATTATCAAATACAGTACTTAATTACCTTAACTAATCTTATAATCCTTTTTTTGATTAGAAAACCCTCCATGGAATGTTTTTTGGTGCAAACCTAAAGAGGTTGTCTGAATAAGTGGTATCGTACTTAATTTAACATTTTGTTTTATTTTTCTTCAAATTATTTCAAATATTACTCAACTATGATGATATAATAACATAATTATCTTCCATATACTTATATTTTATTGGAATAAACTACATCCATACCCTCTTCTATCAAATGGGAAAATAAACCATCATTCGTGTTTACGGTGGGCCACCGCCTCACAAATCGACATGATTCATTTTTCATCACCGCATCAAATGGATAATATATATAAGTGTATATAAAGAAATAATATGTTATTTATGATATAATTATTATTATTAAAAGATAAAATGATACTTAATTTCTTTCCATCATGATTATTGAAAATAGAAACGTTACTCATGCGTACGTACGACCTACCATCTCAATGATTGTAACATAGTTCATTTTCAATAACCATAATTCATGATTGGTTTTACAAGTATAATTTATGTATACAAATGATAATTATTTCATTATTTATATTCTATAGATAATTAAATAATAATAACTTTGACCTTAGTTAACTTACCAAAGTGATTTTGGACATATGGTCCAAATATCGTCAAAACATCAAACACGAACCTAAATGATTAAGTAATTGAATATAAAATGATAATAAATAAAATAAAAGTAATAATAACTTGAAAAATGTTCTTAAGAAATAAAATAATTAACATAAGTTTATTATTTATGAAGATAAAAGGAACGTGTCAAGTCAGGTTTGAGGTAAGGGATCTCTCTAAACTACCATTTTCTTTGGGTTATAAACGTTCTCTCTATAAATCAATTTTTTTTATCTATTTAATGTTATGGAATGAATATAAATTATATAAATATATGTATATAAAATATATACCTATCTATTTCTCCCTTCCTTTGATGGGTTAATATATTCCTTATGATCATTTCTCAAATGTATTCTTTAAGAAATCTATTTTGATTTTGATATGAGGAAAGATTAAGAAACCCATTTTATTTGTATGGTTAATTCTTCTGTTTATGCATTATGATTGATTTTATTTTTTTGGAACATATAATCATGAACATTTTATTATGTGTGTGCCCATATAGTTCTCTAATGTATTAGGTAAAACTTTGGTCTCATGATACGTTATGTATGGGATTAGGGAGTAAACCTAATTTATCATGGGACTTTTTACACCATGTGATATTATCTAGGTAGTTATCCTTGACTCATTTTTGTTTCATGTTTTATGTTAATTCCACATTTAATATGTTTTTATGATCTTATGACATCATGTTCTCTAATTTATTCTTTCTTATTATTACTCACAAGCCTTCTATTTTATGATGTCATGTTATGCATTTGGCTCACACATTATGTTTCCTTATAATGTTAATTCACTTACTAGATTTTTTATCTCACTTATTTATTTTATACATTCCTCAGGTTATCCTATGTATTTTTAGAAGATCAAATGGATTTAGGATATCATTATGGAGAATAAAATAATGATATCATTTTTTAGTTTTCTTTGATGTATTATGAACTTAGTATTCCAAATACACTAGGCTTCACAAACCTTATTTTGTGTTAATGTATATTTATGTTAATGTGTAAAAGTCTTAAGTCTCTATATGGAGACTTGTAGTTTCACTAAAAAACAAGGTATTTATGCAATCATGATGATCTGTGTGACAAATTTTAAAATTATTTTACATAATACAGTGTTTTATTTATGACTGATGATTCTATAATAGAGTTAATGAATTGATGATTTCCAAGAAATAGTTATGTAATTTTGTATGTGATTCTATCTACATCACAGTGGGTTTACTAAATGGTAGGAAAGCATGTTCTTATATATGTGAGTATGTATTCTGTTATGATATTACATTATGATATTATTTTAAGCCTAATTATATCATTTATTTTAAAACATTATTTTTTCACATCTCCAATGCTTTATCTATCTACATTTTTCAAATCTTATATATATTATTTTATACACATATTATACTTTATTTTGATTAAGAATTCATAAGTATGTTTTTACTGAATTTTTTTGGTGATTTTTTATTTGTATCATAAAATGAAAAATATAAAGCATGGCTAGTAACATCCTGGATCTGGGTGCTACACAATGGGTGCCCTGAACCCGGTTGGTCACATGAACTCAAGTGAATTTCCCCAAATTCCAAATGCTACCGACTAGTAGCGAGGGACTAAGACTGATAGTGGGGAAACTATGCCCTCATTTGTCAAAGTGTAGCGCAGCGGAACAAAATATAAACATACAAAAGCGGAAGCAGTAAACAATATAGACCTGAAATGGACAAAAGAATTGAAGTAAAAGATAACCAACAATCATATATGATGATGATGCAATATGTCTCTAATTCTAAGAAAGCATCTAAAATAGGATACACTAAAATCTGATACAATACAACATAAGGTACAAAGTACTACAAAACAAAACCAAAACAGTGCAATAGGAACGCAGTAGCATCGCAAGCCTAAGCTCGGTCCCATGATCTCTTACTCCTCTGCAACAATCATGTACCTGAGTAGGGGCTCTTTCCCTTATCGACACCTGTAGCAATATAATTTGTTTGGGCCCAAGACATGACCCAAATAGGGTGTGAGAAATAAATCTCAGTAGGCAACCACCGAAGGCCCGTGCCCAACTGTTAGTGAAAATGTGCAGCAACAGTGTGCAATAATAAAATGCAGTAAACTAGAAAGTACTCAAAAGTAACCATACCTACCAGTTACATTTCCATTTTAATAATTATTTAACAATTCATATAATTAAATTATGAGTTTTCTGAGAATCAGCCGCGACCGAAAATCTCCTATACCAGTGCCACAATAGAAACTACAACATGCTATCTAATAAGTAAAAGATATTAATAATACCAAGCCTGTGATTTAGCTTGGCAGGTACAACATAAGAAATCATCACAGTGAATATTCAAGTAAACATTGTCCTCATACATGTAAGTCCTTTCCCTTAGGAAAAAAGAAACAAAACCCTCAGGTGACTGCCCTCAGGAATAACGAATATTTCCCTTAGGATAAACAGAACCTTACCTCAATCTAAACAGAACCTTTCCCTCATGCTAAATAGAACCTTGCCCTCAGGATAAAAAGAACCTTGCCCTTAGTCTAAACAGAACCTTTCCCTCAGGCATTCCATAAGCAAGCAATTTATATATATTTCCTCTCAAGAAAACTCAAAATATGCTATAATCATGTCATGACCATGGGTATCCTAGCCAAATGGCTAAACAAGGTAAACGCATCCTCAGGGTGGCCCTAGATCAAAGCAACTATCCCAAACAATAGGTTATACTCATTTATTAGATTACCTATGCAATTATAGGTATCTCAATAGTCAATGTCTTAGCCATACGACACCCCGAACATGGGCGCGTGGCACAACGGTACACAAAAACAACTCGACAGTTGTAATTAAACACAAGACCACCTACCTCGATCTCCTATGGTTGATATACGTGAAAGTCGCCTCCCGAAACAACCAAGAACGATGTATATCTGAGATAAATGATTATCTGTTCAAACCTAAATAACTTCCCTTAGGGAAAGAATTGGGAGGAAAGGTTCAAGAAGATGGAATACCTTACCCGTGCGGTTCAAACAAGACCAACAACAGAAGAATCGGAGCCCTAATGAGTGACCGAGAGCTACTTCAAGTCTCGGCCTCCTCTCACACTGCTCCTAGTGAGCCCTATGCCTCCTCTACCGAATGAGGAGGCTAATGCCTGTTTTTAATGAAAAAACATAACTACAAGGCATGTACTCTCAAGTACACGACGTGTAATTTCCTTTTAAATTGTTCCTCTGGAATCTACTTTCCACCGCCCCACTTTTTATCTACCGACTGATTACACTGTGTGTATTACTAAGTACACGATGTGTAGTTAGTTTTTACACCCTTAATCACTGAGAAACCTACACTCCCTATATTCTCATCCCACACAACCAAAAGTAGACGGCGTGTGTACAAAAGTACACGGTGTGTAGTTAGTTTTTACACCCAAGCCTATAAACCCTGTATTCTCATCCCACACAGCCAAAGTACATGGTGTGTGTACAAAAGTACATTTCATGTACCCATAAGTTTGGGATTTTTCCCACATTTTCATTGTTTTCTCAAAAACACTTAATGAAAAGGAAAAGAAGAAACCCGCACCTCAAGAATAAGAACCAGATTCTTACAAACTTCCCCCTTAAAACAATTCATCCCTGAATTTCCCTTCCAAGGGTGGTGAAGATAAAACTGGGAACAATTCTGGCCACTGAGCACGTACATCGGTCTCCCACTCCCAGGTTTCGTTTTGAACTCAGCCATGATGCCATAACACCTGTACGAGAGGAACTGACCGACCTCATAGAACCTTCATGCTCCTATCAACAATACGAATCAGATGATTCTCAAAGGATGCATTAACCTAAAGTTCAACCTCCTCGGGTTGAAAAACATGAGACAGTTCTGAGTGATAACGGTGCAACTGAGATACGTGGAAGACGTCGTGCATGTCCCGATACCTCTATGGTAACTGCAACTGATAGGAAACCAGCCCAACTCTCTCTAGAATCTCAAACGGCCCTACATACCTCGGTGAAAGTTTACATTGTCTCCTGATCCACCTCTGTCCCAACCTCAATGAAATATGTAAGAAGACCTGATCCCCGACCATGAACTCCAAGGTTCATCTGTGGAAATCAACATAATATTTTTGACGAGACTATGCAGTATCCATCCACTTCCGAATCAACTAGACCTGCTTTGAAGTCTTCTGCACGAGACGTGGTCCTAGTAAAGCTGCCTCACCTGCCTCCAACCAGCACAAGGGTAATCGGCATGGCCTACCATATAAATCCTCGTAAGGTGCCATCTCAATAGTTGCCTAAAAACTAATATTATAGGAAAACTCGACCAGGGGTATGTGCTTCTCCCAAGAGCCCCCAAAGTCCAGGATGCATGCATGTAACATGTCCTCTAGCACCTGTATTGTACGCTCTGACTGGCCATTGGTCTGAGGGTGGTAAGCTGTGCTCAGAAGCACCTGTGTACCCAGTGCCCTCTGAAAACTCTTCCAGAAACAAGACGTAAAACGAGTGTCCCTATATGAAACAATAGAATGAGGGACCCCATGAAGACGTACTACCTCTCAGATATACAACTTACAGATATCATCAACACCGAAGGTCTCCTTGATCGGAAAAAAGTGAGCTACCTTCGTAAGTCTGTCCACAATAACCCATACAACATCATTGTCTCGAGGTGACCTCGGCAACCCGGTCATGAAGTCCATCGTGACATCATCCCATTTCCACTCTGGAATGGGTAACTGTTGTAATAGTCCGACTAGCCTTTGATGCTCCGCCTTCACCTGCTGACAGGTGGAACATCTAGTAACAAAACCAACTACCTCTCTTTTCATACCCGGTCACCAATATTAATGTCTCAATTCATGGTACATTTTGGTAACTCTAGGATGCACTGCCCAAGATGAAGCATGAAATTACCGCATCAAATCCTCGCGTATATCCCCTAGAACCCACACTCGTCCATGGATATGCAATACCTCGTCATCACCTATCGTCCAAACAGGAGGAGGGTCCTCACTTGCCACCGACTCCCGTAGAACTAGGCCTTCTGAATATGATAGTTGTCTCATCCTCACTCTATCTAGGAGGGTAGAAGTCACAGTTAAGGATGAAAGATAGGTTCGCCCGTAACTATTGTGCACCTCTAAATAAATCTCATAGAACAAAGCCATAAGCTGCCACTCACCATTGGCCTCCTGCACTACCTATATCTGAGTCTTTCTACTCAGTGCATCAGCTACCGAGTTACCCTTACCAGGTGTATAGGCAAGCTCAAAGTCTAAGGACTGAAGGTATTCAACCCACCTTCGCCGTCTCAAATTCAATTCACACTGGGTAATGATGTATTTGAGAATTTTGTGGTCCGTAAACACCATAAAATGTTCTCCCAATAGATAATTTCTCCAACAACATAACACATAAACAACTGCAACCAACTCGATATCATGCATCAGGTAATTCCTCTCATATGGCCTCAACTACCGAGACCCGCACACAACTACTCGATCACCCTACATCAACACTACTCCCAGCCCAATACCTGATGCATCACAGTAAATTGTATAGCTCTTTCCTTGCTATAGAAGTATCAGGACTAGTGCTAATGTCAAACTTCCCTTTAACTTCTGAAAGGCTATCTCGTAAGCTTCTAACCAAACGAACTTCATACCCTTCTTAGTCAAACCCATCAACGACGCTGCTAAGCAGGAGAAGTACTATATAAAGCACCTGTAGTAACCATCCATCCCCAATAAACTCCGTATTTCAAATACATTCTTAGGATTCTCCTAGAAAACTACTGCTCTCACTTTCTTTGGGTCTACCACAACTCCTACCTCTGAGATAACATGACCCAAGAAGTGAATCTGGACCATCCAAAAGTGGAACTTTGAGAGCTTAACATATAACTGATTCTCTCTCAGTGTAATCAGTACAATCTCAAGATGGTTGGCATGGTCGTGTCGAGTGTGAGAGTACACCAAGATATCTTCCACGAAGACTAACACAAAAGAATCTAGATATGGGTGGAACACACGATTCATCAGATCCATAAAAATTGCTGGCACGTTTGTGAGTCCGAACGACATGACCAAGTACTCATATAGACCATATCTGCTCTGAAAGACTATAAGCGGTATGTCTGATTGTCTAACACGCAACTGATGATATCTGGATCTCAATTCAATTTTTGATAATACTCATGATCCTCGAAGTTGATCAAAAAGATCATCAATCCTCGGTAAGGGGTATCGGTTCTTAACTACCAACTGGTTTCGTTTCTGATAATCCATGCAGAGTCTGAGGGCACCATCTGCCTTCTTAGAAAAAAGGACAGGTGAACCCTAGGGAGAAATACTGGGTAAGATAAAACCCTTGGCTTGTAACTCCTCTAACTGCCTCTTGAGCTCCTACAATTCTGGTGTAGGCATCCTATATGGAGGGATGGATACTGGTGCCGCTCCAGGAACAAGATCAATAGAGAAATCCACCTCTCGCTGCGGAGATATACCTAAAAAGTCATCTGAGAAGACATCCATGAAATGATTAACCATTTGAGGGAAATCCTTCTGAAAAGTTTCCCGGTCATCCAAATATAAACTCGCAATTTGGCCTGTCAGTCCACCTCGCCCACGATGCTCAGGTCCAGCTTGGCTCGCCTGGACATCCCATTCGCCCTTGTGTAGAAACTCTCCGCCCTATGGTGACGTGAAACTCACCCTACGATGATAAAAATACAAAAAGGCTCAGAAGGGTACCAACCAATCCATCCTGAGATTTAAATCTTAGGCTGTCATCTCTAAGACATAGAGGTCCCATAGAAAGTGACACCCACCAACCTCTAGGGGGAAATCCTTACACTGAGGCACACCTGCTGTTCTAATTCCCAATGGAGTGTCTAGAATCGTGATATCAGAAGAAGAAGAAACATAGAGTCCAAGTCTCTCCACAACAGACACATATATAAAGCTATGTATAGAACTAGTATCGAAAAGTGTAGAAGATAAAATAGAAGAAACTAGAATAGTACCTCTGATAGTGGAAGGTTCGAGATCATGCTCCTATTGGGTATGTTGCACTGCATATGTCTCTCTAGTGCCGCATACCTATAACACAGCCTGGATACCCTAAGATGACCCGCCCTGCTGTCTCTGAGATCCTGGTGTCTAGCTACCACAGCCATGACCACCACCTTGTCCTAAACGCCCTGACATATTTCAATTCCCTGACTGGTAAGAAGCTTCTGGCCCTGCTCCTACACATATATTCTGCACAGAACCCCTCTCACTAGTCACTGGTGGAAATTCCCTACAAAAACGCTGAAGATGACCCATCTTTCCGCAAGCTCGGCACTCCACTAGGCCATGTGGAAACTAGGGTCTCTTGTGCCCCTCTTTACCACACTAGAAACACATTATCTGTCCACCTGAAGAATTCTTCTGGCTAGTACTTCCACCATGAGATGAATCCATATGCCTCTTACTCTTTCCAGTAGAAATAGTACCAGAGAATAGTGCCGAACCGCCCTGGTCTGCACCACTTGATTCCCATAGGTTCCGCTCAGTAATCAACACCTGGTTCATAATATCATGCACTATAGGCAACCTGAAAACATTCACCAGTACTCAGATGTCATATTGAATACAATCCTCAAAGTGTCTAGCCCTCAAAATCTCATAAGCCACCAAAACAGGTGAAAAAAGCTGTAGCTCGGTGAAGTAGGAAAAATAGTCCATCACTGACATGGTGCCCTGCTGCAGATTAATGAACTATCAAGCTCGATCTTCCCTTAGAATCTCTAGAAAGAAAAAGTCATAGAAGACTACCTAAAAATCTTCCCACGCTATGTCTCGGTGATGTTTAGTCTGGGTGGTAACATCCCACCATCTCTTGGTGGAATCACACAGCATGTAAGTAGCGAGCTTGACCCTCCTACTAGGAGGCGTCTCCAGATGCTCGAAGATCGTCTGCATAGAATCCAGCCATGACTCCGCAGCCTGTGGTCCTCCATCCCCTGAAAACATAGGTGGATGCTACTACTGGAATATACGTGTCAGCTCTGCCATAGATGTGGCAACCTGCGGTGCTCCCTGAAAGGTCTTCATGAATCAGATGAAGCCTTCACGGAACTACGAATCCGTGCCTGCGTCCGGTATAACGGCCGACGCCACATCTGGCACTACTGGAGGATCCATCGGTAGCCTATTCCCTACCATCTCTGGAGTATAATAGTCACCACTCTCTTGGAGAACAACTCATGGTCGTCTCGGCAGCATGACTCTACTAGGTCAAACACACGCCTTAGTTTAATTTACTGTCAAGGTTTATTTTGTCTGGTTAAGAGTGCCAACTAAAAGGGGAAAGATCCACAAGAATTGGACAAAAAGAGAATACACGGCATGTATAAGGTCTACATGGAATGTACCCTTAAGCCCTTACATGGTCGTGTTCTAATGCTGACATGGGCATGTCTCAACCCTAGGTACACGGTGTGTTACACCCGTACACAGCGTGTACACCAGCTTGTTTCCCCAACCACACGACCAAGTCCACATGGTCTCTCACCAGTCAAGACTACACGACATGTCCCACAGGTACATGACGTGTACTAGAAAGGTAACACCGACCCGTGTTGTTAGTTACACAACCATATTCCAAGATTACACTACACGACATTTTTATAACTGACATGGTGTGTATCACCTAAGGTTTCTCTGTCCGTGTTGTTAGTCACACAGGTGGACACAAGGTCAACCCTACACGGCGTGTACAACTGGTACATGGCGTGTTCCCACAAGGACTTCCCTATCCCGTGTCTTTTCCCACATGGCCTATGACACAATTAGAGAGTACAGAGTATGTATAAGGTCTACACGGCGTGTACATAAGAAAAACAGTTTATTCCCAAACATAAGAACACATGGCGTGTAGTTAAAACTAGACGACGTGTATTCTAGGTTTTTTCGGAGAGTAAGCCTTAGAAACTACTCCGGAGCCTAGAAAAACACTAAAACGAACACCAAAGTGCCAAATTCCAATCTGTGAGGGACTATACTCCCCGTGAATAAAATCTTGGCATCTTATACATGTTATAAACAAGGTAAAAAAGTCAATGATCCACCAAATTCTAGTCAATGAGGGCCCATAACACCTCAAGAACCAAAGTTTGGCATTAATTTAAACAAAACCTCATACCAACAATACCCTATCAACAGTAGGCATATTTATCAAGGTACCTATCATAACAACATGAATTTTCTAGCACAACATCTATCACAAAAACATGAAATTTCTAATGCACCTACATGGAATGGAAATTATGCATGACATGTGATTCTAACATGTGCCTAAATGATGCTTGGGATGGAATAACCTCATCTCATCGGGTTGCAACGAAATATAACCCAAGTATAAAATATAAATAGAACACCACAAGTGCGTCGCCCAATGGTGAAATCAAATCAACTGTAACAATTGCAAAACCAAAAAATTGCAACACAAGGTAAATTGGATTTTCCCTATACATGGGTTAGATACTCCCAGGAACAACATATTACTAAGTACCAATTCCATCCTATCCCTGAATATAGGCTCCAAATAGTAATTCAAAGAAAAGAAATTTCCTCTAATACCACTTTGTAACATCCCAGATCCGGGTGCCACACAATGGGTACCCCAAACCTGGTTGGTCACATGACCTCAAGCGCATTTCCCCAAATTCCAGAGGCTGCCGAATAGTAGCGAGGGCCTAGGAATGATAGTGGGGAAACTATGCCATCATTTGTCAAATTGTAGCGCAGTGGAACAAAATATAAACATACAAAAGTGGAAGCAGTAAACAATATAGACCTGAAATGGACAACAGAACTGAAGTAGAAGATAACCAATATACATATATATGATGATGCAATATGTCTCTAATTCTAAGAAAGCATCCAAAATGGGATACACTGCAATCTAATACAATACAACACAAGGTACAAAGTAAAACAAAACAAAACCAAAGCAGTGAAATAGGAACGCAACAGCATCGCAAGCCTAAGCTTGATCCCATACTCTCCTACTCCTTTGCAACAATCACATACCTGGGTAGGGACTTTTTCATTTATCGACACCTGCAGCAATATAATCTGTTTGGGCCCAAGACATGACCCAAACAGGGTGTGAGAAATAAATCCCAGTAGGTAACCACCGAAGGACTGTGCCCAAATGTCAGTGAAAATGTGCAACAACAGTGTGCAATTGTTAGGTCCACTAGGCTAGATACCCTGAGAGGGGGGGGGGGGGGGGTGAATCAGGGTATGAAAGATTAAAACAACTACCCCTTTTGATCTTGTTTTTCTGTTAGAAAAAACCCTATTCTCTCTCCTTCCCGATGTAGAGTATGATTAAAACATAAAGCATGCATAGGGCACAACAATTTTTACTTGGTTCACCCTCACTAGGATACGTCCAAGGAGCATACACCGATAGTGTGCCGATGTACCAATTCCAATATAAGCGCACTGCTGTTTACAAGTTCGAAGTGGACTCACTGTACCTCCTGGTTTATAACCACTCACAATTTGAGAACTCACTACTCTCTCAACTGAAGTGAGCTCACTGCTTCTTTATAAGATCCACTAATAGTTTATAGACCTGTAGTTCTCTACATTATCACTAATGAATGCATCCTCCATAGTATGTAGATGCTCCGTTGAAGTCCAAATTTCATCCACTAATGAATAAAACTTTACCGCAGATGTTCTAGGCAATTTATAACTTTCAAGAAACCCTAGGGTGACTTGTGTTCCCCTTTAATTAGTGCACAACCTCTACCTTCATTGAGGAAAAACAAACTTTCACGCCACACTTGCGTTCCACACTAGTGCGCCAAACTTGCGCTCCACACTGCTTGTGTGGCACACTTGCGCGATACACTTGCGCAGTATATTTGCGCGGTACACTTGCGCACACACTGAACTTTTCACGTCACTTTCAATTGCGCGATCAGAGCTCGGATTTTCTCTAAGTGTTGAGGTAATTTATAAATGAGGAGAGTAGCTATCTATTTATAGGAATTTTGAGGGCTTGCATGCCACACTTGCACACCACTTTAGGACTTGCGCGTGCCACACTTGAGTGCCACTTTAGGACTTGCACACCTCTTTATTTCCTTTGTCATATTTTGATATGATGATATTGAAATATGACTTTCACGCTACACTTTCACGCCATACTTTCCCGTCATACTTGCGTGCCACTTTAGTACTTGCGCGCCAAACTTGCCCGCCTACTTTTGGACTTGCGTGCCACACTTATGCACCACTTTTGGACTTGCGTTACACTTTTCCGTTGCCAAATTTCTGATGTTCTGAATTTGAAAAATTCTTAGAATACAACATTAGAAACCTCCTTAACATAGGATCACAACTCCTTTTTCCAAAAACACTTTTCCCCATTCTCCAGGAAAACCCCCTTTGTCAACAGTTTGAGTCATTGAGACTCGCTTTGTCAACAAACACAACATGGAGTCCTTCATTGTCAACAAACACAATCATCTCAAAAATTCATCAATGATACCTTGAGGGATTTTTTCCCAACAATATCCCCCTTTGGGTTTGTTGACAACTCTTCTCAAAACAATTCTCCATTTTCCTCTTGCGATATAGATAGCGATCAAAGATTTACTCAACACATACTCTAAGCCCACATGAGCAATGCTTGGTTTGAGAAACAAGAGTATCATGAAAAGTTCATCTATGAGTCACTTCATTTCTAACACCACTTTTGATACCAACCTAATACCAATTGAAATTTTCATACCAACCTGATACCAACCACACTTATGATCCTCAGCTGTCGTGATATCTATTCTTTGATCGATCACATTTAGCATCATCTGATTTAAAACACTCCCCCTATCTCATTGCTCTCCCCCTATCTCGCTGCTCCACCTGTTAGATTCTCCCCATGTATTTTACTAAGATATTTTCTCCCTTTCTTAGTCATAGTTTCTCCCCCTTGAGGAGTCACTATATCTCCCCCTTTATCAACGAACCCTAAGGTCACCCCTTTGCGGTCTGCAACATTGGAAAGAACACATATTAGCGCATTAGAGAAAAACACGCAATACCTAGGGGAGAGGGGGTTCCACATCCACACTCTTTTAAGTGTAGGGAGTTGACTGAACTCCCAAATCCATTTGATTCCTTTCAAACACTTCCTTAGGTAAGGCCTTTTTCAGAATGTCTACAACCTGTAGTTCTATAGGCACATACTCCAACTTCATAATTCCTAGATAAACCTTCTCCTTGATAAAATGATACTTTATCTCAATGTGATTTGTCCTTGAGTGATGGATGATATTTCAGCTGAGATTTATAGCACTTGAGTTATCGCACTAGATTCCGATCAGAGACTTCACTTCAATTCTCATATCATCAAGCTGCTGCTTCAACCATAATAACTGTGTGCAAGCTTGAGTGGTGACAATATATTCAGCTTCTGCGATGCTCAATGAAATGAAATATTGCTTCTTGATTTTCCAAGAAGCACACAAGACACCAAGATAGAATGAACCTCCTGACGTTGATTTCCTGTTATCCGCTGAACCATCCCAATCTACATCAGTATATCCCAATAACTCTGTCTGATATTTTCCATTATACATCAATACGAAGTCCACCGTGCCCTTGATATACCGAAGTATTCTTTTCAATGAAATCATGTGTCTTTATTTGGGATTTATTTGATATCATGCTGCTTAGAAGGAGGCAAAAAGAATATCAGGTATAGTCACTTTCAGGTACAATAAACTCCCAATAATCTACCTGTATTCTATGATATTAACTGCCTTTCCATTATCATATTTCGATAATTTCATTCAAGTAGCAACCAGAGTCTTCATCTCCTTGGAATTTTACATTCCAAATCTTTTCAAAACATCCTTGGAATATTTTGATTGATAAATGAATGTTCCATTCCTTCTTTGTGTCACCTATAGATGAAGGAAAAACGTTAGCTCTCCAATCATTGACATTTCGAACTCACTTTTCATGAATTCTTAAAACTGTCTACACTGAGCTTCATCTAATCCACCAAATATTATATCGTCAACATAAACCAGGATCATCATCCTTTGATTACTATTGTTTTTGAAATAGAGATTGTAATCAACTCCCCCACTATGGAAACCAAGTTTCTTCAAGTACTAATCAAGCCTTGAGTACCATGCTCTTGGTGCTTGTTTCAGCCCATACAATGCCTTCTTTAGTATGAAAACCTTTTTCTCATCCTCATTAATGAGAAAACCATCTGGATACTCAATATACACCTCTTCCTATAGAACCCCATTAAAAAATGCAGATTTTACGTCCATCTGGAAAACTTTGAACTTCTTTTGAACTGCAATGGATAAAAATAATCTGATTGTCTCTAGTCTCGCAACCAGTGCAAATGTCTCATCAACATCTATTCCCTCTATCTGGGAGTACCCCTTGCAAACAAGTTGTGCTTTATTCTGAATCACTATGCCATCTTCATTCATCTTGTTGTGATAGACCCATTTAGTCCCGATGAAATTCTTATCTACTGGCCTCAAAAGAATCTCCCACGTCTGATTCTTCTCAATCTGATCTAGCTCTTCATTCATTGCCTGAATCCAGTTTTCATCTTCAGCTACGTCAGCGAATCATTTCGGTTCAACCTGTGATAATAAAGATGTCTGTTGTAGTGATTTAGTTATTCTTATCTGAACTGCAGCTGATTGATCACCAATGATATTCTGCCCGTCAATTTCAGCTCAACTCCTTAGATTTTATATAGATATAGATTTTACTTCTTCATGATCACCATCAGTATCTTCTTTTTAATCAACATCATCCACTTATGCTCCCCCTAATTTTCTTTCTTCCTCATAACTCTATTCAAGAAATTTTTCACTACGCTATTGAATGATCGCCTCATTCTATACTACAGTGACATCATTGCTCTCAACTACTTTTCCCATCCTTTTGTTAAAGCATTTATATGACTTAATTTTTCCTGAGTAGCCAAGGAATATCCCTTCATCTCCTTGTGACTTATATTTCCTATGTTTTTCCTTGTTGAGGATAAAGAACTTACTTAAAAATATTCGAAATTATTTCACCGTTGGCTTCTTTCCATACCAAATCTCGTACGAAGTCTTTCCTTCCTTTGAACACAACAAATCCCTGTTAGAAATGTAGACCGATGTCAAAACTGTTTAATTCCAAAATTTCTCTAGTAGGTCTTTTTCAATGAGAATCATTATGTCCATGTTATTGATGATCTGATTTCTCCTTTCAACCACTCTATTTTGTTGGGGAGTTCTTAATGAGGAAACTTGATGCCTTATCCCATGTTTCTCAAGATAGCCTTCCACTTGAATATTTTTGAATTCCGTACCATTGTCAGTACGAAGCTTCAAAATTTTCTATCCAAGCATCCTTTCAAACTCCCTACGGTACTATTTTAAGCAGTTGAACACATCCAAATTATGGGAAATAGAAAATACCCATGACATTATTCTATATTCATCAATGAAAAGAATATAGTACCTCTTTCTATCAATTGCTCTTGGTGTGATAGGACCACAAACATCAGCATGAACCAATTTGAGCACTCTTGTTGACTTCTTTTCATTTTCCTTATACATCTTTCTGATAAGATTCTGTTTTTGGCATGCATCGAACGTGTGAGTATGATCATGTGATAGCTTCGGGAGGTCTCTTGCTACATCACACTTCACCAGATCTTCCAGGAATGGTTGAAAAAGATGACCAAGTTGTTTATGCCATAAGTTTTTTTCTTCCCCTCTGAAAAAGAACACATATATTCTTCTCCAATTACCAGGTATAGATTTCCCTTTGTTCTTTTTCCCTATAGAAATACTGCCCCGTCTCTTCCTTTTACGATAGACATCTTCTTAGTAAACCTTATAGAATGTTCTGAGTCACATAGTTGGCTGATGCTGAGAAAATTGTGACTGAGGTCTTCTACTACTAAGACATCAACACGTCTCATCTCTTTGCCCAAAAATTTGGCCTTTCCTATGCCAATAATCTTCAAGCCTTCATCATTTCCAAAATTGAAAACTCATTCTTTATCATATTTTATGCCTGTAATGTGATCCTTATTACCTATCATGTGATATGTGCAACCACTATCAAGGATCCACACACCAGAGTGATCTGATGCTTTAAGGGAAATTTCTGCCACCACGACCTTCTCATCCTTCTTCTTTTTGGTCCATATTTTTTCCTTCACACTCAGCATGGATTGAGACTTCTGTTCTTTCTTAGAGTATGATGGACTAAATTCATCTTGCAAAGCTTCAAATCTATTTTGCATTTCTAACTCACCTATTGGTTTATTGATCTGCTACTTGAGGACATTTTGATTCTGCTTTGGAAAATTCCTCTGTATGGTCAAAGTGCAATACCTAGACATGTGCCCAAATCCTCTGTACCAAAAATAGTGTCCTTCAAAATATGTTCTGGAGAATCATTCTCTATTTGGTTGTCACCTTTGTTCTTGTTCCCTTTGATATCTCTTGGATATTGAAGACACATAATGTGAATGTCCCATCTTTCCACAACAATAACACCTAATATAAGGTGCATTATTTTGTGTTACTTCTGCACTACGAGTTTACTCTTGGGATATCTGAATATTCTGATTATTCTTTGTGCCCAAATCAACCTTCAATCTTGAGATGGGTTCTTGTGGGATGACTTCAATTTTCATAGATTTTTATTTCTGATCAAGACCTGAATCAATCTTAACATCTGAGCTCAATTGCTGCTTCTTTTCTGATTAACTACTTGGCTCCTCTTTCATCTTTTTAGTCTTCGGAATGACCTGATTTACCATGAATGTGTTGGGATTCAAAGGTTTTTCCTGGTCTTTAACTTTTCTCCACAGAACAACAACTTCCTCTTCAAGATCTTCGATACGCTTGACATGATCTTTCCTTGTGTTTTTCAAGCCATCGATCTCCCTTTTCTGTTCTTCAATCTTGATTTTATACTCACTAAATGATTCTGAGTTCTCTGGTGTTGATGACTTGAGTTTCTCAATTTCTTCCATCAACTCAGACTTATCTTCTTCCTACTGATGCATATAGAGTTTGGCGTCACAAACAACTTTGTTAGCTTTCTTTGTTTTGGATCTCCAAACATCTATATCCTCAAGAGAAGCCTCTAACTCATCTTGAATATCTATTATTCCTTCAAATTCTTCTTCTTCATCACCTTCAGTTTCATTCTTCTCCTGAGAACTACCGACAACTTCCACCATATCATTTTCTATACGATATTTGTAGTTCTCTATATCTTCAACCTTCTCAGCCTCAGAATCATCCAAACTATCACATTCTTTTGAAAGGAGATTTTTCTTCTTAAAGAAATTTTTCTTGAACTGTTTCTTACCTTTCCCATAGGATGATAACTTCTTCTTGGTAATTTAGACTTCGTTGACATCATCAACTTCTTGGAACTTTTTGGGACACCTCGCTATACGATGACCAACCTTTCCACATCGAAAATAGGCCAGTGGAAGTTTCCCTTTAAACTTTCCTTTTCCTCTTTGAATATTTGAGGAGAGGAATGAAATCACCTCATCTGTCTCTTCTTCTTCCTGAGAATCTTTAATGGTGAGCTTCTTCATGGCCTTGAATTCCACTTCTTTAGATTTCCCCTTTTACAAAGCCTTGTTATCATCATTTCGTATTTCATATGAAACCAAGGTACTGTGAAAAGTGTCCAATGTTAGCTCCTTTGGATCTTTATCTTCTAGTACTGAAACCTTCAGATTGAACCGAGGTGGATGTTTCCTCAAGATGCACTTTACGATATTTATGTCTTCAATGACTTCTCCCAGACCCTTCATATCTTCCACAACAACATTTACCCTGTCAAAGAATCCATCAACAGACTCATTCGGGTTCATTCTTAGATCTTCATACTTGTTCCCTAATACTTGCAGCTTCACTTCTCTGACCTTTATATCTTCTTCATATATGTTCAACAACCTTTCCCACATAGCATGTGATGTTTTGAATGACATCACCTTGGTATATATAGCATTTTATAGGGCTCCTACCAAATCATTGATTCCCTTTGCATTAGTATCCAATTCTCTTCGCTCAGCTTCTGATAATGCACCACTATTAATATCAGCTATGATACCATGCATTGCTGCTGTAAACACATCCATTACCAAAGATCAAAAGTAGTGTTGCATCCGATTCTTCCATAGCTAAAAATTGTTCCTGTCAAAGATTGGAATCCCTTTATGATTAGTGACCTCCATTTGAGAGAGAAACATTGAAATCAACCTTTCCCTATGAAACCAATTGTTAGGTCCACTAGGCTAGATACCCTGAGGGGGGGGGGGGGTGAATCAGGGTATGACAGATTAAAACAACTACCCCTTTCGATATTATTTTGCTATTAGAAAAAACCCTCTTCTCTCTCCTTCCCGATCCAGAGTATGAATAAAACTTAAAGCATGCACATGACACAATGAGTTTTACTTGGTTCACCCTCACTGGGCTATGTCCAAGTATCATACACTGGCAGTGTGCTGATGTACCAATTCCACTATAAGCACACTGCTGTTTACAAGTTAGAAGTGGACTCACAGTCCCTCCTGGTTTACAACCACTCACAATTTGATAACTCACCACTCTCTCAACTGATGTGAGTTCACTGCTTCTTCAGAAGATCCACTCATAGTTTATAGACCTATATGTCTCTTTATTATCACTAATGAATGCATCCTCCACAGTATGTATATGCTCGTTGTAGTCCAAATTTCATCCACTGATGAATACCGCTTTACCACAAATGTTCTGGGCAATTTCTACCTTTCACTCAACCCTAGGGTGACTTGTGTTCCCCTTTAACTAGTGCACAACCTTTTCCTTCGTTGCGGAAAAACAAACTTGTGTGCCACACTAGCACACCAAACTTGTGATCCACATTGCTTTAATAGAACACTTGTGCGGTACACTTGTGTGGTACATTTGCGCGGTACACTTGCGCGGTACACTTGTGCGCCACACTTTCCCCGCACACTTGTGCGCACACTGAACTTTGATCGTCACTTTCACTTGCGTGATCAGAGCTCAGATTTTCTCTAAGTGTTCATCTCATTGATAAATGAGGAGAGTATCTGTCTATTTATAAGCATTTTGAGGACTTTCATGACACACTTGCGCACCACACTTGTGCGCCACACTTGCGCGCCACTTTAGGACTTGAGCGCGCCACACTTGCGTGCCACTTTAGGACTTGTGGCCTCTTTTTTTCCTTTGTCATATTTTGATATGATGATATTGAAATATGACTTTCACACCACACTTCTGTGCCATACTTGCACGTCATACTTGCATGCCATTTAGGACTTGCGTGCCACACTTGCGCGCCTACTTTTGGACTTGCGCGCCACACTTGCACGCCACTTTTTCTTGCCAAAATTTTGATGTTTTGAATTCAAAAAATTCCTGGCGTACAACATTAGAAACCTTCTTAACATAAGATCACAATTCCTTTTTCAAAAAACACTTTTCCCCATTCTCCAGGAAAAGCCCCTTTGTTAAGAGTTTGAGTCATTGAGACTCGCTTTGTCAACAAACACAACATGGAGTTCTGCATTGTCAACAAACACAATCATCTCAAAAATGATTCAATGATACCTTGAGAGATTTTTTCCTAACAGCAATAATAAAATGAAGTAAACTAGGAAGTACTCAAAAGTAACCATCCCTACCAATTAAATTTCCATTTTAATAATTATTTAACAATTCTTATAATTAAATTGTGAGTTTTCTGAGACTTGGCTGCAACTGATATCTCCTATACCAGTGCCATAGCAGAAAATACAACAGGATATCTAACAAGTAAAAGATATTAATAATACCAAGCCTGTGCTTTAGTTTGGAAAGTACAATGTAAGAAATCATCACACTAAATATTCAAGTAAACATTGTCCTCAGACATGTAAGTCCTTACCCTCAGGAAAACAGAAACAAAACCCTCAGGTGACTTCCCTAAGGCATAATGAATATTTCCCTCAGGCATAAGAACCATTTCCCTAAGGCTAAACAAAACCTTGACCTCAGGATAAAAAAACCCTGCCCTAATGCATACAAAACGTTGCCCTCAGGCCAAATAGAACCTTGCCCTCAGGTTAAACAGAACCTTGCCCTCAGGCTAAACAGAACCTTGCCCTCAGGCTAAACAGAACCTTTCCCTCAGGCTAAACAAAACCTTTACCTTAGGCTAAATAGAACCTTTCCCTCAGGCATTCCATAAGAAAGCAATTTATATATGTTTACTCTCATGAAAACTCAAAACATGCTATAATCACGACATACCCATGGGTATCCTGGCCAAACGGATAAACAAGGGAAACACACCCTCGGGGTGGCCCTGGATCAAAGCAACGATCCCAAACAGTAGTTTATAATTATTTATTAGATTACCTATGCAATTATAGGCATCTAAATAGTCGAAGTCTCAGCCATATGACACCCCAAACATGGGCGCGTGGCACAATGGTACATAAAAACAACTCAACAGTTGGAATTAAACACAAGACCACCTACCTCGATCTCCTTTGATCGATATACATGAAAGACGCCTCCCAAAAAAACCAAGAACGACGTAGATATGAGATAAATGATTATCCGTTCAAACCTAAATAACTTTCCTTAGGGAAATAATTGGAAGGAAATGTTCAATAAGAGGGAAGACCTTACCCGTGCGGTTCAAACGAGACTGACGACAGAAGAATCGGAGTCCCGGTGAGCAATCAGGAGCTCATTCAAGTCTCAGCCTCCTCTCCCACTGCTCCTGGTGAGCCCTCTGCCTCCTCTGCCAAATGAGGCATCTATTGCATATTTTTAACGAAAAAACATAACTACACGGCGTGTACTCTGAAGTACATGGCGTGTACTCTCAAGTACACGGCGTGTAATTTCCTTTTAAACTGTTCCTTTGGTAGCTACTTTCCACCGCCTCACTATTCATCTGCCGACTGATTACACAACGTGTATTACTAAGTACATGGCGTGTAGTTAGTTTTTACACCCTTAATTTCTGACAAACCTACACTCCTTGTATTCTCATCCCACACAGCCAAAAGTACATGGCATGTGTATAAAAGTACATGGTGTGTATTTAGTTTTACACCCAAGCCTATATGCCCTGTATTCTTATCCCACACAGCCAAAGTACACGACATGTGTACAAAAGTATATGGTGTGTACCCATAAATTTTGGATTTTTCCCATATTTCCCTTGTTTTCTCAAAAACACTTAAGGAAAAGGAAAATAAGAAACCTGTACCTCAAGAATAAGAACCGGGTTCTTACAGGGCTAAAAAACATTGATATTGATATATATTATGAAATAAAGGGGTGATAATTTTATGAAATATTATAAAATGGTTTTACACAACTTAATATAGTTTGTATAATTCCTTACCAAATTTTACCTTTTCATGATAATGATTTCAAGTAAAAGTTGGTTGGTGTCTACCTAGAGGATAAAGAGTGATATTAATAATATATTATCAATCAGTTCATTCATAGTTTGAATACTAGGTAAGATAATTTCTTTTCCATTTATAAACACAATTTTGTTTTTTATTCAGGTTTATTAAATTTAAAATCACAAATTATTAGATATAGTTTCTCTATAACCTATTTTTAAACTTTTACATTCAAATCAAAAGATTCTTTCTAAATTGGAATGTTTTGGGAATGCCTCCATAGGTTGCGTGGCCCACCTTATCATTTTTCTATTTCTTACATAGTTATGATGATGTTATAATACATATGATTTTTATATATTTATTATATATATAAATGTTCTATATACATATGGGTTATGTATATATATGTTCAATTTGATCTCTCTCTCTCTCTCTATATGTTTTGTTTACTTTATCTATCTATTTATATGTTTTGTATACGTACAGGTTTGATATGTTTATATATATTCCATATACTCTCTCTCTCACTCTCTCTCTATATATATGTTATATATATATATATATGATTTTATCACGTTTTCATGAATGTGTAGTCATTGGAATAGTTGTAAACACAAAAACATGACTTCTAATTTCAAGTTTTTAACTCCCTTGTCATGTTCATCACCTCTACCATGGTCTATGATTTAGTTTATATATTTATATTTTATCCATAATTAATCACCCATGCTTCTAATAAGGTGCATACATAATATATGTTTGACTTAGGTGGTTGTGAGTGAGTCCATTCTTAACATTTACAAGACTACTGGAACTAGATTATCGATAAGGCTTAGACCTGAATAGGTACATAATCTATTCAATAATATACTACAAAACTTTAATATTAGGAATTTTTAGGGTGTTAATCACTTGATTCTATATGATAATAATAAAAAATAAGTCTTATTGTTTTGTTGTTTTAAAGGTTTTCATGCTGTTATTTGTGGTGGAATATGATTCTTCAATAATGAATTAACCCATTATGATATGGGTTTTTCTTGAATTTATTCATGTTTTCAATTAAATTGAATTATTTTTTCCTAAAATAGACAGCAGGTAGATCTCTTATATTTTTTATGGTCTTTCACATTCAAATTTCATTGGATTTCATGATTTATATATGCTCGAAACAAGGGGTGTATTTAATATGTGGTCTATTTATGGTTATTACTGAATCTTATTTACATATATAGTTATAGTTACTCAAAACTATATCATTGATGGTATTGAGGTATTCCATTATTTACTAGGATGTCTATCGGAGGGGGCATAAGAATTATTGATCCATGTTTTTTATGAAATTATTTAATGTGGATTAGATAAAGAGATATTTAATCTCAATTATTTTATGATGAAGTGGTTGGACATGATTTACAGTGATGATACTAATATTGGGAATATGGAGGACATTTTCTACTTGATATGGATAAAAAATGTGATAATACATATAATGTTGAAATATTATTGGTCAATTATACTAATATTGATGTGGTGTTTGGGGGAAATGAGGTTGATAATGCGGAATATGTTTAATGCATCTATTTTTATCATTTTTAAAGCTACATGAAGATGATTTCCTATTGAAATATGAACCATATTGAATAATTAATCCTTTGGTAATATAATTCTTAATTTATATACCATATACTCTAAATTTCATATTGGTTCAAATCCATTGCACTATTTTTTTCCATATCCACCAGATCTATTATCATCAATAACCCTTCCACATATTCCATATTTCCTGCCATGAGTTATATCACATCCACTAGATTTCATATCACCCTATAAGTTTTTTTCGAGTGTATGGGGAGGTATTATTGAAATTAAATTTCAAAAAATTTATTGAAACTTTTATGTGGTGTTTAGTGAACATTGAAAAAAGAAATATATTAATAAGGGTTGTTGTTTTGTGTCCTTCATGCTTGATTAAGTATTTTTATATCATTTATTATCATTTTGATATATGGTTTTATAATATCTATTCTTGGAATGTGTTGTTAATAAAAACCATATTAAATTTATAGCATATAATGTTCATATTATTATTTTTTTAATTTATATTGTATCTTTATACTGAACATAGAACATGTTCAAGAAGTTAATAATGGTTGTGTGAGTTGAGAGATAAATTTTTATGATCATTTTCTATAAAAATTTATTGTGTTTTCAATTTAAATATGAATAAAATGAACCTGTAAAAAATAGAATGATATTAGTCCAACTTAATTTTTTTCAAGTTATTTCTCATTAGCCTTATTCTATAAACACATCGTATGTATCATTTCCACCTTTTTATTATTATTCATCATGTTATTTTCATTTATATTCTTATAGTTACACATTTTTTACTATATT
Source organism: Viscum album (assembly GCA_963277665.1). Classification (NCBI taxonomy): domain Eukaryota; kingdom Viridiplantae; phylum Streptophyta; class Magnoliopsida; order Santalales; family Viscaceae; genus Viscum; species Viscum album. The sequence continues at coordinate 1,738,331,723 of OY728156.1, forward strand.
TTATATATTATTTTCTTAAAATTTATATTTTAAAATCAATTTATATATATCATTTATATAGTTATGTCCTTATAATTTATATTATTATTCACTTACAAGGGTAGAAGCCAGAATAAATAAATATTTATTTATTTAATATGTATTCTAGGATTTGTTTTATTTATATATTATTTTTACCTATGATTTTTATAAATCAAATTTATTTTATCTTTTATTTCATTCTCTTCTTATATTGTATCTCTCTTTAGATTTTATTAGTTAAATCTATGTTTTCATTGATTCACTCGCTACATTGTCCCATGCAATCACATGGGTAGGGTACTAGTCTATACTGATGCCCATTATTTCATAGAAGCATAGATCTTTCAGGGTAATATTTAGCTACATTTCACCTCCTCCTCCATCACATATTTCCCTCTTGCTATTTCATTCACACCCTCCCTTTGTTGCCTGAGTAGTGCCCCCTATGAAAACCCTACCATTTAATCAACCTTTACTCACTATTCTATCATCACATTCACAAATCCTTTTGACATCCCATCCTTTTCTCATCATCCCCACCTTCACCTTTTTCTCACGATTCTCTTCAGCTCCTTCTTTCTATCCCATTATCCTTCCCATCCCCACCTCCTCACCTTTGATTATTTACTGTGATTGTCATCACCTTGTCTTTAATCATCCATAAATTTCATTAAACCCTAATCCATCCTCATCCACTATGATTATTTTCACTTAATCTCTATATCTTCCATCATTGTATTCCCATGATCCTTTCATTGGGTTCACCCTCACCTCTTATCCCTCCCGTTTATTCGTCGATATACACTGTTATCTCCCCCTAATATGTCTCACAGTCACTACCAACATAGATGCTAGTGCTATAATGGTCTTCTCCTCAGAGGTCTCAGAATTCACATATGAGCTTCTCATAAATATACTTTTTATGGTGTCTTCTGCGAATGGTTATGTTCGAACACTCTCACTTCTCTCCTCTGCATAGGTCCCGCTTACTTTCAATTCTAACATCATTATTAGTTTTCAAGATTGATTAATTATCCTTGTAGTTTAATTTTGGTTTCTTATTATTTTTTATTTGGACTCAACCAATTATCATTGTCAAAAAAGATACTAAGAAATCAGAATACACTAGTCAGTTACTGCTATCAAATTATTTAAAATTTTAACATATCTTTTTTATCCTAATTTTTTCACTATATGGATCAAATGAAATTGTGAATTGTATAAAATTTATTTGTATACACACTCTATAATTGATGCATGGAAATTTTTAATCAATTATGTTTCATATAGTAGCAAACACTTATGATTTTGGTTTAATATTATAATGGACTTCATGAGGCAAGTTAAAAATGCTTTTAAATGTGGGTCTTTATTTTATACTCACTGTATTGGAACAAGACTAGAATTAATTACAATTAGTCAATTCTACTCTCTATAAATAGTAGTTTTATAATTCAACTATAACTATATATATTAAATTTATATACCAATATAACTCCATTATACAAATTTTATTTGAAATTATATTATTCCTTGACATTTTATATATAATTTTAATATATTCTTAATACATTAATGCATTGAACTTTATATATATGAATTAACATATCTCATTTATTATATATTCAATTTTAAAATATTCTTAAAACATATAAAAAATTTATATTTGGGTGTGGGGTATTATTAATTAGAAGAAAAATAGTGTAAATTAATTCATATTTCAACTTTACCATGTTTTAAAATTTTTATCTTTTCTCATCCAATAATGCCATATTTTTTATATATTGAACATAGTTTTAGCTTCTTTCCACCTAACTAATTAAAAAATTCAGATTTTTATCACAAAAATTGTTTAGTTCCATTCTCCATTAGGTGTTTGGTTGTTTAACAAGCTCTAAGCATTTTTTATATTCTTAGGAGTGTTTTCATTTTTATGGTGAGAGTTTTCTTATCCCATGATTATTTTTTGATCTGTTCTGCATTTCCTTGTTGGGATGTTGTGGATGTTCTTTAACATTTACCGTGGATGAATATGGGTTTTTTGTCCTTTTTTAGATCTATATAGTAAAAACATATTTATTTTATTAAGATTCTATCCTCTCATCATGGTTGTTTTAAGGTATGATGTTAGTGATGCATTTAATGGTGGGATTGTTTAAATTTTAATCCTTAAATGGTTTTCTTTTCATTTTATACTGGGTTTTTAGTGTAACTATTATAATCTAGTTGTGACATGATATGTGGTTTACATAGATTTAGATTTATGTGGAGTGATAATTACAGGTCATAGAATTTAATGATGCTATAATTTTATTATTTCTCAATGTGGTTATAGAGAATTTCTATAATAATTTGTATTAATTTTATTAATAGATGTTTCCTTATTAAATATATACACGTGTGAGCTCATATTCTTTATTTATCTAACTATACATCAAACTGTTGAAATATGTGTTTGATGAAGAGTGAAATTTATGTGATCAAATATTTAATGGTAAAGATCAATTATCCTAATTTATTAAAAAAATTAATTGAAACATTCACTAATTTATTTTTACTAGTAGACATTAAATGTTTTACTGAAGCCACTTTTTACAATTATAAGTAAATATTTGAGGGCAGTGATTATATTGTTATAATTTTAAAGTAGCTTTTTTCATGGTTGCAATGTAAAAAAATTTATTGGGTGGGACTTTTCACCCATTCACCATGTATGTTATTAATTATTTTAAATTATTATTTGACTACCAATCAATCTTGAAATAGATTTTTGAAGAATTTAGCAGTGAGAATGGGACAAGCCCACAAATGGACTCTATCACTATGTATATAATGTAGGCTCTTAAAACTAATTTAGATGAGAAGTTTAATCAGTATAAAGAATATTCTATGATTGATTTATTTCTTATACATAAAATCCATTAAATTTGGCATTCCATTAATTTCATGGGAACAAAAATTTACATCTATATTAATTATGTCATTTTTTTCAATAAATTATAAAAATTTTGATTTACAATCATGTTAACAAATTTCTCTCTAATGTGTTGCACTGTATTATGTGTATTACTATTTCTATATCCGGTAAAAATTTATTCATTTTTAATCGAAATATATATTAATTCAGATAAATACTTATTTCTTTATAATTCAATATCTGTATTAACTATGTCAACTGTGTGATAGTTGTATTTTTCACTTGATATATAATGACTATATTGTTCTGTATATGCATATAATGTATCATTTTTAAAATACAATGATATATAAATAATGACTGTGTGTTGAATGTGTATATATTCTACATGTACCATATGCATTTTCATGTGTGTGTGTGTGTGTGTGTGTGTATAATCAAGTGCATATAAAAAATACTAAAATTTTAACTTGATAAATTTCTCTATATTAATTTTGTTTCATATATATATCTTTATATGTGTATATATATTATTTATATATTGATTATATATATATTATGAAATATACATATATATATTGATATAAATTCATACACATGTGTTCTGATATATATATCATTTCTTATATGTAGGTAAAATATACATGGACATGAATACATTAATTATATAAGATTCATATTGCTGAAATTTTTCCATCATTGTTAATGTGTAGTCAGGGTCAATAAATACATACACAATGATAATAATTATAGTTCTATTTAGTTGTTTTTTTAAATATTTACTAGACCAAAACAAAAAAACCCTCCTTTGGTTTTTCTTTATTTAATTCATATTCAACTTCAATTAATGTCTCATTATTTGATTTTATAATAATAGAGTTATACAAAAGTTATTTTTTTTTAATTTTTTGGGTGAGAAAAATTTCAGAAAAAAAATAACATGGGTTTGGGAACTGATTAGTACACATGTCATTCCAATTCATTAGATAATTTTTTTCAATCTTCAAATACTTTAATTATTAGTGTGGACATAATAATATTTTCATCGTAATTTTGAATTATTTCATATTACAACCATTTCAAGTATAAATTTAACTATGAATATCATATTCTATTTCCATTTTTTTTCCAGATATTAAACATATTTTTAAACCCCATTTTGAATTCCTTTATAGTCCCTTTTCTTTAACTTAAAACTATTATAATTGACTATATCTACTCTCCCAATATGAATAATTAATATATTTATTTTATATACTTTTAATATAATATTCTGATGAAGAAAGTTTTCCAAAATATGATAAAGTATTTTTAGATTTCACACATAGAGCTTTGAGATAGAAAGAAAATGAAAATAAATTGAGTTTATATTTTAATAGAATAAATACCAAAAGGAGTGAGTAAGTGACATTTTTATTTTTACACATTATATAAAAAACCTTTTTCTTTTAAGAAAAAATCAATGATTTTTTCTATAACATCATATCTTTCAATATTTTATCTATCTATATGTCCTTAATTTATAGATACATATGTATTAAAACATAGTTTCTAATTTCTTTATATTATTATTTATTTTCAAATTTATAATCAATTATTTTATGTTAGTAGCTACCGTATATCATGCAAATATAAGTTAAGAAAACATTCTGTGTAAACAAAGGTTATTTTTAAAGATAACACTTACCATTAAAATAAAACACTTATATCATTATTCAAAATTTCTAATGTATTACATATATGCACAAGTAAAATAACAACCTATATTAAGCATTACATTGTGTTGATTATTCATCCACTCAATTAAATTAATACATATAATTAAATTATTTGATCATTTGTAATGATCAATAATGTTTTGTAATTTTATGATAGAATATAACTTTACTTCATTGCATTCATGTACAATAATGAAAAAATAAAGATTTTTGTATCTCATGAAAGTTAAAAAAATCCTCAATGTTAAAATTTCTAAAAATAAGTATCAACTTAGTCAATTTAAATTTAAATTTTCAATATTTCATAATTTTAATTTAATTTTTCACTATTTCTAGGAGATTATCTATGGTATCTAGGAGGTACATTATTTGAAAAACTGGCTTCAAGGATATATATTCTCCAATTGGAATTCTGGTGGTACATACCTTTAAACTACACTCTATTTGTGCCTTTACACTATTTATTCTAATAGTAACATTATTTTATCTTATACCATTTAACTATTTCTAAAAACTACACACTATATTTTTTCCCATATTGTATAAAATGCATTATTATTCACGACGATGATCATATTTCAATTATTTGAATCACTGGTACTAATTTCTTATATATTAATGAATTGCATATAGTAAGCATCCAATATTAATCAATTGTATATACTCTTAATACATTGTTTGAAATTACATACACTTGTATCCATACATTTCACATTGTTTTTTTACCAACTCCTGTACACATAAATGAACATTATTTAAAAAACACCAGTATGAATACAAGATATATGTAGTCACATATAACACAAACCCAATTATATTTTTTATACTTTCTTTATTTAATATTCATTCTAACATTTTTTTAGTATCTATAATGTATCTACCTATATTTTTCCTAACAAAATATTACTTTTTATGGTTTTTTTGTTCATAAGAAATTACATATCGTGAAAATGCACACATAGTGCAAACTAGTTATTTATATATAGTAGGTTTTAAAAAATATAAACATTAATTCATTTAAAAAAATATAATTATAATATAGTTTAATCAGGCTAGGGTGGTCACTTTTCAAGTCACTAATTAAAGCATGATCCCAATCATATTATTAATTAGACTTTTAAATTTAAGCCTATATAATAATCAAGGTAAAATATTTTTCCCTAATAAAACATTTTATTAGGTTGAGTTAATCAGGCTGGGTGGGTCCCCCTACCCATGTACAGGTATATCAGTCAGGTAATCATGAATTTTGGGATATCCTAACCTAAAATGAACTTGAATGGGTTTATTATCCATTTTTTAAATGTATTATCTGAAGCTTATCCTCTTACATGTTAAAATAAATTTTTAACTTTCCTAACCCATTTAAATTCTTATTAATATTTTTGAAAATTAAAAAAATAATTTTAAAATTTAAAATGAATGGATATAAAATCAAATAAATATACTTTATAATTTTATAATCTTCTAAGAAAAATATTTAATTAACTAATAATGATTGATTTGTTAATGTTTTATTTTAAAATTACTCTATAAATATAATATGATATAAAATAAAAATAGATAAATATATTTTATCAGATTAATATTATTTAAAAATATAGAATTAATAAATTAATAATAATTAATTTAACCAAGTTTTAGTTTTGGAATACTCAAACACTACTACCATAACCATATTCATTTATTAATTGGGTTTTGAATTCACTACCCCAACCTTATTAAAACATAAAAACCTGATTAATCACTACCATAACAATACTTAACTAGGTTGGGTAGTGTCAGGTATCAATTTAATATGTAACCATTATCATACCTAAGTAATACCACTTAAATAAGGGATATAAATTATAAAATATATTTTTTGGTATTATAGACTTATTTTATTTAACATGTTATATCAAATAATTTTAATGCACATCAAATGAATAATTAATTCCTCAATCCATTTTTGGATCTATATATTTTTTAATAGAAACCCCCACCCCCATACAATTTATGATCTTTCCGGTGTATCCCTCTCCCCACCGAAGTAGGTACTAGACCTTGGGTCTCAAATGAGACCCATGAAGAAGTTGTGTAAAACTATGATACTCATGATGTCCTAAAATTTCAAGTTGTTAAATCATATAGAGGCGAAATTACCTTGGCCAAAACTTGTAACCAGTGGGAGTTGGACACTTAACCCCAAGGAACCGAACCCCAACTCCTTCCATTGGGCCACCGTCATAGGGGAAAAAAGTGGGAGAGCCCAACATTCACTAGTTAAACTCACATAATCCAACACACATACCCAGATACCTATAGGGTTGAGGCACAATTTTAATATCTTAAGTGAAATTTTGACCATAAGAGGACATGAACTTAGAACCTCAGTGACTACAAAGACAACTATTACTATAACACCCCAATATTTTGAAATATATTTTTATTTAAATCAATTCTATGTTTGATATATTGTTTCACATGAAACACCAAAAAAATACGTCATGAAATATTAGATAAATATTATTAATATAATAATAATAAAACCTCTAGTAAACAAAAATATATCAATATTTAGAGGATAAATGATAAAAGTGATTTAACATTAAAAAGAATTGTTTTTCTTAAATGAATTTTTAATGTATTTCATATATCATCCTGTCAAATTAAATTAACCAATTTTAAATGATAATATATACTATTTATTAATCAAATAATATATCAGCATTATCTAAATTAGAAATTGGTATGAAATAATATTTAAAACACTTAATGTTTAAAAATGATTTTTTAATAAAAACAAAATTTTTAGTGTTTTTTATTTTCATTTAAAAAACTAAATACATAAATTTTATAATTTAAATTTGGTGAAAATAAATTAATTTTTCAATTAATATTTTCAAAATTATCTTATGGTTAATTTTTTATATTTTTCTAAAATAATTTATTTTTAAGCGAATAGTGAAAAATACACTTTTTACCAGAATTGCAAATTTTATGACTTTATCAATATATGAGAAAGACCTAATAGTTTATAAAACCTTTTAATTGATTAAATATTTATTTAAGTAGCAATAACTTGTATTTTAATATATTATTTTGAACTTATAAAACCTATGTTTAATTTTTAGAACTTGGGTATCATTTTATTCCAATTTAAAAACAATTTTCAATATTTTATTTTATTTAAAGGTTTTAATGGTTATATTCTATTTTGGATTTATTTGAAAAAAATAACCTTTATTTTATTTTTAATAAATATATTTATGTTTTTAAAATTAGTTTTTTTCTAATTTTATCCTACAAATAACATTTAATCTTAAAGACACTTAAAAAAACTGTTTTAGGTGTTATGTGTGTTTATTCTAAAATTAACTTTTCTAAACCTTAGAAGTAATATTTGATAAAATTATTTTAAAATTTGAAATCAAAATTATCAAATTATTTAATAAATTATTTTTTATTCTTTTTCATTATATTAATTACCAAATTTAAAAATTTATTACCAAGGTAATTGTATATTAGGGAAAAAGTAAAAAAATTAAAAAAGAAAAATACCTAAATCACTCAATATTGTCTCTAAATTGATGTTTTAGAGGATTATAGACCCAAATGGAATTTAAAATCCATTATCCCCCCTTTTGGAACATTTTACCCTTGAATAGTAATATTCCACTATTGAAAAGTAATGGATACTCCTCAAATTACCCTTCTGTTCGCTTATAAATGGGGAACACTTCCACTACTTCATGCCACACCTATTACTTCAAATTTATACATGAAAATATTCCATTTTTCTCATCTTATAATCCTATCTCATTTTTATAATCCATTGGTCATTATAATTTAGGATAAACCCTTCATTTTCAAGGAGACTTCAAGAGAAAGTTCAAGGTCCCAATGTGAGTATTACTTAAGACTCAACCTTTTCCTTTTAATATTTATCTTAAAAAAATACACTAAATATATGAATATAATGAAATTATTATAATTAGTATAATTAAGTATTATTACGTTAATTTAATAACCATAATTTATTCCTTCACACCCACTTAGAAAAATAAAAGATCACTAATTGTGCGTTTGTGGAGACTATTGCCTCCATGAAGAGACATCTTCCAGTTTTCATTAGTGCATCTCTTCACTTATAATAAGGATGAAATTGAAGAATAATTGTGAAATATATAATATAATTTTGATTGTTAATATAAAAATTATAATCCAACTTCATTCCCTCTCATTAGTTAGGAAATGAAAATGTTAACCACACATTGTGCGGACTACCGCCTCCACGAAGTAACATTTTTTATTTTTCATCTTGATTTTAATTAATTATCCAAACCTATTAAAATGTAATTAAAAAACTTTAAAAAGATAAATTATATCATTATTCATCTATAATAATTATATTATACACTGTAAAGACCTGGATTTTCCATGTAATTTTTTCAAATACATGGGAATTTTACAAGTTCGTGAAAATTGACGGTGCATGATTCTGAGGCCCGGAGTGCCCAGAATGAATTTCTGAACTTTTTTTCGGGTACGTTAAATAAACGTGCAAGCGGGTTTTTTTAACTTTTGAACCAATGCTCAGAATTGAAATCCTTGGATACCATTGAACTCACAGCGTTGATATTCACTTAAGGAGACTTTCACCTCGACGACAGTTGGTTGAGGGTGAAAGTTAATTTTTGGGTTTTTCATGGAAACAATAAAATAAAGTAATCACACATTTTATTTTATTTGTTGCAACCACCCACTTGTAGATATTATGGTGGTGGGGACCACAAAAGTTTTATTCTCCAAATTGAATGCTCGGTGGTGGGGACCACCCGAGCCTAACCTCCCTTGTGGATATTATGGTGATGGGGACCACCTAAGGAATGAAACCTCTTGAACTCCATAATTAAGTGGGGAGAAACTTCTTGAGCTCCCCAATTTATTATGCCAATACTTCCCTTAATTTATTATGCCACCCATCAATTAATTAATTAATCAAATTTGAAATTATGCCAACTTAATCTATTAAGTTGGAAAATCCTCATATTGGGTGGAATTGGGGGAAACTCTTGGCAAAAAGGGAAAAGCTTGAAGAATTGGGAGAAAAGATCTCCAACAAAGAACCACCTCCACCAAAGAGCGTTAATCCGATAAACGAGATTGGGATCAGAGGCGTGTGACGGGCATGAATAACGTCAGCAACTTCGACTTCCTCTAAAGTGGGACGTCTTCATCTATGATGAATCTATGTCTGTACTTCTTCTCACACCAACGTCAACGAACAATCCAAGGTAGGGGTTTACTATAATATGATTATCACTTTCCATGTTCTCCCCTTCTAAATCTTTTGCATGATTTGGGAATAATTATTAATGAGGATTGTAGGGGGGGTGTTTGATTATTGTTTTCTTTACCTGTTCTTGATACTCTTGTTCTTGTTGACCCACTTGCTACGCTCTAATGTGGAGAGTGAGGGCCAAACTAACATGGACCATCCTCTACATAATTCTTGTGATGAATTGTGGTGTTCTTCGCGATGGAGGAGGACGACAACCAACCACGAAGGGGCTCGAGAATGGTGGACGACACCACCGCTAGCCGTGATGAAGGCGACGACACAACGACACTGTTCCACGACCACCGCCGCCGCGGCCTCGCCGCACCGCCCCACCCAAGACACTGCCACCGTATGAGTCGCCGCTGCTGTCCGAGCTGCTGCTGCTGAGCTGCCAAGCCGAGCCGCCGCCCGAGCCGCCACCGCCATCCGAGCCGCTGCCGATGTCCAGGCCGTGCCACCGCCCGAGCCGTCACCGCCGTCTGGGTCGAGCCACCACTCGAGTAGCCGCCACCATCCAAGTAGAGCCGCCGCTGCCTTTCCGGCCAAACCTCCCCGGACGAGCCACCCTGTGGCCTCGCGACCTCCACAGCCCTCCGAGGCCTCACGGCCGCCCGCGGCCCTTCGTGGCCTGCCTGGCCGACCCCAACGGGCCGGGACACCCAAATACTTATTTGTGGGACATCATAGAAGTTAGAGAATCGACCAGTGGCTTGGGGAGTGGACTCTCCCGGAGACAAAAAATCCTAGTGCGGAAACCCAGTAGCTGGATATGACGAGAAGAGTGCTCCTAGCAATCCTGTGCAGGTCAGCTCCGAGCAATCCTATGCGAGTCACCTCCCTAGAAATCTTGTGTGGGTCAGATCCTAGTGATACTATGTGGGTCAGCTCCTAGGAATCCTGTGTGGGTCATCTCAAGCGATCCTGTGTGGGTCAGCTCCTAGCGATCCTGTGTGGGTCAGCTCTTAGCAATCCTATGTGGGTCAGCTCCAGTGATCCTGTGTGGGTCAGATCCTAGCGATTCTATATGGGTAACCTCCAGAGATCCCATGTGGGTCAACTTCTAGTGATCCCGTGTGGGTCAGCTCTAGCGATCCTATGCGGGTCAGCTCCTAGTGATCCTATGTGGGTCAGCTCCTAACAATCCTATGCGGGTCAGCTCCTAGAGATTTTGTACAGGTCACCAATAGAGCCTCTTAATAGAGTAAGATGATTCAATATTTATAACTAAACATCTCTCCTCTCATATCTAAAAATATACCTGGTGTGATCTGAGTCTATACCTATGTGTTTCTTCATGATTAAGATTGATCACTTGATAACTTAGGTATATGTATGGGCATATACCTAAGTAGGGTTATCTGTTGATTTCATATTTTGTGGTTTATCCTTGGTGTATTTTGTGAGACCTTGAGGGTCTCGGGGTCCCTAATGGGTATCGTTATACTCACCCCTGCACAGGCTATGCCCGCATCTTGTTGTGTTGGATGCAGACGATGGACAACACTGACTGAGGATGAGGGTACCAGGACTGGGGGTAGCTCGAAGATGGACCTAGACGAGGCATATCGCAGAGACGATCAATCGATAGTTGTACCTACCCTTCAGGTAGGATCCTTGGTGGGTGATCATAAGATCTGTTCCAGTTACTTGTACTTTCAGCTGTCTTGTACTTTCCAGTTTTCCTTGTACTTTCCAATTGAGCTTGTATTCTGACCCCTTTTTACTTACTGTACTCACTCTGTTTACCATTCAATTTACTTGAGTTTGTATCTTACTGTGTGCTTGGTTGTGTGTGTTACAAGTTATAAAGGCAATGCCTTCCCAGTTTTAGGGAATACACCTTCAGTGCTAGTTTCCAGACCCTGGCCTATGGAAGGAAGACTTGGGGTAGTCATGGCACGGGCCCCGGGGGATGGGTCGTGACTAATTGGTATCATAGGATTTAGTTATACCCCAGAACATAGGACTCTGATATTTATTTTAACTACAATAGTGTTAAGTGTAGTGAGTGTGGTTATCAGTTTATGGAATCTAGTGTTGGTTCGGTGACCGACACATCCATACACCAGGACCCTGACTTCTGATTTCTGACTCAGTGCACGAAAACAATGATTGCGCGTGTGTTTTCAAAAGTTTTCTTTGTGATATTTTGAGTCAGATCACCAGGTATAACCTATTAACCATTCCACACCTATTTCTTTTCAGGATGCCTCTACACAGACATCGAGCTAGGGTTCTGGGAGTTGTACACACTGATAGCCAACCGAGCAACAAGGCCTCAGTGTAGGGCCCCTTTCCAGTATAGGCACTAGCAGAGGCACCATCGGTACCTTTCCCCATTGGGCCACTAATGCCACCATCCCCAGTAGCAGATGGTGTATGCCGCTTGAGCACGTTTCATGAGTTCCAGTGCCAGAGGCCACCTAGGGTCAGGGGAGAGATGGTCCCACAAGCGGCTGAGGATTGGATGAAGGTTGTGGTGAGAGTCTTCCGACTCATAGGGACACCAGCCGATCTCATAGTGATCCTTACCTCCTGCCTTCTACAGGAAGCAGAAGGCAGATGGTGGAGCTTGATGCTTCAGGTTCACGATGAGGTGACGCTTCTCTAGGCAGACTTTGAGAGCCTGTTTCGGGCAAAGTTTTTCCCAACGACACTTCACATAGTGCGAATATAGGAGCATATTCATCTGCAGTAGGGAAACATGACTGTGGCTCAGTACTTAGCAAGGTTCACTGACCTCTCACGCTACTCCAAAGATATGGAGCGAGACCCATTTTTCAGGGGCCGAACCTTCAAGAAGGGACTCAGGTGGGTGATAATAGCTTCGATGATCTCACTCAACATCCCAACATAGGTGGGGGTGTTAGAGTGTGCCCTCTTAGTGGAGAGATTACTTGCTGAGCATTTACCAGTAGTGAGACCCACTACTAGTCATCACATAGCGAAGTCTTCTGTAGCTGGAAGCAGACAGATGTCATAGAGGTCCAAGAGGATCATACATACAGGTGGAGGAATGCATGACTTAGGGTCGGTTGTGTGGAGCACCTGAGGCAGAGCAAGTCATTCCAGGAGTGGGCAGTGTTATGCATGCGGCAGACATGGTCACATGGCTCGTGACTGTCCAACCCGCCGTACGTATGATCAGCAGACGGTTGAAGGACAGCCTAGGAAGAGACAAAGGTTTGACTGAGGAGGTCCACAAGGACCAGGTGTACGTGGAAGAGGAGCTGGACGTGTAGCTAGTGGTGGGTGACAAGTCGAGATGTTACCACCACCACCACTAGGAGGTCCACCTCGACCGTAGGGAGTAGGTAGATATGGGAGAGCTCAGCACTAGGCAGATAAGGCTTACAATCAGGGTGCTCCGGAGATGATACGAGGTATGATATGTGTCTACCATACATTAGCTGTAGTTCTTATAGACACAGGTGCCAATCATTCTTTTATTTCTACTTCCCTCATTCAGAGCATGAAGATTCCGACGAAACCATTGGCTCGATCCTTATGGCTAGAGACTCCTATGAGAGAAGATTCGATGATTACACACTGGTTACGGTAGTGCGAGCTTACTCTAAGAGGCGAGATATTTGGCTGGGATATCCTAGTAGCAGCGTCGAGGCCTTACGATGCTATCTTGGGTATGAACTGGTAATCTATAGTCCATGCTCAGATTGACTGTATTAGGTGCAAAGTGCGGTGTGTCCACACAGATGATACCAGGTTTACCTTCATCGGTGATAAGAGAGCCTTTGCAGCACAAGAGGGACTTACCCGGAGGAGGGTGCATCCGATTACACATCAGTTGGCTAGCCTTACCCTTGGAGAAGTTGGTGTGGAGAGTCTGAATTATCCTATAGTGGTGGACCAGTACACGGATGTTTTCCCAGATGATGTTCTGGGTCTACCTCCTCATAGAGAGGTGGACTTCTACATTGACCTATACACCAGGACGACAACAATATCTACATCAGCATATCAGATGGATCCCATGGATCTTCATGAGCTGCGGGTACAACTAGAGGAATTGGAGGGGAAGGGATTCATCCAGACAAGTGTTTCTCCCTAGGCAGCTCCAATTTTGTTCACCAAGATGGCGGATGGGAGATTGAAACTTTGTGTCGACTATCAGCTCCTGAACCAGGTGACCATGAAGAACAAGTACCCAATTCCAAGGATTGATGACCTCTTTGATCAGCTGAAGGGAGCATGATGGTTCTCGAAGATATATCTCAGATCAGGCTATCACCGACTCAGAGTGCCAGACAAAGATGTGCAGAAGACGACTTTCAGATGTCGTTACGGCCACTACGAGTTCTTGGTTATGCCATTTGGAGTGACCAAATCTCTAGAAGTGTTCATGGGACTCATGAACAAGATCTTTTATCCATTCCTTGATCACTTTTTAGTAGTCTTCATCGATAACACTATGATCTACTCGGCTATTGAGGAGGAGAATGCCTATCATTTGTAGGTAGTACTGGACACACTCTGAGAGCACAAGCTTTATGGTAAACTCTAGAAGTGCTAGTTCTAGATCTAAGAGGTTCACTTTCTAGGACATGTCATGTTAGTGGACGGAGTTGCAGTGGATCCAGTGAAGATTGAGGTGGTACTTTCTTGGGATCCACCCAGGAGTGTGATAGAGGTACAATGTTTTCTAGGGTTGGCGGGATACTACCAAAGATTTATGCCAGACTTCTCCAGAGTTGCAACACCACTATCAGCATTGACGAATAAGTAGAAACCCTTCGTGTGGTCGTAGAGATGCCATCAGATTTTTCAAGAGCTGAGGCAGAGGCTGAATATTAACCCCATCTTGAGGCTACCAGAGGGCGTAGGGTACATAGTCTACTACGGCGCATCAGAGACCGAGCTCAGATGTGTCCTGATGTAGGAGTGAGTGGTGATTTCATATGGTTCTCGAAAACTGAGACAGAATGAGAAGAAATATGCTACCCATGACCTAGAGTTGGCAGCAGTGGTCTTCACCTTGAAGATGTGGCGACATTACTTGATGGGTGAGCATTTTACAGTGTACTCTAATCAAAAGAGTCTCAAGTATATCTTCTCTCATAAAGACCTGAACCTGAGACAACGATGATGGATTGAGTTCCTCTAGGACTATGACTTCAAGATAGTCTATACTCCTAGGAAGGGGAACGTTGTAGAAGATGCACTCAACAAAAGATATGGTATTCATCTGCTAGGTGAGGAGACAGAGTAGTTGGCCGATTTGCAGATATCCTCTGTGGATAGAGATGGAGAAAATTTTCTTCAGACTCTTACAGTCACTCCCCAACATCTTCAGTGAGTCAGGGACGCACAACATGTTGACGCTGACTGCGATACTTGACATGCTCAGATATCCACAGGGCAAGCACCTGATGGATTTTCTGAAGGCGGGGAGCACATCATTCTCTTCAGAGGACGTACCATGGTTCCAGTGTCACTTCGGGAGGAAGTGATGGGGGAGTTACACACATCCCCTCTAGCGGTACATCCAGGAGTGACGAAGATGTACTAGGATCTCCAATGATAGCAATGGTGGCTGAGAATGAAGAAAGATGTAGCAGAGTTTGTCTCTCAGTGCCTCACTTGTCAGCAAGTGAAGGCAGAGCATCAGGTACCAACAGGATTGGTTCAACCTTTAGAGGTCCCAGAGTGGAAGTGGGATGGTATATCCATGGACTTCATGATAGGACTTCCACGTACATCTAGGGGACATGACTCGATTTGGGTGACCATTGACCGACACACCAAGTCAGCCCACTACCTACCGATTAGAGAGAAGGGTTCAGTAGAAAGGCTGGGATTCCTCTATATACAAGAGATTATGCAGCTACATGGAGTAACCTCGACGATTATCTTCGATCGTGATTCACGTTTTACTTCCTGGCTATGGAAGGGGTTGCAGGAGGCTTTCGGGACGCAACTTCGTTTGAGCACCGCCTTCTATCCTCAGATGGATGGTCAGACTGAGTGGACCATTCAGACCCTCAAGGACTTGCTGTGTGCTTGCGTCCTCAACTTTGGTCGTAGCTGGGAGGATCACTTGACATTAACGGAGTTCGCATACAACAACAACTATCACTCCACCATTGGGATGGCACCTTTCGAGGAGTTTTACGGGCGACCATGCAGATCACCTTTGTGCTGTAATGACCCATGGGAGTTAGCACTAGTGGGACCAGAGATGGTACAAGATACTAAAGAGAAGATGAAGATCATCCAGGAGTGGATGAAGACTGCATAGAGCAGGCAGAAGTTGTATGATGACAGGAGATAGAGACCTCTGGAGTTTGAGGATGGCGACCACATCTTTCTACGGGTCTCACCCTGATGAGGTTTATGAAGATTTGGCTAAGGCAGCAAGTTATCTCCAAGATTCATAGGACACTTCCAGGTCCTTAGTATAGTTAGTGAGGTGGCTTACCGCTTAGATCTTCCACCTTAGTTGCACCGGTGCACGACGCCTTCCACGTATCCCAGGTGATGAGATATGTGCACAACCCTTCTCACATCATCGACCATGGAAAACGGGACATCGATGATGGGGTTACTTTTACAGATGTTATAGTAGATATTGAGGATCGATAGGAGTGGGTCCTTCGTGGACGGTCGATACCTCTGGTGCACATTCGCTGGCAGCATAGGAACCTCCAGGAGAGAAAATGGGAGTGGGAGGCACAGATTCGTGCTTAGTACCCCCACTTGTTTTCCTAGTTTGAGTTGTGGATTACGGGGATGAAAATACATGAGTTGGGGAGAATGTAAAGACCCAGATTTTCCATGTATTTTTTTTAAATACATAGAAATTTTACGAGTCTGTGAAAATTGAAAGCGCATGATTCCGAGGCCCGGAGTGCCCAGAATGAATTTATGAACTTTTTTTCAGGTACATTCAGTAAACATGCGAGTAGGTTTTTGTAACTTTTGAACCGGTGCTCGAAATTGAAATCTTAGGACACTGTTGAACTCGAAGGGACAATATTCACTTAAGGATACTTTCACCTCGATGACAGTTGGTCAAGGGTGAAAGTTAATTTTTGGGTTTTTTCATGGAAATAATAAAATAAAATAATCACACATTTTATTTTATTTGTTGTAACCACCCACTTTTTGATATTATAGTGGTGGGGACCACCCGAGGAATGAAACCTCTTAACTCCCTAATTAAGTGGGGAGAAACCTCTTGAGCTCCCCAATTATTATGCCAACCCTCCCATTAATTTATTATGCCCCGCATCAGTTAATTAATTAATAAAATTTGAAATTATGCCAACTTAATCTATTAAGTTGGAAAATCCTCATATTGGGTGGAATTGGGGGAAACTCTTAGAATAAAGGGAAAATCTTGGAGAATTGGGAGAAAATCTCTCCAACGAAGAACCACCTCCATCGAAGAGCGTTAATCCGACGAACGATCTTGGTATTAGAGGCACGTGACGGGCATGACGAACGTTGACAACTTTGACTTCCTCCAACGTGGGATGTCTTCATCTACGACGAATCTACATCCGTACTTCTTCTCATGCCACCGTCAACGAACAATCCAAGGTAGGGGTTTACTACAAAATAATTATCACTTTCCATGTTCTCCCCTTCTAATTCTTTTGTGAGATTTGGGAATAGTGATTGACGAGGATTATAGGGAGGGTGTTTTATTATTGTTTTCTTTACCTATTCTTGATATTCTTGTTCTTGTTGAGCCAATTGCTACCAATATAATGCAGATAGTGTGGTCCAAACTAACATTGCCCGTCCTCTCTGTAATTCTTGTGATGAATTGTGGTGTTCTTAGAGATGGAGGAGGATGATGACCAACCATAAAGGGGCATGAGAATGGCGGCCCACACCACCAATGGCCGTGATGAAGGTAACAACGCAACAGTGTAGTTCCGCGACAAACGCTGCCACGGCCTCACTGCGCCGCCCCGCCCAGCCCGAGTTGCCGCCGCCGTCCGAGCCACCACTGCCGTCCGGGATGAGCTGCCATCCAAGCCACCACCGCCAAGCCGAGCCGCCCAGTCGAGCCGCTGCCGCCTTGCCGAGCCGAGCCACCGCCCGAGCCGTCACTGCCATCCGAGCCGTCACCGCCATCCGAGCCGCCACTGCCGTCTGGGATGAGCCGCCGCTGCCGTCCGGCCCGAGCCGCCCCCCGAGCCGCCGCTGCCGTCCGGGTTGAGCTGCCACCACCCTTCCATCTGAGCCACCCCGACTAAGCCGCCCAACGGCCTCACGACATCTACAGCCCTCCATGTCCTCGTGGCCACCCGTGGCCCTCCGTGGCCTCTCACGGCCTGCCTGGCTGAACCCAACAGGCCAGGCCGCCCAGCGGGCTGGGACGGACCCAGCGGGTCAGGCCGAGTTGACCCAAACTGTGTCCAACCAGACCCGGACCCACTACAACCCATTTACGCTCCTTCAGCCATATCTTTGGCACCTGATGTCTGTTTGATGAACTGTCAGCGGCGTTGGAAATCTTGTAGAGATAAGGTCCATTTGAGTATACCCCACAATACTTTTGGATTAAGATGGGGTACAGTCAGATTGGATCAAGCACAAATTCAACTGGGCCCCCCGAGACTAAAAGGCTAATAACTCACATACCGGGTGTCTGATTGAAGAACCGTCTATTTCGTTGAGACCACTATGATATGGTGGTACTTTGAGATAATTATTCATGGGAAATCATGGTGGTTAGAGAATCGAACAGTGGCTTGGGGATAAGACTCTCCCAGAGACGAGCAAGCCTAGTGTGGAAACCCAGTAGCTGGCTATGATGAGAAGAGTGCTCCTAGCGATCCTGTGCAGGTCAGCTCCGATTGATCCTATGCAGGTAATCTCCCTAGTGATACTATGGGGGTCAGCTTCTAGCGATCCTGTGTGGGTCAGCTCCTAGAAATCCGGTGTGGATCAGCTCCAGTGATCATTTGTGGGTCAGATCCTAGCGATCCTGTGTGGGTCATCTCCTAGCGATCCTGTGTGGGTCAGCTCCAGCGATCCTATATGGGTCCGCTCCTAGCGATCCTGTGTGTGTCAGATCCAACAATTCTGTGTGGGTTAGCTCCTAGAGATCCTATGTGGATCAGATCCTAGCGATCCTGTGTGGGTCAGCTCATAGCGATTCTGTACAGGTCTGCAGCAGAGCCTCTTAATAGAGTAAGATGATTCAGTAGTTATAACTAAACATCTCTACTCCCATATCTAAAAATATACCTGGTGTGAGCTGAGTCTGTACCTCTGTGTTTCCTCATGATTGAGATGGATCACTTGATAACTTAGGTATATGTATGGGCATATACCTAAGTAGGATTATCTATTGATTTCATACTTTTTGGTTTATCCTTGGTGGATTTTGTGAGACCTTGAGGGTCTCGGGGTCCCTAATAAGTATCGTTATACTCACCCCTACATGGGCTGTGCCCACACCTTGTTGTGTTGGATGCAGACGACAAATAACACTGACTGAGGATGAGGGTACCAGGACTGGGGGTAGCTCAGAGGTGGACCTAGACGAGGCATAATGCAGAGACAACCGATCAAGAGTTGTACCTACCCTTATGGTAGGATCCTTGGTGGGTGATCGTAGGAGCTGTTCCAGTTACTTGTACTTTCAGCTGTCTTGTACTTTCCAGTTTTCCTTGTACTTTATAGTTGGGCTTGTATTCTGGCCCCTTTTTACTTAATTTACTCACTCTGTTTACTATTCAGTTTACTTGAGTTCGTATCTTGCTGTGTGTGTTACAGATTATAAAGGAAATGTCTTCCTAGTTTTAGGGAATATGCCTTCAGTTCTAGTCGCCAGCCCCTGGCCTATGGAAGGTGGGCTTGGGGTAGTCACAACACAGGCCTCGGGGGACGGGTTGTGACATACACTTCCTTAACCATTCTCACCCATTGAGTTATATCATTTCCTTGTTTGGGTCAGTTTAACCACCTACATTAATGTTGTTATAAAACTCTATCATGGATGACTATGATAACTTAAATACGAATATAATTATAATTTAATAGTCAAATAATTATTTATTTATGATTTTTTAAATGTTATATTAAGTATTTAACTTATTATTAAAACATGATCTTTGATCACTAAAATTACCAAAATAAGTCTACAGCGATTCCATTTTAACGCAACATAACTAAAACACTTACGAAATTAGATAAGAGATTTATAAATCAATATAAGTTATATATTAAATTAATTTTAATTATCTAGTAATTATTAAGTTGGTATCAAATAAGGGGTATCAAAATCAACGTCATAAAACTTTCATAGAACAATTAAAGCTATTAACATCTGACTAATAAAAATAACCAATAACTAACTAATATATTCATAATAAATGATCATAAATAAAGTATATAAAAGTTAATATATGTGAGTAAGGTTCTTAAATATAATATTAATATAGTTATGTTTTTATAGGATTTTATAGTGCATTTGAATAATTAAGGAAATAAGTTAAGAGTTTCTTGTCTCAAATTTAATTTCTTAAGACATATTTATTATTATAAACCATGTTTTATTTAGAATGGTGCTTACACCACACCTTACACCATGTTTTCTTTTGTATAGTGAAATTATTTTCAAATTTTAATTTCATATAATTATTCTGTTATATTTAATGATATTAAATTTTCTATTCTATGTTCTTTCTCTCATGGTATTTTAAATCAAAAGTTACAAAATCTATAAGGGGTTTTATCACAAACTCCTTTATTTGAGACGTTTTTGTATTATGCACCTGATTTTATTTATATGGTGTATATGACATATATTTTTTATTCAATTAAATATATTCCATTCAAGGTATATTGAGTTAAATTTAAATATATCACTTATTCAAGGGGTTTTTATTTAAATATTACTTGACACGTAATAGATTTCCAGCCTCAAATTATTTCCCCTCAAGTCATAAATTCTCTACTTGGTTATAATATTGAAAGCCACTTTTATCCTTAAATCCCACCTTTTTATCCATTTTAATTTACCTTTTATTAGGGTAAGTTACTTTATTTCATTGTTATCATCTCCTTGATGAAATACCTTCTTAAATAAAAGTTTGAGATTGGTAATAATAAATCATATTCTTTCCAATGGATATTTTTCATCCATCTCCATATTTTACTTCCCACCCATGTTTTACTCTATTTTTTAGAACTCAAATATGGATTAATTCATGTGATCCTCTTTCTTCTCAGCACTACTTTTCAAATTTAAATTTTATTTCCTTTTACTATGTGGGTTTTAAATAAAATCATTTCAAAATATTGAAAGGTTTTATATATTATGGATATATTTATTATCTTCCGCTCCACATTTTCTCTATAAAACCTTTATGACTTTTTCAATAATCCATTATTATATATTTCTCAAAATGAAATGTTTTAATATACCTCAAATTTTTTATTTCTAACCTTTTTGAAAATGAATCTTTGAAGAAACTACTAACTTTTCCTCTTATAATTTCTTTATAAAAATAATAATTGAAAATTATTTTTAAAATATTTTCACAAGGATAGTTTTCCCATCATTTTGAAACTCCTTTCCCATGATTCATGGTTTTAATAATTGAATTATTTTTCTATTATTTATTTTAGTTTTATTTAAAATAATTTTCATTGTAAATGGTTATTTTCATCATGCCTTTCAAAGTAAAATTCTACTACTCTTTTAAAATTATTCTTCATCCACCCATTGATTCTTTACCCATGTTTTCAATAATGAAAAACATTAAATCTATATAAGATAAATGATCCATAACTACCTTCATCTTTACTAATCATATTTGGTTTATAACCATTATTCCAATGTATTTCCTATCTGAACACTCTATATTTACATCCACTGATTGAAGGGTGTTCACCAAGATGTCATACATTGATTGATTGGGTAAATTATTGACTTAAACACATACCCTTTATCTCTATGGTGTAAATACCGTATTCTCTATTATATTTATTTAATGATATTTACCTAAAAATTTATTTAATATCATTGTATACCCATTTATTTTCCATGAGTATACCATACTTTGATTATTGAGGGAATTATGAATTTTTTCCTTATATGATTCCATTTGAAATGGATGTGAAACCCATTTTTTCCATGGGTTCTTTATGATGAATGATTTATTTTTTAAGAAACACATATACATGAATGATAATAGGTGGGGTACTATATTTCCCTCCAATGCATTGGTTTAATTTGATATCTCATGAGATTGTCAGGCGTGGACATAATGAGTTTATTCATATAAGCGTGGGCATATGAGTTTGCTCACAAGGTTTTCATATGGTTATGGTTGTTCTATATCTCTAGGTTAATTTTTCATATTATAACATAATTCTATGATGATTTTTATTTCTAGTCTATGCTATATTTCTATGTTTATGCCTATTTTCTAAGATATTATACACTTTTATGTTATTTTATACCTTATTCATTGATTTATGATATATGATTTTTTGGGTATATCTTTCTTATGTATACTGATTATAACCATATTCTCACCTTATGCTCACTTTTAATCATTTATTATTATTTCTTATGTTTACACTTACTAATAATATAATCTCACCCCTTTATTATGTTTCCATTTCCCCAGTTTATGAAGAAAATTAATAAATATGATGTGCTTAGAAGAGTATATTGTGTGGGGAAATTTATGGGAGATGCTGAAGACTTGTTATGGATTAAGTAATTGGTTATATAGTGGAAAAAGTCCATTAGTTTAAAAATACATGAGTTTTGTTAGTTAATGTTTTTTCTTAATTATTTAAAAATAAAAACCTAAAAGATAATAGGAATATATTATAATGAAATATTTTCTTTAAAGTCATGTAATTGAGATGGCCACATATATGGGGATTCATAATTACCACAAGGACAAGGATATATGACATTATAAGACTTGAAATATATAACATAAAAATACATAGATAAACTTTTTATTCTAAACATCCTGTTACCAGGGTAGTTTGGGTATAAAAGTGTTGTTAAGAACTTGTGTCTTCAATTCATCATCACGGGTTTAACTGACGAGTGATAGGTATCAGGAATTATTAATGATCCTTCCCACTAAGACTATATTATCCACATGATTATTTGATTTTTAACATGTGATTTTGTTATTTTTTTGTTGATACATGAAAATATAAATAGTAAAAGTGATAAATTATTGATTTTTGACATGTTTTGTAGAATAAAAATTACACTAGTAAGGAGAAAAAAGAACTAAAGAGAGGGAGAAGTAGGGAAAATGGTTGTACCCAGAGCATAGGCAAACCAGGATTTGGTTCAAAGTATCATGTAATACTTTCATGTTGTTGACAAGGGAGCTAGTACTGAAAATCCTCATAAAGTGAATTACTTGGTAAACTATCTAATGTAGGACCCACTAATGATTTATATAGATTCTATACCTACAAAAGTAGAGGTATGGCTAAGTAGGATGATCACGATTTTTGAATTATTGGGAACTTTAGATGAAATAAAGTTCAAGCTGGCAATATATATGCTTTAGGACTTGGTTCTAGCATGGTGGAACTTAACTATTCAAGCTAATTTGGATCAAGACCTCTCTTTTAAATTATTTTTAGAACCATTCAATAAAAATTATTTCCAAAAAAATTTCAAATAGAGAATACAATAGAATTCCTTATATCAAAATAAGGAAGTATTCCAGTGACTGAATATACTTCTAAATTCACCCACCTTGTTCATTTTGAACAAGATGTAGTTTCAAGGGAGTGACTAAAATCTCAAATTATTTAATCGAGTCTCTAAAATGAGGTTCACTCAATATTTGTAATAATATATAACACTAATTATATAGAAAAGGTGAACATGGAGCTGTTTTGAGAGAGAGAGATCTTATAAAAAATTTGAGTGGACAGGACACCATTTCCCATATGAGTGTTAGTTGGAATTTAAGACCAGGGAATAAATATAATAGAGAGTATTACTCCCAAGGCATAAAATTAATAAAAAATCAATCTATTGGACTAGTCTCTTATGCTCCATTACCCATTAATTAACTTGGATGTTTTTAGTGTGTCTCACTTATGCAGAGAAAGAAGGAATGCATTGAACCACTAAGGAATTTCAATGAATGAAATAATAAAGGTCATTTCAATAAGTGTTTTCATAAAATTATGAAATAAACTGGTGAAACTAGCATGAACTAGGATCAAGATTCATATAATCATATGGAACAACCCCATCATAATAGTTATCATCCATACAACTTGGTGAACTAGGATACCTATAGGAACAATTTAGTTTTCCAGTTAACATCACAATAGGAAATCTAGAGCTATCCTATGACAACTGATCGAAAACTATATAGAGCATAGAAAGAAATATCGACTAAACAATTTGGTCCCTCGTTTTTTTGAGGTAGAATCCCCCTAAACTTGACTCTTATGAATTACTTGTTTGATACTGGTTCATCACATTTTTTTCTTACTTCTCATGTGGTTAAACTCTTGGGATTACAGATGGGAATGATTTCTCTTATCATGATTATCAATCCATCCATCAAATAGTAGGAGTGCATAGGATTCAAGTGCCCAACATGTTCCATTACCATTAATGGAGTACAATTTCTTTGGGATTTTAAGGTCTTAGAGATGTATGTTTTTTATCTAATCTTTATAATGGATTGTCGAGTGGAATTTAAATCCTATATTGATTTATATAGAAAAAAGTGATTTTCACATCCTTAGATGGATCTTTTAATGTATTTAAAGGGGTTTGGGGTATAAATCCAGGTAGAGTAGAACCTTTAGTGTCATTTTATGGAACCATATCGGGTTATTTAGCATTAATGAACCTAGGAACTATTGATGAAATTGGATATAGGAATCTTCCTGACATAGTGGATCGATACCTGTATGTCCTTCTGAATGATTTCAATGGTTTACCTTTAGAGTTTGAAATAGAATTTTCTATCTATCTAATTCTAGGAAAAAGAAATATTTTTATCCCATATCATAGAATGTATATGGGAAATTTGTGGCAATTTAAGGTCAATCAAGAAGATTTGGAGAGTAAAGACTTCACTAGACCTAGTACATCACCTTGGACTATATTATTTTTATTCATTAATAAGGTTGAAATTTATCTCCATTTATGTGTTGATTATTGTAAACTAAATGAAGTTACAAAAAAAATTGGCATCCACTTCCTTGAATTAATGATTTGTTTGATCAATTAAATGGGTCCAAGTATTTCTCTTAGATTGATTTACACTCAGGATATCACCAGCTTAGATTTATAAGAGATGATATTCTGAAGACCTCATTCAAGAGTTATTATGGACATTAAAAATATGCCTTTATGAATTTTGGTCTAAAGAATGAACCTGAAATCTTTATGGCCTTGATTAACTATATATTCCATAAATACCTTAATTCTATTGTTTTGATATTTTTTTTATGATATTCCAGTTTACTCTCGAAGTAGGAATGACCATGAGGATCACTTGGAAATCATGTTGATCACATGTGTGATAACCAATTGTATGAAAAGTTTTATAAGTGTGAATTCTAGATATAAGAAGTCAGTTTCCTTAAGTACATCATTTATAAAGAGGGAATATCTGTTGTTCCATCAAATATTGAACTAGTAATCTCTTGGTAGCCACCCAAAAATTTTATTGAGAGACATAGTTTTCTTGGATTAGTATGATATTATTAACTATTTGTCTCTCGAGACTTTATTTTTCTATGTATACTTTGATAAGAAAGGGTGTTTTATTCACATTCATAGATGACAATAAAAAATAATTTCTAGAACTAAAATCTCATATCACTTTATCATAGATCCTTATCTTTCTAGAAAAAAATTAGGGTCAATGTATCTGGAACTAGTTTGGGTTATGTCCTCATGCATGAAGATCACATTGTGGTCTATGGTTTGAGGTTATTGAAAATGGTTGAGAATTATTATTCAATGCATGACCTAAAATTATAATTAGTTTTCTATTATTTAAATACTTGAGATCACTATCTATTTGAAGAAACTTTCACAATATTCACTGATCATAAGAGTTTGAAATATATCTTCTCTCAATAAGATTTAAACTTGAGGTAATAAAGATATATGGTGTATCTCTAGATGTTTGAATATAAATTGGTGTACACACATATCAAAGGGAATTATGTGGCTGATACTTTGAGTTAGAATTAATATAATAATGTTTTTAGGGTGTCTCATAACCAATAGCAGCTGATGAGTATTATTTCTAAAATGCATCTGGATTGTGTTGAACAAAATGAGAAAATTATTTTATTCCCAATTAATCTTGATACCAACTTGATGTATTTTATACAAGAGTCTCAAATTTTATATCATAATTTTATCACCACTAGTTCAAAAATAAATGGTGGGGAGACTTCTGATGGATGAAAATAGGATACAAACTCTTTATTACACTTTAAGGATCATATCATAGTTCCTCAATCTTTATAGGAATAGATTATTTGGGTGTATCACTATTCAAAATGGTCCATTCATTTGGGTGTTTAGAAAATATACAAGGGGATAAAACTCATTTATAGTGGTCAATTATGAAACAAATGATTGTATATTATGTTATGAAATGTATAACTTGTTAGTGGGTAAAGGTTGAATATCTACCACCACCTGGTATTTTATAATCTATGCCTATACCTATATGGAAGTGGAAACAGATTTCCATATACTTTGTCACTGGTATACTGAGGATTCTTTAGAAGCATGATACTATTTGAGTGATAATGGATCGAATCACTAAGTCAACACAATTTATACCTATTAGAGAGTCTAATATGGCATAGGATTTGGAAAAGTTATAAATTCTATAATTGGTCATGTTTCATGGAATTATAGTTTTTATTATATCTGATAAATATCCTTGATTCACTTATTTATTTTGGAAATAATTTGAGTAGGATATCAGAAAATAATTAAATATGAGCACGAAATATCATCCATAGATTAATAGGAAATTAAAATGCACAATTCAGATGCTGGAAGACATGCTTAGATCTTGTGTTATAGACTTTAGTGGCTCAAATTAAGATCATATTCCTTTGGTACAGTTTTATAATGACAAGTACTAGGAGATGATACATATGGGCCCATTTGAGGCATTATATGGTTGTCCTTATTTTTATCCACTATGTTGGGTAGAAATAGGATATATGTAACTGATTGGACATATTATTGTTCCTGAGACTACGAAGAAGATCTAGGTGATATGAAATAAGATGGATATGGATCAAAGTTGAAAAAAATTATATGCAGATCATCATTGTCTACGTTTTACTTTCAATGTGAGTGACCATGTCTTATTGAAAGTGTCATCGATACTTAGTCATAAAATTTTGGGAAAGAAAGGAAATTTGGATCCATAATATGTTGAACTATCTAAAATTGTTGAACATATTATAATTTTTTCATATGAGATAGACTTACTACCAAGATTTAATGTTATCTATAATATCTTCTATGTCTCTCAATTTAAGAGGTATCAACTGGATCCCAATCATGTGATTAGTTGGGACCATGTTACCCTTGATTTGGATGCATGTTTTATTCATATACCACTTTCTATTATGGGTGAACAAGATAAGATACTATGGGAAAAGAGTATACCTTTAGTATATATTTTATGTCATCATGGTGATATTCAAGAGGAAACATGGGAGTGAGATAAGTTCATGCAGGAGTAGTGGAAAAAAATTAGAGAGGAGAATAAAACACCATAATTTCGAGATATTTCCATATTTTTATGGTTTATTTAAAGTAGGGAATGTTTAAATTATGTCTTTATAATTTTATAGATTGTTTTGGAGGGTTTTGGAAGCATATTTAGAGGTACATGGTTTGTAAATGTTTAGTAGAAAACATGAACAAGTATCCTAAAAACTATACGAAAGATTTTTGGGATAATTGGGTTGGTGCATGATTGGAATACAGTTTGGAAAAACCATGTGACAAACCATGTGACTTGAAAAATTTCTAGATAGATCCGATTCACATGGTTAGCGCATGGTTTGTTAAAACTTGTTGGTTAACTATGAAACTTGATTTTAATTGTATGGAAATTAAATTTTTAACCTGAATATTGCCAAAAAAGTCTTGTGCTTCCTCTTCTGACCTATGATTTTTATTTAAAGGGTCTCTAAAGGCTATTTTTAGTGATCTTTGTTATCAGATTCTGATTATTTTTCAAGTGTTTGAACATGAAATCAAAGATTTGGTCTCCATTCTTCCTTATAATCTTGGTTCTCCTAGTTTTTTCTTGTGCAGTACCATAGATCAAAGTTATATTACCGAGATATATGGGATTGGATGAATATTAATGAGATATTATTGGGTTTTTTATAGATGAATGGGTGGAAGGGGTTATATCTTCAATATTTCCTAAGAATCATTGTGCCAAACCAACCTGAGGTAGGTGATTTTTACCTATTTCCATTTTTATTGGAATGTGAAGGCTGTTATTTTTCTTAAATAAATCAGTTCTAGTTTTATATGATTTTTCCCAATTGAAGCTCTATTGAAATTATCTCTTATTGGTTGGAATTTTAAATTAGGTTGTTGGTGTTTCCCACCACGTGTTCAATAAATTGGCTAAAAGTGTTTTCTTAAAAGATAGATGGTTTTAACACATGATCTTGGATTAACTAGGTTTTGGTTTCTAACTATAAAATAAAATGATTGGTGTGAGTTAATGATTTTAATTATATAAGGCATTTTTCAAATAGACTGGGTTCTTAGGGACATTTGGAAAGACAAAATGAATATTTCCACCAAGTGATAACTTGGTGGAAGATGTATCACTTCTCGCAAGCACAAGGATTCCATTCGACAGGCATGGGTGTGCATGTGTGAGAACACATGTTATTATGAATTTTTTTAATTTAATTAATTTATGATGATACATGGAAAGGTAAACCCATCCTTGGATATATTACCTTTAGAAAACCTATTTATTTGCTTCACTAAATATTGTGGAAACTGTTTATCTACTTTTTATATTCATTCTTTTTGTTTTATAAACGTGTGAGCTAACCTATTTCTAGTCTTAGTGGATTATAGGAGGAGTATATTTAGCTTTTCATATTGAATATTATTACTTACCCCTACATATTCACTTTAGTGAGTATATAGATGTTATTTTCCATGATATAGGAAGGGGATTGATTTCTTAATTCTCTTGTGGTAATACTTGATGTTGATATCATAATTGGTGGAGATAAAGTTGTAGAGTGTCTTCATTATTGTTTATAGTGGTTCCACCCTAGTTATAGAGTCTTTATTACTTTGTAGTTTTAGTATTTAATTTACAATATTATGTTATTATTCTGATATTGTTTTATTTATAGTATTTTATCAAGTTGTTTGGTTTATTCCTCATATATCATTTGGTTGGTTGTTTTTATTATTTTGTCATGATAGTTTGTAATGATTAAAAATGTAAAATTATCCCCCAATGTTTAGGTAATCCCTTGTAATTTTTTTCCAACTTTTGGTGTCTTGGGGATGCCACCTAAGGTTAGTGGCACCTCGGATATTTCCAAGCCAATGGTTTGGGTCAGGATGTTACAATCTCTAGTCTAGTTATCTTTTTAAATTCATATAAAAAAATTTCATTATTATTTAATTACTCCAAAACCATTCAAATATAGTTTCTAATTCTCTATCCTAATTATATCATAACCTTCTAAATATAAAAAACATTTCTTTAAAATGAAACAAAGAATAAAATTATATCCATAAAATATAATATAATGATTTATAAAGAGGTACATGAATTAAAAAAGTAAAATATATAAGCAATTTAAAATCAACAAGAGGGTACTGTTGTTTGAAAAAATATATACTCAAAACCAGGGCTAGCCCAATGGAAAGTCCCTCAAGACCCTGAGGTAGGGTAATAATTAGGGAAGTGAAAAACGTCCTACCAATCATATCTGTCACATTTTATATGTATCTTAAGACATTAATAAAAAAATATAATTTTTTGGTTCACCTCTTTTAAGTAGTTCCACCTTTCTAACTTTCCTTCTTTTGTGGTCCCTCCCCTATATGATTCTCTCCTACCTATTGGTAGTCTCTAATGGGTTCAAAATAAAGTATCAACCCCTCATGTTCTCTATATGTTTGTTTCTATCATCAAATACTCATGAAACACCATCCATCACTATCCCTTTCATTCCCCAGCTACTCTACTTCCCTATGAACCTGCCTCCTTGCCTCGACTTGTCACATCACTCCTTATAGTCTTCACCAATGGTGCCTCCCTTCTCTATGTGATGTGTTGCCTTGAAAAATTAAATCTCAATCCCAAATTCCCATCTTTTACTCTTAATTTCATATGTTATTTTTATGTAAGACCAATCATGTGATTCATTATAGATGTTATGAGTATAATTTATCAATCAATATTTATATTAAGTATTTGTTTGTGTCATGTGTTCTATTTTTTAAAATAATTATGATTTAGTTTCTAGTTTTTTGTTATATTTTTCTTATATATTGGGTAACATTTTGATTATAAAATTTTGATAATAATTTAAAAACCAAAGACAAATTTGTATTAGGTATGATGAAGTGATGAAGGAGAAGTGGGGAAGATATTAGAATACATGAAGAAGAATGTAAATCTTGATGATTAGATATAAATTTAAACATAAAACCAATAATAATTATGTGCATCAAAACATGATCGTGGGGGGTTGGGAATAAGGTTTAATAATTTTTAATGTTCTATTTGAGATGATGAATTTAATATTCCACCTAATAGTTTACCTTGTCCATTTTAAAATATCTTTTTAAAACTAACACACTTTATTATTTTTTCACAATAATTTTTGAAATAGTTGTATTTTTATTAAAATTTCGGTTTCAATAATGTTACTATTCAAATTTTTACTAATATTTTTCAATATTATTGAAATTTTTTATTTTAAAACTATATTTATATAATTTAATGGGAATTAATTCACATCAAAAAATATTTCTTATATATCAATTGCTCCAAATTTATTCAAATATAAATGGATTTTGAATTTATAATCACAACCATACCATAACCAAATTAATTAATACATGAATACAAATTAATTAAATTTGGATATTAAAGAGTAAACAAATTTCTACAAAATAAAACAAATCATTTATATTATATAAGAGGATCATGAATTAAAAATACAAATAAGTGAAAGTAATTTAAGATTAAGAAATAAATACCATTATTTTGAGAAACTTCTACCCAAAATTAATATCCAAATTTAAATAACATATTTGTATTGAGTATGTAGAATATGGTGAATGGAAAATGGTGTGGTGATATAAAGATAATAAGAATGACATAAACCAAAATTTTTGGCCAAAATTTATACATAAAACCTTATGGATATATGTATTAATTTCTTATTCATTTGATATGTATTTTCTATATTGCATAGTATAACATGTGTATATTGTAAAACATGATATATGATACCATTATACTATTAACATAATTTTGGAGAAACTCATTTATATATAAGGCATGATGTAGAGTAAATTGAAGCCACAAAATCTATGATCCAAGACTCAAGTAGACTGGAAACACTCAGAAAAAGACTGTTTGTATCTTTTGAAATGATTTTTGTGGAATTATTTCTTTAAGTATAATTCTTGAATTAAGTCTTCTTTCATTGAAATATTTCTTTTTCATGACCTTTATTCCCACAATTACAACATATGGCACCACCTTCAACAAAACTACTCTAACATCTACTTCTCCATCCTTTCCCCATCTTGTGACATTTCTATTCCACTTAACACCCTATACCTTTTTTATTGAAATCGTTTTTGGTAGAAGCCTAAGTTTTGTTACTCCCAAACTATAATAAAATATCATATTAATGATAGTTATTTAGTGGGGGGATAAACCTCTCTAAATTAACATTCTAAATAAATTTGTAAATATTCTCTCACAACTGTTAATAAATTAATATTTAGTATAGGCTATTGGGGAATCATCACTAAAATAATAAAAATTTATTTAAAAAAAGAAAACTTTTTTTAGAGTAGGTTATTAACCACTAATAATATAAGTGATTAGATTGGGTTAGTGTCCATTAATAACCACCTCTAATTTTTTATGTAAATCTGGTATATTGTAGCGATGGTGACACTAGAACCGATACTAAAATATACCCTGATTTATTAAAAAAATTAAAAAAATTAGAGGTGGTTATTAACCAAATCTATTTTTTTTTATATTTTATTAATATTTTTTTGATAATATATATAAATAAATAGATATATTATATAGAAATTATATAAATATATTTAATTTCATCATATAATCATCTTATTATATATATATATGAAGATATTATATAAATATATTAAATAAATACTTATATACATTGTATAAATAAACATTTATATATATAAAAATATGTATTTAAATATATAAAAACATTAAATAAATATATTTATAAATATATAAATATGTGTATATCTGTATACAAATTACAAGTGTAATTCTATATATATTTACTCAAATACATGTCAATATATAATTTAGAGCATAAATATATATTATAAATGTATTTTTTTTAATATTATATATATTTGTAAAAATAATATATAATATGAATGTATTTAATTATATATATATATAATATATTTCATACATATATACAAATAAGTACATACAAATAAATATTTATACGAAAATATATAAATATACTATAACAGTTTGAACAATATCGACTTGTTCCTTTGTGTTTTAGGGTATTTGGAGGTGTCTTGAGGGGTTTTAGAGGTGTTTTGAAGGATAGAGTGGAGTTTTTCTATTTTAAGGTCTACCAAACTACAGTTTAGGGATGGAGGAGGGTTTAGTGCAGTGGTGGATGTGAAGCAGGTCGTCTTGGATATGTGTTTTGGAAAAGATTTCATTAGGATTGACCTTTGGTGCTTAGTGAACCACAGGCTATGAAATGCCCATGATGGATTTTTTGGATGGCATTTTGAGAGGAGGTACCCTCTTGTGAGAAAAAAAGGAGGGTCACGACACCATAGTCTTGGTTGTGGTGCTGTATGAGAGATTGTTGAGGTTTCCTTTAGCATTAGGGACACTATTCCTAGGCCTACAAGTGGTTTGAATGGGGTGATCATTCTATTGAAAACAAGTGAGGTGCATTATGCTATGGTGTTAGGCACAATGTTTAGAGTTTTATGATTGAGCTAAAAAGAGGTTACCAAGTCATATTAATAGATTTTTAGGAGGTGTGGTGTATGGTGGTGTCTTTTGGTTTCACCTATATGAAATGGGAAAACTGAAATTATGAGGAGGTGATCACGGTGTGCTGGGTTGAGAAAAGGCTGATATGTGTAAGTAAGTTGAAAAATGGAAAGCGTAGCTTCACCATGTTTTAGCTCATGTTGTGGTGGTTTTATTCTAGGATAAAATGATGATAATAATTTCACTATATTATAGAGGTGTCCGTGGTGCTGTTGTGCAGTGATGGAGACAAATAGGAGTCAGGTTATGTTAGAGAGTTAGTAAACAGTGATGGAAATCATCCTTGTACCACAGTGGACCATGTGGTCTTTGTTTGGAAATCCAAAATAATGAGTATAATTCTCCTACACTATGGGGGAGAGCACGATGGTGATCCAAACTATATTAAAAATGGTAAATTATCACTAAGATAATAAGGGGGAGTTGGATATTTTGAATATAGTAATTTTATATCTCGTTTGACTAAGTCCATTATGTCCATTTCATGTTTCTCTATGTAGGGGAATATGATTGTTTATTTTTCTCTATGAGTAAGGGTGAACATATCTTCTAGGATCATTTGATTTTTTTCCCTCAATAATTTTCCAATTCTAGGGACTCTCTTAGGGGTGTTTTTTCATACCTTGTGTTTTTTTTATCTTTTTAGAGTCATGAAGATTGGATTGTTTATTGATTTGAGGTATCTTCCCATCTCCCTCCCTTTCTTCTTATTATTTCACTCCAGATGGTGGAATCAATGTTGGTGCATGGTTTCTATGGATATAATTTTTTTTAATGTTTTATATGGTGATTCAAGATTGAGGAAGTTTCTTCTATCTTTGTTGGTATTCAAGTTTGGTTCCATTGTCATATAATTTTCATGGTTTCTTGAGGTAGGGTATTTATGGACTTTTCTTCTATATTCTATAATACTATACTCGATTTGACCTTCTATGAATCCTTATACACACACAAAAATTTTCTTCCTCTATATGAATTGATGTTCTTAATGGTTATTCTTGGTTTTTTGGGATAAGGAAATACTATATGAGACAAAAATTAAAAGATAACGAAATTAATAAGGGAATGATAATCCAGTTGGGTAGAACTTGTGATTTGGAAAAGAAAATTCATATACTTTGTGATTTCTATATTTCTTGCACTATCTTTGATACTTATTGAATTGAAATGGATTATGTGGTTCTAACATTGTTATTATAAAGAGCCTTTCCACCTATATAATTGGACAACAACTTAATGTTAGTAACAAATATTGAACTACCTAGAAATCAAGATTTGGAAAATTATGTTATTTCTTCTAATGTTGCGGTGTTTAGTTTTGTATTCTAATATGTTATATCTTAGATATTACTAAGTATTAAATCTATAAAGCTATTGTGGTTATTCTTACAATTTATTAAACTTGTTAATTTTTAATTGGTGAGGATGGGAAGATGGCGTTAGTACTTTGTTGTTAAATATGAATTCATTTAATTATTGGTGAACCAATTTATGAAGTGATGTTGAAAAAGGATAAATTCTAATTGGAGGTGAAAATATATAATTGAATATTGATAACTTGATAAGTTTAGTATATTTTAAAATAAAATAATGTGTAAATTAATGAAATTATGATGATTTGTAGGTGATGATTTGAAATGGATTGAATTAAATAGTTTATTTATTACTAATAAAATTTTTATAGTTGTGTAATTAATTAAATATGGCTGGAAAGATGAATAATGTGATGATATAATAGTTTATTTATGAAATAACCTATATGTGAAATGATCATGGTAGTAATAATATATTTAATGATGAATAAATGGCCCATAGAGGGGAATAGAAGTATGAATGGGTTTCCCATAATAATGAATATAAATATGGGTTGAATATGAATGGTGTGGTGAGAAATTGTCTAGGACCAGGAGAGGTATTGTTGCGATGATAAATATAGAATTGTTTTTTGGTTTGGTTATTGATAATGAAGTTGGTTTGATCCCCATGATGTGGGGGGATTAATAGAGAATGTTGTGTAAGTGGGAAGAGAGATAAAAATTCTCTCTTTATTTATTCATTTATTTGTGGGCCTGCTTGTATCTATGCCATGACTATTTTGCCTTTTGGTTTCACTCATGCTAAGTATTTTAAATTTATTTCACACAAATGTTGATTTTTCTTAGAAGGATGATCCAACTGAGTACTCCCAAGTTCTCAATCCACAACATTTTTGTAAGTGTTTATAGGAAAATATGAAGGAGATTGAATCTGCTATTTGGGTAGCTTGGATAGAGTTAGTAGATGACTTAGAGTTTATATTTTCGCTTATATATATCTTCTTGATGTAATGTATTTTAAAAATATATAACATTCAAGCTGTGGGAATTCATTAATGGAATGAAAATTATTTTGTATTGATTAGAGGGTCTCCTTTTATGTCTTATACTTAAATTATTCATTGAGGGTAATGCCTCCCATTTCATGTTTATACCCTAAATGTTAGTCACCAACCCATGTCCTATTGAAGATGAGTTTCGAGGGTCACTCTCTATCTTCATTGATGACCCAATATGGACACCAATGGGGGGGTGGGTTATGACATATACATTTATTTATAAACCATTTCTAATCAATTATATGAGTGGTAGTTTTGACCCCCTCTAAATTTTTGTTCTTTAAAAAAAATACAAATTTATAATATAAAAAAATAGCAAAATCCCCAAAATCCCCTATAATAGGAAAGTAAGTAGAGAATGAGGAAACCACACTCTACTACTCTTTATCACCTTTAACATGTTTATCACAACTCACAATAGCATACACCATTTTTTTTCACCACCTTGACATGATGCCACAACACCAACCCAACTCATTCCATGGAACCTCACCTATAAATTCTATCCTTCTAGTTGCTGTTCTCCACTACATTCAAAACAAAGGATTGACCATTAATTTTTTCTAGATATTGGTCACCATCATCAAATCCTCATGAATCACCATTCTCTACCATACCTAAGGTTCCCCAACTACCCCACCTACCCATGAATCCACCTCCTTGCCTCAACTTGTTACATTTCTCCTCATCATATCCATTAACAATACCTCCCTACCCTCTTTGATTTATTTTCCCTATAAATTGAAACTCAATCTGAAATTCCAATCTTTTACTATTAATTTCACATGTTATTTTCTATAGCACTGATCCTGGGATTTATCATAGGTATTATTATTGTTTTTACAATATTTATTTAAATGAATTATATGTTTGTCTAGGTGTCATGTGTTATATTTTTCTAAATTAATTAAGTTTTAGTGACTAGATTTTTTATGTGTTTTTACTTGTGGGAAAACATTTTAATAATCAATATTTGATAATAATTTTATTAGGTCCAAACAAACTCAGAACTGACATCTAAATTCAAAGAAAAAGTTACATTAGGCATGAGAAAGTTAAGAATAATAATTAGGGTAGATATCTAAAGATTAGAAGAATTATGTAAAATTCAGAGATTAGATATAGATTTAAAAGTAAAACCAATG
This sequence comes from Viscum album, assembly GCA_963277665.1. NCBI lineage: Eukaryota > Viridiplantae > Streptophyta > Magnoliopsida > Santalales > Viscaceae > Viscum > Viscum album. The sequence goes on from OY728156.1 coordinate 1,738,368,533, forward strand.
ATAATTATATAAAAAAATTTGAACATCGGGGGAAGGGAATAAGGTTTGATAATTTCTAATGATTTTTTAGATGATGAATTTAAGATGCAACATGTTAGTTTCCCATTCACATTTTATCATAATATTTTTAAATCATAACAATTTATTATTTTTTATAATTTTTTTTTGAAATAGTTATATATATATATATATATTAAAAATTTGGGTTTCGATAAGGAAAAATTATTTATCAATAGTTTTTTAAAATTATTTTATTTTAAAATTTATATTTTAATAATTTAATAGGAATTAATTTAGATAAAAAATATTTCTTTATATATTAAATACACCGAATTTATTCAAATATGAACTAATTTTGAATTTTTAATCATAAACATACCATAACCTAATTAATTAATACATGAATATAAATTAATCAAAGATACATATTGAATAATACACATATTTTTACAAAATTAAACATATTTTTATTATGCAAGAGGATCATGAATTAAAAATACAAAAAATGAAAGTAATGTAAGATTATGAAAAATATGCCAATGTTGGGAGAAAATTTTACCCGTAATTGATATTCAACTTAAAAATCAAAGTCGTATTGATTATGGGGATGATGGAAAAGGGAAAATTAGACAGAGATTGAAAAAAATAAGAATTACATAAAACTAGGAGATTTTTTCAAAATTTATATGTAAAACATGATGGATTTTTCCCTAAATCCTCATACATTTGATGTGTATTTGGATATATCATATGTTACTATATGAGTGTATCATAAGGCATGATATATGATACCATTATATTGATAGATGAATTAAAAATACTCATTTACATGTAAGGCATGGTGGAGTGGAAAATGAAGCTGAAAAATATACAATCTAATACTCAAGTCGACTGGAGAAACTTAATAAACACTGCTATATAACTTGTTTTTATCAGTTCTAGAAATCAATTTTATCATTTCTAAAAAATAAATAATCTTATAAGAACCTTTAAAATAGATACATATTTTTTAATGTCGATAATGGTGCCCTTTTTTCTATGATAATGCTAGAGATGATAAAAACCATTACCAAATACTATAGAATGCTAACATCTATATCTGCAACACTCTATAACATCTGATAAAAAAATTTAAAAACATAATTTTTTTTCAATTGTAGTAAAAATACTATTAGACCAAATAAGTTAAATACCCTAAGCGGTGGGAGGGGGTGAATCAAGGCATGACAGATTAAAACAACCACACCTTAGGATCTTGTTTTGTCATTAAACAAAATAGTCTTCTCTCCCTTTCTCATAGAAATGTATGAACATAAATGAAAGAATGAACGAGACACAATAATTTTACTTGGTTCACCTACAATGGGCTATATCCAAGGAGTATACACAAGAAATGTGACTATGTACCAAATCCACTAAACTGAACTTATATTACAATGTTTAGTGCGAACTCACTGTTCCTCCTGGTTTATAACCATTCACAATTTGAAAGCTCACTTCTCTCTCAACTGAAGAATTCACACTACTCCTTGAGATGATTACTCTATTGATCTAAAACACCTTATAACTGTTTCAAACATAAGTTTTCCATGAAGCTCTACTTTCACCCAATATATAAAATACACATCACTACATGGCGATTGCTTTGTGAAGAGTGCTTTCATGAACTTTTTTTATTTCTTTGTGAATTTATTTAAACAATTCATGAAAACACTTGAACCATATAACATGAGTGATTAATTAGTGGCCTTTAACTCATGGATTAATGATGCCTCACGAACCCCCTTACCTTTGTGAACAATAGTTCCTTTCAAAAACCTTATAAAAACTGAGATTTCTTTACAAGATGAACTGATCTGCAAACTACTTTCACACTTAACTGAATTATCCCAGTGATAATTATATCTAATGAAATTCTCTCACATTAATATAGTTATTAGGGGTATTTTTTATATGAAGATAAACCTAGAAAACCAGATAACCATAATTATAATTAACACCTTTGAGAATTTTCCTTTATCATGAACAGTACTCACTATGCGGTTCTCATTGTGCATGATTCCCCTTGAGGAAGCCTCTTAAACACCACCTTTATCTATAAAAAAAATATACTTTTTGATAGTCTCTAATTCACTACCATCTACTACAAATGAAAAAACCCTTTTTGGTTTTCATTACACAACTTCTATGTGGAATCCATTCCTTTGTTGATTTCATTTCACGGTTTGCATTGTCAAAATACTATGTAGTCCAGATGACTTTGATGAAAAACCACCATGAACTCCTTTTTGCAATATGTGATCCACCAAAAATGACATTCAATAATTATTTATTTTCTATAAACTAATAAAAATTTTGAGTCTTAAAAGTACATAAAACACTGGGAAACAATGCCACCTTATCATCTTGCTTTTTTAACAAACACGATCAACCCAAAACACTGAAAAGTTACCCTGAGGTATTTTTTACCAAAAATATTTCCTTTGGGTTTATTGAAAACTCTTCACCCTTTGATACCACTTTAAATTTTATTCCATCATCTACCAAAATATTCTTCTTTGATTATAGATAATAATCAAAGATTTACTCAAAATACATTCTAAGCCCACATGATCCATGAGTGGCGTGAGAAAAAATTCTATCATGAAAATTTCATTAATGAATCAATTGATTCCAAAAATAGTAAACTAATTTCATCATGAAACCCATATATCATGATATATAAAATTTTATTGATCATCTTTAGTATCATCAGATTTAAAACACCCCACCTCATTATTCCCCCATCAGCTTCCCCCTGTCTTGATCAATATTTTTTCTATGCATTTTTCAATGAACCCAAAGGCCACTCCTTTGTGGCTATAACATTTTAAAGATAATATATTAACACATAAGAGAAAACACACCATTCCTCAAGGAGAGGGGGTCCAATGTCCACACTTGTTCAAGTGTAGGGAGTTGATTGAACTACAATATCCATTTGATATCATTAAAATGATTCTTTGGGTAAGGCCATCATTAGAATATCTACAACTTGTAGTTATTTAGAAAAATAATACAACTTCACAAGCTCATGATCCAACTTATCCTTGATAAAAAGATACTTTATTTCAATATTCTTCATCCATTAGTGATGGACTAGATTTTTTCTATGATTTATAACACTTGAATTATCACAATAGATTCCAATTGGAGACTTTACTTCAAGTCCCATATCATCAAGATACTACTTAATCCACAATAACTACATGAAATCTTGAGTAACCTCATTATATTCATATTCTAAGATGATCAAAAAAATTCAATCTTGTTTCTTTCTTAGCCAAGAAATACAAAATATGCCAAGATAGAATACACCACCTGATGTTTATTTTCTATCATCTACCAAACCAGTCCAATATGAATTTGTATAGCCTAATAAATCTTTTTAGTATTTTCATCGTACATAAAATCAAAATCCATCGTGACCATTATATATCTAAGTATTATTTTTATTTCAAGTATGTGTCTTTCCTTGGGATTTCTTTGATACTGTGCTTCTTGGAATGTTTAAAAAACAATACTGGTACATTTATCTATTATGTACAATAGATTTACAATGATTTATTTATATTATGTGATATTAAATGCTTTTCCATCATCATCTTGTGACAGTTTCATCTGGGTAGCCACCAGATTTTTCATTTACTTGGAATTATCAATTCCAAATATACTCAGAACCTCCATGGAATATTTTAAATGATAAATGAACATACCATTCCTCCTTTATGTCACTTGTAAACCAAGTAAAAATTTTAGTTTTCTAATCATTAACATTTTAAACTCACTTTTTATGAATGTATAATTCCAAGTAAATGAAACTCTTAATTCCAAATATTAGATAGTATTTCAATGTTTTCTTCTTTCTATACCATATCTCTTAAAGAGTCCTTTCTTCTATTAGGAACAACAAATCCCTATTATATATGTTGACTGATGTCAAGACTGCTTCCTTCTAGAATTTATCTAGTAAGTCCTTTTCAATAATTTTTTTCTAGCAATGTTTTTAATAATTCGATTTATACTCCCAACCACTCAATTATATTGATTTATCACTACTAAAACTTGGTTCCTTATCCTGGGTTTCTCAAAATAATCCTCCACTTGGATGTTTTTGAATTCTGCATCATTATCAGTTTGAAACTTCATAATCCCAAGAATCTTTCAACTTCCCTATGATATTGTGTTATTCAACTAAAAATATTGTAATTGTAGGAAATTACATATATCTATGACATCCCACTGAAATAATCAATGAAAAGAACATAACACCTCTTCTCATCAATGGATCTTAGTGAGATTGGTTTAAAAACATCTTCATTCACCAATTCAATCACTCTTGTTAAATTTTGTTCTTTTACCTTGTATATATTTTTGAAAATATTTCCTTGTTGAAAAGAATCACACATGTGAGTATGATCACGTGATAGATTGGGGAGATCCCTAACTACATCACATTTGATTTGATCTTCTAGGTATGGTTGGCATAGATGGACAATTCGATTATACCAAAAATTGTTTTCTTTCTCTTTATATAGAAAGATCATATCCTCTTCTCCATTCACAACATAAAGATTCCCCTTTGTAATCTTTACCTATAAAACAATCAGATAATATTTTCCCTTGTTTATACACAACTTCTTAGTAAATCTTATAGCATGACCCGAATCACACAATTGACTAACACTAGGTAAGTTGTGATTGAGCCCTTCAATGACCAAGCCATCAACATATCTCATATCTTTTTCCCCCAAAGTTGGATTTTCCCAAGCCAATAATATTTAGGACCTCAACATTTTCAAATTTTACAACACCATCCTTTTATTATTTTATGCCTATAACAAGATCCTTATTTACCATCATATGGGATGTGCATCCACTATCAATGATCCATACACAAGAACAATATAATGTTTTAAGGGAAATCTATGTAACCAATGCCTGATCAACTCTTTTCTTTTTTATCCACATAATTTACTTTACACCTATTATGGAATGAAATTATTGTTCTTCCTCAGAGTATAATTCACAAAATTTATCTTATAGAGATTCAAATTGATTTTTAATTTTTAGCTCAATTGATGATTCTTTAAGTTGCTGCATACCCCCACTTTTGGTCAGTTTTGAAACATTCCTCTGCATTATTCATGAAAAATATCTAACCATTCGTTCAAATCCTCCACACTAGAAATATTGACTATCAAAATAATTCTTGGAATATTGAACTCTACACTGCCGCCTTTTTTCACTTATTCCCTATGGTACCTTTTTTCTATGGAACATACATTTTGGGAATGTATCATATTTCCAAAAAATAAATCCTAATATGAATTTTATTCCTATACATCATTGGTTCACCATTGGTCATCCCTTGAGATCTATAAATCTTCTGATATTGATTCATACCCAAATCAATATTTAAAATTGGAGTGATCACTTGTGGCCCAATATCAATCATCCCAAATTTTAGTTTGTGATCAAGCCCCATACCATACTTGTCAATTAGATATAACTGTTTCTTTTGTTTTTCCAGACCTCTATGATCCACTTATATCTTTTCTATTTCTAGAGTGATCTTCTTTCCTAATGTCATACTGGGAGTCAAGATTATCTCCTGATATTCAATTTTTTTTCACATGTTGGAAACTTCATTTTCAAGTTATTAAATATGTTTGATTTGATATTTTTAAATGTCAGTCAAAACATCAATCATTATTTTATATTCTTCAACTTTGAGATTGTACTCAATGAAATTTTGTGAGTTCTCTGACATTAAAGACTTAAGTCTTTCAATTTCTTCCTTCAACTAAAACTTCTCTTATTCTTGCTGTCACATATAGAGTTTGTCATCATGAACCACTATGTTAGATTTCTTCATTCTGGATCTCCAAACACCTATCTCCTCAAGAGAGGATTCTAAATCATCCTAGAGATCAACCCTTTGTTTGAATTATCCTTCATCATTGTCACTTTCCTCCATTATTTGGGAGTTACCTATGACTACCACCATATCATTTTCTCCCTTATCCTTATAGTTCTATATCTCTTCAACCAAAAATTATTTTGAACTATAATTTTATTATGAAATAAGAATCTATTTTTTGAAGAAGTTTCTTTTCACAACCCGTCCCCTCGGGCCCGTTCCATGACTACCCGAAGCCCACCCCCCAAAGGCTAGGGGCTGATGACTAGCATTGAAGGCATTATCCTACAAGTGGGAGGCATTTTCTGAGTACCTTTACACACACACAAACACACTCACAACCCTAGCCCACAAAGTTAAAAAGTGAAACACTGTATGCAACCACTAAGAAAACCAAAACTAGAGTACAGTAGAAAGTAAAGTACAAGTTGAGAAATTGGGCCAGTATACAGGCCCACCAAAGAAAATATAGAACACAAGTAACAACTAAGTTCTATAAAACTCGTCCACTGAGAACCCTACCTAATGGTAGGTGGATGGTAGCTGCCTGAAGCCGTAGGGGTACACCTCATCAGTCTGCTCTCACTGAACACCACCTGGTCCTGGTCATCCCTAGACTCTATCAAAATGTCGGTCGCTTACACAAGACACAACATGTGTGGGAAACACCTGTGCTGGGGTGAGTAAAATAATACTCAGTAGGGGACCCCAAAAACAAAAATGTAAAAAATAAGAGAAAAACCACAAGGAAACACACAGTCATCACTACCCAGGTATATGCCCATATATATACCAAAGTCATCTAGATATAATTTTCTTAGACACTAAGAAACATGTGGTCCCAACCTTATAACTAGTATTAAGATTCTCACTAAATATTTGAAAGGTAACATATAAACCCGAAGAACATGCCCTGAGAGCTTAGCCATCCTTGATGGTACCGTCTGAGAGATACACTCCATTGAGTACAAATCTTCCATTCCTGATGGCATGTCCAAGAGAACATGATCCACCAGGAACATTCTACTAGGTTCATCCCTAGTTCCCAAAACTAGAAGTCCAATCATCACCATCTTGTGCCCAATGCAAGACTAAGGAAACCGAAGTGAAGAGGCCCACTCCTCTCCACTACACTCAGTTGAAGGAGCACTGATCCAAACTAACTTGTGAAACCTCAGTTACTCATATAGGAAGTGTCCCACACCTCAGTCCGTCGAGGGAGCAATAACTCATACTTAGGTATCAATCACTTCAATTAGAGGGGCCTACTCCTTTTAGCTATGTACTACAGTCGAGGGAGCACCAACTCCTATAGAGGGCCCACTCCCCGTCGCTACTCGAAGATGGGAGAGTACCAGTTAGTAAGTGAGGACCCATGCCCTGGTTCCAACAAGGGAGTACTATTTCATATATTAAGGATACACACCCTACCCTATAGGGGAGTAATACTCAATGACTAGAGGACCCACACCCTGGTACTAGGGGAGTACCAAATATGTCAGTTTATTTACTATGGGGGATTCATACCCTAGTACGTTAGGGGAGTGCTGACCCCAATCTAGAGGACCCACTCCCTGGTACGAAAGGGGAGTACCGACTTTGCTGGAACAATGCATAAGGAGGATCTATACCCTAGAATTAAGGGGATTAATGACTCAAAATATAGGGAACCCACTCCCTGGTCCTATAGTGGAGTATTTACTCTTACTTCACAAACATCTCTGAGAACCCACACCCTAGTCCTTTAAGGTAGTAACAGCCCTGAAGGAAACTACCTGAAGGAAAAAACCAACACCCATGATGCGGGGAGTCCCATATCTACCTAAGCAGAGGGATAAGGAGTACCTGCACCTTGAGTTATCAAGGGAGTAACCGTCCTAGCATATCTTCAAGAGAAGTACCCTGACTCTGTTCAAATTATTCTTGTATTAGGAGGGCTTACTCTTCAAATCAATAGTCCATCCTCCAAATTCATCAAAAACTCACTTAGAGTATCTCAAAAGGACCATCTTGTCAAAGGATCCCAAAAATGTATATGAATCACTAATCAGATGACCAGTATGAAAGATATTGGCATTTTAGTAGACAGGGCCAATTGTGTCTAGGCCCGGTCCGACCGAGTTGGACCGACCCAATAAACCCGACCTGAGGGTCCGTCATGACATGGACCGGTTAGACCATCCCGACCCGACCTAGTTTGGGTCTGGGCTAGCCTAGTCCATCTTGGACACTGGTCTAGGACAATTGGGCCTTGTTGGACCTGACCCCGTTCATCCGTGGGTCCTGCCTGCCGAGTTGCCCAGCGACCCAGTTCCATCAGGCCGAGCCCACAATAAGAGGGCTGGTTCTTTCCAGTCCGGGCCGCCCAGCAGCCCGATTATCACCCCCAGTGTGGACCCCATGGTAGGCCAGTCTCCTCCACCTTGAATGCCTGTTGGGAGTCTGGTTCGACCACGATGCGACCGACTGAAGCTGACCGCCCCCTTGTTTCACATGCAGTCCCTGATGGATCGTGTTCCAGTATGCCATGGACCACACAGCGCAGGCCGCTCCACCGATGCAGCTGGGTTGCCATGCCGGCCTCTGCCAGCCACTGAACCACTTCCAAAAACCCCCTTTCTACACCACTGTAGACCGAGATGGCCGCGAATTCCACCTTAGTGTTCCATCGTGGCGCACCACCACCCGCTCATGGCTGCCGGTCACCGGCGTCGCCACTAGCGCGCTGGTGGTGCCTTCTATGGACCACTGAGTCTACTCCGATTGTCTATTCCTCGAACTATCTACACCTACTCCTCCTTGGGGTGCTGTCTTCCATACTATGTCCTTTATATTGTTTTTCTATCAATTTGGAGGTGCGGTCACGAAGAACACATGAACACCAAAAGACTAAGGAATCGAGGCCTTGTTCGTGTCATCCTGATTCCTTTTTGTTATAGTTTTTGAAACATGGGAAGGGAAGATTAAGTTTCTAGAAACAATATATCACCAAAGAAAAAACCCAAAGATGAAATAACCTCCTACAAGAAGAAGTGACATGTGGATCAACCTGTTCATGGGTTGATCCTCGTTCTTTGTTTTAGAAAGATGAACAAGGAATTCAATTTTTCAAAAGATAAACCCCTACCTGGAGAATCTTCGATCAGAGGGAAGGCTTGTCTCTAATGGAGATCCTTCCATGGGGATTCATGATTTTCTTGAATCTGTTGGATTTTATCATTGTTGGTCCCAGATCTGTTCTCCAAGGTGTTGTCACTGCTTTTCTGATTCGCTGATGTTTATCATTGGAGAGAATTCTCTCATCATTCGTCAGAATAATTTCAGATCTAAATATGTTTATCCAACCCCATCATCTCATTTAAATATAAACACATCACATCATTTCTGTTATGCTTAGTCATTATGTCGTTACACGGTTTCATTTATGAAACAAAATTTCTGTTATGCTTTAGTTAAAGAGTTGTTACACTATTTCATTTATGGAATGAAATAGTCGACTCATCAATGCATTGCAACGAAATAATTTTTCTGAATAAAATAAACTTCTTAAGTTTATTTTATTTTTTCTTAAAATGTTCAAAAATTAACTTTTTCCCTAGACTCGCACCGGTCGAGGTTAGGTCCATTATTAGATAATTTCATCATTACAGATGCAATGGTTCCCTCATATTTTCAATCCAAACACCCATTTAGAAGTTTCCAAAACCACACATGGATGTCATTTTAATTCACTTAAAAAGTTCAAAAACTATCTTTCACTCTCAACCTGAACTGGTTGAGGTTAAGATCCCCCTGAGGGAAACACACCCTCACAAACTCAATATTACTCTCATATTTTCAATCCAACTCACTATTTAGGAGTTATAATGATTTGAAAACAAAAAAATTGTTAATTATTTTATTTACGGCCAAAAAATAACATCCTATATTGACCTATGCCGACCCACATTAGGCCCTTTCTAGGTGAATCCCAACGATCGGAGTTCAACGGTGCCCTTGGATGTTTGATCCATGAACTGATTTAAAAGTAAAAAAAAACACACTCACCCAATTATTTAATAAACCTCAAAAAAAGTTCAAAAATATGTTTTGACCACTCTGGGCCTCAGAATTATGTGCCGTCTCAGAGCCTGGTCTTGAAATAATCCCATTTAATAAAACAAAATCATGGAATCCTGAGGTATTACATTTCTATTAAAATTTTTCTTACCGTTCAAATTGGATGAATACTTCTTCATGGGATTTTTTACTTCATCTTCATCATCATCTTAAAAATTGTTGGGGAAACTTTCTACAAGATGTTCAACCCTTCCACATTGAAAGCTTGTGAGTGGAAATTTCCCTTTGAGCATTCCTTTTCCTCTTTGTAGATTTGAGTAAAGGAATGACATGACCTCATCCATATCTTCTTTTTTATTGAAATAATAAATAGTGAGCTTCTTCATCTACTTGAATTCTACCTCGTTGGACTTCCATTTTTTCACAAACTCATTATCATCATTTTTCATCCAATATGTGACAAGATTACTGTGCAAACTATCCAATGTTAACCCCTTTGGATATTTATCTTCCAGTAGATAATTTTGGATTGAACCAAGGTGAAATTATTCTCAATATGTGCTTAAATATATTTACATATTTAAGAATTTCTCTGAGACTACTCATGCCTTAAAAAACAAAATTCACCCAGTCAAAGAATGCATCTATAGACTCATTGGGGTGAATTATAAGGTCCTTATATTTTTTCTAAAGAACCTATATTTTTTCTTATATGACTTTTGAATCACCCTTATAGAAATTTATAAAAATTTCCCACATGGTATGTGATAAGTTACATGAAATCACCTTTATGTAGATAATATTGGTTGATATTCCCCCTAATGCATTCGTTCCTCTAGAGTCAGCATATAATTCCCTTCAGTTTACTTTTGATAATGCTCCATTATCTACACTAGCATAAATACTATACATTAAATCTATAAATAAATCCATGAATAATGATCATAAGTAGTGATACATCCAATTATATCACAACTGAAAATCGTTTCCATTGAAGATCAGAATCCCTTTTTGATTAACAACATCTGCTGCTTCTCCTGCGAGAGAAACATTGATTTTAACAATTCCCTCTAATATCAATTGTTATCCCAACTATTTTAAATAATATAATAGGGGTGGGGGGTGTGAATTAGGGTATGAAAGATTAAAACAATTTCCCATTTGGATCATGTTTTTTCATTAAAAAACACTATTCTATCCATTTCCCATAGAAATGTATGGTGAAAAATGAAAGAATACACGAGAAAAAACAATTTTACTTGGTTCAACTGCACTGGGATACATCCATGGAGTATATAAAGGAAATATACCTATTTACCAAATCCACTAAAACACATTGCTGTTACAATATTAAGATTAGACTCATTGTCCCTCTTGGTTAATAACCATTGACAATTTGAAAGATCACAGGTCTCTCAACTAAAGTGTGCACACTGCTCCTTCAGATGATTCTTATATTGATCTAAAACACCTCATTATTTTTTTATTCAAAGGTGTTCCATAATGCCATGATTTTACCCAATAGATGAAATATACTTCATCACATAGTGATTGTCTTGCAAAGAGACCTTTCTCAAACTATTTTTGTTCCTCTACAAACTGCTTTAATCCATTCATGGAAACCATTTTACTGCATTGTATGAGTGATTCATGAGATTCCTTTACCTCATAGATGAATGACGCCTCATGAACCCCTTATCCTTTACAGATTAGAGTCCACACAATCACTTTCTTTTAAACAAGATATCTTTATGGACTGCCTCCTTTGCATGCTGAACTTCTCGATGAACTACTTTTGGACTTAGCTGAATTCTCCCATTGATAATTCTATCACATTAATCAAGTGATTAGGGGTCCTTTATATAGTAAAATAAACCCAAAAAACCCACTAATAATATTTATGATTAACTCCTTTTACAATTGTACTTCATCACTATATGATTCACCTAGTGCATGATTCCCATTGCAGTGGCCTCTAAAACACCACCTTTATCCACAAACAAAATCAACCTTTAAGATAGCCTCTAATTCAGTGTTATTGACCACAAATGAAAAAATTCTTTGTGGTTTGAATAACAAAATTACTATGAGGAGTCTATTACTTTGCTGATTTTACTTCGCTGTTCCACATTATTTTTTAGTATTTTGTGTAGTTAAACTTCTATGTAGTCTAGATGACTTTTCCAAAAAACCATTGAAAACTCCTTTAGGTTCTATGAAATCCACAAAAAATTATATGTGATAATACTTCCTTTTATATAAACCAATCCTAATTTTTAGACCAAAAAATATGGAAACACTGGGAAACAATTCTACCTTGTCAACCTACTTTCTCAACAAATACAGTCAACCCAAAAACACTACAAAGTTACATTGAGGTTTTTCCCCAACAAATATTAAATTAAACATAAAAAAATAAATTTACATTACAAAATCATTCAATAAAAATTTTAAAATGAATAATTTTATTAAAATACAATTATATAGATGAAAAATTAAATTACAAATAAAAATAATTACAACCAGTATACAAAGATAAACTCTCATAGCAGACCTTTTCCAATGATCAACCCAACCTCATACAAAATAAGCATATGCCTATAATAAAAACAATATTTATTTTTGTAATTATATATAAAAAATAAAAATAAATTACAATTGAAATTTTATATGATATATTATAAATTTCAATTGGAATGATATGTAGTCACCTCCTACAAGTCAAAAATATAAAATTAATTGTTTTTCTAAAGTATTTTGACAACTCGAGTGGATTTTCTTGGTTTTGAGTGTGTGAAATGATTTTTGAACTAAAATATATATTTTAAATGAAAACACACACTTTTAGGAATACTATCCACACCATGTGTCATATTGAGGTTTGGTTAATTCCAATACATCACAAATTAATTATCAAACTTTTTCCTAAAATATTAGGATAATCTAATTGTGTTTTCTCAATTTTTAGTATATGAGCCTATTTTGAACTAAAACATCATTTTAAATGAAAAAATAAACTATCAGTCATAACAACCACACAGTATAACATATTTACTTAATATTTATACCCACATGTCAAAAAATAATAAAAAATATTTTTCTTAAAGTATTAAGATAATTTGAGTGTATTTTCTTAGTTTTGACTATATTACATGCATTTTAGACTAAAATGTAACTTTTACAATAAAAATTTATTATTTCAATAAATCATATGATGTCTATAATTGAATCCTCATGAATATGTCCTATTATCATCAACAAAATATATAGCTGAAAAACCCACCATTTATAAAAAACCGTCTCAAGATTTGAGTTCCTACTATCGAACCAGAACACGAAATTAAATTTCAATATTACGAAGAAAAATGGAGAAGGAAAAATAATAATAGGAATCTCAACCACCTAAATGGATTCATATATGAATGTGTAGAATAATATGGAACCTAATTGGTGGATATTTTAAATAACAAATAGAAATATCACATAGAATAATTTTATCAATCATCGATGAAAACATATGACACATGCACAATGTTTTTGAAATAAAACATTTGATATGATATGAAATAAAGTGTTTATAAATAATTATAATTAAAATATTTAAAATCATTCTATAAAAACTCCCACAAATTGAATTATTTATGAGAATTTGTTTTGTTACTTCAAATATTCATTCTCCTCCATCAAGAGAATAATTACATAAAATTAAGATAAAGATAAAAGGATCTCAATTAATTAATTTTTCAACAATTCATGAAGAATCAAAAAAATAGAAGTTATTGAAATATATCAAAGGAAATTACATGAAGGAAAGAGTAAAATAAATCATGAATCCCTACCTCGGTATGGTTTGTCTGTTGATGAAGAATTCATATACATTGGGTGACGTCAATGATTAAGATGATGAATGAAATTTAAGGATCCTTTTCCTCAATTTATTGTCTAATACACCAAGAATCTCATATATCTGCCTCATATCACTTCAATTTCTCATGAAAAAAGTGGACAACCCTAGAGGGTAAATATAAAAAAAATATTTATAGGAGAAGAATATAGAGTCGGTCATAAAATCACCAATTAATTAATTGATTCACTTGAAAAAATATACACCTAGGGTCCTAATATGAACCAAATTCATACCATCCATAGGGTAAAACACCCATTGTATACTCAAACATGGTTTCATTTTTCTAATAAGACACTCTATTAAATATATCTAATCATTTCATCACAAAACATGAACACAAGATAAAAATAATATTTTTACAACAAATATATTTTTATTAAGGCCTTTACATGCATTAAATTATGCATGAACTCAAAATGGGGGTAAGCACCACACTATGGAGTCAAAAAACCATCAGATACTATTTTCCAAGGTTTTTTTCAAGGGAAAATTTACCATTTTACCACTGGAGAGGTCCCAAGTTTGAAAACTAAAAACTGAGTTATGTCTCGATTGGAAAAAATATTGGCCACTATATCCTCCACACCTTTAATCCTTTTATCCTAAAAAAGGAAACATCTGGGCCTCACAGTAAAGAAGCACAAAAACAACCCTGTGTATAAACTATCCACTATTACAAGCACTTTGCCTCCGAAGGTCCACAATCCCAAAAAAATCAGAACAAAATTTCATGGAATGGGAACATACTCTTCCGTCCACAAATATATTGGTGTTATAACATGGAAGTTTGTTTAATTTATATAGTATTAATAATTTATGTCGTGGATATTAGAAAATGACTCATTATATATTTTTTATTATAACTCATTATTTTAAAACAATATTTTTAGTTATAATTATATCTTATTATATATTATTTTATTTTCTTATAGATTCATTAAGTGTTATCATTAGTATTTTTAACTTTTATTATATCATAATATTTCCTTGATTAAGATATCTTTAGATTTAATGTTTTGAATAGTTACAACATGTTCTATATGTTTTTATTGATTTCCTAGGATAAATTCCTCATTTGGAACCTTAAAATATAATTTTAACATGTTTTTTTATTGTTCACACATAGTAAATTCATGTATAAATTTCTACCATATATCCAAACCATATCACCGTTTCTCCCACATAGCCAATTTATTTTTCAACATGTAGCTGATTTTCCAGTTTTGGTTAATTTTTATATTTCAACCATATCTTGGAATAAAAAGATCCAAAATGAGTGATTCCATTTTATGAAATATAATAAATTATCTACATTTAATTGTAATGCATTAAATTATTAATAGATATCTATCATGTATGAAATTAGGTTATAATTCACTATATGTTTTTAGTTTGATTTCTATAGTTCTTTGGAACTATTTTTTACTATATTTTGATGATAAATTTAGTTATAGAGGTCTAATTAAGGTGATCCTTGATTATTTAGAAAGATAATGAAATTTCATAAATATAATTCAATATTAACAAAAGATTATTCTATATTTTACATAGTCTGTTTTCGGTCTGAATTTTGATAAGTGAAACTATATATAGATTTCAGAAATTTGGATATGTGAATCGCCTACATGATTACCCTAAGTAGATTCACTTACGTGAATCACGTATGTTGATTTCACTTACATGAATCACCTATATAAAATTCTATTACGTGGTGAATTTTATCTACATAGAGAAAAAATTCTTAAGTGAAAAACACCTATGTCACACCCCGACCACGGATGTCCGTAATTGTTCTTCTTTCTTGGTCCCGATTTAAATTTTTCAGAGTTTAATTGCATTGGTGGTTTCGCGCCGGTGTGCGGTCACCACATCGTTAGCGGTGACTGTGCGTTCAGCCCGGGTAACAGTGTGTTCACCCGGTGTTTTAAATATTATAATTTTTATGTTGACTTTTTATTATTATTACTATTTGAGTTGCGTTATTATTATTGTAGTTATTTTCCATGTATAAGTATATATATATGTATGTCTATATATGTGTATATATATACATATGTATATGCTTTAATACGTTATATTTATATATGTATATGTATATATATTGTATCTATGTGTTTATATTTATATATAGGTATATATGTATATATGTTTTTATATGTGTATATATGTATATATCTGTTTTTATATGTTTAAATATATGTATATATGTCTATATATATATATATGCGTACGTGCGCGCGCGCGCACATTTATTTTCAAATGGTTTTAATACTTTAAATTTTTGATTAAAAATAATAATTATTATAAATTTTCTAATTATTACTATTATTATTATTTTTATGAAGTTTTATTCCATTGATGTTTTATTTTTATTATTAAGATTTCACTATTTATTTAATTATTCTATTGTTGTTATTATTATTGTTATTATTATGATTACTCTAATTATTTTATTATTATTATTATTGTTGTTGTTGTTAGTGTGTATATATATATATAGATAGTTTTTTTTACCCTAACCCTAAATCTACCCCAGCCGCCTACCCCTCTCCCTTCTCTCCTTTCTTCCCGCAGCCCCCCCTCTCTCTCTCCCCCTCTCTCCCCGCGGCCGCGCTCTCCCCTCCCTCTCCTTTTTCTCTCCCCCCGTTTCTTTTCCTCTTCTTTTTCTTTCTCTGGTTTGGCCGACCTGCGGCTTCTCCATCCCTCTCCGCCGCGCAGCCCCGCGTGCCGCGCCTGACCACCCGCTGCCTTCCTGCACGCCCCGCGCCGCCCCGGCCTCCCCATCCCGAGGCCGCACCCTCCTCCTGTCCGGCTCCTGCTCCATCACCCCGCCAATCCGCCAGCCTCCCCTCCCGTCCGGCGGACCTCCCCTCCCCTCCGACCTCGCTCCGCCTCGGCCTGACCCGGCTGCGCGCCCTGCTCCCATCGGCGCCCGCCGCCCAGCCCGGCCTCTCCGTCGTTCCGCCACTGCCCTGCTCTGCTCCCGCACCGGCCAGCCCCGGACCCCACCGCTGCCCGCACCCGGTTCCCTCCGGCTTCCGCGGCTCCCTCCGGCTCACCCCCCCTCCCGCTCCATTGTGAGTTTTATTTTTATTTTATTTTTGTTTATTTTTGTTTTTTTTGTTTTTTGTTTTTTGTTTTATTTTATTCTTTTTCTTTATGTGTTAATCCCATTCATTTACGTTTTTATATATATATATATATAGTGTTTTAATATTTTTATCATGTTAATAGTAGTATTATTATTATTATATTATTATTATGTTATTATTATTATTATATTATGATTATTTATTATTATTATTATTATTATTGTTATTATCATTTCATATTATTATTATTATTATTTTTATTTTCATTATCATTATTGTTATGAGAATATTATTATTATTATTATTATTATTGCTACATTATTTTTTTTATTAAGTTATTATTCTTAATATTATTGCTATATTATTATTATGATTTTTATTATTATTATTATTATTATTATCACTATTAATAATATTGTTATCATTGTCATTGTTAACCTTATTATTATTATTATTATTATTATTATTTTATCATTATTGTTATTATTATTGTATTATTATAATCGTGCCATGTTATGATTGTTATGATATTATTATTATTATTATTATTATATGGTGTTATCATTATTATGATGGTATTGTTATCTCCATAATTATTTTCACATTATTATTATTACGATTGTTATTACTATTATGATATTATTATTATCGCTGAACCCGTTTAACGACTTTTTGTTTTAGGATCGGTTTGACGGCGCAGTACGGTGCGACCATTACGCAACGGGAGTTTTGCGCCGTGTCGTTTTTCGTTCCGAGCTGCGTCTTGAGGTATGTCTCCCTTTGCACTCACCTTTAAATTTAGAATTTAGTTATTCCTTGACTTTTTATTAGGTTTCAGTAAATTTAAAAGTATTACTAAGTAGTTATCTATAGTTTGGTGATCTGCTGATGATCAAAAGTTGTTTTAATTCTAGCGTTTCATTAAAAGAATTTTCTTGGATTTAATTGTGTGCGTCCATGGTAGTGTTGCTAGATGGTTCTTCCTGAATAATGAAAGACATGTTGAATTGGGTTTTGAAATGTTTTGGCGTGTGTAAATTAGTAGATGTATTGTTTATGGAAAATGGTGTTTTTCTTAGAACCTTGATTAGAGAAAACGTCGTGTGACCTTTGAACTTGTTTTTTTTTGAAACTTTATGTGTGGTTCTTGGTTGATGAAAGATGTTTTCCTTTGTTGCGTGAACAAAAGTTTGGATTTCATTTGGGAAATGGTGTTCCTTCAAAAAAAAAGTGATTAAAGGCCCGTTTGGCTCTTGATAAAAGTGGGGTGCGTTCGGTGGTTGGAAAGTGACTCTACTTGTGAAACAAATGTGTTCCAGGTTTAAGATGCTGATTTGAGTTTCTTAAATAAATTTCTAAGTGCGTTTCTGGTTTTCAATGAAATGGCGTGTGTCATCTCTCTTTAAAAATGCTTTAGTATTAAATGATCAAAATGTAAGTGACATGACGGCCCGGTTGGCACTTTATCAAATGTGAAGTGATTATACATATATATATATATATATATATACGTACTTGTGAGGGCATTTCTACAGGGGGCTTCCCTTCGAGGGTTGTCGTGTAGCGATGTCCGTGTAAGGGGTTGGAAAATGCGGTGAGATGAGTCACGCGTGTGAGGGTCTCCCACTTACACAGTATTACTAAAACCACCATGGGTTCCTGGGCGTCTTGTAGATTATCGAGTGACGGTTGCTTGCTAACCCTAATTAGACGGGTTGGTACCCCCTGGAGTTGTAGACAGGCCAGGAGGGATGTGCCACTCGTTGGATATTAGGGCGGCCAGTTGGTTATTGACTATGGAGTACCACGCCGACAGGTAGTCTGAACTCGAGTACGTCCAGGGGTTTTCTAGGGATGTTCAGGATCACCCATGGTTATTGCTGATAACTTCTGGTTTATTTCTGCTTGCACTTGGTTTTCCTTGCTTGTTTACCTTTTCTTGCACTTGTTTTCCCTACTTGTTTACTTTCAGTCATCCTTCACAGCCTATACTGTTAGACTTTGGAAAAATGGTTTTCAAATGAAAATGCTTTATTCTCTTTGGGTAAGATTTGAAAATGTAACACTTTTCTTTTTAGAATGAGTTTAAAACTGATGAAAGGGAACTAACTTTCAAAAAGGAATAAGGGAAATGTATTGTGTTTGATTTTCAAGTAAAGCATTATGAAAACTTACGTTTATACATTAAAGTTCAAACCTGGATTATGTAGATTCTTTATTTACTGGCGGTGCATTGAGATTTGTTGTGGGGCTCACCTACTGAGTACTTTTGTGCTCACGCCTATCTTTTACCTTTTCAGTTGCAGGTTCCTTGTGTTCAGGTTCTCCTGCTTGAGTCGCTCAGTGTGGGAGCGACGTTGGTTGTAGTTGGGTGGTGACCCGCGAGGTCACATGGAGGTATGTCGTGGTGTAGTTGTTTATGTCTTTAGTGTTTGTCAGTCTGTTTAGTTTATATTCATTCTTTCGATTCTGTTTTTAGCTTGGGCTGAAATCGTTCCCAACGATTAAAGTTTCAATGCCCGGCACTTGTTGCCATCCCGGGGGGATCGGGAACGCTCCTCGGGACTTGCCGCGGGCCGGCTCGGGTGACCGGTTCAGGGTCAACCCGGGCTGGTTCGTGACAACCTAAATGAATTTTCCTATGTAGTTCACTGAATTTCTACACTTTTATTTAAAATCTGGGAATTATGCTCTATTTTATGTGTTGTCTCATATTTCAAATTGATACATGTTTATTTAAAACATTTAATATGTTATAATCAATTTATAAATTTATATTGCTTATATAGAACTTATTTTATGTTTTTTTGATTATTTTAAACATGTTTTTATAAGAATCAAAGGGTGTTTTATTTTCACGCATGAAACATACAACTTGAAACTCAAAAAATATTTTTTATTTTTTTATGTTATTTTATTTAGTTATATTGTATATAAATTAATATTAGTTTATATTAAACTCCTTAAAACTTGTTTTGATATTTTTAATGCAATATTATTAATTTTTTATATTCTATACTTGTTAACTGCATATTAAAAACAAAATGTTTTTGAATTTTGAATTTGAAATAGTGTCTTTTGATTTTCATCAGATTTATTTTTGACTAATTATTATGGAAGTATTTCAAACTATTCATTGAATGATTTCATTTTTTTGAATCATTATTTATTATTTTAATTTTTTTTTGAGTTGAGAGATTATTATGCAATGATAATATCCCTCCTCTATCTCATCGATAATCCATTTTCATCATTTTTATTATTTTTATTTTATAACATCTCTTGGTTGTGTTGAGTTTATTTGCTTCCGAAAAAATCATTGAGAATTGATTATGTGTGATTTTAAGGTAAAAAACTACTCATGAAATACTTCTTCAATGAGAGATTTCATATTTTCAAGTGATACAATGTAAAGAGTTTGGTGGTGTTGATACTATGAAGTACTATACATTTTTACTGTGAAAAACATTTCTCACTTTTGTTGGATGATCTCTTAAGGGATGAAAAATATATTTTATGACTTATTTTAATACCTTGATGAGGAAATAGAGTTAATAAAACACTCAAGAACCATAAACACTTTTTTATTCTTATTATTTTTATTTAATTATGGTTTCTTGTGTCTCTTACAATTATTTCCATGCCTTACATACTTTCACTTTATCTTTATGATTTTTCATACAAAATAATTATCTATATTTGGGTTGTGACTCCCAAATTCTAAATTCAAAACCATTTGGGTTAAAACTTCCAACATATAAATCTAAGGTTGTAATTGGGTTGTGAATACCTATACAAAATCCATGTGTCTTTTGGTTATACTTCCATTAGAAAAAATAGGTAGTAATAAGGTTATGATTCCCCTTAAAAAATCAGTATAGTGAAAAATATATATCTCACCAATTAGAGATGTATGAGGGTATACTAGGTCCACTTTGAACCAAAAATCTATAAAAAACATCTTTGGGTTATTTTATTTTCTACTACCATTTCACTCCATTAATTAACAGTGAAAATTAATTTAGATAATTAATTCATATCTTTAAATTTTTTAATATGATATATTCACCACCTTCTAGAATATATTTCATCAACTTATCAGACCTAACAATTGGTATAAAAGGTTGGAACATCTTAGGTATAGTTTAGCTCTATTATCTATTTACTAATACCAAAAATTGGTATCAAAGGTTTTTGCTTTTAGAAATTTTCATTTTAGATTTTTTATCTTTTTACCAATACCAAAAATTGGTATCAAAATTTGTTTCTTTTGAAATTTATCTAATACTTATATAGATTATATTCCTTATATTTTATTGTACTATCATTTTTATAAACCTTCAAATATAAGGACAAGATCCATAATGTGAAAGGAATGAATGTAAACAATATACGTATTCATTAAAAACCAAATCCATTTGAGGGAAATGACTATGGTTACTGGAAATATAGAATGGAGGTGTACCTGAAATAGGTAATTATAAAATAATGGACGATCATGAAAAAACCTTACAAGCTACCATAATTTGACCCATATACTCTAATAGAAAACTATTCTTCAAGATATGATTTAAATTACAAAGTAGTAAATATTATATTGTGATATTAATAAAAGTGTTCTTAGTTATGTGTCTACATGTAAGATAATAGATGATTTCAGGAAGATTTTACAAGTTACTCACCTTTTATCAAAAAACTGATTACAACTAAACTCAAAATGCTTCAAGATGAGTACCAAGACTTCAAGACGGTTGAAGATGAAACTATGAACCAAATTTTCAATGATTTACAAGAATTTTTATTGGATTAAATTCCTTTGTGGAAAATTTGGAGAACCCCACACTTATTAAAAGATACCTAAGATATATACCTAAGAAATGACATACAAAGAAGGTTGTGATTGATGAAAATTATAATTTCAAGGAATACACATTGGATGAACTCATCATATCAATTCTTCAATTTAAACTTGATTTTAAGAATATTTTAGAATACGATACTTTAAAGAAAAAGGGTATTTCTTTCAAAACACATGTAAATGTTATTTATAACTCTTTTGAATCTGAATCACATGAAAGTGATGAGGGAGAAATCATGAATATAAGCAAAGGTATTTATAATTTGATGAAGAGAAAGAAATATTTCAAGAAGAAACCAAGTATAGATCAAAATAATGATCTAAAAAAATAAGGTTATTAAATATAGACTATATGTAACCTGTTATAAATGTAGAAAGAAGGGATATATCAAACATGACTTTTTAAAGTTGAAGTAATAAGGTAGAGATAAAAAATACAGGAAAGAATTAAAAAATTCTTATCATGATGGATGGAGTTTTACCAAATAATTCAATTTAGGTGATGAATCGAGAAGATAAAAAGAGTGTTCAAACCTATATTTAATGGAAAAAATATAAATGAGGTTACTAATTATTTTGGTTCTAATTATTATTTAGATATCAATGGTTATAACTTTGAGGATTTGTATGATGAAAATTAAAAACTAAAAAAAGTTATTTTAAGAGTTACTAATTTATATAAAGAATTAAAATAATAAAATAATAGGATCATCAAGGAAAGTAAAAAATTCAATAAGGAGAAAGATGATATCAAGGAATAAATAATAAATTCTGATTCATGTTCTAAAGGTAAGATCAATAATGATTTTTAGACTGTTCAGAAGGAAAATGATAATATTATAATGGAAGTTGTAAGCTTAAAAGATAAGTTATATAATTTGTTCAAGGAAAATAAAAACAAAAAAATATGGTGGTTATAATTAAACTGAATAAATATAAAATTGGTTTTGGTTATAATCTATATATTCCTAAGTTATACAAGAATACTTTTGTTAAAAGTTATACCAGAAAGGTTTATTTTATTACATGATTTAAATGATGTATGAAACGAAATTATACTAATGAATGTTCTATTATATTTACTCAATATATTGGTTATACCAATAATTTTATTTCTAAGAATTTATCTAATAGATTACCTTATAATAAATATTTTAAATATTTTTGGTTACCTAATAATTCTATTGAAAACCCAGTTGGATCCAAAATAGAATGGGTACCATAATTTTTCTCTACAAAATTTATCTTTTCAGGATAACCACCTTTTCAATCTCAAGAACATATGGTACATGGATAGTGGATGTTCTTTACACATGACCCGTGACCTATCGAATTTATTTTCTTATACCAAATGCAATGGAGGATCTATCACTTTTGAAGATAACTCTAAAGGAAATTTTAAGGGATTTATTGAAGTAGGTATTTCTAATATTGTTTTAATTTCTAAAGTTTTATATGTTAAAGGTTTTAAACATAAATTAATTAGTATTTTAAAATTATCTGATGATGGTATGTATGTTAAATTTGATGATAAAAAATTTTTAGTTTTTTTAAAATGAAAATGTTTCATTTTATGCTAATAAAAAATATAATATTTTTCCTGTTAATTTATCCAATATATCTAATAAAAATTTTAACTGTATCAATTCTATAGAAACAAATGATGTTCACTAGCATAGAAGGCTTGGAAATTCTCATTTATGAATGATACAAAAGTTATACAAGTAATGACATGTTCTATATTTAACCAAGTTAAAGGTAAGAGATGATTTTATTTGTGATTCATGATTAAAAGGTAAGAAGAAAAAGGAATATCTAAAATATATGAATAATATTTCTTCTTATATTCCTCCTGAATTATTATATATTGATTTATTTGGTTGAATAAAAACTTCTAGTTTAAGTGGAAATAAATATGTATTTTTTATTATTGATGATTTTAGTAGATTTACATGGGTTTATTTTAAGTCTCATAATAATGAAACCTTTGATTGATTTATTATTTTTTGTAAGCCAGATCAAAATATTAAAGATTTTTAAATTATTTTTATGAGAAGTGATAATGGATGGGAATTTTTTAATTTTAATTTTGATGTTTTTTTGTGATGAAAATGGTTATGATCATTATTTTTCTTTTCATAGAACACCACAAAAAAATGGTATTATAGAACAAAAAATAGAACTATTCAAGATATAACGCAAATTATTCTTAATGAATATAGTTTACCAATTTTGTTTTTGGATAAATCTATTACTACTACTTTATATGTTTTGAATAGAGTTTATGTTATATTTTTTTTGAAGAAAACCTATTACGAATTATTTAATGATTGAAAACTAAAGTTTGGTTATTTTAATGTTTTTGGATGTAATGTTTCTATCTAGAATATGAATAATAATTCAGATAAGATTATTTCTAAAAGTGATGAATTTATATTTCTTGGTTATTACTATAAGATTAAAGTTTATATAGTTTATAATAACAATACCATGACCATTGAAGAATTTTTCCTATAAAGTTTGATAAATCTTGTGATCTTTAGAAATCTATTTTGGAAAATATTGAAGATGATTTCTTGGATTTCAATTTGGTGAAGAAAAACATCTAGATAATGTTTCTATTAAGGGGGAGAAAAATTATTCTCAATATGATCATAGATCTTGAATGATTCATAAAGGTCATCCAATTGATAATGTGATTGGTAATGTTAGTTCCAATATGAAAACTAGAAGCTCCGATTTAAACTTCTTTTCTAATTCCTCTTTTGTTTTTGATTGTATGCCAAATGATGTTTTATATTCTTTGAACGATACTAATTGGATTATGGATATGAAAGATAAACTTAATAAATTTTCTATAAATAATGTTTGGACTTTAGTTAAACCCCTATGTACAAGCATATTATTGTATCTAAATATATTTTTAGAAATAAAATGGATGAATCTAGTAAAATTATTGAAAATAAAGATAGAATTGTTGCTTAGGGTTAATTTAAAGAAGAAGTTATAGATTTTTATGGATATTTTAAAATTGTTTATTTTATTAAATCTATTATAATTTTGTTATATTTTTATGCCTTTCAAGGATTTTGGTTATTTCAAATGGATGATAAAAGGGAATTTTTAAATGGTTTTATTTATGATTAAGTGTAGGTTTCTCAACCCCTGGTTTTGAAAATGATAAATTTCCTAATTATTTTTTATGTTATAATAAGATTTATATGGTTATAAATATGTACCTTGTTCTTGGTATGATAGATGTACTTTTTTTTATTGAAAAATTATTTTCATAAAGTTAAAGTAGATCATAATTTGTTTATAAAAATAATTTGAAAGGATATTTTTATTATTAAAATTTATATTGATGATATTGTTTTTGGATGTTCAAGTGATTTTATTTTTAAATAATTTTCTAATTTTATGGATAGTGAATTTGATATGAGTCCTATGGGTGAACTCAAATTCTTTTTAGATCTTTAAATTTATCAAAGAAATGATGGTATTATCTTGAAACAATCTAAATATGCTAAATATATGGTTACATATTTTGGTCTTGATTATTGTAATTTTTTTTTAAAATGCTATGATTCTTCATTTTAAATCATATTATGTTGTGTTTGGAAAATATTTTGATTCAAAATGATTTAGAGGTATTATTGGAAGTTTTTTGTATTTAATTTATTCTAAAACTGATATAATGTTTAGTGTTTGTTTATGTGCTGGATTTCAATTTGATCATAAGGAATCCCACTTAAAGGCCGTTAAACATATTATTATATATTTTAAATGAACTATGAATACTAGATTATTTTATTATAGAAAAAATTATTTTTATTTAATTAGTTACTCTAACTTTGATTTTGGAAGTACATATTTGATAGAAAAAGTACCTCTAGTATGTTTCATTTTCTTGGTAAGAATCCAGTTTCTTAAATTTAAAGAAAATAAAATTATATTAGTTTATCTACTATTGTGAGTGAATATATTTTTTCTACCTCATGTTTTTCTCAATCATGATAGCTTAAAAAATCTTTCTCTAATTTTGGTTTTACTTTTTAAAAGATTCATATTTATTATGATAATTCTTATACTATTTCTATTTTGAAAAACCCTTTACAAAATTGTTGAACTAACCATATAGACCTTAAATTTCATTTTATTTGAGATTTTTTTAATAAAGTATATATTGTTTTAGAATATGTTCTGATGTAAAATCAACTTAAAGATATTTTTACTAAACTAGTATATTTTTCTTAATTAGAGAAAATCAAAATTGAACTTGTAATGTTAGAATTTTAATTTAATTTATTTATTTTATTGAGAGGGATATTTTTTAATTATTTTTGTATTTATTTTTGATAAATTTTAAAAAGGGGAGAATTTTTGATTTTTTTTTTCTATTTTTTAATTTACAAAGGGGGGTTTTGTTATAATTTTTAAGTTTGTTTGTTTAGTTTATAAAGTATTAATATTTTTTGTTTTGAATATTACAAAATGACTCACAAATTTTTTTATTATAAATATTTATTTTAAAATAATTTTTTAAGTTATAATTATATCTTATTATATATTATTTTATGTTCTGATAGATTTTTAAGTGTTATATTTAGCATGTTTAATTTTGATTATATCATAATATATCTTTACCTAAAATATATTTATATTTCATGTTTTTAATGGTTTTAACATGTTCTAAAAGTTTTATATTTATTTAATAGGATACATACATCATTTGGGACCTTAAAATATCATTTTAAAATGAATTTTACCATTACCATGTATCCAGTAAATGTAGTCGTTTCACCCACATAGCCAAAACATGTAGAAGTTTCTTCTACATAGCCAATTTACTATTCAAAATTTAGTCGATTTTCTAATTTTTGATATATTTAAACAATATCTTGGGATACAGAACTCCAAATTCTACAAACGAGCCTGTACCCAAGTGGTAAAGGTTCCTGTTTGACATCCAAAAGACCCAGGATAAATTTTGGGTATGGACGAATTTATGAGTCACTATAGCAGTATCCTAGTAGGGCACTATAGTAGTACTATAGCATTGGCGAAATTGAAGCGATGGTGACACTGTAGTGGTGGAGTTACTAAAGAGGGAACTGTAGCGATAATGGTACTGTAGCTGCCTGGGTAATGTAGAAGTAATATTCACTAGAGGGACCATTAGGCAAAAAATTGGGCTTTCATGCCCCTCAATCTTTGGGCTGTGTAATGGGTCTCCCTTTACCCATTCAAAAGAGGTCTTTTCTTTGCATTAATAATAAAAATGAGGATTCGACCCCAAACTTAAAAAAACTCAATGTTGAGAAATTATTTTTTTGATGGAAATATAAGAAAATTATATACATATAACTAGAATACCTAAAATAAAAAATGAAATTATAACATGTTTTAAATTAGGTTATAAGTCACGGTATATTTTTATTCTGATTTATTAATTTTTTCAAAACTATTTTTCTATTTTATTTGGATGATAACTTGAGTTATAAAGGTCTGATTAAGGTGATTAATAATTATTTGAAAAAAAATGAAATTTTATAAATATAATTCAACTTTAACAAAAGATAATTTGATATTTTATAGGGTCTATTTTAGGTCTGATGTTTGATAAGTCAAACTATTTACAGATTTTAAAAATTTGGATATGTGAATTGCCTACATGATTCCTGTACGCAAATTAACTTACATGAATCACCTACATTGATTTCAATTACATGAATCACCTATGTGAAATTTTCTTACTTGGATAGTTTTAGATTCATAGAGAAAAAATCCTTTGTGAAAATTACCTAAGAGAATTTTCCCACACGATTAATTGAATTTCTATACGTTTTTTTAAAACTTGGAAATTACGCTCTATTTTATATATTGTTTCATATTTTGATTTGATTCATGTTCATTTAAAATATTTAAATTTTTATAATGATTTTATAAATTCATATAAATTATATAGAACCTATTCAAGTGTTTTTCATTATTTTAAACATGTTTTTTTGAAGATCAAAGGGTTTTTTATTTTCACACATGAAACTTACAACTTGATACTCAAAAAACCATTTTTATTATTTTATATATTTTTATTAGATTATATTATTTATAAATTAATATTAGTTTATATTAAACTCATATAAAATAGGTTTTTTATATTTTTAATATAGTTTTATAATTTTTTGATATTCTACGCATTAACTGCATATTAAAAACATAATGTTTTTGAATTTGAAATTTCAAATTACGACTTTAGATCTTCATGGGGTTTATTTTTGACTATTATTATGAAAGTATTTTAAACTATTAATTATAATGTTTTTAAAATTTTTTAATCAGTCTTCATTTTATTAAAATTCATTCATGAGTTGATTGATTATTATGAAACGATAACATCCCTCTCTTTCTCTCTCTCACTAATAATCCAGTTTTATCATTTTTTGAATTTTAAATTATCTAACCTCTCTCAGTTGTGTTGATTTTATATTTTTTAAAAAATAGAATCAATATTGTCTACTGTGTTGTGGTAAAGTAACCTACTACTCATGTGATACTTATTTGATGAGAGATTTCATATTTTCAAGTGATATAGTGCGAAGAGTGTGGTAGTGTTGAAACTATGAAGTGATTTTCATTCTACTTGTTTAGAAAATTTTCCACTTCTACTAAATGATATCTCAAAGGATGAACAAAATTTTTTATGACTTATTCTGCTACATTGGTAAGACAATAAATCTATCCAAACACTCAAGAGCTAATACCAATATTTTATTCTTCTTCTATCTATTTTATTCTAGTTTCTTGAGTCTATAACACTTCTTCCCATCTGTCACGTGCTATCACTTTCTAATTATTATTTTTCATACAAAATAATTCTCTATATTTGGTTTATGAATCTTAGATTATAAATTTAGGTCTGTTTGGGTTGTGACTCCCAGTATCTAAAGTTAGGATTGTAATTGGGTTGCGACTTCCCATACAAGAGTCAGGTGTCTTTTGGTTATACTTCCACTGAAAAAAATTAGGTTTTAATTAGGTTATTATTAACCTTCAAAATAGGTATAGTACACAAAATATCACTCACTAAGTAGAGAATTATAAGGGTTGACTAGGTATATATTAGACTTAAATACTATGAAAAAAATCCCTACATTCTTTCTTTTATTTTCTTTGACTATTTAACTCCATTAATTAACTTTTATAATTAATTTAGATAATTAATACATTTCTTTAAATTTTTTAATCTAGTCTATTCAACCCCTTCTAGACCATATTTTATCAACTTATAAGACCTGAAAATTGTTCCCAAACACCTCAAAGAATGAACTAACTGAAAATAGACATTCACTTTGAGTGAGTCTTTCCATGACTAAACACCAAAAATCATTCTCACTAAAGGTAGTTCCTCCATAAGAAAAAAAGAAAAACCATGATCCATTGAAACCCATCCAAAAAGATCACTTCAACATGTTTATCACTAAAGGGAGAGCTATACTCTCCACTTTTAAAGAGAATTATATTTGGTTTTTGTTTGAGGAAAACAAATCCATGCCATGCACATCATCAATCACATCAAAAAATTCCACATTGACTTCAGAAGGGTTGAAAAGTATCACGCTCCCCCGATCCCACCTCAGCTTATTTGATGCATCTTTACAGAAAGTCACAAGTACCAAAGTTTCTAGCTTGAGACTCAAAGGTGATATAGGCCTTTTTCTCAAACCTCAACATTTAATGGAATCCTCCATTTATATCCTGGTATCCAACAAGCTTGAACC
The DNA here is from genome assembly GCA_963277665.1 of Viscum album. Taxonomy (NCBI): domain Eukaryota; kingdom Viridiplantae; phylum Streptophyta; class Magnoliopsida; order Santalales; family Viscaceae; genus Viscum; species Viscum album. The sequence goes on from OY728156.1 coordinate 1,738,398,192, forward strand.
AACTATTTAATATAGACAGGTTGTGTTTTCCTTACTCATTTATGAAATCTACCAATTCTCACCATAATCACCACAAAAACCTAACTCAACTATTCAATGTCACATCACTACCCATCAAGTGGCTTAATCCACCAAAATCCAAAGTTTAAATTTCCCAACATTCAGACAATCATTTTTTATCAGCTCTAGACCCGAAGATAAAACCTTACCAAGAAACCAAAATCCACAACCAACTGATATAATCTCTTACTCCACTACATAACAAGAGTTTCTATTTGATGGTAACTCCCATAAAGATCCATAGGTAATACCTCAATAAGTGTCACGTTTCACTATGGTGGTCCCAAATCAGGATGTTCATCTCGATATTCACTATGAACACTAAGGAAAGACCACTATCCACCCAATAAAGTTGTGGATGTGATCTCAAAATTTAAGAAAAACCATCAGGCCCATCAATTGAGAACATTTGGTTATACTAGACCACAAGGTCAATGACATAACTATGACCACTCTCACACATAGGAAGAGTGTGAGGTCACCACCTCTAATCGAAGGTGAGAAACATTCCTCTCCACAATAGAAATAACATCTCTAAAACTAGCTTCTCAAGAGACTCCTCCATCATCTAGACAAAAGTCATTTTCTATAATATTCAACCACTATGAATTTTATGCACTACTCTGATCTCATTAAATGACATGGATACAACATCATGATGAACCACTTTAGCCCCCAAATCTAGATTCCATACCATGAGAGTTTACTACACATTTGGAACTCCCAGGGATAGATAATGGAAAATCCATCATATATCTAATAGTATTCTCTATGAACTAATTTATAGAAGGGTTTGTTCCACATGAATTAAAATTAAATAGGAAAATTATTATCCTCCTTAACAATATTCGAACATCATCCTCATAATGAAAGTCAATACATACATCAGTTTCTCAACAAGGGTTAACCATGGGTTACCCTTTTAAAGAATCCAAAGTGCCTATATACCCATAGAAAAAAATTATCATCCACACAAATAGTGAACCAAGCCATGCTAACCACAAACTAGGTAGTTGATATTAACTACCTACAGGTTGGCCCTGCTTTACACAATAGAGAGGGTATCACTTATTCATGGAGAAAGGACTTACCTCATCAACCTAATATCCAATCACCTAATGAAACCTACAAAATATAACCAATTACTTCTGAGGTGGGTTCCACCATTCTCTACCATGAGGAGTTATCTAAAAATATATTGTTATCCAATAAGGATAAACTCACTTTACTAAAAAGGGTGAGTGAATGAAGTTTATCATTAAATGAAAATCTATATCTAACCAGGTTCTAGCTAGGGGTTCCACTAGAATCTCTAACACCCAAACATATAGTGCAGGATGATTATCTCATGTTGTCATTGACTAGTATGAGGGTATTTAAAGAAAAAACATGAATCATACCCTGACCTGCACATTATGAAACCCATCTAAATCCATACACTATATGAATCATCAAACATCTCTGTCTGTCATCACCCCATGACTAATAAGAACAAGAAAAATGTGGTTTTTGTGAAAACACAACCATAGTTTGACGACTCACCCTATAGACTCACCACCCGAATCACCGAGCTCAAAAAATTCCACTACAAAACATGACTCAGTAACACCCAATGAGGTTCTTGGTCCTCAATTCACACACATTCATGGCCATGGTGACCTATGAATGGTTTAACATCCTCAGATAAAACTTTCATCCTAGAAAAAATCTCAAACTCTATCCATGGAAGAGTAGTCCCATCATGAGTTAAGAAAACATCACCCATCCACAAATAACTATTCCACAACATATTCTTTATATAAGAATAAAAATACGGTCAGTAAAAATCACAATATAGATGAAATAATGAGACTCAATGTAACATCCTGACCCTAGTTACCCAAAGCCAATGAATTATTACATATCATTGGAATGATCAAAAGATATCAAGTCCCAAAAGACCAATTAGTTAAGTAGCCTTGGAAGTACTAGATACATACACAAATTTTACATTACATCATGAAATAAAGAAAAACAATATTATGTCCCCTTTGAACACACTCATATCCCTTAGCATATTCCTGTAGGTTAATCATGATATACTTATTCACATCATGGGAAAAATAAAACATAGAAAGGGGTGAGCTCAGATTCTTAGTAAGGATAACAATATTGCAGAAACATTCATAAATAAGCATAAAAATTTAAGGCAATGTATAAGACTAAGACACAAGACTTTTAAACTTAAAATTCAGCATATTATGGAAAAGATAAATCCAATAATTCCATCTACTTATTCACATGGATATTATACTAGTTGAATAATCACATGTAATATCAATAGGTAATTTCATAATGATGTAATGCATAATGTCGGACATCATAACCACATATTCAAGGCCTCGTGCCAAGACTACAAAAAATATTTTGTTAAGGCCTTGTGCTAAGACACTATTTTATCTCATAAGACCTACCGATGCATCAAGAAGCTATATAGGGCTCCACCCATCACTTACTAAGTCCAATGTATTCCTCATATGAAAAGGTCGAAACACAACATAAAAATTCGTATTAAAACTAGCATACGAAATGTAAATACTTTAACCACAAACCATGAATGGTATAAAAATAACACATACACAGTAAAAAATAACTCATTAAATACAATATGGAAGATTGTATTATAATAAATCAACCTCAATCAAGAATAATGAAGGATATTTACGTAGATGAAAATAACCAGCAAAACTATTTGAGAGAAATATCCCCTTTTTCTTGAAAACATTTAAAAGTATCACTATTTATCAAGAAGTTGTTAAAAATATATTTTTGAATCAAAGTGTCCCATACCACTTTTAACTTTTAAATGGAATTTTAATTTTAAAACATTCATGTCCATATAAATAAATCCTTAAAACCTTTTTAAAACATGGACATTAATGAGAATGATTTAGAAGAATAAATATTTAAAACATTTAAAATGATATTTTAGTTAGAGTTATTAACCAAATGAGAGATGTTTGAATAAAAATAATTGAGGTAATCAAAACTTTATAATATCATGAGAATAAAGTGATTCATGATATACTATGTCAAATTATAGTATATACACCATATAATAGTGAATTGGCACATAACAACAAAGAAGTCTCAATGGAATATAAATTGTAATGAAATACCTTATAAAGACTGTATCCTTAAGTTAAGGATAAATAAATAACATAATTATGTGTGAAAAATATAAATACACTAAATATTATTGTATATTTAGTGTAAATAAATCAGAGTACATTCACACATATTCTTGTAAAAACAATACTAATGACTTGGATGTTTAACTCAATGAATGGAAATTGAGTTAAGATTACTCTTATCAAGTTCATATTTATGACTTGAGAATTTATAAATATAGTTATAATGTGTATAAAAAGTATATAAACACAAATGGTAGTGGAAATTACTACATAAATATGTAAATAGTGATTTCACACATAATCTTGGACTGAAATAATCAATGAAGTTTGCGTAAAAAACAATGAGTGGAAATTGAAATTAGAAATTCCCTTACCAATTTGGTAACTTACGAAACATACATCCCATGAAAGAGGGATAATACAATTAAGATTTAAATAACCATAAATTAAAGTATATTACACAAATAATACTACCATGGGTAGTACATACACCACACAAAAGGAAATAGTGGCAAATATAACATGAATCTCATGGGAATAAAAGTGAGATGAAAACCCCTTACCATGTACTTTTCCTTAGTTTAGGGTATGTTAAAATCATATATAATGGTGAAATAATTGTCATTAAATTATACAAGAACCATATTCATAAATATTATATCATATATGATCTTTTAATATTTCATTGTTAATAATATTTTAGTAGTATCATTGTTTTGGGTGTTAACTGATTCATTTGTCTTTATATGTTTTGTTATTTAAGTCATGTTTGTTATGGATATGATCTATTTGATTTATATCCATAATGATATTATGTTCTTAAACCTTATTGTTTAATCATAAAATGATATTTATTCTTGAATGGTTATGATGGGGAATGAATCTCATCGCGTTCGTGGAGACGATAATCTATACGTACACACGAGCGACAATACCATTAGATTGATGGTGAAATAGTATGTAATTGGATGGTATTTAATATATAAAGAATCATTAACATGTTATATTTATTATTTACATCAATTATACTCATTATTATACCCATCCAAATAATTAAGTGTCGAATAATAAGCTACACCACAACGTGGAGACAGTAAGCCGTACGTACGCATGTCTGGTGACTTTGTCATTTATAGGATGGATAGAATAATGAATATGGTTGTACCATATTTATAATAACATCAAAGTATGTATAATGCACTGGAGTTATTATTTTGGTATAGAAATAAAAAATAAAGAGGAAGTGTAAGAAGAAAAGAACATTGAAAGAGGTGATGAAATAATTACCTCTTCTTCGGGTGCTTCCTTTTGATTCGATCAAAAGATATCCTTAAGTTGGATTTATTATCAACATAAAGCCTCTAGGTTGAAGTTAGTGTAGTTGCAAGGATATTTGATCAGGGGTTGGCTTAGCCAAATGGATTTTTAGGTGTGATTTGTAGAGAAGGGTAAGTACCCTTTTATAAGAGAGGTGAGGGTCACTTTAGGAAAACCTTGAAATATTATTTTATTATACAATCATATTAGGTTTATAATGGATTCAAAATGATTTATTTTGAGTATAAGGTGCGGCTAGGTCGAAAAACTCTCAACCAATAGGTTTTAGATAGGTTTATGTCACCGTATTAACCTTATCTTTTAGATTTAACTCTTGGTTAAATAGTTTAACATTTACAATGTCTCCTTGTTTTTTTTATGTTATATGGTTAATAAACTTACTAAAAAATTCCAAGAGAACCCAAAGTGGTTCATTAATGACATATATATTATTATATAAGTCCTTTTCCATAACCTTAGACTTTTAGGACTCTTAAAGAATTTAATAATATATTATTTGTTTTAAAAACTCATTTATGTCAATTTTGACATTATTTAGTATTTGCTTTTTGTAAAAGTCATAAAAATATGATTTCTTTGAAAAAAATAAATTTAATAAACCCTAAAATGTAATATTAACCTATAAAATTTGTTTAATGCATCAAAATTCTCAATTTATATTTCTTTTTATATTTATAATATCAATTATTTTAATCTTTCATTAATAAGGTAATTACTGCATCATCATTGTGTCATAAATAAATTTAATTATATAATGTCTAAAAAATATAAATAAAATACCATGATTTATGAAATATTTTTATCTTTATAATGAATATTTATAGTTGAAATTATCTTATGTATAACCCTATATTAAAATGTTTTAGTTATTAAAATTTGAATTTAACACTTTTATCTATTCTTTAAATAAAATAATAATAAATGTACTAATCTAAACCAAGTGGACCAAAATGATAATATTTTATTCATAATGTTGATTTTGGTCGAAATTTACTTATCCAATAGAATTATGATATGTGTTAGGGTAATTATAATATCATTTTTAACTTTAATTACCCTATTTACTTTTAACTATAAAAATTCAAAAGTTACTATTCATCAAAAATTATTTTCATCTTATTGAACCAAATTTTACTTATTGATGTCAACCGTGTCTCCCGGAATCTTGAAATTCAATTCACAGAAGCGGTAAAATTACATTTTATGCAAATTTACTAATGTGCCTAGAAGGTGGGTAAAAGTCGTTAAAATATTCAATAAAATTTTATACATCTAATTTTATTATAAAATGACTCCAATGAATTAAATTTAACTAATATAGGTTTTATGTATCTATTTTTAATAAAAAATTAATTAAAATAAAATAAATAATTTTTTAAATAAAAATTTGGTTTTAAAACAATAACGTAGTGTTTTTCAATATTCATCAAAAATTGAAAGTTTTCTAAAAAATACCAAAAAATCACCCTAAGATAATTTTGATATTACGAATCCAAAAATGATGCCTATTTTACCAAATTCAAAACATATAAGTTACATTAATTAATTTAAAATTAATTCCCGTTGTTAAAACCAGAAAGCGGGTTTTTGAGAAGTAAAAACTATCAAAGATTGATATGTGTTTAAGATCGGTTTAAAATTGAAATTGCTTCCAACGACCAAAATTGGATAAAATGATAAAAATATAATCTAATTATACTTCAAAACTATCAAAATTTATAATTTAACACTGTAAAATATTTTTATTAAAAAAGTTGTTTCCAATTAAAATTTAGTATCTTTCACTATTCATCAAAATATGAAAGTTATCAGATTAACACCAAAAATTTATCCAAACTAAATTTTTATGTCCTGATTCTAAATAAGAATTAAATTTCATCAAATTTAATATATAAAAGTGTAAAATATTGTATTTAGAAAGGTTTCTCCATTAAAAGGAGGAAAAACTGATTTTCTTAAAAAATACTTCTTTTATGTGAAAAATTGAATTTGTCCTTATATTATGTCTAAAAAACACAAAATATAAATGTTAAAATTATATGGGATATATATAAAATTAAAAATGTGGTTATTACTATTCATAACCACTTTCTCAATGGCTAGTTTGATAGGTCGTGGTGTGCTTGAACTCGGTGTTGCGTACATCGCACGCTATTGTATTATTCAAAGAGAAGCATATCGTGGAAGCTTGGGGTGTTACATTCTTCCCTCCTTCAATAAATTGTGTCCTCACAATTTAAAATTGTTATTCATAAATAAACAGTAAAAAAATATATAAAAATACCTTTGTGGAAACCCATATCAGAAACAGGGTTAATAAAATTTAGTCTTAATAAGAGGAAAAGGGAAATGAAAAAGTCACCACCAAATTAGGATTTCAAATAGGAGAACATTGGTGGAAATTATAATCAGAATAAAAACATAAATATTTATAGGGAGTGATTAAGGTCATCAATCACAAACAAGTGAATGGAAAATTGAGAGCCTTAAAGCCATAAATCTATGATGAATAATGTAAGGTATTAGGATAACACATTTTTGGGTTTAATATCCTTTCCATAAGGTTTAAGAATTAATTTTTCATAGAATAATAGAGAAAAAAATACTTGATAAATAGAGTTCCATACTTTAACTAATTTCTACCACAAACTCATATTTCACTCCAAAAGATGAGTATTCAAGATAACTTGGTCACACCTATAGTGCTAAAATCAACTTATAGAGAATCACATAATCTTGAAAGGATGAACTATATATTTCCCTTGTCTTCAGAGGTTAACCAAGACCAAAATGGTTAGTACAAGATCAGATGATCCCAAAAAGGATAATCCTTTAGAGAAAGAAATACTAATCTTAATTTCTAAAATTAAACCAACAATACCCAAAGGTCAATAAATACTATTCAATAAACAATTTTCCTTAAAATACTTCAATATAATCCAAACTAAGATTGAAACCCAAAACTCAGAAGAATTTGATTACGTAGTCTTCCACATTGAATTGTATCTCTAAATAACACTAACTACTCTTGAAGTCACATACTTAAAAGTAATTAACCTAATCATATATTCTTTATGATAGGTTAATATTTTACATAAATAACCCAAATCACTATAAATCCAAAATAAAAACATAGATAAAAACCCACAATTACTCCTCAAATGAAATCCCATAGTATTCTATTTTCATTAGGCATATAGTGTTCCCAACAGAGCAAATGTTTTCCAAAATAACATTTATCACTTAATCACCAAATCATTTTCCTACAATAAGGACATACATTTGATTAAACATAAGATCCAAAATCAACTTATTATTGATCAATAAAATAATTTAACTAAAAATAATTAGACACACTAACTAGGTACTTCACGTAGTCCAGTGGTAGGCGATAAATCCCAGGCGCACTTTGGTTGTGAGTTCAATTCCTGTAGCTTTGTCCGACGCGATGGGTTGTCCCATGGTCTGCGTGTTTTCATTTTTTAAAAACTATATTTTATTTCATTCCCAAAATGAGATAAATTCCTCAAAATAACCATAACATAATTTAACCACAAATGTTATCTCATACCTCAAATTTTCATCCCAAAAATTAATAACCTGTAATTGCCTCAAATTCAAGGATCATATAAACTCAAATGATTATTTATAACTATATCCCCAAAAGAAAAGATAATTCTTCCTCAAATAGAATTTTCACATAAAAAACTGTAGGGTTATATATAAAAGAGAAAATTATTCCAAAGTAATCCCATCAACAAAGAGAACTAATACTTCTAAACATTTCACAATCCATTTATTTCCACATAGGTTCTTCCATGACCAAGAGGTTATCTTATAGAATAGGTCATTGAATCGGGTAATGCCCAGGTCCCCTAAATTTAAGGCAAATGAATGTAAATGGATTCTTGGGATCATTTTTATTTTCTTCCATAATAATCTTCATTTTTCCTTAGCAATTATTTACTTTATGTCCTTCTTTCCCACACATAAATCATTTCTTTATTCCATTGAGACACTTTCTTGGGTGTCTCCTTCCACATTTCCTGCATGATATAAATTGATCTTTCTTTTCTCTATGGTCTCCACTGCTGGAACTCTTTTTATTCACCGCTTTTCTCTTCTTTGTTGAGTCTGGGTGTTGGTTGATATATATGTTGTTGATTATATTTTTGGAAAACTGATTCAGCATTAACACGATATCTTTTATTCCTATCAACATTCCATTTCATTTCTAATTTCCACCACCATTCCTAACTAGTACATCATGTTCAATGTTACTATTACTTCCTTGGAATCTATCCATTGACTAAAACCAAAAAGCATTGTGTGAGTAAAAATAGTCATAAAATCATTTAGATAATATCATGACACCTTATTTTCAATCTAAAACACCTTTGGATTAACCAAGGTTATTTATTCTCATATTATATAAAAATCCTTCAAATTAGTTTTTAAAGAAAATGTGAATTATTCTAAGAATATCCCCCAGGAGTGTCATAACCAAGAGTGCAGCAAGGCCCATTGTCGTACACCAGTTCCCATTCGAGTCTAGCTCAAAGTGGTGTTTTCGGGTTTTACCCCTAGGTATATCTGTGCTAGATCCACCTCTACCTACTCGTATCCAGATAGGGATGTATTTCCTGGAAAACCCACATAATATTTACATTACCAAAAATTTTGGATGTTCTTCTATAATAATCGCCCAAGTCTATCTTTGGGTAATGTTTTCTAATCAGAGTTTTTTTCTAAATATGGTTTCCAAGGTTTGTAAAAAACTTCCTCTGATACCAAATATAATGCCCTATCCATAGTTACCCAGATTTGGTGAATTATTACAAATCATTGTAATTATCACAAGAGATCAAGTCCTGAAAGGATGATTAGTTTAGTATTCTTGGAAGTACTAGATACATACACAAGTTTTAACTTACATCCTGAAATAAAGAAAAACAATATTATGTCCCCTTTAAACAAACTCATATACCTTAGCCTATTCCTGTAGGTTAATCATGATATACTTCTTCACATAATAGAAAAAATAAAACATATAAAGGGGTGATCTGAGATGCTTAGTAAGGATAACAATATAGTGGAAACTTTCATAAATAAGCATAAATATTTAAGGCAATGTATAAGACTAAAACACAAGCCTTTTAAACTTAAACTTTAACATATTATGGAAAATATAAATCAAATAATTCAATTTACTTATTAACATGGATATTCTACTAGTCTAATAATCACATGTAATATCAATAGCTAATTTCATAATGATGGAATTCATAATACCGGACATTATAACCACATAGTCAAGGCCTCGTGCCAAGATTACAAATAAGATTTTTTCAAGGCCTTGTGCCAAGACACTAGTTTATCTCATGAGACCTACTGATTCATCGAGGATATATAGAAGGCTCCACCCATCACTTACCAAGTCTAATGCATTCCTCATATGAAAAGGTTGAAACATAACATAAACATTCATATTAAAACTAGCATACGAAATGTCAATACTTTAACCACAAACCATGAATGGTATAAAAATAACACATCCATAGTCAAACATAACTCATTAAATACAATATGGAAGATTTTATTTTAATAAATAAACCTCAATCAAGAATAATGATGGATATTGAAATAGATTAAAATAAACAGTAAAACTATTTTAGAGAAATATCCCCTTTTTCTTGAAAACATTAAAAAGTACCACTATTTATCAAGAAGCTGTTAAAAATAGATTTTTAAATCAAAGTTTCCAATACCAATTTGAACTTTTAAAAGTAATTTTAATTTTAAAACATTCACATCCATATAAATAAATCCTTAAAACCATTTTTAAGACATGAACATTAATGAGAATGATTTAGAATAATAAATATTTAAAACATTTAAAATAATATTTTAGTTAGAGTTCCTAACCAAATGAGAGATGATTGAATGCAAATAATTGAAGTAATCAAAACTTTATAATATCATGATAATACAGGTATTTGGGATATACTATGTCAAAGTACAGTATATACACCATATAAAGGTGAATTGACGCATAACAAAAAAGAAGTCTCAATGGAATGTAAATTGCGATGAAATCCCTTATAAAACAATATCCTTAAGTTAAGGATAAATAAATAACATAATTATGTGTGAAAAATATAAATACATTCAATATTATTGGATATTCAGTGTAAATAAATCATAGGACATTCACACATATTCCAGTAAAAACAACACCAATGACTTGGATGTTTAACTCAATGAATGGAAATTGAGTTTAGATTACTCTTATCAAGTTCATATTGATGAATTGAGAATTTATAAATGGAGTGATTATGTGTATCAAAAGTATATAAACACAAAGGGGAGTGGAAATTACTAAATAAATAAATAAATAGTGATTTTATACATAATATTGGAGTAAAATAATCAATAAAGTTTGTGTAAAACCAATTGAATAGAAATAGAAATTAGAAATTCCATTACCGATTTGGTAACATACAAAACATACATACCATGAAAGAAGGATCATAAAATTAAGATATAAATTCCCATAAATTAAATTATATTATAAAAATAATACAACCATGGGTAGTATATACATCACATAAAAGGAAACAGTGGAAAATATAGCATGAATCTCACGGGAATAAAAGTGAGATGAAAACCCATTACATTTTACTTTTCCTTAGTTGAGGGTACGTTAACCTTATGTATAATGGTGAAATAATTTTTATTAAATTATACAAGATCCATATACATAAATATGATATCATATATGATCTTTTAATATTGCTTTGTTAATAATATTTCAGTAGTATCATTGTTTCGGTTGTTAACTGATTCATTTTTCTTTATATGTTTTGTTACATAAGTCTTGTTTGTTATGGATAGGATCTATTTGATTCATATACAAAATTATATTATGTTCTTAAAAATTATTTTTTAATCATAAAATGATATTTATTCTTGAATGGTTATGATGCGGAATGAATCTCATCACATTCATGGAGATAGTAATCCGTACGTACGCACTAGCGACAATACCATTCTATTGATGGTGAAATCGTATGTAATTGGATGGTATTTAATATATAAAGAATTATTAACATGTTATATTTATTATCTATATCAATTTTATTAATTATTATACCCATCAAAATAATTATGTTTTTAATAACAAACTACACCATGACGTAGAGACGGTAAGGCGTACATACACACGTATGGTGACTTTGTCATTCATAGGATGGATAGAAAAATGAATATGGTTGTACCATATTTATAATAACATCATAGTATGTAGAAGGTACAATAGTTATTATTTTGGTATGGAAACAAAAAAGAAAGAGGAAGTGGAAGAAGAAAATAACATTGAAAGAGGTGATGAAATAATTACCTCTTCTTTGGGTGCTTCCTTTTGATTTGATCAAAAGGGATCCTTAGGTTGTCTTTATGATCAAAGTAAGGCCTATAGGTTTAAGTGAGGGTAGTTGGGAGGATATTTGGGTATGGGTTTGGCTGATCCAAATGGATTTGGAGGTGTGATTTTTAGAGAAGGGGAAGTACCCTTTTATAAGAGAGGTGAGGGTCACTTTAGGAAAACTTTGAAATATTATTTTATTATACAATCATATTCGGTTTATAATGGATCAAAAAGGATTTATTTTGAGGATAATGTGGTTATAGGTCTAAAAAATCTCAACCAATAGGTTTTAGATAGGTTTAGGTCAACATATTAACCTTATCTTTTAGATTCTACTCTTGGATAAATAGTTTAACATTTACCACGTCTCTTGGTATTTTTATATTATATGGTTAATAAATTTACTATAAAATTCCAAGAGAACCCAAAGTGGTTCATTAATGACATATATATTATTATATAAGTTCTTTGGATGATCCTTAGATTTTTATGACTATTATATCATTTAATAATATAGTATTTGTTTTAAAAACTCATTTTTGTCAATTTTGACATTATTTAGTATTTGGTTTTTGTAAAAGTCATTAAAATATGATTTATTCGAACAAAATAAATTGAATAAACTATATCATGTAATAATAACCTAGAAAATTTTTGTAATGCATCGAAAGTCTTAATTTACATTTATTTTAATATTTATAATATCAATTATTTTAATATTTCATTAATAAGGTAATTACTGCAACATCATTGTGTCATAAATAAATTTAATTATTTAATATATAAAAATTATAAATAAAATACCATGATGTAGGAAATATTTTTATTTTTCTAATGAATATTTATAGTATAAATTATCTTATGTATAACCCTATATTAAAATGTTTTAGTTATTAAAATTTGAATTTAACACTTTTAACTCTTCTTTAAATAAAATAATAATAAATGTACTAATCTAAACCAAGTGGACCAAAATGATTATATTTTATTCATAAGGTTTATTTTTCTTGAAATAAACTTATACAATAGAATTATGACACGTGTTAAGGTAATTATAATATCATTTTTACCTTTAATTACCCTATCTACTTTTATCCGTCGTAAATAAAATTCAAAAGTTACTATTCATCAAAAATTATTTTCATCTTATTGAACCACATTTTACTTAATGATGTTAACTGTGTCACTCATATTTTTTAAATTCAATTCATATAAGTGGTAAAATTATGTTTTATACAAATTTTCTAACATTCCTAGAAGGTGGGTAAAAGACGTTAAAATATTCAATAAAATTTTACACATCTAATTTTATTATAAAATGAATACAATGAATTACATTGAACTAATATAGGTATTATTTATCTATTTTTTACTTAAAATACATTTAAATAAAATAAATAATTATTTAAATAAAAATTCAGTTTTTAAACAATAACGTAGTGTTTTTCACTATTCTTCAAAAATTAAATGTTTTCTGAAAAATAAAAAAAATTAACCCTAAGATAATTTTGATATTCCAAATCCAAAAATGATGTATATTTTACCAAATTAAAAACATATAAGTCTCATTAATTAATTTAAAATTAATTTTCATTGTCAACACTAGAAATTAGGTTTTTGAGAAATAAAAACCAACAAAAGATTGATATATGTTTATTTTTAGTCTAAAAGAAAAACTAATTCCAATGACCAACCTTGGATTAAATGATAAAAATATAATCTTATTATACTTCAAAAACATTAAAATTTATAATTTAACACTATGAATTATTTTTATTAAAAAAGTTCTTTTCAATTAAAATTTAATATCTTTCAATATTCATCAAAATACGAAAGTTATCAGAAAAATACCATAAATTTATACAAACTAAATTTTTATGTCCTGATTATAAATAATAATTTAATTTCATAAAATTTAATATATAAAAGTGTTAAATATTGTATTTATAAAGGGTTTTCCATTAAAAAGAGGAAAACCTTCATTTTTTAAAAAATACTTATTTTATCTGAAAAATTAAAATTTTCTTTATAATATGTTTAAGAAACACAAAAGATGAATGTTAAAATTATATGATATATATATATACAATTCAAAATTTGGTTATTACTATTCATAAGCGCTTTCTAAATGGCTAGTTTGATAGGTCGTGGTGTGCTTGAACTCGGTGTTGCGTACATCACACACTATTGTATTATTCAAAGAGAGGCATACCATGGAAGCTTGGGGTGTTACACTCAGGCTCCATGTAAACTTTTACCACTCAAGGTTCATACTCTTTGAAAACCCATGAATCATCCTCCTTCACAATACACACAATATATCAAACTTATGGGTAGCCTCTTCCAACTTAGAGGGAACTACCATCTATTGTAAAAGAAGGATTTACACTTATCATAAAGGGAAGAGAAAAGTCTTATGATCATGGGGAATGAACATATCTAAACCAAGTCTTATAAAACATCACCTCATAAATCAATTACTATTTTAAAGAGGACTAACTATATGAAAAAACTCTTCATGTATTTTCCTTTATATGCAAGTTGGCTCTCAATGGGTGGAACCCTTCATTTGATTGGGTGAACCCAGAAAGATTAAAGAATATTTGGATGAGCTGACTCAAGAAGAAAATGAAAGATTATATCAAACTGATATATGATTCATTTAATAAATAACGTATACCTCACAAAAATATCTTAGAGTTTTTGGTTAACTAATAGATTATTATATTCTTGGTGATATGATAAGTCGACCACCACACCTACACTGGTCTCCTTGGTCTAATAAGTTAATCCAAGATCCCCTTAACATCATTTATATAATTACCAAACTAATCCTCATATGACTATTAAATATAAAATCCATACCTATTAAAAACCTCACTTTGATACCACTTTAACCTGAACCAACCCATAAGGCCCCCGACTTGGTTGATGATAAGTCGAGAGTGCCACCCCAAGATTGAATCCAATAGGACAGGGGATAATAACTAACACCGAGTAAGTATATCTCACAATATGAGAGGCCCTATCCTATAACTACCTAAAAAAATACCCAAACAAATATATTTTTCTCAAATTCATAAAATAGACAACAATATTAGTGAGGTGAATATATATAATAAACAAAACTATATAAAACACATGAATGATACATCTGGTACAAATACATCACCATAAAGGGGAAAAAGTAGGCCAAACAAAATAGCTAATGAGTCTTTGAGACATAAGGAAACTATAGATATCCTCCACATTGTATATACTTCTAAATCACTCTCAAGACACAAAGATAAATACCACCATCACAAATAACTAAACTCCAAAATTCATTACTAATAATCACCATGTGTCAGCTTCAAACAATCCACTCTAACTCCTTATCTTCCCAGACCATTTCTAAACCTTTGGGAACAATGCATATTAAGGGATGCATATAAACAAACCTATTAGAACACACTTCATATAGAAAAAAAATCAAAAATTCATCTCAACTTCTGGTATGAGAGTTTCCTAGGAGGAAGGAAAAGAGGAAACCCAGAACACTAAGTCAGCTCAAAGCTCTGGATATTAAGGAGTAACAAAATGAAATTAAAGGGAAGATAATCCATATATGATCTATCACTAGAATTATTAGCGACATCGAGAATTTCAGATCTTCTTTTCTCTAACCCTTAATAGTCATACCACATAAGAAAATGAATAATATTAGAATACAGAAGAGTCTATAAATCCTGAAGTTGATCACCACCTATGAGACGTATCTAAAAGGAAACCCTTAGGGTTCTAAAAAATAATGAAGTCCTACCAAGGGTAAGGTATAATAATTAATGAATAATTAATATGTGTTGGGTGATGTCAATGATTTTGATGATAAATTACATTTAATGATCTTTTTCTTCGATATATTGTTATCTCTACCAATAATCTCATATCCTGTCATCCTATCTCTAGGGGTTACAATAAAAAAAGAAACTAACCCTAAAGGGGGAATATAATAGAATATTTATAGGATAAGAATATAGAGTTTTCTATAAACCCATTAATTAATTAATTAATTAATTAATTCACCCGCTATGATAAAAATCCAAGGCCTTGATGTGAACCAAAGTTATATCATTCATATGGTAAAACCCTAGTTTCAGACTCAACCATGGGGCTAGGTCTTTTACAAGTCAGTCCATTCAAGATATATAAGTGTTTCATCATAAAACTCTTACATGGGATAAAAATAGTATATTTATAATTAATATATTTTTATCAAGGTCTTTTCACGTATATAATTGTGTGCCCACTCATCCCGGGGGTAACCACCACACCATAGAGCCAAAAAAATCATCAGAAAATTTTTATAAATTCGTTTTATAGAATAAATTAACCATTTTACCCTTAGTGAGGTCTTAGAATTTGAAACAAAAAATTGAGCTAAGTCTTGATCGATAAAAAACTAGGTCACTACATTGATTTAATTAATTCAATCATTAGAAAACACACACAAGGTCCTATTTCAAGCCAAAGTTATACCATCCCTAGGGTAAACCCCCCTTTAAGACTCAACTAGGGTTTTACCATATGAATGTATCCCACTTTATCAGTGTTTTTGATTTTTTCTGATAAAGGTAGTGCTAAATATAGAAAAATTTATACCGGTGAAAAGACAACTTGTATCTTCTGAAATGAGATTTACAAATGCACTTACAGAAGTATATCTTCTAAAATTAACACTTATTTCAGAAAAATATTTCTTCATATTGTTTTTTATTTCCACAATTCTAGTATATGGGACCACCTCTAGTTAAACTACTTCATCTTTTAATTGTCCATCCTTTATCCTTCTTGTGACTTTTCTATGCCACTAAACACCCTTTAGCTTCCATACTAAAAGTATTTTCAAAATAATCATGGATTTCCTTCCTCAAAATATCCTCATTCATTATTAGATCCTGAATATCCTAAAACATTAACCAAATTTTACCTCTATAGTTACTCACCATAGTAACCATATTATCCCATGATTTTTGGAGTGATGAGATCAACAACAATCCCCATACCATGTCTTCAAACTTAACTTCTATCGATTCCAACTGACTTTGGACCATGTTGAAGTTTTTGAAATGATCCTCTATTGGATTTCCCTATGATATTATCATGTTGAATAGCAAAAAAAATATAATTTTTTTAATTTATATTTTTTTTCATACATATCATCTAGATTCTTAATATGTTCGGAAGAAATATTCATATTACAAATTTTATATGCCATGTTCCAGGCCGGTGACATCTAGATTAACCCAATTTCTTTCTTGTATAGAATTTTCAATTATTCCTTTTACATCACCTCTAGTTTAAGAACCATCAAAAAAAGATGAAAATCCTTGTGGTGTAAAAAATACTCTATCTATAACTTCTAGAATCCAAAATATATTTTATAGAACATCACAATCTATACCTTACCCTCATCCAATGCCATCCTTCTGAAATCAATGAACTAACCATGAATCTAAAAAATGTAAGAAGAACTAGGAATTGATTACCAGAATTATCTTATAAGGTTGTGGGAATAATGAGGCTATTAAATCAAGCTTTAAAAAACTTAGCCAGGGTCTAGATATACCAAACTTTGTAACTCAGATCTGACACTACATGTTGGTTTTGAAACCTCTCATTACATAATCACCCTCTATAACTTCCACTCGAGGAAATGAAGTTTGAAAAAACCTATATAGAATAAATACACATATATGATATATCCATAACTAAGAATAAAACTCACCATATCCACACACCACAATGTTACCATACTCAAGAAAATAACTTCTGAAAGGTGATGATAGATGAATACATGAATGAAAAATTCATAGAATTAATATTGATAAGACATAGTCCTACTTCATGGGGGAATGTTATAAAAATTTTATTTAGATAAATAGAATAAGATTAAAAATTATAATAGTTCATCAAAAAACCTTAGCATACTATTTATAGTATGGACCACCCAGTGGATTCCAGGCCTGCACCTTCTGATCTTCATGAGGAGTACGCCCTTTCAATCTGATCTCCATGGGAAGCCCTCCACCTAGTCAAGGGAAACTAATGAATTAAATCCTTATCCTATTGAAAAGTGTAGGCTATAAACTATCCACTTGAGATTAATCTTATGTGGAATATCTAATTTATCTTAGGCATCTAATGAACTTTCACAGTTACTCTTACATGAGAGTTTTTTTACTCTTATGTAGATTTTGCCTCCCAGAACTAGGTTTTTTATTCTCCTGGTATTTTTATTTAGTTTCAAAATTCTATAATTTTTTGATAATTAATCATGATTTGTATCTAGTTCCACTCTATACTTTCATAATCACCCATTTTTTAAGTTTTAGGACTTATCCATAAAATAGTTCTCACACCTAACGAATCCTAAAAGAAACACCATAAAGGGAAGAGTCCATTTGTTTTTCCTTGTGATATTTACTAATCATTGATTAAAGATAACAAAAATATCCATATTTAATGAAATATACATGTTATTCATTTCATATATTCATGGTTTCAATTTCAAAGTATTTTTTTCTTGGGTTTTATAGTTTCTAATGTCTTTTATCACAAAGAAAAAGTGTTTCTAATCCTTAGACACCCGAAAGTGGTATCCTAGCCTTAACATAATTATAAATTCTTAAAATCATGTTTGAAATGAAGAAATTTTATATGTTGTATTGGATATCATATTCAATGATATATAATTTCTATTGAAAAATAGATATAGTAATCAACACCATTAAAAATGATAAACATTTTGAACCGTGGTCTATCTTATGATATTTGATATGATCAGTCGTGATAGGATCATATCATATGATATGAAATATCGTAATGTACAATACAGTGAAAATACCTCAGTTTTTGATTGATCATAACACATAACACTTGATATTATTGTGTATAATGGCAATTATTCCCATTGTAAACACAAATCATCATACTTTCATTATATTTTAAATGACATCGTAAGAGCCAATTATCAGGCATCAAATATTATGATGTTTCTATGGATTATCTATAATAAAATAAGATACATAATAGTACATGGATATATCATGGGCCACACTGACCATAGAAAACCAAAATTCTATTTTGAACTAAATTAGTGATTACTCTTTATAAAATTTTGTCAAATATGATATATATAGAAAAATTTAATTATTTTAAATTTCAATTATGAATTAAATTATATAATTTTTAATTTTCTTATAAATTATGAAAAATTAATTTTGGGATATTTATTTAATATAAAATTATTTTTTATGAATGAATTTATTAAAAGATATTTATAATTAATTTATTAAATATTCATTAAACTTTTAGTAAATAATTATCCATAATGTAAAATGATAATATTAAAAAACTTTTTGAAATTATATTAAATGACTTATAATTTGGATATAAAATGTTTATATGGTGATTATAAGTGTAATTAATAAGGTGTTTATAAATTAAAAGATAAGGAAAAATATAAAGGTGATTATATTAAATCATGAATTTTTCATTATTGTTATTTGATATGTTCAAATTAAAATGACTTATTTAAGGAAATTATTTCAACTATGTGAAAAGGAATTTTGATAATTGACAGGTCAAGGGTTGAATAATATTAAATATATGATATTTAGATTATGTAAATTGTTTACATAATTGGAATATAAAGTGTTTAATTTCATTTAATATTATTTATTTAAATAAAATTCCATACAAAAGGGAATATGAAAGAGTTCATATCATGAATAAATATAAAGTGTTTATATTTATTTAATTATGAAATTTTCATAATGCATAGATAAATTATATATTTTATAATTATTTATTTATGAATTGTTTGTAAAATTTAATCACATGTCTAAATATATAAATTATTCATTTATTTATGTCATTCCCAACTTTATTCAGTGATATAATTGTTATATTATGAATGGTTGTATGATCTAGTTTAAAGAGTCAATCTACTTTGGTAAACATTTTATACATGCATTTAGGGAGTTTCATGCTAGGAATGAAAATTGATTTAGTTTTATTTTACTTTGAATTTGGAATGTATTAGTTTATGATCTTGAATTTAAAGGTTTATTATAGTTTATATATATTATGTGTTATAATTGTGATGTAATGGAGGTCTATTTTGGGTAAAGTAACCTTGGGTAGAGGAAATTTGGGTCAGACTAATCAGTATCTGATAGGCTTCTTAATTTTCTAAAAAATTGGGAGTTGGTTATCTATCATTCCAATCCCACTCTTATGGTAATTATAAAGGATCTGAGGCATAGAAGAAGTTTTTGGGCCTATATTCAATAAAGTGTTTCATTGGTTTCTTCAGATTAAATAATTATAATAAGAGGAATACAAAACCAAAATATTTGAAGATTTTATATTTTAACATATGATTTATAATTAATTTAATAAAATAATTACCTCAACTTGAGTATTATTTTATTATTAATGAATTATGTGTTTTCTGTTATTTTATTTCTATTGTGGTGAAGCATCCAAAGTATAATTACTATAATAGTATCCAAAAATGCTCCTTGAATCTCAGAACATCACTGATGAAACTATGAGTGCTAGAATAAAGGGAATAAATTTCACGAATAATTCACCATTGATTGTAATTAGAATTAATTTTGGATTGAATATTTTTTATCTTGTTAAATGGGTCTTGAGAGGGAGGAAGAAAATGACTTCTCATTATTGAGAGTGATCTTGAGAGCGCTCTCTTTAAACTTGAGTGAATTATCTTAAGGTAATATATTATGCACAATAATTCAGATAACCCTAGAAATGAAAGAAGTTGAGTTATATACTTAGGGCTAGAAAATCAATTATTCAATAAGTCCTTTAACTAATTTCTCTATTCTAAGTAAACCACATGTTTTATAATAATGAAAATATTATTATAATTCATGAAATGCACAAAATTATAGATATAAATTATCATTTACTAAATAAATAAATCAATATTTATTTAACTGATATAAAAAAATATATCATCTCATCTGTGCCCTCAACTCATCCCTTTAATCCTCATTAGCATTCATCAAACCTTGGATAATAAATATTTAATATAAATAATTATATTTATATTATATTTTAAATAAATGAATAAATTTTATATTCATTATTTTGTGAATAAATATTTATTTTAATATTCACATATCTAAATAAATATTTATTTAATAAATAAATAATAATTTATTACCTTGAGAATAATAAAAAAGAGATAAATAAAAACTTTATGTTTTGTTGATGATAAATAATATTTATTTATTATTCACCTCACATATATTATGAATTGAATAACTAGTGATTGTATTTTATATGATATTTTGAACCTGAAATAATCATTAAACTAAAAATTAGGAATAATATATATTTAAGATAGTAAATTCAAATAGATATTAAGTGAAATTCTAGATACACTTAGTTCATGAACCCTTAGGACTCCTTCTCAATGACATTCAACGAGATGGACCGAAGTAAAAGATTATCATCTAGAAACACATCTAGGAACCCATAGAGAAAGAAGTAAATGTCATAATTACAAAAAAATCATACAAACACTCACTATGTAATATAATTCATCTGTATCAATATCTCATCAAGAAGGATGCATATTTGTGTTTTCAATCTATATTTTTTATATGAATTTCATTAAATTCCGGAAATAAACTTGTTGAGGAATCAATATAGCTATGTATTTAATTATCCGGTTCCATTATAATCGAAGGGATAAATACATTGTCTTCTATTAATATATAATGGAAAAATCCTTTCTTTACTTATTCATTAATTTTATATCACTTAAGATACACCCAACTTATCCTACCTCTCTGAGAGCATATGATGTCATGGTTTTCATTAATACACCAAATTATGTGATTCATAATATACATTAATAATAATTTCAAGTCTACATACCAATATAAACAATATCTAATAGGAATATCCAATGACACATATAACACATGGAATTCCTATTGGTGATTATATCCTCATAACCTCCTCTCCAGGAGATTACCAAGTGAAAAATTCATAAGAATAAGTATCAATGTATTATGATTCTCCAATACTTTATATTAAAACATAATATTTATCCTTCTAGGTATATTTCATCAAAGCATAGAATATATGTTTAATAATATTTTCATATCACTTCAAGGTTCTCATTATAACGGGGAACTGCTATAAACTTTTGATGTAACCAACACACTAAAGATATTATCATATTAATGGTACATATAATAACACTCATCATGGGATAATATATTTATTAATATTCTTATCATTGAATATTCTGGTAATCAAAAGTACAAATTTTGTTGGTTTTAGGAAAGCATCTCCAATATACTCCTTCTTTCACTCAAGCTAGCTACTAACTATTTGGTTACCCTCACATAATAAACATTCTTTATCTAAGGTGTGGATATAGATAATAGGAATACCTTTTTATGATTTCTATATTTCTTACCATGACTTCACTCCTTTGAGAAAATACCTCAAGATGTGATCAAAATGAGTATTTACCCTTTTTTCTCTAACAAGACCATGAAATTATGGCTAAAACCAAATCCAGGAACATAAATGTTCCAAAACCACTTATAAAACTATATATAAAGTAATAATGTACTCATTTTATATAGATACAGAAACCACTTAATGTAATAAGTTTTTATGGCATATTACCTTAACCTAACAATGATATTAAGGTAAATTAATCTGAAAAAAGACTATTTTTGTATCACCATGGAAACTAGTATTCCTATTTCTAAAATTACTAAGAACTTATCTATTTATAATTTCTTAAGTAATTTTAGATAATTATAAATGAAACTCTATGAATTTCTCTTAGTTTTTTTATATATTTATCCTCCAAGATTTATAAAGAAGAAAAACCAAACCTCAGAACATATCATGGAATGTGTGATAGATTTCTAAAGTACTCTTAGGAACCTAGAGTCTATTTATCCTAAAAATATCCTCCTATGTTTTCACACATCATCTTAGAGAGATTTCATTCCATATGAGACATGAAAATATTCTATCTTGAAATATTTCACCTTATATTCTAATGCCTCATAAAAAAATTTACTATAACTATATTAAATAACCACCTAGACACAAGTCTATAGATCTTGTTTCCTAGAGCTTGGGTTGCTACTTTAAGTCATTCCTGGAGAAATTATCCATCGTCTTAACTAACTGTAAGAATAATCATTTATTTTCTATATGTCATCAACATATATATATGGTAAAATCATATTACTCCCACTAACTTCTTAAAAACACCTAAAACACATTATTTCTAAACAAATATTCTATGATTATTATGCTTTCTTGAATCCATAAACATATTTCTATAACTTTTATACCTTATTGATATTATTTTGTGTCACAAACCCTTCTGGTTTCATCATGTAGACATATTCCATATGGTTTCATCCAATGAAGGTGGTATTGATTTTCAATCACCAAATATAATGATATGAGAAGGTGGATATGAAAAGTAGAAATCTAAAGGATTTTTTGGATGAAAATTGGTGAAATATTTTTGTTATAGACTATATTTAAACATTAGTTAAAACATTAAACAACTAATAGATCCTTATTAGTAAAAGCCTTTACCATCCATCTATGGTTTCTATTGAATTTCTACCAATAGATTTACATTAACTAGAGAAACTAACAAAATATGTAATTAGTATTTGGTATATTCAATCCATCTTAAAATTTATATGAACTTTACAATTTTATCTTTTTTCCATTTATTTTTTCCTATAAGATTCATTTTTCTTATCAAATAATATATCACTGACCTTAGTGAATATAAACCCACCTATTTGGTTTTAACTTTCTACACAATATGTGTCTTTATAATAACTCCTACCACTATGCTTTGTGGGTTCTATTATTCCAATTACAACTCATGAACATTGGGATATTTAACTTCATCAAAGTTAAGATTAATCCCACCATCTCAAGAGAGAAGTGATTCTAATTTTTTTTAACATAGTTGGTCCAAAATAATACCTTTCTATCTTAGGGATATTAATATCATGAGAAACTATAGGATAATTAATGGTGACACACTTTGTATTTTTCCTTGATTTATGTTTTATGATAAATCTATATTTCAAAAAATAGTTCTAGTAAAAACACATTAAACTCTCACATAATGGATTTATTTAATAAAATGAATAATATGACACCATAGTCAATAAGGTTGACATATTTTTATCTATTACACTACTATTTTAAAAACATATATATATAAAGCAACTATGGTTAGATTGTAATACATATAATATTCTCTATAGATCTCCCTTGTACTACTATAAGATATTTGATGTGTATATAGTTACATGAGTTCTAGGTCAGCTTCATTATATATTTAAATAATCAATGAATACTTGGTTAAGATATTTTTCAACAATCCCACCATGAGGATCTAATATCTTTTACCGAGTGTATTTATTTCTCTACTAATAATTCTGAAAACTTCTTAAAGGAATCATATAGAGTATATGAATTTATCTTCAGATTCTCATTAGAATAGTTCACATGACTTGACTGAACTAAATCTTTAAACTTTTGTGGGTTAGATTTATTATTTAAGGTTTAATTATTTAAAACTTAATATATAAGTATGTCTAATACCTAATAGTTTTAGCTCTAGTTGGGTATATCCTTGATAAATATTTTTATCTTTATTTTAAAAAGAGATATCTTTTCCAAAATGGGTACGAGTATTATATTTTATATTCATTATTCATTCCTAATATTGGATATCTATGATCTAACAACTATTAAAGCATTATTTAAGTATGAAAACACCACAAAACATTTATTAAAAACATGAAATAATGTCTTGTTGTGTCTAACTGAATATCAATATAATTTTTTTTCTAATGATCAATAAAAAATAATATTTTCATGAGAATAAATCCATTTGGATATTAGAATTTGTGTCCTCCTCTTGGATGAATTAGGAATCACCCTTTACCAACAACTTATAGAGTTCAACTTACTTATTACAATAATTCTTAACTTCATTAGTTCTTGTATTTGAATATAATTTTGTAAAAAAATACTATTAAAATACCAAAGAAGTTAAATAGAAATATCTCATGTAGTGATGAATATACCATAAGTATAAGTTTTATAAAATTTTAATATCTTATTCTTCAAGTCATTGTATTTTCTCTTCCCGTTACCATTATAGGTAAATGAGAAGTAGATAGCCTTTAGTTCTATTCCATACTTATAAATAGTTCTTCTTTTTAAAGGTTGCTATAAAGGCACCATAAAATTTTAAATAGTCATGGGATTTTCAACCTGGTCTTTAACTTTATTCACCATAAGGGATGTGGATCCATGATCCTGACTTTCCCTATCTTCTTGGTAAAGCATTATCCAAATAATCTAGAGTGGATTCTCCATATATTACATTTTGTAATATCTAAGGAAAATAGATTATTTGTGTGGTAATAATGGTAAAAAGAGATCAATATATCATTTATAATCAATATATATGAATAAATTCACAAATTAATCAATATCCTTCATCACATTGAAGGCATGATCACTATCCAGGTATTGGTCTTTCAATTTACATTGGTATAGTTTAGTGACAATCATGTTTATCTTAAGCTTGTATTTCACTAATTCAAGTTCAAGGAGGTGAGATTTTAATTGTGTAAGAATCCATGTACTTATGTTTCATCATCAACTCTTCAAACACAACTGATATCATGATGTAATAAATATAATAATCAACCTCTAGGAATCACTTGTAGGTATCCTTTTTTACCTTCTATTACTTAGTGAGGTGTCTAATCAAGAATAGTGGTTTCCATCATAATGAATTTTTTTTCTCCTGTAGTAGTGTTGTGTATAAAAAATCATACAACTCTTGGAAATTTGTGGTGGTGAGGGCATGGTCTATGTCTAGAAATGATCACAGTGTTCCTATGGTTTCACTTACCATTTTCAATTATGTATGAAAGTATATTTTAGCACTTTATCTTGATTAAAAATAGTGACATAATAGATTAACTTTATTATTATCCCACCATTTTATCAAATTTTAATAAACCCCAGTATTAGATTCAGAATATATAGTCACATGGATATTATAGTTTAAAGGATCCATATTCCACTTCTCATAAACCAGATAGGTCCTTGTAAAATTAATCAAATGTATTTAGGTTGAAAGTATTTCCAACTACATAAATTGGAAGTTATTTCATCAGTTGAGTTGGATTTATGATCTTGAAACCCTAACCATGATTTCCTCAACACTTTCCTACAAGTTGAAACAAGGATTGTAGAGACAATCAACCCTTGATGAAAGTTAGGTTAGGTCAACCTAAAACATTTTCTAGAACTCCCTGATAATTGAAAGCACCTTAATAGATTCTAGAAAAGTACTTTGAACAATGGTTATATCCTAACTGAAGTAATGGAAGTATTTTATAACTTAATATTTTATTGGGGTATTTGTTTATCTTTTGTATAAATTTTCCTTATTTTATCCTTTTACATGATTGTTAATATTATAAATATTTTATATAATTAATTAACCATGTATTGATAAAATAATTTACATGTAATACATTTTTTTTAATTCCATCTTTCATGCATGTTAATTCATTTACTTTATGTGATCATTTTTAAGCATCAAATAAACTTGCATCATATAAATAAATAACCATGCATTGGAGATAAAAATAAATATGTGACCTGTTTATAAGCTTTAAATTCTGGTTGGTTTATCAAGTTGATTATAAACAAATCCTTAACCCTAGGGGAATAACTCCTCGAGACAAGATTAGATCAAGTTACCACATTACACCTTGAACTTGTGTATCTCCTTGGTTGGTTTCACCTTCTCTCATTCTGGAATTTCCTCCTCTTTTTGGGAGCTCCTTCCTTTATATATAAATTTTAAAATTGGTGAGGGGAACCAAGGTTTTAGGGTTACATAAATGAAATCATGAACACACATATCCATACGTAATAAGGATGATGTGTTGATATTCAGATCATCATATTTAATTTAATAATAAATTATCACAAAATTCATTCAATAATAATTAAATTAAATTGAAACCCAACTTACATAAAGTTCAGATAATATAATGATCATCCATGCATGCACGACTACACATTAAAATATCTATCATTAATTTAAATCCATTTTTATTAAGATAAATACCTCAAATCAATAGATTAGTTATGTAGTTAAAAAATTAATCCATTTATATTAATTAATAATCCAAATAATCCTTGGTATTTTCATCCATTAAAATTATAAATAAATTAAATAAGTCAGTTTTAATTTAAAAATTACTCAAGTACATGGCATGTACTAGAGGCAACATAATGTGCACCCTTATGGTTCTATTTAAACCAAAATCTGAAGTTTAACTATTACATAACGTGTACCATAACACAACATTGCATGTGAATAATGTTGTATATGGTTTTTATCATATAAAATTTACTTACATGGTGTATATTCCCACATGGCATATCACAATATACATTATGTATTGCTTTGTGAGTCAATACCCATAGTTTACGTGAAATGTACGACTACAAGACATGCCTTAATATACATGACATATATTGCTAGAAATGTCTATGAAGTACATGATGTGTATGAAAACCATACTTTTTTGGTATCTATATAATAACATTGAAAATAATTAATAAATTATTTAATTTTCCACACAACCCGCCATAATCATTAATTATTTATTATGTGTTGATAACCCTTTCACATGATGTGTACAGTCAGATTCACACCATGTATTCCAGTATTCTTTAATTAATTAATTCCTCCATGTATTGAATCATATTATTTGAAAATATTAACATGTATTGGTGAAAGTTTTCCTGAATTACATGGCATTCAAAACTAGTTATACGGTGTGTGATTCATTACCATCCAACCTCACTATATGCCTTTGAACTCAATGCGTATCTTTTGTGGGTCATTTTGTGTTACTTTATATTTTCAACCCACTACACATCATGTACGCCACATAATGTCAAGTAGTTTAGATGGTTTTCAACACATAGTGTGTATTAATTACATGCCATGTACTTTGACCGCATATTTTTTGTGATTCATATGAGAACAAACCATGTGGTGTGTGTAATCCTATCATGTCATGTGTGAACTAGTGGTCAATACATGATATGTAATGACACCATATACTAAACACCCATATGGTGTGCTGTGATTTTCATAACTCTTTCTTATGTGGCTGACCATGGGTACATAGTGCGTACTTTTCAATTATGTGTCATGTATTTATGTCACTCATTTAAAATCCTCAACACCTCTAGATATGATCTTCAACCATTCTTCATCTGTTCTTTTCCAGTTATTAGTCATGAAATCAAATGATGATATTATCTCAAATTTGAGATTAAAAAAATGTAATACAGAAATGCAAAACTAAAAATAAAATGCATAATTTATCAATAAATAATAAATAATTATAAACTTATACAATACCTCTCTAATATTTCTTAAAGGTTTTACAGAATAGTGGAACCGGTTGGGATCCTCCCCAGTAATGTTTTTCATCAGTTTCTTCGAATTAAATCCTTATAACTAGAAAAATTCAACCCTAGAATATTTTTAATATGTGATATTTTCATATATAATTTATAATTAATTTAATACAAGAATTACCTCTGCTTGATTATTTTTTTTGATGATGATTTTATTGGATTCTATTATAATGGCATCATTGTGGTGAAGAATTCATAGTAGATTTATATAGTAGTATCCACTTGTGCTCCACGAATTTCAAAACATTTTTGATGGAACTACAAGTGCTATCATGGAGGATCTAAACATATTGCAGTATTCAATATTGATTATATAAAAAATTCCTTTAGGATTAAAGAATCCATTCTCTTATTCTCCTAGTCATGAGAGGGAGGTGGAAAATACCCTATCATTCTTGAGAGAGTTTTTGATAGATCTCTCTTCAGACTTGAGGGAATTATCTTGAGAGAATATATTTTGAAAAATAATTCACACAACCCTAAAAATGATATAAGTTGGTTAATATACTTAGGGTTAAATAATTAGTTATTTCAAAAAGGCCCTTAACTAATTTATTTATTCCAAGTAAATACCACATCTTATGATACTAATAATATTTTTATAATTCATGACGTGCATAAAATCATAGATTTAAAATGTTATTTATCAAATAAATAAACCAATATATATTTAAATGATGTAAAATTATACATATCATCTCATCTAGGATCTTAACTTGTCCTATCAATACTCATCGATATTTACCAAACCTTTCATAATCAATATTTATTCTAAATGAATATATTTATATTATTCATTCATTCAATAAATAAATAAATATTATATCTACTAACTGGAGAATAACTATTTATTTTAATATTCATGTAACTAAAAAATATTTATTTAATAAATTAATAATTATTTATTACTTTTTGAATAATAAGAAATATCTAAATAAATATTTTATATTTGGTAGTTAGAAATTAAAATTTATTTAATATTCAACTCACTTATATTTTGAACCAAATAACTAGTGATTGAATTTATGAGATCATCATAACCTGGATAATTATTAAACCACAAGTTGGGAATAATATTTATTCAAACTATTACATTCAAATAGAAATTAACTGCAATTCTAGATACACATACTGTGTGGCCCTCTAGAAATCTTTCTTAATAGAATTAGGAAAACTGGTCTAAAGTCCAAGATTAATATATATCAATACATCAAGTCACTAATAGAGAATGAAATAAATGTTGAAATAAAAAAAACTCATATAAACACTAAATGGGTAATATAATCCCATTGTCTTGATATATTATCATGTAGGTTTCTTAATTTGTTCCATCAACCTATATCCTCTATATATATTTCATTAACTTCTTGAAGTGAACAATTGATGTGTCACCATGGCCATTGATTTAATTATATAGTTCTATTCCAATCAAAGGTAGAGATATATCCACTTCCATTAACATGGAAGGTACAAATCATTTATTCACTTATTCATTAATTTCATATCACTTATGACACACCCAACATATTCTACCCTTCCGTGAGCATATGTTGCCACAGTTTTCATCAATACATCAAAGTATGTAATTCATGATATATAATAATAATTATCTCAAGTACAAGGACCAATAAAAAAATACATATATAGGAATATACAATGACACATATAACATATGTAATTTCAATTGGTGGGTCTATTCACATATCCTCTTCTCTTGGATATTACTAAGTGATAACTTCATGATAAGAAGTCTTAATGTATTATGAGCCTCCAAAAATTGATAGTCAAACATAAAATATGTCCCAATATATATATGTCATCTAAACATATAATATATATTTAAGAATATTTTCATAACACTTCCAGGATCTCATTATAGCATAGAACTATTATAACCTTTTGATGCAGTAAATTTAAAACCATGAACATTTGGTATGTTAATAAAAGTTTTACCAATATTATTCTATTTTTTGGGTTAAACCGTATTTGGGTGGATCCTTATGGGAATTGGGAATATTTGGGATTATTTAAGGTGAGTTTTGTGTCTTTACTGAAAAAACATGGGGGTACCAGACCATAACATAAGTGGATATGTTGTAATGAGGTATTCCCAAGACACAGATAGAAGGGATATTCCATATGGGTTAATTTTGTGGAGTTGTCACTGTATCCATCACTATGGTAGAATCTTGCACCATGGTTACTTGGACCATTCCATATATACATATCCACATTTATTTCTTATATATGGGCTATCTTCTAGTCTTCGAGAGCCATGGATTTAATGATTCATTTTGGAATTTAAATTAGGGAATCTATTTTAGATTTATTAAGAGGTGTTAATAAGGGTTTTCTCATACTTATTGGACCTATAATATTCTCTTATTATGCCATTTTTTCTCCCCTAAATCAAAGGATGGTTTCCATATCCCTAAAATGATGTATTACCAACCCCGCCATAGTGTTTTACCTTACAACATAGTAGTGTATGAATTAGTGTGTTTCTAATCTATATTACCCTTTATTATTGCATGGATTTCATTCTCCAGTGATTTACACACCACAATTCCTCATTCTAAACCATAGTGTTCTCTTTTCAGTTCAACTCTATGTCAAGAATCTCCCCTATGTTTGTGGTATCTCAATAACAGGGAGACCACATCACAACCATTAACACTACATCATGGAGGTCTTCTTTTAGTACACCATTGTTTTATAGTGGTCTCCATTGATCTTTGGTAGATTTCCCAAGTGAACCTCCATGTCGAAGCCACTTTATTGCACCATAGAGCCTCTTAGATTTCTACATATTGAGTTTTTTCTAGGAAGATGACCATGGGTAATAATTGGTTCTAACCTTTGGTCTTATTTTAAACTTTTCTCACTCTAGAACCCATGACATGTTTGTTTTGAACTAGTTCTAGGAGTCCTTATCATGCGATATTGTTCTGGTTAGTGTGTGAAATATTTTTAGGTGGTGACACCTTGGATGAACCTTAACATTGAAATTGAAAAACATGAGGTATAAAGTTACTTAACTTATTTGTTTCTCATTTACATATGTTACCATGATATAATTATTTTTATTGGAATATCTGATGACCATGATTGATTATGATCACATGTGGGTTTGTGTTTCCTTTGATACATGTTGTGATTTTTGACTCCATGATTATTTCTAGAGTATCTGGTTTCCATGTTTCATTATGATCAATTTTTGTTATGTGTCTATTTCTCAGGATGATATACTAAGACTGTCATGTATACTTACCTTATGATGTGTGGTACCATTTTCTTGGCGGTTGTGATTGGTACTTGAGATAGGTGGACCATCATCTAATGTGAATCCCTTAGTGGGGGAGTGTACATGGATTGTATAAATGATTATGATGGAACTAAGAAAAAGGAAAGGGCATGATGGCCTAAGGCCCTAACCCGAGGTAGCACATTTGGGGCATGCCGTTCTGGGCGCTTGAACCGAGGGGCATGATGGTCTAGGGGAATGGATCAAGGAATCAACAGAATATAAAGGTTTGGGGGCTTGAACTATGATGTAGTCAGGATATAATGGTCTATGGGCTTGATCCGACTCAATTACTTATGATTATTGAGAGATGGATTTCGTGGTCAGTGATGGTTCTTACTCTCTATGACATTCCTTGATTGTCATTCTGGTATAGAGTTGAAGTAGGTACAACCATGGGTTCGTGGAAGTTTGTTTATCAAAAAACCACTCAATTTTGGATTATATAGTAATGAACGAAACAAATTTATTATTTTTATCAAGTAAACTTGTTATAATTGAGAACTCTAGGTTAAGGAAGCATTGGTGGTTTCCTACCAAGTCTTTTACTCATACCCTACTCAAGTATTTTAGTGTTCTTGTAGATTTTATGGGGGATCTAAAAAAGGGAAAATATCCCTATGGTGGATAGATTAGTAGAGGAGTATAGAGCACAGGGAATATTGGGATAGACTCTAGGGGACCCATTGATTATCTTTTTATTTATCTATTACTTTATACACTGGATAGGATCTCTACTTTGGGAACTGCTTTTATTTGTATGACATGTATTCCATTTATTTGTTTTTTCATGTCCACTATGGTTATTAATTACATTTTTTATGATTATTAGTGATACTATGACATGATAATGAGGGTATAGTATCCCCACTGATAGAATCAAATCCTAACTATTAGTCGGAAACCTCTTACATATGGTGAGGCACACATGAGGTCCTACAGCACTCGGCTCAGACTTGGTGGGTTGGTTTAGGATTTTACAAAATGGGATCATAGGTTTAGGTCTTATTAACTTTTCTTATTTATTTTCCTTGGTTTGGAACATGAAATATAGGAGATATGATGGTTGAGACTCGAGCAGGGGAACTATGATAGTGTTTGTTTAGCACTGTATAATGGACCTTTGAGTTTTCATAAATTGGGAAAAATTATGTTTTGATGTTACCATTGATTAAATTCATCTCGAGTGAATGAAATATTGTTTATATGTGATTTATGTTATTTTGGGTGTTTTTATGCATCCCGACTAGGCAAGTAGGTTCACATTCCATATATATACTTGTCTTGTAATACATAGTAGTTCTTTAATAAAATGGATTGATTTATTCCATATATTTGGGATAGTTTCTCCTTATGTGATATATCTTTTTTGGCATTAATTAGATAAACTAATGAAACTTTTGAGTTAGTATATATACGGTGAATATGAATAACATTCAGGGATAAAGACCGGGGTTAGTGGTAAGAGGGTTATACTTGGGTTGAGGGAAGAATCCTAGGATAACCTTATATGATCCCTTAGAGTGGTTAGGATCTATTTTTGATCCTAATGGTCCTTTGGTTGTGGAATATTATACCTCCTATATGTTTAGTGGGACCACCAACTAAGCAGGTTGCTCTAGAGCATGTTCTTGTGCCTGCCCCAATGGTGTAGACAGTGGTCCCTTCCAACCACCACTAAGATCCATGGTTGAATTTTCTAGGGATTTTAAAATCTTTAACCCTATAGTATTTTAGGGGACTAATAGACTATAATATATCAAGTACTTGGTGGAGATCATTGATATTATCTTCATCCTCATCGAGATACTGACAGATAGGAAGGTGAAGCTAGTAGCGTTCAGGTTGTAGTGACCCTCTAGGTGTTGGTGGGAAGTTATGGGCTATGCCTGATGAAATGAGGGTCTCACCTGAGAGGCTTTCAAGGCATTTTTTTTCAGAGAGTTATTCCCTGACATAATGAAGCTTGACTGAGCATAGGTGTTTTTGGAATTTTAGTAGATCTCCATGGCGGTATCTTCATACTCCAATAATTTCACTGAACTTTTCTGTTTTTATGATTTTAGATGGTAATGAGTCTCAGAAGGCTAGGAAGTTCTAAATTTTAATTCATCCCAACTTTATATTGTAGATTTAGATGTTTGACCTAGCTTCGTACCTGAAGGTTATAAGGAATCCCCTAATCATTGAGATGATTCTAGAGGATGATTGATCAGTTGGTATTTTACTACCTATAACTACTCAGATGGGTAAAACTCCTCCTACTTTCATAAGTACCTCTTCCATTGATAGGAAGAGGAAGGAAAGGGTCCTGCAACAAACTAGTGTCAAGAAAGTTCATTATATTTCAGTATCATAAATTATTTCTGGAGGCAACCCAGTGTGTTTGAATTATGGTAATTTCGGACACTAAAGTTGGGTATTACCATCACCTTAGAATAAGTGCCAATTGTGTGGCAATATGGGACATCTCCAGTAGTTCTACCTCCGAGATTTGAGGTCATGTTTTTGTATATGTAGGGTTTAGGAATGGAATTTGACCCATGGATCCATCTAGGGTTCTTATAATTGAAATTAGACCAAACTTACACCTTAAGGATAAGGCCATAGAGTTGAGAAAGGTCATGTGTACACTGTGGATCAGACTCCATCAGATGAGGGAGATGGGATATCTACTTTTCAAGGTAAGATATTGATCACATCCACTTTTTCTACTACTTTTTTATACAAGTACTTCCCATTATTTTATATCTTACCAAGTGGTTTTTGTACTTGAATTACAGGTCAAGATGTTCTATGAGTTAGTCTTCCTTAATACACCATTTGTTATGAAGGTAGATCAACTCATACAATGCCTAGAGTATCCTACAGTTATCAATTTTTGTGGACATATGTAGGAGTTTCTGATTCGAGAGATAAAAACATTTGATGTGATTATTGGAATGGATTAGTTAACTCACTTCTGAGCTCACGTTGACTACTATCAGATACATGTTTCATTCACTTATCCAAAAGGAGAGAAGTTTATGATGAACAAAGAGTGGGAAGTAGGAGCAGGACAAGTTGGGATAGAATTGAGTCTATTCGCGATGATTAAAATAAAAATAGAGGGATTTTCTCTTTCAAAAGGATTAAAGACCATCCACTCGACTCTTCCTCCTATCATGGATCTCTATCAGTATTTATTTCTAGATGAAGTCATGTGATTACCTTATAATAGAGAAGTTGACTTTGAGTTAGATCTTGTATTAGGAAAACAACCCATTTTGAAACTCCATATTGTATGGTGACAACTAATTTGATGGAGCTCAAGGAATAAATGGATGACTTTGAGTGGAAGGCCTTTATTAGGCTGAGTACTTTACCATGGGGTTCACCTGTGTTGTTCACGAAGAAGGAAATTAATAGTATTTTATTTTACATTGATTACCAAAATCTAAACTAAGTGATCATAAAGAACTGATATCTATTTTCTATCATCTACTTACTTTTCATTTAGTTATAGGGATCCTAGTGGTTCTCTAAGATTGATCTTAGATTAGGCTACCACCAATTGTGAGTTAGATGGGATTAAATTTCAAAAACAATATTTCAAAGTAGCTATGGACTGTATGAGTACTTGGTGATTCTATTCAAAATAAATAATTCATGATCAATGTTTATGGCCATCATAAATATGATCTTACACCCATACCTAGACTTTTTAATCATAGTGTTCTTTGATGACATCCTAATCTACTCACCATCACTAGTGTAGCATGCTAGGTACCTCAAGATAGTCTTGTGTATGATTTGAGCACATCGTATTTACACTAAGTTATCAAATTATGACTTTTTTATTTGATAGGAGAAGTTCCTAGGATATGTGGCGTCTGAGATGAGTATATCCATAGATCCAAAGAAATTTATGGTAGTAATATCATGGGAATATTTTCAAAATGTTTTTGATATTAAGATATTTTTAGGCGTAATAGGGTATTACCGATGGTTCATCCAGGATTTATCCTGACTATCAGCACCCATGATAGCATTAACTAAGATGGGGGTGAAATTACAGTGGTTAGAATAGTGTGAAGAGGTTTTCTTTCAGATTAAGAGAAGGTTGACTATATCTTTAGTAATGAGACTCCCTAAGTCTAGGATTGGTTATGTAGTATACTGTAATGCATCATATATTGTTCTGAGTGTAATACTGATACATAGAGAGTAGGTAGTATCCCATGTGTTGCATCATCTATGAACCCATGATATAAAATACACTATACATGATTTGGATTTGAAATCCATGTTTTACACTCTAAAGTGTTCGTGACACTATCCCTTTTGAAGGATATTTTTTGTTTACACTCACCACCAGATCCTTCTCTATATCTTCACACAGAAGAACCTAAACCTAAGACAAAGGTACTAGGTTGAGAATCTATATATTTTTGACTTTGATATGGTGTATTCACCTAGTAAGGGTAACTTCATTATATATTATCTTATCCGTAAGACATAGTTTGATTAGAAGATTGTTGAGATAACTTCAGAGGAATAATAGAACTTGATGAGCTTGTTGGAAGATTAGAGGATGGATGTTTTTGATGAATATGGATTGATGACCAATACCCTCTTGGTGGTCACATCCTCACTTGTGGATCAGGTGAATAATGGCCATGAGTCAGACCCATATGGTGCTATGATGAGGGAGAAACAAGATGAGGGTGACTAGATAACCAAATGGTTTATGGATGATAATGATGTGATTTTGGTACATAGGAGAGTAGTGGTACCCGATTCTATTAGAGAGGAGATAATGAGGTATTACCATGACTCTATATGGATTGTACATCATAGTTCAACCATTATGTATTATGATATTATATATCAGTTTTGGTGGCCAGGGATAAAGAGGGGTATTTTTGGATTCGTTTACTCATGAATAACCTATCAGAGGGTGAAAGTTGAGAATTAGTGACCTGGTGGTTTTCTCTAACCACTTTCTATACCACTATGGAAGTGAGATTATTTCTTAATGGAATTTATGATAAGGTTACCAAGGACCCTGTGGAGTCATGAAATAGTCTAGTTGATTTTCGAACAACTAAAAAAGGAATCTCACTTCTTACTGATCATAGATACTCACTCAGTAGAGGATATAGGAAATATCTATATCCATGAGATCATATGCTTACACGGAGTTCTCTTCAGCATTATTTTAGACAAAGATTCAAATTTTATATCAAGGTTTTGGTAGAGATTTTAGAAGGTCCTAGGGACTTAGTTGAGGTTTATAATAGAGTATTATCCTCATATAGTTGGAAAGTTAAAGCAAATGATACATATACTAGAGGATTTATATGAGCTTGCATGCTGGACTTCGATGGATAATTGGATGATCACCTAGCCTTGGTTGAGTTCATGTACAATAATATTTACTCGGATTTTATTTGGATGGAACCTTATCAGCCTCTATACAATAGGCGGTTCCATCCACTACTTTATTAGAATAAGGTGGGTGAGGCAACGATTATGGGACCTAGTATGGTTTAGAAGTTTTTTGAGAGAGTGCAGCTGATTAAGAAGAGTTTTATCACCACTCAGAGCAGATAGAGATCAAGTGATGACTATAATAGGAGACATTTTGAGTTTACTATGGGAGATCAGATTTTCTTGGGAGTGACTCCATGGTTATGGCACCACAATCTGAGAAAACAGGTCAAGTTAGATATATGTTTTGTTGGGACCTTTGAGATCATCGAGCGAGTAGAGGAAGTGGAATACCATCTAGACATTCCTTCCCACTAATGAGGTATTCATGATGTTTTCATGGTTGTAGAGCTAGAGGTATATGATGATCTTGAACATTCTATCCTCTATGAAGTCATTAAGTTGTATCCTGATGCATCATACAAGGATCATTTAGGACAGATTTTAGACTAGAGAGATAAAGTTATATGAAGGAATATGACACCACTTATATAGATTCATTGGTAGAAAGGGCTAATCTAGGAGGATACTTGGAAGTGAGAGGTAACATTTGTGCACTATCTCCTAAGTTGTTCAAACAGAAAATCTAGAGAAACTTTTCAAGGACAAGAAGTATTTATAGGGGTAGAATTATTAAACCCTAAACTTTTGGTTCTTTAATAAAAACCATATTTCCCATATTCATCTTATATTTTTGGGTTTAACCATGTTTGGGTGGATCCTTATGGGATTTGGGAAGATTTGGGATGCTTTAAGGTGATTTTTTTGACTTTACTACCAAAATAGGGGGTACCATGCCAAAACCCAAGTGGATACACTTTGGTGGGGAATTCCCACACTGAATATAGAAGGTATGTTCCCTAGGGGTTATATATGAATAGTTTTCACTACAACCATTTCCATGGTGGAAGTCTGCACGGTGGTTACTTTGACCACACCTTAAAGGCTTATTTGTATGGGTTTCTTCCAGATGGTCCAACCACTAGTCTTCAAGAGTCATGGATTTAAAGACCCATTTTGGAATTAAAATTAGGGAATCTATTTTGGGTTTATGAAGAGGTGTTAATAAAGTGTTTTTCATGTGGATTGGACCATAATTATTCCCTAATTATAGTGTATTTTCTCCTCCTAATTGTAGGTTGTTTCCAAAGACCCAAAATTCTATACAAGTAACTTCATCATAGTGTTTTCCCTTACACCATAGTAGTGCACAAACTAGTTTTATTCTACACAATAGTCTCCCTCACTATTCCATGGAGGTTATTCTACAGTGCTTGTCATACTGTAGAGTAGCATTCTGCACCATGGAGGTATCCTTATAGCGCACCCCTATGTTGTAGAATAATCACTGTGCCCATGGTATCTTTTTAATAGGGATACTACACCACAACCATTAACCCTACACAATGGAGGTATTCTTTCAGTTCACCCTTACACTATAGTTGTAATCCCCTGCACCGTTGTGGTTGGCCTCAGTGATCCTCTATGTTGCAGCCACCTGCTTGTGCTATGGAGCATCCCATATTTTCACGGTTTGAGGTTTTTCAGGCATCCAACCTCAGGTAATAATTCTTTATACCCTTTGGTATTTTTTTTATCTTTACCTTACTCTAGAACCCATGACATGATGGTTTGGAAATGGTTATAATATTACTTGGAATGTGATTTGTTCTTGTTGGTGTGAAAACATGGTACGGGTGATGATTCCTTCGAAAAACCCTGACATTGAAGTTGTAAACCATGGGGGTATGAAGTTACTTACCCTATTAGGATCTCATTTACAAATTTTTTCCATGATATGATTATTTTTATTAAAATATCTTATGACCATTCGTGATTTTGATCACATGTGGGTATGTGTGTAGCCAGTGAGACCTATTGTGATTTTTGACTCGATGAGTATTACTAGAGTAACTTGTTCCCTTATTTTATTATGATCACATATTGTTATGTGTTTCTACTTTATCTATCATGATGATATACTGTGTATCCCATGTATTCTTACCCTATAATGCATGTTACCATTTACTTGGAGGTTCTGATTAATAATTGAGATAGGTATACCATCATGTGATGTGAATCCCATATTGTGGGAGTGCGAACAAATTATAATAAATAAAATGATGGACAAGAGAACAGGGTAGGGAAATGATATCCTAGGGGCTTGACCTGAGGAAGTAAATTTTGATAATGATGGTCTAGTGGCTTGACCTAAGGCATTGACGGGGTGTAATGGTCTAGGGTCCTGACTTGTGATAGATTTTGAATAAGACAATCTTGAGGGATAATTCGACTCGATGCTTTATGATTATTGAGAGATGGATTTTGAGATTAGTACTAGTCCTTTTTCTATATGACATTACATATTATCCTACTATGAAAGAGTCAAAGAAGGTATGACCAGGGGTCTATGGTCACTTGATCAGCGAACAACTGCTCAATTTTGGATTATGTATTTATTATCATTACACATTTATTATTATTATGGAATACACTAGTTATAATTCATATCTCTAGGTTAAGGACACATTGGAGGTGTCTTATGGACTCTTGTACTCAAACACTATTCGGGTATTTTGGTGCACTGGTAGATATCATGAGGGATCCAGTGAAGGGAAAGGGTGTTGTGGTGGATAACTAATCAAAGGAGTATAGAGAAGTTTTTAGACTGGGATAAAATCTTGGGGACTCACTGATTATCTATTTATTTATCTTATGATTTATATGATGGACAAGATCAACACTTTAGGAGATTATTTTATCTATATGACATGTACGCCATTTATTTGTTTACACATGTTCACTCTTTTTATTTATTATATTTTTATGCTTTATTATTAATCCTATGACATGATAATAAGGGTATAGTCTCCCTACTAATAGACTGAGACCCATGCTACCAGTTGGAAGCCTCTTATGTATGAGGATGAATACATGAGGTCATGTGGCACACAGATCAGACTCAGTGGTTCAAGTTGGAATGTTACAACAAATACTCTAAGGATATTATCACATTAATGTTATGCAGAGGAGCACCTATCATGTGATAATATATTTATAAATGTTCAACTCTTGGAATATTTTTTAATCAGAAGTAAAAATTTAGTTTGTTCTATGGAACCAAATCCAAATAATTATTCATTACATATGATTATAAGCCTTTACATGAAATAGTTTAATTTACCCTATGAATAAGATGAATTTAGATGCATATAAATTTAATTGGATTTGAATTTGGGTTAGTAGAAAAAGTTATGGGATATGTAAAGAGTTTCACATCAAATGGAATGAACATATTGATTTAGTGGATGGAATAGGAATCATAAACTAAATCATTAGAATCATGAATACATATAAATGTAATAACATCAGTTAATATGATTATATTAAACCCCCTTTAAAATACTAAGTGTTAGATTCCTTCCAATGAAAATAGTTTTCAAAACCTCAATCATTCAACTGTGTTGGCATTACTAAAGCATGGTGCCCCTAGATTATATAGTGTAAGGATATAAAGTGATGAGGTGACCCTAAGGGTTAGATGTTTAATTTTTAGAATTTTATTTGGGTTAAATTTATCTTTGAAATCCAAAATAAGGATACAATAAGAACAATATTGATTTTATCTATATAATGAATTAGAGAAAGATTTATCTAGTCACTTATCCAAGATTCATATAGGATATGATTGTAATGATGGACTACCTAAATAAATAAGTGGCAAAATGAATACAAAATTGGACTAATTACCTAGGGAATTATAGATCTTGACACATAATGGATATTATGAAATTTAAAAGGGGTCATCATTTTTGTGGGATCATATTTAATAAAATTTCATATTAAATGATTATAAAACATGATAATTATTTTACGAAATATTTAGTTATAGATAAATGACCTTACCATCATAGAACATCACTTTGAGATCAATCATAGATAAAAGAGAAGATTAATGTAAGAGTATTCTTATATTGGTAAAACACTTAAGAATCATT
The DNA here is from genome assembly GCA_963277665.1 of Viscum album. Lineage (NCBI taxonomy): Eukaryota > Viridiplantae > Streptophyta > Magnoliopsida > Santalales > Viscaceae > Viscum > Viscum album. The sequence goes on from OY728156.1 coordinate 1,738,439,586, forward strand.
CTTAAAAAAGGTGAAAATTTATGTATTAGAGTAACTTCCCAAGGAACCAAAATGTTGACGTTTTTTAAAAAGTTGATCTGGATGATTATGTGTAGTATAAATAAATCCACATAAGGTTTCAAATTAATTGTATGTAGGATGATAAAATGAAATGTCATCTCTAATAATATACTTAATATGATTGAGTGTGTAAATGATTTGGTGAGACCAAGGATATTATCTATGTCTTGGTATGGTAGTTTGATTCAAAATATAATCAATGTTGAAAATTTTCCAATAATTTTAATGACTTTAATAAAACTTTACTTGGTTTCATCAAATTTATGAGGATTGATGAGCATGACATATGAGTCCTAATATATAATATTGTGATGTCCCTAGTTTCTGCAAAGTGCTGAGGATAGATGACCATGACATATGAGGCCTAAGCTATAGTATTGTGATTCCAGTATAAGAGGGTAATGTTTTGAGTTGAATAAGGAAGATTGGACATTTACAATAGTAATCATTTGTTATTGAAATATAAAAGGAAGATTCATGAAGGATGAAAAATGTTTCAATATGATAGAATTTTATAGGATACCTGAAGGGGTTTATGAAACTCCAGGGAATGTTCATTTCATGTATCAATGTTATAAAAATGAATTATTCTACTTTGAAGGGTATATGATATCAAATGAATATTTTAAAGTAAAATAGTTTTAATTATATGATTAAATAGTTAAACATTAAGAATATAATTCCTAAGTATCACCATTATTCAAATTGGATTAATTCATAAATGCTACCCACTAAAAGTTTTTTAGTGGGAGGGTTTTATCTGATGGTCACATAGAGATGTGGTAGGAATTACATACAGATGAAATGAGTATAAAAAAACTTAATATTTCAGTAAACATAAGGTAGATCTAGTGATCATTCATATGGGATATGATTAGATAGGAACTTATGTTTGGTTTTTTAATATTATTAAATGATTTTAAGAATATAAAATGTACCATGTTATAGAAATAGAAGTATGTATATCATTATTTCATGTTGGATGCATATATTACATAAAATGAAATAATAATTGATCTCTCAATGAAAAACATTAAGTTATCCATAACCAATATTATCTGTAGAGTGTTATAGGTTGTGATGAAATTATAAGGTTGGTGTGAGTAGGATTTTGTATTAAGATATGGAATATTCTTATGAAGAAAAAAATAAGTTTTGTGCATGGGATGATCTACAAAGTATACCACATGAAGTTTCATATGTTATTTATTTGGTATACTAGGGGTGTATGTTTCATATTGAATCCCTATACCTGATGTTTTAAATATACTTAGAATGAGAACCTTTATACTTCTATACATTTCTTAGAAAATCCTTAAGGCTAACCTAATTAGGGGTTTTTGGGTATGTTGATTATTATGTCATCAGTTGAGCCATAAAAATGATAATATTTATCCTCTTGTATGCTAAGTGTGTCATTTGGGACCTTAATTGAGATAGAATAAATAAATATATGACCATATATAGATAATATTATGTGCTTATCAAACTGGACGAGGGGCATGTGATGTCATCATCCACATAACCAAATGAAATGTGATGTATTCATCCACCTAGTAAGTTTATACTCAAAGAATCAAGAACATATGTGTGGTATATATGGGATTGACATACTCTATGTCTCATGGTCACTCAATTCCTTGGAAAAAGATATTTTATGTTTATATATATATACATATGGTTTAGTAAGTTGGTAAAAGTACAAAGATACATGTGATTTATGGAGATCACGTTTGATCCCTTTGTATCTTGAGTAGTACTGATACTTTTCAAGTGGATGCTCTTTTATTATAATTATAGATTTGAGAATTCATATTTTTTCACCACTACAAAGTCCTATGGGATCACACGTTATGATTGAATGATTGGGGGTTTATTTTTACAAAACTTATATACCTTCACTAAATGTGTTTAGAGTTTATCTGCAAGGATTTTTGGATAAATATTTAGAAATTATTTCATATGATATGATACACAGTGAATTTTATGATAGATTTTCAAAAGTGTTTTGGAAAATATACATAAGGAGTTTTGGATATAGTTTCATGAGTTATTTTAAATGATAAAATATATAGTTAAACGGAACAAAGTATATTAGTATTTAGTGTAACTGAGATATTAATAGTGATATTCCCTAATGCCTTATACAATTGATGTATATTTGGTTATATCATATGGTATAATTTAGGTGTATCATAAGGCATGATATACGATATCACACTAATAACTTTTATATTAATTGTGTACACTATAGAAATTTATATGGATTTTTGAATCATATTTTATGATTCAAATAAATAATCAATAATTTATTAATACATTGAAACATTATGTGTTAATGTTTAGGAATATTCCAAATCTATCATTGATGGTAAGTGTTTTATAAGATAAACCACACTGGAGGGTTGTCTTGTCCAAGAGGTTAAAAAAGAGTTATAACTATAAGTAATTTACTCATATGTTATGAATGTATGAGTAAATTCATGGGATTATTGGGAGTGTCTTAAGGGATATATAAAAGAGGAAGAATCCATTTCAATGGAATACAATCTTTTCCCAATATTTTTTGATTCTCCTTATAGCTCTTTCCCCATCCATCCTTTGCCACCTAAGTAACTATCATACTGTGGTTGTGAGGAGAACCATGACCATAAATCAAGTGATTCTAATCCAAGCATGGTTTCACCACAAAGTTATGAGTCTATTGGCTATTTCTAGTGATATTTATTAAGAACTGATCGAAGATAACAACAACCATCTTCAATGCAAGGAACATGTTCATTATTTTATATATTAATGGTTTCAATTTCAATGTGTAGTGTTCTTGAGTTTTTTGGTTTCTAATGTATTATGCTACTTATAAAAAGTATTTTTTGATCCACATAAACATAGAAAAATCAACTAAAATTATATACTCTAGAGCATGACCATAAGAGCTTGGGAATAAATGTTAACTATTTATAATGATTTTTTTCAATGTTTCCTTGTGTACAACATTCCAATTCCATGTTTCCATTTTATCATACTTTTTTTCTTGAAAATCATCACAATTTATTATTTTCCATAATAATTTTTAAAATAATTTTATTTTAAAATATGAGTTTGAATAATGTCAGCACATAAATTTTATTAGATCTAGCTTCATGTAGCTTCAATGGTAGTTAATAAAAATTCAAGGAGAAGGGATGGTAGGGGTTAAATTCATTGAAAAAATTCCTCACACCCTACCCTGTGTGCCTCATATAGACCTCTGACACTCATATACCTCATATACCATTTCGATTACCATGTTGTGCTTGCACCCAAACACCCTATAGTGTCACACATTCTCGAAGATTCACCTTGGTTACTTAGGTGGTTTCAAGTGTTTACCCCAAATACCTAGGTTCCTAGGCCTAAGTTTCTTATAGAATGATCCCATAAATCCCATTTTAAGATATATATTACATTAATTGACACCAAATACTAACCGAGATACCTCTTAAGACCTTGTGAACACACCTTGCAATGATCCTCACTTATTGGTCATTAATTTCTCCTTATTTTTGGGTTTTCAAGTACGTGTTGAGATAATTTTAAGAATAATATATAAAGGAGATTAGTGGATGTTTTTACCTTTATATTATTAAATTAATTCCTTCAAATATTAGGCTCTTCGATATCCTTATTGGTGTGGTTTACATTGAGGGGATTTCGAAGTAATTGAAGGGGGATTGGTGGAGTGAATTAAAAATGTAGTGGTGTAGATTTGGAGTATGTAATATGTGGGAGTGGGGGTGGGAACTTAGTGGGATTAATGTGTTATAACTGGTTCTGTTAGGTAGCTAGTAGATACCCAATGGTATTGTATAAGGTACCTCGTAGGATCTTAGAAAAAATACATTAAAATAGGGGTATTTTCGCCATTTTAAACCATATATTTAAAACAAAAACCACCTTGGACTCTAGGTTAACCGAATTCCAACCATTGTAGCCACCCTATTAGGTGATTCCCCTCTCATATATTTATTCCCATGAGTTACCTTTTCTTACTGTTTTAAGTATATTATAGATGATCTTTAGAGATTATTTTTGGCATGTATCAGGTTAGCACCACCTCTAATTTTCTTCTTATTCCTGTTTTTTATAATAGTGACTCAAGATATATTTTTCTATTTCTAGGTTTTATATATTACATGATATCCAAAGTATTATCTTCCATCTAGCCATTATGGAATTTGATTATTGGAAAATCGAGGGTGTCACTATAATTTGGTTTATGGGTTTCTTGTTTCATAATAGTGGTGGAAACCTAAAAACTATAATTTACAGGTTTGTATAATATTTATCATGGTGGATAACTATCCTATATTTAAGCCTTGAAGAATAATTTGATAATGGTATATATAATAAAACCACTTGCTTCTCTCATATCCTTTAAGAGTTGGTTAATAATGGTGTAGGGTTGGGTGAATTAAATTAAAACCAATAGATTTTACTATAATAACGTTTTATCAAATGGTTTTATGAAAAACATAGTTTGAATTGGGTTTATGTGTTATGATTACATGTTTTAATTCTATGTTTATTATGCTTTCCCTTTTTCTGTGTTAGGTAAATGATAAATCATGTTTTAAAATTAATTTGGGTAAATTATTTAAATACCCAGTATGATTTTAGTATTGGTTTCTTCTGACATGCTTATAACATATTATTTTGGTTCATAATAAATAGTATGTTAGAAATATTTTATGATTTATGGTGATTTTATTGATTTGATATATGATTTTATTAAATTATTCTTGAAAGGGGTTTTTTATGGATGTATAATAAAGGTTCCAAGGTACACCTATTTTTATTGGATATGTTAATGGAGTGAGAGGGGCCTATAGTGCCCTGAAACTATTAAAACTATTTCCCCTATCCTTGAATGGGAATGTTAGGTTGGATAGCATGAATATATTATACATGATTCTTTTCCCCTAATACAGGATGGGTGTTGCACCTTGACTTCATTATGATAGGATGGGTGTTGAACCTTGAATTCACTATATTGTTTGTCTTAAATCCCGAGATAAGTTTGAAGAAGTTTTTACAGTTATGAAACCTATTAGTAAAGGGGATTATTTATTATTTTTATTAATTTTGTTCTATTAAGTATGCTAATCATATTGATTACCTATCTATCTATCCCTCCATTTCTTCTCTATTTATACACACAGTTGAGTTTATGATAGGTGGATAAGGGAGGGTGGTGGGAGGTTACTGCATAGTGGAAATATCATAATCACACCCAGTACGTGACCCTATTAGGATGTGTTTAGATCATTTTGTCTATGGAATGGGTAATATAGAATCCTCGACCATGAGATCTACTCACATGGAGAGTAAGGAGCATGGGTAAAAACTTCTATACCTTTGGATAGCTAGACCAAAAACAAATATAGGGATATCCTCTAGTATTCACATGGATAATTCCACATATATGTTCCCTTTTTATTAGTCCTAAGTATATTTTATGAACCTTATTTTTATAAAACTAATTTAACAGTTGCTCATATTTTTGGAATTAGGAGTTTACTACATGGAATGGTAATGACTAGTATATATGTTCATATAGTTATTATTTTTTCTATTTTTTGGATTAATGGGGAATACATATCAATTGGTAGAAACCCATATGTTGGGTTCTTATGTCCAAATTTCCCAAGGGTCATGTAGGAATTTAATAATGAATCATTCATGTAAAATTTTATAACTAAAGTAGAAGAACCATCTCCCAAATTATTAACACTCATTCCATAATGTTTACGCCAATCTCTAGAAATTAAAAAGTGAACATGAGGTGTTTTTACGACACAATATTGGTTCTATTTGGGAATTCAGTTCCTAGATATTAAAAAATGGATTGAGAGCCCACTCTAAGGGAACTTGAATCTGGGAATGAGAGTATATAGAAGATGATACTATCAAAACATAAGAAGTAACATATATATATATATGCATGGAAAACATAATTATGGTAGATGCCTGAATGACCATGGGTGGTTCAAGATTACTTCTCCCCATTTAATTGTGAAATTATTATGTTTTTGAGTCTCATACATCACAATAAGTTTCCCAAAGTGGTAACTTATAGGGAATCATGTCATTTCATGTACTTTTCTATGCCTATTTATGATTGTTTATATTACAGTTGAAATCAAATGAATCATATTATCTAAAACATTAATAATGAATAAATATCGTTTACCTATATATCTATTTCTAATTATTAGGGTAATATGGATCAATGGTTATTTCTAATAGATGAGATTATTTATTTATTCTATTGGTAGGTAATATTTGTTTTAGAACATGTTTAAAATAATATTTTAATATTAGCATGTTATGTTTATAAGCATGATTTTTTTAAAAGGATTAAATAATGATTCTTAAAAAATGAATAGTGTTTTGTTAAATATTTTTTTTGGGGGAAATGTTCTATATTTATATCAATAGTTTGTCTTACTTTTCTATACTATAAACATGTATATACCTAATTTTCTTTAAATATATATATTAATTCATTTTTGAAAAGGAATATTAATATGGTTACAAGTTTAAAAGGTTAATAAATTTATTATTATAGTTAAAGTTTTATTTATGGTGTGTAATGTTTGTTTTGAAATTGTAAAATATTTTACCAAATAAAGTTATGAGAGAGGACAAGGATTAAACCTAGCCAGTATAGTCCTTTAATTGGAATGAGATTCATTTGGGTTATATAAATCCTTGAGGAAATTATTTCTTAATTCACAATTATGTGTATATGATGACATGTTGAGTCTTGATATTTGAGGTGGACAGTGATCTCTATAAGTTCAATATGATAATGAGTTTTCCTTTCCATGTGTAATTCTTTTGTATATTTCTAATACTCTTAAAGATATCTATTCAATTTTGGAGTTCATAGTTGGCCTGTGGACGTGTTTCCTTTATCTCCTCATTCCACGAGGATGGAAGAGTTTTACATCATATATTTTTGAGGGTTAAATTAAGTAACATAAAATTTTTTAATGATTAAATTTTCATTTCAACTAAATGTTTTTTTGTTGTCTCAAATCTTGGATTTATTTTAAAAAAAATTATGAATTTGATTTTTATTTTAATTGAATGATCTTATAATGGGTTCAAAAATTATAATTAATTTAGAATTAAATATTTTTTGAATAAAAAATGAACTTAATTGTATCATATTATGGTAGTTTTGTTTAAAATGTTTTTGAAAAAAAGAGAAATGGTGTTTTAATGATGTTTCTTTTTAAATTAGTCTTTTAAAGATTGTTTTCGAAAATAGTGGGGTTTTGAGGTAAATCAAATCAAATAGGTTTCTTGGTTTTCCATGGTTACCATTAATATAGTTTAAAAAAGTATTTAAATGATTTTATAAGGAATTCTTGTGGGAATAAAATGTTTCCCAGACATTCACCTTTTTTAAAAAATAAATAATTCCCATATACATTTTTTTATTTGGAAATACTAAAGCAGAAATTTCATAATAGTAAGATGTTTAAGGGGATTGGAAGTATTGGTTTCATATTTTAGGGGTTTTGAGATTTTGGGTAGTGGAAGGTGGCTATTTGGTAGCTGGTTTCCTATAATTGAGTAATTGATGAAGGGTTTATTTCCACTGGGTTCCTGTCAAGTGGCTATTGGTGTTCCACTAGGTACCTGGTGGGGTCATGTTTTATTCCTATTGGTTTATTTTATTTGGTCCTCATCTTTAGTTTTCTCATAAAACTCATGTGGGTTATCTTTACTCTATCCTACTCTAACCATCACCTGAAAAGAAAAGAAATTATTCTTTACTCTATATTTTTCTTTTCATCTTACTCCTTTAACAAATATCTATAGGGGTTTCTAATAATTATAGTTAAATTATATATCTCCCTAACTTAACTTTCATTTTTATTTGGTCACCCTTCTTATTTTATTCACCTTTATTAGGAAATTAGGTTTTTAATATCACCATAACTGGGTAGAAGTACCTCATTTATTGAGGCTTCTCCCTTTACTATTTTGGTTAAAAGAAACCTATTTGGTTTATTTGAACAACCAAATTTATAGTGATTTTTATATAGATAACATATTTGTAATATCATCTTAAATAGGTTTATTTTATCATTTCCCTAAAGTATATAGTAGGTAAATGAATTTTCATTGAGGTTTAAAATCCACATTTTTTTTCATTATAACTATAACCTTGATAATTTCATTATTTTTAAACAAAGGTTCTATCAAATGATACTTTTCATTAAAAAATTTTCCCCACCCTTCATAAAAAAAATTCATCCAATTATTAATTATTTATCCCAAAATAATGGTTTTAATGTAAAAAACTTATTTTTAAAAGAGTTTTTTGATTTTCACATTTATTATGTTTAAATAGGTGCTTCTACGATGCATTATTATTTTTTTGGGTTGTTATGAGTATAATAGTTTTTGAAATAGTACGTTTAATGGTAAAGTAATCTAGGTATTTTTTGTTTAAAGATTAAATACTAATTTTTGTTATGAGTTATTGAAAAAATATGATAGAGTAAATCATATTTGTTTTAGTAAAATTTTATATTGATGTTTAATCAACATATCACCATGTGGGGGGGGGGGGGGTTGTTGATAACAATTTACATGGAATTATTCCTAAAATTAGAAAATGTTCATCATGTTTCATTCTAAATGTTAATAGTTTATATCTTTTAAAAATCACCTTAAAAGGTAGTTAATACATGAGTGTATAATTTTTAGTAAAGTGTGCAAAATTTTTATTTGGAACTTTCCTAGGTATTTTTATTGTAATTGTCATACTACTAGGAATATCTAAATTCAATTAAATTATCTAAGATATTTTGAAATGGATAAAAAATTATTAGTTAAGGAACATAAAATTTATTATTAAACCTTTCATCTTTAGTGTGGTGATTTTTGAAATCTGTAGTTGTTTGGATATTCAAAAGTTTTTAATAATGCAAAAAAGTATTGAATCATTGAATTTTTCAAACATTAGATGAAATGAATTTTCATATACTATAAGGTTGAATTAAAAGGATAAATTAAAATTATATTTTTATAACATGGATTTTATTTGGGAAAAATCTTAACCTGGTATGTTATAAACCTAAAACTCATTTTTTGTTAAAAAAGGGGTTTAAAGAGAGTGGAAATTGTTTTTTCAAGAACAAAATTATTTATGAACAGTCCAATGCTCTTATTTAACCTTTATATTTATACTATATATAATTATATGACCTTGAAGGTTAAGTTATTTTTATAATATAACTATATATTTTAAATTTATAATTTTAATCATGTGTTATAAATTATTTTGAAAACCAATCCAGAATGGTTAGAACCATATAAGGTTAGTAGTTTTCCTTATATTTGGAACTTAATATTGTATTTTAAAATTATTTTAAATAGAATTATATTATTTTTAAAACACAACCAATATTAAAAACCTATTTGAATATGAAACTAAATATTTTAACTTCATTATTTTATTATCTCTCTTTAAAAGAGACTGGTTTTATTGAAGGAACTTGTCTCAGAGGTTTGTTTAATGGTATGAATGACAGAATGTGATTGAAAAAGTGATAATATAATTTAGATTATATGAATTGGTTTACTGTATTATCACATATAATATATATTTCCTTATAATATAGTTGCATATTCTCATAGTATGATAAATTTAATTATTTAAAGAAAAGTTAACATTCCTTAGAGTAGATTAGATTTCAAATGATTGATGTCTCTCCACTTTGCTTATCTTCTTATCAGTATTTTGTTCTACTATATAACTTGAAAAAATCATAAATCAATGAACAATTCTTAACTTTTGGTTAAGTTTTAAATTTCTAGTGACATTATTTTTGGGTTTTATGGATAAGTATATGTGAGAAATGGTTTTTATATCCATTTCATGGCCTCTTAGATGGATGTTTATGGTCATCATATCATAATAATCTTATTATAAAGGTTATTGTAAATGATTATCAAACCACATTTTATTTTACCATTATTCCATAAGTTTTGATGTGTAATAGTTGGTCTCACATATCTAAGAAGTTCCTAATGATAGGGAATCACCTTATTCATTTATTAGCTTATGAATTTTGAATCAGTTGGAAGTGGTATTTATGATTATTAATGTTTCCCTTCCAAATGTCCCAAGATGCTTCTCAAGTTTGAGAATAAAAATAGTGGAGAGGTTTTAATGACCCTAATTTCTGGGTAATTTATTTCTCCTTAATTTTTTGTTATTTATGTGTGTCCTGTAGGTATTTTAATCATGATATGGAATGGAGTCTAGTATATGTTTTGATACTCATCTTCTCAACTTAATTCCCTACAATATTTGGTTATTTAATATCCACATTAGAGTGGTTTATATTGTGGGGACTTTGAAGGAATCCAAGGGGAACTATAGGAGGGACTTAAAAGTAAGTGGTTTAGTTTTAGAGTGGGAACTAAATGGGAGTGGATTGGACACCTAGAGGGAGTAAAGTGATATAGGTGGTTCTGTTAAAGATCCAATGGGTACCCGATGACCTTGTACCAGGTACCTGATAGACTCCTAAGAAAAGTCCATTAAAAGGGTGTATTTTAGTATATAAAAACCTTAAACTTTAACACCTAGACCCCCTATACACAGGGTTTCTCTAATTCTCAGATGTGTGGATACCCCTTTTGGGGATCCCCCTCAATTCTATTTACTCCCATGAGTTCATTTTCATCCTTGGCTTGAGTTGCATCAGGATGATCTTTAGAGCGAGTTTTGGATTGGATTGGGTCAATACCCTCTCTAATTTTCTTCTTATTCTTGTCTTTTCATGTCAAAAACTAAATCCTTATCCTATTAATTATAGGTTTTTCATAATGCACCAGATCTTATAGATTTTATTCCGTATATCCATGGTAGAAGTTGATGAAATGAATAGATAGGGTGCCACCATCATTTGTTTTCAATATTTCTTGTTTCATAATGGTAGCGGTTAAGCACTTAAAACTCTAATTTATAGATTGGTCTAAGATTTAACTTAGTGGTTCCATATCCTCTCTTTGGACCTTAAATAATCATTCAACAATGGTATGGGTAGGTAAACCCCTTCTTTATCCCATTTTTTATGATTTGGTAAGCAATATCATAGGGTCGAGTGAATTAAACTAAAACCAAATGGTTTTACTCTAATAATGGTTTCTCAAATGGTTATATGAAAAAAATGGTATGCCTTGGGTTGATATTATGGTTATATTTTAAAATTCTATGTCTACAAATCACTCCTTTATTCAATTTTTTTAAAATGATAAAGATGGTTTTCAATTACTTCAAGAAAAATATTTAAATACCAACCATGATTCTACTATTTATTTCTACCCACATTCTTAGGTTATATTATTTAGGTTCATTATTCATGGTATAATAATAATATATTTTTCTCCATGGTGTGTTTATTTCTTTGATATCCAAGATTTTCAAATTATGCTTGGAAGGGGGTTTTTTGAATGTAAAATAAATACTCCCTATTACACATATTTTCATTAGATAGGTTGATGGAGTAGGATAGGGAAATGTTTACCTGACACTATGACACCCCTTTACCATATCCCTAATTTGGAATATTATCTTGACTGACGTGACTCTATTATACCTAATTACTTTTCCCCTATATGGGATATGTGTTACCCCATGACTACATTATTATGGGATAAGTGTTGAAACCCATATTCACTATATTGTTTTTATCAGATCCTAGGTTAAGTTTAAAGTAGTTTTGACAGGTATGAACCCTTATAGTAAAGGGAGTTAGTTATTATGGTTGTAAATTTTTTTTCTATTTTATCATGTTAATAACATTTATTTCTTGTTTATTTATTTCTGTAGTTCTATATTTTAATATAAAAATGAGTTTATAATTGGTGGTTAAGGGTGTGTGGTGAATACCTACTTGGTATGTCATACTCACACCAATAACATGACCCTCTTGGGATAGTTGTAGATCCTTTTATCCATGTCATAAGTAAGAGATAAGACCCATGTGTAGGAGTTAATCACATACAGATTTCGGAGTATCAATTGAGAATTTTGGACCAATGGATATCTACACTGAGAACACACAAAGAGATAATATAAAACTATTTTAATATCTTTTACTTATCTTTTGGGAACTTTTATTTCACTATAGGGATTGGTAAAGTTGGGTATTAATGTTCTTATATTTATTATTTTACCTATTGTTTCAATAACTGGTGAAAAAGTATCAACTAGAAAATACCCATATACCATGTTGTTATGTATGATATTCCCATGGGTTTTGCTAGAAATTTTGTAGGACTCACTCATGTAAAAATTCACAACTGAAGGTGAAAAACATATCCTATAAGATCAACACTCATTCACTAGCTTTTAAACCATCCTATGGTAATTAAAAGGGGCACTTGAGGTGTTATGAAGACATGCTATGTCACGAACCAGCCTGAGTCGACCCTGAACCGGTCACCCAGGCCAGCCCGCGACAAGTCCCGAGAGGCGTTCCCGATCCTCCCGGGATGGTGAAAAGCACCAAGGGCATCAATAGAGTATACAAGGGAATGATTTCGCCCACATACAAACAATCAAACAAACAGCGGAAATAAACGGAAAGCCCAAAATGAATTTATATAAAAATTGAACTAAATATTATTTGTACAAGAAACTAAAATTAGAACAAAACCAACAACTGAACTGAACAATTCCGATGAAAAAAATAACTCCATGTGACACTTATGGTCACTCTACAACACAATGATAAAAAGTCGCCCAAGGTGATCGAACTAAAGATGAAACCTGCACAAGGGCTAAAAAAAGAAGAAGACTATAGGCGTGAGTATTAAAACTCAGTAGGTTAGCCCGATATTCTATTCCCAATGCACATTACTTTAAAATAAAAGAAACATCAATTTATAGTTTTAAATTCAAGATTTGAAAGTATGGTTTTCAAATTAGGTTGCATGCTATAATAATTATCAGTCAGAAACATGCATGTTTAATAAACAAAAATGCAAGTAACAATTATTTTCAAAGAGGTGAAACTTCAAAATGAAAATAGTTTTCAAGAGGGCTGCTTTAAATAATTTTAACATTCAAATAAATAACACATACTACTGAATTTACCAACCAAACACACCGTATGCCGACGGTGAGTACAAAATAGCCAATGAGCACTAGTCACAGGAATACCCCTAGGCACTAGTTAGTTGTGAGCCCCAAGTACCTCGTATCTCAGTGAAAGTAACCATAATAAATATCCATTCTCGTGCACGAGCCACTAGTAGGGAACATACCCATAACCTAGTGGTCCCCAATCATCATCATCATCATCATAGTTTAGTTAGTGTTGTCATCGTCAAACTTGCTACGTGAAATAGGGGCTAACCCCCACAGAATCACTAGCATACTAGTACACGTCTGCCCACCTAGATACCCGGGATTCCCTTTAGTGCTCAATAAAGTTACACATATTATAAAATACACAATTCATATCCATATTCCATTCCAAAACCATAAAAACACAAACAGCCCATAATCTTTCTTCACATTTCTTACACTAATCAACAAACCGCTAAATATTTTGGTAAAACAATTTCATGAAGTGTATTGAGGCTTTGCACATAAAACTCTTTCAAAAACACTCTTTAAATTATAAAAACACATCATAACAAAACCAAATAATATTTAGCATCCCAATAAACATTTAATAAAATCATTTAATGGAAAATAAAACAATCCCAATTTCACAACTTGTTATATACAAGTAAAACACTCCTTCATTTCTAGGAAATGCCAAACGGGCCTTTAAACATTTTCTCAAAACTAACCTTTGATGAAGGTATGCATTTTAATTTTATTAAGGATCTGTATAAACATCATTTACAGAAGCAAACCTCATTCATAAATCTCTTATAATACTCAGGTTACATATTGAAAACACAGCCATTTTCATAAAGATGTGAAACAGTCCATTTTTGGGCAACTCGGGCCAAAATATGTTTTAAATCAAAACCCACTCGATTGTAAAAACAAATACAAATAGGAAATACATATAAGTACCCAAAAATACCATTTATCATTATTCCAATTACTTTATAAATCCAAACAAATAACTTTTAAATCACACATCACACATAAAATCCAACCGGGCAATTTACCGAACACATGACAAGCCCTTTTTAAACAAAACAATTTATTTTAAGTACATGAAAAGGAATAAAACACCAATTGAAAGCCATATTTTCATTAAAGATACTGTAACATGTTAAAAATACCATATACCAGATTATAAACCTCACAAAACATTTGCAAAAGATAACGGAACATTTAAACAAACACTTGTTGAGAACTTTCATGAAAAAACAACACTACCGTTCACAAACCAATGATTAAACAACCACTTTGAACACCAATAAAATTATCCAAAGGATGAAAAAAATAATAAACATATATATCTGGTTTTAAATATAATAAAATTATGAAACTTAAATAATAAAGTCATGGCAAGGGGTATCCTACCTCAAATCTTTGGCGTAATTGAAACGCACACCCGAAATCACCCGCCGCGGGTTTATAAACCATAAAACTATAAATATCAGACCTAAACAAACATAAACCCCATCAGAAAACATGTTATAACAAAACCCTAGGTCTATAAATACTAGGGGATAAAATACATCCATGAAATAATGAAAGGAGGGGGAAGAGGAAGGAGAAAGGAGAAGGAATCTCACCTTTCACCCTAGAAAACTATTCGTCTTCCATTAGATCTGCAACCCTATAGAGAATGGAATGGATTGAAAATTTTTTGAGAGCCTCCTAAGGTCTTGAAGAACCAGGGGAAGAAAATTGGTGGCCAAAAGAATACTAATTGAATGAGTTATGGGTGAAACAATTTACCTTATCAATTATGGACGTTTTGAGGAAACCAGAGAACGATCGCCCTAATACGTGACCCATATGAGCTCCAAAGAGGTCAAATAGATTATGAGGGCTAAGATAGGGTTATTGGATTAGAGGAGGAGGTGGAATCACCGAAAAATAGTAAAAAAGGAAAAATATATAAACGAAACAAATTATTTTTTTTAAACAGGAAATGTGCCCATGGGCTGGCCCAATACCTAAATGAGTAACCCAAATTCACCCGGCCTATGAATTTATAATGGGTCCAAAAGGATAAATAAGTTTTAATATATCAGTATAGGACAATTGGGAAGTTTAATGTGTGAAAAAGGATGAAAAACAAAAGAGTTATAAAAGAAACAAATTCGGTTTTTAAAACTGGGAATGAGCTCACGGTTGGCCCAAATCATGAAGTAACCACCCTTTCTTCAAAAACTACTAAACAAACAATGGGGATCCCAAATTAGGGTGGTTAGACATATATGAAACTTCAAAACTCAAGATTTATCTCATAAAATACCCATGAGAAGGATCAAATTTCTAATGTGCCGGATCAATACAAAGACAGGAAAAAAAACCGTGTGTGACAATTCTCCCCACCATTAAAGCTTTCCGCCCCCGGAAAGCCATAACACTTTCCGGCTGAAAAAAAACAAAACATATGGATTCCAGAATTTACTACCCACCATTAAGAATCAACTAGAACTAGAAATGTTCTTAGGATGAAAATCCAGGAGACCCATGGTGGGTCTCCCCACCATTAGAAACCAACTAGCAATGAATAGACAAGAATTGAACATGAGCTAGAGTTGGGACTCACTCACACAAGCCCAAAAAAAACCCTCCTAAAAAAAACTACTATAACAAGTTAATAGGGTTACAACATGAACATATAAACCACCCACTCTTTAATGGAGGGGACAATAACTTGGTCGACACATTCAGCACAATTCTGGACCCTCGTCACTTGGGGATGGGAGGGAAGGGGACCCAATAATTTAGCCACTGAAACAACAAAAGAAACAAAGAAACTACCTAAAACTCCCCCCCTATGAATAGGTAACACCATGACTGCACCTGATTTTTATAGGCGGTCCACACAGGGACATTGATTGAAAACCCACATCCATGAAGGAATAACCATAGACATTGTGTGAGGGGTTAAGTCCACCACGCTTGTTGCGACAAAGGGAAATTCATAGAAATGAGGAACCAAAACATTGACATAGTAACTAAATTACCAAAACAGAGGAGTAAGGATCTTAATCTAGCACTTCACACCTCTGTTGATTTTCTGACTGCATGAAAAGCTTCAATCTGAGGCCTATGGCTGGAGCCCTGATTCTTGAAGTATTTGCTGCACCGCAGTCAGGTGATAAGGATCACACCACTCCAAAAAAACCACACTTGATCACCAAACAAAAACCTTAATCTAAATAAGAACTCATAGATACATATCAAAATTCTATCTCACTCCAAACGAGGGGCATAATGGACAAGGAATACGACGAAACACATCAACATCACCGAACACAACTGCTCTGTCCAAAAGAATTATCATGACCTAGAAACACTTTTAATATATCCCGAACAGCTCTATATTCCATCAAACAATTTGAGGCATCATCAAAATAGGTGGATTTAAAATTTTAAAGGAATCCTTAGGGTGATCAGCAGGAAATATTTCCAATGCAGAACTATCCATGGCCACATCACAACATCAAACACATTTTTAGAAACCCAATGAAAATTACTCCAAAAACAAGACACCAACAAGATATCATCTCAAGATACAACAAGAGTGTGAATTGTAGATCACAAAGAAGCTTACTGAATAAACAACTCTTCTACAACATAGAAAAATCAAGCCACGTAACCATTGGTTTTAAAAAAAGCCACAATTTTTAGCTCAAAACTATTTTGAAAAATCAAACTAACATGGTGGGTTTCCACATTCACCAATGGTGTTTCATCTAGTCTCACCCACATGCACATTTCCATGCCACCCCTGGCACCCAACCACCATACCATTTAGGCCATACTTCCAGATATAAATAAAACCATGCATGTGAGCACCCATGAAAACACCAAAGGCTAAAATTAAACATCATAATTCAAAAAAAACAATTTACCTTCAAAAGGAACACCAACCACCAAGTCAAAAAACATTTTCATATTTCACAAAAAAAACCATAATTAATTAAGAACCATTTTCTTAAAAACCTACCCTTTTCCTTTTTTAAAAACTTTTTAAATAACCAAGCCACTCCAAATAACCCATTCCCATTTTTTTTAAAAAAATTCAGCAAGGTATATTTTCATAATCCGAGGTCCATTGGACCAATACCGTTTGTAGTAAAACACCAACCGATCAAAACCAATTGCCAAAACTAATTTATCCAATTCAAAAACTTTTTAACATCCTAAAATACCCCATTTAAAAAAAAAATCCAGAATCACTTTAAAATGATTCACAATTTCAAAACATTTTATTTCAACAAACCACAAGTTTAGATTATGGATAATCTAATCCCTTTAAATCATTTCTGCTTCCCTCCATTTTTTTCACAAAAACACAACCTTCCAAAACCATTCTTATATTTAATTATTGAAAACCCCATTTTTTTCACTTTTCAAAATCTAATCCTTACATTAAAACCCATTTCCACAATTCTCACACAAGGATTTTAAAAACAAAAATTCAGAATTCAAGAAAGGTTCAAGAGACCCAAAAAAAAGGGAACTAGTGTCGGTGGGTGACTTGACCATATGGTTAGCGACCATATGCCAAACACAACACCAACATAGAGAGACGTATTAGGACCAATCCCCAGCTTCACATGTCTTTCCAGGCCCTGCGATCTCACGAAGGCCATTAGTCAGACTCCCCTTGTCATATCCCAACACCAAAAAAATCAACCAGAACAAAGGACACTAATAAAACTGGACTCCCTTGGAAACCTGAGGATTAGAACAAGAAAGAGTTCGCGACGCTATTCTTGCACTTACCCCTCAAGTCCCAAAAATCCTACTCCATCTACCTTGACATCCCCAAAATAACAAGGGCACTCTAAAAAGAAAGGTCCGCTAAGAGCCAACCTGCCTCTGATACCATTTTGTCACAAACCAGCCTGAGTCGACCCTGAACCGGTCACCCAGGCCAGCCCGCGACAAGTCCCGAGAGGCATTCCCGATCCTCCCGGGATGGTGACAAGCACCAAGGGCATCAATAGAGTACACAAGGGAATGATTTCGCCGATATATAAACAATCAAACAAACAGCGGAAATAAACGGACAACCCAAAATGAATTTATATAAAAATTGAACTAAATATTATTTGTACAAGAAACTAAAATTAGAACAAAACCAACAAATCAACTCAACAATTCCGATGAAAAAAATAACTCCATGTGACACTTCTGGTCACTCACCAACATAATGATAAAAAGTCACCCAAGGTGATCGAACTAAAGATGAAACCTGCACAAGGGCTAACAAAAGAAGAAGACTATAGGCGTGAGTATTAAAACTCAGTTGGTTAGCCCGGTATTCTATTCCCAATGAACATTACTTTAAAATAAAAGAAACATCAATTTATAGTTTTATATTCAAGATTTGAAAGTATGGTTTTCAAATGAGGTTCCATGCTATAATAATTATCAGACAAAAACATGCATGTTTAATAAACAAAAATGCAAGTAACAATTATTTTTAAAGAGGTGAAACTTCAAAATGAAAATAGTTTTCAGGAGGGATACTTTAAATAATTTTAACATTAAAATAAATAACACATACTACTGAATTTACCAACCAAACACACCGTATGCCGACGGTGAGTACAAAATAGCCAATGAGCACTAGTCACAGGAATACCCCTAGGCACTAGTTAGTTGTGAGCCCCAGGTACCTCGTATCTCAGTGAAAGTAACCATAATAAATATCCATTCTCATGCACGATCCACTAGTAGGGAACATACCCATAACCTAGTGGTCCCCAATCATCATCATCATCATCATAGTTTAGTTAGTGTTGTCATTGTCAAACTTGCTACGTGAAATAGGGGCTAACCCCCACAGAATCACTAGCATACTAGTACACGTCCGCCCACCTAGATACCCGGGATTCCCTTTAGTGCTCAATCAAGTTACACATATTATCAAATACACACTTAATATCCATATTCCATTCCAAAACCATAAAAACACAAACATCCCATAATCTTTCTTCACATTTCTTACGCTAATCAACAAACCACTAAATATTTTGGTAAAACAATTTCATGAAGTGTATTGAGGCTTTGCACATAAAACTCTTTCAAAAACACTCTTTAAATTATAAAAACACATCATAACCAAACCAAATAATATTTGGCAGCCCAATAAACATTTAATAAACTCATTTAATGGACCATAAAACAATCCCAATTTCACAACTTGTTATATACAAGTAAAACACTCCTTCATTTCTAGGAAATGCCAAACAGGAGTTTAAACATTTTCTCAAAACTAACCTTTGATGAAGGTATGCATTTTAATTTTATTAAGGATCTGTATAAAAATCATTTACAGCAGCAAAACGCATTCATAAATCTATTATAATACTTAGGTTACATATTCAAAACACAACCATTTTCATAAAGATGTGAAACAGTCCATTTTTGGGCAACTCGGGCCAAAATATGTTGTAAATCAAAACCCACTCGATTGTAAAAACAAATACAAATAGGAAATCCATATAAGTACCCAAAAATACCATTTATAATTATTCCAATTACTTTATAAATCCAAACAAATAACTTTTAAATCACACATCACACATAAAAGCCAACCGGGGAATTTACCGAACACATGACAAGCCCTTTTTAAACAAAACAATTTATTTTAAGTACATGAAAAGGAATAAAACACCAATTGAAAGCCATATTTTCATTAAAGATACTGTAACATGTTAAAAATACCATATACCAGATTATAAACCTCACAAAACATTTACAAAAGATAACAGAACATTTAAACAAACACTTGTTGAGAACTTTCATGACAAAACAACACTACCGTTCACAAACCAATGATTAAACAACCACTTTGAACACCAATAAAATTATCCAAATGATGAAAAACAATAATAAACATATATATCTGGTGTTAAATATAATAAAATGATGAAACTTAAATAATAAAGTCATGTGTAAGGGGTATCCTACCTCAAATCTTTGGCGTAATTGAAACGCACACCTGAAATCACCCGCCGCGGGTTTATAAACCATAAAACTATAAAGATCAGACCTAAACAAACAGAAACCCCATCAAAAAACATGGTATAACAAAACCCTAGGTCGATCAATACTAGGGGATAAAATAAATCCACGAAATAATGAAAGGAGGGGGAAGAGGAAGGAGAAAGGAGAAGGAATCTCACCTTTCACCCTAGAAAACTCTTCGTCTTCCATTAGATCTGCAACCCTATAGAGAATGGAATGGCTTGAAAATTTTTGGAGAGCCTCCCAAGGTCTTGAAGAACCAGGGAAATAAAATTGGTGGCCAAAAGAATAGGAATTGAATGAGTTATGGGTGAAACAATTTACCTTATCAATTCTGAACGTTTTGAGGAAACCAGAGAACAATCGCCCAAATACGCGACCCATATGAGCTCCAAAGAGGTCAAATCGATTATGAGGGCTATGATAGGGTTATTGGATTCGAGGGGGAGGTAGAATCACCGAGAAAGAGTAAAAAATGAAAAATATATAAACGAAAAAATTTATTATTTTTTAAACAGGAAATGGGCCCATGGGCTGGCCCAATACCTAAATGAGTAACCCAAATTCACCCGGCCTATGAATTTATAATGGGTCCAAAAGGATAAATAAGTTTTAATATATCAGTATAGGACAATTGGGAAGTTTAATGTGTGAAAAAGGATGAAAAAAAAGAGTTATAAAAGAAACAAATTCGGTTTTTAAAACTGGGAATGGGCTCACGGTTGGCCCAAATCATGAACTAACCACCCTTTCTTCAAAAACTACTAAAAAAACAATGGGGATCCCAAATTAGGGTGGTTAGACATATATGAAACTTCAAAACTCAAGATTTAACTCATAAAATACCCATTAAAAGGATCGTATTTCTAATGGGCCGGATCAATACAAAGACAGGAAAAAAAAACCGTGTGTAACATGATACAAGTTCCATTTATGAATTTATGTCACATATATTAGATTACTACATTAACAAACCTTTTAAAATATCACTCAAGTGATTTACGAATTAAAACATTAGAAAATTCAATGAAAAAGATAGATATTTGGGTCATCTTATGGTTACACACTTAAAAAAATCATGCTAAAACACTTTACCTAGGTCATTATCTAATCTAGGGTGAAGTAAACCCTTCAATAAGAGCCTCTAAGTAGGTAGAAAAAAACACTATAGCATCCATGTTTTCCCTTTGTGGAGCATTACTTAAGATTTTCCATTGTAGAGCCAAATACAGGTTACACTTAAGTGGATCCACACACAGGTCACCCTTAAATTAATACATGCCCAAACATTTAAGGCACACCCAAATTCTCCACTTTCCATGGTCACTTACATAGGATAAATTCATACCTTACACCCAAGTGGCCCCAATGAATTTATTAGAACGTTACCGTCCATATAAAACCTTCATGAAACACATTAAACTTAGACATAATCCATGTAGGCATGTGAAATGGATGAGTTGATCTAAAATAGTATATTTCCATATGGGATTAGGTCCATTTTCCCTTATCCAATTTTGAACCATTTTTTATATGGTATAATATTTAAAATCCCAATCGGTTTTTTTATAAGCAGTGAAATACTATAGGCGAACCCATTTTTTAATATAGTTAGAAATATATAATATATATTCAATAAAATAAATATTAGACACAAATGTGAAGTGTCATCCATTTTATTATGTTAAATTTGAATTAATTTCTCAAATATTCCCCATAGATTTTTTTGGAATTTTTTCAATGAAGTTCCATGTTAATTAAAAGAAATATTATTAACTATAGGTTAAATAAATTATAAAAAAATAGACATAACTATTTCACTATCACCATTAATTTTAGGTATTGAAAGTATAATTTTGTAACACCCCAAGATTTTATAGTACATTATCTCTTTAAAGTAATTCAATAGCTTGCGCCACACGCAAAACCAATTTTGAGCACACCACGACCTATTAAACTAGCCATTTAAAAAGCAATTATGAATACTAATAACCACATTTTGAATTTTATATATATCCCATATAATTTTAACATTCATCTTTTTTGTTTCTTAGACCTAATACATGAACAAATTCAATTTTTTATATAAAAGAAGTATTTATTTCCAAAAATGCAGTTTTGTATGGGGAAATGATAGCCGATCAGCAATGCAAGGTGGGGAGCTAAGGAGATCAATGATTCAAGACACTGGGGAGGGACAGTTCTAGTGGGCTGGGCATACGTGTCATGGTATGGGCATGGTATGCCTATGGGCCTTCGGGTCATGTATTGCGAGTCATGTTGGGCCTTGTACCTTGGTCATACGGGTCATGTACGAGTTCCCCTTCAACCCTTAAAATGGGGATTATCTATAATACAATAAAAATAATTCCTTTGAGCCATTCGGGCTTTAAAAACTCGCTTTTTGGTTTTGACAATGAGAATTAATTTTAAATTAATTTCTGCAACTTCTATGTTTTGAATTTGGAAAAATGGATTCTATATTTGGAATCAAGAGATCTAAATTGTGTAAATAGGTAAATTTTATTTTGATACATTATGAATAGTTACATCAGTAAATATTTTATTTACCATGGTTAAAGGGTAAATCCAGTAAATAAGAGTAAAAAATAATATTATAATAATATTAAAATTACTTTAACATGTGTACTACCCTTATTTGTGGATACATGCCCAACCATGGGAATCCTTGGGTTTATTTTTGGACCCCATGGATCCACTTGGGAGTTATAATGACATTTTATATTAATTAATTTAAAGTAAAGACAAAAATAACATAAGCATGTATCTTTCAGTAAAAAAAATTTTAAATGAGGTTATATAATTTATCTCTTTGACTATAAATAGTCATTAAAAAGATAAAAATATTTTCTACATCCTGATATTTTATTTATAAATTTTAGACATAAAATAAATATATGTATTTATGATACAATAATGATGCAATATTTTCCTTATTAATGGAAGAATCAAATAAATGATATTATAAATATTAAAATAAATATAATTTGAAAGTTTTGATTCCATAAAAGAATTTTATAGGTTAATATGACATGTTATGGTTGATTTAATGTATTTGTTTTGAAGTAATCAAGCTTTTTTGGGATTTCACAAAAACCAAATACTAAATAGTGTCAAAATTGAAAAAAATGAGTTAAAAAAATACTATATTATTAAAATATATAACAGTACTAAAAATATAAGGTTCGTCCAAAGGACTTATATAATAATATATATGTTATTAACGAACCACTTTAGGTTCTATATGCATTTTATAGTAAGTTTATTAACCATATAATATAAAAATACAAGGGAGACATGGTAAATGTTAAACTATTTAACCAAGAGTTAAATCTAAAATATAAGGTTAATATGGTAGCCTAAACTTTTCTAAAACATATTGGTTGAGAGTATTTCGACCCATAACCACCTAAAGATCAAAATAAATTCATTTTTAGCCATTAGAAACCAAAAATTATTTTATAATAAAATAATATTTCAATATTTTCATAAAGTGACCCTCACCTCTCTTATAAATGGGTACTTCCCCTTCTATAAATTTAACACCTTAAAATCCATTTTTATTGACCAAAAACTGATCAAATATCCTCACAACTACCATAAATTCAAACTAGTGTACTTAATTGGATCATAAAGACAACCTAAGGAACCATTTTGATCAAATCAAAAGGAAGCAACCAAGGAAGAGGTAATTATTTCATCACCTCTGTCAAAGTTCTTTTCTTATTCTAATTACTCTTTCTTTGTTATTTTCATACTAAAATAATAAATCCAGTAAATTATATAAACTTATACGTTATTATAAATAGGTTAAAACAATATTAATTATTCTATCCATCATATGAATGAAAAAGTCACCATACGTGCGTACGCATGGCTTACAGTATCCATGTCGTGGTGTAGTTTTTTATTCAACACTATATTATTTGGATGGGTATAATAATGATTGTAATTGATTTAAATAATTAATATAA
Organism: Viscum album; assembly: GCA_963277665.1. Lineage (NCBI taxonomy): Eukaryota > Viridiplantae > Streptophyta > Magnoliopsida > Santalales > Viscaceae > Viscum > Viscum album. Next base: position 1,738,463,856 of record OY728156.1, read on the forward strand.
CATGTTAATGATTATTTATATATAATATAACATCTAATTAAACACTATTTTACCATCGATAGAATGATATTTTCACTCGTGCATGCGTACGACTTACCGTCTCCATGACACGATGAGATTCATCTTCAATAATCACCATTCAAGAATTGTTATATATATATATATATTGATTTAGTATGAGATATATGAAATAATATTTCTAATGGAATAATATAAATTTATGTAGATATATATATATATATATATCGTTTACTTACTTCCATACTATATGATAAGAAAATAGAAACAACGTTTATGTGTACGTATGGACTACCATCTCAATGAACGGTGTTTCAATTTCATAAATCTATCTATTATAAATATTTATATTCTAAATATATATGATATATAAATAATTTTTTATATTTTGTAAGTATGTAAATCATTTTCTAAGTGATACGATGAAGAATAACAAATTAAAACACATACGATAAAGAAAGGGATTATTACCAGAAATGTTACTTTAACATAGAAATTATTATTAAATGGATAGTATAATGTCATAAATGAGTCATATATGATATCATAAATATTAATATAGTTCTTTTCTAATTTAATAACATAATATGGTCATTATACAGGAGGCTAAACGTACCCTTGACTAAAGGAAAGTACAAGGTAAGGGTTAATTCCTCAATCTCATTATTATCAGAGATTGTCTATGTGTAAGTATTTACTATGGAATTTTTATCATCCATGTCCATGATTCATAAAAATGTTTTCAAAATTAATATTTTAAGGTTTTTTGGAAGGGAAAATTTAACAAGGTCATCATTTTAAATGTTTTAATGATTTATTTTTTCTAAATATTTTTAATTAATTACCATGTTTTAAAAATGATTTTAAGGATTTATTTATATGGACATGATTGTTTTAAAATGTTAATTCCTTTAAAAAGTTTCAAAGTGGTATGAGACAATTTTATTCAAAAATATCTTTCTAATTACTTCCTTTATAAATTATTGACTTTTAAATGATTTCATAAAAGGGATATTTCTCTCAAAGAGTTTTACTGAACATTTTCAACCATGTCAACATCTTTTACTAGATATTATTATTGATTGAGGTTGATTTATTATAATACAATCTTCCATATTATATTGAATGAGTTATGATATGTTTGACTATGGATGTGCTATTTTTATACCATTCATGGTTTATGGTTAAAGTATTGAAATTTTGTATGATAGTTTTACTATGAATGTTTATGTTATGTTTCAACTTTTTCATATAAGGAATGCATTTGACTTAGTAAGTGACGGGTGGAGCCTGCTATAGATCCTCGATACATCGGTAGGTCTCATGAGAAAAATTAGTGTCTTGGAACAAGGCCTTAACAAAATTTTTATTTGCAGTCTTGGCATGAGGCCTTGACTATGTGGTTATTATGTCCAGCATTATGCATTCCCTCGTTATGAAATTAGTTATTACATGTGATTATTCGACTAGTAGAATATCCATGTGCATGTGTATATGGTAATGTTTTATTTATTTTTTCCATATTATGTTCATTTTTATGTTTAAAAGGATGCCTTTGTTTATTACACATCTTTCTTTAAAAGTTTATAGCTTCCGCTAAATTATTTACCCTTATTGAGCATCTGAGATCACCCCTTTATTATGTGTTGTTTTCCCATGATTCCAAGAAGTATATTATGATTGATATGCATGGTTAATATAAAAGAATAATGGCATTCCCAAAGGATTTTTTTTTGTGTTTAATTCTTGAATGTGTAATGTAACGTTCATGTATGTATTATATTTTCCAAGACTGCTAAACTAATCCAAAGAGTAATAAGGATCATATCTTTCATGGTCTTAATCCAAAATTTATAAGGGAAATAGTCTCCCATGTATTATCATCATATGAAGAAATAGTATCATGTGTTAATAAGATAATTATTGAATTCTCTGAGTCGTATGGATTCGAAGGGAAGCCAGAGAAGAAGAGGTTGTTTGAGAGAAATATGGATAAAGGGAAGAAGGTGAAGAAGGATTTCCCATATGTGATAATTTTGGGAAGAAACACCCTAGTACTTGCCTAAAAGAAATGGGTGTTTGTTACAAATGTGGAGAAAAAGGTTACCAGGCTCGTGATTGCAAGGGAAAGAAAGAGGCTGTCAATGTTGAATGCTTCAATTGTAGAGAAATGGGGCATTATGCAAATAAATGTCCTAATAACCAAGGAAAATTTCCTCAAAAAAGGCCAAGCTTATGCTGTTACTACAATTGAAGTGGAATAATTAATGTATTTGTGTTTTTGGATTCAAGAATTATATTCTAGTTATAAGAAGAATGTTATATATATAAGGATTATACTACAATACTTTTTTTTCATTAAGGTTTTAATATGATGAAGGTAATCATATTTTGAATATGTGACAATAAGAGAAACTTTACTTTGTTTGGGTAATCTGATGTTACAATTGATTTTAGAATTTAGAGACCTTTTAGAGAGAGTTTGGACATAAGTATTTTGGATAACTATAAAGGTTGGAATGGATTATGTTGAACTTTGGATAGTATTTTTTAAGGTTAAAACATTTTTTAATATTATTTTTGGAATATTATAATACTATAGTTTTATAAAAAAGAAAACCTGCAGGTCAGGCGGTAACCCGTCGCGTCGGATAAAGCTGCAAGAATCGAACCCACAACCAAAGTGCGACAAGGCTTTATCACCCACCACTAGCCTATAGGAAGTTCCTCATTATTACAAAATAGTTTTATTCATTTAAATGGTATATTTTTTATATTTGGAACCCTATATGATTAGGATAAATAGAATATTTTTGAGTTCTATTATGTTTTGGAGTGAAAGATGAGTTTGTGGTGGAAATTAGTTAAAGGATGTAACTCTACTTGTAATTTTTTTTATTATTCAATGTATAAATTAATTATTAAAATTTAGGTAAAGGATCTTAAAACCAAAAATGTGTTATCCTAATACCTTATGTTTTGTTGAATTGATGATATTTTAAATCATTATATATTTATGGCTTTGAGGCCCTCAATTTTACCTTCACTTGTCTTTGATTGATAACCTCAATCACTCTCTATAAATATTTATGTTTTCCCTCCAATTATAATTTACACCAATTTTCTCTTATTCGAAATCCTAATTTAGTGGTGAATTTTTCATTTCCCCTTCCTTCTTATTATGACTAAATTTTATTAACCCAATTTTTGATGTGGGTTTTCCACAAAGGTATTTTCTATTTTTAACCTTTTATTTTCAAAGAAAAATTTCAAATTTCGGGGATGAAATTTATTAAAGGAGGTGATAATGTAACACCCTAAGATTTCATTGTACGTTATCTATTTAAAGTAATTCAATAGTTTGCGCCGCACACAACACCGAGTTTGAGCGCACTACGACTTATCAAACTAGTCATTTAAAAAGTGGATATGAATAATAATAACAACATTTTGAATTTTCTATATATCCTATATAATTATAAAATTTATATTTTGTGTTTCTTAGAAACAATATAAGGGAAAATTCAATTTTTTAGATAAAAGAAGTATTTTTTTTAAAATGTAGTTTTTCCGCCTCTTAATGAAGAAAACTTTTTAAATACAATATTTGAAACTTTTATGTATTTAATTTGAATAAATTAAATTCTTATTTATAATAGGGAAATACAAATTTATTTTGGATAAATTTTTGGTAGTTTTCTGATAACTTTCATATTTTGATGAATAGTGGAAACACTAAATTTTAATTAAAAAAACCTTTTTAATCGAAATAATTTATAGTGTAAAATTATACATTTGAGTGATTTTAAAATATAATTAGATTATATTTTTATAATTTAATATAATATAGGTAATTGGATGTAATTTCACATTTAAATTGTACATAAACACATGCCAATATTTTGATAATTTTTATTTCTTAAAAACCTGCTTTTTGGTTTTGACAACGAGAATTAATTTCAAATTAATTTTTGAAACTTCTGTGTTTTGAATTTATTAAAATGGATTCCATATTTGTAATTAGGAGATCCAAAATGTATAAATAGGTAACTTTTATTTTTAGTAATTATGAATAGTTACTTCAGTAAATATTTTATTTACCATGGTTAAAGGGTAAATCTGGTAAATAAGAGTAAAAAATAATATTATAATAATGTTAAAATTACCATAACACGTGTAATAACCATATTGGACAATACATTACAGACCATGGGTATCCTTGGGTCAATTTTGAGACCCCATGTAGCCAATTTGGAGTGATAATAACATTTTACATTAATTAATTTAAAGTAAAGACAAAAATAACATAAGCATATATCTTTTCGTAAAACAATTTTTATATGAGGTTATATAATTTATCTCTTAGACTAGAAATATTCATTAGAAATATAAAAATATTTACTAAATCATGATTTTTTATTTATAATTTTTAGACATAAAATAAATATATTTATTTATGACACAATAATGATGCAGTAGTTTCCTTATTAATGAAAGAATCGAATACATGATATTATAAATATTAAAATAAATATAATTTGAACGTTTTGATGCCATAAACGAATTTTATAGTTTAATATGACATTTTAGAGTTTATTTAATGTATTTTTTATTTAATAAATCTTTTTTTAATTTCAAAAAAACCAAATACTAAATAGTGTCAAAATTGACATAAATGAGTTTTTAAAACAAATACTATATTATTAAATTATATAGTAGTCCTAAAAATATAAGGTTCGGAAAAAGGACTTATATAATAATATATTTGTCATTAATGAACCACTTGAAGTTATCTAGGGATTTTATAGTATGTTTATTAACCATATAATATAAAAATACAAGAAGACATGGTAAATGTTAAACTATTTAACCAAGAGTTAAATATAAAAGATAAGGTTAATATGGTAGCCTAAACTTGGATATAACCTATTGGTTGAGATTATTTAGAAAAATGACCACCTAAGTATTGAAATAAATTCATTTGGATCCATTAGAAACTGAAAATTATTTTATAATAAAATAATATTTCATGCTTTTCCTAAAGTGACCCTCACCTCTCTTATAAAAGGGTACTTCACCTTCTCTTAATTTCACACCTTCAAGGCCATTTTATCAACCAAAAACTATTAAAATATCCTCAAAACTACCCTAAATTCAACATAGAGGCTTTAATTTGATCATAAATCCAACCTAAGGATTCCTTTTGATCAAATCAAAAGGAAGAACCCAAAGAACAGGTAATTATTTCATCACCTCTTTCAAAGTTATTTTCTTCTTCCACTTCCTCTTTATTTGTTATTTCCATACTAAAATAATAACTCTAGTACCTTATAAACACTAAGATGTTATTTTAAAAATGGTAAAACCATATTCATTATTCTATCCATCCTATGAATGACAAAGTCACCATACCTACGTACGTATGACTTACTGTCTCCATGTCGTGGTGTAGTTTGTTATTCAACAATAAATTATTTGTATGGGTATAATAATGAGTTTAATTTATTTAAATAATTAATATAACATGGTAATTATTATTTATATACAATATACCATCAAATTAAACACTATTTTACCATTGATAGAATGATATTGTTTCTCATGCGTACGTACGGCTTACCGTCTCCACGACTCAATGAGATTCATCTTCAACGATCGCCATTCAAGAATTGTTATAAATATATATTGATTAATTATGAGATATATGAAATAATATTGATATTTTAATAATATATATTTATGTATATAAATATATGTCATTTACTTATTTCCATACTATACGATAAGAAAACAAAAACAACGTTCATGCGTATGTACGGACTACCGTCTCCCTGAATGGTGTTTCCATTTCATAAATCTATCTATTATTAATATTAATATTCTGAATATATATAATATATAAATCATGTTTTATATTCTTGTATAATTTAAATCATGATCTAAGTGATACGATCAAGAATAACAAGTTAAAACATGTACGATAAGGAAAACAATTATTACCCAAAATGTTACTTTAACATGAAAATTATTATTAAATGGGTAGTATAAAGTCATAAATGAACCATATATGATATAATAAATATTAATATGGTTCTGGTATAATTTAATAACATACTATGGTCATTATACAGGAGGCTAAACTTACCCTAAACTAAAGGAAAGTACAAGGTATGGGTTAATTCCTCAATCTCATTATTATCCGAGATTATCTATGTGCAAGTATTTACTAAAGAATTTTTATCATCCATGTACATTTTTTATAAATTTTTTTTCAAAATGAATATTTTAAGGTTTTGTGTAAGGGACTCTTTAGTAATATTATCATTTTAAATGTATTAATGATTTATTTTTTCTAAATATTTTTAATTAATTTCCATGTTTTAAAAATGAGTTTAAGGATTTATTTATATGGACATGATTGTTTTAAAATGTTAATTCCTTTCAAAAGTTTAAAAGTGGAATGGGAAACTTTGAATCAAAAATTTCTTTTAAATGACTTCCTTTATAAATTGATGACTTTTAAATTATTTCATAAAAGGTATATTTATCTTAAAGAGTTTTACTGAACATTTTCAACTATGTCAACATCCTTTAATGGATATTATTCTTGATTGAGGTTGATTTTTTATAATACATTCTTACATATTTTATCAAATGAGTTATGATATGTTTGACTGTGTATGTGTTATTTTTATACCATTAATGGTTTATGGTTAAATTATTGAAATTTTATATGCTAGTTTTAATATGAATGTTTATGTTATGTTTCAACTTTTTCATATGAGGAATGCATTGGACTTAGTAAGTGATAGGTGGAGCCCGCTATATATTCCAGATGCATCGGTAGGTCTCATGAGAAAAATTAGTGTCTTATCATAAGGTCTTGGAAAATTTTTTATTTGTAGTCTTGGCACGAGGCCTTGATTATGTGGTGATGATGTTTATCATTATGCATTCCATCGTTATGAAATTAGTTATTACATGTGATTATTAGAATAGTATAATATCCATGTGCATGTGTATATGCTAATGTTGGATTTATTTTTTTTCCATATTATGTTCATGTTTATGTTTAAAAGGCTGTCTTTTATTAAACATATTGCCTCAAAAGTTTATAACTTACACTAAATTATTTACCCTTACTGAGCAACTAAGCTCACCCCTTTCTTATGTTTTGTTTTCATAGGATTCCAAGAAGTGTACTATGATTGATATTCATGGTTAAGATAGGGAAATAATGGCATTCTAAAAGTATTATTTTTGTTGTGTTTTATGTTTGAATGTGTAATGTAACATTCATGTATGTAATCTATTTTCCAAGACTGCTATACTGATTGGTCATTCAGGGATTGATTCCTTGTAATCATGCCAATGTATTAAAATAATGCACTGACTCTGTGTAACTGGGGTTGGGGTGTTACAAATTTAATATATTATAAAAACATATAATCCCCTTTATGAAATCCCGAGTCCACATGAAATGCTAAAGTGAAATTAATAAAAAAAGACAAGAATGTGGTTTTCACAATAGGATATTTATGGATGAGTAATAATGAATTGATTGTTGAAAATCAAAAGATATAAATAGTTTCCCTTGTTGGTATATGGGTTGGATCATGATTGTTCGAGATGTTCTAAATAGTCATGGGATAAATTTAAAATACCTGTTTTGACTTATTTTCAAAATGGGGAAAAAATAAAGCCTAAACCATATAGTATTTAATGCCTTTCCCATAAATAATTTGGGTCCAATAATATTTTAGAATATATACCTCTATGAACTCCTGATATACATGATTGTGTCATTTCTCACACTCATGTTCCCCTATCAATCATGTATTCCTTTGATAATGGATCTTTCCCTAGTTTACCAAACTAATTGATATTATTCTCATAGTAATATCAATAATGTATTTTCTTGATAACAATGATCTATCCTCTTGGATAAATAGTGTAACATTTCTTGTCTTAGCCTACCTAGATCACCCATCTTGACTATTCTAAATCAATACCATGTCAACTAATATCCTTGTTAGCCTCATCAATTATCCTCCCCGAGACCAATCAATAATCCATATGTATAAATGGGATATCTATCAAGAGTAATCCTAGATTTTCTCTCAAAATTTCGCACCACATATGAATCCAATCATCCTTTCAACTTATCTAAGTACCAATAGATAGAAGGTGAATAAAAAAGTGATAGCACTTATGGTGTAAGAACTTCCCTGCCATCACCTCGTTTATCTGTTAAGATAATCTAGAAAGGTCCACCCATGCACAATACCCACACCAATAAATTTATTGAGACATATTACATTGTATTATTTTCCGTATAACTTTAAATTACATAGAAGCGGTCCTAGTCATATAAACATAAACTATAATACGCGATAGTTCTTGATTTATTAAATTAAAAAACACAATGGTCCTAACTATAGGACAATAAAAGGAAAAACCTTTGGTCATGGTTACATGACTCTAAAATGAACCACAAATTCTTTGTCATATGAAATTAAAAGGTATGATGTGCCTCATTATATAGAACCAAACTATTTAGATTTTTATTCCCTTTATATGGATACATAGGAAGAACCTCTCATGATCCCAATCCCAACAAAAAAACCATTTCTCCCCTATATTTCTATAAATTATAGAGTTACTAAATATATGTATTTAAGGAAATATGGAGAACCTCTCATGCATGTTCTGAAAAATTCATGGCAACAACCAGTTGCTTTCACAACAAGGGTAACGTGTATTTCTATTGGGAATGATTTTATAAACATGTATTAAATATATAAGAGAGTATTATACTAGATTATAATAGCCTATTTGAGATGATTTTATCTCATATCCTCTTGATTTTGATACACATAATCCTAAGGAAACATCCAAAAGGGCCCATGAAAAGAAAACATCAGAAACCAAAAATGTTGAACTTGAGGTGAAATATTTTAATTTTGAAATAGATAAATTGAAAATGAATTATCATATATAATAATATAATAATGGGTTTCATATTGGTTTTTCTCATTTATTATTAAAAAAATCTTTAATCAACATACCATAAGAAGTCAAGTTCCCCAATCAAGATGAGGGAAGTAGCAGGGTATCTTGGGTTATTGAAAATCACCAATCAATGGAACCATGGATATACATTTTAACTCCTATGACTACTAAAAATATGAACCCATAATGAAATATTTCACCTACCTAGCACCTATAGTACAAAACTATGTAATTCATGGAATGAAAATTACTTTATAATGGGGTCATCCCAACCCTAGAAATAGATAGTTCCAACCTTGAAGAGACGAATCTATGAAGTCCAAGGCCATGAAAAATAACCAATAAGAGGTAGGTGACACCCATCATGACATTGAATCTATTTCATAGTATTTCTTCAAAGTTTAATAAATATTACCTTTCATACATATAAGAGGATGATAAAGATATTCCTTATATACAAATGGATATACTGAAGATACCTAAAGGGATACTTTCAAGTATGTTAGTAGTTACCATTTCAAAACCACAATATCTCTAAAATATACCACTAATTATCCAGACCTAATCACTTTGAAATGGGTAACTAGAAGGAGGGACCACTAGGGGTAATTGATTTTTGAGTTCTAGTAATATATTAATATCCTTTTTGACACTAAAATCCCCATGACCTGCTGACTTATCCCCATAATATCTTAAGGGAGATTCCATATCACTTTTAGAAATAAGCCTCTGATTTCATCGAGGAAATCACTGATGACTTATCTAACCAATAAATCACCATTGAGGGAAAGTAAAAACCTTTGTAAAGGTACTCCCCATAGTAACATATCAATAATAGCTTACGGTCCTCCCTAAAACACCCATTATGAGGGTAATCCACATAGAAATAGGAATAAAGAGAACGTAGGTCCTTTATATGGTAGTCATCATCAAATTAGTGGCCACATATATCCTCTCCATGGTTATGTATAAACATAATTCTATGGAGATCCTAATGAGAGTTCTCCTTGTGGAGGTCCTCTTGATAAAAATATAATGATTAACCATGGTGTTCCTCCCAAAGGTGAAATAAGATCCATCAATCATGAGGGTCCTACCCGTGATTCCAATTATAGATATCCTACCTATAATAAAACATTCAATAAATAGTGATTTCATCCCTATACTAGTAAATCAATGAGTAATAACTATGGATTCCCTTATGATGGTGTTCTTTGTGAATTTCAACCTTGTGATATAAAATATGTTCGAAATGGAGGTCCTCCCGATGATAGTGGTAAGAGAAATCCCAACCATGGAGGTCCTTCCTATGGTATATAATATAAAGGACCTCCCCATACCTTCAATCTACAAGTCATCAATCCTAAATATCCTTTATAGGATGATCATTGTAGAGGACCATTCTATAATAACAAATAAGACAATCATGGAGGTCCTCCCATGGAACCTATCATAGAGGTCCTCCCAATGATGAAATATCTTCCTGGCATGGTGGTCCTCCACATTCAACTTAAAAGAAACAAATAACCATATATTTACTCCCCATGGTACCTACTACGATGGTCCTATTTGTGATTAACCAGCCCAGTATGACCTGATGTGTCACTTAATTTGGCCCTCCACTAGGCCTCAAGCGTGCCTCCCCATATTCTAGAGGCTTCCAAATAGATTCTAGGGATTAATACATTCAATAGAGATATAATTCCCTCAAATCAGAGTATAATAAAAGTGGAAATAATACAAACACTACCACATCAATAAAAATTATATTACAAATAAATAAATAAAAAAAGTATAATATATTGAATAAAATGAAGCATATAGACTCATGTTCATATAATGACATAGAAACCGGTCTCCCACTAGGATAACCTTATATATAGAATAAAAAATAGAAAAAAACTATACATAGATCTATTAACATCCATGATCCATACCAAAAACTCGGTCTCCACGACTCTCGAACTACACTAGCCCGATGTTGAGACTCCACACGAGTGACTCTGGTTAATCAAGAAACACTAGGACTCTTCCCTCTCCATTTTGAAACCTATTCTATGACATTAAAGTAAATATATATTCCACATGAACAACATGGTTTACATATATAGGGTTAGAAATAAATCTCAGTAGGCCACCCCTAACACTGAACTTATAATATGTTGTCATAATCAGTTATTTCACATGTGATATTACCATCCTAGTCAAAAAATAATATTAGTTTTCATAAAATAAACTATAATAAGGTATAAAAAAATACAATTAAAACATCTAACCATGGGTTATATCCTTAAATTTGAGGCAAATATACCCCCATTATGTCTCACGTTAGAGGATTTATAGCACATGTTTCACCCAAACACACAACATTAGGTGACTTTTATAGATATAGAAAGGATAAAATATTTCCAAAATGGAACAAGCATGAGTAACAGATCTTTGGGAATAACCATAGGCATCCACATGAGAATAAAAAAATCTTATGAGCTCTAGGAATCCAATGGAATGATCTAAATTGGAGAATGGAACTCTATTAACACTGATATAACTTTTATAGATCAAGGTAGTCTTCAAGAACTCAAAAACTCCATAAAAGTATATGTGGAAAAACCTATAATCCAAGTCCCTTGAATGTTTAGGAACATTAATAACCAATCCCTAGATAGGGTAATACATCTACAGGTCTGGAGAGGGGATTCACTCCTCCAGATCATCAATTTTCTCTCTATACCCATTTAATAACATCCAAACAACATTGGAGAGTACCAAATAAACTCTCAAGACCAACACCTAGTCTAAGACATGCCAAGGTTCTCCTACTTAAACCTAAAATCATAAGAAAAAACTGCCTCAATCATATTTATCTAAAGTCCATCAAAATGGGGGTTGATCTACTCTCAAAAATCATCGATAAAATGTTTAACTATCACTACTGATCAACTCTCATTCCAAAAATCATGGGAATACCTTTGTCCCATGGATATAATAATCTATAAAACAACTAACATGAATTCACATTGACCCTCTTTAGGGTCAAACAAAACCTAGGGATTATATATTCCATGGGGTGACAACACAAAGTGACGTCCTATTAGGGGCTCCCCTACCACACCAAAGATCTTGGGCTACAACAAACCTCAAATATCCATAAGGTCAAAAAAAAAAGAAAAACCTAATAGGTGTTCCACTATCTCATCAAAACCTTAGGTTAAACCTATCATGATAAATTATCTTTGAGTGTCCCTCAATGGCCTTCAACCGATCCTCAATCGACAACACATCCAAAAGGGTATCAAAAATCCAATCCAGGCATCCATTGATCAATTTATCAGAATCCCACCCATGAGGGATTCCCCAAGAGTCCCTTAAAATATTCTCAAAGGATCTAATCAATGCATATTTCTATCATCAAAAAAATTATCTCACCCGTAAGGTCATCCATGAGGGTTCCTCAGATTCTCCTTAACACCATCTCAATGAAACCCTACGTAACTGCCATCCCACAACAGCAACCGAGACCGAAGGCTCCAAAATATTTGATACTCAAGCACCTGATCTCAACCTCAAATATTATAACCTTGAGAAATAATTACCAATACCCATGGACAATCTAATATCTCCTCCTAGATATTACTCAATCCCTCCTTTAGGGATCTATCTAAAAGAACCTCAAAGAAATCCTCCCATGAATACTCTACCAATCCAAAACACAATCCACATGGACTCTAAATTAAAAAAGGAATCCTACATCAATTTATAAGTAAAAAATTCTTATAATGGACTAATTAAAATTCCAATTCTGAATCTAGGGAGATAAAATTGGAAAAATTCCTAAAAAAGTGGAAGTACATGTTGTGTTACCCTAAAAGTTAACCTAAGCCATGTACCTAAGAGAAACATGGATTATATTCTCCAAAGTATTTGAGAAATACACCCACATAGGGAACCTATCCATGTTCCCCACATGTGGTTAGACCAAGAATCATACATGTATACTAGCCCTGTATTTCACATTTAGGTCTGGTCATGCACTTCACATGACCATGTGCCCTGGCATGGGGTGTTTTGTTGAATGTATGACCACATCCTAATTCACCTCTATAAGGAGTTTACAATAAGACTACATTATGTGTAGTATTTTCTTCCTCGCCATGCCTAAATGAAAGAACACATGGTGTGTTTTCTTTGAACTACATGTAATGTACATGGGTTTTCCTGAATCAAAAACTCCCAAAACATCTTGAAACCGCCCATTTATCTGAAAAATCCAAAGATCAACCTCCAAGGGGTCCCCCAAAACTTATATATAGTTTTAAAAATTTAAATAAACTAGTTTTTAGGTATTTATAGCTTAAAACAGAAAATAGGAATGCCATTGGGTGTAAAATTCCATAGCTTCAATCTTGGATCTTCACTGCATGCTTGCTAATACTCAATCTACCTTTGATCGATGAAGAAAGTTCAATCAAACACTATATCTACCTCTCCTCACTTAGTTGTGAGACAATAAAAAAGGGGGTGGGGGGAACCCTGTATACAACAAGACAAGGGAGAGGAGAGAAAATAAAAAAGGAAAAAAGAAAAAGAAAAAGAAAAAGAAAAAGAAAAAGAAAAAGAAAAAGAAAAAGAAAAAGAAAAAGAAAAAGAAAAATAAACGAAAGAAAAATAAAAATAAAAATAAAATAAAAATAAAAATAAAAATAAAAATAAAAATAAAAATAAAAATAAAAATAAAAAAATAAAATAAAAAAAATAAGTAAAAAAAATAAAAATATAAAAATGGGTTTGGGCTTAGCCCCAACACTCATGGAGAGTTTATGCCTTTCCTAGGTAAAAACACCCATTCCAGACTCAACCACAGATTTATAATTTCAATCCAACACTCCATTTAAAATATATTACCAAATGAACATGCACTAATAAATTAATAGTTAATTAATTAAATGTTAATATTCCATAAGAATTTGAATGACTAATATTTCTACTAAAGTTATTTACTAGAGTAAACACCATATTATGGGACCAATAGAGTGGTTGAAAAAATTATCCAAGATTATATAATAGGAGAAATTACCATTTCCCTTATAACAATCCTAGAAATAAAAATAAAAATTTACTTTGATTTTATCAACCCATGATGAAGTGTGTTATTATAAAATCTCCACCATAACACTTATCACCCCTGAGAAGCCTAATTGGTCACCCATTAGCCATGATTTTAGTCCAAGAACATGAACACCTGATGCTATCTCATCCATCCAATTACTGGTCTTACAATTCCCACAACTCTCTCCCACTATGAGAGAAATCCAACCATGATCAATTTGATCCACCCCATCATATGAGTATCCTTATCATCAAAGCACATACCAAATGAAAAACCACATATCCTATGCTTTATCTACTAATGAACATAATGACTAGACATGGCCAAACTACTCATAGCTATGTCCCGACACAAAAAACAACCACCCATCCCAAAATCACTAAGAACGAGAACCTCTAAACTAAAAAAAATACTTAAAATGAGTTTCACAACCTATAATATACAATGATTCATTACCCAATCTATGGATTTACTTACACCATTCCTCGACCACCGACCTCAGTAGATCCACCATGACTACACCACTCCTATTCTCCTTAGACATGAACACACTCAATTGACCCATGAATGGCCCATCAAACAAACCAAAATCCACTCGACACTGTGAAAAAGAAACACACACATTCACACACACAATGAGGCTTATTCTTGAAAAGACATGATAACCACCACTATCCTACTCAAGGAAAAGTGATTACATAAGAAACTCTCATAGACTCTCATGATCTCAAATTCATAATAGGACTTATGCTTACATGGTAAAAATCATTAAAAAATAGGTTAACGTGCCTAAAACCATTAAACATGATCCTCATGAAATTTATTACCCAAAATTTGGAGCACCCTCAACAATCCTATTAAAAATAGAGGTATATCACTCATTCCAACATCCACCACACAACTAAAGTCCACTCAAGTGTTAATCTAAAAACATGAGTATACGAACATTCCATTACCTCACAAAACAAAGAACAAAAGAAAAAACAAACATGTCCAGAAATCAAATAAAATTACACTCTCAAGATAACCATGAGATTTAGAGCACTCACAATTCCACATTTCTAAAATACCAGACATCCCCATGCCTAAAAAAATTCTTGCAATAAAAAAATTTATGGACCCACCATGGAAGATCATCCATGCTTGACCAAGCCACCGATGATATTAAGCACATGGGACCCACTTCAAGACCTGGAAGACAACACATAGAGAGATATGATCCCTCCCAAGACACTTAAACTTGGGGATTTAAGGAAACCACCACCTTAGAGAAACTTAATCCTGATCTAAACATCTCTTAGGTATCATTGACCTCATTGATCCACTAATAGCAATTTCAGGGAATCTAATATTTATATTGACCCACACAAGGTCTCTATACATCCATTGATCAAGGGAATGTATCTCCATCACCAAAAAATCTCTCTACATTGGATCCACATGGTTTATCATCATAATAAAATATATACACATGGTTAAATTATATAGAATAAAACCAAGCATCTATATGTGACAACACCATCTAGGTTTTTGAAGACACTGTAAATAACTAAACCTCTATATTTAGTGAAAACACCACAGATAGAAATATTTTATGTGAATACTATATGCCTAGAATTATTCATAAACATTGGTCTCTTAATGATAGTACAAGTGATAAAACCAACAATAAACCTCAAACCCACAAACTTATTTGCGTCAAAATAGGTGAAATAATAAAACTATAAAAGAAGAAACCAAGAATATCAATATTATTCCCTAAAAACTTGGAATTCCTATTAAAAAAGGTGATCAAGACACACAAGTCCAATTTCTATAAAAAGTTTCAGCACATTATTAAACCACCTATATATTGATTCCCTAAATCAGAAGACAATATAGGGTCTGATACCATTTTATAATGAATTTTCATGGATTTTCCTAATAAATCAACCTATCTAGCCCGACACATGGCCTTAAGTGTGCCTCCCCATACAGTAGAGGCTAAAACAAGAGGAAAAGGTCAAATCCATAAAATGGGGATACTATTACCTCAAATTAGAGTATAATAAAATCTTAAATAAGTTAAACATAAACACACCTATGAACACCAGAATATGAATAAATAAATAACAGAAACAGAAGTACGTTTTATCAAATGAAATGTGGGATAAAAACTCATGGTTATTCTACAATATAGAAACTTTTTCCCACCAGGTGGACCTCATATATAGAACAAAAAAATTGAAAATAAAATGTACTAGGTTATGACACCATCTATGAGTCATACCATATACCCGGTGCCCACAACTCTCGAGTTACGCCAGCTCGATCCTGAGACTCCACATGAGTGACTCCGCTCAATCAAGAAACACTGAGACTATAATTGATTCATTTCACAACCTATGATCCAACATAAAAGTAGATATATGGTCTATATACACACCAAGGTGCTTGTACATGGGGTGAGAAATAAATCTTAATAGTCCACCCCAATGGTGAACATATACTCTACTATCATAAATAGTTCAGGAACATATGATATACCCATACTAATCGAAAAATAATAATAGATGGTATAAAATAAACAACTGTAATGAAGGGGGATAAAAAATAAATAAAGAAAATAATCAACTATGGGTTTTAGATAAAAACTCAAGGTAAATCTACCCTCGCTCTGGCCCATGCCATAAAATTTATATCATGTGGATCACCCATCCACATAACATTAGGTGCATCCACCAGATATACATAGGATCTCCAAGAAATCTAAAATGAAAGACCAATTTATTATGGACACTAAAAAAAGGTGTATACATGAGAACACACAACTCTACTATGATCTAGGACTCCAATATCATGATTACAACATGGGAAAATAACTCTATTAGCATTGAGATAACCTATTGATATAATAATAGTCCAGAAATTTTTTCTAAATCTATCAAATAAAGTTGGGGTGGATAAACTTGAAACCCATGTCCATCTAATGTCCAAGACAATAGACACCCAATACCTAGCTAGGGAGACACATCTACCAGCCTAGAGAGGGGCTTCACTCCTCTATATCATCCATTATATCCCTATACCCATCTAAAAGCATCCAACCATTGTAGGAGAGAACCAATTAAAATCTTAAGACTAATTCCTAGTCTAAAATATCCCTAGGGTATCCTACTCAAACCCAAAATACTAAGCAAGAACCACCTTAAATATCCTCATCCAATTGATATAAAAACATTAGTGGATCCAATCTCAAATCCATCACCAAATAAAAAAACTATCAGTGTCGATCAACTATCGACTAATAAAACACAGGGACCCCTTGTTCCCCTTGATGTCACCAAACATAAAATATTCACCATGGGCTCTCATCATACCTCTCTAGGGTTAAAAAAACTCAGGGATTACACGGTCCCATGGTCACAATAAAAGGGACGTCCTACTAGGGGATCCACTTCCATACCCAAGTCCTTGTGAAATTCCTATAAAACAAACCTTAAACATCCCTAAGGATATAAAAAGAACATGAATCCCTATTAGGGGTTCTTATATATTATCCAAACCTCATGAAAATCCTATCATGAAAAATTATCTTTGAGAAACCCTTAATGATCTCCAAATGATCCTCAGTCAATAATACACCAAAATAGTCATATATGATCTTACCACGAGATCCATTGATCACTTGATCAGAAACCCTCCCATGAGGGAATACTCAAGATTCCCTTAGAATCTTCTCAAATACTATGATAAATACAATTTTTAATCATAAACAACATTACCCTTCCCTTAAGGGTATCATTGAAAGTCCCTCAAAATCAGCTCAACATCATCTTAATAGAACTCAACCATAACTTTTATCATGCAAAAATAACCAAGACTGAAGGCTCCAAATAATACAATCCTCAAGCATATGATCTAAATCTAAACCAATCCATCCTCAAGTAACTTTTATCGATATCTAAGGACCATCCAAGATCTATTTAGAGATACTAATAAATCCCTCCTTCCAAGATATATCTAAAAGATCCTTAAATAAATCATCCTTCAAATACTCTTTAAATGAAAAGTGATATCTCAAAGACCTTTAAATGTAGAAAGGATTCCACCATTGAGATAAATATTGTAAAACAATCATAATGGAATAATCAAAAGTATAAATATGTCTCTCGGAATAAAAAAAGGGAAAAAGACTAAAAGGGGGAAGTACATGGTGTATTCCTCTTGTACATGATGTGTTTCCCCAAATGGTAACTCATGTCCTGTACCTCGGACCAACATGGAGTGTACTCCCCAAAGTACATGAAATAATCCTCTAGTACATATCATGTACACCCACTTGGGGTACTTTGACATGTTCCCCGTATAGGTTCTTTCTAAGCATCGTAGAGAGATATTGGATGTATAGCTCACATGGGGATCATTCCATGTACTTTAGACAACCATATGCCCCAAAGCAAATATTCTTTCTGAATACTCGAACACACCCTAAAACACCTCTATACTTCATTTCGACCAGGACTATATTCCATGTAGTCCCTTCTTCCTCAACTTTCTCAAATGGAAGAACACACAATGTGTGTTCCCTGAACTGTATGCCATGTACATGGGTTTTTCCAAATAAAAAACCCCAAAAACATCCTGAAACCGCTGATTTTTCCCCAAAACCCATAGATCAACCCAATGAGGTCCCAGAAAGTCATATATGTATTTAAAACTTAAAATTAACTACTTTTTGTGGGATTTACTGCTTAAAAAATAAAATGGTCCCACCTATGGGTGTAAAATACTGTAGCTTTGCTCCCAAATCTAAGCCACATACCCACCTATTCTCGATATACCTCTGATCGATGAAGTCGATGAGATTCCCACTCCCTCTACTTATTTATCTACCTCTCCTCAATCAGTCATACGACACCTATAAAGTGGTTTGTGGGAAATCTATATACATAGAAATCCAATGGAGAGGAAAGGAAAGAAAAAATAAAAAAAAAGGAAAAGGAAAAAGAAAAATAAAAACAAAAAGAAAAAGAAAAAGAAAAAGAAAAAGAAAAAGAAAAAGAAAAAGAAAAAGAAAAAGAAAAAGAAAAAGAAAAAGAAAAAGAAAAAGAAAAAGAAAAAGAAAAAGAAAAAGAAAAAGAAAAAGAAAAAGAAAAAGAAAAAGAAAAAGAAAAAGAAAAAGAAAAATAAAAATAAAAAGAAAACGAAAAGAAAAAAGAAAAAGAAAAGGAAAAAGAAAAGGAAAAAGAAAAAGAAAAGGAAAAAGAAAGAGAAAAAGAAAAAGAAAAAGAAAAAGAAAACAAGGCTAAGGCCCAACCTCAGTGCTCGTAAAGAGTTTATAAATCACTTAGGTAAACCCCCAATTATAAACTCAACCATAGAATAACAATTTTAATATGTGGAACTGTTCAAAATATATTTAAAAATGAAAACATGATAATAAATAAATATTTAATAAATTAACATTAATATTCCATTAAAATTTGAATAGATAAAATTTCTACAAAAATCTTGTTCAAGAGTAAACACCTATTCATGGACCAATAAAGTGGTTGAGGAAATTATATAAGACCTTATCATAGGAGAAATTACCATTTTACCCAAAAACACTACAAGAAACCAAAATTCCAATTTTCCTGATTTTCTCAACTCATGATGACATAAGTTATCACACTCTTTACTATAATGAATCTACTCAACATGAGGGTCTCTTAATATTAAAGTCATCCCCACAATTTCCTTCTATTTAGAGGCCCCTATAAAACCTTGGTTAACCACACAAGGCACTCTAACATCAAATGACAATGTCTTATCCCAACCAATGGGTGAGTCAAAGTAAATATCATCATAAGTTCATCTACTAGATCGTGAATTCATGATTTATATTTAAATTATTAAAAATGACTCTACTTTTCTAAGTAAATTATAATGATGGTGACATTTATTATCAGAGCAGGATGAAGAACCATTTATTGAAGATGAAGAAGGCTTTAATATAATGTGGTAGGACTTGGAAAAAGATAAAATACCCATCATGTTATTTTACATAGCCACCTCTCAATATATTATTCACTAAATTATCAAAGAGACATAAATATGCCACGTTTTTTTAAATATATATAAAATGTTCCACTATATCTAGACAAAAAACCCACCTTATAAATGGTATTAAATTCACCTCAAGGAAATGGATGAATAATGCCTCAAAGTTAACATGGATGATCTTAAAGTATCCATAAATCCCAAATTAGTTAAATCCAATAAGTGACTCTAAAAGGATTTCCTTAAAAACATCAGTTTTCTCCACTAAATAATTGACGAGGATTCTCTTCATGCACATATTAGAGGCTGGGGTAAATTTGGGATATTTCATTTCACTAAACTCACTAGTCAATAAGTACATATCAATAAAGTTGTCTACCATTTCATTGCATTAAATCATGATTTAGATATAATAAACAATTATTCTAGTTATTTGATCAAATGAAATCCCACTTTCCCAAGAGTATAGAAAAGGTTCATTAAATGAGAATGAGTGATTGAAAAGATATTACATTAAGCTTATAGGAAAATGAAATACATAATTAATTTGTGACTGTATCATCCTGTCAATAATAATGCATCCTTTAATATGTAGATTTATTATAAAGATCCACTATAAGAAATAATACATCTAAATCATGCTAGAGTGAGATCTTGAAAGGTAAATAGGTATACTACAACAATTTTGACAACATAGGGCAGACCCTAGCCCATAGGGATGAGGGAATTTTTAACCAAAAAATCATCATTGGTATAATAAATTTTAGAAAAATATACTTAAATAGATTCTATTTCTCAATAAATGTGATTAGAGTTCTCATGTATAGGGGTAACCCCACATTATAAAGATCCAGTCTTAACATACAAAAATATTATATCCTTTTTTCAGAATAAACAATACATTAGACAAATAGAAACCTAAAGACTATATTATTTTTGTGAATTTGGAAACCTAGAAATGTAAACACTGGTATATAAGTGCGATACATTATCTCCCACTAGGTTCTTCATGACTAGTACCCTTCTTAGACACATCAAACAAAATACACATCTTCATAAACTGGGAAAGGAAACATAAAAATGGGTGAGATGAGATGCTCAGTAAGGGTAAACAAGGGAGAAATATAAGTGTATACATGAGAATAGGGGTATGCGAATATGATGATAACATTATAAGATCATACCCTATATATCAAAGATCGTAAGCATGAATCATTGCCTAAATATTATATGTTCATAATACATGAATCATAAGGGAATCAAGAGAATAATCCATGAAAGCATAACATAGGAGTAAGAAATGAAATTGTGGCATACACCTAAACATGTAATATCATTCCCTATAAGTCAATATGAATTTCTAGTACTTATCAGGGAACTTCATGGGGACTACACCTACTGGCCAAGATACACCACCATCCCCAGTCACATTCCTTTCATTTTAAGGGATCGAGTTTCCGCATCTTCCCAAAGTGGATGGGGTTTCACCATATTCCCATTATGGATTGGGTTTCCCCATATTCCTATAGTGGACCAAGTTTCCCCATATTACCATAGTTGATCAGGTTTCCCCATATTCCCATAGTGTATCTAGTTTCCCCATATTCCCATAGTGGATTGGGTTTCCCCATCTCCCCATAGTGGATCAAGCCCATCGAATTGGTTCCCATTATTATCTCATGATATATAAATCATTACCCAATGAATTATAGGGAGATATATGTTCCACCCATATTCCCATAGTGGATCTAGTTTCCCCATATTCCCATAGTGGATTGGGTTTCCCCATCTCCCCATAGTGGATCAAGCCCATCAAATTGGTTCCCATTATTATCTCATGATATATAAATCATTACCCAATGAATTAGAGGGAGATATATGTTCCACCCATAACATGATGAAAACCATACATATGTGTTCCATAAGAACAGAAATCATTCATCATATCAGAACCCATGGATTGAGATTATTTTCATAAACATCATTCAATCATAACATAACCCATGGAAAAGAAATGAGTTTCATAAATATCATTTCATCATTACATAAAAGACCATAGAAATAAAATAGATACTATCCTTGAAATAAATATTCCCATTAAAACATTATTAACATCAATTAATGTTATCATAGATAGAAAATGATTTTGAAAGATCACTTAAAATAATTCTTGAGGAAAATATCCTTTCCATTTTAAAAAATGTTTTTTAAATCATAAAATGTTTATAAAACCATTTCCATTAAAAATAAAATTCAATACTTATAAAATAATATTTTAAAACTATTTTATACGTCTTTTAAATTCTTTTTCTATAAAAATGATTAAAATATCATTTAAAACACTTTTAAAACATTTTTAGAAAGAATTGTTTTGAAGGAGCATGGATTTTTGACCAAAGAGAGAATAACATTACACTAAGCTTAAAATATCATGAAAATAATGATATTAATGATTCAAAATTTCAAAGGTAAGTATATACACCTTGTAAAAGATAAAGGTACATAACATAACATGTGTCCTAAAGAAAGAAAATTGCAACAAAATTACCTTACTTAATTGGTAAATTTCGAATCGCAAACCCCATGAAAGAGAGATCATCATTTGGATATGTAAATACCCATAAATTTAAGGATAAGGATAATATAATTCATTCATGTTCAGTATATACACCATATCAAAGAAATATGTGGTGAACATGTCATATATCTTATGGAAAATTAATGTTAGACGAAAATCCCTCACTATTTGAGTAAATTTAGATTCATCAATCACATAAAATAATAACATCAATTAGAAATTTTAATATCATTAAATAAATTAAATTAATGATATACAATGTAATAGGTTAGTATATACACCACACAAAATAAGTGAGTGGTGAATATGTCATGTATCTCACAGAAATAAAAAGTGAGATGAAATTCCCTTACATTATATGTATTGAATCTCATAATACTCATGAAAACCTCATGTATAATAAATAAAAATTTAATATACATATATTAAATATCTTTAATTAGTTATATAATATCATATATGATTTAATTATGGCCTTAAATTACCCATTTATTAGTAATTCCATGTTGAAGTTACGTTTCAGGTTATAACCGCTTTGTTTTTCGTTCATGTTTTGAATTTTTATCCTTGGTCCTCTAACATAGATCATTAATTAATCATATAAATAATGGTAAACATTAAATATATATATATATCATATATATATATATATATATATTCAGTATATATGTATTTATGGTGATTCATAAAAGTTAGAGATAGAAAATAAAATACACCATTCCTAGAGACGGTAAGCCGTACGTACGTAAGAACGTTGATTTCATTTTCTTGTCATATTATAAATAAATAAAAGTATATGATATATTATCATTAAATAATCATATTTATATCATATATATCATATATATTCATTAAATTCATCATTATTACCATCCATGTGAAATATATATGAGAAACGAATCACATCGCATCATGGAGATGGTAAGCCATACGTATACACGAGTGACATTATCATTTACCAAACGATTAGGTGGTAAAATAGTAGATATGATATTATCATTAAAGAATTATAATTAGGTCAAAAATATCATATAAAAAAATTATTCTTCATAATTCCTAACCATAATAGGTGGTAAATGAAAAATGAACAACATTGTTTGGTGAGGCGGTGGTTCGTCGTACACAAGAATGGTAAGTTCATTACCCATTAAATGGATGCGTGTGTGTGTAGATAAAAACATTAATATAAAAAGATTCTAGTATATTTAGGATATATATGTTATTATATAAACATGAAATACAAATAATTTAATGGGTTTAAGGAAGAAATAAAACCGAAACATTCATTGATGAACGTTACCTCTTCTTTGGGTATCTCCTTTTAGTTTGCACAAAAGGACATATTTGGTTGGATTTATTCCCAAATTAAGGTTTATAAGATGAAAGGAGGGAATTTGGGAGGATAATTGGACATATTTTGGCTGAACCAAATAGGTTTTGATGTGTGAGGAGAGGAGAAAGTGAGGTGTCCTCTTATAAGAGAGCAGAAGGGCACTTTTGGAAATTCTCAAAAGACTAATTTGGTAAGAAACCAGATCTTCATTTTAGGTATGGATTTTGTTTTCAAGTTGTTTTTGAGAAAAAAGAAAAAAAATAGGATTTTATAAGTACATGTTGTGTAATTTTGTGTACACACTGTGTACCTAGCATGCCGCGTACAACCATGTTTACCCATGTAACAGTTGAATACATGACTGTGTGGTGACCTTGTAGACCCAGTTAATTCAGGGGCCGATTATGGCTACTATACAGTGTGTAGTTTTAAAGAACATGTCTTGTAGTTTTTATTTTATTTTATATATCGGAAGGGGGTCACGTCTCATATCCGGAACCAACTTTTTCTGGCTCTATTTTGTACAAGAGTGCTACAAAACGACTAACGAACTCCGAACTCTTTCTGATTCTCCATCCGAGCTCCGATTGAGACACTATTGGGTGTGTTGGAATCCCACCGGTGTGTTCTCAAAACCCTTGGAGCCTTTCTTTATGATTCCTCCTCTCTTGTAAATTATTCAAGGTTGGTTTTTTTCACCATTTTGTAGATCTACGCTGATCTAGGCCAATTCAAGGGACAATGTTCAAGTATATTAATCATAAGACATCGAGGTAGGTGTTTTGTGCCTTTAGTTGTTTGTCTTCAGATTATATATGCTAAAAGTGCTGCATGACCATGTTTTGGGTATTGCTTGACTTGTAATTAAATCCTATTATTTACTTGATATGGTTTGACTAATTGAATAAGGGTTGTTACTTATTCATAAGGGACGTTACATGGGTGCATTTAACTTGATTGATTGTTTATGGCCATTTGGTCTAGGTTTCCTTTGAGGCATATGTTTTTTTTCATGGATCATTTGATTAGAGTGGAGTTTGATTTGATATAATATGAAATGCCTGTGATATTCATTGTAAATGGTTAGCCTTGTAGTATATTTAGATTATATGAGCTTCTTTTTTATGATAAGTGGGCTATTATTTTTCTAATAGACCATGAGAACATTATACCAGGAAGACTGAGGGAACATCTAGATTATTTTTCCAATGGATCGTGAGGGCCTTGGTGTAGATATTTGACCAAAGGGGTTAGACCTTAAGAGATTTCCCAGAGGGTCATTATTTAAATAAATTGATGATATGTTGAAACAAAGGGGTTATACCATGATATATTTCCTAGAGGGACTTTATTTAAATTAATTTATGCTATTAGAGAAAAGTGGTTAGACCGTGAGAGCTCTCCTAGAGGTCCGTTGTGATCAAATGAATGAATGTGATGTGTTTGCCAATCCAAAGCACAAGCTTGGATTCAGTCTTACTTGATTTCTTTGATAGTCTTCTAAGACATCTATTTTGTTACTTTACATGGGGGTCATAGATCTTAGTCTAGATCCCAAGGTTACATGATTCAATGGGTGAATAATAAATGTTAAATCTATATAATTGAAAACTATAGGATTGTTTACTTTTGAGTAATTCCTATTTTATTTCTTCACTTTTCATATTACCTACTATATATATTCCCAAATATATAGGCATAAATATTTTAGGGTTTTTTATTGGGATTTGTCTCACACCCTGTTTGGGTCATGTTTTTGGACCCAATAAGATTATATGATTGCAGGTATAGATAAGAGAAAGTGACCCTCTTAATCTGGTACTTGACTTCTGTTTGAGCTAGAGAGCATGGGACAATGATGAGACTTGCAATGCTGCTGGAGTTTACTGTTTGTTTAATACTTTGGTTTCTATATTTATTTCCAGCATTGTGACTTGTTTGGATTATTTCTTAGATAAATATTCCATGCATTATATATATATATATTGTGGATTCTTTTGGATTTACTTTCATTCTTCAGCTTTTTTACTTTTTTGGTATTACGGCTTCCACTTTTGTTTTATATTTAGACTCTACTATGTACTCTTCCAATGAAAGAATAGTTTCCCCAATGTCTTACCTTATCCCTCACTACTAGTCAGCAACCTCTAGCATTTTGGGAAATGTGCTTGAGGTTATGTGACCAACCAGGTTCGGGGCACATTTGGGTGGCACCCCGAATCCGGGATGTTACAAAGTGGTATCAGAGGAAAATTTTCCCTACCTTGTCTTACTATTTGGGGATATTAGAAAGGGATAGGAAGAAAGTGGAGTTTGGTAATTATTTGTGCCTAAGAGTAGATACCTCTTGTACAAGGAAAATCCAAGTTACCTTGAATATTTCAATTTTTTTGGTTTTTTAATTATTATAGTTGATTTGATTTCATTGTTGGGTGATACACATGTATTTTTCTGTTATCATTAATATTATTTGCGGTTTTATTCTTTTTCAACTTGATGAGATGAGGGTATTCCATATCATGCATCATATAGTCATTGCGTAGAAATCACATGACATGCGTTCTTTCCATGCCATTTAGAGAGAATTATTGATTACATGTTGCTGTGATAGATGTTGTTATAGATATGTATGCTATTGTGATAGATACCATGATAGAAATAACTACTACTTTGATAGGGTATTGGTATATGTAAAGTTTAATTTCTATGAACCCAAAGCTTTGGTCCCTGAGGTGTTATGGACCCTCGCGGATCGAAATTTGGTGGATCATGTTTGGAATTTTATTGAATTATATTAAGATATGATATGAATGAGGATGTCCAACTTTTATTCGTAGGGATTATGGGCTCTCACGGATTAGAACTTGGCATGCGTTGGCCAAAGTTTAAGATTTTTTGGTTCTGAATAATTTTTAGAGACTTACTGTCTGGAAAATCCATAAAACACACCGCGTGATGTTATAAACACATGCCATGTGTTCTTATGTTCTAGAAGAAATGGATTTTCATAAGTACATACCATGTACCATATTTATACACCGTGTAGTTTTTTACCATGTGATTGACTGTGTGAGCAAAGACATATGGTTGGTAAAATTTTGGTAGAACACACTGTGTATTAAGAGTACCTATCGTGCTGTAGTTGACTGTGTATCTGGCCGTGTGACTAAAGATATGGGTGAATATAATTTTTGTTGTACACACTGTGTCAAGAGTGTGTACGCCGTGTAGTTTTACACCAGTAAAACCGTGTAGTTATAGCCATGTAGAAGTACTTAGGATGGACGAAAAATTCAAGTACACATCATGTGTCAGGAGGAACACATCATGTGTATGGGGTATTACGGGACCAGGTAGACAGGGGTACATGCCCATGTTAAGGCTTAAGGGAACATGCCGTGTAGTGTTTCTACATTCCATGTAACCATATTTTTAAAAACATGAATGCTTTCCTTCACCAGTTCTCTTCCTTCAATCCTGAGTTTCAGTTTTCATTAATATTATACCAAGGTGTGTGCTTGAACTTGCATAGTCATGAAAATAAGATATCCTCCAGTTGTACGCCAGGTACTGGGTGATGATCAGACACTGGGAATTGTAGATCAAGGAAAACCATCTGATCCTCCCATCATGCCCGTCTTGGATCCAACTGTTATACCGGACATGGGTGATGATGCATATTTCCATGAAGGCTTTATGAGGATGATGAAAACTTTTCAGGGAGCACCACATCCTACCCCAAATAGGGAAGAGTTGACACGGGTGTTCCAGCAGCAGAATCCTCCCACTTTTTCAGAGGATAGAGGACCACTGGCTGTAGAGTCATGGTTGGAGGCCATACTTACTATCTTTGAGAATTCTAGAAACACCTCCTAAGAGGATGGTGAAGATCGTGACTTACATGATACGTGATTCCACCAAGAGATGGTGAGATATTGTTTCATAGGTTGTACAGCATCGGGATATGACCTGGGAAGAGTTTAATAGGACCTATAATGATTACTTCTATTCCAAGACATAGAGGGCCGACCAAACCTGGGAGTTCATGCATTTGGAGTAGAGTGCTCTTTCAGTGATGGATTACTCTTCTCGGTTTATTGAGCTTCAATGCTTCACACCTATTTTGGGGGGTAATGAGTTATAACCGGCTAGGCAATTTGAGGATGGTCTTATGTAGGACATCCGATTATAGGTGAATATTTTCAGGTTGACATTTGTGGCTACTATAGTAAACCGTGCCCTAATTTCCAAGAATAGTATGATGGAGTTTGGAGTTGTGAGCTATGGTGGTTCAACATTCAGGGCTGGTACTCCTTCGAATGATAGAAGGAAGTGGCACAAGGAGCTTCTGTGTGGTGATTCTAGTAATAGGGATGTATCTTCAGGTAGTCAGGTGAGGTGCTACTAGTGCGATAAGTGGGAACATGAGACCACAGTGCCTGAGAGACCCAGTTGAGTGCTAATCTTGCAAAAAGACCAGTCATCTTTAGTGTTTTTACAGGATGTTATCACCCGCATCTAGTGAGAGGGGACCTATTATAACTCCACATACAGGAGAAGGGACACCAGTTCCTCATCAGTCAGAGAACTGGAATTCTCCAGTCCATTTAGGCTGAGGGGGTGTTCATGTTTTTAGTATCTAGATGATAGATTTCTAGTGAAATTAGGGTAGATCAACTCAGGGTATTCAGACAAGGTTGAAAGGATACCATACAGGTCAGACTTTTGCGATGGAGAAGACCCAACAAGTGGAGGATCCCAAACCCTCTACAGTTAGAGGTACGATTCTATTTGCCTCATTTTTATCTTATTTTCTTTTTAATATTGGGGATTCCCATATTTTTATATTTGTTTCTGTTTTGGAGATCATTGGGCTCTCTGTCTTTAGATATGATGATGTTATGACACTAGACACTATTGGGGATTAGGATGGCTAGTGTATGTCAGTGCAAGAAGTACCCTATTTAGATTTTTGGGTGTCACTTCTTATGGGAACTCTATGTCTTAGAGTAGATAGGCTTTGATTTCATTCTCAAAATGGACTAGTTGGTCTCCTTTCAAGACTTTGTTAACAGCTATTGCCGTAGGGTGAGTTTCACTTAATGAGAGGGTATATCCTTTCTACACAAAGAAAAATGGGATGTCCAGGTGATTAGAGTGGGACCCGAGCTTCATGGGTTGGGAGGAATTATAGACCTGATTTCTAGTTTATATCTGGATGACTAGGGGACTTCACAGATATAATTTACTCCAGTGGTGGATCATTTCAGAGATGCCTTTCCTGATGACTTTCCAGGTTTACCTCCAAAGTGAGAGGTAAATTTCTCTATTGTCCTTATTCCAGGAGCGACACCGATGTCCATTCTTCCTTTTAGGATGGCTACACTAGAGTTACAAGAGATCAAGAGGTATTTAGATGAGTTACATGAAAAGAGTTTCATTATACCCAATACTTCTCCTTGGGGTTTTCTTGTTCTTTTTGTGAAGAAGGAAGAAGGTACCCTCATAATTTTTTTGGATTATCAGAAGTTAAACCAGTTGAAGATGAAGAACTAATATCTCTTATCGTGAATTAATGATCTCTTTGATTTTCTTTGAGGATACTAGGTTTTCTCAAATATTTACATGAGATCTAGTTATTATCAATTGCACGTTAGACCATCAGATATACCTCTTACAACATTTAAGAGTATGTATGATCTATACAAATATTTGGTTATGCTGTTCTGTCTCATGAACACATTGAAAATTTTCATGGTACTGATGAACTGAGTGTTCCATCCTTGGATTATTTTGTGGTAGTCTTTGTGGATGATATCTTTGTGTACTATCACACTCGACACAACAATTCCATCCATATTGAGATCATATTGAGTACACCGAAAGAGAATCCGTTATATGGTAAGATCTCAAAGTGACACTTTTGGATGGACTAGATTCATTTCTTGGGTGATGTAATCTCAAAGATATGAGTATCAGTAGACCCAAAGAAGGTGAGAGTGGCAGTTTCCTAGGAGTTACTGAAGAACATCTTCATGGTATAGAGTTTTCTGGGGATGGGTAGTTACTACAAATGCTTTATTCAGGAATTTTCATGCTTATAGTGCCACTGACAGGCCTGAATAAGAAGGGTGATAAGTACTTGTGAAAAAATTCATGTGATTTAGACTTTTATAAGATGAAAGGGAGATTGAATTCAGCACTGATACTAAATTCCCCAAAACCGGGAAAGAGTTACACTGTTTACAATGACACATTAGGTATTAGGATGGGATCATTGCTTATATTGGGGGAAAGAGTCATTCTGTTTGGGTCTCTGTAACATCCTGGTTTCGGAAGCCACCCAAAGGAGCCCAGTACTTGGTTGGTCACATGGCCTCAAGCACATTTCCTCAAACACTAGAGGCTGCTAACTAGCAGCGAGGGCCTTGGATGTGATAATGGGGAAACAATTCCCTCATTGGAAAAGTACACAACAGAAGTAAACAAAACATGCAATAGTGGAAGCAGTAGATATCCAACAACAATGCACAAGTAAACAGTGGAAGACTAAAACAATAATTGATTGGAGCACATATGTATATATGAAATGATGCATGATACATATCTAGGAAAATAGCCAAACAGGTCAAAATGCTGAAAATACAAACAGTACCAAAACAAGTACAAATGAAAAGATAAACATCTCCACAGCATCGCAAGCCTAAGCTTGGTCCCATGCTCTATTTCTCTAAGGAAATCAAGTAGCAGAAGTTGAAGGGTACTTTCCCTTGTATATAACTCCAACAACATAGTCTATTTGGGCCCAAAATCATGACCCAAATAGGGCGTGAGACTAAATCCTAGTAGGCAACCACCCGAAGATTTGTGCCTAACAGTCAGTGAGCATATAGCAGGTAATAGTACAATAAGCATTAAACAGTAATAGTAAACAACATGCAGTAATCAGAAAATAGTAACAGGATGATATACCACAGTAATCAAACCACAAAACAATAAGCAGCAGTGAAACAAACAACTAACCACAACAGGAACCCCTCTGGGAAGTACTCACAACCAACCCCTCTAGTCCTATCCAAGAAGTTCCAACCACCCTTTGGGTAGTGCACTCAGCCTAACCCCTATGGTTTGGTCATACAAAATTATAAGACTCTCTGGGGAAGCTCGCTCGGTCAATTCCCCCTATAGTCTAGGGTGGTCAGGGACTCTCTGAGGAAGATCACGCGGTCTAACCCTCTTATCGCCCCAGGGTCTAGAAAATCTCTGAGAAAGCTCACTTGGTCAATTACTCCTATAGTCTAAGGTCTATCATAGAATCTCTGAGGAATCTCACTCGATCAATTCCTCCTCTAGCCTGAAATGGTTTAATGAAAATTCAAACAAGTAAATACTCTATGAGGAATCTCACTCGGTTTACCCTCCTGTAGTCTACAATATCCATGACTCTCTGGGAAGATCACTCAATCTATCCCCTATAGTCTATAATAATCAAGACTCTCTGAGGAAGCTCACTCGGTCTACCCTCCTGTAGTCTATAATATCCAGGACTCTCTAGGAAGCTCACTCGGTCTATCCCTTAAAGTCTATAGCACCAGGTTCTCGCAGTACCGTGCCAGTCAGTGCATAATAATTATATAAGGCCAAAGTACACCTATAGAGCTATTGGATAAACATTCTATAGAACAACAAGCATGTCAAGAATATCATTCCATCCTACGGTCACAAGGCATGGAAAACCGGTATAATGGACAAAGGCTAACAGAACCCAAAGGTCATAACAAGAAAAAGGAATGAAAAAAAAAATCCAACCATAGAAATTATCCTCAAACATGACCAAATTACCTCTACATAAGCATACAAGAAAGGTAGGAAAACAACAGGGTGAAAATGGTAAACACGCAATACCCTGTTCATGGGTATTGGTGGAAATTTTCACATAAAACTCAAATAATTCGAAAGGTAAGGTAAAATACAACTACCTTAGTGCTAGGAGATCAATATACTTGAACCACGAGGCTTGAATCTCCTTAGAACAACATAGATCTAAAAAACTGAAAAAAATGTTTAACTCGCTAAATCTCGAGAAAGAGGGAAAATCATGTGATGAAACTCAAGAAGAAGGAAGAGATCAACGCTGCGATTCCAACGCAATCGACGATGGTCAATTTGGAAAACAGATAGAGCCTCGGGGGTTCGAAGGATATTCATGACCATACGGACGCTCCTGGTCGAAGAACCTGAAGAAGAAGGCATTTCTATCCATCAGACACGACCCCAATCCATTTAATGAAAAAAAAAGAAAATACACGGTGTGTACTTTTAAAGTTCACAGTGTGTACTTGGCTTTTCCATACTCCACTTTAAGTAGCTTCCACATCACCCCTACACACCACGTGTGTGGCCCGGACACGGCCAACACACAGCCTAGCGCGACAACAAACTACATGGCGTGTACTCTGAAAATTTCCAGATTTTCCTCTTTTTCTAAAAAACGTCCATAAAATGAAAAAAATACCTGAAATGAAGATCCAGGTTCTTACAAACTTCCTCCCTAAAATAAATTCATCCCTGAATTTCCCTAGCGAGGCTTAGAAGAAGAAACCCTAATCAGCTCCAGCCACTGCAATCGTACATCGGCCTCTCTCTCCCAAGTCTCGTCCTATAGTCACCTGTGCTGCCATAAAACCCGTACCAAAGGAACATACCAGCCACTGAGAACCTTCGTACTGTGATCGACAATCCAGATAGGATTCTCCTCGAATGACGCATCTGCTTCGTGCTCAACCTCCTCGGGTTGAAATACATCAGACGTGTTTGAAAAGTAACGTCGGAGATGAGAGACGTGGAAGACTTCGTGCATAGCCCAGTACCTCTTAGGCAACTGCAATTGATAGGCAACCGTACCAACTCTCTCCAAAACCTCAAAAAGACCGACGTACCGTGGTGAAATCTTACCCTATCTCCGAATCCTCTTGTGTCCCAACCTTGGTACGACCTGCAAGAAAACCTGATCCCCGACCACAAACTCCAGAGGTCATCTCCACTGATGAGCATAATATTTCGGTCAAGATTACACTGTATCCATCCTCTTCCGAATCAATTCTATCTACTTTGAGGTCTCCTGAACAAGATGAGGTCCCAGCAAAGCTGCCTCTCCTGCCTCCAGCCAGCATAAAGGTGATCGGCATGGTCTACCGTACAAAGCCTCGTAAGGTGACATCTGAATAGTCACCTGAAAACTATTGTTATAGGCAAACTCCACAAGAGAAACATTCTTCTCCCAAGAACTGCCAAAGTCTAGAATGCAAGCTAGGAGCATATCCTCAAGCACCTGGATCGGACGCTCAGACTGGCCATCTGTCTGGAGATGGTATGATGTACTCAAAATTACCTGTGTACCCAAAGCCTTCTAAAGCCCCTACCAGAACTGAGAAGTAAACCACACATCCCTATCTGAAAAAATGGAGTGTGGAACTCCATGGAAACGTACAATCTCTCGGATGTACAACCGTCCCATCTTATCAACACTGAAGGTCTCTTTGATTGGTAAGAAATGAACAACCTTCGTATGTCTATCGATGACTACCCAAACAACATCATTCTCTCGAGGTGACCTCAGCAACCCGGTCATGAAGTCCATCATGACATCGTTCCATTTCCACTCGGAAATGGGTAATTGTTGTAGAAGACCTTCCGATCACTGATTCTCTGCTTTCACCTGCTGACAAGTAGAACATCTCATAACGAAACCAGCAACATCTCTCTTCATACCTGGCCACCAGTACTGGCAGTGTAGATCATGATACATCTTGGTGATGCCAGGATGAACTGCCCAAACAGAGGAATGAAAATCTTGCATCAGCTCCTCGCATGTGTATACTGGAACCCATAAGTGTCCTTGGAAATGCAAGATCTCATCCTTGCCCACTGTCCATCCAGGAGAAGGGTCCTCTCCTGACACACTCTCCTGCAGGAATAGGCCTTCTAAGTCTGATAGCTTCCTCATCCGTACCCGATCAAGAAGTGTAGAAGTAACAACTACAGAAGATAGGAAAGTCTATCCCTATCTGTCCTTCACCTCCAAATGCATCTCATAGAATAGAGCCATAAGCTACTACTCACTGTTGGTCTCCTGAAATTCCTGTATCTGAGTTCTTTTACTCAGTGCATCAGCGACTGCATTGGCCTTCCCCGGCATATAGGCAAGCTCAATGTCGAAGGACTGAAGATACTCGACCCACCTGCGCTATCTCAGATTCAGGTCCCGCTGAGTGAAGATGTATTTGATACTCTTGTTGTCAGTAAAAACCACAAAGTGATCTCCCAGAAGATTGTGTCTCCAACAGTGTAAGGCACGAACAACAGCTACCAACTCCAAATCGTGTGTCGGGTAGTTCCTCTCATGTGGCCTCAACTACCTAGACCTGTATGCAACAACTCCGTCTCCCTACATAAGAACAACTCCAAATCCGATACTAGATGCATCACAATAAACGGTGTAGCTCTTGCCCAGATCTGGCAAGACTAGTATCAGTGCTGACGTCAACCTCCCTTTTAGATCCTGAAAGGCTGACTCACAAGAATCTGACCATAAGAACTTCTCCCCTTTCTTGGTCAGACCTGTCAATGGTGCTGCAAGGCATGAAAAGTCTTGTATGAAACACATATAGTATCCAGACAGCCCTAGAAAACTCCGCACCTCAAAGACGTTATTCGGCTGCCCCCAGGAAACTACAGCTCTCACCTTCTCTGGGTCTATTGATACTCCTGTCTCTGAGATGACATGACCCAATAAGTGATTCTGGTCCATCCAAAAGTGGTACTTCAAGATTTTATCATAAATATGATACTCCCTCAGTTTAATCAGAACGATCTCAATATGTGTGGCATGGTTGTGTCGAGTGTGAGAGTACACCAAGATATCGTCCACAAAGACCACGATGAAGGAATCCAATTATGGATGTAACACTCAGTTCATTAGTGCCATGAAAACAGCTGACATGTTTGTGAGACCGAACAACATAACCATATACTCATATAGACCATACCCCCTTCTGAATGCTGTCAGAGGTATATCAGATAGTCTAACGCGCAACTGATGATAGATGGATCTCAAGTCAATCTTCGAGAACACTCCGGCTCCTCGAAGCTGATCAAAGAGGTCATCGATCCTCAGCAAGGGATATCGGTTCTTAACTGTCAACTGGTTCAACTTTCAATAATTCACACAAAGCTGAAGGGTACCGTCTGCCTTCTTTGCAAAAAGGACAGGCGAACCCCAAGGAGAAGTACTGGGTCAGATGAAACCCTTTGCCTACAACTCCTCCAACTGCTTTTTGAGCTCCTGCAACTCAGGTGTAGCCATCCTATAAGGAGGAATGGACACCAGTTCCACTCCTAGAACAAGATCAATAGAATAGTCTACCTCACGCTCTGAAGGAAAACTTGAAAATTCCTCTGGAAAGACATCCCTAAAATGATCCACCACTGGAGGAAAGTCTAACTATGAAGTCCCCTGGTCATCCAGATAAAGACTGGGAATCTGGGTTGTAACTTCTCCTAGACCATGATGCTCTGGTCTAGATCTACCCGCCTAGACATCCCACTCGCCTCTATAGAGAAAAGATCCTCCCTATGGTGATACGAAACTCACCATGCAGTGATAGCAATCAACAACTGCCTGGAAGGTAACTAACCAGTCCATACCGAGAATGACATCATAGACTGTCATCTATAGGACATAGAGGTCCCATAAGAAGTGACACCTTGGAACCTCAAGAGGGCATTCTCTACACTGATGTATGCTAGACGTCCTGGTTCCCAATGGTGTATCAAGAGTCAATATGTCGGCAGACAAAAATATACAGAGCCAAAGGATCTCCACAATAGTAACATAGATAAAGCTAAGCGAAGCACCAGTATCGAAAAGATCCGAAGATAAAACTGAGGCTACTAAGATCATTCCTCGAACTGTAGAAGGTCCGAGATCCTTATCTTGATGGGTCAGCTCCATGGTGAAAGTTTGGCCTGTACCATGGCCCTGCGCCCCTAGCTGACCACTCTGAGTTGATCCACTCTGCTGTCACTGGTAACCTAGTGACTGACCACCATGACCGCGACCTCCACCTCGGCCTGAATGTCCGGAAGAACTCCAGTTCCCAAACTGGTGAGAAACAGGCGATACATCTCCTATACGCGGGGTCATAGAAGAACCCCTACCACCAGCTATAGGCGATAAGATCTGACAAAAACGCTGAAGATGGCCCATCCTTCCGTAAGACCGGCACTCCACCGGGTCTCTTTGACACTGAGGCCTAGTATGCTTGATCCTACAGTACTAGTAGCATACAACATGGATGCCCGAAGATACATTCCGCATACCCTGATCTCCTCGAGCGGACTCCCTGCGGCACTTCCTACTATCAATAGGAGGAACACTGACTCTGGATGTCGATACTCCCTGGCTCACTGCTCCAGAATCTCTCAGATTGTGCTCAATGATCAGCGCTTGGTTGGCGATCTAGGATATTGAATTCAACTTGAAGATATTCACCTGGGAACAGATCTCTTACCTAAGACCATCCTCAAAATTTCTAGCAAGGAACAACTCATCACCTACTAGAATCGGAGTGAAGCACTGCATCTCAGTGAAACGAGACGAGTACTCCATAACAGAAAGAGTACCCTGCTCGAGACCCATAAACTCCCGGGCTCGGATGGCTCTCAAGGTCTCTGGATATAAGTAATCGTATTAGATGCATCGAAACTCATCCCAAGTCATACTCTTGTGGAGCCCTGACTGTGAGATTACCTCCCACTATCTCTTGGAGGTGTCTCGGAGCATATACGAAGCCAGATTTACCCTTTTATCTGGAGGTATCTCCAGATGCTCGAAGATCGTCAGCGTGGCCTCTAGGCATGAATTTGTAGCTTGGGGTCCTCCATCCCCTGAGAAAGTATGAGGATGATGCTACTGGAAAACCCGCGTCAACTCAGCCATCGACGGGGCAGGAGGTGGCGCTCCCTGAATGGTCTACATCATCCTCAGGAAGTCCTCCCTGAACTGTGCATTGGCTCTTACAACAGGTATAATTACCGGTTCCAAGATTGGAACAGCCGTAGGATCTACAGGAGGTCCCTGATGGGTCATATCTGGTGTCTGTTCACCATCTGGTAGCTGACGTACGACTGGAGGATGTCTCTGAGGCATAGCCCTGAAAGATCAAAAGCACACCATAGATCAGGACTATCAAGGACAGAGAACACAAGAGTACAAAACGGGAACAGGAGGAAAAACACTCAAGTTTCACTAAACATGACTACACAACATGTATA
The DNA here is from genome assembly GCA_963277665.1 of Viscum album. Classification (NCBI taxonomy): domain Eukaryota; kingdom Viridiplantae; phylum Streptophyta; class Magnoliopsida; order Santalales; family Viscaceae; genus Viscum; species Viscum album. Next base: position 1,738,501,263 of record OY728156.1, read on the forward strand.
AAACTACACAACATACTCCTTAAGGCCATTCACATGGGCATGTACTTCTACCACCTTTGGTCGTGTAACACCCCAGACTACACGACGTGTTGCCCCCACACACGGTGTGTACTTTATCTCCATTCCCCTTCTCGAGAATCTTTACACATCTAACTCACACGGTCCTCTTAACCCTATACTACATGGAGTGTTCACTAAAGATATGACATGTACTAGACAAGGTTTCAGCGACCCGTGTTGTTAGTTACATGGCCGGCTACACGGCTAACCCTTACACAACATGTTCCGAACAAACATGGCGTGTATAGGAGAGATAACACCATAATGTGTTGTTCGTGACACAGATAGGTACCTAAATCAAGACTACACGGTGTGTTCGTACCCAACACGGCGTGTACTACATGAGCTTCCCTGACCCGTGTTGTTAGTGACATGGTCAGGTACACGACTCACTATCACACGACGTGTAATGACTATACACAACATGTTTTAGAAAAATTTTTCACCACCTTGTGTTTTTGCTCACACAGTCAGTGACACGGTTTAAAAATACACGGTGTGTAGTCAAGTACACGCCATGTATTCTGGTTTTTTCTGGGTAATAGCTCTGATTCTGCATCGAAGCATAGAAAAAACTAAAAAACAAACATGAAGGTGCCAAATTCGATCCGTGAGGGCCCATACTCCCCACAAACCAAATCTTGGCATCTACAACATATCATATACAAAGGAAACACGTCAACCAGACAATGATCCACCAAATTATGGTTCATGAGAGCCCATAACACCTCAAGAACCAAAGTTTGGCATCCATTTAAGCAAAGTACTATACGAACAGATTCTTTATCAAACTGCAGGGATTCTATCAAAGAATCTATCAAAATAGCATGCATAATATACACAACGTCTATCATAACAACATGAAATCTCTAATACATCCTATACGGCATGGCAAGAATGCATGGCATGTGATTTCTAACAAGTGCCTAGATGATGCATGAGTTGGCATACCCACATATCATCAGGTTGTGATAGAAATAGAACCACACTAGAAAAAAATAACAACACAAGGCATGTGAATCATGCTAGGTGAAATCATATCAACCGTAAAATCTCAAACCAGAAAACTGCAATAATGAGGTAGATTGGCTTTTCCCTGTACACGAGTTAGGTACTCCCAGGAACAACTTATTACCAAGTACCGAATCCATCCTATCCCTGGCTAAAGGCTCCAAACAGTAAATAAAGAGAAAATAATCCATCTGATACCACTTTGTAATGTCCCGGTTTCGGAAGCCACCTAGTGGCGCCCCGTACCCGGTTGGTCAGATGGCCTCAAGCACATTTCCCCAAATACCAAAGGCTACTGACTAGCAGTGAGGGCCTTGGGTGTGATAATGGAGAAACTATGCCCTTATTGGCAGAGTACACAGTGGAAGTAAACAAAACATGCAATAGCGGAAGCAGTAGACATCTAACAACAATGAACAAGTAAACATAAGAAGAATAAAACAATAAAACACTGACGCACATATGTATATATGAAACGATGCATGATACATATCTAGGAAAATATCCAAATAGGTCATAATGCTGGAAATACAAATAGTACCAAAACAAGTACAAAAGAAAAGATAAACAACTCCTCAGCATCGCAAGCCTAAGCTAGGTCCCATGCTCTCCTGCTCTAAGGCCATCAAGTACCAGAAGTTGAAGGGTGCTTTCCCTTGTCTATACCTGCAACAACATAGTTTGTTTGGGCCCAAAATCATGACCCAAATATGGCGTGAGACTAAATCCCAATAGGCAACCACCCAAAGATATGTGTCTAACAGTCAGTGAACATATGGAAAGTAATAGTACAATAAGCAGTAAACAGTAATAGTAAACAACAAGCAGTAATCAGCAAATAGTAACATGATGATATACCACAGTAACCAAACCACAGAATAACAAGCAGAAATGAAGCAAACAACTAACCACGATAGGAACCTCCCTGGGAAGTACTCACAGCCAACCCCTCTAGTCCTATCCAAGAAGTACCAACAACCCTCTAAGTAGTGCACTCAGTCTAACCCCACTGGTTTGGTCATACAAAATTATAAGACTCTCTGGGGAAGCTCGCTCGGTCAATTCCACTTATAGTCTAGGGTAGTCCAGGACTCTCTGAGGAATATCATGCGGTCTAACCCTCTTATAGCCCCAGGGTTTAGAAACTCTCTGAGGAAGCTCACTCAGTCAATTCCTACTATAGTCTCAGGTCTATCACAGACTCTATGAGGAAGCTCTCTTGGTCAATTCCTCCTCTAGCCTGGAATGTTTTAAGGAAGATTCAAACAAGTAAAGACCCTCTAAGGAAGCCCACTCGGTCTACCGTTATGTATTCTATAATATCCAAGACTCTCTTGGAAGCTCACTCAATCTATCCCCTATAGTCTATAATAACCAAGAATCTATGAGGAAGCTCACTCGGTCAACCCTTCTGTAGTATATAATATCCTAGACTCTCTGGGAAGCTCACTCAGTCTATCCCTTAAAGTCTATAGCACCAGGTTCTCGCATTCCTGTACCAATCAATGCATAATAATACTATAAGGAAAAAGTATACCTATAGAGCTACTTGGCTAACCATTCTACAGAACAACAAGCATGTCAAGAATATCATTCCATCCTACAGCCACAAGGCATGGAAAACTAGTATAACGACTAAAGGGTAACAGAACCCAAAGGTTATAACAAGTACAAGGCATGGGAAAAACATCCAAGCATATAACTTATCCTCAAACATGACAAAATTACTTCTACATAAGCATACATCAAGAAAGAAAACAACAGGGGAAAAACGGTAAACACGCAATACCCCGTTCACGGGTATTGGTGGAAATTTGAACATAAAACTCAAATACTTTGAAAGGTAAGGCACAAAACACCTACCTTGGTGCTAGGAGATCAATATACTTGAACCACGAGGCTTGATTCTCCTTAGAACATCGTAGATCTATGAAAACGCACAAAACGTTCAACCCGCAATATCTTGAGAAAGAGGGAAAATCATAGAATGAAACTTAAGAAGAAGGAAGACCTCACCACTATGGTTCCAACGAAATCTATGGTGATCGATTCGGAAAACAGAAGGAGGCTCAGGGGCTCAAAGGATATTCACGGCTGTAGGGACGCTTCTGATCGAAGAATTTGAAGAGGAAGGCGTTTCTGTCTATCAAACACGACCCCAATCCTTTTAATGAGAAAAAATAAAATACACGATGTGTAATTTTAAAGTACACGGTGTGTAATTGTATTTTCCATACTCCGCCTTAAGCGGCTTCCACATCTCCCCTACACACTGTGTGTGTGGCCCAGACACGGCCAACACACGACCTAGCACAACAACAGAGTACACGGTGTGTACATATAAAGTACACGACATGTACTCTAAAAATTTCCAGATTTTCCTCTTTTTCTCAAAAAAGACCAGAAAAGGAAAAACAAACCTGAAATGAAGATCCGGGTCCTTACAGTCTTAGTATTTGAGGCCACATGAGAGGAACTACCCTACACACAATCTCAAGTTATTCATGGTTGTTCATGATTTATTCTATTAAAGACATTACTTACTGGGAGAGAGTTTTGTGGTGTACACAGACCAAAAAAGTCTCAAATACATCTTTACTCATCATGATTTAAATTTAAGATAGTGAAGGTGGGTCGAGTACCTTCCGTCTTTTGACTTTGAGCTTGCCTACACGACTGTGAAAGGAAACAAAGTGGATGATACATTATGTATGATGACTAAGAAGCAGGAAGTTTAAGAGTCCAGTAGTGAGTGGAAGCTTATGGATATGTTCTATGAAATGTATTTGGAGGTGCATGAAAAATAGTGGTAGACATTTCTTTATTCTATAGCCATTACCTCTACTCTACTAGATCGAGTGCGAATGAGGTAGCTATCAAATTCTGAGGGCCTAGTCTTACGGGAGAGTGTGTCAGGTGAGGACCCCACTCCGGGGTGTACTGTAGGTGGGGATGAGGTTTTTCATTTTCATGTGCGTGTATGGGTGTCAGCTGACATACATGAGGAGCTGTTGCGAGATTTTCATTCCCCAGTATGGGTATTTCATCCTAGTGTCACCAAGATGTATCAATATTTACATCGTCAGTATTGGTTTCCTAGAATGAAAAGGGATATATCTAGTTTTGTTATGAGACGTTCTACCTGTTAGCAGGTGAAGAAGGAGCATCAGTGACTGACAGGGCTATTAAAATAGTTACCCATTCCCAAGTGGAAGTGGAATGATGTCATGGTGGATTTCGTGATGGGTTTACTGAGGTTGCCTCAAATAAATGATGTTGTGTGGGTTGTTGTTGATAGACTCGTGAAGGTTGCACATTTCCTACCGATAAAGGAAACCTTTAGTGTTGATGATCTTGGAATGTTGTAAATCCAAGATATAGTATGTTTTCAGGGGGTTCCGTACTCTATCATTTCAGATAGGGACACCCAGTTTACTTCTCATGTCTAGTAGGGACTATAGAGGGATTTGGATACATAAGTACTTTTGAGTACATCCTTCCATACCTAGACAGATGGCTAGTACAAACGAATGATTCAGATTTTAGAGGACATGTTTCAATCATGCGTCCGGGATTTTTGGGGGATCTTGGGAGATACACATGCCCCCAATGGAATTTTCCTACAATAATAGTTTTTAGGAAACAATTTAGATGGAACCTTATAAGGCTTTATATAGTAGGCCATTCCGATAAACCCTATATTGGCTAGAGATCGGAGAGGTAGCTATACTGGGACCTCATTTTGTTCAAGAGACCACTGAGTAGGTGGAGTTGATTTGGAAGAGGATGGATACTGTACACTCTCACCAGATACCTTATGCTGGTCAACGAAGATGACCTATGGAGTTCGAGGTCGGAGATCAGGTTTTTCTACATGTCACACCGAGGTTAGGACATAGAAGAATTATGAAACAGGGGAATATTTCACCGAGATACGTTGGGATTTTTGAGGTTTTGGAGAGAGTTGGGCCGGTTTCTAATCGGTTTATGTTACCTCAGAGGTACCAGAATATGCACGAGATCTTTCATGTTTCTCAGCTACAATGTTACTTTTTAGACCCGTCTCATGTTTTCAACCCAGTGAGGTTTATTTTGAGGTGGATGCATCCTTTAAGGATCACCCTATTCTAATTGTAGATCGCAACATGAAGATTCTATATGGCCGGTATGTTCCTCTGGTTCGGGTGCTATGGGAGCATGAGCGAGTGCAGGATGAGACTTGGGAGAGGGAGGTCAATGTGGGATCACAGTGGAAAGAGTTGTTCATAGATACTTCTTCACCACCCTTGTAAGAAAAATTCAGGGATGAATTGATTTAAGGGGGGAATTTTGTAAGAACCCAGATCATTATTTTAGGTATGGATCTTGTTTTCGGGTTGTTTTGAGGAAAAAGGAAGAAAAGAGGAGTCTCTAAGTACACACTGTGTACTTATGTGTACACGCCATGTATATAGCATGTTACGTACAACTATGTTTTCCTCTATAAAGGCTGAATACATGACTGTGTGGTGACCTGGAAGACCCACTTATGTCGGGGGTTCGTTAAGTCTACAACACATCAAATAGTTTTAATGAAAACACTATGTAGTTTTTATTTTATTTGATATATTAGAGGGGGGTCATGTCTCATATTTGAAAACATCTTCTTCTATCTATGTTTTGTATAGGAGTGTTGTGGAACAACCGACGAACTCTGAACCCCTCCCGATTCTCTATCTAAGATCTGATTGAGACACTATTGGGTGCGTTGGAATCCCACCGATGAGTTCTCAAAACCCCTAGTGCCTTTATTCCTGATTCCTCCTCTCTTGTGAGTTATTCAAGGTTGGGATTTTTAACCATTTTTTAGATCTACGATGATCTAGGCTGATTCAAGGACCAATGTTCAAGTATATCGATCATATGACATAGAGGTATGTGGTTTGTACATTTCATTATTTGTCTTTGGATGATATATGCTAAAAGTTCCACATGCCCACGTTTTGGGTATTGCTTGACTTGGAATTAAACCCTGTTACTTACCTTCTATGGTTTTACTAATTTAATAAGGGATGTTGCTTATGTGTAAGGTTAAATAACTTGTCTAAGGGACACTCCATGGGTTTGTTTCATTTGATTGATTGTTTATGGCCATTTGGTCTAGGTTTCCTATGATGCATACCTTATTTTCCATGCATCTTTTGATTAGGATAGAGTTTTATTTGATATAAAATGAAATGAATGTGATATGCATTGTGAATGTTTATCCATGTAGTAGTTTTAGATTACATTAGATGCTTTGTTATGATAAGTGTGCTATTATTTTTACAATGGACTATGAGAGCCTTGGACAAGGAAGAATGAGGGGACTTCCAAATTATTTTTCCAATGGACCATGAGATCCTTGGACTAGGAAGACTGAGGGGAATTCCAGTTTATGTACACAGGATCATGAGAGTCTTGGTGTAGATATTTGACCAAAGGGGTTATACCATGAGAGCTTTCCCAAAGGGTTATTATTCAAATGAATTGATGCTATATTTGAAAAAATGGGTTAGACCATGAGATATTTCCCACAAGGAAATTATTTTAATTAATTGATGCTGTTAGACCAAAGGGGTTAGACCTTGAGAGCTTTTACAGAGAGTCGTTTGAATAAATGAATGATTGTGATGTGTCTGCTAAGTCAAAGAAAAATCTTGGATTCGGTCTTACACTATTGCTTATATGGTCTTATGAGATGTCTGTTTTGTTACTTTACACGGGGGACACATAGATTAGGTTATATCCAAGGGTTAAATGATTCAATTGGTTAATAATAAACATTAAATGAATGTAATTGAAAATTGTAGGATTGTTTACTTTTGAGTAATTCTTAGTTTATTACTTCATTTTCCATATTACCTACTATATATATTATCTGAAATATAGGAATAGATCTTTTGGGGGTTTCCTACTGGGATTCGTCTCACAACCTATTTGGGTCATGTTTTTGGACCCAAGAAGATTATATAATTGCATGTATAGATAAGGTCAAGTGCCCTTCTTCATCAGGTACTTGATTTTTGTTGGAGCTGGAGTGCATGGGACCAAGATGAGCCTTGCGATGCTGCTAGTGTTTACTGTTTCTTTTTTTTTACTTTGGTTTATGTATTGATTTCTAGAATTTTGAATTGTTTGGATGATTTCTTAGATACATATGCCTTGAATCACACACACACACACACATATATATATATATATATATATATTGTGCCTTCTATTGGATTTACTTTCAGTCTTCCGCTGTTTACTTTTGTGGTAGCATTGCTTCCAATTTTGTTTTATATTTAGATTCAACTGTGTACTCTTCCAATGAGAGCATATTTTCCCCAATATATTATCTTAGTCCTCACAGTTAGTTGGAATCCTCTTGAGTTTGTGGAAATTCACTTGAGGTTATGTGACCAACCGGGTTCAGGGCACATTTGTGTGGCACCCAGATCCCGGATCTTACAAATTCATAATAAAATAAATCTCAGTACAAATACCAACAAAATGATATTGATTCAAATAAAAGATATTATAATTTTATTATATAATATAATAATATATTTTAGACAAGTTTTGAATTTATTTTTAACCTTATCATTTTGACTACCCCTTAGTTAAGCCATTTTAATTTTAACTATGGTAACAAACTTTTTAATATTAATAGGATGTAATTTTTACATATAAAGTGTCATTTTGACCATAGATGGAAAATTTAAGATATTATAGATCATATATCTCCCCCTTATCCCTAGTTAATATTTTTATTATTTTTAAATAATTTAATAAAATATTATTTTCATAAAATATCATAAGTGTCAATTTGGACACTATTTATAACTTTGACTTTAGGAAAGTACATAAAATATGATAAATTAGAAAAAAAAAACTTAAAACACCCCAAACATGTTAAATTCACCCAAAAAATTCACGAATCACCTTAATTAATTAAAATTATATTTCTTTAAATATTTACAATATCATTTAACTAACTGTTTCATTAATTGACTAGTTACTACATAACAATTTTTTAATTAATTATGATAATTATATCTTTACCAAAAATTAAAAAAAAATCTATTATGTAGATAAAATTTTTATATTTCATAATAATATATATATCTAAGAATAAATTCTATTTATTTACATATTAAAAATATTATACATATTAAAAGTAAGAGAGAGATTTTGTCACCCCCTTTGAGTTTAATAATATTTAAGTCATTTTCATTATCATGTATCCATTAAATTATTTAATTTCAATACCTATGTGTTAAGTGTCAAATTATCTTCATAAAATATCTTGTTAGGAAGTGTTATAGTAGTTTTATAATATTTATTATATAATATTTACCCTCAATTACCCAATTTACCCTTAACTGTGGTATTAAAAATTAATAAAGTTACTATTCATATTGTCCAAAAATAAAATATAACTATTTAATAAATTTTAACCTTATGATTAAAAATATAAAATCCAGTTTTTATAATTCAAAACACATAAATAACTTAAATTTATTTAAAATTAATCCCATTGATGGAATGAGAAAATGAGTTTTTAAAGTGAAAACATCCAAAAGATTGATATGTTTTTTTCGGAACCATGACCATTCTATGTAGGAAATGGAGTTTGGTTTGTGTTTGTTGTTAATACTCATTGGATGTTTATAATGTTTTCTAGGAAAGTGATCATACAGCTCAAGCAAACAACAGTATTGAATGTGACTTCATTTCCCAGTGTTTTCCAAATTTTTGGGCATGAAAATCATAAAATGGAGAAAATTGTGTTTGGAAAAGGAAGTTGCGCGCGAGATTGTATGTGTTTTGGAAACTTGGGCGAAAGTCATGTTTCAAGATCAGAATGTTGAAAAACAGAGAAGGCATGAGGTGTGTGAAAAATATGGATATGTGCATGGAAAATGGATCCTGTGCGAATAGAATTGCGCGCAGAATGAAAGGTTTTGCGCAACATGGTGGGTTTTTCATACGGGGGTCAACGATGCTTATAAATAAGAGGCAACCCCGCTCATTTAGAATGACTGAAGACTTAGAGAATATCCAAGTTCTGATGTGCATAAAAGTTGTGCGAAAAGGAAGTTGCATGGAAAAGCTAAAGTTGCGTGTAAAAGATAAAGTTGTGCACAAAAGATAAAATTTGCACGTAAAGGGTGTATTTGTGTGAAAGATTTTCTGCACAAAAATAACATCTTGTTCAAAAAAGTATGATCTTGCGCACACATGGTAGGTGTTGTGCGCAATTTTTAGTTTAGGCGGAATACATGTTCTGAATATCTGGTTCAGTGGTTCAGTGCTTTCAAGTGCATCAATTTAGGAATTCGATGCAAGCAATGTCTCATGCTGAATAGAGACAAAGGATTCAATTAAAATATATTGAATTTACCTTCAAGTCAATAAAATGAGTTTGAATTATCTCAAGGTAGTGATCTAGGGGAGTCGAGGGAAGTGATCCGAGGGACATAGTGAGCTATCCATGAACCTTTGAAAATGAAGTGTGACCAAATCTTGTAATCGTCAAACTAGTAAAGCTTAGTGGATTTAGGTATGACTGACACACTGTCGGTGTATGCTCCTTGGATGTATCCCTTTATAGTGAACTGAGAAAAAGTGAAGTGTCATCTCCCTAATTTTATTTATTTGACAGATTTAACAAGTTCCTACCAACGTGGGAACAATATCCATAACTTTAAAAATAAAAAATTGACACCCTGATTCACCCCTCCCCTATCAAGGTGCCCTGGGGTCCTTCAAGTAGTATTAGAGTGAGGTTACTGGTGTTTGATCTATCTCATACCGTCATGGAGAATTTAGACAGTGTTAGGGGAGTACCCCTCTTTGATGGAATTAATTTTCAGATTTAGAAAAACAGAATGAGATATCATCTAAGAACCCTTGTAATGGAAGCCCCTTTTTCCATTGTGCAAGGGATACAAGTTACTAATCCAACATGGCTGGCTATAACTAATGCAGATAGGAAAATTCTTGATGCAGATTCTAAAGCATGGAATGCTCTCACTGTAGCCCTTTTTGATTAGATCTATCTAAAGATGATGAGTTGCACCTCAACAAAGTCCATGTGGGATAAACATGAAAATATTTATGAAGGAGATAGAAAAGTAAATGAGGTGAAACTACAAGTCCTTCACAATAGGTTTGATGATCTGAAGATGCATCTTGATAAGAATGCAAACTCATTCAATCGAATTACTAATGTTGTTGGAGCAATTTGGGGTCTAGGTGAAGAAATCAAAGACATTGATATTGTAAGGAAAATATTGAGAAGAATTCCACCCTTGTACAATGCAAAGGTGTCATCCCTTTAAGAAAGAGATATTTCTAAACTTTATCTGGATGATCGGCTGAGCTGCCTGGTGGTATATGAAATTAAAGTCAAACCATAATATCCTATAACTAGAGTGAGAAAGGAAATGGCATTCAAATCCATGAAGAAACTGAAAATTTCAAAAGATAGTAGTGGTGAAGGCGATGAATAAAAAGATTTTTTTTTCTCTCATCTAAAAGAAGTTCTAGAAGGGAAAAGGGAAATTAAAAGGGAAGTTACCTCTAGTTTTCTTTCGTTGTGGAAAAGTTTTACACATTGCCTCTTAGTGCTTAATAAAGATTTATGATGAAGATAGAAAAGATGAAAATATTGAGAAGTCTTAGAAAATGTTTTTCAAAAAGGGAGACTTCAAATATAGAAAGAAATTACCAAAGAAGAGTTTTGTTTGTGAAGAGGAAGATGACGATAGTGAATTATTTGAATAATAAGAGCCTGAATTTAAAACTGAAAACCATGCTTCCATTACAACCACTATTGAAAAATTAGAACCATCATATGATAATTGTGGAGGAAATCAGTTGAAAACTAATTCCAATCCCAATTTTCAACTTAAGGATGCTGTTAGTAAGCTTAAGATTAAATGTAATTGTTGAAATAAGTATAAATAAATTTTAGAAGAATCATCTAACTATGTTGATCAGCTCGAAGATGAAATTGAACGACTAGAAGAATTTGTGAAAGTACAGTCTAAAATCCTGGAAAGCACTGATGATGCAGTAGATCTGAAGCTGAGAATTTAATAGCTGGAAAATATCATCAATGAACCCACCTCTAGAATGGAAGAAATGTCCAAACTATTGAGGAGCTTGAAGTGGAATTGTTTTCTCTTAGGAGTAAACCTGATAGTGAATCAATTGAAAAAGAATCAAAGAAGAAAATATAGTTTGGAAGGTTCTTATATGATGAGATCTTGGAGAGAGTAAAACATGGTTCTAATGGAGTTGAAAAGATTTTTAAGGATCAAAGACTTGCTTACATGGGAAATAGTGGAATTAGTTGTGAGGCCGAATTGTCAAATGATCCAAATAAAGGTGACCAAAATAAAGGCAATATAAAATAGGGTCATGTGGAAAATGTTAGGTCGAATTGACTATGTCAATAACACAAGAGGGGGTTGAATTGTGTATTTTAAAATTATTCCTCGATTCTATGTTAAAAAAATAGTAGACACAACTTGAGATGTTTCTGTATTAGATAATATGTGACAGATAGAACAAAAAATAGGACAAATCAATTTATAGTGGTTTGGGGCACGAATATCCCCTTGTCCACTCTACCAATCACCCTCTCTGCGGGCTTGATGAATTTCACTAGTAAGGTCCTCTTATCATGAGACCATTCCACAATTGAGTAGAGGCAGTTATCACACTTACAACAAAGGCTTTATAAAACAGAGCCTTCTGGTTCTTTACAACAGAGAACCAAAATCCATAGCTTAGTGCGAGAAGATAATACTCCACCACGACTGAATACGAGCGGCCGATACTCACAATAAAAGATGTTTGTTTATAGAAAAACAAATTCAGCTCCTAGTTGCATCAGAACGCAACTGATAAACGATGGATCATTGTCTTTAGAAAATAATAAACCTTGAAGTATGTTTGAAGAGATCCAGTTGCATAGAAGATCTTTGAATCTTTAAGAACAAAAAAAAGAGTGTCGTATTCACAGAAATCAAAAGATAGATTTTTGATGAAGTTCGCGTTCCTGTGATGCTTGATCGATGTAGAATTGAAAAAAAAATTTCACAGATGATTGATTGGATTCATAAACCAGAGATTCATCTATATCATTAGATGAAAAATCAGAAGGATTTATAACGAGAAGAAACTTCAGCACAGTTTTTCAGATCCGCAAAAGATGCCTAAGAAAAAGAACAGATCAGATTAGAGATTTCATAACTCCCCTTAAGAATAGGAATGAAAATCTCCACTATAATTAGTTATTTGAATCAATCATAAAGTCATGCTGAAATAGTCATTAACAGGCTTTAAATCATCTTTATATTCCATAGAGACCATTGCATGAATCTCTGATAAATACATAAAATTCAAATTCTTAGCGTTAAAAAGTCAAACGTAAGGTTCCTTCACTAGAAGACAAAACAATAAACGTACGTTAGATCATGAACATAAGTTTGATGATCCATATGTGTTTCTTCTCAAATGTAAGGTTGATCAACCATACGTTTCTATCAAAATGTAGGGTTCAATACAAAAGTAAGGTTCATGATCCATACATTTTGTGACACAAATGTAAGGTTCATTATAAACGTAAGGTTCCTCAACCATAATTTTCTAATTTTTTTGCACGAAGGTTTCCATCCAAACGTAAGGTACATTAACCATAATTTTTTGATAACATAAGGTTTTTTCCATAAGTTACTTTTGATGATGAATAAAATGAACAATATTTTCAGCAAAACGACAAACGATGAACAGTGTTTCTAGAATACACTTAAGAGCATGTTGCACACTTTAACGAATTACTTTTGAAGAAATATGAATTATAAAGAATATAAATTCCATGAAATATAATCAAAATAAAATTATTATAATAACAAACAAGGGTATTTGTGAACATCAAAATCATCATAAAATACAGAGTATTTTTGAGACAACATATGCCTAACAATCTCCCCCTTTTTGATGATAACAAAACCCATAAACTAAAACTATAATAATAGCTAAATAATTTAGAAATTTTGTAAACATAGATAGGTGTAAATGTAGTGTCTAAATTTCTCCCCCTTTTGTGTTATAAAAAAGATAGTATAGAAATAAATTAGAAAAAAAATAATATTTGAACATATTATAAGTGAATGTTATAGTTGACTGTAATTAAATAAATAGAAATGGATTTAGAACTGTAGAAAAACATTCAAAAAATAAAATAAAATAGATATAAACATAGAACATTCATTGATCAATAAATGATTTTTTTACAAAACATTATGGAATCAAGATACAAGAACAGTAATTGTTAGAAAGGTTAAAAGATGGAAGGGATTAAGGATTGGCTGGGCTAGAATACTGTATGACTTCAAACATATCTTTCAGCTCTGCCAACTGTAATCTCAGCTTCTACATCAGACTATCTCCAAGTTGAATGATCAAAATTCTGGAGTCATTGTTAACATTCATACTCTCCATGATATTCAATTTCAAAAAATCATGAAGACTGGTCTCTTGCTTCATGAACTGATCTAGATTCTCTGAAAAGGTGTTCAACAAGGATCGAATACCAGGCTTTGGTTGAGTTATCTGGTCAACCAAATGATTTTGGTTCTCTATAAGAACTGATAGGGGCATGCTGTTGCACTGCAGATCTTCAATTCTAATATTTATATTTTCCATTACTACTGTAATGGATTGAAATCTGGGAATGAGATCTGGAGAGGTAGGTGGAGCCGATGTAGATGCAGTAGGCTGATTGACACTACTTCTCCCTGAGGCGAATTGGCTTCCCAAATACCATTTGAGATCAGAAAAGTCTGTCCTAGAAAGAGATTCAGACCTGATATTTCCAATTCCTGCCATCATTTTACTCTTGAAGGCTTCAATTTCTCTCTTGGAGACTGAGTTCTCCTCAAGATCTTGTAAGATCTTCCTTGAAGCTTCTAGATCTTGCTTCAAAGATGCATTCTCTTCTTGAATTTTTTTATAATTCATAACTACTTCATCCACATGTTGTGATAGAGAGTTATATGTATCCTTATCTACATTCATAGGCTGATTAACAACAATGAAGGGCATGAAATTATCCACTAATTTTCCAACTAAACTTTCATCTGAATAAGATTGGTTCTCCAAAACATCAGTCTGTACTTCTGAAAGTTAATCTGACTGTCACATAGTCTGATCTACTGTCTTTGTTTGACTCTCAGTCACTAACTATTGAACAATCCGTTCTGCTTGCACAGCTCTATCTTCAACAGTTTTCTCTCTCACTACTTCTGTGTGAACAATTATTTCTTGAGCTTCGGTTCCTTAAACCTTCTCAACAGGAGTGATTTACTGTGCTCCATTACCAATCAAATTCACAATTTCAATATCTCTGGATTAACTTTACACTTTCTACTCTTCCTCCATAAGTGATTCATCAAGATGAACCGAGCATGTTGCTTCTCCTGAAGCCAACTCTTGCTCTGCAGCTTGCGGATCTATCCTTATCCTGGTCTTCTGAACAAGTTGTTCCTCTTCTTCTTCTTCGGCTTCTTCTTCTTCTTGGGTAGCATACCTGAGTCTTCTCCTTGAGGGTTGAGAAACCCCATCAGTCCTAGACTCAGCTATCCTTTATTTTCTAGCAACTATTCTCTCTCCCTGAGGTCCTGAGCTCTGGTCTTCCTCAGCTCCTACAGGTTGAATCTTTCCTTTGATAGTGCTCCAGAAAAATCTGAGTTTTCTTAGGGAGCCTGCATTAATCACATTGTTGTGATGACACTTGACTCTAGCCTCTACTAACCCGATCATCCCATTTTTCAACAGGATCCTTGAAATTATCCGTCCATATGGATAAAAGGTCATCCTCGCATCAGGTTGATAGCAGTAGTACAAATATCTGAAAAAAGTACATTGGGAAATTTAGCTTAATATCACTCATAATCATAAACAAGATGTACATGTCTGGGTAGAGGATCTTCTCCATCTCCGCTACTCTAAGAGAAAATGCTGTTTGAATGAACTTTACTAGGATCTTGTGGTCAGCTTCAAGATCTTTTACAAACATTTTCCTAATTTTTGTTGAGTTGAACAGAAAACACATAATGTCTTTTGAGGTGTGGGTCTAATCTCCAATCGATTTAAGGTCAAAATGAAATACCCCCTCACGCGAACAACTTAAAATCTTCAACAATTCAGTTGATGAGATTGAGAAGTCCTTATTCTCAATATTAACATACATCATATCTTCATCTTCCCCAAAAATAAATTGCACGCTACCATAAAAATACCTCAGCTCTACCTCATACAAGAACTATGAAATTGCATTTTTGCTGAAGATGGTTTCCAGTCCTTAAAAGGCTAGGGCTTGTTTGAGAAATAGGTTTTTCTGAACCGGCCACTCAAAATGAATAACCTTACCCTCGAGAATCTTTCTTGGTGTAACTTTCTGTCCCTTCAGATAACACGGTTCTCCTTCTTCAACATACTTAGTATTAATCATTTTTGAAGGTTCGAAAATCTGAAGGTTTGAAAATTTGAAGGTCTGAAAGTCTGAAGATTTTAGGGTTTAGGGTTTGGAACGATAGATAAAGGTCTCTGGTTAGTAAAAAGGTTTTGGAAAAAATGGTGGGTAAGGTAGATGAAAGGTTTTTCTGACATATGACATGTGTTCTCATTTCTTGCATCATAGCATAATAATTACAAAAATATATAAATGAATTCGTGGTTTGAAACACACATTTAACATCTAAAATTAATTAAAATACAGTACGAGAAAAGAGAAAACAAATTTGCCGAATAAAATAAAATAAACTTAAAATCACAGTAAAATTGAATCATATTTATTTTAGAAATTAAATAAACCTAACTCCCCCTTTATAAAATCAAAACTTGCAATGGGTAGTGGTTGAGTGAAAATATCAGTTAATTGATTTTTAGTCTTAACAAATTCTAAAGATATATCATTTTTAAGAACATGATCTCTTAGAAAATGATGTATAATATCAATATGCTTGGTTCATGAATGAATTATTGGATTTATTGAAATATTTATTGCACTAGTATTATCACATAAAATAGGTATATTAACAAAATAAAGTCCAAAGTCCATCATTGTGTTTTTCATCCACAATGCTTGTGCACAACAACTGCCTTCAAACACATATTCTGCCTCGGCTATTGAGAGTGAAACTGAGTGTTGCTTCTTACTTGACCATGAAACTAATGATTTTCATAATAAGTGATAGGTTCCTGAAGCACTCTTTATATCTAATCTACATCCTTCAAAATCTGCATCTGAGTATGATGTTAACTTAAAATAAGAAGTTTTTGGGTAGATAAGGGATTGAAAAACAGTTCCTTTCAAATATCTAACAATTATTTTGAAAGCAATAAGATGAGATTCTTTAGTATTTTATTGAAATCTTTCACATAAACATACAGAGAACATAATATTAGGTCTGCTTGTAGTAAAATATTTTAAGCTACCAATCATACCTCTATATAACTTGTTATCCACTGGTTTTCCAGTTTCATCCAAATCATTCTTAATATTGGTACACATGGGAGTTGAATATGTCTTTCTCTTTTCAAGACCAAACTTTTTCAATAGATCAATAATATATTTTCTTTGATTTAAAACAATTCCATAGTCCTTTTTATTAATCTAAAGTTCTAAAAGGATTTTTAATTCTCCCATCATGCTCATTTCAAATTCTTTTTGCATAAGTTATGAAAAATCATTAGAAATAATTTTGTTTGTTAATCCAAAAATGACACCATAAACATAAAATTTTACTAACAAAAAATTAGAACTTACTATTTTTTTTAAAATAGTTGGGTTTGCCAAAAAAAAAATAAAACCATTTTTCTAAAGAAAATACTTTAATCATTTATACCAGACTCTAGGTGCTTGTTTAAGGCCATATAGAGCTTTAATAAGTTTAAAAACTGAATCTGGTTTATGAGGATTTTCAAAACCAGGAGGTTTCTCAACATAAACTTCCTCCTTTAAATAACCATTTAAAAAGGCATATTTAACATCCATCCGATATAATTTAAAATTCATATGAGATGCATAAGCTAAGATAATCCTAATGGCTTATATTCTAGCTATGGGAGAAAAGGTATCATCATAATCTATAACTTCTTCTTGACTATAACCTTTTGCTACTAGTCTGGATTTGTTTTTAGTTATGATACCTTGATCATCTTTCTTATTCATGAAGACCCATTTAGTTCCTATTATAGGAAAACTTGATGATCTTTCCACTAATTTCCAAACTTCATTTCTTTCAAATTGATTTAGCTCTTCTTGCATAGATAACATCTAAATTTCATCTTCTAAAGCTTCTTCAAAGGATTTAACTCTAATTGAGATATAAAATCAGACAATTCTACTAGGTTTCCTACATTTCCGCTAGTTTTAATACCTGAGTCTAGGTTTCTTATAACTGTTTCTAAAGGATGATCCTGTAAGGTTTTGGGATTTCTAGGCTGAACACTCTTAGGTTCATCAGTGTCATGTTCTTCTGAACTGGATTGAATTTAATTCATCTTGTTTTCAAAATAATTTTTTAGATTTTCAAGTCTCATGTTGTTAGAAAGATCAGTAAACTCATCAATTTTATCTTTCTCTTTATTAAATGGGTCAGTTTCATAAAACTTCACATGAAATGATTCTTCAACAATCCTTGAATTTTTATTGAGAATTATACAAGCTTTTGAAGTAGCAGAATATCCTAAAAATATTCCTTTATCATCTTTTGGATCGAACTTACCAGGATTATCCTTCTTGTTCAGGATATACACTTTGCATCCAAAAACACTAAATTACTTTACTTTAGGTTTTATATTATTCCAAAGTTCATAAGGAGTATTTTTGAAAATAGGCCGAATTAAAACTCTATTCATAATATAGAATGCTATACTTACAGCTTATACCCATAAATAGGTAGGTAGGCTATATTCATTTAGCATAGTCCTAGCCATTTCTTGTAAAGATATGTTTCTTCTTTCAACAATTCCATTTTGTTAAGGTGTTCTTGGTGTAGAGAAGGTGTGTTTAATACCCATGTTTGATAAAAAAGAGTTGAAGTCTTGATTCTCAAATTCTCCACCAAGATAACTTCTTAATGAAACTATCTTAAAACCTTTTTCATTTTCAACACTCTTACACAAACTTTCTAAAACAGAAAAAACTTCATTCTTATGTTTTAGAAAATACACCCAAGTAAATCTTGAGTAATAATCTACTAAAACATATACATATAGTTTACCATCCAAACTTTATACTCTAAAAGGTCCAAAAAAATCCATATGGATGAGTTCTAATGGTTTTTATGTAGCAATTTTGTTAATAGATTTGAGGTTAGATTTGTGTTGCTTACCAATTTGGCATGAATCACAGAATCTATTAACATCAAATTTAAGACAAGGTAAATATGAAACTAATTACTTCTTGGATAATTTATTTAAATCATATATATTACATTGTTCAAGTCTTCTATTCCAAATCCATGACTCATTTATTTTAGCAGTTAAACAGTTCACTTTTTGTTTACGCAAGAAGTTTAAATCCATAGTGTAGACATTGTCTGTTCTCGGGGTTTTGAATTTAAGTATTTTATCCTTAAATACAGAGCATGAGTTATTTGAAAAATAAACATTGTATTCATCATCACAAATTTGAGAGATACTTATCATATTGTGTTTTAAGCCTTGTACACATAGTACTTTATTAATTGAGACAGAATCTGGATCTCCAACTGTCCAAAGTCCAATAATTTTTCCTTTAGAATTGTCACCAAAGGTGACTAAGCCTCCATCTATTTTTTTCAGGGTGTGGAAATTTGATGAGTTTCCACTCATATGTCTTGAACAGCCACTATCCATATACCATATGTCATTTCCTCTTTTGTGACATGTTACCTACAAGGACAGATTAAACAAGAGTTGGTTTTGGTAACCATATTTCTTTGGGTCCAGTAGTGTTATCTTTAAAAGACTTTGGAATCCAAACATATTTAGTTTGCTCAAAGTTATTATAATTAAAGCTAAATAAAACCTTTGAGTAATGAACATTCTTAATACCACATAATTGAGGCTTTCTGAAATAAAAGTCATTAGCCTAATGTCCATTAATACCACAGTAGAAAAATTTAACAATAGATATACTTTTGCTTTTGGTTCCAGGAACAAAGTAATTCTTGTATAGTTTGGGTTTTTCTCCCTTACTACCAATGTCAAATCTTTCCCTTTTAACAACATTTTTTCCAAGTATTTCATTCAGTTTATCTTATCCTTTTGTAAAATCAAGAGCAAAATATTTATAAGTTTCTGCTTCTTTTTGTAGAACTTTAATCTTATTTTCATGAACATCTTGTTGAATTGAATTTTTCAACAAGATCTTGTTGCTGTTTAACTAATGTATCTATTTCATTTATAATAGTACTATGAATATTATTTATGGATTTATGATTATTTAATAAGGAATCATATTTCTCTTCAATAATTTTATAGTAGGTAGTCATTTTATCATTTGAGTAACTAGAGTCAGAATCTGATGAATAATAAGTTTGTACCTCATCTTCTTTATCCATGAAGCTCACATTAGGCTTCAGATTTAACTTCCTTTCTATATCAGAATCAGATGAGCTATTGGAGTCTTCTGAGACACTCCATGTAGCCTTCATTTCTCTTTTATCTCTATTCTCATAGTCAACATTCTTCTGATATCTATTTTCTGCCTTTTCCTTATCTCCTTTCAATTGGGGACAATCAGGTCTTATATGACCCAATTTTTTGCATTCATAGAATCTTACTTCCTTTGCATTTTTCTTATCCTTTTTGAAGGTCTTTATGAATCCTTTCTTCTTTCTGTAGAACTTGCTAAATTTTCTGGCTAGTTGAGCCAGTTCTATTTTAGAGTCAGATGAGTCCGAATATTTTTCATTCTTCACTTCTTGTTTCATTTTCCTGTTCTTCTTCTGATATGTTACCTTTAAAGCAGTTTTGTCCTTTTTCACTAGAACCTTGTGATCTTTAGCTTCATCTTGCATTTCAGATTTATACATCATTAAATTCCCAATCAGTTCTCTCATGGTCAGATCCTTGATAGGTGCTGATTTTAGAATTGTTCCCGATATGCCATCCCACTTTGTATGTATAACTCTTAGAGCTTTTAAGGCTTGATCAAATTGATTGATAGGTTCACCTAAGGATGTCACATTGTTGAAAATTTCTGTCAATCTTCCATTCATCTAAGTGATTCTCTCTCCATCAAACATTCTAAAAGTATCAAACTTTAATTTCACTATTACATATCTCATTTTCCTGACATTTTCAGTACCTTCATAGGCTACTATAATTGTCTTCCACATTTCATAGGCTATTTGGGACTGTGATACACGATTGAATTCATCTGGTCCAAGACCGCAAATGATAGCATTCATTTCCTTTGAGTTTGTATCATATTCAGCTTTTGTAGTAGTATCCCATGTTTCTGGTTTCTTAGGAATCGTATAGGGAGATATAATTTTTGAGTAGACTTTGTATCCAAGATTCTTCAAATAAATAATCATCCTTGATTTCCAGCAACCATAATTCTCTCCATTAAAGTATGGAGGATGAACCATTGACATACCTTCCCTTGGGTCAGTCATTTCCATCTTAATGTAGATCTTATGCTTTTAGCTTGTTAAGGCTCTGATGAAAAGCTCAGCCTTTGATACCAAATGTTAGGTCAAATTGAATATGACAATAACACAAGAGGGGGGGGGGGGGTGAATTGTGTCTTTTAAAATTATTCCTCGACTATGTCTTAACAAAACAGTAGACACAACTTGAGATGTTTCTTTAATAGATAAAATGGAGTGGATAGAACAAAAAATAGGACAAAGCAATTTATAGTGGTTCAGGGCACGAATATCCCCTAGTCCACTCCACCAATCTCCCTCTCTACAGGCTTGGTGATTTTCACTGGTAAGGTCCTCTTATCATAAGACCATTCCACAACTGAGTAGAGGAATTTTTCACCCTTACAACAAAGGCTTTATAAAACATATCCTTCTGGTTCTTTACAATATAGAACCGAAATCCACAGCTTAGTGTGAGAATCTGATACTCCACCACAACTGAATACAAGCAACTGATACTAACGATATAAGATGTTTTTTTATAGAAAAAAATTCAGCTCATAGTTGTAGCAGCACAAAACTGATAAAATATGGATCTTTTTCTTCAGAAAAGAATAAAACTTGAAGGATGTCTGAAGAGATCCAGTTGCACAAAAGATCTTTGAATCTTTAATAACAAAAACAAAAACAAAGCGTCTTATTCATAGAAATCAAAAGATATCTTTTTGATGAAGTTCGCATTCCTGTGATACTTGATCACTGTAGAATTGAAAAACAATTTTCAAAGATGATTGATTGATTTTATAAACAAGAGAGTCATATATATCTTTAGATGAAGACTCAGAAGGATTTATAACATGCAGAAACTTCAGCACAGTTTTCCAGATCCACAAAAGATGCCTAAGAAAAAGAACATATCAGATTAGAGATGTCGTAACTACCATTAAGAATTGGAATGAAAATCTCTATTGTAATTGGTTCTTTGAATCTATCATAATGTCATGATGAAACATTTAGTAATAGGCTTTAAATCTTCTTGATATTCCGTAGAGACTGTTGCATGAATCTCCAATAAAGATGTAAATTTCAAATTCTCGGTGTTAAAAAGTCAAACGTAAGGTTCATTCACTAAAAGACAAAACAAAAAACGTATGGTAGATCATGAACATAAGGTTGATGATTCATACATGTTTCTTCTCAAATGTAAGGTTGATCATCCATACTTTTCTATCAAAATGTAGGGTTCAATACAAAAGTAAGGTTCACGATCCATACGTTTTGTGACACAAATGTAAGGTTCATTATGAACGTAAGGTTCCTCAACAATACTTTTCTGATTTTGTCACATGAATGGTTCCATCCAAACGTAAGGTACATTAAACATACTTTTTTGATAACATAATGTTTGTTCCATACATTACTTTTGCTGATGAATAAAATGAACTTTATTTTTAGCGAAACTAAAAATGATGAACAATGTTTCCAGAATACACTTAAGAGCGTTTTCCACACTTTAACGAATTACTTGCGAATAAATATGAATTATAAAAAATATAAATGCCCTAAAATATACTCAAAATAAAATCATTAGAATAACATACAAGGGTATTTGTGAACATAAAAATAATTATAAAATATAGAGTATTAATGAGACAACATATGCCCAACAGAAAAGTCACCTAATGTTCTAAAAAAGAAACCCCCAATTCAACCTAAAAGAAGCACAAAAGACTTTCCTCAAGACTCCAGGAATAAGATGCAGTTAAACTATTATCCCATGGATGAAGAAATGAGGATAAAAAGAAGTGAGAAGAAATTTCCTCCCATGAAGTGTCAGTTTTGTGGATATCTAGGCCATACAATGTTTTATTGTGAAGAGGAAAAAGTTATTTGAATGGAGAAGAGATGGGAGTTCAACAAAGGAGAAAAAATTCATATACTAATTATTTTAGAATAATTTTTTTATGGATATTGTTTTTGTTATTATAACTTTGGTCATAAGGCCGTTGATTTCAAGCAGAGGAAGGGCATGGAAACCTCAAACCAGAGTCGGAGAAAAGTCAAAGCTCATAAAAAAGATTGTGTTACTCTTAAAAATAAGTTTTCTCCTATAGAAGAAGATTTAGAATATGAAGAACCCATGTACACATAAGAGAGAATTGAATTTCCATTAGTGTCCTACACTCAATCCAATGTATCATGGAATGAAAAGAAGAAAATTGAGAAATACAACCTTGCAGAGGTAGACCTCAAAGCTAAAAAAATCAACAACACCTTGATTTTGGATATCAGTTGTTCATACCATATGACAAGTAATGCAAGCCTATTAAAAGATGTCAAGAGGAGGGTTGATGGAACAATACGATTTGGTAATGATGGAGCGATTAAAATAAAAGTCACTAGAAGTACTGAAATAGCTAATAGAGGGCTAAAGAAAACTGAGGTACTTTATGTGGATGGCCTATGCCATAATCTCCTTAGTGTGAGTCAAACTTGTGACTCAAGAATTATAGTTACTTTTAATCATAAAGGATGCACTATCAAGAGAAAGACTGGAAATTCACTTATGAAGGGATGCAGTACAGAAGGAAAACTATATCGGGTTGATAGTGAAGAAAATATTTTATACATGACCATAGTGTATGAAAATAACTTATGGCATCGAATATTGGGCCACATCAATCAATAAGACATGGATAAAATATCAAAACTGAAGATTATAATAGATATTCCCAACCTGAAGTGTAAACATTAAAAGTCTTGTGATGCTTGCATTCGATGGAAGATGTTCTACAGTTCATATCATCCAAAAAGAAAAGGGCATCTCATCTTCTTGATCTCATTCATATAGGCGTATGTGGCCTGATAAATGTTCCCCGAACTCATGGAGAAAGTTACATCGTCCTTTTAATTGATGATTATAGTATAATGACATGTGTAATGGTTTTATATAGGAAATGACAAGTGCTTGAATATATGAAAACATATCATTGAATCGCTTAGAATGATACTAGATGAACAATCAAAGTGTTGCGATCTGACATTGGAGGGGAATACATGTCTATTTAATTTGAAAATTACTTGGAGTATCATGGGATAGAACATGAGGTAGATGTTGTGAGAACTACACAACAAAATGGATTTTTTGAGGGCAGGAATTGATAGGTGAAAAACATGGAAAGAACTATGCTGATTAAGAGTCATATTCCATGACATTACTGGAAAGAGGCCGTTCAAGCTACAATGTACATTCAAAATCAAACAAGGATTTATATGGGTGAGACGAAGACACCATATTAATTGTGTCATGGAAGGAATCCCTCTTTAAAACAATTTCATGTTTTTGGAAGTAAATTCTTCATTAGAAACAAAGAAGAAAATCAAGGGAAGTATGGTGACAATGAAGATGAAGGAATTTTCCTTATATGCTCATTGAAAAACAAAGCCTATAAGTGTTTCAATAGGCACTTAGGAAGGATTGTGGAAAGAAGTGATGTTAAGATCATTTAAGAGAAAACCACAAATGCATAAAGGATTTCATATGATGATGTGATAGAAAATGAGGAATAAAGTGAACGTTGAGTAAATAAAAATACATAAATAGAGGAAGGTGTACGAATCACTCAAGAGTCACATCATGATGTTGACTCAGAAGAAGAATATGAAGAGGAAACCTTGGATGGAGAGAATGCGGTTGAATCTAAAAGGAGGAATTGAAGAGTAGAAATTGATTAATCCAAAATTATTGGGGATTAGACTGCACCCACACAAACAAGGATAAAGAGTAATAACACACAATCTGCATTTCTATCAGTTTTTGAAGCATTCTCATTTGAAGAATCTGCAAAGGATGGATCATGGGTAAAATCCATGAATGAATATTTGGATCATATTGACAAGAATCAGACATGGTATCTAGTCAAGATACCCAAAGGTCACAATGTCATTGGTACAAAGTGGATTTTCAAGAACAAGTTTGATGAGCATGGAAGTGTTATTAGAAATAAGGTACGACTAGTATGTAAAGGATATTCACATATTAATGGAATCAATATTGAAGAAAACTTTGCACCAGTGGATAGACTAGAGTCAATCAGGATTTTTATTTTCATGGAAACCTAGAGAGGATATAAAGTATATAAAATATATGTCAATATAACATTATTTAATGGTGTTCTCAAATAAGAAGTCTGCATCGAAAAACCACTGGGTTTTCTTCTTGGTACTAATGAAATAAAGGTTTGTAAGCTAAGGAAGGCCCTCTATGGTTTGAAGAAGGCACTGTGTGAATGGTATTCCCAGCTGTATTCTTATCTAAATAAGTAGGAATTCAAAATAGGAGGAGTAGATTATCATTTTATATAAAGAATTCTTCGAAAGATCAGTTCATGGTTTTAGTTTATGTTGATAACGTTATATTTGGTGGCAGTAAGTAGAAATCAATGGATGAATTTTCCAATCACATGAAATCAGAATTTTAAATGTATATGATTGGGGATCTCACATATGTCTTGGGGATTAAGGTGATTCAAAAGAAGGATTACACTTACATTTCTCAGGAAAAGTATACAAGAGAGCTGCTGAAGAAATTTAATATGCATGACTCCAAACCAATGTCAACTCCAATTGTGGTTTGAACCAAAAATGGAAACCATGAGGATCAGAACTCTGTAGATCCCACCATGTACAAAATGATTATTAGAATCTTACTATACCTAATAGTGACATGGCCTAATATTGTCTTTGCAACTTGTTTAGTAACATGATTTCAGAGTAATATGAAGGAATAACATACAAAAAAAGTAAAAAGAATCATGAGGTACATTCAAGGTACTCATAATTATGTGTTATACTTTGATGTAGGAAAGGAAAATGAATTATCAACATTTTTTGATATTGACTGGGTTGGAGATGTGGTGGAAAGAAAGTAAACTGATGGTAGATCATTCTATATTAGGTAGAAATGTGTTGGCTGGTTGAGCAAGAAACAATAAAGTACTTCTCTTAGTACTACTGAAGTTGAGTATATCTCCACTACAAAGGCATGAACTCAACTACAATGGATGAAGCAAAAAATGAATGATATTGGTGATGAGGTGAAATAACCAATGGCGATTTACTGTGATAAGAAGAGCACAATTGATCTTACGAAGAATCCTATTCAAATTTCTTGTACAAAACATATTGAAATCAGATATCACTTTATCAAGGAAAACTTTGAACAAGGAATGATTAAAATGGATCATGTTGGAACTGATGAGCAAGTGGATGATATCTGAACCAATCCACTGTTAGTGGTTGTGTTTGAGAAACATTGGTTGAACCTAGTGTTCAGCCAGCTCCTAGTGCATAAGGAGGTTACGAAATTTCCCTCTCTCAAGTTATGTTAACTATTTTTAATTTGTTTATGGATGTGATGTAGGTTTAATGGGGAGATACTATCGAGGAGGTGTTTTGAGATGTACAATGAACAAATACCGGTCTTTGGGTTTATTGTCAATGGGGGATAAGGAATAAATTCAATACATGTGACATGATGAGAATTCAGTGTTTGGAGGAGAAGGAATACATTGGCCATGTAATGATTCTATGACACGATGAGAATTCAGTGTTAAGAGGAGAAGGAATATATTCAGGGCATGTAATGATTTTTTGACATAGTAATAGAATAACTTGAGCATCTTTAAGAATTAAAAAAAATGGGAACCCAATTCAAGATTCCCCTATTGTTTTCTACAATGAGCATTGCTCATGTAGAATTAGAGTGTTTTCCATATTGATTCTTGTGTTTTAGGTTTTTCTTGTGGCTGGTAATCTATTGAATTTATCTAGTGATTGACAACAAACCCAAAGGGGGATATTGTTGGAACCATGACCATTCTATGTAGAAAATGGAGTTTGGTTTGTGTTTGTTGTTAATCCTCATTGGAAGTTCATAATTTTTTCCAAGAAAGGGATCATATAGTTCAAGTGGACAACAATATTGAAGGTGGCATCATTTCTGAGTGTATTCCAAATTTTTGGGCCTAAAAATCGAAAAATAGAGAAAAGTGTGTTTGGAAAAGGAAGTTGCTTGAAAGATTGTAGGTGTTTTGGAAACTTACACACAAGGCATGTTTTATCATCAGAATGTAAAAAAATGGAAAAGGCGTGAGGTGCGCGAAAAACATGGAGATGTGTGTGGAAAATGGTTCCTGCGCGAATAACATTGTGCACAGAATGATATGTTTTGCATGAAACAGTGGGTTTTACGAATGGGGGTTGGTGATGTCTATAAATAAGAGGTGAACCCCCTCATTAGGGACAACTAAAGAGTTATAGAATATCCGAGTTCTGATGTGCATAAAATTTGAATAAAAAGGGAGTTGCGTGGAAAATATAAATTTTCACAGAAAATCTAAAGTTGTGCGGAAAAGTTAAAGTTTCATGAAAAAGTTAAAAGTTGTGCATAAAGGGTGTAGTTGCACAAAATATTTTCCACATGAAAATAAAATCTTACATGCAAAATAATGATCTTTTGTGCACAGGGTAGGTGTTGTGCGCAATTGTTAGTTTAAGCTGAATAAATGTTCTAAATATCTGGTTCAGTGGTTTAGTGATTTTAAGTGCATCAATTCAGGACTTTGATGCAAGCAGTTTCTCTTGCTGAATAGAGACAAAGGTTTCAATGCAAATCTATTGAAGCGAACTTCAAGTCAATAAACTGAGTTTGACTTCTCTCAAGGCAGTAAGCTATGGGATTCGACAAGAGTGATCTAAGGGACGTAGTGAACTATCCCTGAAACTTTGTAAAGGAAGTTTGCCTAGAATAGAGTGACTATGAAAAAATCTTGTAATCCTCAAACTGGTAAAGATTAGTGGATTTAGGTATGACCAACAAAATATCGGTGTATACTCCTTGGACGTAGACTTTGCAGTGAGCTAAGTAAAAGTACCATTTCATCTCCCTGATTTTATTTTTTTTACATATTTAACAAGTTTCTACCAACATGGGAACAAGATCCATAACTTTTAAAAGAAAAAGATGACACCCTGATTTACCCCTCCCCTCTTAGGGTGTTTCAGGGTCCTTAAGTTTTTATATCCCAATTCAATGATAAAGTGATTATAATGACATAAATTATTAAAATTTAATCTAATTATACTTTAAAACCAATCAAATATATAATTAAACACTACAAATTATTTCAATGAAAAAGCTGTTTTCAATTAAAATTCACTAATTTTCACTATTCATCAAAACATGAAACTTATTAGAAAAATATGAAAAATTCCATGAAAGTAAATTTTGATATCACAATTTTAAATAATAAATTTATTTTTTCATATAAAAATTCTAAAAGTTTCAAAAATTATATTTAAAATGGGTTTAACATTAAATGGTGGTAACATTACCCTTTAAAAAACATAGGGTTTTATGCGTAAAATTTTGCTTGTTATTATCCTATACCTATAAAATCTATTGAATGAATATAAAAAAATATTTTACTTTTTATATAATATATATATTTCATTAATATCATTCTCTAATTAAAATTAATTTAATTTATTAAGACAAAACAAATTTGGAAGCATAAAAGTAAAACTATTTCCTTTTTTATCAATTGATATATATTTTCATTTCTAATTAATTAGTAACCAATGAATTCATATTATAAAAATTAAATTTTCATAAGTTAGATAACTGATAATTTAATGACTTGGTCATATATTATAATAATATTTCAATAATATACTATTATTTGGTAAAACTCAGTCTTGTAAGTAATGCATTATATCAAAAGAACTCAGTGTTGTGTGTAACACAAGCCAAGAAAAGCGTTTCATATACCGTAAGCTAATCTAAGTGTGGCATGTAGAACAATATTTATTTGTTTTAGTGTATAATGAAAGACAAACATAATGTTTTTCATATAATAAAATATATATTCAGTATTTTGTAAAATACAAAAATATCAAAAATATTAAACTAATTCCAAAAACAATATTTCATAAAATCTCAGGGTGTTAGATTTTAACCCCCTTAAAATTAATTTCACCCTAGAAATTAATCTGGGTTATCAAAATATTAATACTTGAAAGTTACATTTATAGAAACCCATATCGTAAAAACTAATTCTAAAACTCCCTTTTAAAATGGAAAGTTAGAAACATAACATTTACCCAAAGTAACTCATAACTAGGTTTTCAAATAGGGGAACATAGGTGGGAAGTGAAAACATAGAAATGGAAGAGAAATCTAACCATAATGTTTTGATGGGTAATTATAGAGAACATGGTTAAGAAAAATTTAAGAATCACAAAGCTATAAATATACAATGATCTAAGGGGCCATTTGATTCCTTGGTAAAAGAGCTAATAGAATATATTTTTTGGTTTCGAGATCCTTTCCCTAGGGTTGAATAATTTTCCTAAGAAGATATACTTTCTTGATTAAGTATAATATCACCCTTTTTGTGCCTTGATCAATTTTCAGAAAAGGTGAATTTATCATTTTTTAAGTGTTAGGAGATCATGAGATCCATAAATAGAATGATAGGTTATTCCATATGTCTTTGTCACAACAAATAGTTTAACACATAAATACTCATATGGTGAGATAACACTTTAATCTATAAAACCTCATTCGATGTTTGACAAAAAAATCTAATAAATGGTTATCCTTATAAACATTCCAATTGATTAAAATCCAAAAACTTCCAAAACAAGGTTACTAAATTTCCAAAATAAACTTATAATTAATCCCTGAAACAAATTGATGTAGATCTTAATTTTTACACACCAACATGTGAAAAATATTATCATGTTCTATCTTAAAACATGGTAATATCTTTAATTACAATAATTACTTAGTGAAAACATGCATTATTTCAAAAAAATTAACCCTTTATTCATAATATAAATCCAAAACTTATATAAACTCAAACCATGATATCTTAAACCATATTTTCAACTTATCAGTCCCAATGTCATCAATACTATCCCATTTATAACCAAACATCTCTTTATTTCATTATCACAACATCATACACATATTAAGGGTTATCCTTATCTTAATTATGTGTTTTCCAAAAAATATCCCCTTCCATTAAATCACTTTTTTAGTCCCTCATAACCATTCAACATATTTATATAAATACTTAGAAAAAAACATAAATTGAACAACCCTTATTTATTTCAAAATTCATATAACATAATTATTGAATCCTAATACACATAAACATGTAATATCATTCCCTATAATTCAAGACTCATTGTAAGTAATTATCAGGGAACTTCATGGGGACTACACCTACTGAGCGGGACACACCCCATCCCTAGTCACAATCCTCTCCTTATAAGGGATCTGATTTCCCCATCTTCCCATAGTATATTGGGTTTCATCATATTCCCATAGTTGATCAGGTTTCCCTATATTCTCATAATGGAATATGTTTCCCCATATTTCCATAGTGGACCAGGTTTCATTATCTTCCCATAGTGTATCAGGTTTTCCATCTTCCCATAGTGGACTGGGTTTCCCCATATTATCATAGGGGATCAAGACCATTGACTTGATTCCCATTGTTATCTCATGAGATATAAATCATTACCCAATGCATTGGAGGGAGATATAGGTCCCACCCATCACATGAGGAAAACCATACACATGTGTTCCACAATTACACAAATCACTCTTCATATCAGAACCCATGGAATGAAATGAGTTTCATAAACATTGTTCAATCATAACATAACCCAAGGAAAATAAATGAGTTTCAAAAATATCATTTCATCATAAAAATAAAGAGACCATAGAAATAATATAGATAGTATCCTTAAAATAAATATTCCCATTAAAAAATAATTAATATCAATGAATGTTATCATAGGTTGAAAATTATTTTGAAATATTACTTGAAATAATTATATTGAAAAAATACTTTCTATTTTGAAAAAATATTTTTAAATCATAAAACATTTCACAGACCCTTTTCATTAAAAATAACCTTGATAAATTATAAAATAATCACTAAAATATATTTTATAAATCTTTGAAAAAAAATTTCCATAAAATACTTGAAATATCATTTAAAACACTTTAAAATTGGTTTTAGAAAGCATTGATTTGAAGGAACACAAATTTATGACTGAAGAGAGAATAACATTACATAAAGCTTAAAATTTCATTAAAATAAGGTTATTCATGATTAAACATGTCAAAGGACAGTATATAAACCTCATAAAAGAATAAAGGTTCATAACATAACATGTTTCCCAAAGAAGGCAAATTGAGACATAATTACCTTACCGATTTGGTAATTTTTGAACTATAAATCCCATGAAAGAGAGATAATAAAATGAATATTCAAATAATAATAAATTTATGTATAATGATCATATAATACATTCATAGGAATTATATACAACACAAAAAAGAAATAGGTGGTGAACATGGAATATATCTCACAAAAAAATAAAGTGAGATGTAAATCCCTTACTACTTAAGTAACTTTAGATTCATGAATCCTATGAAATAATTACATCAATTAGAGATTTTAATATAATTAAATAAATAAAATTAATGATAAAACATTTAATAGGTTAGTATATACACCACATAAAATAAGTTAGTGATGAATATGGCATGTATCTAAAGGAATTAAAAAGTGAGATGAAATTCCCATAATTTATGTCTTGACTCTTGTCATACTTCTGAAAAACACCTGTATAATAATTATAAATTTATTATAAATCTATTAAAAAACATTATTTAATTATATCATATAATTTATTATTTACTTATGGAATTCTATTACCCATTTATTGACAATTCCATGTTAATGTTACGTTTCGGGTTATAACTGCTTTGTTTTTTCGTTCATGTTTTGACTTTTTATCCTTGGGCATCTTACATAGATCCTGAATTAATAATATACAGAATGATAAAAATTATATATATATATTTATATTCAGTATATATCTATTGATGGTGACTGAAAAAATCTTGAGATAGAAAATAAAATACACTGTTTATGGAGACGATAGACAGTACGTACGCATGAACACTGTTTTCATTTTCTTATCATATTAAAAGGAAAGAAACTTATATTACATATTATCATTAAAAATAATAATTATGTAATAAATATCACATTTATTAATTAAATTTATCCTTATTACCATCCATTTTAAATATATATGAGAAACTAATCACATCACATCATGGAGATGGTAAGCCATACGTACACATGAGCGACGTTATCAAATCCAAAATGATGAGGTGGTAAAAAGGTAGATATGATATTATCATTACATAAGTATAATCATGTCATAAATTTCTTATAAAAACATATTTTACATTATAATATCCAACCATGAGAGGTGGTAAAGGAAAAATTAATATCATTTTGTGAGGCAGTGGTTCCCTGTACACATGAACAGTAAGTTTGTTACCCATTAGATGGAAGTGTGTGTTCCTATAAGTTTAACCCTTAATATAAAAATATATAAGTATATTTAGGATAAATATGATATTATATGAACATTAAATAAAAATAATTTAATGGTTTTAAGGAACAAAAAAAGAAATGTCTGTTGATGAACGTTGCCTCTTCTTTGGGTATATCCTTTTGATTTTCACAAAAAGACTTACTTGGTTGGATTTCTACCTAAATGAAGGATTCTAGGATGAATGGAAATAATTTGGGAGGATAATTGGAAATATTTTTTCTGAAACAAACAGGTTATGAAGTGTGAGGAGAAGAGAAGGAGATGTTCCCTTTTATAAGAGAAGGGAAGGGAAATTTTAGAATTTCTCAAAATATTAATTTATAATAACACAAATATTAATAAAAATACCCAAAAAATAAAATTTATTAGAATAAAAGATATTATAAGGTATTAATATAATCAAAAAATATATTTTATACAAGTTTTTAGGTTATTTTAAACCTTATCGTTTTGATTAACCCTTAGTTAAGAAATTTTAATTTTAACTATGGTAACAAAGTGTCTAATACTAAGTGGATGTAATTTTTAGATATAAAGTGTAAATTAGACCATAAATGTATAAATTAATATATTTTAGACCATATATATTCCCATTTTCCTTATTTAATATTTTTATTATTTTTAAATAAATTAATAAAATATTATTTTCATAAAATATTATAAGTGTCAATTTTGACACTATTCATATCTTTGACTTTAATAAAATTCATACAATAAGATAAATTCAAACCAATTAACTAAAAACAACCCTAAAATGTAATATTTAACCATAAAATTCATTAATAACCTTAATGAAGTCAAATTATATTTCTTTTAATATTTATAATATCATTTTATTAATTTTTTCATTAATTGAGTAATTACTGCATCATCATTTAGTAATTATTTATGGTAACCATTTCTTCACAAAAAATTAAAAATAAAATTCCATAATTTATATAAAAATTTTAGATTTAATAATAATACATATAGTTAAGAATATATTCTATTTATCCCAATATTGAAAATATTATACATATTAAAAGTAAGAGTGTGACATTTTCTTACTCCCTTTGAGTTTAATAATAATTAAGTCATTTTCATGGGAAAGTGTCCATTAAATAATTATATTTCAATAATTATTTGTAAAGTGTAGAATTATTTTCATAAAATATCTTTTTTTTAAAGTGTTTGAGTAATTTTATAATATTTATTATGTAATTTTTACCCTTAATTACTCGATTTTCACTTAATAGTGGTATTAAAAAGTACCAAACTTACTTTTCATATTGTCAAAAAATAAAAGGGAAATATTTAATAAATTATAACCTTATGAATAAAAATATGAAATCCATTTTTAATAATTCAAAATATATTAATTGATAAAATTTATTTAAAATTAATCCCGTTGATGGAATGAGAAAATGAGTTTTTAAAGTAAAAACGTCCAAAAGATTGACATGTTTTTATATCCAAATTCAATATAGAATTTATTAAAATGACCTAAATTATATTTTATGATAAATATTTAATCTAATTATACTTTAAAACCAATAAAATATAAAATTAATGATAATAAATTATTTCAATGAAAAATTTGTTTTCAATTAAGATTCAGTATTTGTCACTATTCATCAAAACATGAAAATTATCTTAAAAATATTAAAAATTCAACCAAATTAAATTATTATATCCTGATTTTGAATAAGAATTTTATTTTTTCATATAAAAACTCTAAAAGTTTCAAAAATTATATGTAAAATGGGTTCCCTATTAAAAGGCGGTAAGATTACCCTTTTAAAAAAAATATAGGGTTTTATGCGTAAAATTGTGTTTGTTCTTTTATTGTGCCTATAAAATATTTTGGATGAATATAAAAAATATTTTATTTCATATATAAATTATATATTTCGTTAATATCATTACCTAATTGTAATTAATTTAATTTTTAAGACAAAACGACTTTGGGAGCATAAAAATAAAACTATTTCCTTTATAATCAATTGGTATATATTTTCATTTATGATTAATTATAAACCAAAAACTTCATATTATGAAAATTATATTTTCATAATTTTTTTAATAATATTCATAAATTATAATTTAACAACTAGGTTGTATCTTATAATAATATTTCAATAATATACCATTGTTAGGTAAAACTCAGTCTTACGTGTAATGAAAGCCATCAAAAGAACTAAGAATTGTGTTTAACATAAGCCAAGGACAATATTGCGTATAATGAAATCTAATATAAGTGTGTAGTGTAGAAGAATATTTAATTAGTGTTGTGTATAAATCAATCCAAGAAGAGTTTTTTTATATAACAAATGCTAAATTAAATACTTTGTGAAATGAAAAAATATCGAAAAGATTAAATTAAATTGATTTTTTTTTCACAAAATATCGAGGTGTTACACACATGAAGTTATTCCATGGTCTAATATGTTGATAAATTGTGACTTAGACCATCCATTGAGATCATGACCTAGGGAGGTTAGAGTATATTATTTTAGAACCACTATGCTTGAGCATCCTCTTGCTTCTTTTTCATGGGAACACTATAAGGAGAAATTAGAGGTCAAAATCCCAAGTGATCCTTAGAAAAATAAAAAATTAAGTAGGATTATAAATTTTCCCTTGATATTTACTATGATTTAGACAAGGAACTATATTTCTCAAACCGAAATGAAAATTTTATTCCTAATTTTATATTCATGTTATTAAATGTGCTTGGTATAAACCCTATAATTGTCATGGAATAAGATACTGATAAAAGAGAACTTGAAATAAAGGTATAATATTTAGATAATATTGTTTATATGGTGGTTAATTATGAATGGGTGAATAATAAACATCATATAAAGACTCTGGATCTAGAATATCCCATGAACATTCCACATAAACCCACTCATCAAGCTACTGTTATGAAAAAAGGGATGGTTGTGGATGCATCCACATCCCACCCACTAACCAAAGGTATTGAAATCCTTTTTATCAAAGAAAGATATGATCAATATGAGTCCAGGTTACAAAATCTTAAGAAAATAAATGTAATTATTTTCAGGGGAAAATATACTCATTGCCTGTAATTTTGAAGATGAAGTATCCATGCCTCCTCCGATCGACCCTCCTAGACAAGGGTAGATATATAGATGTACAAGAGCTAAATATATCCACCCATACAACTGTATATAACATAAATGTATCCATATGGTTTCATTACTATATGATTTGAAAGAATTACCTCCATTTGGGAAACATCAAACAATAGTTCTGGAAAGTCATCCTAGGCTATCTCAGGTAATTTATGAACTATAGGCATAGAAAATCTAGTAATATAAAACTTAGTTTAATATCCTAGATCAAACATCACTTAAAAGAGAAATTTCATAAAAAAATACTTGAGGCTCTTACTAATCTAATGTAGCCTATGGTAGGTCTACATGCACCGGTACAATCAGAGAGTAAAGCATAAGGCTCTTACTAATCAAATGAAGGCTATGGTAGGCTAATATGCACTATTAGAGCCAGATAGTAAAGCATATACTGAGTGGGTGTATTTTAATCCCCCTCCATCTGAGTTTGGGAACCCAAATTCTTTAGAATTTAAAGACATGTGAGATATGAAACAACATTCAAAACAATTAAAGTCTCGGTGTGTCCTAATGATAAGAATTAATTAACAACAAGAATCAATGAAACACAACTGTTTCATGAAAAACTGAATAGGGATCTAATGTTATATGGTATAAAAATATCATAGTAGAATATATTTACAATTAGTAATATCTCCTATAAAAATTCCTATACCAATTCACATTAATGATAATAAAAAAAGTATTCATGATATCTTTAATTTAAATAATCATTAATATGTAAGTTTAATTACAGATAAAAGGCTTTGACTTACTATTTAGAAATACAAATCCTTCCTGAATTTAAAAAAAATATGTTTAGAGAATATCTAGATTTATTTTTCAATGATGACATTTCACCAAAAATATCCTGGTGGGTCTAAAGAGTTCACTGTAATAACAAAATGGTTTGAATATTCTATTCAGTGAGATAGAGGAAAATATATACAAACAACATAATCATAGGTAAGGAAGTTAATTAAAAAAAATCAATACTAATACTCTCAAATTGGATCCAATGCCAGATCTAGATATATACTTACCAAATTCAATTTAGTACCTCCTCCTGGGAAACAATGAAAATTACAAAGTCCTAATGCAAATAAAAATGAGGTGAACAAGGAGAAAAGTCACTAAATTTTTTAAAATAGTAAGGATAGGTATTATTACATTGAAATTGAATAAGTCCTAATGTATTTCATTGAAATAATGGAGAAAAAATTATTCACATTTCCAAATATTAGAAATCCAAATAAGGTTGTGATGAATGATCACCACAATTATTACCATTATCATATGATGTTGGGAAACACCTTTGAAGATTTATTTATTTTAAAATATCTACTTCAAAGGATAATAGATAAAGTATGGGTAATATTGTAAAATATAAGTACACATGTTACATACATGTCAGTTACTCAACCAAAAGAAGAATAAGGGTGGTGAGAAGTCCTAGAAAAAAAGGAATATAACTTTGACGACAATATGATTCAAAATTTGGTCAAATATGTGCATAAAATCATCAATTCATGACTAAATGAAGTATTAATTTCTTAAATTTTTCCTAAAACACTTATGATAGGATCTTCTACTCCATAACCCTCCAAAACATTGTGTAGTTATCATCGAAAGAACAAATCTCAATAATTGGATCCCCTATGAGTTTCTAAACTAGTATAAATCCTTATGTAATTCCTCTTCTATTATTATAAGGATGATAATTACCGCATAATGTATACTTTCCCTTAGGAAAATAAATTTTTTTGGATTTGTCAATGTCATTCATTTGAGTAAACTATATACCGATAAAGAGGATTTCTATGAAAGGGAGTTCCCTATCAATAGTTATAGAGTAATCTAAAGTGGTAGAGGAAAACATATACAAGGCATACCATAGAGTATGGGTATCATCCTTATAAAAATTATAAAATTGTAAAAATCAATAATAATAAAACTTCAATAAGATTAACAAGAATACCAATCCAAGACCAAATCCTATGGGGCCCATGTTTCTCCGATTAGACTAGCCTATCAATTGATAGGTCTATAACCATATAATCAATTTCGGAATTAGGGAAAACTAGCTCAACCTAGTATGAAAACAATAAAAATGCCTCTAAATTTTGACCCCGGGTGGGGATCATCATCTTAGTTAGTCCTATTTTCTATGCCCCGATCTTGAGAATGAACACACACTAGAATAGATAACCCTATGGATAAAAAGTTGTATATATTATAAGATATATCAAATGTATCAGTAAATATTTTTTATCTTTGATACCCTTATCCTTTCTAGGGAAATTAGAGAATCCCCCATTGAGGCTTTATCAAACCCTCAAGAGTTTGAAATAGAAGTGGATGCTGGTGAAATATACTGTGTTGAAATTATTCCTACTTAGTTTCATACAATCTTTTAATTTATAGAAAATAAATGGTAAATTATATAAAAGGTCTCATTGAACCCTTATATAAGTTTTCATAACTCAATGATGTTAATATTTATCGAGACTTCATGGGAAATGGTTTAAGAATCAACCTCATTGCAGCTTGGACTCCATATTATTTAGGATATAAGGAGGATGAAATTTACCTTTCTGAATTAATGATATAAGTATAAGATAAAAGTGAGTATAATACCTTATGAAGGATTATAATACATACCCACTTTAGGGACCTTGTGTCTGATTCTAAATTCTTGGTGGTTTACCAAGACACCACTTTCAATGCCCTATTAGTAAGACCTTGGATTCATTTTTATGTAGAAGTTCCCTAATAATAACATTAATATATGAAATATTCTATTAATGGGTAGGTTGGGGAACTATATAGTGAAAATTACCCTTTTTATTCTATTCAGGATTGATACAATGATACAAGATACTATAAAAGTGAAGGAAAACAACTTCAACTAGAGGGCGGCATGAAAATCACATCCCTAAATGGGTTAGAAGACACTACCAAGAACCATTTTAATGTATTTAAAGGATGATTTTTACTCCCTATTCATCATATTGAGGTAAAAATTCCATAATTGGGAAGTCACAAAGTGCTACTTTCTGAAGGGAGAGATCCTTAAAAAAATTTATTCTCTTATAGTGGATAAGTAAATGTTTCTTTTGGGAGAATTATATATGTAAAAGGAAAGGTTAGTGTGTGACCCCTAAAAATTGACTGTAGATTTGATATTCTTTACCAAAATTTAGGATTGAACTATTCCTAGTTAATGTAGCTAAGAATTTTATAATTGGAGAAGATATATCACTAAAATAAAATACAAGGATTGGGCAACCACACCTCTATTCACATAGTATCATCCATGCCCAATGAACCCTCATCTATTTTGGGTGAATGTAGTACAAAAATTGATGATAATACATCAATAAAGTCTACTAAAACTCAATAAGTAAACCCATATTTGACTCTCTATGACGATAAAGAAGAATACCTCATAGATTCCCTACTAGGTTTTGAAGAGAGTGTTTAAACCACTGTTGATAAGCTCAAACTAGTAAACTTGGAAACTGAAGAAGACTTGTGACCCACCTAGATCAATACATCCATGAATCCTTAGGAGTGGTAGTAATATATCTCTTTCCTTAGATAACATTGAGATTCCATTGAATATAATTATATAGAAATACCAGGGATGGATCCTAAAGCTATTGTTTATTATTTTGGCTTACCCATGAGACACCATGATTATGAAAAAGTTGTGAGAAGGATTAATTTAATTTATGATACCAAGTTAGAAGACAATTTTTACAATTTGATCAAGGAAAATTTCTTTCAGAAGGTCTAATACTAAATGGTTCACCAATATTATCCCCATTACAAAGAGAAATGTGAAAATTAAAATTCATATCAACTTAATGGATATAAACTATTATTACTCAAAACATGAATTCCTTATACCGTTAATGAAATTTATGATTGATTCAATAGTTTTTTTCATGTCCTTTAATTATTGTATGAGAATTTGAGCTATAATCAAATTTTAGTAGATCTAGATGATTAATTAAGAACTACCTTTAGGGAACCATAATAGCATATTGCTATAAAGTGATTCCTTCTGAACTCAAGAATATTAGATCCACTTATTTGAGGGTGATGCATATTATTTTAAAAATGTATCTTAGAGAAATTAGAGAATTTTATGCAGATGATCTAGATTTACAGTCACACCAGCATTAAGATCATTTCTCTAATATTAAGGTTATCTTTTCTAAAATTCGATCACTTAGCCTAAAGATGAATTAATTAAAATGTTCATTTTGGGTGAAATTTAAAATGTTTATTTGTTTCATTATCTTTCATGTGTAGTAAGATGATATTAATATGATGCATATGTCTTAAGGATATGTTGGTGACAACATTTACTTAAGTTTGAGATTAATCATATGTTAGTGCCAATGTAATCTGATGTGAATGCGACACAACCCAAGACTAGATTGCACGCAACATAGTGTCTACTTTTTCATGAAATTTCCACTACACTCCCAAATAGTTTCATCATTAAATTACCAAATGGTTTGTTTATTTATGTGTTATTTATTCATTGAATAAGTTTAAACAATGAATTAACATTATATAACATATAGTTTCCATGGTATGGAACCTGATACATTCGATATGGCTAACACTCTACATTAAATAACGAGTATCAAGGATGGATATATAATGGGATGAAATAAATCATATTGGTGTAATATTTTTCATATAATTCCAATGATACTATATTTTCATCAAAAATAAAATTTATCTTTGAATATGGTGCTAGTACTCTTTTGGAAGCTTCAAGATCCTCACAATACAATCAGGGATCCTTAGTATGGTTTAATCCCCATAAAGTCAAGAGTATTATGTTTGTGGATGTGGTGGCCTTGATAAAGTGTATAATAAAGAGTAAAATATGAATTATACATCACTTAATGTACAAATGGTTTTATGTTATTCACAATTATGTACTATGGTATTTTTTAGGATATATCAAGCATAAATGTGGGTTTTCTTACACTACCAAGTTCGTTTGATAAACACCCCAAACCCATCAGTGGTACCAGATCCATCTTCTTTGATAGATCAATATGTTTCTTTCACTAAATAGCTATGAACATGTTTTATGTAGCATAATGGGTGTTACCTATTGGAAATTACATTATATGATAATATAATTTCAGGTGAACCATATTAATATTATGTTAATCATTAACATAATGTCGAGAGAGTCTATAATGATATACTTATTCACTAACATATCCTATGATGGGAGTCATTATTACATTAATCAGTTGAAAAAATGTGGATTATGAAGTGAAATATACATTATTAAGATAATGTAGCATACGTCACACTTCATTAAAACAATGTATTGTAAATTACCCACTTAACATTGTGTTGGGTCACCATATAATGTGTGGTACTCATGTCACATTAAATTGAATGTTGAAATAATATTTGTTATTATACGTGAAATTACATTGAATTCCATTCTAATTTGTGGCAATCACTCTATATTACATTTATTCTTAATGTAATTTTAGGGAGTTTGCATGATATTATGTTGTGTGACCACGTAATGTCAAGTGTGGTGGCTTGATAGTATGTTGCGAGACAATGTATTATCACATGTGGCATGCACCAAGACACAAAATTATGAGGAAATATTGTTCAAGGAACTAAATGGAATTTACATTGAGGGTAAATTTATTGTCAAGTGGTAGTATAAAATAAAATAAATTATTATTTTTATATTTAGATAATTATTATTATAGCTTGTAAAATATTTTTAAATAAGTTTTAGGCTTTATAAAATTCTTTTTATAATCCTAAATTTAATATGAAAAGTTCATATTTATATCTCATGTCTTGAAAAATAAATAAAGTGTTTAGTTATTTGTTAAATTCCTTTAATATTCATGATTAGTAATTTTTTATGAAATATTAATATTGCGTATGAAAAATTAATTTTATAAATTTCTCCTAGGATATAGAGCCCTACATTGTGTGCTAGGTTTGACTCCATAAGATTAAGTTTCATTTAACTTGAGCTTAGTCTAACTTTAGAGTTATGATCTTGAGAAAATTTTTTGAATATAGTTTTCTCATATTAGGTGTTAGTGATATCATTAATTGACCTCTCACTTGAGTAGTGTATCATAGGGGAGAGTGACTTGGGGTCTAACTACCAATCAGTCTGGAGTCTTCTACCTTATTCTATAAAGTGAGTGGTTGTCTATCCATCTCTCCAGAATTACTCACATAGATATTTTAAATATCATATAAATTTATTCTTTATATGAAATTTTAAGTACCTTAGGCATTATTTAAATTCATATATGTAGGAATATTTTTTGGATTCTTATTTTGGGTTAGTAACCAAAACATGTGGGTTTTGTAAAGAGTTACACATTAATATGGTCTGAACACATTAAACTGGTGGATAGAATAATATTGAAAAACTAAATCATTAGAATCATGAATGTTCAAATGGATAAAATATTTAATAATAAAAATTACATAAGATTATACATGATTAATATACAATATATTTATATTAAACTGGTGAGACTTTTAAAAATACCATTTAAAATTCTAAGAGTGAGAATCCTTTCAAATCATAACTTTCCAAGACCTTGATCATTTAGTATGGGTGACCCTAACAATTTAGTGCCCCTGACATACCTTATGTAAGGAAACCAAATAATAAGGTGACCTAAATAGTTAGTTTCCTTGTTATTGGTGTTTTCTTTGGGTTACACTAGCTGGAAAACCCCAACAGTTAGGATACAATAGGAATAAGTTAAAAGAATCAATTCCTTAGATTTATATAAAGAGTTTATCCAATTATTTATCCAAGAATCATATATAATATGAATAATTTTTTTGTATACCAGTTATATTAATGGATTATTTTCATTATCAAATTGGTGTAAGTCATGATGAAATATGGATCTTGGTTTACAAAAAAGATATAATTTATGAGGTTATCATTTTTAGTAGGACTAATTTCATTAAAATAAATCAAAGATAAGATATAATAGATGTCACTCACTTGTAGATATGTCTCTATTAAAGGTTATGTCTAACTTCATGATAGTCATCTTGATATCCCTCATAGGTATGACTTATAAAACAACTCGTTACTGGTATATAAGGTTGAGACGTGTTCTCAAAGTAAATAATTTTGAACATATGAATTTGAATGTTATTGATGTGAACTTTACTAACTATGACTCTTGGGTATTAGATACTGGGTTTGAATCACTCATATGTGTTGAAAAATGGAAACTCAAATATATAAGATATTTGAAAAAGTGTAACGTATATATTCATGTTGATAATGGGGAAATATTTTTTTCATTGGAAGTCAAAACTTATAATCTATGTCTGCTAGTTGATTGGTCCTATAATTAGATAACTATTATTTGGTTCCCTTAATAAATTATAATTTTTTTGAATCTTGTTTAGACAAGATGGGATATTCATTCAATATTGAGAAAATTATTTGTTCTATATATGAGAATGAAATGTCTTATGGCATTGGGAATATGGTAAATAGTTTATATATTATAGATATGGATAATATTTTTTATACCATTCATAATAAGAAGGCCATGATTGATTCTAATATAATCTACATTTGGTATTTTATCCTTGGACATATAAATGAGAAAAAAATCTGAAGTCTCTATAATGATGTATTATTGGAACCATTTAATTATGAATCATTTGAAAATTTCTAATATTCCATATTAGTCAAGGTGACCAATTAACTTTTTGGTGGAAAATCTGAAAGAGCTAGTGGACCATTTAATCTTATACATAGTGATGTTTGTGAACTAATGAATACTAAAGAAAATTTCTATTTTAGGTACTTCATCCCATTTACTAATGAATTTAGTTAACATGGATATGTATTTATGATGAGACACAAGTACAAATCTTTTAAAAATTTCAAACAGTATTAGAAAAAATTACATAATCTATTGTGAAAAATTGTAATGATCCCTTGATCAGATCGGGGAGGTGAATATTTGATCCAATAATTAATTGATCATCCAAGAGATGGGGGGATTTTTTAACAACTCACTGCTCTTGAAACAATAAAATGGAATGTTTTTTCTGAGAGGACAAATCGTACCTTGCAAAATATGGTTTGATTGATGATGAGTCAGTGTGACCTTTCTATTTAATTTTGGGGATATTCTCTAAAAGCTACTATATTTATACTAAAAACGTTCAATCTAAATTAGTTATAAAATAAATATATGAGATATTTAATGGGAAATTTTCTATTTTTCATTTTATAAATATTTAAGGATGTGAATCCTTCTTATGAATTTTTACATATGATAATATTTACTCTAAATCTTACAAATTATTATTTTTTAGTTATCCTAAGAAAACTATGGGATATTATTT
Organism: Viscum album; assembly: GCA_963277665.1. NCBI lineage: Eukaryota > Viridiplantae > Streptophyta > Magnoliopsida > Santalales > Viscaceae > Viscum > Viscum album. The sequence goes on from OY728156.1 coordinate 1,738,545,031, forward strand.
TTTGGATAAAAATGGTGTTTTTATTGATAAGTAAAAATAAATTAAGAGTGTTAGTGAGAGTAAAGTTGAACTTAGAGAATTTCAAGAACAATAAACATGAAGTCTTCCCAAGATGGAGGTTGAGCTGGTTCCACAAAGAGTTATGAAATAAGAACTTACTCAATACACACAAGAACCTAAAAAATATGTCATGATTCGCTACAATATAATGAGGTTAATATTTATCATAAATAATATGGATGAGGTACTGATAATAAGAGATGAAACTACTACATACCAGGAGGCCACATGGAGTCCTAATTTTGAGAAATGGTTAAAATCCATGGAATCTAATATGAAATCCTTGTACACTAACCATGTTTTGAACATGGTAAATATACCTAAAGGGGAGAGACCCATTGGGTGTTGGTATATTTACCTCAATAAAAATCACCTGGATCATATAGTTTCAACCTATAAATAATTCATATTTTCAAATTTTGACAAGAAAATTCATGGTAGTAACTATGTATAATCATTTTCACCTATAGTAATGAAGAAGTCCATTCAAATATTTATCACCGTAGATAGTTACTTTGATTATGAGATATATCAAATGGATATCAAAGAAAATTTCCTTAATATTAATTTTTTCTATGATGTGTATATGATACAACCTAATGGTTTTGAAGGTCCAAATGAAACTACTTATGTGTGAATGGAACAATGGTCCATTTATGGATTGAAGTAGGCTTCTCGAAATTAGAATTTATAGTTTGACAATGAAATAAAAGATTTTGGTTCATAAAAAATGTGTATGGTTCTTTTGTATACATGTGAATTAGTGGGATTGTTGTACTATTATTGATATTATATGTAGAGGATATACTACTTATTAGAAATGATATCCCGACTCTTCACTCCTTGAAGATGTGGCTGGGTAAGTGCATCTCAATGAAAGTCATGAGTGAAGAAGTATACATAATTGTAGGTACTTGGGTGCTCAAAAAAATCTAGTGGGTTGGGAATTTAAAAATATTTCATCCTAAAATCATCAAATCATCATTGACTCCAATGATCTAGCATCGGTATGGTCTGAGAATCCCACATGGTTTAATTAGAGTAAAATAAGTAAAAATAAATGAATACTTCATTATGAGAAGATGCACGCTAGTAAATCACAAATTTTTGACATAGTTTATTGAAGGATCCCATGATAAATCAATATATTTCTTCCAAACACACTTCTTGAATATACACATCCACCATTTTTCGAATTTTGGGTGCTAGAGAAAAGCTTTGATGATTAATTCGATGTAGTGAAGATCACCATGATCCTCTATCTTCGATCCATGAAGACAAGCTTGGATCATTCTCTCAATTGAGTGTTTCTCTATCAAGTATCAGGAGGAGATAGAAGCTCTATATTCTAATAGAATGAATAGTTAGTTGGGAAGAGCCTCCCTCTACTTATATATTGAATTTCTATAATACCTAGTTTGGGTTCTTGACCTCCGTGTAATAAACATCCCCTAAATAAGTATTATAAATAATTATTTATGATGAACTAAACAGTGAAATAAATATTATTTATATTTTATCACTTACTTGAAATATATATTAAATATGTTACATGATAATCCTGAGAAATTAACTCGACTTTCATCTCCTAATAATATTAAACAAACCTGGAATATTAAATTAATATTCGTTTGTATAATATTTATAATTTTATTTAATTAATCAGTTGTAAATACATGTAATAAATAAATTCATATCAATTATTATTTACCTAATTAATAATGAATTTATTTATTTTCTCATGATCCATAGAAAATATATAATACACAGATCCTATGGTGGGTCCCACCAAGTCCTATATTCGTATTCAATAAAATAGGGAAGATTCTCAAAGTGCTTTTGTGTGTGACCCTTTAGGACCTTATCTCAATAAAAATGAATAATATTCATAGACCAAGAGTGGTGTCTAGAAACCCATCAGGGCCTCCAAATAGATAAATAAAAGTCAAATCAATGACCACCAACCTATTAACATGCACTGTGTAATATAATATATTTTTCATCATTATCTCATAAAGCAGAATGCACACTTATTTCATCATCCTATACTTGATTTGTTATTTATTGGTAAAACTGTATGGGCTTACCTTTGACTTCTATGGCCATGGATTTATAAAGGTACTGCCATCCTGATCAACTAGGCTCAAGATATCTCTTCCTCAACTCAGAAGAAACATATCATATCTTGATAATTCAACCAATTTCATACCACCAATAACATACCCAACATAAATTACCTCTACATGAATTCATTTTCATGGTTTTAAACATTCATCAAAGTATGTGATCTAATGGAATACATTGATAATGATCTTAAGTCAGGAGACCAATACACATGTCCATAAATAGGAACAACCAATGACACCCGAAACATATGGTGTTTCTATTGGAAAGTATTTCCTCATGATCTCACTTATAGAGATCAACAAGTGCATAATGCATGAGAAGAAGTATCAATGCTTATGATCCCCCATAACCTGATAGTTGAATATTTACTATGTCAAATTATTCAGATGTATCTAGAACATATGAAATATATTTAACATCAATGTCATGGTATCTCAAGGTTCTCATTATAGCCCAAAATCTTCTATAACCTTTGGATACAAAAATTATTCTATGGAAATTACCATTTCAATAGTGGATGAAAAAAATTCAACACTACAATGGTAAGTAAAAATCATGTATAACTAACTGTATACACAATATGGTAATCAAAATCACTCCATAGTTGGGTCTTGGAAACCCACTATAATAATAATAATAATTGTAAAGATCTATAGATATATATCTAAGAGTTTTCTATGACTCATTTAGGACACTTACACTAGAAAATATCTAAAGAGGTTTAGTATGGAGAACTCAAAATATAGGTCTTTATTGGCATTAAATTGAACATATATTAGGAAGATTCATGATCCTTATGATGATTTATCAGGAATGAAAAGAATTCTCTATGTGCCTAATATAGGTTCTATCATGTATTCTATATTTTATACTCGACCTGATAACACATATTCTATTAGAATTAATTATATATATCAATCCAATCATAGTGAGAGTTACTATATTATATCTAATAATATTATTATATACATGAGAAGTAATAAAGATATTTTCTTGATCATTGAAGGAGAGGCTAATCATTTTTTAAAAAGTCAAATAGATGCATGTTTATAATATTAAAGAGTTGATATGAAATATTAATCTTGTTTTATATTTTTCCTAATTTGTGGAGTTATTAGTTGGGAAATTTCTAAACAATCCACCATAGTGGTCTTGACAACAATGAAAAAATAAATCACTATATCAAATGTTGTGAAGGATGATATTTGGATCTGCAAGTTCATCTCTAAACAAGAGGTGGTTCCTAGAGTTTATAGAGAAATAAATATTTACTATGAAAACAATGGAGATATTACTCAGGATAAGGAACCCTATTCTTACCAAAGGACTAAACACACCATTTTAAAATACCATATTACATTAGATATTATTTAGAGGGGGGTATAATGATATATTGAGTTGTTAAAAATGAAAATATAGCAGATCCATTTATGAAACCATTATCACAAGAGAACCATGAGGTTCATTTGGAATCTCTTAGTATACGATACTTAATATATTGATGTTACTATTGAATAATGTATATTATATTCATAATAGAGGAAATATCTATTTTTCAATCATTCATGTGTGTTGAAATTTTATTTATATAAAATTTTAAATTATAATATCTCCTAAAGGCGAGACTTTGAGTTGTCCCTAATCGATGGACATCATAGAGTATTATGGGTTGTGATGATATGTTAAAATTAGAATGAATTGAATATTTTAATCATTAAAAAGGATTTTATATAAGATATGAATATTAGATTCATGAGGTAATAAGTATAGGATTATTATGTTAAAAAATCCACTAAATTATATATCATAGAATGTTATACATTCATAAATATACTTATGGGTGTATTATTTTTAATAAATACTTATTACACAAGGTTGAAGAGATACCCAAATTGAGAACCACCATAATTTGATACCTATATTACACAATTAATTGTGACTTAGATAATTATAGGGTGATTAGATATATTTTTAATCATGTTATTGGATGGTGAACGACCAAGATAAGATTTTTTCACTCGTACGATGAGTAAAGACATATAGACATTGATTTAATTAGATTAAAGAAATTAATTACCATTATTAGTTGAGTCACATATGTTGTGTTGAAATAATTGAATTAGGGACATATGATACACTCATCTATTAGACAAATTAAATGTGATGTATTCATTAACTTGATTAGTCTATTTTGGAGAATCAAGAAAAATAAATTAGCCTACAATAAATTTATATGTTCCATGTCTAGTGGTCACTCGATGGTATGGATAAATAGATAATATAAAAATTTATATATTATTTATATGATAAATATTGTGGTATAAATGTTCATATAGATTTATGATTAGGTTTGATCAAGATCACACCAGAAACATTAACATCTTGAGTAGCATGGGCACTTTTCTAGTGGGTTCTATTTTCCTTACATCAATAAAATGGAAATTTTATATTTGTTTTAAATGTTACTAAGGCCAATATGGTGAAAAATTTAGGCCCTTGTATAAGTATTAGGTTTTTGAAAATGTTTTTATTCTAAAATAAATAGAGTTCTATAAAACTGTATCTAAAAAGAGTTTTGGAAGGATTCAAAAAGAGTTGTAAAGTTTTCACATAAAATCCTTCTGGATTTTAGTGAAAGTGGTGGATTATTGGATATTCACTAATATGATATGGATATGATTTATATAACTTAAGTATATATTGGTGCTAACAAATAATTATGTTTCAGCCTGACCATATGCTGGTGCCAATGTAGTTTAATGTGAATGCGATGAAACCCAAGACTATATTGCACCCAACATTGTGAATCCTTTAACATGGAACTGTAAATCCACTCCGACATAGGTTTATGTATTATGAATAAGAGGTTTGGTTTATTTATGTATTTAATTTAATAAGATCATTTAATGAACTAACGAGATGCAACTTACGAGTTTCATGAGATGGAACCAAATATGTTCGACATGGATAACACTCTTCATTGAATGAATAGTGTTAAAGATATATATATAAAGGGAAACAATCCATCCTGTTAGTGTAACCTTTTTCATGAAATCCTTCTAGGAATATATTTGTATCTATACTACAATTTATTATTGAAGAAGGCTATAAAAATATTTTGGCATCTTTGGGATCCTCATGATATGATCATGGATCTTTAGGCTTGTGTAATCCTCTCAGAGGTAGGAGAATTTTGTATGATTCTAAGACGATCTTTATCAAATGTTAAATGAAGAGTAAAATATGAATTATAAGTCAATTTAGTTAAAAATGGTTTTATGTTTTGCACATTTATGTATATTAATACTATCAAGGATAGAATTTATGCAAATATAGGTTTTCTTCTACTACCATGTTCATTTGATGAACCACTAAAACCCATCACATTTCCCATAATCATGAAATTAAATTTTAACCTAAGAAAAATAGGGATATACTAGAAATTATTTGTCCTAAAAATCTATAATACCTAAGATAAATTCAAGGAATTCTTGTAAATATTAAGCACTTCATCAGAAACCAAGCTAAAAAATGTTTTCCCTTCACAAAATTGATGAAGAAATAAGTATCTTACCGACATGATGATGATTTACAAAAGGTTTTTCATGATCTTAAGTAATATCTCTTGCACCCAATAATTTTTATGATACATATATAAGGAATACCTCTTATCCTATATATAAAAACTATAAAATGATTAATTAGACCCACTTTACCTAGATAAATAATAAAAGAAAAGAAAAAAACATATGTTATCTCAGTATAACAATGTTGGAAATGAAGAGACTATATAAAAATATATATAACAATTTTAATTCTTTGAAATTTTCAATATAGAATCTATACCACTATTAGTATCACCATATAGTCCACTTGATCTCTCTTTTGGACATTCTTAAATATATTATTGGTTATACTATTTTTAATAAACAATTTATAATATGGGATGTGATTTGTAAAATAATTTTATATTCATTTTATGTCCCAAAATATGATCAAAGTACAAGAATTGATGGATTTATTGGTAGAACATGATTCCCTAGATGAATATTCATTATAAAAATAGTTCTCTAACGAGGAGGTTTTCTCCATTTATGAAACTTCCGAATCATAGGAAATGAAATTCAATAGTGTATTTAAAAGACTAACTGGGATGATAATCAAAGGACCAAAGTTCAGCTAGGTCAACTTGGGGATTTTTTATCTCTACAATAAAAGAACTTCTACCTTATCAGTTCCTCACCTCAAAAGGCTGTGCCAAAAATGAGGCACAATATCACTAACTTGTAACACACCTAGATATTGCCTTTCAAATACCTGTTTCATGGCTATACATCAAAGGTTATTTATAATTAGGGATCTAAAAATCAGTATACAACATATCATTAAGAAGTATTAGTTGAAATAACTTATTAACTCTGTATGAGAGTTGATGATATAGTTTTTATAACACCCTAGACCCTTATACCCAGATCTGGTTCTAAAAAATGATCTTTACATACTGGATTTGATACCAACTTAAGTTACCTGAACTTAAATTTATATATTTACAATGTTAGTAAAAAAATACCGAGTCACTTACATAACAATACCTTTTTATATTTAGAGAATTAGAGAAATAGGAAAATCCTTTTACTTAACAAAACCAATTTCTTTCTCATAAAATGGTATTTTTTCCAATTATACCAAGAAATTATTATTTAAAAATAATTATTTAACAAATCCAAAAAAATTCTATAAACATGAAAAAATTCTTAGTCATTTTCCAATTTATTACCTCCTTCATAACTCGATAAAATGGAAATGTAATAAAGGGATAGATTAAATGATTAGTAAGGGTAAACATGAAAGATATCAATCTATGAACATAAGTGAGGATATGATAAAATTAAGTTCATGTGATCATGATTATAACTTATGAAATCATTTCCAATAAGTCATATACCCTAAATCATGATTCATGGAATAAGTATTTTTCATAAAAAAAATACAAGAGTCATAGGAGTGTAAAATAATCAATAATCAATCATGATCCATGACATCATATCATAAGAATAAGTCATAAGTTTTTGGAATAAATAAAAACATAAAAAATAATTACATTGTGAAAATAACTAATTCAAATTATATCCAAGAAAAAACTTATGAACATAACCAACCTCTATAATGTCCACCCACTAAGTTATGGACATGGCTAACCACAATTATGACCATACTCAAACATTTGAACATTGTTACCTGTAATCATGTCCATAGAAAAATTTCATTATCTCATGATATATAAAACTTTACCCAATTAATTACAGGGATATAATAGACCCATATATTACATAATGATAAACCATTTATATGTATTCTATAATATTATAAAATTCATCTTTCCTTCATAGCTTAATTATCCCATGGGAATGAAATGATTTTCATCAAATCAACCTAAAAACATTATCATCACAAGAAATCCCAAAAAATGAATTGGATTGAATCATAAAATCATTTCCCTATTGAGACATAAAAATCCCCAATTGGTATTGACATAGATGAAAAATACTTTTATAAAAGCATTAGAAACATTATTTGAAAATAAGAAGAAGTATCCTTTTATATTAGTTACTTTTAAAAATAAAAATTCAAAAAAAATGAGAATAAAATTTTATTTTTTAAACCATAATAACATATAAGGGAATCTTCATGATGAAAAATTATATAATGGTGGGAAAATCCATTCACCCGTAAAAATTTAAAAAACATTATTTTAACACTTTTTTAAAGGAATTTAAAAAATGAACAATTTAGAAAATTACAAGAAGATTACTTTAAAGATTTTTGTAAATAAAATCAAAGATAGTATTAAAATAAATTTATAAATCATTTTAAAGAATATAATAACTTCCAAATAATAATGTTTAATAACATTAATATGGAATAGAAATATTCCTGACTCAAAAGGATAAATAAGGATAAATTTTATTAAACAAATTATTTAAGTATTTTGAGTAGTTGAATGGGGGAAAATGGAAAGAATAATTTATAAACCTAGAAATAACCAGAGAAGAATAAAATATTTTTGGATTAATATATAATGAATATGAAATACACCAAATAAAAATTAAAATAATAAAAAATCCTGATAAAATTGATATTATGGCACAAACCCCTAAAACTTTGGTAAATTTGAATTAAAACATCATAAAAGATATAAAATTAGATTTATTAGTTAATCTAAATGATTTTATTGAAAATTATCATAAAATGAATTCATGGGTAGTATACACACCACAAAAAATAATGCAGTGAATATAGAACATATCTCAATAAAGGAGAATTAAGATGAGGAAACCTTTACCTCAAGCATCAAATTACTTCGTATGAACTATAAAATATTGTATAATAAATATAAACTCAAGATAAATATATAATTTAACCATATTAATACTTATATTAAAATATATGATCCCCTCACAATTTAAAATTTCCCATTTATAAACCATTATTCATTAAAATTAATATTCGGGTGTCAACTATTTTATTTTCCATGAATGTTTTGGTTCAGTGATTCTAGTCCATCACCTTGATCATGGTTTTATAATTTTAAATATATAAATAATTTAATAATTTTCATATTTATTAATTATATACACTTTTATAACCATCCATGTATTAGGGTGATGAAAAAGTAATCACATCACTCATTACTACAAAATGGTCTTTATCAGTACTCAAAACAGGCTTTATCAGTGCTAAAAAGGCGCAGATAAAGAACCCCTTTATCAGCACTAAAAAAGCGCTGATAAATGTGTGTTTTATCAGCGCCCGTTTAGCACTGATAAACTGATCCTTTATTAGTGATTTTTAGTGCTGATAAAGGTGGATTTTATCCGTGCCTTTTTAGCGCTGATAAAGGTGGATTTTATCAGCGCTTTTTTAGCATTGATAAAGGCCCCCTTTATCAGCACTAAAAAAGGGCTGATAAATGCCTTGTCTGCTGCTACAAAAAATCTGCAGCAGTACACCCAAACACCTACAAAAAATTCAGCATCTCAATAAGCTAATTAGACCAAGTATACCCATACAAAATTAACATATAAATCGTATGATAATTAGACCAAGTATACCCATACACCATTAAAACATAAGTAATAAGTTAATTAAGTACATAAATAATTCAATTCAGAATTCAGGGGGTTGAGGGGCTGTTCAGGGGTTTGGGGTGGCTATCCAAGGGTGGTAGGGGGTGTCCGAGGGGATGGGGGTGTCCGGGGGAAAGGGGTGTCCAGGGCGGGTGGTCCAGGAGGTTGGTGGGCTGTCCAAGGAGGGTGGGGGTGTACAAGGGGTGGAGGGGTGTCCAGATGGGGGGGGGTGGGGGGCTGTCCATGGGTGTGTCCAGGGGGGGGTGGGCTGGTGTCCCGGGTGTCGGGGGGCTTTCTAGGGGGTGGGGTGTCCGGGGGGGGGGTCTGGGGGGTTGGTGGGGCTGTCCAAGGGGCTGGGGGTGGTGTCCAAGAGGGTGGGATGGGGGTGTCCAGGGGGGTGGGGGTGTCCCAGGGGGGTGGGGGTGCGGTCCAGAAGGCTGGGGGGTTGTCCAAGGGTGGTGGGGTGGTGTCCAAGGAGGGGGTGTCTAAGTGGGGCGGGGATGTCTATGTGGTGTCCATGGGGGTGGGATGGTGTCCAGTGTGTCGGGGGGGGGGGGATTTCTAGGGGGTTGGTGGGGTTGTCCAAGAAAGTGGGATGGTGTCTGGAAGGGTGGGGGTGGCCGTCCATGGGTGGGGGGTGTCTAGGGGGTGGGGGTATCCAGGTCGGTGGCGTGGTGTCTGGGGGGGGGGGGGGTACCGTCCAGGGGGTGGGGGTGTCCGGGGGGGGGGGGGGTGTTTGAGGTGGGGGGGGGGTGTCCATGGGCTTGTCCAGGTGGTGGGGGGTGTCCAGGGGGTTGAGGGGGCTTTCCAGGGGATGGGGGTGTCTAGAGGGGTGGGTGTCCAGGTCGTAGGTCAGTTGTTGTTTTCACTTAAAATTGTATCCATTTTAAACAAAAGAGAGACACTTTGAGTGATAACCGGTCACACTGTGCCTCAGATTGATTCGGGGTTGACTCATACACGTCACAAAATACCCATGGATCATTCTATTATAGGATAAACACAATTTGAATGCGTTTTGTCGGATATCCGTACGTCAGTTGTTGTTTTCACTTAAAATTGTGTCCATTTTAAACAAATGAGAGACCCTTTGAGTGATATCAGCAATAAAATGCCTCTTATTGAGTTTGGTTTGAATCGTAAACATAAAAAAGGACCCATGAATCGTTCACCTAAAGGATCAATACAATTTAAATGCGTTTGGTCGGATTTCCATTGGTCAGTTGTTGTTTTCACTTAAAATTGTGTCCATTTTAAACAAAAGAGAGACAATTTGAGTGATACCAGCCACACCGTGACTCATATTGAGGAAGGTATGACTCATACTCATCAAAAAGAACCACGGATCATTCTCCTATATAATCAAGACAATCCTAATGTGTTTTGTCAGATTTCCGTTGGTCAGTTGTTGTTTTCACTTAAATTTGTGTCCATTTTAAAGAAAAGAGAGACACATTGAGTGATACCGGCCACAACATGACTCAGATTGAAGAGGGGTTGACTAGTACATGTCACAAAGGACCATGTATCATTCTCAGAAATGATCAAGACAATCCAAATGCATTTGGTCAGATTTCCATAGGTTAGTTTTTGTTTTCACTTAAAATTGTGTCCATTTTAAACAAAAGAGTGACACTATGAGTGATATCGGACACACTGTGCCTCGGATTGAGGCAAGGTTGACTTGTACATGTCTAAAAGAACCCATGGATCGTTCTTCTAAAATATAAAAAACAATCCAAATGTGTTTGGTCGGATTTCTGTAGGTCAGTTGTTGTTTTCACTTAAAATTGTGTCTATTTTAAACAAAAGAGAGACACTTTGAGTGATACTGGAAACACTGTGCCTCAGATTGAGACAGGGTTGACTCTTAAATGTCGAAAAGGGCCCATGGATCTCTCTCCTAAATGATCAATACAATCTAAAATTATTTGGTTGGATTTACGTACACCAGTTGTTGTTTTCAATTAAAAATCTGTCCATTTTAAACAAAAGAGAGACCCTTTGAGTGATACCGGCCACACTTTTCCTCATATTGAGGTGTGGTTGACTCTTACATGTCACAAAGGACCCATGGATCATTCTCCTAAAAGATAAATACAATCCTAATGCGTTTGGTTGGATTTCCATAGGTTAGTTGTTGTTTTCACTTAAAATTGTGTCCATTTCAAACAAAAGAGAGACACTTTGAGTGATACCAGCTATAACATGCCTCGGATTGAGGCGAGGTTGACTCTTACACATGCCAAATGCACCCATGGATTTTTCTCTTAATGTATTAAGACAATATGAATTCATTTGGTCAGATTTTCGTAGGTCAGTTGTTGTTTTCACTTAAAATTGTGTCCATTTTAAAAAAAAGAGAGACACTTTGAGTGATACCGGTGACACCATGCCTCAGATTAAGATGGGTTTGACTCATAAACATAAAAAGTACCCATGGATTGTTCTCATAAAGGTTAAAGACAATCCAAATTCATTTGGTCAGATTTACATAGGTCAGTTTTTGTTTTCACTTAAAATTGTGTCCATTTTAAACAAAAGAGAGACACTTTGAGTGATACCGGACACACCGTACCTCAGATTGAGGCGGGGTTGACTCTTGCAGGTCTAAAATGACCAGTGGATCGTTCTCCTAAAATATTAAGACAATCCTAATGCATTTGGTCAGATTTATGTAGGTCAGTTGTTGTTTTCACTTAAAATTGTGTTCATTTTAAACAAAAGAGAGACACTTTGAGTGATATCGAAAACATCGTTCCTTAGATTGAGATGGGGTTGACTCATACATGTCTCAAAGGACCCACGAATTGTTATCTTAAAGGATCAATAAAATCTAAATGCGTTTGGTCAGATTTCTATACGTCAGTTGTTGTTTTCAATTAAAAATCTGTCCATTTTAAACAAAAGAGAAACCCATTGAGTGATACCGGCCACACCGTGCCTCAGATTGAGGCAGGGTTGAATCGTACATGTCAAAAAGGAACCATGTATCTTTTTAATAAAAGATAAATACAATATGAATTCATTTGGTTGGATTTTCATAGGTTAGTTGTTGTTTTCACTTAAAATTGTGTCCATTTTAAACAAAAGAGAGACACTTTGAGTGATACCAACTATATTGTGCCTCGTATTGAGGCGGGGTTGACTCGTACACATCCCCATAATAACCATGGATCGTTATCTTAAAGTATAAATACAATACAAATTCATTTGGTCAGATTTTCATAGGTTAGTTGTTGTTTTCACTTAAAATTGTGTCCATTTAAAAAAAAGAGAGACACTTTGAGTGATACCGGCCACACCGTGCCTCGAATTGAGGCGGGGTTGACTCGTACACATCCCCAAAACACCCATGGATCATTATACTAAATTATCAAGACAATAAGAATGTGTTTGGTCATATTTTTGTTGGTCAGTTGTTGTTTGCACTTAAAATTGTGTTTATTTTAAAAAAAGAGACACTTTGAGTGATACCAGCCACACTGTGCCTTAGATTGAGGTAGGGTTAACTCTTACATGTCTCAAAGGAGCCATGGATCGTTCTACTAAAATATCAATACAATCATAATATGTTTGGTTGGATTTCCATAGGTCAGTTGTTGTTTTCACTTAAAATTGTGTCCATTTTAAACAAAAGAGAGACACTTTGAGTGATACCGGATATACCGTGCCTCAGATTGAAGCAGGGTTGGCTCATACACGTCGAAAAGGACTCATGAATCATTATCGTAAAGTATCAAGACAATAAAAATGTGTTTGGTTGGATTTTCATAGGTGAGTTGTTGTTTTCACTTAAAATTGTGTCCATTTTAAACAAAAGAGAGACACTTTGAGCGATACCAGCCACACCGTGCCTCAGATTAATGTAGGGATGACTCATAAAATCCCTAACTCACCCATGGATCATTCTAATAAAGGATAAAAACAATCCGAATGCGTTTGGTCAGATTTTCATAAGTCATTTTTTGTTTTCACTCAAAATTGTGTCCATTTTAAACAAAAGAGAGACACTTTGAGTGGTTCACCATTCTTGCATGTTGCTAGTGCATATCATCTGTTAAAATGGGAATATGAATCATTGGATATAGGATGTTTATTTATTAATAATTACAATTTTCCTATGAACATTTACATACAACAATGTTTCATTTTTTGATCCCCTTAACCCCTCTCAAAAATGACCACCAATTATACATGTACCCAAGTCAAATCTTCATGCTATTTGTGTACAATCTGCCACTAGGTATGCAGCCCACTCATTTTTGAACAAATATATATCGTCTTGTCAGTATGAGGCTCTTCTTCAGTCATAGTAGTACTGCAAAATAAAAAAATAAATAATTAATAAATAAATTAAATGAAATAATAGTTGTTTTTGAAAATACCTCTTTAGGGATGCTAGTTTGTTGATGAAAAACGATATCTTTCATTAATTTACAAACATAATAACCGCAATCGTTATCATTTGTTTGTTTTGGAAACTGAAAAAAATAATTCATTAGGAGAATAAGTAACTTGTGTTGAGATGTGTTTGGATAGTGAAATTATAGAATATATACCCTGATATTTTTCGAGACGTAGTACTTGTTCACCTCCTTATGCTTAGCCCCTATCCTCATTCCTATTTTTAGATGATACTGATAAACCGCCCTATCATAACATAATCCTTAGTAAAAGATAATATAAATTATATTACTTGATGTTTGGACCTAAAACATAGGATGTAGTGTCTTACAGATTCACAAACTCCATCATGTGTGGGTGGTTTAATGGGTATCCTTGCTTTGAATCCAGGAAATAAATATTTGGAGTATCCAGTCTTCAGCCTGGACACAACATGGTGCCATGAATCTATGTCAATCGGAATGCGTTGCCGAGTGACAACTTCAATGTAACTACTAAACATAGACTTGTTTGGATACACATGTTGACCTCATGCATTCCATCCGACATCAAATTTATGCCTTTTCTTTTCACCTTAAGAACTTTGGCTAACACCGTCAAACTACGACGCACCTGTGTTTTCTGTGACGTTGGGCCTTCATTCCCGATCATTTCATCAATATCAACATCATCTATATGTTCATTTGAAATGGTAGAAAAGACATGTGATGATGGTTGTGGGACCTCAACACTAGGAGCAACAACAAGTTCAGAAACTTGTTGTTGCTCTGCACTGTGAGCAGCCACAACAGGAGCAGCAGCAGCCGTAGTAGTAGTAGCTTGAGTGACTTGTTAAGACTCAAGGTTAGAAGTACCAAAATGTGCAGAAGTCATTATCTGCAAAAGTGTTTGAACGGTTAATTTATATTACATAAATTCAGTGATGATAAGATAATAACATGAGATAACAAGATCTATATTACAAACAAAATATAACATGTTTATTGAAATCTATTTTTTTTCAAAGGCTGAAAGTATTTGACACCTCTATCGATTATCCAAACCCCTTCAGTTTGGTCTCCTATAACATACAAAACATCATGTACATTGGGACCACTGTGAAATGATTGCGACGTACCAATTAAAGGATCATCCCCAACTAAATTTTCATTATACCCTTCAGTAGTTTTAGACGATAACAGAACAATCAACCACTTTTGGTTTGCAGGATCTGGAACATAAAAAACTTGTACCACTTGTGATGCCATTATAAACTATCCGTCTTTGTACCCTTCTTTACTAAAATCAAATTTCACAAATCCCCATTCATATATTTTAATACCACTGTTGTTATCAACCCATTTTCATTAAAAAATCGGTAATTGGAATGTCGTATAATCCAACTCCCATATTAGTTTGATAATGCCAAAGTATGACATATTTTCCTAAATTGGATTTTTGTCCTTACTACCAGAAACATGCATCGCATCAGCCACTAGTGTAACTCCACTATTTATCATGGTACTATCTTCATTATGTTCATCAGTATAGAATGTATAACCATTAATTACATAACCACTGTAAGATAATACACACACACTTGGTCCGGCGGCTAGCCATCGAAGTCATTCTGAAATTGAGGGTGAGGGAATTTCTGGAAGAGATGTTGTGACAATCAGTATTACAGATCAGGATCTGGTCCACCTTTATGTTTTTCATAATAGTTTGGAGGTTGCTCCATATATTGAAACTGAAAAAGAAATTCTTAGGTAGTTGAATCCATCAAGGGATGAAAATGGTCTGAAGGCTAGCCATCGAAGTTGTTCAGAAATTGAATTCATATTTTCATCCAACTGCTTAAAAATATGGTCCTGAAACCATCCTATAAACAGGTGATTATGTCTATTTGATAACCATTTTCAGCCCCTGATGGATTCAACTACCTTATAATTTCTCTTTCAGTTTCAATATATGGAGCAACCTCCCAACTGTTATGAAAAACATAAAGGTGGACCAAATCCTGATCTGTAATACTGATTGTCACAACATCTCTTCCAGAAATTCCCTCACCCTCAATGCTTCCAGTGTGATGAGATTTCAGGAGACCAATGCTTTCCACATCAGATAGGTATTCGGTACAAATTCAATGTCTTCCTCAACAATATATCACTCCATTATACAACCCTCTTGATGACTTCGATTTTTGAAATACCCTTACAAAATCTTTATATACCATTCAATAGGATACATCCATCTATTGTGAATAGGACCACAAATTCGAATCTCTCTCACCAAGTGAATCATCAAATGAACCATCATATCAAATAATGTTTTCTGGAAGAACATTTCCAATTCACATAATATGATAACTATTTCTTTTTCTATAGTTGGCAATTTCTTCGGGTCTAAAACTTTTCTACATATAGCTTTGAAAAAGAAACAATGTTTGGTTAATTTATGATGAACATTCTTGGAAAAAATGCAATGTAAATCTATAGGAATTAGATCTTGTATCAAAACATGGCAGTAATGTGATTTCAAACCTTTTAACTTCAAATAATTCATTGACACAATGTTCTTGATATTTGATAAATACCCCTCTAGAACCTTTACATCATTGAAGAAGTTGCAAAATTGATATCTCTGTAGGACACCGGGACACCCTGAGAGGGGAGGGGTGAATCAGGGTGTCAAAGTTTTCTTCTTAAAGTTGTGGATCTTGTTCCCACTTTGGTAGGAACTACTTAAACCTATATGATGGATATGACCAGCAATGAAACATTCACATGCAAAGAGATAAAAAAAATTTACTTGGTTCACCACTAAGGGCTACGTCCAAGGAGAATACACCGACAAGTTGCCGGTCGTACCAAATTCCACTAATCTTCACTAGTTGTGGATTACAATGGTTCAGGAACAGTCACTCTATCCCAGGCTCACTGCCTTTACAAAAGGTTCAGGGATAGCTCACTGCGTCTCTTGGGCCACTCCCATTGACTCCACCTAGCTCACTGCCGTTGGTGAAGTCACACTCAGTTTATAGACGTGAAAGTCTTTTCAATATATTTGCATTGAAGTCTTTGTCTCCTGTTCAGCATGAGACTTTTCTTGCATCAGACTCCTGAGTTGATGCTCTTTTGTATTCAACCTTCTATTTTAGTGCAATAACTGAATGCACTATATCTTCTTCTTCTCTTCCTTTGATTCTCAATACTAACACCTGTGTGTATTGATATATTCCCCTCTTTCTATGCATATCTGAGTTTAGTTCCACGAACCATTCTTCTTCTCTTCGCAAAGCACAATGAGTATGTTAAACACCAGTCATGTGTGAGCGGAACCAATTCTCTTCAAAGAACCAAATTGTTCATTGTTCTTATATCTTTGTAAATGAACACATCATCTATTTCAATGAAGGTATCGAGCAATCTTATGGATTTCGTGCAGCTCCACAGAGATGGGAGAGCTCCAACAACACCTGCCGCTCTTCTCCAAGCCTGGAGTGCAAGTCCCAATACGGCGCACAAGTATTCGGAGCGCAAGTACAAACTGGCGCGCAAGTGTCACCAAAGAACCTAGGCAACCATTCCTTACCCAACTATAAACTTGCACGACCCACTTCCTTTCTCTCCCAAACCGCCTTGGGCGCGCAGCCAACAACCGGCGCACACCCTCTACCTGCGCGACCCAACTACCACTTGTGCGGCTCAATCACTTGCGCGACAAGAGATCGAACAATCTCTAAGTCTTGAACTCTGTGAGAAATGAGGAGGGGTCGACCTATATTTATAGGCAAACTAGACCCCCTGCGCGGCGGCGCGTAAGTCACTCCATGGCGCGCAAGTCTTGGTGCGCAACTCATCTTTCCTAGCCTTTGTCGTGCAACTCACTTGCGCGACCCAATGAATACTTGCGCGACCTTCTTTCCTTATCCATATTTTGATGTTCTGTTCTTGGAAAACAATAGGCGCGTATGTTCCAATCCTCCTAGGTACCGGCGCACAAGTTCTTTCAAGGTGCGTAAGTCCACTTGCGCGACCTAACCAACACTTGCATGACCCTTATCCGTTTTCCATATTTTGATGTTATGATCCTCAAAAACATATGGCACGCAAGTTTCCTCTCCTTCAATTGTACGGCGTGCAAGTCCCTTTTCCAAAACCACTCTTCTTCATTTGTTGATTTTGAGGCCATGAAATTTGGCAAACACTGGAAAACAACACCACCTTGTATCTGCTCTTATTGTACCGCCTCCAGATCATCCATTCCTCTTTCGACATTCTTGAATCAAACATAGTTCGTTGACCACAACTCTTGAACTCGACATGAAATCTTGAAATCCCTTTTATAAAAAATTTTGTATGTCATTTGTTTGCTTTTGTCAACAAGAACAATCACCTGAAAACACTTCTTCTCGGTGATTTGAATCCTTCAGAAACTCTTCTACTATCATCACAAAATCCACTATCGTGATATGTATTCTTTGAAGGAACAACTTTAGAACCATCATCTTCTGATACAATGTGATTTTCATGGCCATCTCATAATTTCAATCTCTGCATGGCCATCTTAGAAGTCCAATCCCTTGCACATTGTCATCTTCTTTAGCTGTCATTTTATACTTCATGCAAAGTATATGAGTCAATTCTTCAAGAAGTCTATTGCATGGTTCTCATGCAATCATGAGGTATTGCATGGTCTTCATCAAAACCCCATTCTTCATGAATCATCATCAGATGAATTATACCACACATTATTCATTGTTGTAAACAATGTGTCACATTTGACACATGTTCTTTTGGACTTATGATTAATAAAACAATCATCTGAATTTCCATTCCTCCATTTTATTGGAGTAGTTCTTGATCTCCTTCATTTTGATCTTCATTGAAAACTGTTGACAATAAATACAACCTTATACACAAAGTGGTTCCAACAATTTCCCCCTTTTTATTTGTTTTCAATACCTTATACATCTGAAATGATTTCGTCAATGTCAAAATGAGAACCTTCTCTCTTCAATCAACCTTTATTTTCAAAATTTCATTTCAATTTCTCTCCCCCTTATTGACAAGAAATACAAGGCGCATGGTAGGGAGGGTATCAATCCATACATAAGCAATGTTTCATTAATCATTTCACTCTAAGTCTACTTGAGCAATGATCGATGTAGAAAACAAGAGGATTTGATTAAGTCAACAAGGCTGACCACTGTTCACAGATCATGATAACAACATGAGATGAGAACTCATGTATTTTGTCTTCAAGGGTTTAATGCTTTTATTTCATGTAGAAGAAAATATAATTTGATAGGGAATAATCAACCTGAAACTCCTGCACTCACATCAGAAAACAAATTAAAAACATTAAAGTGATATCGGCAAGATAAGTGACCTTGGGGCACATCCATTCATCTTATGTCCCTGATCAATTCAGTTACTCCCCCTTTGTAGACTAATATTTGATCTGAGTAACCAAGGGATAGAGATTGAGAAATGGCATACCTTCTCCATTGACATGTTCTTCAATAAATTCACAGAGTAACTGCATTTGAGTCCAGCTGGAGTTGATATTGATTAAAACAGTGATTTTGGAAGTTTCTTCATTTTTCTCCCCCTCAAAGGAAACACTCCTTATCATCTTCATAAAGAGTGATCCTTCATTATATTAATCTTTGAATATCAATTGAATAATCTACCAAGGATGGAAACTTCTTCAGCTTGGCTATCAAGAGTTGACAGCATTCACTACATCTCAGGTTCTCCCCCTGAGAGCATGTTTCACCTTCAATTCCCTACATTATTAGCACAAATACAATACAAAAATGATTATGGGAATAAGGTGGTTCCTCCTTACTTAATAAACAAGACCTGCATGGTTGAGGTTATTTTCTCAACCAAGTTCCTATGTTCACTCCAGTCTTCATGCCTACACATTTGAACATATGTTCTGACATCTATTGGTGTGGCATGGATTTATTCACATTCTCTTCTAATTTTTGTGAGGAATTGTTCTGCTTAACATCCATCATGAATGATACATTCTTACTCCTCTTAAGGACTGCTTCTTGCTCTGGTATTAAGGTTAGGCAACCTTTTGCAATGTGACCATATTTCTTGAATCTCTCACACATAACTTCTTTGACACATGTGTTTCTATTTGTTTGAATTCTCTCATGCACTGTGTCTTCATCATGTGAATGTTTTCCTTTTCCTTTGTCACCATCCTTGGCCTTTTCAGCTTCAATATTCCCCATTCTTTTCAAATATTCTTGCCAAATGACCAATATGTCATTTGGAACTTTTGTGGTAGGTTTGGATCTTCCACATGGGTTCATCTGAGTTTCATCCCACTTTGTTTTTCTTTTGGATGAATGACCCATCAATTTCATGGATCTAAAATCCTGGGGTTTCTCAGCTCCCCTACTTGAGATCTTCTTAGGAAAATGCGTGTTCACAAAATTCTTCTGATTTCTTCCCAAGGTAATTTCTTCATGCTTAGCCAGCATCGGAGGTCTTATTTTCTTATCAATAGTGAAATCATGTTGATATGGAGATGTGCCTACCTTGTGACCACTTCCATTGCATACATCACAGATGTTATCAAGAATTCCAAATCTGTTTGTGGTAAACAAATGCTTCTGGACCTACGGATATTGCTTCTTCTTCTCTAGATTCCTTCCCGTTGATATAGGCTTTCCCTGTACTTTTCAATGTAAGGGATTATAAAAACAATCTAGTGCACAGTGCCCAAATCTGTTGCAGCACCAACATTGACCCACAAACCTTGTCTTCTTTTTATCTTCTTTATTAGGTTGTTGGACCATCTGCTTAATATTTTGTGCTATATTTGAGAAAACAACTTTATCCTTTCTATTAACATCCACCCTAGCCATGGTGGGAGGTTTCTTCTTCTCACCTTTCCTCATCCATACTTTTTTAGAACATTTCTTCCAACCTGCACTGATTTTAGGTACATATTTAGAAACATGAGTACAATATGGTTTGGATGGTACCTTCACTTTCTCAGTTGGTTGTGATAGATCAATGAGTGAAGTCATGATCTTCTTATCACACGTTGGAGGTATTTTGACAATAGAGTCCTCCAGTGTGCATTGAGTACCAGCAGCAACTGATTCTTGATGTGGATAATCAAGAGTCGTCATAATCTTCTTGTCACATGTTGGAGGTATTTCAGCTTTGGATTCCTCCAACGAACATTGAGTACAAGCATCACTCATTTCATTCTTTTGTGAAGTCTCAATATGTGTATTCTCAATCTTGGTCAACTCAGATTCCAATTTTTGACCCTTAATATTGAGGATGATCTTCTGATCTTCAATCATGATCATCTTCTCTTCACAAGTATTCTTCAATCTTTCAACCTCATGTTCATGCATCTTAACTTTGTTTTGTAACAAAGACTCAAGTTCCCTAAATTTCATGGAAGTTTCTTCCAAACAAAAACTCTTGACTTCATTGATCTTCTTCAGCTCAACTTCAAGTGCATGGATATTTTCTTTTAGAATTTTATTGAATTCCTCATTTTCTTCAAAGACTTTCACCTGTTTGGTAAGCTTCATACTTTCCAGAACATTTCTTTCCAATCCATTTTCCATATTGTCAGCTTCCATTTCTAATTGAGTGATATAAACCTGCATATATTAGAATAGGCTACAAATAATAGCATCCCTTTCTTCAAGAATATCATGCAGATATGTTTTGAGTTTTTCTTGAAAGCTTAAATTAGTGGTGTCATCCTTTCCTATTGAAGAATTCTGAGCCACGTGCTCGATACTTTCCAGGTCTGATATTTCTTCATTATTGGAATGTCATGGAGAATAATACACTAACTCTTCTTTGGATATGAGGGACTTCTTTAGCTGCTTCTTCTCTTTATTTTTCCTATTTGTCATGGTCTTGCTAGATGTATACTTCTACTCAAAAATGACTGAATCTTAATCAAGACAGCTCTTCATTGTTGACGTTAGGAAAGAAACTCAAATCCTATTCTGAATAGAATTACTGGAGATATCCAAAATATGTCAACCTTTCCCTCTGATACCACTTGTAGGACCCCGGGACACCCTGAGAGGGGAGGGGTGAATCAGGGTGTCAACTTTTTCTTCTTAAAGTTGTGGATCTTGTTCCCACATTGGTAGGAACTAATTAAACCTGTATGATGGATATGATCAACAATGAAACATTCACATGCAAAGAGATAACAATTTTTTTTTACTTGGTTCACCACTAAGGGCTACGCCCAAGGAGCATACACCGACAAGTTGCTGATCGTACCAAATTCCACTAATCTTCACTAGTTGTGGATTACAATGGTTCAGGAACAGTCACTCTGTCCCATGCTCAATGCCTTTACAAAAGGTTCAGGGATATCTCACTACGTCCCTCGGGCACTCCCGTTGACTCCCCCTGGCTCACTGCCGTTGGTGAAGTCACGCTCTGTTTATAGACGTGAAGGTCTATTCAATAGATTTGCATTGAAGTCTTTGTCTTCTGTTCAGCATGAGACTTTGCTTGCATCAGACTCTTGAGTTGATGCTCTTTTGTATTCAACCTTCTATTTTAGTGTAATAACTGAATGCACTATATCTTCTTCTTCTCTTCCTTTGATTCTCAATACTAACACCTGAGTGTATTGATATATTCCCATCTTTCTGTGCAGACTTGAGTTTAGTTGCACGAACCGTTCTTCTTCTCTTCGCAAAGCACAATGAGTATGTTAAACACCAGTCATGTGTGAGCGGAACCACTTCTCTTCAAATAACCAAATTGTTCATTGTTCTTCTGTCTTTGTAAATGAATACATCATCTATTTCACCAAAGGTATTGAACAATCTTATGGCTTTCGTGCAGCTCCACAGAGACGGGTGAGCTCCAACAACACCTGCCGCTCTTCTCCAATCTTGGAGCGCAAGTCCCAATACGGCGTGCAAGTATTGGGCATGCAAGTACAAACTGGCACGCAAGTGTCACCAAAGCACCTACACGACACTTCCTTCCCCAACTATAAACTTGCGAGACCCACTTCCTTTCTCTCCCAAACCGCCTTGGGCACGCAGCCAACAACCGGCATGCAACCTCTACTTGCACGACCCAACTACCACTTGCGTGGCTCAATCACCTGCGCGATGAGAGCTCGAAAAGTCTCTTAGTCTTGAACTCCCTGAGAAATGAGGAGGGGTCGATCTGTATTTATAGTCAAACTAGACCCCCTGCGCGGTGGTGTGCAAGTCACTATATGGCGCGCAAGTCTCGGCGCACAGCTCATCTCTCCTAGCCTTTGTTGCGCAACTCATTTGCGCAACCCAACTAATACTTTCGCGACCTTCTTTCCTTAGCCATATTTTGATGTTCTGTTCTTGGAAAAAAATAGGCGCATATGTTCCAATCCTCCTAGGTACCGCACACAAGTTCTTTCATGGCGCGCAAGTCCACTTGCGCGACCTAACCAACACTTGCGCGACCCTTATCCCTTTTCCATATTTTGATGTTATGATCCTAAAAAACATATGGTGCGAAAGTTTCCTCTCCTTCAATTGTACGGCACCCAAGTCCCTTTTCCAAAATCACTCTTCTTCATTTGTTGATTTTGAGGCCCTAAAATTTGGCAAACACTGGAAAACGACGCCACCTTGTATCTACTCTTTTTGTACCGCCTTCTGATCATCCATTCCTCTATCGACATTCTTGAATCAAACATAGATCATTGACCAAAACTCTTAAACTTGACATGCCATCTTGAAATCCCTTTTGTCAACAAATTTGTATGTCGTTTGTTTGATTTTTTCAACAAGAACAATCTACTCAAAAAAACTTCTTCTCGGTGATTTGAATCCTTCATCAACTCTTCTGCTGTCATCACAAACTCCACTATCGTGATATGTATTCTTTGAAGGAACAAATTTAGAACCATCATCTTCTGATACAATGTGATGTGCATGGCCATCTCATAATTTCAATCTCTACATGTCCATCTTAGAAGTCCAATCCCTTGCACATTGTCTTCTTCTTTTGCTGTCATTATCTACTTCATGCAAAGAATATGAGTCAATTTTTCAAGAAGTCTCTTGCATGGTTCTCATGCAATCATGAGTTATTTCATGGTCTTCATCAAAACCCCATTCTTCATGAATCATCCTCAGATGAATTATACCACACATTCTTCATTGTTGTAAACAATGTGTCACATTTGACACATGTTCTTTTGGACTTATGATTAGTAAAACAATCGTCTGAATTTCCATTACTCCATTTTATTTGAGTACTTCTTGATATCCTTCATTTTGATCTTCATTGACAACTATTGACAACAAATACAACCTTATACAAAAATTGGTTGCAACAATCTCTCCTCCCTAGAAAGAGTATAAAAAGCTGGAGAAAGAAACATTCTATTTCCACCCTTCACAGGAGCCAACTCTTCTCGTATTCCCATGTCAACCCTATTCAACCTTGCCTTAATTCCATCCTTTGTTTTTCCAGTTGCATTTAGCAATGTTCCAATTACACTGTCACATACATTTTTTTCCACATGAATCACATTAAGAAAATGTTTGACGTACAAAAAATTTCAGTATGTTAATTTAAAAAAAAATGAATCTCGTTTTCCAACCGATTTTCATAGGGTTTTTCGAAAATGGTTTACCAAAAATAGTGTTCACATCTTTGAATTTCTCAAAAATCAGATCACCTATTAGTGGAGACGGTGCTGCGCATTGTTCTGAACTTCTATTGAATGATGTCGTCCAAGATCAGTACTTATGCCGACGAGGTAGAAATCTATGATATCCTAGAAACACATATTTCGATGAATGTTTCAACCTAATTTATTCTATATATCCTTCACACATGGGACACCCTTGAGTTCCTTTAATACTATTTCCTGAAAAATTTACATAAGTAGGGAAATCATTTATTGTCCCATAAAACATCACTCTCAATGTGAAGTATTCACTTTTATAAGAATCATACAACATAACACCTGAATCCCATAATAACTTCAAATCCTCGATCAAAAGAGCCAGATAAACATCAATATCGTTAGCTGGTTGTTTTGGTCCTGATATAAGCATAGATAACATGATGAATTTCCACTTTATGTATAACCAGGGTGGCAATTTGTAATTTACCAACATAATAGGCCATGTACTATGAGTGTTGGTTTGAAAACCAAACGGATTCACTCCATCTGTAGATAACGCAAGAAGAAGGTTTAAAGATTCTTTTCCAAATTCAGGATACTCATGATCAATTTTATTCCATTGAGGAGAGTCGGCCGGATGACGTAATTTTCCTTCTTTATTTCTTTAATCTGCATGAAACAAAAATTTTCTTACAGTTTCTTCACTTCCATATAGACGCCTAAACCTTGGAATGATTGGAAAGTACTATAGAGATTTCGTAGGATTGGATTTAACATTATTTTATCGAGAAGCACCACACTTTGGGCATTCTGTAAGTGATTTGTTCTCCTTGAGAAACATGATACATTATTTCAGGAAAGCATGTATTCTTTCAGAAATCATACCCATCGAGTGTAGCATTCGTTTAGCTTAATATGTCCGGCCTGGGAGCTCATTATCTTCTGGGATCATGTCATTCAAGAGAGAAAGTAGTTCCATAAAACTAACATCACTCCATCCATTTCCTACTTTCAATTTATACAACTTCAGTACACCTGACAATGCTTTATATTTAGTGCAACCAGCATATAATGACATCTTTGCATAACTCTTTAACTTCTCAAACAATTTTGGGCAATCGTAGAGTTCATCTTCAATTGTCTTTGTCATTTCTTCAATACGATCTTCATCATCATTGACATATTTAATCACATCCTCCATACAATCTTCTTCATTATCCATATTTGTATTCATATATGATGATCCCTAAAACAAAGTTTTATCTCAGCCAGTATCTACATTCTCTTTTTCTCCGTGTTTATTCCAACATTTATAACTCCGATCTATTCCGTGACATATCAAATGTTCTTCCAACTCCTCTAGAGTAAGTAGTCTAGAATAATAACAATGTAAACACGGACAAAGGATTTGATAAGGATCCTTTGCGCGATCCTTTGCCAACTTGATGAACTCTTTCACTCAGTTCTCATACTCTACTGTCAAACGATTAACATCTACCCAATATTTATTCATCTCTATCCTATCTGAATCTCAAATATTAGTATTTATAGTTCAAGTACACAAAACAAGACTTCCAAATACAGTAGAAGAGAACCAATTCCTTATAAAAATAGAGATTAATTTAAGGGTTGGCGTCCTGAGAACCAACTGTTTTGTACTTGGATTACATGAATGTTCACTTACTATATATTGTTCATTGTTCTGCATGACTATAACATAATAATGTCCTGGAATATTTGTTTCATTAATAAGTTCAGGGAAGATCCTCGCTATGATGAGAACCTTAAAATTATATAACAATATTATTAAATAAAGTTATGTGGTTGGATGACATACTATGATAGGACACATAGTATACAGACCGTCATGTGTGAGTACTCATAAGAAGACGGGACTCTCTCTCTCATAGAGTTCTCACTTGGTAATCTCCAAGATGGGAGATTATGAGAACAGAACTACCAATAGTAATTCTGCATGTCTTGGTGTCATCAGACATTACTATATGAGAGCGTGTGTAATGGTCCTTAGAATAGAAGATTATCATTAACTCATGTCATGACTCGTGCACTTAGATTTTCTGATGAAAACCGTCACACAGACAGTTGGCGGGAAGTAGGGTACGTTGGTTGCGTCATGAGTGACATGTTGTTAATGGATACGTCGAGGAAGGATTTGTCCCTTCCATTTATGGAAGTTGATATCTCGGCCCTTTGATTGAAATAGAACTTCCGCATTAAATTCCATGGCCATGGTGTAAACGGCGAGTTTATTCCTGGTAGTCATAGAATGACAGATCGAATATATAGGTTTATGACATTGCCATAAAACCTGCTTGATGAGATATCAAGAAAAAGGGATTAAATTACACATTAAGGGTTTGTATGAGGTGATACGTCAATTTAGTGTCAACTTCTTTCTCTTGGGTGGCTTGACCTGTTGCTGGACAGTAATCTGGGACTTTAGGCAATCCCGCCTAACGCAACACGAAAGAGGCCTAGAGGGTCACACACTAAGTGTATTCAAGTATCTCAAGTAGAATAAATATTATTCTCGTACGTGGTTTAATAATTATTCAAGGAAGACAAAATCATTTTAATGTTGGAGGAAGAATAATATAAGTACACGCCATGTATTAATTATTACACGCCGTGTATTTTTTATTTTGAAAACAAGTACACGCCGTGTATTATTAAATGTACACACTGAGTAGTTTTCATTTTGGAAAGGAAATGAATAAATGAAAACAAGTTATACACGCCGTGTACATTTAATGTACACACCATGTATTTTTCAATGAAAAACAAGTACACAATGTGTATTTATTATTACATGCCATGTAGTTTTTCCAGTCGGGATTTTGAGGATATAATATTGTTTTATTAAATGATATTTATTATAATCAGCGTGAGAGCATGTCAAGGAATTAATTATTTGACATGGGGGTTTTAAATAAGAGTTAATGAAATAAATGAATCATGTAATTCATTTATTTATTGTCATAACTCTACAACCTCAAACTCTATTATAAATATCCTCACAACCCCAACTCTTTTCCTACACAAGATAATCGTTGTGCACAACAATTCTGGAGAATTCTTTCAAGGCCGAAAGAACCTCTTCCTCCAAGAATGCTCTCAAGACTGAAAGAGACCCTCTTCCATCAGATCAAGACGATCTAAGGTGGACAACACAAGAAAAGGTTTCACCAAGCTAGAACCCGGAGACTCCTTTGGCGACGTCCCGAGATACGAGGTACACGTGCAGATCACTCCTAGAGGAAGTCTACACTTGGCTTTTACGACACAATGACGAATCACATTGGAACGTGATCAAGAACATCAATGAAGAAAGAACAACCAAAAGGTATTTATTTTCAATTTATAAAAATTAATTATAATAAACCTGTAATGATCCTACTTTGTGGTTCTGGGGCTTTCCTTTTCTTTTTCCATTTATGTGATTAGATCTGTGGAGACTGGTGTTTATCATCGTATTGATCCCGGATTGATCATTGTTAATGACAAAAATCCAAGTGGGCACATCAAACCACACACTTCCACTGTGCTAGGAACCTTCAAATGGTATCAGAGTGAGGTTACAACGTTGATTATAGTTATTTAATTTTCTTTTATAATTTACGAATTTATATTTGATTCAATTCGAAATAAATTGTTCTATAAATCTGAATAAACGAGATCAGTTCTTCCTCCAACATTTCTCAATTCATATCACAGATTCAATCTTTTAATTTTAATTTTGATTAAAATAAAAATGAGGATCTCATCTGGAGGAGCTTCTCTTTCCATCTTTACAACACAAGAATACACGACGTGTAATGAAAACTACACGCCGTGTACTTAGGTTCAATGAACCGATACTGGTCCGCCAAACCACACCATGTGAATTGATTACACCTAAGAATTTAACACCCCATGTTGACCAGAATTAAAAGACGTGTGGGAACTGGAATACACGGTGTGTATGTTGGAGAAACACTTCGTGTAGTCTGATCCGGCCCAAGTGAAACCGTATATAAAGGAGAAGCCACATACCACGTACACGGGATCACCAGGCTGGTTACCACGTAACAAGGAAGTATACACTGTTTATGATTTATCTACATGCCATGTACTCCAAAATTTCCAAAGTACATAAAACACGACAAATCCCCCAGCATGTACTTTGGATAAAGGGTGAAAAGAAATACACACCATGTAAATATAAACTACACGCCGTGTACTTTCCAGAAATTTCACCGAGTTTCCTCCAAAAGTACAAATACCTGTACAAGGAATATGGATGAGAATAATCTCAAATAAATTTAGAAAGGAATTTAAGATAAATAATTGATTAATTATAAGATCATAATTAATTGAATTCGAGTGCAACTTATCTTAAATGATAGAACGATTAAAAGAATTTGAATTCTAAATATGCGTAAATTTCGTTGCTTGATATGGATGATCATGAGCTAGACCAAAGAACCCTTGTATGTGTGTATGGTTTTATTTAAATTTGTTTAATTTAAATTTTTTGGCCTGTGATCCTTCTTCCAATAAAATGTAGGGCATGCATGCCCATGGTTTCTTTAATGTAAACCCCATGTAATGGAGGATATCTCAAGCCAGAGGAGACGGTTTGAAATCCGAAGTTGAGGCGAAACTAACCCATGAAGATACAAAAGTGGACAGGTGGGAGATTCAAAACATGAACCATCAGGTTCAAGGTGTTTTTCCTAGGTTAGGGTTAGCTTATCAAAACCTCTAGATAAGCTAACCAATAGAAGCTCATGATCATGCCATCTTATTTTATTTCTGTCTGATTGCATGGTTTATTTATTATGTATGTGTTGTCGCGATCACATAATTAATAAAATGAACAAGTATGCAAAGATGAAATAAAATAACAACCAAACTGTGCGTAAAATTTATCAGAACATGGTTAATCACTTAAGCAATCATCACTTAATATTAACAAGCATGTGATAATTTAAAACTACGCATAAAGATTAAAATCCCTAAAATACCATATTAAGTCAGACCATGCCTTCTGTTACTTGATTAAGGGAAAGACTCAATAAAACTATGTGTTTGACCAACCCTTATTGGGGAACTTACTTTTATAAAGGAAGCCCTTATGAAAGGTTTCAGGTTGACTTACCCATATAACATCAAGAGGAGTAGCCCTTTCTAGACTTGATGTCATATTGGAGGCAAGAATTGAGGAAATCCAAGTCAGGATTTCAGGGTTGAGGAGTCCACTCAACAGATCAAGGAACTGTAAGCTCACAGTTGGCAAAGACCTACCTACCAAAATACCTTCAAATAGCTTGACCAACCCTTTTTGGGGTTATGCGAAGGGGAATATGGATCCTTGACACTAGAATGTCAAATCAACTAGACATTCCGTGTTCAATGGTGAGGGCCATTGGGACTTGATAAAATAGTGGGAGAATTAATAAATTCATTTATTATTTTTCATAAAATGTAATCAAAAGGTACTGATAAATATGCTCTTTTAATTTGTAGAATCGAAATGACAAACTCATCAACCACATTTTCTCTACGATCAATTCTGAATAAAGACAATATCATCACCAGTAGTAACTTTCAAGAATGGTTTAGGCGCCTTCGGGTTATCCTATTTCATGAACTAAAGTTTTACGTGCTAGAGTCCTCACTTCCTGATCCACCTGCCCAAGGGGCGAGTGATGAAGATTTCCTGGTCTATGATCAACATTTGAGTGATGCACTCGACGTTCACTGTTTGATGCTATCATCAATGTCTAGTGAGCTCATGAAGTCTCATGAAGACATGGATGCCTACAGCATGCTCGATCACCTCTGTAGTCAATACCAGGAGAGAACAAGATAGGAAAGGTTTGAGATCTCCAAGGCTCTATTTTAGAGAAAGCTTGGAGAAGGTGCCCCAGCTAGACCTCATGTAGTCAAGATCATTGTCTACATTGAGTGCTTGGAGGTTCTAGGGTTTAAACTCCCCAAAGAACTGGGTACCGATCTAATTCTTGCATCACTCCCCCAGAGCTTCTCAAACGTTGTTGTGAACTTCAACATGAACAACATTGAGAAGTCTCTGTCTGATCTTCTTATCCTCATTCGCTAAGTGGATAATGACATGAAGCATGAAAAATCTTCTGTCCTTATGGTTAATAAAAGGAAAGGGAAGGAGAAGAGCTTTAATCCCAAAGCTTCTTCAAGGCCTTCCAAGAAAATGAAGATCAAATGGGAGGCAGGGGAAGAAGATGCAGTTTGTTTCGCATGTGGCAAGAAGGGCCACTGGAAGAAAAAATTCACCTAGTCGAGGAAGCAAGGGGAAGCTTTAGGTGCGCTTTCTATCAAATTAAATCTATCTGTTTCTACTAATTGGGTATTAGATACTGCTTATGGTGGTCACATCTGTATCCAAATACAGGAACCAAGTAGATTCAGGAAGATTGATCGAGGTGAGGTAGATCTACGAGCAGCCAACGGAGGTAGACTTGCTGCTGTAGCTGTCGGGGACTACCACCTCACATTGCCAACTGGAATGATCTTGGTGTTAAAGGGTTTTTATTATGTGCCTTCTATAACCAAAAACATTATTTCAGTATCTAGATTAGATACAGATGGATTCATATTCAATTTTGGAAGTGGATGTTGCTACTTTTATAAAGATAGCATTTGTTTTGGTAGGGCACATTTATATAATGACCATTATGTGTTAGACTACACAAACCAAGTAATGGAAATCGATGAAAATGTAAAATCACATGAATCATACCACACCCAAATTTGGCATCACCAACTAGGTCATGTCAATGAGAAATGTTTGACAAAATTACATCAAGATGGATATTTAGATTCTTTCGAACTAAAACCACCTGGTGTATGTCAGGCGTGTCTACAAGGAAAAATGACCAAAGCCCAATTTAGTGGGAAAGGTGAAAGAGCTAAAGATCTTCTAGAATTAGTTCACACAGATGTGTGTGGACCATTTCTAGTTGAATTAAGGGGTGGGTTCTCGTACTTCATAACTTTTACTAATGATTTTAGTAGATATGGATATATTTACTTAATGAGGTATAAGTTAGATTCTTTTGATCAGTTTAAAGAATACAAGAATGAAGTTGAGAACCAACTTGGTAAGAATATTAAGAAACTCCACTCAGACAGAGGAGCATAATATCTTAATCAGGACTTCATTGATTTCTTACAGGAGTTTGGGATTCTATCTCAACTCACTCCTCCTTACACACCTCAGTGGAATGGTGTAAGTGAAAGGAGGAACCGCACCCTGTTAGACATGGTGAGATCAATGATGAGTCATGTGAGTCTTCCATTATCCTTTTGGGGGTATGCATTACAAACAAAAGCACACATACTGAACCAAGTACCAACTAAATTGATAAATGGTATTCCATATGAGTTATGGAGTGGACGCAAATCCATGTTATCAAATTTACATGTGTGGGGTAGCGAAGCATTTGTTAAGGACTCTTGAGGTAACAAACTTTCACCCCAAGGGATAAAGTGTATCTTTATAGGATATCCCAAGGAAACAAGGGGATATTACCTATAAAACCCCTCAGACAAAAAGGATACAGTGGAAATACATTCCATATTCCATGAGAGGAAGCACATCTCCAAAAAAGATAGTGGGAGCGAGATAGACATCAATGAAGTCGAGGCTCAAGATACACAGGAGTTGGTACAAGAACAGATTCCACAAAGCCCCATGGAAGAAAAATCTATTCCAGAGACACAAGAACTGCATAGGATCATGAGAGAGGTGAGAGAACTAGAACGATATGGTTTTCTTGTCACCAAGGATGGTGACTCATTATTAGTTGACAATGATGATCCTCTTACCTACAAGGATGCATTTAAAGGCACAGATGTTGCCATGCGGCAAGAATCCATGAATTCTGAAATGGATTCCATGTACCAAAACCAAGTATGGATTTTGGTAGATCCTCCAGTTGATTTAAAGCCTATTGTTAATAAATGGGTATTCGAGAAGAAACTGGACATGGAGGGGAAATTCATCACCTATAAGGCACGAATGGTTTCAAAAGGTTTTAGACAGCATCAAGGAATTGACTATGATGAAACCTTTTCACTGTTTGTGATGCTGAAATCCATCGGAATCCTATTGGCCATTGCCTCTTACCATGATTATGAAATTTGGAAAATGTATGTGAAAACAACATTCCTTAATGGGAACATCCAAGAAGATGTCAACATGACACAACCTTAAGGGTTTGTGACTCCAAAGGATGCCAACAAGGTATGCAAGTTGCAAAAATCCATTTATGGATTAAAGCAAGCATCAAGGTCATGGAACATTCATTTTGATGAAGCTATAACGGAATTTGGATTTATTAAGAACAAATGTGAGCCTTGTGTCTACAAAATTGTTAGTGAAAGTGCAGTCGTTTTCCTAATTGTATATGTTGATGACATATTACTAATTGGAAATGAATTACCTGTCTTACAGTCAGTTAAGGCATGGTTTCATAAATTCTTCTCCATGAAATACTTGGGCGAGGTAGTATATATTCTTGGGATCAAGATCCATCATGATAGATCCAAGAGAATAATGGGCCTGAGTCAAAGTACATACATTGACAAGATACTGAAGATATTCAGTATGGAACAATCCAAGAGGGGATTGTTGCCAATGTCACATGGAATTCATCTTTCCAAGAAAATGTATCCTCAAACACAATAGGAAAGAAAGATAATGGAAAGGATCCCTTACGCATCTGCGATTGGGTCAGTCTTGTATGCTATGCTATGTACGAGGCTAGATGTTTCTTACGCATTAAGTGCGGTAGGCAGATATCAAGCTGATCCCGGAGACCGCCATTGGATGGCAGTAAAGACTATCCTTAAGTATCCAAGGCATACTAAGGATATGTTCCTGGTTTATGGAGGATATGAGGAACTAGTCATTAGAGGACATGTAGAGGCTAGTTTCTAGACTGATCAAGATGACATGAAGTCATAGACTGGATACATATTCAGTATGAATGGAGGTGTAGTGAGCTGGAAGAGCTCAAAGCAAAGTGTGGTGGAAGATTCTACAGTGGAGTCTGAGTATATCACAGCTTTTGAGGTAGCTAAATAAGCATTATGGATGCAAATCTTTGTCCAAGAGCTGGATGTATTACCCAGTAGTAAAGATCCTATCACAATCTATTGTCATAATACTGTAGCAGTGGCACTTGCAAAAGATCCAAGGTCACATTAGCGGACAAAGCACATACTTCAGAAGTATCATATCTTAAGGGATTTTTCTCAGAGAGGTGAAGTTGCAGTGAGCAGTATTTCCAAGGAAGACAACGTGGCAAACTCCTTGGCTAAAGCCTCGACTCAGTAGAAACATGATCATCATGTGAGGTCTAGCGGACTAAAAGTCGTAGGTAGTTGGCTCTAGTCCAAGTGGGAGTTTGTAAGGGTTTGTGTCCTGAGAACCAAATATTTTATACTTTGATTACATGAATGATCACTTATTATATATTGTTCATTGTTCTGCATGACTACAATATAATAATGTCCAGTAATATTTGTTGCACTAATAAGTTTATGTAAGATCCCCTCTATGATGAGAACCTTAAAATTCTATAAAAATATTCTTAAATAAATTTTTGCGGTTGGATGACATACTATGATAGGACACAAAGTATACATACCGTCCTGTGTGAGTACTCATAAGAAGAAGAGACTCTCTCTCATAGAGTTCTCACTTGGTAATATCCAACATGGGAGATTATGAGAACAGACCCGCCAGTAGTAATTCCACATGTCTTGGTGTCATCGGACATTACAATCTGTGAGCGTGTGTAATGGTCCTTAGACTGGATGATTATCATTAACTCATGTCATGACTCGTGCGCTTAGATTTACTGACGAAAACCGTCACGCAGACAGTTGGCGGGAAGTAGGGTATGTTGGGTGTGTCACGAGTGACATGTTGTTAATGGATAAGTCGAGGAAGGATTTGTCCCTTCCATTTATGGAAGTTGATATCTTGGCCCTTTGATTGAAATAGAACTGTCACATTAAATTCCATGGCCATGGTATAAATGACGAGTTTATTTTAGGTAGTCAAAGAACAACAGATCAAGCATATAGGTTTATCACACTGCCATGAAACCTTCTTGATGAGATATCGAGACAAAGGGATTAAATTACACAGTAAGAGTTCGTATGTGGTGATACGTTAATGCGGCATCAACTTCTTTCTCTTGGATGCCTTGACCCGTTGCTAGACAGTAATCTTGGACTTTAGGCAAGCCCGCCTAATTCCAATGAGAAAGAGGCCTAGAGGGTCACACACTAAGTGTATTCAAGTATCTCAAGTAGAATAATGATTATTCCCGTACGTGGTTTAATAATTATTCAAGGAAGCATAAATCGTTTTAATGTTGGAGGAAGAATAAAAAAAGTACATGTCGTGTATTAATTATTACACGCCGTGTAGTTTTTATTTTGAAAACAAGTACACACAGTGTATTATTAAATGTACACGCCATGTAGTTTTCATTTTGGAAAGGAAATGAATAAATGAAAACAAGATATACACGCCGTGCACATTTATTGTACATGCCGTGTAGTTTTCAATGAAAAACATGTACACGCCATGTATTTATTATTACACACCGTAGAGTTTTTCCAGTCGGGATTTTGAGGATATAATATTGTTTTATTAAATGATATTTATTATAATCAACGTGAGCGCATGTCAAGTAATTAATTATTTGACATGGGGGTTTTCAATAAGAGTTAATGAAATAAATTAAATGCGTAATGAATTTATTTATTATCAATACTCTACAACCTCAAACTCAATTATAAATATTCTCACAACCCCAACTCTTTTCCTACACAAGAGAATCGTTGTGCACAATAATTCTGGAAAATTCTTTCAAGGACGAAAGAACCTCTTCCTCTAAGAATGCTCTTAAGACTGAGGGAGATCCTCTTCCATTAGATCAAGAAGATCTAAGGTGGACAACGCAAGCAAAGGTTTCTCCACGCTAGCACCCAGAGACTCCTTTGGTGATGTCCCGAGATACGAGGTACACGTGTGGATCATTGCTAGAGGAAGTCTACACTTGTCTTCTGTGACGCAATGACGAATCACATCAGAACATGATCAAGAACATCAACGAATAAAGAACACCCAAAAGGTCTTTCTTTTCAATTGATCAAATTAATTATAATCAACCTGTAATGATCCTAGTTTGTGGTTTATGGACTTTCCATTTCTTTGTCCATTTCTGTGATTCGATTCACAGAGACTGGCGTTTATCATCGTATTGATCCCATATTGATCATTGTTAATGAAAAAAATCCAAGTTGGCACATCCACCCACGCTCTTCTACTGTGACCAGAACCTTCAATTAATATAGCCTAACCATTTCCAATAAAGTTTTGGAAATCAACAGAACTAGGATAAACCCTCCATCAAAATCAACACAGTTTCTAAACACAAAGGGGTTCACGGGGATAATCACTTGTGTCATAGATGGTAAAACTCACATGGCATCATCCTATATGGCTCATCCTCCTCTATCCGGTCAACCCTTCTATGCTGAACAAGTCCATCATTTTATACCTCACCAACCTAAAATACATATGGATGAAAACCAGTAGCCAACCCTATAAATAAAGAAAGGATTCTCATAATCCCTACATTCAATATAATCATGCCTAAATACCCATATATCCACACATACACATGTCACAAAGACATAAAAAACCATATCCACATCAGAACCAAAGTACCCATATGGATTTCAATCAGGTTACTCGACTCAAGTGGTGGTGTGTAAGAAATAATAATAAAATATAATAAGTATATAGTCACATATAAATATCAAACTCCTTGATCCTGAGCTGGTGTTAACCAAACTAATGACTGATCTTAGATAACCACTCCCCCCCTTTATAAGATCTAATAAATCATTAATATAGGTCAACAGATACTTTTTGCGGATTATAACCCAATTGAGATTCTGGTAATCAACACACAAGAAAAGGGTTCCAATGACCTTCTTGGTGAAAAGCACCAGTTCTTCCCAAGGCAACACACTAGGTTGAATAAAGAATTTGGAAACCAATTCATACCATTGATTATTTAGTTCCTTAAATTTAACTAGTTCTATATGGTAAGATAGAATAGATATTGGTTTTTCCCCATCACCAAGTTGATATAGAACTCCACCTCCCTCTCTAGTGGTAGACCAAAAAAGACTAAAGGAAACAGTTTTGGAAATTCAATAGCTACTAGGGGAAGTTCACTATATTAGGCTTCCTATACTAGTTCAATATCATAAAAGGATATCATCCCACTCAACTCGGGAAGAAGAGGTCTAGCTCGACTAGACCTCATGTCTGATTCTCTATAGAAAACACGGAATTACCCATTAGGGAAATGGAAGGATACCCACCGATGATAATAGTAAATCCAAGATTTATTAGAAACTAGTCAGTCCATTCTGATAATAACATATAGGGGGGTCATTTTAATAACCAAAAAATATTATATGATCCAAATCTCTGAAAAAGAGAAAGCATGAGAGAGGAATTAGAGACCTTAATCCCTCTTTATCAAGAGAGATGTTACAATCTGTATCACATAAACCATTATCTCTGTTATAAGTTTCAATAGTTATATATTGAGGTTTGATATGAAATAAATATGGGAACCAATATCAAATAAAACATACACTAAACAAAAAGAAATGGAAATGGTGCCTCTCACTATCGCATGACCCACATCAGTTCCTACTAGAGATTAATCCACTACATGAAGTTGTTTTATTCCTAATACATGTTTATAGGATCCCATTGTTGTTGAATAATATTACTATGATTTGGTACCTCTCAATATTCATGATTCCATTCCACTACATAGGGTAGTAAAAACATGTAAAACCCTCTTCAAGTGGATTTAATGTCTATACAAGATGTGAATCTTTAATGATTACATGCAATAATGCTTTGAGTGTTCAATCTTTCCACATTGGAAAAATTCATTTGGCCTTTACTAGACACTACAAATGATCTGGAGGAAGTTTTCTATAAAATACCACCACCACTATTTTCACTATGAGGCTCATTCTACTTTCTATTCCACTTATAAAAACCACTAAAACTACCACTGGGAATATAAGTAACTCTAGTTAACCCTGACATAATTGTCATGAAAATTTCTTCCCTCACATCCCTATTTAGAACATCAAAATTTTAGGTAAACTTTAGCATAAATACTTGATATTGGATCTCTGATCGAAGACCCATATAAAACCTGTGGGACTTAAGATTCTTGTTTGCCACCACTTCAAGTGAAAACTAAGCAATTTTAGAAAATTATTAGTATATTGATTCAATGTCTAATAACCTTAGATGAGGTTGAGAAACTCCATGGACTTACCCTATACCATCAAATCTAGATATAATTGCTCTATAAAAAATTTCTTGAAGTATTTTCAATCTAAGACCCCATTTAGCTTAACTATAACTATATCACCACTTTTACATACACATTCCAAGAATCATAAGCACATAAGGATATCACCACTTTCACATTTTCACATTTTCACATGGATCTAATGATCGAAATCTCACACCAAAACCACTATTTTACACAAAAATATACTTTCTATTTCACATGCACACTAAAACCATTTAGAAATACTTTTCACAACACTTTCAAAATTTATGAAACACATTTGGAAACACAACAAGAAGAACACATATGGAATCCAACAATTTCCATGCGAAAATACCCTTTCATATTCATACTCACAAAAAATCCATTTTATAAAATGTATCAAATCACATTCAAAATTCAAAAACACATATCAGGTTAAAAAAAATACAACATGCAACAAAAACGAATTTCTCTTATAAAATCCACATTCAACACATTAGAACCATTAATTCTCTTTGAAAACTTATTTCATTTCACACCTTTTACACAAGACATAAAATATACTTAAGAAACACCTCAACAAAGATAACATGAAACATAAAAACATTAATTTAGAATGAAATCATTACATGTGGATATCAAAACCTTTCCAAAACATATTTCTCACCAAAAAATTAATCCATAGAACACATTAATGAACTAAGAAAGAATATCAAAATAATCTAATAATGTAAAATCATTGAATCACTTACCACACACTTTGAAACTTCCAGAGGTGGAGGTGCACGGGAGGAGCCACCAACCAAAGAGAAATGGAGTATTAGGGTAGAGCGAAGAGGAGGAGAAGTAGGGTTTGCAGGCTAGAGGATTAGCCGAAGGGGTTTGAAGGGGAATATTATTAAAGGGATAACGGTGGAGGTTTGACAACGTGAAGATCAGGGGGTTAGTGGAGGGGAGTCGCAGAGTTACACTACCACGAGAGCTTTAGGTCGTGAAAAATCGAGGACAGTGTGTGACCGATTTTATAAAATATGGGACTACAGTTTTATCCACACTAAAACAACACTTATAAATTTAGCACTGATAAAGTGCCTCTTTATCAGTGCTAAAAAAGTGCTAATAAATCTTTCCTGTATGAGCTCTAACATTTTAGCGCTGATACATGCCTTCTTTATCAGTGCTTTTCTAGCGCTGATAAAGGGTCTCTTTATCAGCGCCTTTTTAGCACTGATAAAGGTTACCCTGTATCAGTGCTAAAATTTTAGCATTGATACTGGAAACTTTATCAGTTCTTTTATAGTGCTGATAAAGGGGCTTATTTATCAGTTCTAGACAAGCACTGATAAATATTCCCTGTATCTGTGCTAAAATTTTAGCACTGATACTGAGAATCTTTATCAGTGATTTTCTAGCACACATAAAGAAGCCCCTTTATTAGTGCTATAAAAGCGATGATAAAGATTCCCAATATCAGTGCTAAAATTTTAGCACTAATACAGGGTTTCATTATCAGTGGTTTTTTCTTAGTGCTCTTATAAGGTGGAACTTCCCTTCCCCGTTTTTGTAGTAGTGACTTCATGGAGGCGGTAGTCTGCACATATGCACGCGTGTTTTTTTTTATTTTTCAATGGATGGAAATAAAGTAAGGTATATAATTATTTATATTTTCATAATCATAATTATGTTATAAACATAATATTTGTTCATTAAATCCATCCTTATTATCATCCATGTGAGTCGGTAATGAAATACGAATTAAATTGCTTCATGGAGGCTGTAGCCCGCATGCACAAATGAGCGATGTTTTCCATTTTCAAATAGATGGGATTGTAAGAAGGTTGATAATATTTTATATTTAAAGAATAATAATTTTTTCATAAAAATAACACACACAAACACACACATATTTATATATCCATTAAATATATTTTAATAACCAGTTGTGTTAGGTGGTGATGGAAAACAAAACACATCACTTTGTGGTGGCAATATTCCACATGTACGTATGAGCGAGGTTTTCATTTACCATAGGATAGAAAAGAGGTATAAAATAGTTTTATATAAATATAATAACATTTAATTTAATTAAAGAAACTAATTTCATCATATTAGAATGTTTATAATAGGTTTGAATTTGGTATAAGAAGAAATAAACTTGAAAGAACCTGGTTTAGACTTATACCTCATCCTAGGATATCTACTTTTGGATTACACATTAAGACTTATAGTATGGGTCTTTTGGTGTGACTATGTCCTATATTAGGTGGGGAGAAATTCTTTTAATTTATATATGAATATATTTATTGTTCTAGGGTTCTAAAAGTGTGTGATAAAGTGGGCATAAGAGGTTCCCTTTTATAAATGAAAGGAGAGACACCCTTGTAAATATGAATAACCTTAAAATATAATAAATTTATTTCTCATGGAAAGTGACTAAAATTTAGTAAAATTTATATTATATGATAATTTATAGGTTAAATAAAATAAAATAATCAAATTTAGATAATTTTTAGTGATATTTTATGCCTTTTCTCTTTGTTTATCCCCCCTTATTAATCCTTTTAACCTTTACCATAGCGAAAAACTTTTACCATGGTTACTGCTCATTATGAATAAAAATTAAATTGAAATAATAAAAAATTAGAACATGATGATACAAAATTTGGAATCCATTTTATATGATTAAATTTCTTAAATTGGTAAAAATTACATTTAATATAATTTTGCAAAGTTCAATGAAAAATCATTTTAAAAAAATGACCCTTTTAAGCATAGAAAGAATTTCACACCAAAATAAAGTATAATGGTTATTACCATGGAATTAATTAGATTATGATAAATTAAAGGTTAATTTTTTTACATTAAAATAAAA
The DNA here is from genome assembly GCA_963277665.1 of Viscum album. Classification (NCBI taxonomy): domain Eukaryota; kingdom Viridiplantae; phylum Streptophyta; class Magnoliopsida; order Santalales; family Viscaceae; genus Viscum; species Viscum album. The sequence goes on from OY728156.1 coordinate 1,738,585,710, forward strand.
TTAAAAATAATATTAACCTTTTGAAAAAATTATTAAAATAGAAAAACCATTTTTTTTATTTTAAAAAAAACATTAATTAGAATTTTAAAAAATCAAACATATATTTATAATTTCAAAATTATATTTTTAGTGGTATTATATTAATTATTAATTATATATTTGGTCTTTAAAAATGGTTTTGCAAACTTTAATTTCATTATTTTATGACGATAATATCACAAAAATGACAGTATTTGTAAAATCAGTATTTTTCAATATTCACCCAAAAATCAACATTTTCAGAAAAACCAAAAAAATTATCATATGATAACTTTTATGTTATATTAATTTCATTTCAAAAAAATTACCTTTTAAATGTAAATAATTTTTTTAAATAAAAATGGATTTTATAGAAAAATTACCCTTTTAAACATTATGTGTTTTTAACCATATTTCATATAATTTACCAATGAGGGTTAATTTATTTTTTTTTCAAATTTTATATTCATTATGTGTCGATTATTACAATTAATTTTAATAAATTATTATTTAATTCAGTTGGTTACTACATATATCTCATTCTACCTGATAAGATATTTACTTAAAGTAATATATACTAAAATCTCCAGGTGTTACAGTCTCTCTCAGATCTAGTGTTGTACTATTTTCCATGATCACATAATTCTCAAGTGGATTCCTTGGACAATCTAGTCATCACTCATACTAATCCATATCACAATGAAATAGTCATCCATTTCACACATAAAAATGAATCTCCCCTATTAATTAGAAACGATATGGAAAAAATCAATGAGTTTTACACCAATTTAGTATATGTTGATATATCTTCTCAAAAAATTATTGTTGAGGCCAACCAAACGTGTCCTAAAAAAGAGTATCTCCAAAACAGGTCTCTTTAACAAAATCGATTTTAAAAAGAACATATATATCAATAGGGAATCAAACTTCATTCTCTATGTTGACTCTAAATAAGTCCTTTATAAACAAGGCTATAATTGGGTCTTCCTAAAATTCATCAAAGTAGGAGAGACCCTAAATGTACTACAAAAAGTCCATGTTAGTTTCCATAGTGCACATCACATAGAGACCCATCTATTTTATCAAATCGAGAGACATGGATATTTGTGGCCATTAATATTTTATGATTATATTACTTTCAAAACGAAGTGTCATACATTTAAAATCTATGAAAACTTTATTCATTAACCCCTAGAGTTATTACACGTTACTTAATACTCTTGACCATTCTCTATATGAGAAATATATGTCAAGGTTCTATACCCTCGAACTAGTATCTTGTAGATTATGTTCTTTCCTACTAGTATTGACTTCTTCTCAAAATAGGTTGAATATATAACCTTAAAGAAAGTTAGGACAAATCCTATGATAATTTTCTTGATGTCTAACATCATCACTATATTTACAGTTCCTTAAATAATTCTAACAAACCATGGTGCTATCATCTAGTCCATGCCTCAGTGGTATGGGATACTGCTCCACATATTGAAGGATGGGGGTTCAACCCCTGATGACCCCCATTTATGGGAGATTTTTTATGGGTACTATAGAAGAGGATGGCACTGTAGTTATAACTTTAGTAGAATAGGTACTATAGAAATATAGTGTTGTCGAATTAGTTTTTTAGTACCACTATCAAATAAAGGGGATTTTGGGTTAAATTATTTTGGTCTTTTGGGCATATAAACTATACCTTTGGGACATTAAAATGAGGGAACTTTAGTTCATCAAGAAATTATAATAAAGGGTGAAATAAATGTGGGCCTATCCTCAAAGATCACTTAATGGGTGTATGTGAATTTTTATTTTCATTGAAACCTCATTACCTACCAGTGATTAATTATTAAAAATAATAGTGGCACTAATTTCTATGCATCTCAGTTGAATTTTTTTATTTAGTGATTAAAATTCAAACCAACCATTTCTACCATGATACTAGGAATGGAAATATTAAGGAATTAAAAAAATAAATTTTCTAATATCATTTAGAAAATAGTGGTCATGGATAAAAATTATTCTTCTAATAAACCCTTTAATGATTTCTGGGATTATCAATCCACAACTGATACTTCCATGCAAGAGACACTATATTAGCCAGTGTATGGGATAGAGGCAGTTTACCAACTTACCAAAGATGAAAGATCATAGATTTAGTTGGACAAGTTGAATAAATTTTATTAGAAAAGGTTATCGGTGCTGCAAAAAATTTAATTTCATTAGAACCATGTTGCACAAGAATTCAATAAGAAATTTCACCTCCACTCATTTGTCTAAGAAGAATTAGTCTATCATTGAGAAACCAATGATACATATAAAGAAACATATAAAGTTGGATCCTAAATGGTAGGGACCTTATATTATATATAAGGGATACTCTAATAGATCATACTATTTGATCATAATGGATGGAGAGCATATCATGCCTCCCACCAATTCTAGAGTTCTAAATAAATACTTTTCATAAATTCACACGAGGTTTATATGGTATATATTGTATGAATCTAAAATATATAAAACACAATTCCCACAACATTAATTGGACCTCTCTGGTATATTGTTCTTATCATACGACCTTAAACTTCATGTCATGTGGTATCTACCATATGAACTTTAATCTACTTGGAGTGGTGTATTCCATATGACCATATTTTAATATATGAATTCCTGACCTGTATAAGAGTTACTCGTTTATAACCACCCCCATATATTTCAAGTTTCCATCAATAAACCTACACTAAAAATAAAATTCCAACTATTTAAGAACTATATGTTTATTGATTCTTATTGTTACAAGATATGTAGTGACAACTGAAAAAACTATCCTAGGCCCAACCAAAAATTTCATTTTTACCCCATCCATTATTCAATTTTGATATAGAATCAATCGAAAATTTATACTAGTTTTTATTACTCCTCTTATGATTGGGTAACCTTCTTATTCTATCCCATTTTCTCTTATTCCTATGATAGATCTATATATGAAGCTCATATCATAGAACCATATGTGTATTGATTCCAGTTATCATAGAAAACAAAATGATTCCCAAATATCATATCCTATTCCCAACTAAAAATTTCAATTCCCCAATCCATTATAGAATTTAGGCCCTCACCAATTCATGTCAGGTATTATCCAGAGGACCTATACATGGATAACACCATTATATTTTCCTCTTTACCAGTGAAATATCTATGTAGAGACCTTGGGGGGAATTAATCATTACAAATGAGCCTCACTTGTCCAGAACTATTCATGACTTGATTCGTGTTTCAAAATACACATAACGATGTATGGATCTAATATTTGAGACCCAGTCAAAAATTTCACCTCTATTTAATCTCCCATGTAACGAACCAACCTAGGTTAACCTGAAACATCACATAATCTAGCCCTCCAGAATGTTTGAAGTGCGTTCCAAATCACCACGATCTCCTGAGAAGCACTCAGGTATCATCATAAAAAACCCTATGAATAATTTCAACCTAAAACACTATAGAAAAATTCTCATATATAAAAACATAAATATAAACAATTATATTATAAAGTGGAATAAAAATAACAAAACCATGAGACATAAAAAACCAATCTAGAAGGATAAACCCAAACGAATCACCAACCAAGTCTCCATGTGACCATCTGTCACCACTATCTCAACATAATATGAAGATGACATCAACCAAGAGAAGCTGAAGAACTGAATGACACCCTTACCTTTACCTATATTCTTGAACACCAATTTTTTTATGCCCAAAGTTATATGTAGGGTATGAAGAAAAAACCTAGTGTGATACCACCATAAATTTATAGAATGTTTATCAGCATGAAACAATTATCTCTAGATTTAAAAATGAAACTAGTTTTGTTAAGATTTTCAATTGAAAGCATTTCTCATAAATAATTATTTATTTTTTATTTAAATTAGTCCATAATCAAAGCCACAACAATATTTATATAAACATAAAAGATAAAAATAGGAAAATAATCATAACCATCCATGACATTTTCATAAGATAAATATGTGGGAATCAAACATGAACAATAACATCATGTATAAAAGATAGCAAAAAATGAGCTCTAGAGTTTGGTAAATTGTACTAGCACATGAGAAGGAAAACTAAGTTAGGAATACCATGATTCTGACCAATACCAATTTCTTCCATAGTCTTTTGATATCAAAACTATAACCCATAGTGGTACCACACACACAATAATGTTTTCATATTTTTATAACCTGATGAAACCAAGGTTTCCATGTTCTATGTTTTCAAAATAATTCTATAAAAACATACTCAAAATTTTGGAAAACATTTTCACAAGTGAAGCATCAACGCTCCCACGATTGAAAAAAAATTAGTTCCAAAATCGTCTTTGAGTCATTTAATCAAACACTTAATGTTTATAAAATTATTTTTAAATAAAAACCCCATTTAGATTTTTTTTTTCATGTTATTCAATATGAAATTTTATAAAAAACCCTATTTTATATCAAAATAGTAATTTCCATAAACCAAAAAATGTTAAATTACAAGAATATCAAGTATATCTTGAGATAAAACCATTTTATAGAGAAACCTACCTGACTAATATAGAAAACCTTGTCACATTTGAAAACAGATATTGGAATTGAAGAGATCCAATCCTCACAAGCCTAGATCCATAAGAAACACAATCAATTACCCATAAAACCCTCTTTATATGGAAATAAATTCCCAATAGGAATTCACTAGAACAAGGGGAAGAGAGTTCAAGGAGAGATCTTGTTAGAGGATGAGAGATCAGTTGGGTATTAGAACAAACCTCAAAGAGATCCATGAATAGTAAATTAGAATCACCAATGAACCGTAGAGATAACTATAAAGAGAATAAAAGAGTGTCTATGTCAATTTAATGAGTTATTATGAGAAGATTGTAGTTAAAAATGACAAAGGGTATCAGGATAATTTTATATTTTTAAGAAACATGAATGGTATGCATAGTGAGGCTAAATAGTTTGATAAACCATGTGCTAACCATGTAGTAGATATCATCACTTGAAAATTAATTTGCACAATTACGTGGGTACAACCAAAAAATTAGAAAAATAGTGCGCAAAATGTGAAAATATCAAATAGAACTAATAGATCCATATCACACAGTTATTGTATGATTACTACTTACCATGAAAAAAACATGCACCGGTCCTGTTCTCCCAAATCTCTAAATTATATAACCCCAAATCTGAAAATCCTTTAGAATATGAAAAATAGATAAACTAAACCCAACATAAGGAATAACTATGACTCGGTGGGTGTTAAAATTCTACTCACCATGAAACTTTCTTTCCATAGAAATTGCTTAGTATCTTTAACATGCAAGAAGAGAAGGAAACTGTCTCATCATTATAAATTATCAATCCAATGTATTATGGATATCCCAACTGCACTTCCATAGTACATAGTCTAAAGGAATTGTTTTCCTCACAACACCATATCTTGGTGATCTACAATCTGAATTGGATTCTCAGACACGAAGGAGTCAGGATAAATATCAACACCCTTCCATTCAATCACAGGGGAATGGTCTGGTTGATGCCTTCTCAATTGAGAATTATGAAACATATTATGAATCAATGTCAAGAGATATGGTAAATACAATCAATGATAAAACTTTAAAAGTCATTCAAAAATCTAAAAATGGACAACAAAAATTGATGTAAACTTACCCTATCTTCCCAAATGATGATTTTCTAAATGAGGTGAAACCTTGAGAATCACCTGATTCTTTACTGTAAAATTCAATAGGAAACAAAGATGGTTTGTATATGATTTATAATTAATCTGCATCATCTCCAACCTCTTTCGAATCAACTTCACCTTTTCCATTGTCTCCTGGAAAAGTTTTAAATCATCCAAAAAATGGAGATCTATATGGCTGACCATACAATGATTCAAAGGGTACAATTTTAATAAATTTTTTATAACTATTATTATAAGTGAATTCAACCAATGGAGAATTGTTTTTCTAATAACCACTAAATGAAAGAAAATATGACCGAAGCCCATCCTCAAGAATCTAAATAGATCACTTAGTTTGACTATCTATCTGAGTGTGATATACCATGTTTAACTTCAATTGGGTAAAATCGTCTCTTGCAAACCCTTATAAAACCTAGATTTAATCAATGGATCCTAGTCTGAAGTAATAACAAAAGGAACTCCATGTAGCTTCATGATCTCTCAGATATAAAGGTTCTTAATATCTTCCACCTTCATTGACTCCCTACTAGAAAGGAAATGATTTGATTTCATAAGTCAATCGATGATCACCAATATAAAATCTCTCACACTAGGAGTCTATGGTAAACCAATAATGAAGTCCAAAAATATCTCATCTAATTCCACATTGTTATTGGTAAAGGATGAAACAAACCTTAAGGTCTCTGGTGATTCACCTTAATCTTTTGTAAAGTAAGGCCTCATGAAATAAAGTCTATAATCGACCACCTCGTCCACAACCACCAATATCAATGTATCATACCATGATACATTTTGGTAGTCCCTGGGTGTACAAAACAACTAGATTAATGTAAACTATCCATCAACACTTACCTCAGAGATATTATAGCAACCAACCTACCTTGGAAACACAAAACACCATTAGGATACTGAGACTAGTCACCTGATGTCTCCCCACCGTAAAGGGATTTACTAAAATGATGATAATCAATGTCTATTTTTTCCCAATTTAAATTCGACAATCAAATTATGACTCAAATTTCACATAATATGGGAACACATTTCTATCAGCCTCTTCCACTTACAATATCATATAAGAAAAATCAAATACCACTCCAACACTAATTCTTTTATGTCCAGAGTCAGTGAATTCATGTCCAAAACATCGATAACCACATTCCCTTTTCTAGGTGTATATCAAATATCAAAAATAAACATGGGAATATATTCAACACTGTGTATCTATTATAAGTTTAGGTATCTTTGGATAAAAATATAGTTTAGGCACATATGATCCAAATACAAAGTAAATAACTCACTGAAGTTATAATGGTTTCAATTATTGAGATCATGCATCACTACAAACAACTGAAGATCATGGGTGTGATAATTCTTCTCATTTGGGTACAATTGGTGATAGACATGGTTCACCACCTATCTCCCCATTATCAGAATATATCCAAATCCCATACCATAATGATTTTAATAAAAAAACATAAACCTAGTTTTAGGAGAATCAAAACTGGATCCAAAGTAAACATCAGCTTTAGTTCCACAAATGATCATTGGAAATTATCATTCTATTAGAACTTGAAACCCTAATGGGGAAACTCTATCACAAGAGATGAAATATTGGAGAAATACTAAACAAAAGGTCTGAAATATCCAGCCAATCCCATGGAGCTCTAAATCACAAACAAATTTCTAGGTTTCTCCCACAATAATAATTCCAAAATCTTTTTATGATAAACTAAGATTCTCCTCATAGAAATAAGGTGGCCTAGAAACTTAACCTATTGGTTCCAAAACAAATATTTAGAAATATTTCCATACTGATAATGTTCTTTCATAGTTCCAAGAACATCATGAATATGATACCTATGTTACTCCTTTTACTTGAAGTGAACCAAAATATCATCTAAAAAAGCCACCGAATAATTAAAAAAATGATAAAAAATATGATTAATTAATTCCATAAAAACCATAGGAGTTTTGGTAAGAGAAAATGGAATATACAAATACTCATAATGCATATACCTTCTACTTAATTCCATCTTAGGAATATCCTCCTCTATAAGTATTAGCTAATGGTACCCTAAGTGAAATTAATTCTTATAAAACCATAAGGATCCCTTTAGTGTATTGAACATGTAATAAATCATATGAAAACATATTTTATCTTAATATTCATCAGATTAAGATTTTAGTAATCAATACAATGTTTAAATATTTCATCTATGTTATTTATGAATGGAACCAATGAAGCCCAATATGAAACAATCTGATGAATAAATCTATTTTTCTGATAATCATAAAGTTAAACTTTGAGTTTCTTATACTTAGTGGGTGTATATGATAACATGGAAATATCATGAGATGCATTCCCCAAAAAAGGTCAATAGTAAACCTAACCTCTCCTTGGGGAGGTAACCCAAAAAAATTCAAGAAAAAAATCAGTGTACTCATCCACCATAGAAAGAAAAAAACACTTAATAATTGGTCTATGACTTTAAGAAACATCACTATCAATTAGCATGTGATCATTATAGCCTTAAGAATAATATGCCTTTCTCTCCTAGATCTTGTATCCCACTCACCCTAAAAAATGTGAGTAACCCAATAAGGAGATATAAAATAAACCTAAATTCAATAGTAATTGATCTGGTATTTAATAATAACAATCAAATCCATGCCAAATATGAGGTCAAAGGTATCAAGATTAATAATTAGGAAATCTCACACAACCTCTTGGTCGATGATCAGAACCTGGAACTTAGAACATCTAAAATCAAATTCCTTCATTATTCCCAAGGGAGTGGAAAGATCCATCATGAATGTCTTAAGAGTCAAACATAATACCTATATATTGATCAACATAGATGATATAAAATAATGAGATAAAACTATATAAAATAAATCTAGGACCATAGAGGATGAAATAAACACCATATGTATCATATTAGTTGGACCCACTTCTGATTATTTAGTGCAAACTCTAATACATAAAGGTGTACTGTCTCAACTCATCCTTGAGTTTTTTTCACTGCTTGAGTATCCTACTTTTCAAGAGAATGATATCAATCACCCTTTTCTATATCATAATGAGTTTGAGAGATTTTTTTAGGATTGGTTCCAACTCTATTAACCTATGATATTAGTCTATAAAAATGATTAAGATAATTGGATTATACAAATTCATGGGAAATACTTTGTGCTACCAGATAGTTAGGCCTTTTATGGCTAGGTTTTCTACACCAGAAGAAAATAACCTAGTTTTTTTGTGAAGAATCCCCTAAAACCACTTTTGATATAATTTGATCACCCTTATTATACTTTATTTTATAACTAGATAATACACCATGACTACCTCCTGTTACAACCAAATTTCCACTAAGAACCATCTTCCTAACCAAATTTTCCTCAAATATAACTAATTTATCAACCACCTCAAAAAAGGTCATCAAGAATAATAGAATAAAAATTTATTGGATATGTTACCTCAAAACCATCTCAAACTTTTGAGATTTATGATATTCATTAGAAATAATCTCAGGGGATAAGTTTACTAACTTAATGAAAGGAGTATCATACTCTATAACCAAATGTCCCCCTTTCCCCAATGTCACATGTTCATGAGTATTTTATACTTGTAACATTTAAAGATACAAATATTGATTGAATACATTCTTGAATGTGGTATAGGAAATATCCTCATTAAACATAGATTTCATGATGAAGTGTGTAAGAAATAGGATCTTCGTTTCAGGTATGTTTTTCCTTTTCTGGTCATTTTTGAGAAAAAGAGGGAAATCTAGAAATTTTCAGAGTACACATCGTTTACTTTATAAGTACATGCCGTGTAACTTATCGCCATGCGAGGTCGTGTGCTCGCCGTGTCCAGGCCACAAACATGGTGTGTAGGGGCGATGTAGAGGCCGCTTAAAGTATAGTACGAAAAATCTAAGTACACACAGTGTACCCCAGAAGTACACGCCGTGTATTTTATTTTTTTTCATTAGATGGATCGGGGTCACGCCTAATTGACGAAAACACCTTATTATCCAGGTTTCTCGACCAAGAGCGACCTGTATGGCTGCGAACACCCTCTGAGCCCCCGAGCCTCCATATGTTTTCCAAATTGACCTCCATCAATTGCTTGGAACCACATCAGTGAGCTCTTCCTTCTTCTTGAGTTTCATTCCATGATTTTCCCTCTTTCTCGAGATATCTTGGGTTGAACATTTTGTGTGTTTTTTTATATCTACACCGTTATAAGGATAATCAAGCGCCGTGGTTCAATTATATTGATATCCTTGCACACATGTAGGTGTTTTGTGCCTTACCTTTCAAAGTATTTGAGTTTCATCTGCAAATTCCACCAATACCCGTGAACGGGGTATTGTGTGTCTACCTTTTTGACCCTTTTGTTTTCCTGCCTTGTTTGTATGCTTTTGTAGAGGTAATTTGATCATAGTTGTGGATAATTACTATGCTTGGATGTTTTGTAGTTCCTTTGTTCTTGTTATGACCTTTGGGTCCTGTTTGGCCTTTGACTATTATGCTCGTTTCCATGCCTCGTGAATGTTGGATGGAATGATATTCTTGGAATGTTTGTTCTACTGTACTTTGGTTATCCAAGTAGCTCTATAGGTTTACTTTGGCCTTATAGAATTATTATGCACTGACTAGGACAAGACTGCAAGAACCTGGTGCTGTAGACTATAAGGGATAGACTAAGTGAGCTTCCCAGAGAGTCTTGGATATTATAGACTATAGGAGGGTAGACCAAGTGAGTTTCCTCAGAGAGTATTGGTTATTATAGACTACAAGGGATAGATCGAGTGAGCTTACCAGAGAGTCTTGGTTATTATAGACTTCCATGGGGTAGACTGAGTAAGATTCCTTAGAGAGTCTTTACTTGTTTGAATTACCTTAAAGCATTCCAAGCTAGAGGAGGAATTGACTGAGTGAGCTTCCTCAGAGTGTTTCTAGATATTGGGGATATAAGAGGGTTAGACCGCATGATCTTCCTTAGAGAGTCCCTGACTACCATATACTATAATGGGAACTTACCGAGTGAGCTTCCCCAGAGAGTCTTATAATTTTGTATGACCAAACCAGAGGGTTTAGGCCGACTGCACTGCCCAGAGGGTTGTTGGTACTTCATGGATAGTACCAGAGGGGCTGGCTGCGAGTACTTCCCAGAGGGGATCCTGTTGTGGTTAGCTATTTGATTCACTGCTTCTTGTTGTTCTGTGGATTGATTACTATTTTATATCATCCTGTTACTGCTTACTATTTACTGCCTGCTGTTTACTTTTACTGTTTACTGCTTACTATACTATTACCTTCCATATGCTCACTGACTGTTAGGCACAAATCTTTGGGTGGTTTCTTACTGGGATTTAGTCTCACACCCTGTTTGGGTCATGCTTTTGGGCCCAAACAGACTATGTTGTTGCAGGTATAGACAAGGGAAAGTGCCATTTGACTTCTGGTACTTGATTTCTTGGAGCAGGAGAGCATGAGACCAAGCCAAGGCTTGCGATGCTGAGGAGTTTCTTATTTGTTTTTCTTTTATACTTTGGTTTAGTATTGTATTCAGCATTGTGACTTGTTTGCCTGCTTTCATAGACATATGTATCGTGCATCATTTCATATATACATGTGTGCTCCATCTGTTTATTGCTTTAGTATTCCACTGTTTATTATTCTTGGATATTTACTGCTTCCGCTATTGCATGTTTTGTTTATTTCCACTGTGTACTCTTCCAATGAGGGCATAGTTTCCCCACTATAATGCCCAAGTACCTCACTGCAAGTTGGAAGCCTCTGGCATTTGGGGAAATGTGCTTGAGGCCATGTGACCAACTGGGTACAGGGTGCCTCTGGGTGGATTCCAAAATCGGGATGTTACCAAGTTGTATCAGAGGAATTCTTTTCTCTTAACTTACTTTTTGGAGCCTTTATCTAGGGATAGGACGGATTGGGTACTTGGTAATGAGTAGTGCTTGGGATTAGATAACCCGTGTATAGGAAAAAACCAATCTACCTCGCTTATTGCAATTTTCTGGTTTTGCTATGTTACAGTTGATTTGATTTCACCTAGAGCAATTCACTAAAGTTGCATTGTTACCCTTGTTGTTATTGCGGTTCTATTTCTGTCATAGCCCGATGAGATGAGGGTACGCTATCTCTTGCATCATATAGCCAGTTGTTAGAAATCACATGCCATGAATTCTTTCCAAGCCATCTAGGGTGCATTAGCAATTTCATGTTGTTGTGATAGACGTTGTGTAGATTATGCATGCTGTTATGATAGATGCTTTGATAAGAATCCATGCAGTTTGATAGAGAATCTGTTCATATAGTAATTTGCTTAAATGGATGCCAAAATTTGGTTCTTGAGGTGTTATGGGCCCTCATGAACTAGAATTTGGTGGATCATTGCACGTTTTCCTTGTTATAACTTGTATGATATGCCAAGATTTGGTTCATGGGGAGTATGGGCCATCCAGGTTTGAAATTTGGCACCTTCATGTTTTTTTTTCAGTGTTTTCTGGGATTCATTGCAGTTTCTGAGCTACTGCCCGGAAAAACCCAGAATACACGGCGTGTACTTGACTACATTCCGTGTAGTTTTAAAACATGTCACTAACTGTGTGAGAAAAAACATGGGGTGGTGAAAATGTTTTTAGGAACACGCCGTGTACGTTTGTTACACGCCATGTAGTAGGGAGCCGTGTACCCGACCGTGTCACTAACAACACGGGTCGGGGAAGCTCGTGTGTTACACAACGTGTTGGGCACGAACACGCAGTGTAGTCTTATTCTAGGTACCTGGCTATGTCACGAACAACACGAGATGGTGTTATCTCTCCTATACATGTCGTGTTTTTTCAGAACACACCGTGTAAGGGTCAGCCATGTAGCAGGCCGTGTAACTAACAACATGGGTCACCAAAACCTTGTCTAGTGCACGCCGTGTCCTTAGTGAACACGCCGTGTAGTCTAGGGTTAAGAGAACCGTGTGAGTTAGCCATGTAAAGAGTCTTGGGAGGGGGAGTGGAGATGCAGTACACGTTGTGTTTGTGGGAAACACGCCGTGTAGTCTAGGGTGTTACACGACCAAAGGTGGAAGAAGCACACACCCATGTGAATGGATTTATAGGACACACCGTGTAGTTTTATACATGCCGTGTAACCGTGTTGTGTAAAACATAAATGTTTCTTCTCATGTTCCCATTTTGTACTCTTGTGTTCTCTGTCCTTAATAATCCTAATCTATGGTGTGCTTTTGATCCTTAAGAGAAATGCCTCCGAGATGTCCTCCAGTCGTACATCAGCTACCAAACGGTGATAAGACACCGGATATGGCCGATCAGGGACTTCCTGCAGATCCTCCTGCTGTGCTAGCCTTGTCACCAGCAGTTATATCCGTTGCAGGCACTGATGCGCAGTTCAGGGAGGACTTCCTGAGGATGATTCATACCTTTCAGGGAGCGCCGCCTCCTCCCCCGTTGATGGATGAGTTGACACGAGTTTTCCAGCAGCAGCATCCTCCTACTTTCTCAGGGGATGGAGGACCCCAGGCTGCAAAGTCATGGCTAAAGGCCACACTACCGATCTTCGACCATCTGGAGATACCTCTAGAGAAAAGGGTAAAGCTGACTACTTATAAGCTCTAAGACACTGCTAAGAGGTGGTGGGAGGTGATATCACAGTTAGGGCGCCAGCAGAGTATGAATTGCGATGAGTTTCATCACATCTTCTACGATTACTTCTATCCAGAGACCTTGAGGGCCGACCGGGCCCGGGAATTTATGATTCTTGAGTAGGGTAATTTTTTTGTTATGGAGTACTTGTCTCGTTTTACCGATCTGCAGCACTTCATGCTTATTATAGAAGGTGATGAGTTGTTCCTTGATAGGAAGTTTGAGGACTGTCTCAGGCAGGAGATTCGTTCCCAGGTGAATGTCTTAAGGTTGACTTCGATATCCTTGATAGTCAATAAGGCACTGATCACTGAGTGAAATCTGAGAGATTCTGGAGTTGTGAGCCAGGGCGGTTCGACATCCAGAGTCAGTGTTCCTCCTACTGATATCAGGAAGCACCACATGGAGTCTTATCAAGGAGATCAGAGTTGGTGAAGTGCATCTTCGGGCAGCCAGGTAGTATGCTACCAGTGTGGTAGGAGTGGGAATACTAGGCCTTAGTGCTAGAGAGACCCGATGGAGTGACGATATTGCGGTAGGATAGGCCATATTCAGAGTTTTTGTTAGATCTTCTCACCTACAGCTGGTGGTAGGGGTTCTTCTATGACCCCATGCATAGAAGATGTATCGACAGTTTCTCACCAATCTGGGAACTGGAGTTCTTCCGGCCATTTGGGCCGAGGTGGAGGTCGCGTCCGTGGTGGTCAGTCACCAGGTTACCAATGATAGCAGAGTGTATCAGCTCAGAGTGGTCACCCAGGGGTGAAGGGCCGCGGTATTTGCCATACCTTTGCCGTGGAGCAGACCTATCATGAGTAGGATTCCAGACCTTCTACAGTTTTAGGTATGATCTTAGTAGCCTTAGTTTTATCTTAAACTCTTTTCAATATTGGTGCTTCGCATAGCTTTGTCTCTGTTGCTGTTGTGGAAAGCCTTGGGCTCTATATCTTTTTGTCTTCCGACATGTTGACTCTTGATACACCATTGGGAACGAGGACGTCTAGCGTATTTCAGTGTAGTGAATGCCCTTTTGAGGTTGTAGGGTGTCACTTCTTATGGGACCTCTATGTCCTCGAGATGACAGGCTATGATGTCATTCGCGGTATGGACTGGTTAGTTTCATTCTAGGTAGTCATCGATTGCTATCGCCACAGGGTGAGTTTCGTATCACCAGAGGGCGGATCTTTTCTCCATAGAGGCGAGTGGGATGTCTAGGCGGGTAGAGCTGGACCCGAGCATCATGGGCTAGGAGTTACAACCTAGATTACCAGTCTGTATCTGGATGACCAGGGGAATTCACAGTTAGAATTTCCTCCAATGGTGGATCATTTCAGGGATGTCTTTCCGGAGTAATTTTCAGGTTTTCCTCCGGAGCATGAGGTAGAATTTTCTGTTGAGCTCATTCCAGGAGTGGCACCGGTGTCCATTCCACCTTATAGGATGGCTACACCTGAGTTGTAGGAGCTCCAAAAGCAGTTGGAGGAGTTTCAGGCAAAGGGTTTCATCTAAACCAGTACTTCTCCTTGGAGTTCTCCTGTCCTTTTTGTGAAAAAGGCAGACGGTACCCTTCGGATTTGTGTGGATTATCAGAATTTGAACCAGATGATGATCAAGAACCGATATCCCTTCCCGAGGATCGATGACCTCTTTGATCATCTTTGAGGAGCCCGAGTGTTCTCAAAGATTGACTTGAGATCCAGCTATCATCAGTTGCACGTTAGACCATCAGATATACCTATGACAGCCTTTAGAAGAAGGTATGGTCTATATGAGTATAGGGTTATGCCGTTCGGTCTCACGAACGTGCCAACAGTTTTGTTGGCGCTCATGAACTGAGTTTTCCATCCATACTTGGATTCCTTCATCGCGGTCTATGTGGATGATATCTTGGTGTACTCTCACACTCGACACGACCATTCCACACATCTTGAGATCGTTCTGAGTACACTGAGGGAGCATCATCTTTATGCTAAACTCTCGAAGTGCCACTTTTGGATGGACCAGATTCACTTCTTGGGTCATGTCATCTCAGAGACAGAAGTATCAGTAGACCCAGAGAAGGTGAGAGCTGTAGTTTCCTGGGAGCAGCCTAAGAACGTCCTTGAGGTATGGAGTTTTCTAGGGCTGGATGGATACTACAGGCATTTCATACAGAATTTTTTATACCTTTTAGCACCATTGACAGGTCTGACCAAGAAAGGGACGAAGTTCTTATGGTCAGATTCTTGTGAGTCAGCCTTTCAGGTGCGGAAAATGAGGTTGACGTCAGCATAGATACTAGTTTTTATAGAGCTGGGTAAGAGCTATATAGTCTACTATGATGCATCAGGTATCGGACTGGGAGCTGTGCTTATGCAGGGAGATGGAGTCATTACATTCGGGTCTCGACAATTGAGGCCACATGAGAGGAACTACCCGACGCACGATCTGGAGTTGTTAGTTGTTGTTCAGGAATTAAGCTGTTGGAGACAGTATCTTCTGGGAGATAACTTTGTGGTTTTTACCGACGAAAAGAGTCTCAAATACATCTTCACTCAGCGGGACCTGAATCTGAGACAACACAGGTGGTTTGAGTATCTTCAGTCCTTCGACTTTGAGCTTGCCTATATACCGGGGAAGGGCAATGCAGTTGCTGATGCACTGAGCAGGAGAACACATATACAAGCAGTGCAGGAGGCCAGGAGTGAGTGGTAGCTTATGGATCCATTCACTGAGATACATTGGGAGGTGCACAATAGATAGGGACAGACTTTCCTATCTTATATTGTTGTTACCTCTATACTTCTTGATCGGGTATGGATGAGGCAGCTATAAGACTCAGAAGACCTAGTCCCATGGGATAGTATTTCAGGAGAGGACCCTCCTTCTAGATAGATAGTGGGTGAGGATGAGATCTTGCATTTCCAGGGACACGTATGGGTGCTAGTAGAAATACGTGAGGAGCTGATGCGGGATTTTCATACCTCTATTTTGGCAGTTCATCCTGGTGTCACTAAGATGTATCATGATCTACACCGCTAGTTTTGGTGGCCAGGTATGAAGAGAGATGTTGCTGGTTTCGTTATGAGATGTTCTACTTGTAAGCAGGTGAAAGCGAAGCATCATCGACCAGAAGGTCTTCTACAATAGTTACCCATTCCTGAGTGGAAATGGAATGATGTCACGATGGACTTCGTGACCAGGTTACCGAGGTCACCTCGAGGGAATGATGCTGTTTGGGTAGTCATCGACAGACTTATGAAGGTTTCCCATTTCTTGCTGATCAAGTAGACTTTTAGTGTTGATGATCTGGGACGGTTATGCATCTATGAGATTGTACGTTTACATGGAGTTCCATACTACATTGTTTTAGACAGGGATGCACACTTTACTTCTCGGTTCTGATAGGGGCTTTCGAAGGCTTTGGGTACACAATTACTTTTGAGTACAACATACCATCCCTAGACATATTTCTAATCCGAGCATACGATCCAGGGGCTTGAGGATATGCTCTGAGCTTTCATTCTAGATTTTGGCAGTTCTTGGGAGAATTATGTTCCTCTTGTGGAGTTTGCCTATAACAAAAGTTTTCAGGCGACTTTTCAGATGGCACCTTATGAGGCTTTGTACGATAGGCCCTGCTGATCACCTTTATGCTGGCTGGAGGTAGGAGAGGCAGCTTTTCTAGGACCTCGTCTTGTTCAGGAGACCTCAGAGCAGATAGAGTTGATTCGGAAGAGGATGGATACAACACAGTCTTGATAAAAATCTTATGTTGATCAGCAGAGACGACCTCTGGAGTTCAAGGTCAGGGATCAGGTTTTCCTGCGTGTCACACCGAGGTTGGGACACAAGAGAATTTGGAGACAGGGTAAGATTTCACCGCGTTACGTCAGGCCATTTGAGGTATTGGAGAGAGTTGGGATGGTTGCCTATCGGTTTCAGTTACCTCAGAGGTACCAGGCTATGCACGAAGTCTTCCACGTCTCTCAGCTCCGACGTTACTTTTCAGACCCATCTCACATCTTTCAACCTGAGGAGGTTGAGCTTCAAGTGGATGCATCGTTTGAGGATCATCTTATCCAGATTGTCGATTGCAGTACGAAGGTTCTCCATGGCCGGTCTGTTCCTCTGGTATGGGTGCTATGGCAGCACGGGTGAGTATAGGACGAGACCTAGGAGAGGGAGGCCGATGTACGATCACAGTGGCCGGTGCTGTTCAAGGTTTCTTCTTCTATGCCTCGCTAGGGAAATTCGAAAATGAATTTCTTTAAGGGGGGATGTTTGTAAGAACTTGGATCTTCATTTCAGGCATGTTTTTCCTTTTCTGGTTGTTTTTGAGAGAAATAGGGAAATCTGGAAATTTTCAGAGTACACACCATGTACTTTATAATTACATGCCGTGTACCTTATCGCCACACGAGGCCATGTGCTGTCCATGTCCGGGACACACACACGGTGTGTAGGGTCAATTTGGAGGCTGCTTAAAGTGGAGTAGGGGAAAGCTAAGTACACGCTCTGTACCCCAGAAGTACACGCTGTGTATTTTCTTTTTTTTTTCATTATACGAACTAGGGTCGCGCCTAACCGATGAAAACACCTTCTTCTCTAGGTTTCTAGATTGAGAGTGACCCGTACGGCCGTGAACACCTTCCGAGACCCTGAGCCTCAGTCTATTTTCCAAATCAACCGTCGTCAGTTGCATTGGAACTGCAACGGTGAGCTCTTCCTTTTTCTTGAGTCTCATTCCATGATTTTCCCTCTTTCTTGAGATATCGTGGGTTGAACGTTTTGTGCGTTTTCATAGATATAAACCGTTATAAAGATAATCAAGCCTCATGGTTCAAGAATATTGATCTCCTAGCACCAATGTAGTTGGTTTGTGCCTTACCTTTCAAATTCTTTGAGTTTCATGTGAAAATTCCACATCTACTCGTGAACGGGGTATTGCGTGTTCACCTTTTTGACCCTGTTGTTTTCCTACCTTGCTTGTTTTCTTGTGTAGAGGTAATTTAATCATAGTTGTAGATAATTGCAATGATTGGATGTTTTTTCGTGCCTTTGTTCTTGTTACGACCTTTGGGTCCTATTTGGCCTTTGACCGTTATGCTTGTTTCCATGCCTCGTGAGTGTAGGATGGAATGATATTCTTGGCATGTTTATTCTGCTGTACTTTGGTTAGCCAAGTAGATCTATAGGTGTACATTGCCCTTATAGCATTATTATGCACTGACTAACATGAGACTGTGAGAACCTAGTGCTATAGACTATAAGGGATAGACTGAGTGAGCTTCCCAAAGAGTCTTGGATATTATAGACTATTGGAGGGTAGACCAAGTGAGCTTCCTCAGAGAGTCTTGTTTATTATAGACTACAAGGGATAGACAAAGTGATCTTCTTAGAGAGTCTTGGTTATTATAGAATACTGGAGGGTTGACTGAGTGAGCTTCCTCAGAGTGTCTTTACTTGTTGGAATTTCCTTGAACCATTCCAGGATAGAAGAGGAATTGACCAAGCGAGCTTCCTCAGAGAGTCTGTGATAGACCTAAGACTATAGAAGCAATTGAAAGAGTGAGCTTCCTCAGAGAGTTTCTAGACCTTGGGGATATAATAGGGTTAGACCGTATTATCTTCCTCAAAGAGTCCCTGACTAACCTAGACTATAAGGGCAATTGACCGAGTGATCTTTCCCATAGAGTCTTATAATTTTGTATGACCAAACCAAAGGGTTAGGTTGAGTGCACTTCCCAGAGGGTTGTTGGTACTTCTTGGATAGGACTAGAGGGGTTGAATGCGAGTACTTACCAGAGGGGTTCCTATTGTGGTTAGATATTTGGTTCACTACTACTTGTTGTTCTGTGGATTGATTACTATTGTATATCATCATGTTATTTCTTAGTTTTTACTGCCTACTATTTACTGTTACTGTTTACTGCTTACTATACTATTACCTTCCATATGCTCACTGACTGTTAGGCACAGATCTTCAGGTGGTTGCCTACTGGGTTTTAGTATCACACCCTGTTTGGGTCATGATTTTGGGCCCAAAAAGACTATGTTTTTGTAGGTATAGACAAGGGTAAGCGCCCTTCGACTTTTGGTACTTGATTGCTTGGATCAGGAGAGCATGGGACCAAGCCGAGGCTTGTGATGCTGCGGAGTTGCTTATTTTTTTCTTTTTTACTTTGGTTTAGTATTTTATTCATCATTGTGACTTTTTTGGATACTTTCTTAGACATATGTATCGTGCATCATTTCATATATACATGTGTGCTCCAGCTGTTAATTTCTTTAGTCTTCCGCTGTTTATTGTTCTTGGATATTTACTACTTCTGCTATTGCATGTTTTGTTTATTTCCGCTATGTACTCTGCTAATGAGGGCACAGTTTCCCCACTATGACACCCAATACCCTCACTACTATTTGGAATACTCTGGCATTTGGGGAAATGCACTTGAGTCCATGTGACCAACCGGGTACGGGGTGCCTCTGGGTGGCTTCCAGAACCAGGACGTTATAGAGTGTCACTATTTCCTTCCAAGTATTTCAAGAATATACCAGATGAAACCTACCATTGATTCATTTGGAATCTTTGAGTTGTGGAAAATAATTTAATTCAATTCAATCTACTCTTCAAGTTCTTGGGTTCCTTTATCACCAAGAAAGATAAGTGCATTTTACTTGGTACATTCTAAAGCATGGTCTACTATACATTCTTGATTTCCGACAACCGACTAATTTTCCAGATGACTAATTCCACCAATGAAGTTCCTTCTAGAGGATTCTCCGACATAGCATGTCTTATATCTTCATATTTTAGATTTATAAGATCTCTTCTAGAAGAAATTATCTATTAAACAAAATATATTACACCTAATCAAATATGGAACACAATTTATGATCAAAACATAAACTTCAAGAATCCAAATTAAATCCCTTAAACAATAATAATTCAAGGCAACAAAAAATTCAAAGAATGATATATGCTATCATTGGAAAGAAATATAATACAAGATGAGGTTTATATAAATAAACCCAAAAATATTATTAATTTAAATAACCCAAAAAATTAAGCTCAAAGCTTGATGAAAAATCCCTAACCACTTGTTGTCACTTGAGTTTAGATAAAAAAGTGAATTGGTGAGGCACCCTTCTGCACTTGTCAGCTGAGTTCTGATGGTCCTACTCCAGTCTACTAAATACCCTTAGAAAAAACCATGGGATCTAATACAATCTTATAATGAATAAAATATGGTAAAATTACAATATCACCCAATATGAACCTCTATAAGCCTTGAAACACGTTCTTAATCACCATGGGATGGAGAAAATTATCTAGGTATCAAAATCCAAAACCCTTAGAGTGATTTCACTATAAAACACCACCAAACATATCTCACATATAAAATGATAAAGCTAAACCATCATAGTATGGAATAGAAGAAAAATTAAACAACCAAAATAGATACAAATCAAATAAAAAATGATAAAACTAGACGTATCACCAACCAAGACAAAAACCATGTCTCTATATGACGATTAATCACCACCATCCCAACCTATTATCAATATAACATAAACTAAGAGAAAATGAAGAGCTACATGATTCATTTCCCTTTTCCCGTATCCTAAAAAAATAATTCTTTAGATGAACAAAGGCATATGTAGGGTGAGAGAAAAATTCTTAGTAGGATACCACTATGAATATATATAATGTTTATCCACATTTAACTTTTAACTCTTCCTTTTAAAACCAAACTAGTTTTATTAAAATTTTCATTTGAAAAAATTTCTCATAAATCATAATTTGGTTCTCCTTTAAAACATTCCATAACCAAATCCACAAGAATATGGATATAAACATGAAGGAAAAAAAGAGAGAAATAATCATAACCATACAATTAATATTTATAAGATAAAAATGTGATAAATAAAACATGAATAATACCATCATATATAAAACCAAATACAAATTGGGATCTAGAATACGAGAATACATACAAGGAAATATGAAGCAACACTAAGATAGATATGTCATGAATCCTATTGATATCGAGTCCTACCATATTCTATCAATTTCACAACCATAACCCCTTGTGGTTACACACACACACTAAGGTTTGTATATGTCCATAAACCGATGCACCCAAGGTTCCCATGTGCATTTTTTTCAAAAACATTCAATTAAAACATGTTCAAAATTCTATAAAACATTTTCATAATAACATCTTAACTGATCTCATGCTTGAAAACCCATTTTAGTGTAAAAACCATATTTTAGGAATATCATAGAACACATAATGTTCATAAAACTATTTTTAAAGAAAAACATATTTAGAAACCACTTTACACGCCATCCAAGATGAAATTTCATTAGAAAAACTAATTGATATAATGTAAATCATTTCCACAAACCAAACCAAAGAAATTTATAACAATATCAATTATTTCATGAGATAGAACCATTGTATAGAGACAACTACCACACCAATGGATAAAACCTAGTTTCCTTTGAAAATGGATATTGGAATCAAAGAGATCTGGTACTCAAAAGCATAGATCCATAAGAAAAATCCTAAACTCCCTATCACAATTTCCATATCTAGTAATCATAACCTAATAGTATTATATTTAACAAGGGGAAGATATATCTTTGATATATATAGATAGAGGATGAGAGATCAATTAGAAATTGGAACATACATTGAAGTGACCCACCATGAATAAAAGAGAATCACCAAAGAACCAAGAAAAGAACCCTCTAGAGCATCAATGAGATGCTAATTCAAGAAAATTATGGATTAAAAATATATAATATTTAAAAATTATCAAGGGTATTAGGGAAATGTTATATTTTTAGGAAACCCATATAGGTTTCATGGTTAGGCTGTATAGTTAGAAAAACCATGCTTTAACTATGCAATAGCTAATGTCCTTTGAAAATAAAGGCACACTATTACCGAGAAAAAACCACATAGTTAAGAAAACCATTCTCAAACCATGATAATCACTAAGGGAACCAATATATCTATATCACACGGTCATCTCATGGTTACTAATAATTGTATATAGACTGTGCACTGGGACTATTTCTACCAAATCTCTAAATTCTAAACCCCCAATCCTAAAAGCATTTAAAATATCAAAAGAGATAAGATAGATCCAAAATTAGGTATACCTATGACCTAGATGGTGTCACACCCTATATAATTTAATTATTATTCACATCATGCATTCCACACTGAAAATGAATTTGGATTCCATAAAATGACTCCTGAATCGTCTATCTTGGGTGCATTTGAAAATTCATTCTAGCATTTGGGCTTATAAATTAATGTTGGGGTTTCCTCCCCTAACCATATTCTATGGAAACACATTTTACTTATAATAACTATATGTTTCTTGATTTTTATTCTCACAATATGTATTTTTAAATCAAGATCTTCTATCTCAGACCTGAACATAAATCAAACTTTTATCTATTCCACAGTCTAAGAATATGGGATTAATAATTCATATAGAGTATTAAATTAACCTTATAATGGGATTATAAATTATTTCCTCATTCTAAAAATTACATATGGAAATATTTTTGTTCTTGTAAGATATGTAGTAACCTTAAAATATATTATACCGGACTTAGCTATAAATCCCTATCTACTTACATCTTCTCCTTAACACTTTTAATCAATTCATTTTACTCAGATTCAAGTCAGAATATTACAATTACCATTGTAAATTTATATTTCATATACCACACTCTATACCTAGAGTGTATGAATTACCAAAAATCTCTTGTTTTTATTGGTATTGAGTATGTATAATCGTAATGGACACCCTTAGGTATAGTGAGAATATAAGATGCATATCCTTCCCACCTATTACCAACCAAGGGAATATACATATAATAAGGATAGAACTCACTAACCCCATATGTATTTGATAACATTATATTGGAATATTTGATTTGAATTTGTTCAGTGGTCATCTGTTATATGCATATCCAGCAATATAAAATAAGCATATTATTCACACATGGTTTTTAGTTTTCCTAGATTATCCATTACTATTAAATCTTTTATCAATTTGAATAAATCAATTTATGATGTAAATTATCCTTTATCCTCTATTAAATGATGTTATAAATCTTCTGATTTTTATAAATTCACTTGGATTTCTGTATTTTCCCCACAATAATTCATTAATACTGCCATCACTTTAATTTATGTTAGGTAAATTATGTTCACTGGATAAAATACCCCTATCATTATGCTCTATGTTTAATGATTATAAACTACATGATGATTTAGTATCACTACCACAAAATAGGGCAAGGGCAGTGCTTCCCTTTATCAGCGCTAAACAGAAAGCGCTGATAACGGGGTATGCCTTTATCAGCGCTATATAAAAGTGCTGATAAAAATTACATTTATCAGCGCTAAAATAAGCGCTGATAAAGATATATCTTTTTCAGCACTAAAAAAGCGGTGATAAATGAATGTTTTATCAGCGCTTTTATTTTAGCGCTGATAAAACATACCTTTATCAGTGCTTTTAACGAGCGCTGATAATGGTTCTGTCGGTTTTTATTTAATAACCCTAACAGGCCATCCTCGCTTACACGCAGTCAAGGTCTCACGGAAGCTGAACCAGACCCCTCGCCGTGCAACCTCGTCCTCCTCGTCCTCCTCCTTCCTCCTCCTTCCTCCTCTTTCCTCCTCCTTCCTCCTCCTTCTTCCTCCCCATCCTCCTCCTTCTCTGCCGCAGCCGCCGCCTCCGCCCCCGCTCCCGCTACCGCGACCGCCTCTGCCTCTGCCACCTCCACCCTCGCTGCCGCGACCGCTACCGCCTCTACCGCCGCCGCCGTCTCCGCCTCTGCCGCCGCCGCCGCCTCCACCCTCGCTTCCATGACCGCCGCCACCTCATCCTCCTCCTCCTCGTGCTCTCAAGGTGGGAGGTGAGTTCCATGGATGGTATTCCCTTGGTATATTATTTATATATTGTGTGTGTGAGGACCAAATAGTGAATATAGATGTTAGATAAGAATAATACCATATCTTGAGCCTAATTCCAGTAAGGATTTCCATAATAGATAGTGTGGTCTTAATGTGATTATGATTATGTCTAGGGATGTGATTCATAATTAGTGATGAGTGTTGAAATAAGAGATGTTATTGATATTTAGCAACAGAAGTGGGTTGTTTGTGAATGATGTGGAATTGGATACCCTATAGGTTCCATAGGGATATCTTGACTCTAAGATGAAGTATATGGTAATTGTTTAGTTATGATGGTCCACAGGTGTGAGAGGTCTACCAAGGTTATGTGTGATGACTTCTGTGGATAACCAACCCTTGTTTTCATTTTTTTTATTTTGAGTTACCATGGGTGGTAAGTTCTACCCCTTCGAGTTGAATATTTATGTATGAGATACAAAGGAAATAGTTTTTAATCTTATGGTTATATGGATTTCCAAAGATTATCCCAATGGAAATGATGATGGATCCATATTAATTTTCATCACATAGCATAATCTCATAGTTATATGATTAGACAAAGATGAACCCATAATTCAAAACATATCACCTAGTATGTATGTCACATATACGAATAAATAAATTAGAAAAAAACATGCTACAAAGCATAAAGGTACCATTAAATACTTACATTGGTTAACTTGTTTTAGAAACTGTTTATCTTCATCCGTGCCTTATACTTGAACCCATGAATTTGAAGGTGAGTATGCGTACACGATAGTTGACCTTCTTAGAGAAGAGTTTCTGGAAGAGTATAAGAGACATGATGCAATGAAGATCATTAGAGTTTTGGAGCAAATGTGGTTGCTACAAACAATGTGGAAATCAGCTTGTGCAACGCGGCCGAAGTTACAACTTGCAAGTATTGTAACTTAGGCCATGTTGCACAAGCCGATTGCCACAATGAATAGCAAGATCTTCATTGCTTCTATCTCTTATACTCTTCCAGAAACTCTTCTCTAATAAGGTCAACTATCGTGTACACATACTAACCTTCAAATTCACGGGTGTAAGTACAAGGCACAGATGAAGATAAACAATTTCTAAAACATGTTGAGCTATGTAAGTATTTAATGGTAACTTTATGCCATGTAGCATGTTTTTTTCTAATTTATTTATTTGTATATGTGACAGACATACTAGGTGATATGTTTTGTATTATGGGTTTATCAGGAGTCTCTATGATTTCCTGTTTCCACATTTCATTTTAAATAGCATGTTATAATTATATATTTACTGTACCCTAATGGCTCAAATAGTTAGGCATATTGTAGATGTTTCTAGAATGCTGTAGGATTCTTTTTCCCCAATGGTAGTACATTTTTAGGATGTTTTCACTGATGAGGTATAAAATTTACTTCTTAATAAAGATATAAACTTTATAATCTAGTTAGTTTTGGGAGAAAATTTAGTTTCTATCACAATTTCTAAAATAACACCAAAAGAGCATCAGTTGTTCGAATTACAATTTGATGATATAGAATATAATGGTTTCATATGGCATAATACTTTACCATGGGGTTAATAGTTCTCTAAAATAGATGGTTGATTGGTATTTATTATTTTGTTGGACTATTGGAGATTGAACCTGATGAGAGTCATGAATATGTATCCTCATCCACGCATTGATAGTCACATTGATCATCTATGAGGTTCTATGATCTTCTCCAAGATAGATTTGACATTAGGATACCATTAGATGAGTTGGACATCGATGGACCTACCATGGACTGCTTTTAGGATTAGCTATGGCCTGTATGATTTTTTAGTGATGATTTTTGGTTTAACTAATGAATTTGTTGTATTAAGGGACTTGATGAATAGGATATTTCATCCTTTTCTAGATCTGTTTTTAGTAGTTTTTTTTCAATTAAATATTAGTTTACTCCCAACCCATAGTTTATCTTGACCAACATCTTATCATCACCTTGAGTACATTGAGATAACATCATATTTATTACTGTTTTCTCCTGTTACTCATTGGTTTCCTCTTGTTCGCATGTCATGTATTTTCTAATGCATCATTCAGTCTTTGTAAGACTAACTTGGAATAAATTTGATATATGTCAGATTAAATCAGGTATCTTACACATACACGATGTTCACCCTACTGGACACACCATGTATATGGATTTCACATGTGTTTAAAGGCATTTTTAACATGATTTGTTTTTATAAAACCCAAAAAATGCTACCTGATTAATTAAAACATAATATTTGGCTAGTTCTCGAGATCAAACCCATAAAGATGATGAATATGAATAAAGAATGGTTGAATGCCAATCGGTTAACAAAAGAGTATGAAGATGGCATGAAAGAGTTTATCAAGTTTGCAGAAGATCATGCATGTGACCCTTCTCAAATCCTTTGTCCATGTTTATGCTGTTGTTATTCAAGAAAAATTAGTCCAGAGGAGTTGGAAGAACACCTGATCTGTCATGGAATAGATCGAAGTTATACATGTTTGAATAAACACGGGGAAAAAACCAATGTAGGTAGTGACTCAGAGAACATGAAATTTTATAGATCATCTGATATGATTAGAAGTGTGAACAGTGAAGACGCTCGTATGGAGGGTGTGATTTCAGATGTGAACGATGATGAAGATCGTATTGAGGAAATGACAAGGACAGTTGAAGATGAACTCCGTGATTGCCGAAAATTGTTTGAGATGTTAAAGAGTTGTGAAAAAAATGTCCTTTTATGCTGGTTGCACTAAATATTCAGCATTGTCAGCCTTATTGAAGCTGTATAATTTGAAAGCAGGCAACGAGTGGAGTGATGCCAGTTTTACGGAACTACTTGCTCTCCTGAATGACATGCTCCCAGAAGATAATGAACTACCAAGCTGAACATATGATGCCAAACGAATGCTACGATCGATGGGTATGATCTCTGAAAGAATACATGCTTGCCCAAATGACTGTATATTGTTTTGCAAGGACAAAAAATCACTTAAAGAATGCCCAAAGTGTGGTGCTTCCCGATACAAGAAATATGATTCTAGTCCTACGAAAGATGTATGGTACTTTCCAATCATTCCTAGGTTTATACGCCTATATAGAAGTGAGGAGACTGCAAGACAATTGACATGGCATGTAGATACAAGAATTAAATATGGGAAACTACGTCACCCTGCAGACTCTCCTCAGTGGAAGATAATTGATCACGAGTATCCTGAATTTGGGAACGAGCCGAAAAACCTTCGTCTGGCATTATCTACAAATAGGGTGAATCCTTTTGGTTTTCAATGTAGCAGTCACAGTACATGGACGATTATGTTGGTAAATTATAATTTACCACCGTGGTTATGCATGAAACAAAAATACATCATGTTATCTATGCTTATATCAGGACCAGAACAACCAGGTAATGATATTGATCTTTATTTGGCCCCATTGATCAAGGATTTGAAAATATTGTGCGATTCAGGTTTTACAATGTATGATGCTTACAAAAATGAACAGTTAACTTTGAAAGCCATGTTGTACGGGATGATAAATGACTTTCCTGCTTATGGAAATTTTTCAGGATATAGAATTAAAGGAACTCAAGGGTGTCCTGTTTGCGAACAAGGTACACAGTCAATTAGGTTGAAACATTCATCGAAAACCGTGTTTCTAGGACATTGCAGATTTATACCCCGACGACATAAGTACCGATCTTGGACGACATCATTCGACAGAAGTTTAGAGGAACTTACAACACAGTCTCCACTAACAGGTGATCATTTTTTTGAGAAAGTGAAAGATTTGTACACTACTTTTGGTAAACCTTTTTCAAAAAACCTTACAAAAACTGGTTGGAAAAAGAGATCAGTTTTTTTTGAATTACCATACTGGAATTGCCTGTATGTCAGACATTTTCTTGATGTTATTCATGTTGAAAAAAATGTATGTGATAGTGTCATCGACACGTTGCTAAATGCACTCGAAAAAACAAAGGATGGAATTAAAGCTAGATTGGACATGGTTGAGATGGGAATACGAGAAGAGTTGGCACCAGTGAAGGGTGAAAAATGAACATTTCTTCCTCCTGCTACTTACACTCTTTCCAGGCAGGAGAGATATCAGTTTTGCAACTTCTGGAATGACGTAAAGGTTCCAGAGGGGTATTCATCAAATATGAATAATATCATGTCAATGGGAGATTTAAAATTAAAGGGTCTGAAATCACATGACTGCCATGTTTTGATGCAAGATCTAATTCCTATAGCTTTACGTTGAATTTTGCCCAAGAATGTCTGCCATACATTAACGAAGCTCTGTTTCTTCTTCAAAGATATATGCAGCAAAGTTACAGACCCTGGGAAATTGCCAACTATGGAAAGAGAAATTTCCGTCATATTATGTGAATTGGAAATGTTCTTCCCATCGACATTTTTTTATATGATGGTTCATTTGGTGAGAGAGATTTGACTATGTGGTCTTGTACATTATAGATGGATGTACCCCATTTAACGACATATGAAGATTTTGAAAGGGTATGTAAAAAACTAAAGTCGGCCAGAGGGTTGTATTTCAGAGCAATATATTGTTGAGGAAGCTATTGAATTTTTAACCGAATACTTGTCTGGTGTGGAAATCGTTGGCCTACCGAAATCTCGTCACACTGAGTGGCTTGAGGGTGAAGGAATTTCTGGAAGAGAGGTTGTCACAATCAATATTACAGATCGGGAGCAGGGCCACCTTTACGTTTTGCATAACAGTTTCGACGTTGACCCATATGTTCAAACCCACAAAGAAATTCTTAGTCATTTGAATCCTTATAAGGCTGAAAAAAGGATATCAGATACACATAATCGATAGTTTATAGGATGGTTTCAAGACCATATTTTTAAGAAATTAGATGAAAATCCAGAGTCAATTTCAGAACGACTTCGATGGCTGGACGGAGGAGCAAGTGTGTACGTATTATCTTATAATGCTTATGCAGTTAATGATTATACATTCTATACTAATGAACATGATGAAGAAAGTACCATGAAGAATAGTGGGGTTACACATGTGGCTGAGGTGATGCATGTTTCTGGTGCTAAGGACAAAAATCCAATTTATGAGAATATGTCATACTTTGGCATCATCAAACGAATATGGGAGTTGGATTATACGAAATTAAAAGTGCCGATTTTTCAATGCAAGTGGGTTGATAATAGGACTGCTGTTAAAATATATGAATTAGGATTCATGAAAGTTGATTTCAGTAAGGAAGGGGAGAAAGATGAACCATTTATAATGGAATCACAGGAAGTACAAGTATTTTATGTTCCAGACCCCGCAAACTGAATTTGGTCAATTGTTCTGTTATCGACCTAAAAAACTGAAGGGTCAGATGAAAGTTCAATGGAGGTTGACCCTTTTATAGGGACTTCACAATCATTTCACAGTGGTCCAAATGTAGACGGTGTTTTTTATGTCAGAGGAGACCACAATGAAGGAATTTACATAGTTGAGAGAGGAGTCAAATCACATCAGCCTTTAAAGAAAAAAAAGAGAGTAAAATAATCATGTTATTTGTTTATTGTAACATACATTGTGTTACGTTATGTTATTATCTGTTTGATTCCATTTTTATGTAATCTAAATTAAATATTAAACCACTTCTGCAGATAATGACTTCTGCACCTGCTGATGCGCCCAATCCTGAGGCAGAAAAGGTCTCTCAACCAGCAGCTGGTGGTCCAACTGCAGAGCAACAACAGGTTTCTCAACTAAATGCTGGTGGTCCCAGTGCAGAGCAACAACAGGTTTCTCAACCTGTTTTTGTTGGTCATAGTGCTAAGGTACAACAGGTTTCTCAACCTATTGCTGCTGGTCCCATTGCCGATGATAGCGCTCCTGGGGAAGATATTGATGCTACTTCTGAAGAAATGGTAGGAAATGAAACCCTGAAAGCACAAAAAAAACAAGAGCGTCGTAGTTTGAGAGTGTTGGCCAAAATCATTAAGTCAAAAGAAAAAGGCATCAAATTTGAGGTGGGATGGAATAAGCGAGGCCAACATGTTAACCCCAACAAATCCATCTTTAGTAGATACATTGGAATCGTCACTCGGAAACATGTGCCGATTGATGTACATTCGTGGCACCATGTTGTCACCGGGATGAAGACACTAATGTGGGAAGAGATTACGGTAACATTATGATATCATTTTTTTAATTTATTAAAATAAAATAAAATACCAAAACATTGACTTACTCTTCATCATCCATTGCAGAGTGCATTTATAGTAGATGTCTCGCACAAGGAATATGTATTAAGAGTTTTAGGAAGGATTCATAGAGGTTTCCACACAATTTTAACGAAATATCATCTTAAAGATGCAGAAGAGAAAATCAAGCCGCACACACCTCCTCTTTACGCACACTTGATATCCCAAGGAGCGTGGGAAGCATTTAGAAACCGTCGTGGGGAGTATACCTTTTAGGTACATTGTGTGGGGTAATAAGTTGTTTGAAGTTTTCTTGTATTCATCACTCTGATTGACAGTTTTTTATTTATGAAACAGCTACTGAGTGCTGAAAATAAAACACGCACAACCGAACCAGCGTACCCTTACCGTAAAGCAAGGATGGGGTACGCTGAACTTGAGAAAAAATTGGTACGTCTTTTAAATCTCCCCTACTACTAGTATGTGACATAAAACAACACCATAACCATGTTTCTCTATTTATATGCAGATTTATGAATCAAAATCGAAAGCCATATCCATCCCACGCCATGTTCTATGGAATGAGGCTCGTGTAAATAAATAGGGGGCATTGATAGATGAAAACACACAAAACGTGTGGGAAACATGTGTAAGTATGACATAATATAAATTTGAGTTGCTTTAAATTGCTATTACATTACAATAACTACTTATTTTTATATATTTTCTATCTAAAATAGTCACAAGAATCAACAACAACCGCACCAGATGAAGACGTACTTTCAGCAGCCTTGAAGCAGCTAGAAAAGTATGGCCGCGTCAGAGGTGCGGGTTTTGGGGTGACACCCCGAACATATTTTCAAAAACAAAAACAAGCGGGGGATCAAAATGAAAAAATGGAAAAGCTGCAAGAACAATTATCTATTTTTCAAGAAGAATTACAATACCAGAGAGATATGATAGCAAAATTGATGGGGGAGAGGCAAAGAGAAGAAACAACTCAACAACAACCCGTGCATGATGATCTCGCCCCACCCCCACCAGCTTTGAGGTGAGCCATTCCCCTAAAAAACCTGACTTAGATGAGGTAATCAATGTTTTAATAATTGTTTCTGTGAAATGTGATTTACATAGACACTGATACCTTTCCTGTACTAATATTCCATAGGGTGAAAATGACTGTGATTTATATTTATCAACTCCCACCTATCACCTTGTAGCGAGGGCTACGATGTTCAATACGCAAAACGACATGCTACACAACAGAAAACATCCAAAAGATCATCTTAGAGTGTCAATTAACGTAGCTAATGAGCCGAGTGACGAGCTACCTATTCCAAATGACGATGAATATATTCATTCAATTTTACAAGCTGTTGGAACATTAATCTCATGGCCGACAGTTCTTGTAAAAAAAATGTCGACAAAAAGGTATTCATTTCTTATTTATTTTTCAAGCTGGACCTTTAACATTTAATGAAAAAAGGTCTGAACCGATGACAGTTATTACAGAATGACAAAGACTGTGGGGTGAAACGAAATATCATCTCAAAACTATCTCAAGGATCAACCAATCGGTTGAAACGGTCTACTGAGAGCACCTTCACCCCACCTGTTCTATATCCACAGTTAATATCATTGCAGGCTCATGTGGATACAAAGTTGAAAGATGATAGTACTCACATAGTTGCTTTCAAAAAAGATATGTATGGAGAGGAGATATCAGATTTTATTAGTGCTGAAAATGTAAATGAACTCCTCAAGTATGAATGGCTAGGCGCCTCAGTTGTAAATGTATACATGAGGTAAGTTTTCATGATTTGATTTTTCAAAAGCTGATATGCTCTGATAATTTTGACTAAATACATTTTATATTTTTTGCAGACGTATATATGAAAAAAAATTGAAGGGATTTCCCCATGAACAAAAATTTGGACTCGTTAGTCCTCATACCACATCTTCAAAAGACGAAATAGATTCTATTAAAGAGGCTGCAATAATGTCATCCCTGCTCAAATTTTTTGAAAACAAAATTACGGATGACAGACTCTTTTTAATACCAACAATGCAGGGGTAAAACTCTATAATTTAATCATATCAACTATATTTTCATTTCTTTCTTTACTTATTCCTTTTTGTATTTTTAGGGAGCATTGGATGATGATTGCAGTCAATTTGGAAACTCCAAAGATTTATTTTTTGGATTCAACGCATGGATATCCAACAAACCGACCATGCATGATGGCGTTTTTTAATTTGTAATACACTATATCCAACATTTTAAAACTAAACATATAGTTATATAATTTATTTTATATTTTAATGAGGATTATTTTATGATAGGGTAGTGCATCAATATCGTCTAATGCATGGAATGAATCAAGGGCATAAGGATAAGCACGCCTACAAGATCTAAAGCTAGAAAAGTATCCAGGTATATATAATAACATTTCACTATCCAAACACATATCAAAACAAATTACTTATTGTTGTCGATGTTTCTGTAGTGTTCAAAACAAAAAAACGGAAAGGACTGTGGTTATTATGTTTTTAAATTTATGAAAGAGATCATATTTAATTAACAAACTAGCATCCCTGATGAGGTATTTTTGAAAATAATTACGAGTTCATTTAAAATATTTATTAATCCTTTGTGTATTTATATTTTTTCAGTACTACCATGACTGTCGCAAAAAATCATATTCAAAAGATGATATACATGTGTTTAGAAACGAATGGGCAACATACCTGATGAAAGATTGTACACAAATAGGATGAAGGTGAATTCCTACCACTTATGTTATCTATATATGATCATTGATTATCCTCAAACCTTCTTTGGTGAATTGAGAATGCTCCGATGTATTGAAATCTTAATTTATTACTCAATGTTTTCTATCCCCGGATTCATATTTTTGATCTTTGAACAAATCAATATTGAAGTAAGGCATGATGGTGTGCAGTGCGTTTGGGGTGAATGACGAAACCACCGAGGATCAAAAAAATCCATTTTCTGTATCTCGTTTGTTTTAACTTTTATTTGAGCACATGTGTTGTTGTTTGACTTGCACAATTATTTATAGGTATATGCATGAGATAATCAGTATCGTTGAGGGATTTTTTGGAACCAGAATTTGTGTCCCAAGATAATTCAAGTAAGGGAAAGGCTGGTTGAGATGAAATCCAAGCTCAAACAACCAGTACATCATCAAAAGAATCAACCTTGTGATGCACCATCATGTAGAATCTGGTCCTCGTGATGTTTTGAGGTGTTTATGGAAGGTACGGGGAGTCTGATAAGCCCCATGGACACCATAAATAATGTTTATAGACATCTCCACATGTTTTTTGTGCCTCATGCCTCTTTATAAGGATCACGCCATTCAGATGGTCCATCTTAGCACGTATGTCCCATTCAGCCTATTGCTACTCTTGGAAGAACCTGAGAATCTGACAATGCATAAGCCCCACAAGAACCATACTCATCCAACCAAGAGTATTCCTAGTGTGAAGGGAAGCTAACCATGGGTAATACCCACAACATACCTCTTTTAAATATATGGGCTTTGATCCTTGTATTCTAAATAGGGTACGTAGGAAGCCTCCATGAGGTTAAATCCCAACCAATGGTAAACCATAGTGACCCCCTCACTGGGGTACACCTTCGCTTATTTTTCCTATTGTATTTACCTTAGTGGCATATGAATAATTCTTCAAAATGAGAAACCTTACCTTTATGGGATGCACCACACTTGGGTCAGACCTCATTGGGTGTTTTTATTATCCAGTATTTTCTTGATAAGTGTACTATATGAAATGTTTGTGCGGTTAAAAATGTGTTATCAAAGGAATATGGGGTTTTTATAGACTTGAAAGTTATTTTTAATATGAATGTAGTTGTATTTCTTTTGGATTTTCATGCTTAAGTCCTTTAAATGTGTTTGAAGAAATGAGAAAGTTGTGTGATGGGTGTTTTCAAATGGATTTAATGTGTTTGTGAATTTTAAAGAGGGTTTTCTTATGACATGTAGAGATTCTATATATGTGTATTTACATTGAATGAAAGTACATGAGAATGTGTTGATATATATGATGTGTATAATGTAAATTGAGCACAATTTCCATACAAGGTATTTTCTTTATGATGTGTAGGGGACATGGTGAGAGGGAAGGGGTGGTTTTCTGGGGGAGGGGGAAGGGGGAAAAGTGGTAGGGGGAAGGGGTAGGGGGTGTTTTGGGTTCTTTTGAAATATACAGGGGGTGGGCAGGGGGGTGTGCAATGGGCAGGGGGAAGTGCAGTGGGCAGGGGTGTGCTGGGGAAGGGGGCAGGGGGTGTTCAGGGGGCAGGAGTGTGCAGGGGTAGGGGGTGTGCTCGGGGGTGGGCAGTGTGTAGGGGGTGCGCTAGGGAAGGGGGAATGGGTGCTTCTTTTTTATGGAATGGGGGGACATAATATTTGTTTTATGTTTTGTGTCTCACAAGTATAATTGGTTATTTTATGATTTGTGCCTCACTAGTATAATTCCATTTAGAAACCCCATTCTTTATTTCATTATTGTATTACTAACATAATATTTGTTTTATTATGTAGGTGAAATCTTTTTCCTCAGTTCGAATGCTTTGTTTGGAAACCGCCGCCATGGACGACAATTTTTTAGAGCAGATGGATGCAAAAAGGATGGAACATCATTGTTTTTTAACTGTTTGTTGGATAAATGTAATTGTAACCAAATTAAACATTGTTTGAAATGTATATAAAAGTGTGTTGTTTTGTATTCATGATTTCAAGTAAATTTATGTATCATTTTTTGTTCTTATGTGCTTTGTGTGTGGGTGTTGTGTGTGCTGTGTGCAAGTTTTGTTTGGACTGTATAGGTGCTGTAATGTGTGCAGGTGCTGGGCAGGTTCTGGATTTGGATAGGATCTTTTGCCTTTATCAGCGCTAGTTAAGCACTGATAAATGGATAATATATCAGCGCTATTTTGAGCGCTAATAAAGGTAGTTTTTATCAGCGCTCAAAATAGCATTGATATATTATATATTTATCAGTGCTGAAAATAGCGATGATAAATACTACCTTTATCAGTGCTCACTTAGCACTGATAAAATGGAAATTTTATCAGTGCTTTTTTTAGCGTTGATAAAAGTCCCCCTTTATCAGTGCTATTTTTAGCGCAGATATAGGGGACCCCCCTTTATCTTTGCCGAGATTAACAACGCTTTTTAGCACTGTTAAAGGACATTTTTAGCGCTATTATAACCCATATTTGTAGTAGTGTATAATTACAATGAACTTAAACTGTGTGAAACTACCCCTCAAGGTAGTCTATACCAATGTTTGGCTAACTACCCACATCAAATTAGTCTTTCACTTATTACCATATATGAAATTATATATTGATCAAATAAACATGCTCTTAAACTTCAACCATTATTTGGTTAAATTTGTATGACTTTAAACATCGTCATCATTTCGGTTCAAGCTATACAATCATAAAATACATACACTTAATAAAAAACCAGCTTTCAATACCATAACATATTAAGAGAAAAGATAAACTACACTCATAATGATTGAATGTTTGAAAAGGGAGTCCTATGAAAAATTATACTCTCCACTCTCTAAGACTTCAATTTTATATATTATAAAATAGTTAGACTAAAAAAAGAGACATAAATATTATCTGGTTGAAAACCTATAAAAGTTTACTTGAGTAAATTCCAAGTTCCAACTCACCAAGCCATCCCTTTTGTGTCTTAGAAAAAATTTACATTGTAAAAAAGATAAAGAGGCATAACTTTTTTCAAGTTAAAAAACCATAAAGGAAAATATAAGAAAAATTCGAGCACCCACTCAGTAAACTTTTCCTTTCATGTCTCAAGGAAAATTTTGATCATAAAATAAAAAACATAAATCTTGTTGGAAAAAACATCTATCCATAAAAAAATTCATTCCATTCCCATTATGTTTCCAGATATAGGAAAAAATTAGGGTATCTCTAAGATCATTATAAATATCAGATCATGTAATTTTGCGAAAAACACACAATGATGTAATTTTAGTGTACTCAAGATATTTTTTAACAATAATTTAATAATAAAAACTTCCCTGTATGTTTTTGATATAATAATCCATTCACTCCCTCATGTCCAAATGGACTAACCTCAGCCAACAATGATGATTTTTTTTTCATATTCAGAATTCCCATACTTGTCTAAATCAAATGAACCAGAGGAAATAAAACCTATTATATCTTTTACCTAATATGTTAACCTTGACCTAGGGTGAAAACACACATTCTATGTATCTTGCCTATAGTTTCCCATCCAAAATTATATTCCTTAAAAGATAATATATTGATAAGATTTTTTCATAATCAATTAAAGTATTTTAAATCATGATTTTATAGAAACCATAATTATTCAATATTCTGATGGAATTGATTGTCTTTTATCCTTCTTCTATGTTATTTTATATGTCCTCATGATTGAACATTAGAGGTGGGAAAATATTTAATTATTACAGTGTAGATGAATATATGGAGTACCCATTTAACCATATTCACTTGGAATGAATTTATGTAAGGAGAAAAAAATTACTTCTAAATGAGGGACTTTGATATTAATTGAGTGAAAAAAGGAGAGAATATATAAGATGAATCATTGCCATAAAAAACTAGTACAAAGTAGAAATTAATATCAATAAAAAAATTGATAGGAGTAGGCTTCTATAATTATCAAAGTTATCCCCTACTCAATGATAAGCATTAACCAGTCATTGAAAATATAATTTTCAGTATCATATGATTCTATAAATATTTTTATCATATAAAACACACATCTGATTATAAATTTACCTTTCAAATTATTTTATCCATTACTTTCATTTTCATCAGAGTTACCCACTTGGATACTAGATGTGACTCATATTTCTATATCTATGTTGAGTAGATAACCCTACACCTTTAATGTTGTGAATTTATTATCATTCTAGTTCACTTATTAAGGGACCTACTCCATGAATATATTATACTTTTTGGTGATTTTAGCAGTATGGATATATTATTCTTGAGCTTTCAATTGTTCTTCATTGAAAAAATATTTAAAAAAAACATAAATTTTTTGATAATTGACACTACCTTCTCTTAAACCTATAAAGAGATGGAAGGATCAATATTACTTACTACCCAATTTAGATATAGGAGTATGAGTAATCAATATATGGATGTTTTTTATGCTATTTGATATATTAATTGGTTTATAAAAATTATATAAAGACTAGAGTCTCCTTCATACTTTGATATTAAAACACACATCAGGATGAGAGCATTCACTAAAAAGGTATCTAGGACCATTTATGAGTAGGAAATTAGTACTAAATCCTAGTATACCTTATTATGAAAACATTCACCAAAGGGCCTTGGATGAAATAGGAATTGTGGATGCCTTGGCTAGTAGGGATCCTAAACAGTGTTGAACAAAGTTTCTTCAATGGATTTTCATGACCAACATTACCTCAGTTAAATAATAAACTTAAATACTATGATATGATATAGAAATTAATATGTTTAACTAAATACCTGATATTTATCCTTGGATTGATAGTTTTTACCTATAATTGAAACCACTTCCTTAATAGTTTTTAAATTTAATTTGATAAAGTCACCTCTATAGTATGTTTCCTTTTTCACCACATCATAATATTTATGTGTGTCCTTGAAAGATGTACCATGTATTTGGGGAATAATCCTACTCATTACAAAAACCTAATAATTCATAGTTAATGTCTGATCATATTCCAAGGAAAAATTGATCAGATCATGTGTTGGTGTAAGGATGACTTGAACATCAGTGTCCTTAGGCATTAACAACATATAGAATATCCATGTAATCATGGGGTGTTTATCATCACATACACTATAATAGAGATATTAATTTACTTTACAAATACATCTAAAATTCCATTAAAACTAGTACGACATGTATAAATTTCAGATAAAAATCCCATTAACATATGTTGTGGGAATACCAATTAATAATATTATATAAGAATAATTATATAAAATACAAGTGGTATCATTTATCACAACTCAGTGGGGGATTCATATAAATTTTTTGTGAATTGAGAATAATGGCTAATTACATTGTCTAAATATTGATCATCCATGACCGCTGGACACTTACCTTCAATATATAATAAAGCATGTTTTAATTCAAAATAAGGATATAGTATGGTATTAATGGTCATGTAACTACCACAGAAAATCTCATACCAACCATGTAAGAATTTGATTGTGATATAAGTCCAATGCAGGGTCACACCCTACTGAACTTGAATATGTACTTGGTAGAGAAACCACCATAATAATATAACAAGACATATCTATCTCCCTGATACTAGATGAGAAAACATTATAAATATGATTTTCCTATCTTCTTGAAGAGTATGCTAGGTTGATAATAGACACCCACTCAGAAACATGTCAAAAATTTCTATCAATCAGAGGTTTTGGAATTATTAAAATTTGATCTGATAGCCCCATAATATATATTTTAATTTTTTAAAAATTAACTAATAAGTTCTATAGTTCCTATAGAAATGTTGTACTGGGATGGTTCTCAAACTCTTTTCCTTATACTTTTATCCATGATGCTGTAAAAAGATTTTGTTTGTATTTCTAAAAGTGATATTGAAAAGAATATGAACCTCAATCCTTAATATAATTTCAAATAATTTTTGTGAATCTATTTATAAAGTTGGAGTTTATTCCTTATTACCACAATCACTATGAATAGGGAGGAAATCATCATACATGTCATCAAGGATAAAAATACCTTAACTTTTATTAATTTCCTAGAGGTTGATTCTAAATTCCCTATGTAATAAATGGAAGGTATTAGTTTCTAAACATTGTTGACTAATAAATTTGGAATGAGGTGAGGATGTGAGTAGAATGATAACTATGAGGTCACGTTTTCCTTATATATCTTAATATATTTTTAATTTCTCTTTAAATTCATTGTATCTCTGATACACTAATATGGACATGACTACTCACCAGGAAAATTTCTACTGAGATGAAGATCCCATTGAGGACTCCATCTCTTCCTATGATCCCATGTGTAGGATTAATTTATAGAAACATATTCCAAAATAATTATTTCAAGTATTCAAGTCATGTTTCGGATTGTCATTATAGAGTGTGATAGGCTATACAGTTTACTATTACCATATTCATATATGATTTTCCCATCGAAGGAAATGTTTTCCCTAATAAGGGCCTGTAATGATGTAAATTATGTAGAAGGTAGGTTAAAATATATTCCTAGAATTGGTGCATCACCAAGGATATGAAATATATATAAATGAATAATTTTTGACAACAGATAATTAAGAAGGACTAGTATAAAAAATCTTTATAAAACTTCAAGATGTGGTGAAATGAGACATCATGAATTAATATTGATGTCAAAAATAATTACCTAAATATGAGATTTTTATTCTTTGGGGATTTAATTCAAATATTGATACATTTCCTATGAAAACTAAAAAAATTATTTATATATAGATTTTAAAATATAGGAGAAAAGAAAGTTATCCAAAGATGAAGTCATGGAACTGAGCATGGAAACAAGGTGTCAAAAATTTAACAAAGTATAAAATTTGACCCAGATTAATTCACTAATGTGAATTCACTTAAACCTAAATGGAATGTATAAGGTGATATTTTGAGTTTAATTCACCTATTATATTTATCTCAGTTAAGTGTTCAAAGCTTGGTTCCAAACCGAATCCACAGAGAAACAAAAGGATAGTGACATCGACTTACAAGAAGCAAATCACACATTATTGAATAAGTAAAAAAGCAGATAGTTAATATCTCTAGGATTAACAAAATTCACTATAAATATAAATGGTGTGGTCCCACAAACTTATAGAGTAGTACAGTGTGTGGGGGAAATCACACATCAGTACTACCCCCGTGACAGAGTGCACACTTTCATCAAAAGTAGAGTGCATGCCAATATCTCTACCAACTTGTGCAACCACCTTTCCAACATGAAAGCACATACTTACTCAATATTATTTTAAAAAAAAGTATTATTTTACTTATAATTTTATCCTTTTCATCTATAAATTATTCAATTACATGGGGGGACATTTTTTGACACTTATTTTTTTAGAGATGACTTTATGAAGCTTAAAAGAGTGTTTGGAAATTTTCAAAGGATAAGGGGTGGTTGGATTATAAATAATGTGTGTTTTCTTCAATCATATCAACCCATGTGCCTCATTAACCAATCTAGTGATCTCATTCCTCACACACCCATCCTGAACTAGCATTCCTCATGCATCCCTCCTATACCCATGCTCTATATGCCCATATCTTGTTTCACGCATCTCACATGCCCACACCTAGTCATCCCATGTTGTGATGTATTCTTGAATATTCACCTTGAATACCCAAATAATTTTGAGTGGTTTCCTTGCAAAATGAATCACCCAAGTAATTTTTCTTATAAAAAGGCCTATAAGACTCCCATTTTATGTTTGAGTTGACACCAAGTGCTGACTGAGATCCATCTCAAGCACTAAAGCACACACAAACATGCATAAACCACCCGAACTACCCCTAAAGTGTTTTTTAGATCAAAACATTGAAATAAAAATTTAAAA
Source organism: Viscum album (assembly GCA_963277665.1). Classification (NCBI taxonomy): domain Eukaryota; kingdom Viridiplantae; phylum Streptophyta; class Magnoliopsida; order Santalales; family Viscaceae; genus Viscum; species Viscum album. The sequence goes on from OY728156.1 coordinate 1,738,626,998, forward strand.
GTATAGTTATCTAGGTCATATAATGGTTTTACGCTTAGAACTACCATTGTAGAACAATTTTCCTAGGACATTACCTAGGAAATGGAAAATGAATCCTTTCAAGAACTTCCTCCAATAAGGATGGTTAAAACAATATAGTGACAAGGATTTCCATTTTTAGATCCACACCCAAGATTTCAATTTAAAAATCCACTCCCTGGTCACCCTTAAGTGAAGTCACAACTAGGATAGCATTAAATGAATATATACCCATCCTTTTAAGGCAAATCTGAGTACCCCACTTTCTTTGGTCACTTACCTAGGTTAAATAAAATGTTTTTACCTTAGTATCCCCAAATACCTTGTCGAAACCCTATTGTCATGGTCAAACCTACAAGAATAAATTTTTAACGACCCGTACCCGAACAGCCACCCGAACAGTGCTAAACGGGTCGGGTGTTACTACTTTGGCGCACCCCCCCGAATGCCAAAGGATTCCGACTAGCAGTGAGGGTCTAATAGGTATATTGGAGAGGATATACCCTCTTGGAGGATAATAATAATGGTACTGGGCCGAGTATAACAGTAGATATTAAGCAGAATAAAAGACTCAGCAGACTCAAACTAGACCCACAGAGCAAAATCACATTCAATATCAATAAACAGTGGAAGAAATAAATATAAACAATAGCAGTGGAAAGTAACACAACAACATGCTAATCACCGATAACTACTAAACAAACCAAACATGCATCCATAAAAAGTCACTAAAGAAATGGGTGCTAATGGCTAACCAGTAGTAGATACCAAACTAGCATTATAAAACATGAAAGTAAACAAAACAAAGTAAACCCCAGCTAGGTAAGACCTCAAGGTCCATACCATCTCCATGCAACAACTAACGTAGCCTAGCTCCTGATGCTGGCCTCTTTCCTGCACGTAAATCCATAAAGTCTGCACGTGTCCTGGAGGGCCTGTGTAGGGTGTGAGACAAATCTCAGTAGGATACCACCCAATGGTGCATACCTAATATAAGTGTTTAAGTAGTCATGAATTTGTAAGGAAAACTGTAAACAATACAATGCACAAATAAGCACTAACTCCATTGGTGCTCTGCAGCCACCACAGAGTGTCACCTGCTTCAGCCAATGCCAGAATCTCTGTCACATAACCCGACACCATGTGCCCCTGACACCATGTGTCTCAAGTACTGATGTCCTGAAGGCATACCCAAGGAGTAACCCAGAGGAACAACGATGTCTATCCTCAATTAATAACTGGAGGGACAACAATGTCTACCCTCAAATGAATAGCCGAGGGGACAACGATGTCTGCCCTCAATTAAAGTATCCAGAGGGAAAACAATATCTTACCTCAAATAACGGCGAGCCTCATTCCCCAACCTGATAGTCTCGATGCTATCCCCCGAAGGCTTCTCACCTTCCATGTGGATTCCTATGGAAAGCACCCCCAACTGAAATCCCTAAACCGCAACTACGGGAGCCTCTACCCATACGAGTGGTCAAAACCACCTCATCAAAGAGTATCTCTAGGTGCACACTAGTCAAAGTCTGGGTGAGCGGTAATCACCAAAACAGTACCCAAGACACCACATCTCTGACACCTCGTGTCCCTGCGACCATGTTAATAATGTCCGATGGCATTGCCATCCTAGTAACCCGGGCCATTCCCAACCTGACAGTCATCATGCCTCAAACTGACGTCCATTACGCCCAATCCCATGGTCAGAACCACCTAATGTAACCCGGACCAAGCCCAACCTATGGTCCGCATCACTCAAAAATATCTGGTCTATGCCCAACAAAACCCAAAGGGTCTAGCCTGTGCAATTCAGAAATTTCATATATAACAAATTTAAACAGGACACATAAACAGGCAAAACATTCAAACAATAGAATTATCCTAACCCAACAGTTATTAGTCAACAACACTGAGGTCTTGAATTCCTCTAACAATTTATAGCAGGCTTAATAAGTTAAAATCAATAGTTTAAAACATTAATAATGCAAGTTTAACCATTTTGGCATCACCTAGCGAAATTCCCCGATGAGCAATGACTCCTCACCAGGCCCCGCTCAAGTAAAATTGGTAACATGGCATACCCAAAGGAATCCCATAGGTTGAACAATCAATTCAATATGAAACAACAAATAAAACGGGCCCCGCTCAAAATACCCGAAAACGCACCGAAGGCCGCATTACCCAAAATACCATGAATACACAAAAAGAGGTATGCACCACCTACCTGAGACTCTTACGATGCTACTCCCCCAGTAACAACCTCCAATTTGTCCTAAAATGCGGTAAATCTACAAAATAATCAAAATTGCTCAAACCCCAATAACTCATTCTAGAAAAAAAATCAAACAAAATGGCTCAAGAGGAATCAAGACCTTACTGTGGGGGTTCCGATGGAACAATCTGTGATCAAAATGGAGTTCGAACGACGATCCATGAGGGATTTGAAGTCCCAACCAACTTGGTTCACGAAACCCGATGGAAGAAAATGAGTTCCACCTCGAAATGAGGCTACTTCCCATTTTAACGCAAAAAAAAAAGAGAAAGTAAACAGCGTGTACTTCATGACTACACGCCGTGTATATCATTTGACTGTTCATTTGGCGGCTGGAATTCCACTGACTTACTTTCTGAACCTACCGACATGGGTACACGGCGTGTACCTATGGGTACACATTGTGTCCTTGGTTTCCCTTATTTTCCTTGCCAACTTACCCACATGCCATGTATATCCCTCATACACAGCTAGACTACACGGCGTGTCCAAGGGGAACACCGCGTGTACTTGGTTTCAATGATTCTCCCCGGCCAATAGGCTTACACGCCATGTATAGCCGCCACACGGTTGGGGGTACACGGCGTGTCACAAAACAACACGCCGTGTGGTAATAAAATTCTACACGGCCATCACACGGCATGTACTCGGCAAGAACATGGCCGGAACTCACTTAACGTATATACGACGTGTACTTAAAGTACACGGAGTGTAGTCTGGAAATTTCTAGAAACTCCCCATTTCCTCCAGTTTCCTCAGAAACAGGTCAAAAATTTAAACATGGTCGAGATTTTGACCCATTCTAAAAACCCAGGTTCTTACAAACTCCCCACCTTAACATAGCTCATCCCCAAGCTATCAAATGAAACCCGGAGATGGCACCGAACATACCACCATGATCCAAGTAACCCGGAATTCCCGGTCTCAAAGGTCCCAGCTAAATTCCTCAAAGGGGCTCCCCACCTTAGGAATCGCCTAACCCGGTCTCAACCCAACAAAACTCAATGAAACAAGGTTTACAAACCTTTTTTTTCAGATGCATAGTCCTTCCATGATGCATCGTCAGCCCTGCACCTCATTGGCACTCACCTGTCGCTCCCAACACCCAACGTAGCCCACACCGCATCGGTGTCTGCCTCCACGAGGTCCTGGTGACTAGCACCTCACGTAACCCGCATCCCCGATGCCTCGATGCCCACGACACCTCAAGTAACCCGTATTCTCATTGCATCGATGCCCAAGGCACCTCATACATATATATATAAAATATATCATGCACCCGATATGATGCCAACCCCACTGACAAGCATCTAGTCAGTCCACATAGATCATGTGCACCACGTGCACTCAAAACAGACATGCCTTTACAGGTCATGCCAAAAAGGAAACATGGAGATCACAGTCACAACGCGGTGTACCTCAAACTGTCGTCGACTCACTAGCATGCTCAGCCTCTGGCAGCTCCATAGCATGCACCTGGCCTGAAGTACGGCTGCCTGATGCCTGACCTCCCGGCGGTACTGCTCCAGTCACCAGCCACTGACCCCTCATCTAGGTCCCAGTGTCTCTGTGACGTAATCTACATACAGATGAACCTCAGCTACCGTCTCCTGGTACCAAACCTGAACCAAATCCAGATGCCACCGTCTGTCCTGGTCCCTGCCTGCCACCTATCTAAGAAGGTTGTCTGCAAAACCTCTCTATATTCCCAACCTATCCACATGTCCGACACTCCTTTAGAGGCCTATTGAAACTGAGTCTGAAAATTTCCCGGCTGTCCTCACTGAAATAAAATCACGGAAGAACTACCGGGAGGTGGTCTAGCAAAATCCTTGGCCTAACTGCCATGCTGGAACTCATCCCATCCTCACTTACATCTATCTGAACCGTCACCTGAATCTTTCGACCGGTCAACCTGGGGCCTATCCCTCTGGTTTCCCTCCACTATAAGTTCCTGGTTCACCACCTTAGAGAAGGAACCCAGCCTGAAGATGTTCACCTGGAACCGAATGGCGTGTCATAAGCCATCCTCGAAGTGCCTCACCCTTGTTGCGTCATCGCTTACCATACCAGGTGCAAAGCGAGACAGCTCAGTGAAAGTGGCTGCATAGTCCATGACAGACATGTCTCCCTGCTGAAAACTCAAGAACTCCCGATCTCTCTATTACCTCAGTGTCTTTGGGTAAAAGTGCTCAAAGAACCTATCCTCGATGTCCTTCCATGTGAGTCCCTCGTGCCTACAAGCCTGAACCTGCAAGACACGTACCCGGCTAGCTCGGAGCTGCTCATCCATCCAAGTTTTGAACGCTACCAAACCCGGCTGCTGTCTTGCTAGCACTGAATCCTAGACCTGATCCTGTCCCTGAGCCTGTACCTACAGCTCGTGCTCCACCTGTACTGAATCCTGAACCTGATCCCGCACCCGCGGAACTGTATCATCTCTTGCTTGTCGCTCCATCGAGACGTGTAAGAGGAACCCACTGAATACTTTAAATGGTCAGACAACCCATATATATAACAATATATATATTCAATGCATATAAGGAAGAAGTAAAAGGAAGTGCATAACTACTACCATTACTCTCCCCCACTACAACCCATGACCCACTGCTTCCTGGCCTCATGGCCTCCTTACCCTCCCCTAGCAGGGCCATGTATCAAAAGTACCATGGGCCATGCCCGTCCCAACAACCAACGTTTCCTCAACCGACAACCAAGTCGCCCAATCCTGGTGATAAAAATCACCTCAACCGATAGTACCTGTCTGATCATACAAGATCCATACCCAAATACCCTACCGCATGCAATTTACAATATATACAAAGCATGCAATAACACATTGAAATATACAAGCAATTTTATCAGGAATTTCACCTATTCACATTTCAAAAGAATAATAATCATGAAAATTGACATTTCCTTCACATGGAATTATCACTTCACAAAGAATACGTGCAATTATGAAATTGAAATACCATAAAATGTGCCTATCAAAAGTCAGGCAAACAAGCCTCGCCATACCAGGCCAAGGTCCAATTCTCCCTTACCGCACTGGGTCAAGGGTTACATATGACAATCAATAACATCACACACTAAGTGGGCCACCGATGTGGGAATCATAACAAATGTAATCTGGGAAAAAGGAAACAAAAATTCCCACTGAAGGTAACTTGGTCCATCCCTCGTACCTGGGGCTGCAGGCACCCAAGCACCAGTTAGAAACCCAATTTCCAGTAACATCCTATCTCCAGTATACCATATCCAAAACAGTAAAACCAGCAGAAATAAAAGAGAAGTTTCAATGTCATTAGTAGACAGCAAAACACTACTAGTAAATCCTTGTCCAGAATGCCTCCGATACTACTTTGTAACAACCCGTACCCAAACAACCACCCGAACAGTGATAAACGGGTCGGGTGCTACTACCGTAGGCACACCTCCCCAAACACCAAAGGCTACTGACTAGTAGCAAGGGTCTAATAGGTATATTGGGGAGGATATACCCTCTCGGAGGATAATAATAATGGTACTGGTCCGTGTATAACAGTATAGATGTAGTAGAATAAAAGACTAAGAAGACTCGAACAAGACCCACAGAGCGGAAGCACATTCAATATCAATAAACAGCAGAAGCAATAAAAATAAACAACAACAGCAGAAATTAACACAACAGCATACTAATCACTGGTAACTACTAAACAAACTAAACATGCATCCATAGAAAGTCACTAAAAAAAGGGTTGCCAATGGCTAACCCGTAGTAGCTACCAAAGAAGTATGCTAAAACAGTAATGTAAACAAAACAAAGTACACCCTAGCTAGGTAAGACCTCAAGGTCCATACTATCTCCATGCAACAACTAACACAGCCTAGCTCCTGAAGTTGGCCTCTTTTCAGCACATAAATCCATAAATTCTGCACGCGTCCCGGAGGGCCCATGCAGGGTGTGAGGCAAATCTCAGTAGGATACCACCCAATGGTGCATACCTAATATAATTGTTTAAGAAGTTATGCATTTATAAGTAAAGCAGTAAATAGTACAATGCACAAATAAACACTAACTCCACTGGTGCTCAGCAGCCCCCACAGAGTGTCACCTGATTCGGAAAACACCAGAATCTCTGTCACATAACCCGACACCATGTGCCCCTAACACCACATGTCTCAAGTACCGATGTCCCAAAGGCACACCCAAGGAGTAACCCGGAGAAACTATGATGTCTGTACTCAATTAATAACCAGAGGGACAATGACGTCTGACCTCAAATGAATATCCGGAGGGATAGCGATGTCTGCACTCAAACAACGTATCTGGAGGGACCGCGATATCTACCCTCAAATAACGGCGAGCCTCATCCCCTAACCCGATAGTCTCGATGCTATCCTCCGAAGGCTCCTCACCTTCAATGTGGCTTCCTAGGGAAAGAACCCCCAACCAAAATCCCTAAACCGCAACTATGGGGGCCTCTACTCATACGAGTGGTCAAAACCACCTCATCACAGAGTATCTCTGTGTGCACATTACTCAAAGTCCGGGTGAGCGGTAATCACCAAAATAGTACCCAAGCCACCACAACTCTCACACCTCCTGTCCCTGAGACCATGTCACTCAAGTCCGATGGCATCACCATCCTAGTAACATGGGCCATGCCCAACCTGACAGTCATCCTGCCTCAATCTGACGTCCATGACGCCCAATCCCGTGGTCCGAACCACCCAACGTAACCCGGGCCAAGCCCAACCTATGATCCGCATCACTCAAAAATATTCGGGCCATGCCCAACATAACCCAAAGGGTCCAGCCTATGCAATTCAACCATTTCATATATATCAAATTTAAACAGGATACATAAATAGGGAAAACATTCAAAAAATAGAATTTCCCTAACCCAATGGTTATCATTCAACACCACTGAGGTCTTGAATGCCTCTAAAAATTTACATCAGGTTTAATAAATTAAAATCAAAAGTTTAAAACATTAATAATGCAATTTTAACCATTTTGGAATCCCCTGGCCAAAATGCCCCAATGATCAACGACCCCTCACCCAACCCTGCTCAAGCAAAACTGGTAATAGGGCATACCCAAAGGCATCCCATAGGTCCGATAATCAATTCAATATGAAACAACAGATAAAACGGGTCCCACTCAAAATACCCAAAAATGCGCCGGAGACCGCGTTACCCAAAAGACCACGAATACACAAAAAGAGGTATGCACCACCTATCTTAGACTCATACAATGATACTCCTCCGGTAACATCCTCTAATTTCGCCTAAAACATGGTAAATCTACAAACGAATCAAAACTACTCAAACCCATATAACTCGTTCTAGAATAGAAATAAAAAAAAGGTTCAAGAGGAATCGAGGGATTACCGAGGGGGTTTCGATGGAACAATCCATGATCATAACAGAGTTTAGACGACGATATGGGAGGGATTTGAATTCCCGACTGACTTGGTTCACGAAACCCAGTGGAAGAAAATGAGTTCCGACTCAAAACAAGGATACTTCCCGTTTTAACGTGAAAAAAGAAAGTACACGGAGTGTACTTCATGACTACACACCGTGTATATCATTTAACTGTTCATTTGGTGGCTGTAATTCCGTAGACTTACTTTCCAAACCTGCAAACATGGGTACACGGTGTGTACCTATGGGTATACAATGTGTCCTTGGTTTCCTTTCTTTTCCTTGCCGACTTACTCACACGCCATGTATATCCCTCATACATGACTAGACTACACGACGTGTCCAAGGGGAACACGACATGTACTTGGTTTCAAATATTCTCCCTGGCCAACAGGCCTACACGCCATGTGTAACCGCCACATGGTTGGGGGTACACGACATGTCACAAAACTACACGCTGTGTGGTAAGAAATTTCTACACGGCCATCACAGGACATGTAATCGGCAAGCACACAATCGGTACTCGCTTAACATATACATGGAGTGTACTTAAAGTACAGGGCATGTAGTCTGGAAATTTCTAGAAACTGCCCATTTCCTCTAGTTTCCTCAGAAATAAGTCAAAAATTTTAACAGGTCAGGATTTTGCCCCGTTCTAAAAACCCAGGTTCTTAAAAACTCCCCACCTTAACATAGCTCATCCCCGAGCTATCAAACGAAACCCAGAGATGGCACCGAACATACCACCCCAATCAAAGTATCCCAGACTTCCCCAGTCTCAAAGGTCCCAAATAAATTCCTCAAAGGGTCTCCCCACCTTAGGAATTGCCTAACCCGGTCTCAACCCAACAAGACTCAAATCAAAAAGGTTTACTAACCTGTTTTCCGAATGCATAGTCCTTCCGTGATGCATAATCCCCCCTGCACCTCATTGGCGCTCATGTGTCGCTCCCGACACCCAACGTAGCCCACACCACACCGGTGTCTTCCTCCACAAGGTCCTGATGCCTAACACCTCAGGTAACCTGCATCCCCGATGCCCCAATGCCCACAAAACTTCATGTAACCCGTATCCTCGATGCCTCGATTCCCAAGGCACGTCATACATACATACATAAATATATATATATATAAAATATATCATGCACCTGATATGGTTCCAACCCCACTGACTATAATATAGTCAGTCCACAAAGATCTTGTGCACCACGTGCACTCAAAACAGACATGCCTTTCCAGGTCATGCCAAAAAAGAAACATGGATATAACGGTCACACCGCAGTGTACCTCTAATTGTCGTCGGCTCACTAGCCTTCTCAGCCTCTGGAAGCTCCACAACATGCACCTGGCCTGAAGTACGACTGTCATATGCCTGACCTCCCTGCGGTACTACTCCAGTCACCGGCCACTGACCCCTCAACTGGGTCCCACTGTCTCTATCATGTCCTCCGCATACATATGATCCTCAGCTACCCTCTCTTGGTAATGAATCCGATCCCACTCCAGATTCCACCATCTGTCCTGGTCCCTGCTTGCCGACTATCTGAGAAGGCTTCCTGCAAAACCTCTCCAGATGCCCGACCTGTCCACATACCCGAAACTCCTTTGGAGGCCTATCACACTGAGTCTAAAAATGTCCCAGCTGTCCATACGGAAAGAAAATCACGGAAGAACTACTGCGAGGTGGTCTAGCTGAATCCATGGCCTGACTGCCCTGCTCGAACTCATCCCGTCCTCGCTTCCTGCTATCTGATCCATCACCTGAAGCTATCGGCCAGCCAACCTGGGGCCTATCCCTCTGGTTTCCCTCCACTATAAGCACCTGGTTCACCGCCTCATAGAAGGAACCCAGCCTGAAGATGTTCACTTGGACCCGAATGGCGTGTCATAATCCATCCTCGAAGCACCTCACCCTTGTTGCGTCATCGCTTTCCATACCAGGTGCAAAGTGAGATAGCTCAGTGAAAGTGGCTTCATAGTCCATGATGGACATGTCTCCCTATTGAATACTCAAGAACTCCCGATCTCTCTCTACCGTCAATGTCTCCAGGTAAAAGTGCTCAAAGAACCTGTCCTCAAAGTCCTTCCTTGCCAGTCCCTCATGCCTACGAGCCTGAACCTGCACATCCCACCAATGCTTCTCCGGTCCTCTTAGCATGTACGTAGCCAGCTTAACCCTCTACCCTAGAGGTGCTTGAGCCCTCGAAGATCATTTGCATACTCTCTATATAGTTTTCAGCCACCTCCGAACCACCCTCACCCATAAAAAGAGACACGTGCTACGATTGGAACTCCCACGTCAGATAATCCATAGATAGCTTTGTACCCTGTGAACCTCCGTCGATCCCCTCCAAGAGACCTACCAGGATAGCTCAGAGATGCTCATTGAGAAAAGGTCCAAACGCTACCAAACCCAGCTGCTGTCCTACCTGCATTGAATCCTGGACCAACTTCTGTCCCTGAGCATATACCTGCGGCTCGTGCACTACCTGTGCTGAATCCTGAACCTGATCCTGCACCTACGACACTATATCATTTCCCACCTGTCACTCCATTGAGACATGTAGGAGGAACCTTGAATACCATAAATGGTTATACAACCCATATATATAACAATATATATATATTAAACATAGATAAAGAAAGCAGTAAAATCCAGTGCATAACTACAACCTTTACTCTCCCCCACTGCAACCCATGCCCCATGGCATCCCGACCCAGTGGCCTCCTTACCCGCCCCTAGCAGGGCCAAGTATAAAAAGTACCACGGGCCATGCCTGTCCCAACAACCAACATTGCCTCAACCGATTACCGAGTCTCCCAATCCTGGTGATAAAAATCACCTCAACCGATAGTACCTGTCTGCTCATACAAGAGCCAGACCCAAATAACCTGCCGCATGAAATTTAAAATATGTACAAAGCATGGAATAACACACTGAAATATACAACCAATTTTATTAGGAATTTTACCTATTCACATTTCAAAAGAATACTAAGCATGGAAATTGACATTTCCTTCACATGGCATTATCACTTCACAAAGCATACGTGGAATTATGAAATTGAAATACCCTAAAATGTGCCTATCAAAAGTCAAGAAAACAAGCCTCGCCATACCAGGCCAAGGTCCAATTCTCCCTTAACGCACTGGGTCAAGAGTTACATATCACAATCAATATAATCACACACCAAGTGAGCCACCAAGGTGGAAATCAAAACAACTATAATTTGAGAAAAATCAAACAACAATTCCCACTGAAGGTAACTTTGTCCATCCCTCATACCTGGGGCTGTAGTCACCCAAGAACAAGTTAGAAACCCAGTTTCCAGTAACATCCTATCTCCAGTCTACCATATCAAAAATAGTAAAACCAACAAAAATAAAAGAGAAGTCTCAATGTCATTAGTAGCCAGAAAAACACTAATACTAAATCCTTGTCAAGAACGCCTCTACTACCACTTTGTAACGACCCAGACATGAACAACCACCCATAATAGTTCTTAACGGGTTGGATGTTACTACATTAGGCACACCTCCCCAAATGAGAAAGGCTGCTAACTAGCAGCGAGGGTCTAATAGGTATAGTGGGGAGACTATACCCTCTCAGAGGATAATAATAAAGGTAATGTTCTGAGTATAACAGTAGAGATGCAGCGGAATAAAAGACTCCGAAGACTCAAACAAGACCCGCAGAGTAGAAGCACATTCAATATCAATAAACAACGGAAGCAATAAATATATACAACATTATTGGAAAGTAACAAAACAACATGATAATCACCGGTAACTACTAAACAAACCAAACATGAATCCATAGAAAGTAACTAAACAAAAGGGGCCCAATTGGCTAACCAGTAGTAGCTACCAAACAGGTATGCTAAAACAGGAAAGAAAACAAAACAAAGTAAACCCCAGCTAGGTAAGACCTCAAGGTCCATACTATCTCTATGCAATAACTAACGCAGCCCAGCTTCTGAAGCTGACCTCTTTCCTACACATAAATCCATAAAGTCTGCACGTGTCCCGGAGGGCCCGTGCAGGGTGTGAGACCAATCTCAGTAGGATACCACCCAATGGTGCCTACCTAATATAAGTGTTTAAGCAGTCATGCATTTATAAAGAATGTAGTAAACAATACAATGTAAAAATAAAAACTAACTCTACTGGTGCTCAGAATCCACCACGTAGTGTCACTTGCTTCAGCCAAAGCTGGAATCTCTGTCACATAACCCGACACCATGTGCCCCTGACACCACGTGTCTCAAGTACCGAAATCCCGAAGGCACGCCCAAGGAGTAACCCAAAGGAACAACGATGTCTATCCTCAATTAATAACCTGAGGGATAGCGATGTCTGTCCTCAAATGAATAGCCGGTGGGCCAGTGATGTTTTCCTTCAGACAAAGTATACTAAGGGAGAGCGATATCTACCCTCAAATAATGGCGAGCCTCAGCTCCCAACCCGATAGTCTCGACACTATCCCCCGAAGGCTCCTCACCTTCAACGTGGCTTCCTACAACTAGTACCCCCTACAAAAATCCCTAAACCGCAACTACAGGGGCCTCTACCCATACGAGTGGTCAAAACCACATCCTCACAGAGTATCCCTTTGTGCACACTACTAAATGTCCGGGTGAGCGGTAATCACAAAAATAGTACCCAAGCCACCATATCTCTGAAACCTCGTGTCCCTGCGACCATGTCGCTCATGTATGATGGCATTGCCATCCTAGTATCCCGGACCATGCCCAACCTGACAGTCATCCTGCCTCAAACCGACGTCCATGACGTACAATCCCATGGTCAAAACCACCCATTGTAACCTAGACCAAGCCCAACCTATGATCTGCATCACTCAAATATATCTGATCCATTCCCAACACAACCCAAAGGGTTTCCGTCCTGTGCAATTCAACAATTGCATATATAACAAATTTAAACAGGACACATAAACAGGAAAAACATTAAAACAATAGAATTTCCCTAACCCAACGTTTATCATTCAATAGCACCGAGGTCTTGCCGACTTACCCACATTCCATGTATATCCCTCATACACGGCTAGACTACACAGCGTGTCCAAGGGGAACACAGCGTGTACTTGGTTTCAGCGATTCTCCCCAGCCAATAGGCCAACATGCCATGTATAGCCGCCACACTGTTGGGGGAACACGACATGTCACAAAACTACACGCCGTGTGGTAAGAGATTTCTACACATCCATCACACGACACATACTCGGCGAGCACATGGCTGATACCCACTTAACATATACACGGTTTTTACTTAATGTACACGATGTGTAGTCAGGAAATTTCTAGAAACTGCCTATTTCCTCCAGTTTCCTAAGAAACAAGTCAAAAATTTAAACTGGGTCGGTATTTTGACCCGTTCTAAAAACCCAGGTTCTTACAAATTTTCCTCTAAGGCCTCCACCATGGCCTCTTGATATATATGGCCGGATCATTCCCCACATTCATGTGGCCCTTTTAATCATGTATTACTTTGATAATGGATCATTATATGGTTTACCTCTATAATAATATGGATTATATAAGTATATTTTAACATATATTACCTTGATAATGAGGATCCATCTTCTTATACATCCAATGGAACCTTTCGAGGCCCATCCTTCCCAAATCAACCATCTTGACTATTTTAAACTCATAAAATTTCAATCATGCACCTAATTTTTCTCTTCATTCAACCTCCTTGAATATAATATATAGGAAAAATATGTAAATAGGATTCTTATCCAATGTAATAATTTCTTCTCGCAATATATTTTACGATTTGTGTGTCTTGTAATCCTTCCCTTTATATAGTTACTAAATGAACAAAGGTGAATATAAAAGGGATTCCATCTATGATTTAATTCACTCCGTGACACCGCCTATCTCAAGTATTATGTTAAATGAGAAAGGTTCACTTATGAGTATGTACCACCCCCTTCCATTTCTAGAAACATATCACCTAAAAATCTATTCCACATTATATTAAATTTATTTGATGCAGTCTTCATCATATGACCTTAAATTATATGGAATGAATGTGATAATTTTATGAAATAAAAAGACACAATGGTTATAGATACATAACCTCAAATAAAAAAATATTTTTTCATTATTTTACAAAATTAAATGGAATGACTATGGACCTTATCACATGATACTGAAATATAGGACATTACTCATTATATGAGACCAAAATATATGGGATTTTGTTCCCTAAAAAGTTATATATAGGTATACTCTCTCATAGGACTACTCACAACACTATAGCATCATATTATTCACTGAATTGGGATAAATTACTAGGTTCCTAGTTTTATATATTTAAATGGTATTATAATAAACCAATGAGGAATGATGGAAAACCTCCTATTCAAATTTTTAAAAATGAATGACATTTATCAATATCTTTCACAACAAGGGTAACCGATATTGTTACTTAAAAGGATTTAACAAACATGTCTTAAATCTTTAAGAGAGTCCTAGACTAGATGATAAGATCCTCCATGAGAGGAGTTATCTTACCATCCTATTAATTGGAATAACTTTCTTCTTGAGGAAAAATCTAAAAAGTCCCATGATAAGAAAGAATGGAAAAATAATAATGTAATTTTTTATATATTTCCTCTATAGTTTTTTAAATATTATTTTTTTTAATAAACTAGGTTATGATAACTTAATAATTATTAATTTATATCAAAAAATATTTCATCGTATATTAAATACTGAAAATCTATTCAAATAATAATCCAATTTATAATTTACCATCATAACCATATCATGACCTAATTAATTAATATATGAATAAAAAATAATCTATATTTTATATTAAGGAATAAAAATATTTCTAATGAAAAAAACAAAAATGTTTTCTCCAGTGTAAAAGTATCATTAATTAAAAATACAATAGATAAATGCAACCTATTATTTGAAGTAGGTTCCAATTTGAATTTTTTTCCCCAAATTAAATATTCATATTCAAATAAAAAGTGTTATCATTTATATAAAATATGGTAAAGTTAAAATGAGTTTCATAACTTAAGAAATGATGAAAATTGGTTTTTTTTATTATAAAAATCATGAAAAAACTTACAATCCTCAAGGAGTTACGAAGGGATGAAACCCAAAGGTGACCCCATAAACAATAGCCTTATAATCTAAAGGTAAAGAACTAGAACTCATGTAAGAAATAAGATCCTATGCCTGGGTGAATGATCCTCTTCCACAAAATTTCCCCCATGGTTTGTATGAATGATCATCACTCCTTGGTGAATCATGTTTCTTCAATACTCGATGATGTAAGAGATACTCTAGTGAATGGGAGATGATCCCCTTAATAATTTCACTAATAAGGCCAAACCCTATTCAATATCAAATGGGTAAATATATTTTATTCTACAAAGTGTCATTCTAAATAAAAAATCCTCCACTTTGACAATAAGGGTGTTTCCTCTACCATAGAATACCAAGAAATTGGCGATTATAGAGCCCCAATAATCATGGAAAATATCTTCACCATGTATTAAGACTTAATTATAGGATCCATATAAGTTTATCTTGAACTCCCAGTGATGGTATCACCACTTTTCCCAAGGACCACAATTCTCCCTACTTGCAAGAACTATATATTTAATTCCAAAAGAAACCCAATTAAAAAGAAAATTTTCTAGGTTAAGGTTTTTCTATATCTAGTTCAAGGTTTCAACCAAAGGGATGAATTTATACTTGATATAAGTAGTAGTAGGTCCCACACCCTTTTACCCACACTTGTTCTATAGCTTCAAGATATCCCAATATCCAACTATGAATAAAACACTCCGCACTTGAGAGTATGAAGACCATAATACATTGATCTAAAGGTAATTATCAATAAAATATTCAATAGAAAGTAAAGAGGTATTCTACCCAGGTCATCCACCAAGATCAAAACAAATAAAGGATGCACACTTAATGGAAGTAAACAATTATAGATCAATTCCCAGTTATAATTCACACAAAAATAACATTTTTAGGTAATGGGGAATATAATACTTTACATTATCTCATCCATGTGATGGTCTTGACTTCTTACATGACACACCGTAAAATTAAAAATTTTAGGTATAAATTTACCCCAAATGTTATAGGCCTAGGAATAACCATTTCTTAAATCATGTATAATCTTAAGATATTCATATGGGGAAAAATAACCTAAAATAGAAGGAATGAAACTACAAACATCAATATCTTTGACCAATTTCATAGAGATATGAAGGGATTTTTGATTGACATTCAAAAAAGAAACAAGGGAAAAAAGACTATTTATAGAGTATTATATGCTCTAAAATTCTTTGAATCTGTATCAATAATCCATAAAGAATGTTCAAGTATGATTTAGATGAAAACTTATAGGACAAAACATAGGGGAGAGACCAAGACCCTCATATTTTTTAAGATTGAGGAAATGTGACCTTATTTTTTTCTGATGATCTTGGCCAAAGGGGAATGTCAATATACTGCATACCATTGGATTATTTAAAGCAACCATTGGATGTTATTATCAAATATACTTATATTGATACCACCCTTATCGATGAGCTTCATGAATTTAGACTATCAAACATAGTGGTTCCACTCATTTTGATGAGAGTCCCAAATAAAACTATCATGATTTCTTTCAATTATTCTAACAACCACTTTGGGAGACTGAATGGCGGATAGAATGTGAATGTGAATAAACATAAGCAAAAAATTTACTAGGATTATCCTACCACCAAATGAGTGGGACCAAGTCTTCCAATTATTGATCTCACCTGTGATTTTTATAGTAATGCCATCAAAATAGCAGGTACAATTTTTTTTGATAGAAGATAACCCAAATAATATATAAAGATATTATTTATAAAAATTATTATATGATCCACAATAATTTTCAAATGAATTTTAGAACATTTTCTAAAAATTTATACAACACTTTTAGGGGAAATAATATATTTTCCACTCCTATGGATATAATCATTTAAGACATATTTGAAATTATGGATGGAGGTGCTTCTATAATGGATGAAAAAACATGTCATATTAAAAGAGAATATATGAGATTATAATGAATCCATAGCTACATTTTAATTTATGTACCAATCCTCTATCCATCCCTGAAGTAAGAATTCTATTCAGAACATGCTAATCCATCACAAATAAGCTTGAAGATAGAGTATCCCCTTGACGTAGACCCTTAACAAACATAAAGAATCTGAAACTTTTCCCCAATATAGATATAGAGAATGATAGAGAGTAGAAACATCTGAATAAAAGGTCATAAACTAATATAGAGAAGCCACCATTCTTGAGGAATTTTAGTATGAATCCCCATTCAATATTATCATAATGTTTTTCTATATTGATTTTGACCATGATGTTAGTACCAACAATTTTTCTATCAAAACCCCCAATAATTTGTTGGGACAATATGACCACCCCTATACAACACTTCAATGCATGAAACCATGTTTCTTGATTGATTAAGGGTGAAAAAAGTGGATAGATCCTATTGTTGCAGATAATTTTAGGCACCATGTAGGAGAAGTTACAATGTTTAATGGGAAAACATTGACCACAAATACTGGGTTGATTCACATTGGTAATTAGGATAAGTAAATTCTATGTGGAGACTCTATGAAGTATTCTTTCAATAAAGAATTCCAAAATAACATCAATAAAGTCAATTTCTATATATTCCCATGAAAAAATATAGGAAGAATGAGGAAAACCATAAAGAATAAGAGAGCTATCAGGATCTATGCATCAAACTACATTAAATATTTTATTCTCCTACAGAAAGAATTCTAGATGATCATTATCCCTTTACACAATGATACTTGAGATATTATAAAATAGTTTATCAACTCATAGATATCTTGGGATCATATCTCCCAACCTTTATTGAGGTTCTAGAAGAATGTATATGAAGCAAGAAACTATACATGGGCCAGTTATATCTACTTCACTAGTGAATATAACATCTTCAAGATATAACTTGAGTTTAAAAATAAATTTATTTTCCTCGATGCACGTATGAAAATAAAGAATATTTTTTCTTGTTGTTCCATCTATTCCACTCTGGATCTATCTCTCATATCTCTTTATTCTACCATCCATTTCTCTTATAACATGGTCCACTTACTAGATAAACACCCAAATATATCCTCATATCAATGATCTTACAACCTTTCCTTAAGATGGTTGATCATAGTTTCAAGGTCTTGAATGAATAAACTACTACATGGTTGGTTTTCCACTATTTAAGAATAGTTTCTTTAAGCCTCTTCAATTTTTTGAAGATTATCCCATGCACAACATTGAATTGGGGAACTCCACAAAGTTCTAACCATTCCCTTGAAGTCATCATTCTCTATCAAAAATTTGGAAAATATAAACCTATGGTCAATCACAATTACATAATTAATCTTAAGAAAAATTGGATAATGGTCTAAAAGGGACCTATCCAAGTGTTTATTAGTCACACTATAGAAAATAGGAATAAAATTAATATTGGCTAGAAACATATCTAACCAGCTCTAAACTATACTAATTCACCAATTATTATTACAAAAAGTGTATTTGTTACTAAAGAATCCCAAATCTACAAGAGGGGTTTGAGAAGTAAATGATTGAAATTCCTCCATCTCCCTACTCAAATCTATTCTTCATCCTATATTTTATGATTAATCTATGAGAGGGTTAACATTTCCTATAGAAAACTAGTAGTTGGACCTTGGATTTAAATATGATTGGGATTTCCAAAACACTTATCTTCACCAACCATTAAGTTTTCATATATGATGAAAATAATGAAAGAAATGAAATCCTGACTAACATTGATAACTATATACTGAGAAGGAAATAAAATAAGATCATTATAAATATGATTCTTCCAAAAAATACATATATTAATATTCACCGTATTTCCATGCATTTAATAAGTGATGTGTTTTTTTTTGTAAAAAATATGAATATCCACCTCCCTATGTTTGGGTTCAAGAATAACAAGTAAATAAATGTTATTAAATTGATTCATTTTTTATAGATAATCACACTTGGATGGAGGTATGAGGATCTTAGAATTCCAAAATAATAGAGAAGACATTAATACAGGGGAATTACCTTGGCCCTGGAGTACTGTGGCTACATAAAGCATTAATAGTTGAGTTTAAGCCTAGTAAAGAGTGTGTCACATTACTCCTCAATGTATTGGACCTATTTTTAATTTTCATCATTTACCATGAAGTAGAGGGGTTGGTTTCTAGTCCTTCTCACCTAGGGATAAAACCTATAAGGAATTAAAGATGAATGTCATATTTTATTCACTTGTATGTTATTTGGAAAATTTTGTAGCATATGGGGAGAGTAGGGACTATTAAATGCATATTTCACACCCCCAGCTTGGGTCGAGAAGGCATGGACCTCCAAGCCAATGAGTGTGTTCTATGAGACTAACTTATACAGAGTTGGAACTTGAGATCAGGACTAATTTTTAATTCCCAATGTAGTAGGGGAAGACATTGTGAGAGAGGGAGAACCAAGGGGGTGTGAGGTCCTAGTTTGAAGATGTTTTAGGAGGATAAACAGGGAGATTATACCATAAGACTACTATTGATATAAATTCGTTAACCAGAGGAATAGGCTTCACAACTAAGGAAAAAGTTAAAGATATAGGACCTACATGAAAATATTCCTTTGAGACTAACCACTACTATTTAAATCTATTTCCAACCTGAATCCTAGAATAAGCCTCTCCATTATACAAGAAAACTCCACCTAAAACATTAGGTGACTCCTTACTATGATTAAAAAATTGTGGACCATCTCCTCATGAATATATGAAAAATGTTTTCCCAAAATTATATAGACTAAATTTTTGTGACCTTGTAGATAGAAATGAGAGAAAAAACCAACAGGGTGAGCATTAAATAGATTTGTCTAACAAGAAAAGTAAAAATCATCTTAATGATGAATTTGATGCAGGAATAGATTTTTCATTTAAAATTCCACATATATATGATAAACCATATTATTTTCTATCATTATAGTTTCCTTATCAAAATAGAGAAACCTAACCAAGGAATCTCTAACACTCTTGATGATAGTTAGGTTGTGGAATGGTATGGGGGACCTGGGATCTGGATCTAGATGGAATCTAAGGATAAGTCCCTATAGTGGTGACATTATATAGAAAAACAATTAGAGGAAAATCCTTCTTTTGAAATAACAAGATTACCAAGGCCATTCCTTGATGAAGTCAAACCTGGGGAATGAGTGGGTGAGAAATGAACTTTGATTTAGGATAGAAATTTCTTTTAGACCATCCAGATCCTAGGATTAGAAAAAGCATTCAAATATAGGGGGGTGATCCTCAATGAACCTAGTGACCAAGGATCATTTTTTTTATTCTAAAACAAAATAAAATTATTCTATCAAAAAATAAAACATAAGACTTACCTTGGAAGAATATTGATGTGTCGGAGCTAAGAAAACCATAGGGATTTGAAGAAAAAATTCCCTTGAAGTAGGGTTTACCACATATGTAATAAATGACTTATAAAATCTTTCTTGGAGAGAATTCAGTTCAACTGAAGGCACCATAGGATCATGAGTTTTTGGAACCCCTCCTGATGGATCTATGACAATAATACCTAGAGAAGTAAATTGAAATGATGAAGATGTTAGTGATAAAAAAGATCTCAAATCCCCAACACATAAAAATCCTGAGCAAGAGGAGGTGAAACTTCTATAGCAATTGAGATGGATTTTTGTGGAAGAGGGAGAGTGGGATCTAATAAATTAGGCATAATGATGTTCCCAACAATATACTGATAACTCAAACCAGTGGGTGGAACATGAAGTGTGTTCTATTGGGAACACAATTCATTCATATTTTTCTTACATGAGATAATTAGACATGAATAATTATATAGAATATTTAAATATTATGGATTTTATATACAAAACTAATGAGGATTACATGCAGTGTAATGTGACCATGGGGGTGGGAATAAGACTTGAACATTTATAATGATATTTTTAACATCATATTACATTTAACATGTAAATTTTCATTCAATGAAGATCCGGATGGACTGTGTGGTCTATTCCCATCAATTTTATATATAAAAGTAATCAGAGAAGGAACAAGAGTGGCTATGGTTGCATGAATAGAATGAAACATAAATCAGTTACATGATAGTGAAAAAAGGAATAAAAGAGTCTAAAATACCAAAGTGATGCATGATCCTACTCCGAAATCTTCGAGAGAGTGTTTTTGACCACATTAACCTCCCTATATATATATATATGTGAGACCGTGTACTGAATCTGCTCCAAATTTGAAAGGAAGCCACACCATTCCATATATAGGTTCTAGGAAACAAGAGATGATTTGGTTCAAGGATATTAACCATCCACATCAAGTCACATTCAATCCAAGTTTTTCTCTAATTGTGGTGTTTAAAATAATCTTCCACATGAATTAATTCAAGTAGCTCTACTTAAAAGGCACTGAAATAGCCAAGGAAATGATAAAAAATCCTATAATAAACCCTAAACAAGTTCAGAAGACACCACTGTAGTCTATAAGGATAGTTTCACCAGAGGCAGCACCATCCGCATTGGTCTTAATCTAGGATGGGAGGGGATGGATCCAACTAAAATATTTTGGATACCGTATCACCCTTGTAATACCGAAAACTCCATGTGTTCTGGGGATAATGAGGTCCTCTATGGCGTTGTTAATGGGACCCATTTTGAAATTGGAGGCCCTTCTAACATCCCTCAAAATATCAGATAGAAAAATTCTCAACATGGATTTCTTATCATCAAATCACATCTTATTCCTTGTAGACCAAATATGATTGATGTAGGAGGCAACCACACAAAAAATAAGGTTCCCAACCTGTTCACAGTTCACCAGGGTCATAATAGTAAAGAGGAGCAGTTTGTGGTTGTGTTTATTGATGAAATTCTAGTATATTCTAAAAGTGAAAAGAACCATGAAAAACATCTAAGTGTGGTTTTGAAAACCTTGAAAGAAAATAAACTATATAGAAAATTCATAAAGTGTAAATTTTGGTTACAAAAAATTTCCTTCTTTGGTTACATTGTTTCTAAATATGGAATAACTATTGATCCTATTAAAATTAAAGTTGTTAAAGAATTTAATAGACCCACAAATATAACTAATATCCATAGTTTCTTATTTTGGAAGGCTATTACTAGAGGTTTGTTGAAAACATTTCACAACTATCTAGTCTACTGACTATGTTACATCGAAAAGGAGTTAAATTCATTTGGATAAAAGAGTGTGATTATTGTTTTAAGGAATTGAAAAGAATATTGGTGAATGCTCTAATTCTGACCATAACTTCTAGAAATGGTGAGTTTTTTATCTATAATGATGATTCATTAAAGGGAAATTGTTGTTTTTTAATTTAGAATGATCAAGTAATTGCTTATGCTTCAAGAAAACTGAAACCTTATGAGTTTAGTTATCCCACACATGATTTGGAATTAGCTTCTGTTGTTTTTTCATTAAAAGTTTGGAGGAATACTTTTTATGGAGTAAAGTGTGAAATATATACTGACCACAAAATCCTGTAGTATATATTCACTTAAAATGAACTAACATGAGGTAGAGAAGACATATTGAATTGATAACAGATTATGATTGCACGATCAATTACATTCCTACAAAAGAAAAAAATGTGGAAGATGCCTTGAGTCAAAAACATCATTCATAATTAACTATGTTATAGTTTAAACAAGACCCCTTTATTAATGATTTAATGAATTTTATCTTGGAAGTTGTTGGTGTTAGAAATTCCTCTATTTTGTTTTAGGTTTCAGTGCAGTCATATTTTTCATTCAGAATTAAGCAAGAATAGAAGGAAGATGGTGAGTTACGAAAAAGGTTGAATTTGTTAAAATGTGTATGTTTCTATAATTTAACATTGATAAATATTATTTTTTATGATTTGGAAAGATATTATGTTTGCCTTGTGATTCTTATATGAAGAAAGAATTGATGTACAAAGCTCATATTTCTCCATTTTTAGTTCATCCTAGAAACAGAAAGATTTAAAAAGACCATAGGGATTATTACCGGTGGGATGGAATGAAAAAATATATTTTAGATTTTACCATGAAATTTTTGACATGTCAATAGGTTAAAGAAGAGCAATAGTTACTAAAGGGAATGCTTCATCATTTACCAGTTCTAGAGTGAAAATAGAAAAATATATCCATGGACTTCATTGTGGGGATACCAAAGACTTCTCAAGGTAATAATGAAATATGGGTTATTGTTGATCGACTTAATAAATATTCTCATTTACTTCATATTTGAGATACTATGTATTTGGATCATATTTCTCGACTATATCTTAAAGAGTTTGTTTAGATTACATGGAGTTCGTCTTCTCATTGTATCTGACTGTGATCTAAGGTTCACTTCTAACTTTTGGAAAGTTTTTTAGAAGTTTTTGGGAATAGAATTAAATTTTAGTACATCTTTTCATCCTTAATATGATGGGAACCTAGAATGGATGATTTAAAATTTTGAGGATATTCTTCGAGATTGTTTAATAGATTACAGTGAAATTGGGATCAACAAATTTCTTTAGTTGAATTTTATTATAATATCAATTTTCATTTTAGTATACAGATGAAACATTTTGTGGAATTATATGGAAAGCGGTGTCGAACTCTAGATTTTTGGGATGAAGTATGGGAAAGAATGTTTATGGGACTAGAATTAGTAGAGGAAGTGGCTGAGAAAGTGATGATGATCCAGCAACACATGAGGACAGCTCAGAGTAGGCAGAAAATTTATACAGATAATAGGAGGAAAAACTATTCTTTTGAGTATGGTGATTATGTTTTTTAGAATATCCCAATGGAAAAGTGTTATGTGTTTTGGTAAGAAAGGTAATCTAAGTCAACTATTCATTAGACCTTTTGAAATATTGGGAAAAGTTAGACCAGTTGCCTACTGATTAGCTTTTCCTATGAGTTTATCTTAGGTACACAATGTTTTTCATGTTTCAATGTTGAGAAATTATGTGAAAGATTCATCTCATTTTTTGATCCCAGAAGCAGTTTAGCTGGAAGAGAAACTTTCTTATGAAGAGAAACCTGTTTCAATTCTTGATTGAAGAGAACAAGTATTGTGGAATAAGGTAATATACCAGGCAAAGGTTTTGCGGAGAAACCACATGGTTGAAGAAGCAACATGGGAATTTAAAAATTATATGAGTTAAAGGCACCCTAAATTGTTTAATAAATAAATAAAATTGCAAGGACACAATTTCCAGAAGGTGGGGATAAAGTAACACCCCAATGAATTTAAAAATAAAATTGAAATGCATGAAACACTGAGTCTCTACATAATGACACTTTTTTTTAAGGATATAGTTATAAACTAGACATTGAAATTTTTTTCCACTTCTATGATTTTAATTTTGAAAAAAAATACATCTATGGTTGTGATCTATAAGTTATTTAGAGTCTGATAGAACCAACTTGATTTTTTGATGAATAGTAAAATACAGTAATATACCATATATATACTTTATCAGTTAAATGCACTATTCCTAGCCTCATGGATTATGTAATCACCCTTGGTTTGAACTCACATGCTCAAATTACTATTGGGGTTAGATGAATCAATACTATTCATAGTCTTGGGTAAAAATATTAAACTAATTATTAAAATAATGGAAAACCCCTCCTCTCCTCCACTATTAATACCACCCTCACCCCCTCTTCCTCTCACACCTCTCAAGCTTTGATAAATGATTAAATTATTAGAAATACCCTTCCTAAGGCAATTAACCACGTCCAAGACCTACTTCTATCACCAAAAGTCTAAAACTAAAGACCTTAAGGAGGATCTTAAGGAGAAGAGATCAAGAGGTGAAAATCCTCTTTTATTTTCTTGTGTTTTATTTTCAATTCTTTAACTTTCTTATACTCAATTCATATCCACTTATCCAAGAGGAATGAAATATTTAGTATTATATATATTATAGATTTTTATCATGTTTATGGAAAAATTAATCATCGTTCTTTGTCTTCTCTTCCTCTTATTCTAAAAATAAAAACACCAACTGCGATGTGTTTATCTACCGACATCATGGATGATGTGTCTTCAATTTTATTTATTTACATAAAAATATGGTTGTAAAACCATTTTAATGGTTGAAAAATATTTTAATTTTTATTATCTATTCTTTATTATTTTCTGTAACTAACTTATATAAATAATTTTAATTTATATAATGAAACAAGTTGGTGATTATCAAAGAACTGCCAAAATGATCTAAACAAATATCAGTAATGATTTATCTAATGATTCATCCTCATAAAATATAACCAAAATTATTTTGGAATCATTTAATATTATAGAAACATATTAATACCATTTGATTTTACTTCTATAATTTTATTCCATTCTACAAGGAAATCTTTTATGAACCAACCATGCAAATCATGTAAAGAACGCACCTGAAACAATGGAAAGAACAAAATATTAATAGTTAATGGGTGAAATGATGTTATAAAATGATCATATATGGTGTCATAAACATGTATATATTTATTTAATATATTAATAACACTATTTTAACCATTATATATAAGGTTTAAATAGTTTTTAAGTAAGATGAACCTGAGGTAAGGGAATTATTAACACAATTTCCATTCATTGGGTTGACCTTTAACATCATTAATTAAGTGCTACTAAGATTATTTGGGTAATAAATTTAGTTTATATTATGATTTATTATGTGGATTTATAGTGTATACACATAATAATTTTATTATACTAATTCTCATTTCAATTATATGATATTTTTAAGGGGATTTTCTTTTAAAATCCTCTTTTAAAATTCTGTTTTATGAAATTCAAAAGAAATGTTTTTATACAATTATTCATGTTTTATGATTATGTTCTAGTCCTTCGGAATTGTTTATGATTAATATTGGTACCTATATCTACCTCAAATTCATTGTCTATGTATTATCTGGATGTCATCCGTATGTTTACGCCAAGTGTAACTGTGATGGTTACAACATAAGGTAGCGGCGAGGGTTACATTATAAGGTAGCTGTGAGGGTTACAAATCATAAGGTAGATGTGAGGGTTACAATATAAGTAATTAATTGCCCAATATACCTTTATGGTTTTATATATGTTCTAAAATATTTTATAGAAATATCATGTTTTAGAAAGTATATATGGGAGAGAAGTATGTCTTTGTGAAAATGATATCACATGTTTGAAAGTATTCACGAACTAATGGGTTCTTTCATTATTTTTATATCCCGTACTAATATTTTTATACTCATACCATGTTTTTTAAATTTTTTTCACAAGTTATAATGATGTTTAATAGAAATAAGGAATTCAAGTTTAATGTTATGATGTTTTTTCAAAGAAATCATTTTGTTATTTTGTGTTAAAAATTTTATGTTTTTGAAGAAATGGATACTATTTTAATGGTTCCCACTTTGTATGCTTGTGTGTTGATATGTATGAGTTATGTTCTAACTTTCTAAAAATCTCAACCGAAAATATCTTAGGTAATGTAAAGAAGTTAAATCTAGTTGAAATATCTAGATTATGTAATTCTTAAGGTCTAGTCCTTATAATGGAAAATAAGAGAAGTTCCATCAATGAAGTATATCAATAAATCTCTTCATTTAGAGTTTTGTTTAGGTGTCCCTAGAGTTTTAATGTTGACATATATAGCTAGAAATTAGAGATTTGTTGATGAGGGAGAGGTCTTTAATTACATTCCAACTCATATCAATGGGATTGGTGCATTTCCTCCATGAAACTGTAATAATTTTCCTCTAATGTATACTCCTAGAATAGAAAAAATTTCTAATCTGTGAATTGATTTTTTATCATCTCCCTTATCCACTTGTAAAAAAGAAATTAGTAAAGAAACATGGAGAATATAACTGAGTTAACAAGGAAAATTATTCTATCCTGTGATAGAATCTTTCACTTACAACATGAGAGATGAGAATTTATTCTATTTGTAACAGATTCCAAATAATAGGCCTTAACTCTCCCTACAAACAAAAGGACACCATGATAACAAAAGGGTAACTCACCTAGTTTAACTCTTAGAATATTTTCAGTATTACTCCTCTTGAGAACAAGAACATACTTAACAAATATAGCCACTAATTTAATCTAGGAAGTATCATGTGTTGATACCATTTTATAATAAGAGAAGACATAATAAATTGTAGCAAGGGACTCATCATCATATTCACTTAATTAGTGAATATCATCAGCATAAAAGAGGTGACTAGGTATATTTAATTTCCTTTTTTTCTTAATAGGTTTAATATGACCCTGGTTAATGACCTGAATGATACAATGGATTAGATAGTCTTTAATCAATCCAAAATAAATAGAAGAGAGGAATATACTTGTCTAACCAATATTGAGCATGGAAAATAGCCTCTTGATAAACCATTCAGAAGAACTGATAGTCTTTATCTACTAATGAAATAACAAACTAGGTTAATAAATCTAATCAAGAAACTATAACATTGTAATATCTTGATGATGAAAGGCCACCTCAGTGTGTCAAAATCCTTATTGATATCCAACTTTAGGGAAATATTTCCATTCTTGGAATTTCTATGTATAAGGTTAACCCCTTTAGATTTAGTGTATAGGAAGTCTGTATTAATCTCCCTGGAATAAAAAAAATTGATTGGGAGTAACAATGTTACTAATAATATTTCATAGTTTGAGAGTAATGATCTTCCCAAAAAAACAATTGAAAGGGTTTTCCCATGACAATAAATCTCAAATTCTTTATATCCATAGCTTGGTCCACATTGGGTATCAGACTGATAAATTTAGAGTTAAGATCAGGTGATATAAATTCCATTATAATGAATTCCCTTACCATACAGATAATATATGCCTGGATGATCTCCTATAAATTCATGGAGCTTTTGTTAAAGAAAGTATATGGTCATGGAGGGATATCCAAATTTTAAAAAAATAGGGAAGACTTGATTTCCTCATCTAGAGGAACATAAGTAATGTAAGAATTCTGCATATCACTCACATAACAATGAATAACATCCAACAGGTTAGGATCATCCCTGAGAGATGAATCTTCATTGAAGAGTTGAGTGAAGTAATTTATCATAGCACCACATATATAATCCTAATTTCATAGAGTAAGATCATTGAAACATGAATTAGAGATGGGTTTCTTGGCCTTCATTTCCCTTTGAAGAAGATGAAATAACCTCAAGTTTCTATCACCCTCCATGATCCATCAAAATTTGAACTGCTCTTTTAGAATAAATTCCTTCTTATAAATATGGTTTTCAAGATACTACACCTTTTGATTTTTATCTTCAGATGGAATTTATTATCTTGATTGCATCATCTAGAAATCTTAAAGATCAATCTCAGCCTACAGAATGTTAGAATAAAGGTTTATTAACTTCTTTTTACTCCATTACTGTAGGTATATCTTTTAATTCTACATATTTTTAGAGAGAATTTGAAAGGCATCACCAGAATCATCCTCAAACCAATTCTTCTGTAAGATATCCCTACATTCCTAAAATGTAAGAAAGGAATTGTTAAAATGAAATGGGGATGGGAAGAATTTTAACCATGTAGGTTTTAAGGAGAGTGTTTGTGTGATCCAAGTATAATCTTAGAAGAGTTCGACATGAGAAAATGGGAGAGATTACATCACACTACATGGAAAGAAAGGCCCTATCAATTCTGGTGGCCTACTTCCCATTAACAGTGTTCCTCCACCAAATTAATTCAGATTCAATCATCCTGATTTTTAAAAGAAATAATAATCACGAAATGATTGGAAATCCAAGGATGCAGTCCTGTAGAAATTACTTTCTCTGATCTCATAAATATTCAGAATAATATTGAAGTCTCCAATTAACACCTAGTTGTAATTATCTTGAGACTGAATCAAATTGAAATCTTCCAAAATCTTCTTTCTTTAGGTATAATTGGTGGAAGCATAGATAAAATATATCATGCAAGAAGAGATTCCAAAGTCAACTCAAATGGTTACATGAGGATTTCCCATCTTAAAAAGAGAGAATGTCATATCCCTTATCCTTAGCACCCATAATTTTTCAACATGAGAACCTATAGTGTTGTGAGTAATCCCTTTATAACAAATTGTCCTCCAGTTAAAGTAACTGAAGCAATTAATCCATACCATAGGCTCTACAATACCAATAAACAATGGCATGTTCTAAAAGATGAAATTGCTAAGGGTTGTGGAGGTTTATACATTATTAATCCCATGGAAGTTCCAAAAATGGATACTCATTTGGAAACATGTTTGCCCCTTTTTTGGGGTCACTACTAGAATATTAGTCTATACCAACGGTTTTGGAAGTAACTGTGGGTATAGGTCATCCCTATATCTATGGTAATTTGTTTTACAGGAAGGACCTATATCTACAGTTCTCCAAAAACCTTGGGTATAGGGTTAGTTATATCCACGATTTTTTTGGATAACCCTAACAATAGGTTTCATGGGGGGATTTGTTATTCATAGGAATGACCTATACCCATGGTTATCCCAAAACTGTGGGTATAGTTTACCTCTATACCCATGTTTTTTGTAAATCTTTGAAATATGTTTCCTGGGGATTTTTTCCACAACAAGGACCCATACCCTCAGTTCTCTAAATAACATGGGTATAGGTCACCCCTCTTGTCATGAGTTTTGTAAACTGTTTAAATAGATTGAGCATGACAAAAATGCTATGGGAAAACATATACCCATGGTATTAAAAAACAGTGTGTATAGGTTGGACCATTATTTTTCTATAATAGTAAAAATAATAATAATAAATAATTATTATATATTTTTGATAAATATATTTATATATATGTATATTTTATATGTATTTGAATATAATAACATAAAATGTGTTTTATTATAGTGGTAAAGTCATTTGTCGGTTGGAAGAAGGTGATAGGATAAAATCCTAGTGGTTAATTTTTTTTAATAAGGATCTATACCCATAGTTTGACCAAATAGTGGGTATTGGAATTTTAATTGAAATTTCATTAACCACTGGTTTATGAAACATGGGTATAAGTGGTCTATACCCCGAGTTTGTTAAAACCATTGATATAGGTATATATCGATGCTTTGAGATCCCAAGGTTCATAATACCATGTGTATAGCCTATACCCACGGTTTTATGGGCTATACCCACACTTTTGAACTGTGGGTATAGACTTATTTTCTTGTAGTGGGTCCATGACTCTAATCCACCTCCAGATAGGTTTTCTTTCCTTTTTCCCATGGTCTAATTATTTTTTTTAAAGACCTCAGTTCTCTTAGACTTTTGATATTCATAAGACTCATTCAAGACTTTATTATCTTGGGTGTGAGACTCTTTCTCAGCCTCATAATACTATAAATTCATAGTAAGGAGTGAGAATTTGTTAGAGGACATATCATTTCCAGGTTGAAAAGAATCATGGTATTTCCTTCTTGAAATCTTATCTGGTGGTACTTGAATGATGTTATCCTCTTACAAACTAGGGGGAGGGTTTTTTTATCTACCACTGATTATGGAGAGGCCCCAACCATAGCCTTAGTATGGATAGCTAAAGGAAAAGTAGTAGTAACTAAGGTAATAAATTCCCCATCCTTAAGGTGTCTAGTGTCAATAGGATCTTTAAACCTCTGTGCTTGGTTTTCATACTTAGGGGCCAGTATATCCCTATTAATATCAATCTCCCTAGACATAGGGTATTTCAACCGATCATAATCAATTACACTAGTAAGTGGATCCATATTCTTAGTAGGGCTCCCTTTGGTAGCCTACTTTAGTGCCATCTCTTAGAGAGAAGCGCCAATCTTAGTGTATGGGTGGGCATTCAGAATTCCAGAGGCTCCAATAATAGTAAGTGAATCATCCCAAGGGTGGGACATCCCTTTCATCCTTACCTTAAATTTTAATTTATTGTATTCAGATTCAGAGTGTCCAATGATGATACAAAAATTATAGGTAACTTTGTATCTTTAACATTCACTAACAACTTGTCCAATGAATTTTCAGTCCACATAGAAATTTGTGTGCCTCTCATAGGAGATCTTCAAGTTGACGATAACTTCTTATGTTTTTAGAACAACCTCATCAATTATTGTGGTTGACAAATTTACCTCCACATGAATTCATGTGTAATGTGCATACCTTGCCCTGCTAGTATCAATATCCATCTTGATAGAGGTACCCACTGATGAAGAAATATCCCATAATATCCTAGGATGACAGTAAAAATAACTATGTTTGTGTACACGTAGCTAGATCAGATTGCGGGTGTTTGTCACATCTTCATGATCAAAGTTAATATCCCACTCATGTATATTTAAAAATCCCAATTTCATCGAAAGGGTTGAAAATACCCAGGAATTTCTTTTCAAACTTTCTGAGGGGAATAAAACATGGTAGTAACCATGCCCTAAGGAAATCATTCTCTATTACAAGGTGACTCATATGTCATAATTTTTTTTACAGATCTGGAAGCTTCCATGGATCTTCCCCTTTTAGTAAAATCAAACATGCAATGATAGATAACTTACAGTATTCCACTAATTCTTTAAGAGCATCCGGATTGGCATCAACATGCACCACCGACCCTTTTATGATGATCCTAGCAGTCACAGGGGAAAATTTCATAAAATCATCCCTAAAATTTGGAATCTACAAAGAATATTAAGGCCTCACAGAGTTTAGAAAGCATGAGAATTCATATACTCTTTTCATAGAATCATTCAGGGGTTGTATGATCATCATTTCTCCCTATTAAGATTCATATTTTAGGAGTAAAGATTCAGGATTTGTGGGTTCCGATCACCAAAGGGATTGCCACCAGTCTTCATCTGCTCTTGCTCAATCTCATTGGTCAATTTTATTTATCCATTTTATCATGGGTTTTAAATCAATATTATTTATTTTTTATATAATAATATTTTATTTATTTTTAAATTTAGTTTTAAATAAATCAATTGGATATATATATATATATATTTTAAAAGTTTTTTAATAATATTATTATTTTTGGAAAAATATTTTCATAGGGAACCCAACCCCTATAACCTAGAGACAGTGTATTACTTTATTACATTGACATAAGATATAAGGAATCAAATCTTGAAGGACCAAATAGTTTATTAGTCTTAGTAAACTAGATACATACCTGATTCTCACATTACATTTGAAAAAAAAATCACAACATATTTTTTTTCTGGAATAAAATTATCTCTTTGAGAATATCCTTCCATATTAAACATACTACAGTTCATGGATTCTTTTGAATGGAATAAAAATAAGGGTGATCTCAAATGCTCAGTAAAGGTTAAGTATAATATAAAACAACATGAATCAATAAGAATAATCAACATAGAAAGGTAAATAAATGAACAAAAGTTCCATTTAAATAAATTCACTATCATGATAAGATAAGGCATAATAAATATGGAAAGGTAAATAACTAAACATACATACCATTTAGATAACTTGAATATCCTAAATAGATAAGCCATAATCAATATCAAAAGGTAAATAACTGAACACATTCCATTTAATCAACGAAGAGAGAATGAGACGCATCCATGGATAATATAATTGTGAAAATATCATGGTTAAAATAATTGAATTATTAATTATGGAAAGACTTAATTATTGAATGTCATGTATCAGGCACAAGTTACCTCTAACATCAATATCTATCTTCAATACATTTTAAAACTGATGGGTAGAAACCCATTTTACAAAGGCTAGATAATTGATTCATGTCATGAGACCTGTTGATGTATTTAGGGGAAATCTATAATCGGGCCTCACTCATGTCAACATATCCAAATCGTTCCTCACATTTTGAATAACTAATTTAATTCATGAATCAATATTCTTTCAATTAAATATTCTTATTGATGAAATAATATAGATTATAAATATTTTTATAGTTAATAAAAAACATTTAGTGTAAAACCCCATATGTATAAATGAAACATGGTTTAAGAAATAAGAATATCCATGATAAATAATATGGATATTTAGGGTAAATTTAATGTCTAATGATCATAGGAAAGTGAATATTTCAAGGGAAAGTTAATGACTGAAAAATTTAATCAACAAAATGAATGACAATACTTTACTGAGTCAAATGATAATATACTACACATAAAAATAATAAGGTTGGTATCAATAGAACATATTCCTATTGGAGTAATAATAAAGGTTGGTTGTCATTAATAAATAAAAATATCACAAAATATATTTAAAAACATTCATGAGGAAAATATACTTTTCATTTTGGAAACCACATTTTAGAAGTAAAAGTTCAGAAAATATTTAGAAAATAAATTTGTTTGAAATTAAATTTTGAAACATATAAAGTATGTTTTAAAATTTTGAGTGGTCATGATGGTTGGAAATTTCATACTTGATCAGTTTGTTAAATGAAATATTCCTTTTAAATTTTTGGTAAAATACAAATTGTCCTTGTTTTGAAAATGAAATGAATATTCCCTTTAATTTTTTTTTTGTAAAAAGTAAAAATGGTTAAGAATGTATTTAATAAATAACTTGTAAAAGGTTGCAAACATTTTTTAAAACATTTTTATAAAACATGGTTTTAGAAAAATGATTTTTTTGACTAAAGAGAGAAATGAAGTCAGATTTCCCTAAAAAAATATCACAATTAATCTAAAAAAAAGAGTGAAAAAATGATACTCTAATTTATAATATCATGAATAACCATATGAGAAGAAAATGGATGGAAATAAAACATTATATAATGAAAATTCAGTATTGATATAATCTTATAATATCAAAGATAAAGAAGATGTAATATAACCCGATAAAAAGAAACTGAGTTATAAAATTATTTTCCACTTGTTAAATTTTAATTCAAATATCGTTGGATAAAAAAGTTAAAATTAAAACATAAAATACTATTAATTATTAAGGAATATTTATATTGAATTTAAAATGGGTATCATGTGCACCATATAAAATAAATTATTTGCACAATAATAAAATAAGCCTCAATGATGAAAAATTGATATGATTTCCTTTACAGATATCATATCATTGAATAGGGGATTTATAAATTAATTTATTATATGTATCAAATGTAAATATATATAAAACAAGTGGAAATAAAACATAAAATAATCAAATTTCATTACATATAAAATCTTATCATTTCATAATCATTAATGTATAAGTTTATCCCAATGAATGGAAATTGAGTTAAAAAATCCATTACCTCACTCATCCATTTGGTTGAAAATAATTTAAACACATATATAGTGTTTTTTAACATGTTATTAAATTATAAAAAAACTATATTAACTTTTAAAATATCATATATGATCCCATTATAACATATTTTCATTTGTTTGTTAATTATATTTCATTATTTTCATTGTTCCGGGTGTTAATTATATTGTTTTCTCATAAATGTTTTGTCATGAAATATTCAGTTGTTGTGCATATTATATAGTTTTATAATATATATAATAATAATAATGACATAATTATCATATATATATATATATATTTCAATTGTATTTTAAAGACCAATCATTAAAGATGGTTTTGATAAATGAAGTACGTTATGATTATGGAGACAATATACCGTACGTATACAATAGCAACGTTTCCATTTTTCAAAGATCGTTATGGAGAAGAGGTAAATAATATTTTACCATTATAAAATTATCATAATATCACATTATTTATTTAAATATACTTATACATATCATCCTTGTAGTGTGATGATGAAAAGAGAGCCACATTGCTTCATGAAGGCGGTAGTCTACACACACATGAACAACAATATCATCTTTTAGTGAGTGAAAAGATAAGAAATGAAATGAAATATTATGTTTTAATAATGATAAAAATGTCATTAATATCATAATTATTTCATGGATATCATATATAATAATTATAATTATCTTTATCATCATCCATGTAAAGCGTTAGTGAAAAACAGATCACATCACTTCGTGAGGCAATAGTCCGCCATACACACGATAGACGTTATAATATCCCCTATGGAATGGAATGTAAAAAAGGAATGATTGATATAATAAAATATAGGTAAAATGAAGACATAAATATTATATATATAATTTATATCCACCATCATAACCAACCTTGATATGTGGTAATGAAAAAATGAATGACATCGATTCGCGAGGGGGTAGTCCACCTTACACACAGATGATGATTTCATAACCCATTTGATGTAAGTGGGGATGGTTTTAGGTCATTAAATTAAAATTAAAATATATATGTATATGTAAGATAATTATATCATTATATCATAATTATTTTATATGAATTTAAGGATGTGGATGAATAAACAAAATAAATATGCTCATTGAAGAATATTACCTCTTCTTTGGGTAACCTCCTTATATTTTTATCAAAATACTTTCTAAGATATATTTATAACCAAATTTAGGATTATAGTATTATATAATGTAATTTTCGAAGTTATTTGGGTAGGTCTCGGAAAAACCAAATTTTTTAGGTGTTAAAATGATAGGATAACATGTGGCCTTTTATAAGTATAGTGAGTGACACTTGTAATTTTTAAAATGAAAAAGGTTTACCCACATGTTTCATTTGAAAAAAGGGGTAAAAATTATAGTATTATCAAGAATTAATAATTATAGTCAAAATAATTCTACAAATTATATTTTATACTTGTTTTTAGGTCACATTGACCCTTATATTTTTAGTTTAACCCCTTGGTAAATCCATTTTATCTTAATCAAAGTAAATAGTTTTTTATGTTTTCCCTATTAATTTTTGTAAAAAATAAACTTGAACATATGAGTCATTATAAATTATTGTGATTTAAAATATGGAATCTATTTTTCCAAATTATATTCAAATAAGTGGAAAAATTAAATTTAAAATTAATCTTGTACACGTGACGAGAAATCAGGCTTTCAAAGAGAAAATCTCAGAAAGTTTAAAAAGTTTTTACATCAAAATTCAATATGTAAATGATTAAAATAACCTAAATTGAATTAATATATATATATATATATATGTTTGAATTAATTTTACATTAAAGTAAATTTAAAATATAATTTAACATTATAAATAATCTAAATGAGAAGTCAGTTTTCAATTAAAATTCAGTATTTTTCTCAATTCAATAAAAAATGAAATTTTTTAGAAAAATACCAAAAATTTACCCTAAGATAGTTTTTTATATTATGAATTCAAAAATTTTATTTATTTTTTCAAATAACTTTTCTAAAATTGGTAAAAATTAGCTTTAAAGTATATGTAAATAACATAACTAAATTGTTCTTTTGGAATAATACAGTTTTTCAGAAAAATGTTTTTTCTTTTAAATTATTATTAGTTTATTTATAATCATCATATAAACATAATTTTAATATTTTATATAGTACTATTCATGAAAACCAATTTAAAATCTATGTTAAAATTGAATACTACAGTATGGTTCATTAAGATTTGGGATTGCGTATTCCACAAGATATCAGATAGATTAAATTTAATGAAATATATTTTGTGCGTTATTTAAGCTCGGTCTTGAATATTTTATACGCTATCAAATATATTGTTATTCTTTTATAATTTTATGTTGTTAAATTCTAACCACCTTAAAAAAATTTCGTCCTCTAAATTTAATTTTGATATTGATAATTAAGGATTATATATTTGAAAACTATTTTATTGAAAAACCCATATTGTAAAAAGGGTTGATAAAACATACTCTTACTTAGAGTAAAATTGCAGTACTAAGGTCACACAGAATAATAAACATCTAAGTTTCTATGTATGAGAACATTTGTGGGAAATTAAAACATGGACATGGAATAAAATCATGAATAATTATAGAGAGTGATAGAATCCATTGATCACAGGAAAGTGAATGATAAATGGAAAGCTAATAACCTCAAAGAATAAATCTATGATGATATTTAAAAGTATATATGATTCATAAAATATGAATGTAATATGATGAATTTTTTGTTTTAAAATATTTTTCAAAATTTAGGTATTCTTTTATTATATAAGATTACAAGTAAATATAATTACTTTATACATTTGTATTCCATAAGTACAATTTCATCCTTTGGTTACACTTCAATCAATTTCTGATTCATCGCTTACCTATAAATGAATATCTAAACAATAATTTTTTATACCCAAAGCACTAAAATTTTCTTTTAACATGTTGTAATATCCATAATAGAATGATAATTCATTCCCTTGATATCTAGTTATTATTATGGAGAAAATGGTTAGCATAGGTTATCCAATATACATGAATCTCTATATGGTGAGGTAATACATTAATCCCTAATACATCTTCCAAATTTTAACTTAAACCATTTTCTAAATGGTCAACCTTATGGACATTAAAAAATATTAAAATTCATAAATTTATAAATAATGGTACTGAATTTCAAAAATGAACTTATCATTAATACCCCAAAAAACATGAAGTAGCTCTTAATCCTTACATGCCAAACATGTGAATAACTTCATCATGTATTTTCTTAAAACATGGTAATAACCTGAATTACCATAAAACCTGTTAAAAAAAATAATGATTATTTATTACTTATATTATTGGATATATTCCTTAAATCTAAATATTCTGCATGCTCTATCAAAGATAGTATAAACCAATTTGTTAAAAAATCATTAATTAGTCCCAAGGTAGTCAGTACTATCTAATTTAATCTATCCATATCAACCATCTTTTAATATAAAAATCATCACCCTAACATTAGAAAAATATCAAGGGTTATATTTCCCTCAATAAAGTGTTTATAATAAGTTAAAATTTCTACTGAATCATTTTTCTTGGTCATCAGAACTGTTCAACATACACTTTCAAATACTTAATGAAAAGTACAGTTGTAAAATCCTTATACATTTCATAATTCTTATAACTAGTATATCATTGATAAAATACATAAATTACATAATTATTTAATACTAACATAAGAAAATTAATCATTCTATTTTGTTTGTGACAATATCATAAGCTTGACCATGATATCTTTCCTTATTTTTAGGTATATTCCATGAACTCTTGAAACTTGATTTTCATAGTTCTCCGTCTCATTACAGTTGATAGATTATACATTGGAAACTTTTTTCGTACCCTTAAAATCACACACATTACTTCCTTTCTCCCTAAAATTTTATAAAAATCATATTAATTTTAATAAAGTACCTTGGTGTTTCTTTCCCCAAGTATTATATGTTAGAAAATCCTTCTTTACCCTCTTCCATTTATTCATCTTTTCCCATTCCATCCTCTTATTCTCACGATTCCCATCAAATCCATAATACTTTTTGAATTATTTATCTATATTTTTAGAACATAATACTATGTCCTCATATGATAATAATGTTTTATAGAATAGTTCCCTTCAAAATATTGGTTTAAACCCATCAAATAAATGACTATTATTACTTTTTGGATTATGTGTATTGATTTAGTTCCCATTCCTTCTACTAGTAACCACTTCTAGAAAATAAAATACACTATATTAGATCATATAATTAAGAAACCTAATGTATAATCCCAAAAATAGAGAAATATTTATCTTAAATAAAAAATTTATGCATATCTAATCTCATAATCATAAACATGGATTCTTTGGGGATATCTATATTTCAAATCCTTCCTAATTATTTATAATAAAAATGTGAATTATCTTAAGAATAATCCATGGATGTTTCAAAAAAGGTGCACAGTAAGGGCCATTGTCATGAACTAGGTAATAATCGAGTCAAGCCTGACGTTCCCTTTTTGGAGTTTTACCCCTAGGTATATCTGTTCTAGAACCACGTTCACTCATAGTATCCAGACATGGTTCTATTTTATAGGAAAAACCACATAATCTCTTACTTACCAAAAATTTAGGATTTTATTCTATAATTATCCAAAAATTATATGATAGGGTTATGATCCCTAATCCATGTTTTCCAAAATCTAGTTCCCAAGGTTTATACTAAACTTTCTCTAATACCAACTGTAGCAACCCCAAACACAGTATCCCGAAACCTATGTCTACTTTATTAAATTGATAATAAAATTATTCCCTATAGAAAAAAATTTAATATAAAACATATTACACTTCATGGATCCTTGATAATGGAATAACAATAAGGCTATACTCAAATTCTCAGTAAGGGGTATGTATAGTGGAATATATCGTGAATCAATAAACATAATCAATATAGAAAGGCAAATAACTGAACACAAATTAAATATAAAGAAATTGAATATAATTATAAGATAATATATGATCAATATGGAAAGGTAAAAAACTAAACACAAATTCCATTTAAATAACTTGACTACCATGAATATATAAGGCATAATCAATATGGTAATGTAAATAACTGAACACATTCCATTTAATCAATAAAATGAAAATTAAATGTATCCAGAGAAAATATCATTATTGAAATATCATGGATAATAATAAAAAAATTAATAATTAAAATAAATTATTAATTATTGGATTCTAGTTATTAGGAAAATGATACCTCTACTACCAATATGTATTCTTAAGAAAGTTTAAAAATGATGGGTAGAAACCCATTTAAGTAAGGCCAGCCAACTGATTTATCTAATGAGACCAATCGATGCATCGAGGGGCTATCTATAATGGGGCCCACTTGTGTCTTCATGTATAAATCATTCCTCACATATCAAATGATTGATTTAATTCATGAATCATTACACCTTACAAATAAATATGTATATTAAGGAAAGAATTCAAATTATAAATTATTT
Organism: Viscum album; assembly: GCA_963277665.1. Taxonomy (NCBI): domain Eukaryota; kingdom Viridiplantae; phylum Streptophyta; class Magnoliopsida; order Santalales; family Viscaceae; genus Viscum; species Viscum album. The sequence continues at coordinate 1,738,666,626 of OY728156.1, forward strand.
TATGAGATAATGAATTAACTTTCAATGTAAAACACCGTATATAGAAATAAATTTGGTTTAAGAAATAATCAAATCCATGATAAATAATTAGGATATTTGTGGGAAATTTAATTTATAATTATCATAGGAAAGTGAACACTTCTAGGGAAGGTTAATAACTACAAATTTAAATCAAGAAAGAGAATGTCAACACTTTCCTTGGTTATATGATCATAAACAATCCATAGTAAGAATAAGTATGGTATTAATACAAAATATAACCATTATAGTAAGAATAATGGGTCAATGAAATTACTGAATTTAAATACCAAAAAAATATATTTAAAAATATTCTTGAGTAAAATATGCTTTTCATTTTGAAAATCACTTCTTCAAATTAAAAGTTCACAAAAATAACATGGAAATAAATTTCCTTAAAAATAACCTCTAAAACTTATAAATGATTTTTTTAACATTGAGTGTTCATGAAGATTGGAAATTCCATAATTTTTGAGTACATTAAAATAAATATTCCTTTCACATATTTGGAAAAAGACAAATAATCACTGTTTTGAAAAAAACATAGAGAATCCTTTCATTTTATTTGTAAAAAAGGGTAAAAATTTATTTAATAAATCATTTGAAAATTTTTTAAAACATTTTTTAGTATTTATAGAAAAATGGTTTGGGAAGAAAATGGATTTTTGTCTGAAGAGATAAATGAAAGAAGATTTTCAAAAAAAAAACATTTTCTCAATTATTTTAACTATAAAAGAGTGGGAAAATGGTACTATTAACTGGGAATATCGTGAATAACTATAGTATAAGAAAAATTAATTTTTTTATTATAAAATGATCAAATAATTCTATTCAACTGAAATTCATGAATAAACCATCTCGATTAGAATGATATTTTGAAATAAACCCTCATAGTGACCATAATATTGAAGTGATAATTAAAAAATGAATAGATTATTTGTATAAAATTTAAGCACCCATAAAAAATTGGAAATAAAACATAATATATTCAAAAGTTATTACATACATAATATTATAATATCAAAGATGAAAAATAAGTAATATGAACTAATGAAAAATAAATTGAGTTATGAAATTTTTTGTCACTCGGTAACTTTTAAGCAAAAAATACTTGGGTGAAATAATTAAAATTAAAACTTAGAATAACATGAATTATTAATTAATCATGCTATTATACTTAAAAGGGGCATATGTACACCAAATAAAAATAAATTAGGTGTGCAATAATAAAATATGTCTCAATTATGAGAAATTGAGACAAAGTCTCTTACAGAGATCATATAATTGATTTTGGGATTAATAAATAAATTGATTATGTATATAAAATATAAATACACATAAAATAGTTGTAAATAAAACATAAAATAATCAAATTTAATTACACACATAATCTTATAATGACATCATCAAAAAAGTAGAAGTCTAACCAAATAAATGGAAACTGAGTTAAGAAATCAATTACCTCACACATCCTTTTGGTTGAAAATGATTTAAGCTCATTTATACTGATTTTATACATGTTATTTACTTATATAAAACATAATATTAATATTTATAATATCATATATGATCGTTTTTTAACATATCGTCACCCTTTAATTAATTATCTTTTATTATTTTCATTGTGTCAGGTGTTAATTGCCTTGTTTTATCATACGTGTTTTGTCAGGAAAGATCCAATTATTATGAATATTTTATAGTTCCATAATATATAAAATAATAATAACGAAATAATTATAATAATTATATATCAATTATACTTTTCATATCAATCATGAAAGAAGTTTTTGCGAAATTAAGTTTGTTATGATCTTGGAGATGGTTGGTTGTACGTACACATAAAATGATCATTATAAAAAAGAGTTAAGTAATATTATACCAATAAATAATTATCATAATATCATATTATTTATTTAAATATACTTATTCATATCATCCATGTGGTGTGTCTATGAAAAGAGAGTCACAACGCATTGTGAAGGTGGTATTCCCCACGTACACGAATGATGTTATTATCTTTTAGTGAGGGAAAAGATATGAAATAAAATGATATATTATATTTTTATAATGATAAATATGTCATTAATATAATAATTATTTCATTTATATCTTGTATAATCATTAATATTATCCATATCATCTTCCTTGTAAAGCGTTATTGAAAAATGAATCACATCTCTTCGTGAGGTGATAGTCAACCGTACACATGAGCGACGTTATCCCATCCCTACAGAATGAAAATTAAAATGGTATATATGATATAATGACTCAAAAAGTATAATTATATTATAAATATTATATATATAATTTATATATATCATTATTACCAACCGTGAGAGGTGGTAAGTAAAAACAAATGACATCTGTTTGTGAGATGATAGTCTGTTAGGCACACGAATGATGATTTCGTTACCCATTTGATGAAATCAGGGGTGGTTTTAAGTCATTCAATTAACATAAAAAATATAATTATCTGAAAAATACTGAGTTTATTATATAATAATGTTTTAATAGGAATTGAATTAGGTGTATAAAGAAATAAAATAAAAATGCTCGTTGAAGAATGTTACCTCTTATTCAGGTAACCATAAATGTTTGGACAAAAAGCCTTTCTAGGTTGGATTTTGGCCCAATGTATGGTTTCTAGGATGAGATGATGTAAGTTTTGAAGTTACTTGGTTATGTCTTGGTTGAAACAAAAGGGTTTTAAGGTGTTAAGAAGAGAGGATAGTGGGTGGCCTTTTATAAGTTATGTGAGTGGAATATTTGTAAGTTTGGAAAGGAAAAAAGTTTATCCTTGTATTTAACATGAAAAAAATGTAAAAATAGATTATTATAGATAATTAACCATTATAGGGTCTAAATATTTACATAAAATAGATTTTAAAAAATATTTTAGGTCATTTTTACCCTTATATTTTTAGTTTAACCCCCAATAAATCCATTTTTACCTTAACCGTGGTAAATAATTTTTATTATTTTCACTATTATTTTTTGTGAAAAATTAATTCAACCTTGTTATAAAATATAAATTATTCTTATTACAAGTATATAATTTTTTTTAAAAAAATTAATTTATAAAATTGATAAAATTAAATATTAAATTAATCCCGTAGAAGTGATGAGAAAGTGGTTTTTAAAGAGAAAATGTTCAAAAGTTTACAAAGTTTTTATTTAAAAATTCAATATGAAAATTATTAAAATGACCAAAATTGGTTTAATAGATATATAATTAAACTAATATCACTTTAAAGCAAATAAAAAATATAATTTATCAATATAAATAATTAAAATTAAAATATTGTTTTCAATTAAAATTCTGTATTTTTCATTATTAATCAAAAATTGAAATGTTTTAAAAAAATATAATAAATTAACCATAATATAATTCTGATATTTTGAATTCAATTTTTTTTTCAAATAATGTTTCTTAAATTGGTAGAAAATTATTTTAAATTATGTGTGGAAAGTGTGATTAAATGGTCATTTAAAAAAATACAGTTTTTTCAGAATACTTTTCCTTTTCATTTAAATTATTATTATTCTATTTATAATTAAAAGATAAACATATTTTTTTTATAATTTGTTTAGTAAAATTCATACCAACTAATTTAATAACTAGGTTATAACTGTATACAATTATGGTTCATTTACACTTGGGGTTGTGTGTTCTATAATCTATATAAGTGATTAAATTTAGAGGAATATATTTCATGAGTTCTTTAATATCAGTTTTCATGTTTCATATACTATTGAATACAATTTTTTTATTTTATAATTTCTGGGTGTTTAAATTTTTCACTAATTTAATAGGTATTAATTTATATAAAAAATATCTCACCATTATTTATTACTCAAAATCTAGACAAATATGAATTGGTTTTGTAATTTATTATAATACTCATATAATAACATAATTAATTTATGAAAAAAATAATTAAGATTGGATATTAAATAAGAATAATGTTTCTATAAAATGAAATAAAAAAATTCTCTTATCCATGATGATCATTATTTAAAAATATTAAAAATTATATGATATAAAATGAAGAATTAATTATCCTTTTATAGAAAATATTTTACATAAAACTAATATCCAAATTCAAATATAAAGTTGTCTTGCGTATAGGGAATATGAATAATGGGAAATAGTGTCGAGATCCGAATGAAATAAAAATTACATAAAACTAAAATATTTTGTAGAAACATTTATGTAAAACCAAAATGAATTACACAAAGTAGAATATGTCAATGGGTATATTGGAAAAAGATTTGACCATTTATAAAGATCTATTATCGATAGTGCATTAAAATTCCACACTTCAATTTATTCTATCCATTTATCATAATTTTTCAACCATCATAAATTATTTTTTTAATGATATTTTTTTAAAATAATTATATATATATACATATTTTAAAAAAGTATCTTTCAATAATATAAATTTTTATATTATCTATCAATAGTTTTTTATATATTTTTTATTTTTAGAAAATATGTAACACCAATTTAAGAGGTATTAATTATAATCAAAAAATGTTTTCATCATATATTAACTACATGAAATCAATTCACATCTAAAACATGTTTGTAACTTAATATCATAGCCATATCATAACTGAATTAAAAATTATATGAATACAACTTAATTGATGTTTGATATCAATGAATAAAAATATTTCTATAAAATGAAACAAAATGATTTATACTATATAAAAGGATTTTAACATCCTGATAAATCGGTATGTGAACTGCCCAGACCTGCCTCAAATATTTCTAGGCCATGTGACCAATGTTAAGGGATCCATAAAATAAAGGAGACATTAACTCTTAGAACAACTTGTAACCTATCATAATGAAATATTATTATAGAAACTCAATCTTAATATACATTTTATTTCATTATTTTTAATATAAGATTCCATAAAATACAACCCAGAAATATAGATACCTAGTGAATTTTAAAGATTAGATACATAAAACATTAACTTAAATATAAACCACAACATCTTTACTTAATTATCCATAATGTGATACTAAATCGCATGGATATTATTCTACTACATAGGATAAACTAGATAAATACATAAAGTAAACTGGTGATCTATAAATTCTTGTAAGGGAAGAATCACATTAATGAAAGATGACAAGTAATACATATAATATAGGGGGAAATCTTAGTGACATAAAAGAAAAAGATCATATATGTTCACAAGAAACCATGGAATGAATAATATGATATCATAGGATCATTGAATGATATATAAATGTTGTAATAACATAAATCATGCCATCATAATCATAAGTCAAGGCTCACTACTAATAAATAACAACATAGTGTGCTAGGGTTACTTCCCGTTCCCCATATATCATATATCATGAGATGAAAATATTACCCAACTCATTGGGGTATGCATAATTTCAGGAACACCCATCAAATTCGTCTCATATATATGCTTATTTTTTCCACATATTGAAATCATATATAGTGTATAAATGTAGTAAATCCACATGAAAAAAGAAATGGGTTATATGATCTTGTGTTAGAGCATAACTAAAAGACATATCATAAATATTCTCATGAAATAAGGGATTGAAACATTATTGGAAATAAATAAATAAATAATATGTTATGAAAATTAATTTCAAGTGATGTGTATACATAAAAATGATAGGAGAAGTATGTTTAGAGAAAAACCTCTTAAAAGGGGTTTTAAGAAAAAGGGTAAAAAGTCTTTAAATAGGGTAAGAACATAATAATTTTCTTAAAAACAGAAATTAACACAAATGGGTTTCCATAAAAAAATAGTGCTTTTATAAACTATATAAGGTTATAATAATTATATGTATGGGTACATGATATGAGATAATAAATTAAAAAATTTCCTTTAAATGGGTTTTCTGAAAAGAATTATTTGAGAAGGGAACTTAAAGAACATGTATTATACCAAAAAAGGAAAGTTAAAGTAAACTATTTATATTTGCAAGGAAGATATATATATATATATAATATAGATGTAGTAAAAGAAAATTGGATTGAGGGAAAGGGATAAAAATAAATAGAATGAATGAACTAAAATTATTGATGGTGGTTTAGAAGACCCCTTTCCTCGAGACCTTGACTCATTTGGTATGTTTATCTAACTTCTTGAATAATCTGATTAAATTTATCAAATACCCAATTCATAAAATTTTCATATATATTTACTTTCTTATTAGTATTTTATGTTATTTTGTAATACATTTACTATAATATTATGATTATTTTCTCCTTTTTATGGATGTTCATTACACGTTTCGAAGGTTGCATTATTTTATTAATAATTAAAAAAGTTTTTTTCTAATGATACTATAATAACAAAAGTGTAATCGAATTATCCTCATGTAATTATAGAGGTTTACATAGTCCTAAATATACATATGTGTTCTTACATATGGATGATTCATTTAATATAAATTTTATCATTATACGGTCAATTTATTGACACAGTTTTTCCAGCCATGTTGAACTTATTTGGTTTTATTTATCCTTATTAAAATATATCCTTTCAATAATATGAACCAATATAAAATATACTTATTTAAATAATTTTTTAACATTAATAAGTGAATTTAAACTATCCAAGACGTTGAAAGTGAAGAATGAAATATGTTTTCCATGGAGGTAGTTAATGGTCCATAATATGAACAACATTTTCATTTTGAATTATAATGATAGGGGGTTAGATATTAGATATTCCATTAGCATAATAAAATTTCAGAATAAAAATTTTACTATTTTTTTCGTCATTGAGTGGTCCATTACCAAATCATTTTTTATTTTTTGATAATTATAATACCTCATAATTCAATTATTTAATTTTTTTATATATTCAATTTCTTCTAGATTTATAAAAATCTCTATTTTATTAAATTTTACAAGAGTTATGAAAAGATAAAGGATTAATTTTTGAAGATTTCACTACATGTTGAAGAATATAATATTAATAAATTTTTGGAGTTTTTTGTTTAATGAATGATTATTTTTTATTCATAATTATTATTTGATTGTTATTATTAATTAACTATTATAGTTTTATTTTGTTCTGTAGGGTAAAAATGAAAGTTCCTGCACTATAGATATATTTATAAAGATTTTTTGATGTGAATGACAAGTCCAATACTATAGATATAAGAGTTTCATGTTGAAATTTTTAACATGGTCTTGGGTAATTTGAAAGCCTTGGGTGTTTCATGCTAGAAAATTTGGAGAATTTAAAATAGTGAAAAATATTTCACCATTCCATAGAGATACATATTTCTTGTTGAGGGTTTAACTATGATAATTGGTGAGTATAACTTGATAATTTTGTGGCTTGAACATTATATGGTGGAAGAGATATAAGGTTATATATTTTTCGATCTGAATGAAAAAATAACGGCCTATATGCTTTAGTGATTATTATTGTGGGTCATAAGAAAAGATCAAATGCATAAAGGGGAATACAATATATAGTTTAATATATGGTGGTATATTTATTTTTTTAGGTTATAAATATATGGAAAAGGAGAGCTGAATAAAAGATAATGGGATTCTAAAGTCATTTTATGCATATCATGTTTTCAAGGCTAATATGAAACACGAACACCTTGAATTCACCATGTCACAATCATGGCTATGGTCTGTTCAAAGATTTTAAAAATGGCTTAAAGTTTACCACCACACTATAACATATGATGTTTTTATCATATGAGTTCACTGTATAAATCAAAAATTCCAAAAATTATCATATTATAATTGAACTTTTCTTTTTAGTTCAGTTATTCTTGTTTACGGATCCAAACTCAAAATGCATGGAAGATCACCCTTTACACGTGATTATCTGTAATCACTAGGTAGAATTTATTTTTATCATTTATTTATTTTTTGAATTATTATTGTTATTATGATTTTTATCTTTTTGTTTCAAAGAGTAGCATGAAATTTAAGAATCATGAACACAAAGTCTTTATGAATAAGTTTCATAGAAATTGAAGAGGATAATATATCCATCTCTTAGATGTTGTCAACCAATATGCGGCTTGTATTGAACATGTCGGACGCGCCTCTGGGATTTCAAATTCTGCCGACCGTTTCTTCTCCTCCAGGCGCTTGGCCTCCGGCGCCTCTAGCCTCAGAACTGTCCGCCCTTGGCCTCTCTATTGCAGGATCGTTGGATAGGCGGCCGATTTCTTTCCGCGACGCTCTCTGTGGATCATCCTGGGCCTCCCAGTCTCCCTGCTTCCTAGCTATAGGTTCGTTCTCTCCTTCGGTCTCCCGTTCCGGGGTGACTGTCTCGATGGAAGTTCCTTCGGGAGTCTATGAGGATGCATCTGCCCGTCTTCACTGGTGCCTGGTGGCGCGTTTCAGTGTGGAGAAGCCATCTTTGGCTGTCTTCAAGAATTTTGTCTCCTCATAGGGACTCTCTTCCCAGGCTTGGATCTCGCTGCTTCACCGTAACTCCTTTAGTATGGTCCTATCTTCCGAGGATGACTTTATACAGGCTTGGTGTTGTGCCCAACGGTCGTTTGGGCATTGGCGTTTTAGCCTCGCCCCCTGGTCGATGGACGCGCACTGGGGAAAGGAGAGTGCTCGTGCGGCGGTGTGTCTAGGGCTTCCGGGCCTACCCCTTCCCTTTCAGAACAAGGCCTTCCTGAGATCTATTGGTGATTCCCTGGGAGGCTTCTTGTGCGCCGACGCCCGTACGCTCTCCTGTGAAGACGTTCAATGCCCACGTATCTGTGTTGACATGCTGCTTTCGTCTGTAATCCCCGAGACCCTGGTCATTGCGGTGCCGGAGGCGTCTTGGAACAAGGACATTGTTTACCCTGTCTTCCCCTGTTTCTGTATGGCTTGCTGTCTCCTGGGTCATTCTAGGCCTCAATGTAGGAACCATTCGAGGAGCAACTTCCGTTCAACCAAGGGTCCAATTACTGGAGACCCTGGTCCTTCAGTCTCCGTCCCGGAGTCTCCTGAGGCTTCTCCAGCCATAGTCCCTCCCTCACGGATCAGGGAATTGATTCCTATTCCTTATCTCTCTCTGGATCTGGGGCCGAGGGTCGCACTGAAGGGACCTTCCCTCTGCTTAGAGCGTTTGTGGGATCTGTTGGTGGATTTGGTCTATCCTTCTTGGAGTTTTGTCCTCGTCCTCATGTGTTCCAGGAGGCAGGCCTTCTAGTTGGGGATAAGAAAGCCTCTACCAGCAACACTCACTCCTTCTCACTATGTCTTCATACCACGGTTTATGGTCATGGGGAATGTCTGAAGCAACCTAAGGGCCCTCATCTAGAGAGCATGAGTCTGCCTGATCAGCGAAGGGATGAAGGGAAGTCTGTGATGTCCCTCTCTTCCTCTTTGGCACAGGCCTCCTCACCCTCTGTACAGAGCCCTGGTGCCCGCACTCGGTTTCAAGTAAGGCTTCAACGGGAGGGTGTTACTCTAATGATAACAACGACCAAGAAGTCCGGGGCCAAATTCAAATCCTCCCGTGATAGATGATGACCATGATAGTTTGGAATGCTCGGGGACTTGGAGCTAGGCTTAAGACAAACTTCATAGATTCAGAATCAAGGGGGCAAAAAGCATGTCTCGTGGCTATCTTGGAACCGAAACAACACTCGAGGAAAATTAACTCTTTCTGTCGTCGTGCCAGGATGCATGGGCACATGCATGCAGACTCTTTCAACAACCACATCTGGGAGTTCTGAAAAAAGGATGTCTCAGTGGATTTCATTGATGCAGGAGACCAATTCCTCACGGTGAAAGTCAAGAAGGGAGAAGACTTGTTCTTTGCGTCCTTTGTGTATGGAAGCTGCGATACTCAGGCAAGATTGAGACTGTGGCATGACCTCAAGGAGTTCAGGCCGATGAACATTCCCTGGTTCGTGGCGGGCGACATCAACATCATCAGTGACCCGGAGGAGAAGAAGGGGAGAGGAGCCTTTCCAAGGCAGGCCAGTCTAGAGTTTGCTTCTTGTATGACAAAAAGTGGACTGTTCGGCCTGGGTTTTTGAGGGGACTGTTTTATGTGGTGCAACAACCAGGGTGGAAATAAGAGGTGTTGGAGCAGGCTCGATCACTGTCTAGCTAACTCCGACGCCCTGGCTTCTTTTCCTCAGGCCGAAGTCACTCATCTTGCCCGTGGTATTTCGGACCATTCCCCACTGAAGATATCGATCATACCCAGTAAGCCTTCTCAAGATTCCTTCAGGTTCTACCCCTACTGGGCCGGATACGAGGTTTACCACGAGGTAGTACGTGACCAATGGAATGCTCCCACCCAAGGTTACTCATGGGTAGCCATTCATAACAAGCTTAGAAGTGTTAAAAATGGGTTGAAGGTCTGGTGTAGAAGCATTTCCCTTAATTCTAGAAAGCTTGAGTCCCTTTCTCAGGAGGTGGAGCACTTTGAATGGAGTCTAGAGGAAACATGGAGCGAGGAAGCCGCTGTATAATTGGAAACTAAGAAGGCAAGTTGGGAAGAGGAGATGCTGAAGCAAGAGAGATAGGCTTGGGATCGGTCCAGAGTGAAGTGGCTCCGAGAGGGTGACAAAAATACCGCGTTCTTCCATGCATGCATTTAATAACAGAAACGGTGGGAAAAGCCAAATATCCTACAAGAGGATGGCTCGTATGTGAACGACATGGAGGAGGTTGGGAAGTTGGCTCATCAATACTTCTAGGACCTTCTTGCTGGTCAGAACCCTAGAATGCCTAGTGTGTATCCGACTAGAATGTCGGGGCTCTGGGAGGCGATCCAGAACAGAGTTTCAGAGGAGGAGAATCATTTTCTAGAATCCATTCCTTATGAGGATGAGATCTTTCAAGCCATGCAGAAGCTGGACCCGGAGAGTGGTCCTGGGCCAAATGGGTTCCCTGGATCTTTTTACAGGGGATCATGGGAGGTGGTCAAAGGCGACGTTATAGAAGCTATTCAGGATTTCTTCAAGGGGGGTCCTTACCGAGGGTGGCCTCATCCACGACACTATTCCTTCTTCCCAAGGTTAATCATCCCAACTCCCTGTCCCATTATAGGCCGGTCAGTCTCTGTAATTTCCCATACAAAATCCTTGCTTGTCTCATCAACCTAAGACTGGCTGCGTGGTTGCCTTTATGGCTTTCTCCTAAACAACATGGCTTTGTGCGCGGAAGATCAATTCAGGGGGCCATCGCCCTTGCATAGGAGATGGTGAGGGATATTAACTACAAGACTCATGGATCCAACCTCACCATTAAAGTAGACATGAACAAAGCCTATGATCGGATTGAATGGAGCTATCTCAACAGAGCCTTGACGACGATGGGGTTCTCGGCAAAGGTGGTGGACAATGTCTTCATATGCGTGAGCTCTTCTTGGCTGGTACTTTCCTTTATGGGTAAAACTCATGGTTTCATCAAGGATATTAGAGGTCTAAGGCAGGGAGACCCTCTTTCCCCCAGCCTGTTCATTATAGCCCAAGACGCTTTGAGTGCTTCAATTAATAGGAGCATACTCCAAGGGAACCTACTTCCTTTCCGGAGGAAATATAGACTCCCTACTATCTCCCACCTTATGTTTTTCGATGATACTATGATTTTTCTTAATGGGGGAAGGAGATCCATCCAATGTCTGATGGAGATTCTGAATGATTATTTCTTCTGGATCGGTCATGTTCTGAGTAAGGAGAAGTGTGAGTTCTTCATCTACAACCGTAGCTCATCTCAGCGTCTGAAATCCCTCAAAAGCAGGCTCAACATGCAACTCGGGTGGTTCCGAATGGATTATCTGGGCACTCCCATCTCTTCTGGAAGATTGAGAATCCGTGACTTTGATGGAATCTTAAGCAGGATTTCAGGACGTGTTCTTAACTAGAAGAATCAGTTTCTTTCCTTTGGAGGACGCATTGCTCTGGTTAATAGTGTACTTTCAGCCATTCCCATTCATGACTTGGCTTCTTCCAATGTGCCGAGAGGAGTCATCAAAGCAGTGGACGCCATTCTTTGTAACTTTATCTGGGATGTAAAGTATGAATGTAAACGACACTGGAGAAAGTGGGAGATGTTGGAAAAACCCATCACCGAAGGGGGGATCAACTGTCATAGCCTCCATTACACTATTGAAGGGGCCCATGAAAATCTTGCATGGGAGATTCTGGAATAGCAAACACTTTGGGGCCGATGCATGTCAACTTTGTTCAGAGGTAATGAGGAGGCAAGTTGTGGACCAGCTTCCCTGCTGTGGGCCAAAGTCCAACCTCTGGTTCTCTCCTTGTCTTCTTGTTATCGATGGATTTTTGGTACAGGGGACATCTCCTTCTGGAATAAGAACTGGGCAGGCTCTGTTATGGCTTTCCCAGGATGTCCGGTGCCTTTGATCTCATTTAGGGAAGCCCAATGCTATCCTCTATTTATCAAGGCTATGTTGAATGCGGACCAACAGGTCGTCTTTGATTCGATCGTGTTGAATTACAAGAAATACAGGTGTGTCTTCACTCCATCATCCTCGGGGGCCTTTAATAACAGAGACTTCCAAAGTTGGAGGGTACACACGAGGCCCCTGGATCGGTGGAATGGTGTGGTCTGGTGTTGCCAGATCCCAACCAAAATGAACTTCTTAACCTGGCGGATCAGGAATATGGCCCTGGATTCGGATGATAATATTAAGAAACTAGGGATTGGTTTGGCCTCAGAATGCCACTGTTGCAAGAAGCAAATATAGGAATGCTTGGATTACCTGTTCTTGAAAAGTGAATGGGCGTTGGAGGTTTTGTCTTTTCTTGGGGGAGTCAGGTCTCCATGCTCGGAGGAGACAGAGCATGAGTTTATGGAAAGATGGTTTGAAGGTGCGCTTGGTTCGGAGAAGGCTCGCCTATCCCGTGCTGTCTCCTTTAATGTGGGGTGCTGGTGTATTTGGAAAGCTAGAAACCAAGCCCGATACAAAGGAGTTCGACCTTCAACTAGAGCTATCCTTGCGCACATCCGTTTTCAGATTTTTGGCATGTCATGGCTCTTTAAAGAGTGGAAGTGGCCCATCCCATTCCCATGCATGCAGAAGAACAATATATATCCTTCCCTTCCTGAGGAAGTAGGATCTGGGAAGTGGGTTCGATGGAACCCCCCTGTTGTAGGATACAAGCTCAATACTGACGGAGCTTGCAAAGAGGGGGTGATATCTGGAGGGGGGGGGGTTGTTAGAGATAATAAGGGTGATGTGATCCTGGATTTCTCTTGTTTTCTGGGCAGGGGAAATGCCATTCTAGCAGAGGCCTAAGCTCTTCTCACAAGACTTTATTTGTGCATCCAGGAGGAGGTTGTTATTTCGGAAGTGGAGGTGGACTCACTTGTCCTCCTTAACTCCCTTAAAGATAATCGCTCTACACCATGGTCCATAGAGTACGTGATCAGGATTTGTCACCATATGCTTGGTCATAACATCACTCTTTCTCACATATATCGAGAGGGAAACAAAGTTGCAGACTTTTTGGCCTCCACGGCCGACCACATTTCCACAGACACGCGTATCTTCCAGATTAACAATTTGAATGCGGAGTGTGTTGATTTGATCAGAGGGGATGCCCTTGGTTTGCATTACTTTAGACCTCCGTAGTCTTCTTTGTGTATTTTCTTCTTTTATTAATAAAACTTTACTTTGGATAGATGGATATAGCCATCTCTATATTAAAGTGGCCAAATCATTTAGTTAACGGGAGGATATACTAGAATGCATTATTTGATACATGATGTTTCAAACCTTATTTTTTTATTATACTCACTAGAAATTATCATTTGGTAATTAAGAGGCTTCATCAATGTTTCCACCCTTTCTAGGTTTTCTTGATTTTCAACATCATCATCCTAAAAGGACTTTGAACTACCTGTTTTAGACACTGACATATTCTTCAACCATCATTCAGTGATTTCATTGTTTTATTCATTCACTATGCTTAATTTTTTTCACTATAATGTTTCATTTAGTGTATGTTTTATGGGTTTATACTACAATTACAAAGGGTACTAGGGTTCTGTCTATACTCATAAAAGGAAAAACATATTAGGGATAAATTTATAGAGTCTTGGGATACTATCAAACCATAACATGTTTGAGGTTTGAAGACTGTACCTCAAGAGTCTGGGGTTTCTCTTAACCTAAATAATAATATAGGTTTGGACTTATCCTTTGAAAATCTATGTTGGGTCTTCTCCTATAAATGGTTGGGTTAATTTTTGAACTCAAAAAAGACATGGGATTTTAGGTAGTGACTCAAAGTGTGAAAATGTAAACATGTAAAGGGAAGGGACTCCCCTTCAATAGTCATTATCCATATATTTTGTTCTACACTACTAGTTTGGGAGTAATAATAGTATCACTAATAGAAAATGGGTTTATAACCACTCATATATACCCATGATTTAAGAAAACCATGGGTATAGGTGTTATTGTTTAACCTATAATCATGGTTTTGATAAAATCATGGGTATACAAACCCTGATTTGAAGATTTTATCAGGAAACCCTCTCTATTTTCATTTCCTACCCCATTTCTCCCCTGAGCCTTGGACTCTCCACCCTCTCCTCCCATCCCTGACATCGACCTCCCACCATCGCCACCACCTCCCGACCCCCACCTCCCTCCCTCCGCCTCATCCCATCCTCCACCTCCACCTCCTCTGGAGCTTCGCCTCCAATTGACCTCCAAATTTTAGCCTCCAAAGATATTCATATTTTCATCACTTATTCCTTTTTTTCATTTATTTTAATCCCTATTAATGAATTTCATATTTCTAGGTGAATCCCACCTGAGCATGGTGGAATTCATCTTGGATAAACGGACCATCTATTCTCCTGTATAAAAGAGGCTGTTGTGGGTATCATGAAAACCATTTTTATCTATTTTCATGGGAGGTGACCAAGGTATGTTGTGTCCTAGTGTTTTATATATTTTAGTTTGAAATTTTGGGATACTCTATTTTAGTTATTTTTTACTTAAGGCTTTTGAAAATTTGTGTAATTTTTTTGGAAATTGATTACATTGGTCTCTCTTTGGTATTCGTTCTTCTTTTATTATAGTTATTATATGATTGAGTTTATTTAGTGATATAATTTTTAATGTTAATTTTTAGGTTATTATTGAAGGTTGTTTGGATTATGAAATCTCACTTATGGTCTTGGTATGTGCTTTGGACATTTTATATGAAAAATGAAGAGGATTGATTATGAAATTTTTTATAAAATTAGTGATTTGAAAGATAAACTTATGAAATTTAATAAGTTTGGAATAAAAATATATTATAATTTTTATTTTTATAAATTTTCTTTGAACTTAATGGTTTATAAATAATATGTAGTTTTAGGGGAGAAATGTATTATGGAAATTAGGTCTCATTTAATTTGACATCATTTTTAAAATTGTTATACAGAATAATTTAGGTTAAAAAGAAGAGATTGAATTAAGATTATGGGATTTGTTGATGATAATGGCTTATTTAAATTAATTTTATTGAAATTTGGTTAAAAGAATTAAAAGTTATTTTCTAAAGTGGTATTTTCACTAGTTTTGTACATGGATTGCATGGGGTTAAAATAAAAATGAGATTAATTTTAATGTATTTATAAAAAAGGTAAATATATGGTAATTTAAGGTTATGATAATGGAGAATGTTTTTTATATTTTCTACTCTAATTGACCATATGTAGATGATTCATAGTTTTAAATCTATACTTGTGTGTACTCTATTGATTTAGAGATTCCTTTGGCTATATATCTCATCTTGTGTTAAATCTATACTTGTGTTAACCATTTCATACATTAAGCTTTCATCTGTTGATAAAAATGGAAATTTGGCCATATATTTCACCTTTTCCTCTATTCATGTTTCTTTCGCATTTGATTATTTAAAGTGAATGACCAAAATACTTGAAAATGATTTATATATGATCACTTCTAACTGCTCAATGACCTTTATATTTTACTCCCATTAATACAAAAATACGATCTAATTTCTCCTATCCTTTTCAATATTAATCCCATGAATCTTTCCTAAAAACCTGAAACCCTTCATTTTTAAAGATATAGATAACTCTCACTTCAAATCCAAGAAGAGTTAAATGCACAATCCCATTCAAATCATATCATCCACATAAATCAATAATATGGTAAATAAATCCTCACTTGAAACTTTTTTGATAGCAATAGTGATCTAAGTCACTTTTTATGAAACCATTTTTAACCATAAAATCATTGAATTTCTATTTACATTTATTTGATGCATTTTTAATTTAATATAAACTATATTTTAGCTTACACAATAAGTCCAAGTTCATATTAACCTTGAAACTAGTTGATTGTTTCATGTAAATTTCTTCATCCAAATCAGCATGTAGAAATTCTAACTTTACATCCATTTGTTCTAAACATAAATCACTAATAGTATGCATTCTTAATATTTTTTGTATGGTAGTATTTTTTACTACTGGTTAATGTTTCCCATAGAAATCCACCCCCTCTTTCTATTGAAATACTTTCACCACCCACCTTTATTTATACCATTTAATACCATACACTTCCTCCTTAAATCAAAATAACCATTTAGTTTCCATCTCTTTATTTCCTCATGGTAATCTTGTTAGCTCTTAGGTTTCATTGGAATATAATGAATCCAATTCCTCCTCCATAGATAAATTCCATATACTATAATTGTATACTAATGTTTCATATTCCATGATCCAAAGTTCTCTACCATCTATTAAATATAGATAATGAAAATCATGGAAATATATTAATAATAGTCATTTGAATCTGGAATAAAATCACAATTCAATATAATTCTTCACTTATTGTGTAACCACTTTTTATGTATAAACATATGGAATACAAATATCTAGGGATCATCTTCATGAATATAAAGGCCTTGATCATTTAGGTATATCTACCTCTTTTCTATCATCAAAAAAGTTTATCCCATTATCTAAATTCAATGGAACTTGAGTGATTCCAATTCTCTAATCCAGACCGCCTTGAGTATGGCCTATGGATTCCTTAAACCGTATTTTAATCTGTGTTATGTTTTGGTCTTTATAAAACATTATTTCTTTAAAGATGATGTTTCAAGCTCTGATGATCTTTATAATGTTGTTATCCCATAAAAGATAACCAAAGCTCTCATATCCATAGACAATAAATAAATAAATTCTAGAATTATCCTAAAGATTTTACCTCTCCTTAACATCATTGTTAACATATTCCAGATGGTTGAAAAATTTCATATGATGAATTTTCATTGTTTTATAAGACCATAACTACTCAGAAATATCTTTTCTTCCTCTTTTTGATGGAATCATATTGACTAAATATAGAACAAAATTCATTTTTTTCAACCATATTTCTTTAGACATAGTGGAATGAAACCTCATATTGTGTGCCTTCTCAATTAATGTTATGTTATTCTATTTGGACACACTAATTTATTCCGATGTATCGAGAAATATTTTCTCATCCATAATTCCCCTATTATAGAAATATTTAATGAGATTCATTCTATTATATTATTTAACATTATATGACCTAAGGCATTCAATACTTTTTTATAGTCTCTCTTTCAACCATGGATTTAAAATTGATGAAAATTATAAACACTTCAGATTTATACTTCAAGAAATAGATCCACATTTTCATAGAGTTTCATCAATAAAAGTGAGAATTATAAATAAAATCCATCATAATAAACTGGGGATGGTCCCCATACATCAAAATGAACAAGTTCAATATTTCAGCATTGAGGCCTCGTTCTATTAAAGATAAATAAAACCAACCTTTATTTCCTAAGTATATAACTCTCACAATTTTGGATATTGGTATGATTAAGATTCAATACATCATTTTCTAAAAAAACCTTCATATTCATATCACTAGGATTACCAATATAATTATTTCAAAACACTTATCATACAATAGTTATAGTTCCAACTCCAAAACTTCAGTATGAAAATTTGTTTAGATACAAGCTTCCTTACTTATCTCCCCTTTCCACAACCATTAATCCCTGATTTACTTTCCATATATCATTATAAAAATTATCATCAGATCCCTATTAATATATATTTCTAATAGAAATGATATTTTTCTATAATCCTAGGATATTTCATACTTCTTTTAACATCTGTAAGCATTCTTTTGACATCCGAGCATTCACATTACCCTTTCTGAAAACTTCAAGAGCCTTATTATACACCAAGTTTAACTTGATGAATATTTTGGATACATAATTCTCTATGAACCCGTGATCTGATGTGGAAATAAAATACTATCTAGAATAAAAAATCCACGATTTCATTGGATTATGAACACTTAACAAAAAATAATTATTATCTTTTGCTATCTTTAATGAAATGGAACTTCTATAAACTGATCTTTCATAATTATATTTATAATCCTTGTAATCATTCTTGAGATTCCTCCTATTACCATAGTTCTAACAAGCAGTTCCAAGTCTATTTTTTTTACCTATACTCTCATCTCTAGACTTCTTATCTTTATTTTTACTCATTTTTTGGTTGGGTGACCTTCCTCTACCATATAAAATATATGTATTTCTATATTTTCTTAGAAATCCCTCCACATAATCTCTTCATTTAAGATTAAATTAATTACTTCTTTGAAGACTTATTTTCTAACAGAGTTTCTGGAAAAATTGACTATTTCTTTCAAAATCTACAATAGCATTGAAAATCGAAGAAATTCCCATATATAATTTTTGAAGGAGACTTTTAGTAACTTGAGATAACTTTGGATCATGTTATAGTCATTAAAATGGTTTTAATTTGAACTTCATTCCATAAATTCATTCCCAAAAACATATACATCATAAGAACCTTATTTACATGTATTTTTTTTCATACATGTCTGTCAAGGTATTAATTAGTACTTGAGTTGCTTTCTTCTCTGAAATGTTGAAAGCATCATTCCTCACCAATTTCACCCTCACCATTCCGAGTGCCTGATGATCTAGCCATTCCCATTTATATTTCTCTATATTCTCCATCTTAATTCGAGTCAATGGAATAGCTATTTTTTTGGAGGTAATAATCATCCATCGGCATCCTCCAGATGTTGTAGTGACTTTACTCAAACATATTATCCACAATATTTAAGGGAATTAGTTATTGATGTATGCAACACTAAGAGGAGGGGTGAATCTGTGTTAATGAATTTTTTAAAAAATTAATCTTTTATATCCTATTTCTCATTTATTCAATTATAGTGAGATAAAATGGATCTCCAATTCTAACATATCACCTTTTTTATACATAAAACACATCCAAATATTCACACACAAAAAGAGGACCGAGATTTACATAGATCACTACTCAATAATAGTTTCTAATCCTTAGTGTGAGTGGAAAAAACCTGCAAAAACATGACCCGCTATTAATACAACTATAAGCTGTAGCAATCATGGAGTACCAATAAACATTAATTACACTATAGTCTCATAAAAATGCATCATTTTTCATGAAATGGATCTCTTATTATCCCTTATCCCTTTTGGCATACCGCTTGACTCTTCTTATTCATCCTCTATTACTTAAAAAACATCATGAAAGTAACACCCTCTTCCTCTTTGGTATGAAAAAAGTACACACACTTCTTTATAGAAAAAAACTTGTGTGTTTCACCTTCTTCTTATTACTATTTTTCTGAAAATTAGACTATATAGAATCCTACATCTTCTTATTTAACTTCATTATAACATGAAAAAAATAAAATAATCTTTCTCTCTTCATATCATCAACAATGATACTAGTTTTATTCATCCTGATCTTAGACTAACTAAAACATGCAGTGAGTAACTAATTCATATCCCCTTACCTTTAGAACATATATTTTCTTCATTATAAATTACAACATTAATCACCACACACTACTCTCCTTTGATCGATCACGGTCTTGCTGTCTCTACTTGATTCATCACACCTATCAAGCCATTTACTAACCAATAAATATGTCATTTTTTCCCTAAATTATTTATAAAATGGAGTAAAATTCTGGAAATATTAGTTATAGAATTTCTTTTGGGAGTTTCATGTTAAATTTCCAATTTACCATTGAAGAAAGCCACCACATCTAATTTATTCATAGTAATATCTTGACTTATAATGTTTCAATCTAAATGGGTAGCCCATGATGCTGAACACCTCAATTGCTTTTTTTTTGTCATATTTTATTGTAATTTCAATAGATTAAGGATAATTACATGGTTTGTATTTACACTATAAGTAGAATCGACGAACACTACAAATCCCAGGTTTTTATTGTAACGTAATTGAATCAGATGCATGTTTATTAGTTTAGAAAACCAATATTTGTTTCATTCATGGTTTAGGTGGTTAGTTCTAAGGTTTCTTCCTTGCGATATAGAAGTGACTGGTGGGAGATATTCCACAGAGGCTCTGTATCCCCAACACTCTCTAGGGTTTTATTTTATGATATGTAAATGTCTTATTTTCTGTTTCAAATAAATTATTTTGTGTTGATAAAATTTTCTGTTTGAGGAAGATGATAACATTTTTTAGATAGAAAAATAGGGTAATCTACCCACCACACATATATAACTATTTTTTATAATTTGTTATAATTTAATATATTAAAACTTCATTGAATTCTATTATTGATTATTTCTGCTTCTTGTACTATGAAATCTTCATGACATTGATCAGAATTTGTTATAATTTTTACTTTGTTATCATACAGATATAGCATTCATCTGGCTGACTTGTTTTACCTTACTATAAATCAAGCATGTCAATGATGTTTTATTTGTAGTTGGGATTTTTACTGAGGTTTTTTTCACTACCACTCCTTTCCGTCAGAATATTGCGATTGATATCCTTGATAACAATGTCATATGGTCAAATGTTGAGAGGTATTGTTTGAGTATTATCTTCAATACAAATAATTTTATAGAAATGCTTAACTTTTTCTTAAAAAACTGATTCATATACTCTGGTTATACATAATATAGGTTTGATGAATTTCTTTTTTTTGAATATCAAATGCATATTTTTAAATTATCTAAAATTTACGAGAAACTACTTTTATTTTCGAAGTCATGTTCTTTTGTTAGATTAAATGCATATATAAGTCTTAATTTTACACAATTGACATTAGAATAGTGGGTAATCACCAATTATTTTCATAAT
Source organism: Viscum album (assembly GCA_963277665.1). Lineage (NCBI taxonomy): Eukaryota > Viridiplantae > Streptophyta > Magnoliopsida > Santalales > Viscaceae > Viscum > Viscum album. The sequence continues at coordinate 1,738,687,838 of OY728156.1, forward strand.
CACCCAGTTGTTTCCATTTGATGCAACTTTAAAAAGTTATTTTCTCTAGCTAAGAAACAAATTTATGTTTGTGGAAGGTTACTTGTAATTTTCCTTCTCAAAAATGATGGGGTTATTGATATAGATAATGAATTTGGTATTTCTTGAAATTCAGTAGATTTTAGCACTCCATTAAACACACTTTTAGATTTACATCAACTGAATTAAGAAGCACTACTATCTTCCAGTCTTCCACATCAACCTCTTCAATTTTTTTACTTCAGGATTTTAAATTTCTTTCCTGTACATTATGCTCTAGGATAATCCTTAGCATATATTGATTTAATTTATATATTAAAATTCTAAACTCTTTATCCATCATGTTTTTGGTTCATGTTTTAGAATAAAAACATTCATATACTTCTTCGTAAATCATATAAATAATCCATCTTCCATACTCAACATCAATCATAAACTATTTTCAAACAGTGGTGATGATTGTTACATTGAATGATCAGTATAGAATTTTATTATGTAACTTATAGAATATCATTCAATAAACCATAAATTATTCCAAAACAGATAAAACTGATGTATCACTTTCATTTTAACACATACATATTATATTCCTAGCTATTATGTAAGAAACTATTAATCTTATGTATCACTATGAGAATTAATTCCATGTTCTAAAGATATTTTTTCTTCTAGTAAAGCATTATGAACTTTTCAAGGTTGTCACATTTAGATTCCATTGATCTTTATACTTCCAATGACATGTACTTTAACTTTTGGATAAACAGTAGATTTTTTCTACGAATCATCTTTTGAAAATGTATCTGAAATTTTTCTACACTTGAACATATCTTCTGAATATGCACCTTCCACCATTTATCATGTTCTGGATTAAATTCATATTATAATTAATAAATCATCTGTAACTTTGGGAAAAGAAATTATATAATTCTTCATCCTCTATGTAATGTTAATATTTCAGAAATAATGTTTACGTACATCATATCTAGATGTTCTTGCATCATCTCCCATACCATTCACCAGTGTAGGAAGACAATATTTTTTACAAGTCAAAGATCTATACCCACAATTTAATAATAGTTAGTATATTATTTTATAATGATAATTTATACCCAACTTTTAAATAAAACCATGGTTGTTTTGGAAATCTCATGAGCTATACCCACAGTTTCAATTAAACCATGGGTATATCTCTATACTGATTCCTTGGAATCCAATGATTTATAAAACAATGGGTAAAGCCTATACCCACAATTTTAGGGGCAATACCCATGGTTCCAAACAATGGGTATAGTTATTTTTCCAGTAGTGTATACATATGATTATTTAGATCTGAAACACTATAAAAATATTTTTCTTCCTTGATATTTTTTTATACTTACACTCTCTACACTTTAAGAACATATATATTATTGGTTTAATTGTTTTATCTTTTCATCCAACATATTCCACAAATAAATTTTAACTCTGAATAATATTTTCAGTTTGAAAATTCACTCCCTCTTGTCTATTTATACTACGCCCTTGAGACCAAACTATTGGTATAAAAGTAGGGTCTTATTAGGATATATTTTTATTTTTATTATTAACTATTTTGTTTTTGAGGTGATTTTTATCCAATTCATTAAAAAAACTATGGTAAATATATTTTTCAGTGATGAATCACTTACAGATTGTTTTTTGAATCCTTAATTACCAATGTAGTTCAATGGTATGATATATATTCAATGAAACATTTAAATGGAAGTTTATCTAAAGATTATTAATATTATATTTTGGTATATTCTTATTTAATCTATAATTTCATCTAAATTTGATCGAGTTGAGTTAAAAGGAAAATTTTATATTAAATAAGATCTTCATTATAATGTTTTTATATTTCATTATTTATATATTTTTTATAATATTTCTGAAAAATATTTGTATGTATAATACTTATCTTGAATTATAAAAATATATTGACACAAACTATTTCTTGTAAGAGAGTACAATGAAATATATTTTTTAGTTATAGAAAATATGGGGACATTTAAGTTGAGTGTCTACAAAAATGTGGAAAAAACATTGTTTTAAATGATATATAACTAAAATAAATTCATGTTTAAATTTAAATCATTCCAATCTTATATATTGTGGATGGAGTAATAAATGACACATTAAAAATTGTTTTCATGTCCAAACATAATAGGAAATCCAAAAATATGAAAAATAAAGGTAGGGAGTGATTATTTAAGATCAAACTAAAATTATGAATATGAAAATCAAAAATAAAAATGTAATCATGATTTTATAGAAAAATAATATATGGTAACATATTCATCTCCTCATTCTTGTTCTTTAAGTGATTTTTGTTTATATTCAAGAAAAGTATGATTTTTTTAATGGGAAGTGTAATTGAAAATAATGATTCTAACTCTAAATATGATTCTAATTATGGTTCTTGTTCTTCATTTATCACTAAAAATAAAATGGTTAATGTATTAAAGTAAATAAGTGATTAATATAAAAATAAAATAAAATAAATGGCCAAAAAATATGATTCACTTAATGTTAAATATAAAAAATTTATTGAAAAGAAAAATAATTTATATGTTATAGTAAAAATTTACAATTATTAAATTGGGAAACACAAAGAGAAATGTCAAAAATTAAAGGATAAAAATGAAAAATTAATAAATACTGCTTTTAGTTATAATGGAATGTTTTTTGATTATTTAGAGTCTATTTAAAAGGGAAATGGAAAGTTAAAAGGTGAAATTAAACGTTTGAATAAAAATTTAACTAATTTTATTAAAGAAAAATTAATATATTATATCATTGTTTACTTAAAAAAATGACAAAACTAAAAATAGACTTGGAAATGATCCTCTTATTCCTACCACGATAAAAACTAAATTTGTGAATGAAAAATATAAAGTTATTTATTCAGTTAGCTGTTTTATGTTTGCAGATTATCTTCATTGTGCATCAAATTATTTTTTATGGTTTAGTCAATAGCTTGGTATTGAGAAATATTTCTTATCTATACATGATTTCAAGGCTTAAATTTCTAGAACATCTTTCATCTTGGTTCCAAAGGGTTCTTATTATAATTATATTAGACCAAATGTTTTCTAGATTCCAATGTATATTAAATTTTTTGTTTGATGGCCAAGATGCATGTCATTATAGTTTACCCTTAGCATTTTGGTAGAAGATTTTGAAATTATTCTAGTGTTTTATTTTGGATAACTAACATATATTTTATCATTTGTAATGATAGTTTATTGGAATCTATCTTAAGTTAGTAAACATGTGTAAAACTATGTTTATTATATGATTTACTATTATAAACCTAAATATATTTTTACATGGTATATGAACATGTTATATTAGTTTTATATTTTAGAGCATTTTACTAAAATTAATAGTTTTTTACTTTTAATCTACTTGAAATCATTTTAAAATTCCATGAATATCATGTAATTTATTTTAAGTTCCTCATGTATTAATTTTGTTTATATATAGATTATAGAGTTTATTAGAAGCTGAAATTTATTTTTATATAAGTTGAAAGGCAAGCATCATTTTAGGGGGAGTTATCCTTGTTCTTAATTCTGAATTCTTCTTGGATATTTTAGTTTTTTAATGATTCATTGAATGGTTTAAAGTGTATGATTTCTAAAAAATTAAATATAATTTAAATACTAAATATATATACATTTTAGTTTTGAAATTTTAAAAATATTCTAGCATATGTTATTGAAATATAAATTTTATACCCTCTAAATCATGCTTATGTGGACTTTAATATTTTTTATAATACGCAAATTTAAGAGGATATATACACAATAAAATGATTATCTTTAATTATTTTCAATGTTTTTAACATGTGTATTTTTTCAAAATATTACTTTTAAATTTTTATCTAATTTATTTAAATATTTACTTTTTAATTTTAAAATCAGGACTTAGAAACTCTTGGTTGTGATGTTTTGAATGTCTTTAACCAATTATAAAAATATTTTTATTTTTAAATTTTAATCTACTTTTTCACACTTTGAGACTAGTTTTTCTAAAAAAAAGACAAACAAATTTCTATATGTCATGTGTGCCTAAATTCTAAAGGAGTTAATTTATATTCCATAAAAGGATACCATATCATTTTAATTTTAGTTAGGAAGGTTAATTTTTGAAACTTAATTTTGTATGACTTCATAATTTTTAATCTGTATTTTAAATATATTTTGGATTCTTTATTGTTTCTTGTCTTCTGAAATAATTTTAGAGAAAAGTCCACTTTAGTATGCATATAAAATATTTCACACATTAAATTCTATTTTAATGAGTTCAATATATGAAGTTTTTATATTTTAAAATATATTATAAATGCTTCAATATACATCAAGTCAATTTTTATTTTTCTAATTCTTCTTTTAACGGATAAATCTACATAGATTTATATTATTAAAACTATTTTAAAATTATATTTCAAACATCATGATTTGTACTATTTCATTACTTGGAATATATTTAATGGGAGTTTTGAATTTGAATATTATATCTTTGAATCTATAAAATGGAAATTTATTTTGAATTTATGAAACTAATTTGATTATACCAATATTATTCCCTATATTAAATGGGATCTATATTTTTTAAAATCTTAATCATGATTAACATTATATATTACAAGACTTATAAATTTATCTTAAGATGCAGTAATTATAGATTTAAATTTTGGCCTAAATTTAACTAATTTTAATCTACGTTATGATGGTTTAATTTAGGTAAATTTTCTAATTAGTTTCAATTAATTTAAAAATATTTGTGTGGCTCCATTTAAAAATTTTATTAATATTTTTTCGGATTAATTTTGAAAAGTTGACTGCCCTACAATTTTTAAATACAATGTTTGTAATTTTAGGGAATATTTCATTATCTTTTTACTTATTTATTTCCTAAATTCTTCATTAATTTAGGGGGAGTTCATTAATATTGAAATATATTTTAACCTCATCTTAATTTTTAGAATACAATCATATAAAATATAGCTTGAATCTATTTTTAAAACTTTCAATCTAACAATACTTGAATTTTTATTTGAGGTTATTAGTATATAATTTTCATTAGTGTTTAATTTGTTTATATGTTTTTGAAATATTATTTTGAGGGACACAATGTGATTTAGAGTTATACACTTTCTATATCACAGAAAGAGTGATATGAGCATCTTTGATTCGTTTATAAACATGTAAAGAATTTTTGAATATTAATTCATTGTAGTTTTTTTATTTCAAAAAGGGAGAATATTTTATGAACTTCATGTTTTTTAATATTTTTTATTATTATAAAAAAAGGTGGAGGTTTTTTTGGTAGTTATGTTCAGTAGTTTACCTATAAAAAAAGTAATAATATTGAGTGACTCCTTGCAACATCCATTATTTATGTTTTGGAAATTTAAATACATTATATTTTAATTATTTATTTCTTGGATAATTATAATTTGTCACATCTTTGTTAAAACCTAGATTTTATTCTCTCTAATATGAGTTAAAAAGATTAAGGATTATTTGTTTAAAGTTTTAACTTCTTGAAGAAAAAATAATATTATGAAATTTGTTCAATTTGTTGTTTAATTATTGGTTATTTATTATTTAGTAATAATTATTATTTTATTTTAATTATTTATTATATATTCTTGTAATATTTTATACTATAAGTTATAAATGGTTGGACCCATTCTATAGATATTTTTGGAAGGTTGTTTTTATATGAAACTTTAATTCCCATGCGGTAGAGCTTATCATTTCTAGAAGAAAAGGGCAATGTGGTCTTGAGTATTTCTTAGGATTTATTTATTTTAAAATGGAAGAGTTAGTCACTAAAAATGATTAAAAATATTTCACAATGGTGATGATCTATATGTTTCATGATGAAGGTTCATTTGGGATAAATCACAAGTATATCTTGATTATTTTGTGGTTTGAACACGCCATGGTGGATGGAGATATAGGGTTAAAAATATTCTAATAAAAATGGTCAAATAAAGACCCCTATGTAATAGTTCTTGTCATAGTATATCATAGGAAATTTTCAAAATAACTTAATTGATTTATATGTCCTAGAGAAAGATGTGGTGTTATCATTATTTAAGAAGTTCTAAAGATACAAAAAAAGATGTTGAATCGAGTTTAATAGGAGGATTAAGGCATTTTGATCATATAAAGATTTCAGTGTTTATCTAAAAAATGGAAAACTTTTATTCAAAATGACATAGTTATAACAATGGTCTATACAAATATTTTCAAAATAGATTGATGATTATCCCCACATTATATCATTGAGTATTTTGTTCATTTCATAACACTGTACAAATCAGAAATTCCAAAATGATAATTTTGGAATTGAACTATGCTACTTGGTTCAATTATTATAGTTTAAGGATTCAAATTTGAAATTATTGGAAGATAAAAGGGATCTTTTTAAACATGATTATTGGGAATCATCAGGGAGTATTTTTTTCTATCATTTATTTATTTTATGAATTATTGTTATTATTTTTATTTTTTTGATATTTTATATATAAAGTGGTGAGACATTTAGGAATCATACATGTGAATTCAATATGATAATTTACTATAGAAATTAAAGAGAATAATATAGTTGTTGTATCATTTATTCAAATAGGAAACATCAAATAGTGAAAGAGGTAACGTGTTAGAGTTCATTGTTTAATACATGACTTGTTGGACCTCACTGTTTGATTATAATAATGTAATTTCATCACTGGTTCTTCAATAATCTTAATCATTATTTAAAACCTTTTATTCTCACCTGATATTTACCATCATCATCTTATAGGGCCTTCAAACAACTTATTTTAGACAACAATATCTTTTTTATCTATTATTCATTCATTTTGTTTTTTCAGTTGTTAACAATACTTAATTTTTTTACATTGAAACATTCAAATTCATAAATATTGGATATGGTTATACTTCCCTTTAAAAATATACATGGGTTCTGTATATACCCATAAAAAGAAAGAGTTCTTAGGGTTTCACCTTGAGAATACCAAGTTATTCTTAAAGTGAAAAATATAATATATCTTAGGAATATACCTTGAGAGTCTATGGTTTCACTTAACCTGAAAAATATTAAATATTAAGTCTTATCCTTTTAATTTAAATTTTGTTTTTTCTCCTTTAATACTATAGGTTATATTAAAAACCTAAAAAAGTAAATTTGTCATGGGTAGTGACTCATGGTGTGAAAAATTACACTATAATGGGTAGTGAATCCCCATCAAAAGTCATTAATCCTAAAGTGGGTTATACAATATCAACATGGGAGTGTGAACAGTAGACATATGATCATTTAGATTCAAACTACAATAATTTTTTTCAACTTATTTTAAATTTATTTTATTCTTTTAATCTATACACTTTAATCACATAAACACTTTTTGGTTGAATTGTTTTATCTTTTAATCAACCATATTTTTCAATTAAAGTTTAACTATAAATAATATCTTGAGATTAAAAATTAACCACACTATTTTCTATTTCCATAAACTTGTTGGGACCAAAAAATAATTCTATTATGGAAAAAATATATTTTTGGAGTTAGATGAAGAAAATAATTTACGAGAGTTTGGATTGGAACATCATCTAATCCTTTGGATGTTTACTCTTTGGAAACACCTTAAGGAACCTTGGATTAATATTTTTATGAGACCAAGGATTCCAAGATGTGGTAAGAGAATTGAGTATATATTTGGGAAGAGTTTGGATGACTGATTTCATAGAATTAGTGGCAAAATGTGGTGGTGAAGGGTTGTATTTATATGGGGAGAAAAGAGATGTTTTAAATTAAAATATTAGAATAAAATATGGTATCTAAAATACTGACTCATTTTATAACTCAATAGTAATGGGAATGAGAGTTTATAGTAAAGGTGTATCTAAAATTTTCTTCAAAATTATTAAATCCCCAAGATTTTTCTCGCAAGTAATATTACTAAATATGGTATTTATATTATATTCTAATATTCACATAAAATTCATTATTTTTATAAAAATAACAAAAAATCCCCATATGGAAATTTTAACATTATTATTCGAAAAATTACTTCCAATTTAGTAAAAATAATTTTCTAAATATGAGAAATTCTATTTCTTAAATAAAACTCTTAATTATTAAAAAATACCAATATTTATGATATAATCAAATTTCTGACACATAGAAAAATTACTTATGGTTTTCTGATGTAATATTATTATATTTATTGAATTACATATTGTTTTATAAAACCATATTATTAAAATAAAATTTTATTTAAATATTTTAAATTCGTCAATAAAATTTATTTTAATTTAAAAAGTCATATCTATTTTTCTAAAAATATAATTATGATTTCATTAAGTCTTAAATTTATTTTATCATATTTATGTGTTTTAGTTAATATAATATTAATATTAATTCCATTTATTTTTTTCGTAAAGATAATTAAATATATTATTTTACTATTCCAATGGTCTATTGGTTCTTTACTTCCCACAAATACTTTAAATTTACTTCTATCATCATTCAATCCAAATTCTCATAAGGTTATATTTTTTTTATTTTCAAAAATTTCAATTGGGATACTAATTTTTCATATCTTTTTAGAGTATTTTTTATGGATGTGATTATTCTAGAGGACAAAAGTGATCAAAATTTCCTAATTCTAGTAATTTTATTTTTGTAAATTTAATATTCTATTGAAACACTTTAAATTCTAATGGATATATTTATTCACTAAATGTAATGTTCATATTTATTTAAGAAAGTGTAATTTATCATAATTATATGGTGCATGTATTTTATATTATATGATATTAAAAAATTTGACTCATGTATATATTCAGAAGAGAAATTTCATTTATAAAGGCCCTGGTTATTAAATTCTTCCCCTATGATAAATTTCCCCCTTGAAATTTATTTTCATACACTATTGTGAAAAAATGAGGGTATATCTACTTTTTTGATTCTTTGGGTTCACTTGTTGCCTATTTATATTTATGATTATACTAATGTACTTTGACATGGAATTTTAGATCTTTGTGTAGAAATTTGTCTCAATGGTCTAAGATATTCACTGACTGCTTGTAAGAGAGATCATTCTAAAATTGTACAACCTATAGATTTATTACAGGTGAGGGATATGTATGTACTTACATAAGAGTGATATGTGGAACATTTCATACACATGGGATCGGTTTGGTAGAAATATTAGTCAATAGGGCACAAATCTGATGCAATTAAGAATCTAAAAAGGGACAATGTATTTGAGACTTATACTCCCCTTATTCCAAACCATCATGACTCTCTTTAATAGAGATATAGAAATTAAAGATTTATCTCTAACCTCAAACATTATATCTCATTGTTAATTATATGCATAACTCTTCTATAAAATCTATATTACCCTAATGTGTTATTGAATGTACTTTACCTTCACTTCCATTTCTTCAACCAATTCATGTCCCAACAGCTTATTTTCAAAAAATTCATCCTAGAAAATGGATGTTTTACATATCTTCCTAAAGAAACATCTATTAGTATCCATCTGAATACTCATGTGGAATATTTGTTTTATAAGATAACTAGACCAGTGGAAGATATTAGTGGAAACCTCCTTTGAAGTCCATAGAATATGATCTCAACATATCCTCAAGTATATAGATGACTATTTCATATTTTCCTTTAGTTTTTATTTGATTGGATATACTAAAGTTCAACTATATGTGCAATTCAAGTTGGATACATTTCGAGAAAATTGATGTGATTCTTCGATCTCGATCAGATACAATCGATAAAGCTATTACATGAATCATCACAACTTCTCAGATGTATATCGTTGAAAGATGATCGGGTGAGAATACCTCTCTAATAGTGATGAAGTAAGTAGTTATTAAAAGATAGTGCACCCAAACCCATAATTCAATATTTAATTTATATGTATTTAGAAGATCCATGGTAAAATACATTGTCATGTTTTCCAATTTCCATGTAGGTATAAGAAATGGCTGCATAATCCCTTTGGAATTTTACTTTTATTCATTCACTTAGTGAAATTCCAAGAACTTTGATGCATATTAGTCAATAACCATCCTTATATTTTCCCCCTAATTGTGTTCATGGATATATTTATAAATATTTTTGATCCCTAGGTGGATAGATAATGTTAATCTATGATCGTAATTCAATATATCCTTCATTATTTTTAGATTATATGGTACATATAGCCAGGAAAAAACCTCACAAAACCATCTTCATTAATTTCAAACTCTATTAATTTCTCCTTTTTATGGAATTTTCCAGCTTTTTAACCCCACATCATCCCTTTGAGCTTAATTTTCACTATAAGTGATTGTTGAGAAATTATTTGAGCAAGAAATTTTGATTTTCCTTGCCTTATAATTTCCATGTCCTTCCTTTGTTTGTCTCAGAAGATTGGATCCTTAGTAATTATCATCATGGATAATGTTTCATAATATTTTCTACTTAGAGCATTTCACACTTTATTCACCTATATAGGATGCTAGTGGATTGAGCATTAATAATTCTTGATCAGCTCTAACTGTCTTCAATGGTGCATGTTGATCTCAGTCTATGTGAATATATATTTGAGGATTTTTTGATCTCTATGTATATCACTCTTCTCCCCAGAGATATTACCCCTAAAAATTATTAATTTTAATATTATTTTAGATAAATCTAGATCACAAGTCAGATAATTCTGCTAATGGATCTTCAATTTTTGAGTGGAATTTATATCACTTTCTCATTTTTCCGAAGGACACAACTTAAGAACTTAATTGAAGAATCATTGTGTATGGAAAAAATATTTCCATACTAGGTGGTAGTGTGAGTATAGGTGCAATTATTAAACTCTTATTAAAATCCTTTTATATCTTTTCATATTTATTAGTACATAAAAAAAACACAAGATTTTATATTATCTTGGTTATTGGGTTTAAAAATTATTAAAAGTTTCTCACAAATTTCCAATAGTGTTCACCTAATCCAAGGAAACTACAGATCTATATTATAGATTTTTAGGCCATTCCTCAACCACCCTTATCTTTAATTTATCTAGAGATATCCCCTTAACTATTATAAGAATCCTCAAGAATGGTACTTACTCCTTAATGTCATGTATTAGGGACAAAGTATAGTTTAATGTCATGTAGGATGTATTAATGGAGTTATGTACAGTTTAGCGTCATGTAGCTAGGACAATGGGGAAAATATAGTTTAACATCATGTTGGATAAAAGGGGGACTTTTCAGTTTAATGTCATGTAGTAAAGACAAAATAGTACACCGTTTAACATCATGTTGGACGTATTAAGGACTTTTTCACAGTTTAACGTCATGTTGGATGAAAAAAGGGACAATACAGTTTAGCGTCATGGTGGACATAAGTGCCAATAGTTTAAGGTCATATGAATTGACCATTGGTTATGCAATTTAACGTCTTGCTGAACATAAGAAAAATTTATACAGTTTAGCGTCATGTAGCTAGGACGTTACAGTTTAACATCATGTTGGACGAAAGAAATGAAAATAGTTTAAAGTCATATGCATGGACTCTTACTGTATAGTTTAATGTCATATAGAACGATGAAGGGGACACAGTTTAATGTCATGTTGGAAAAAAGAAATGCAAATAGTTTAAAGTCATATGCATGGACTCTGGATGGTGCAGTTTAATGTCTTGATGGACATAAGAGACTTCTATACAATTTAGCGTCATGTAGTTAAGACGTCACAGTTTAATGTCATGTGGGACGAACGAAATAAAAATAGTTTAAATTTATATGCATGGACTCTAGATGGTGCAGTTTAATGTCTTGCTGGACATAAGAGACTCTTGTATAGTTTATAATCATGTAGTTAGGACGTCACAGTTTAAAGACGTGTGGGACGAAAGAAATGCAAATAGTTTAATGTCATATGCATGGACTCTAGATGGTGCAATTTAACATCTTGCTGGACATAAGAGACTTCTGTACAGTTTAGCATCAGGTAATTAGGACATCACAGTTTAACGTTGTGTGGGACGAAAGAAATGAAAATAGTTTAAAGTCATATGCATGGACTCTAGATGGTGCAGTTTAACGTCTTGCTGGACATAAGAGACTTCTGTACAGTTTAGCGTCATGTAGTTAGGACGTCACAGTTTAACGTCGTGTGGGACAAAAAAATTAAAATAGTTTAAAGTCATATGCATGGACTCTGACAATGAATTTTGTGTTTATACAAAATACTTCTTTAGAAATCTGGCATTGGTTGGAGTAGTGATGAGTTCTCCATCCATTGAGATTAATGAATATTCTCCATTGGAGTAGAAATTATGTATTGAATAAGGGCCTTCCCATTTTGGTTCAAGCTTGGGAGGTTTCTTTCTGGGTATCATTGGATTTCTGAGAACCAGTACCAGTTCTCCCTGAATGAATGAACGAAGATGGATTTTTTTGTTGAAAGCTCATTCTATTCAGTTCTGATAAACTTCCAAGTGATGCAAAGTGCATAATCTTTTCTCATCTAATCGTTCCAATTAATTCAATCGCTTTTGATATTGGTCATCTGTAGATGATTGATTACAGATGGATACTCTGAGCAAAACCAATTGAATTTCAATGGGAAAGACTACTTCCATTCCATATACTAGTGAATATGGAGTTGACTGCGTTGCAGTGCAGGTGGTGGTTCGATAAGCCCATAAAGCATGAAAGAGTTTATCAGGACATGAATTCTTATCTTTATCCACCATCCTTTGTAGTATATTTGATAGATTCTTGTTGAAGGCTTCTATCTAGCCATTGGACGCTGCATGATACCGAGATGAATGTTTGGACTTGATGTTGTATTCTTGATAAAACTTCTTCACCACAGATGAACAGAAGTTGGTGCCATTTTCCGTCAATATGGTATGAGGGACACAAAATTTGGTAATGATGTTAGACCTCATGAATCTAACAATGCATTTAGAACTGACTTCTTTGAGGGGTATTGCCTCTTCCCATTTAGAAATGAAGTCAGTAGCAGTAAGAATATACTTAAACTACTTGGCTGTAGCTGAAGAATAGTGTCCCACCACATCCATTCCCAACGTGGAAAATGGCCACGTGTATTTAGCTGTATGAAGCAACTCTTGGGGTTGATGAATGAAGTTGACATGTACATGGAATGAATGAAACTACTTTGTAAAATCAACACAATCTTGTATCATTGAAGGATAGAAGTATCCAAGCCTTCGAATCTGATCAGATAGTCTATGTCTAGACTGGTGGGCCCCACAAACTCCTGCATGCACTTCTTTCATGACAGCCATTGTCTCTTCACCATCAATGCATCTGAAGAGAACTCCATCAAAACCATGCTTGTAGAGAATTTTCTCTAGGTGATCTGGGCCATCATAAAGAGTAAAATTGACCACATGTCGTCGGATTTGTTCTTTCCCAGCTCTATCAGGTGGAAGTTTTCCATTTTGAAGGTATTCCCCGATAAGTGTCATCCATCCTGTAGTATGACCATACGGTTCATGAATAGGACTAATTTCATTGATCTCATCTATTTTGGTTCAAATATAAGGTTAAATTGTACGACGGTGAGCAATACTGATGGTTGTCTCATCCTGATTTGGATCTGCCAGAGCTGTGGCTATATTAGACAGTGCATCAGCTTGGGCATTTTGTGATCTTGGGACATAAGAAAATGTTGGTTCCGAAGGGAATTCCACCATTTACTCTATGACATAATCATACAAAGTAATTAGTTCTTCTTTTCTGATGGCATAATCCCCATTGACTTGTTTGATTACCAGGTTTGAATCACCTTTCTCCTTTAAGTGATTCACTTGTGCTTGAAGTGCCAACTCCAAGCCTGTGACGAGAGCTTGGTATTCCACTTCATTATTTGTACCTCCTCCCAACAATGAGAATGAATAAGGTAACACTTCCTTTTCTGGATAAATGAGCACAATTCCTAAACCAACCTTGTTGAATTTAGGATTTTCCATTTCCTCCCTGCTGGACTTCTGGAAGCACCATCAAAGTATATTTCCCATGACTAAGGAATTTCTTGAATAGAGAAGACTTTCTTATCAGGGAGTTCAATATCTGAAGATGTATCTTCCACTGAAGGGTTTTCAGCCAGGAAATCAGCCAGATCTTGGCCCTTTATTGCCTTTTGAGACACATATTGAATATCAAATTGCTTCAAGATAACTTCCCACCTTGCCAGACGTCCTGTAAGCATTGGATGAATAAGGATGAATTTGAGCGGGTTATTTCGAGATACCAATTGGACCTCGTGATGTTGCAGGTAGTGTCTCAACTTCTGAACTGTAAATATTAATGCTAGGCAGCACATCTCAATATTTGAATATTGGGTTTTTGCTTCAATCATAGTCCGAATGAGATAGTATAGGCTGTTTTCATTCCCATCATCATTCTTCTGAGCAAGAAAGGCTCCCAATGATTGCTCTAGAGATTTTTCATAGAGGATAAGTGGTCTTCCTTCAACAGGTGGCATGAGTACCGGTGGACTCAAGAGGTATTTCATGAGAATATCGAATGCTTCTTGACATTCTTCAGTCCACTGGTAAGTTACTCCCTTCTTCATCAAATTGGTGAAGGGTAAACTCTTTCCTGCCAAATTGGTGATGAAACGCTGAATATAGGATAAGTGTCCTTGAAGTCCTCTCAATTATTTCAAATTTCGATGAGGTGACATACCAAGGATTGACTTGGTCTTCTCAGGATCAACTTCGATACCACGATGGCATACAATAAAGTTGAGAAATTTCCCCGAGGTTACCCCAAAAGCACATTTTAAGGGGTTCATCTTCAAATTATGTTGCCGAAGTTTGTGGAATATGATTTCTAAATCAGCAAAGTGATTAGAACATTATTTGGATTTGACCAAAAAATCGTCCACATAACATTCGACAAACTTCCCTAAAAGGGTTTGAAGATACGATGCATGACACACTAATATGTTGCGCCTGCATTCATTAGGCTAAAGGGAATTACCCAATAGAAAAAAAAACCTTGATGGGCTTTGAAATCTGTAGATTACTCCTCTTCTAGAGCCATTCAGATTTGATTATATCTGGAATACCCATCCATGAAGGAAAGTGCTTCATAGCCAGCTGTTGCATTGATTAAAAGTTCTGTAATCGAAACTGGAAAATCATCCTTAGGACAATGCCAATTAACATCTCTGAAATTGATGAAAACTATAATTTGTCCATTCTTCTTCTTCACATGGACAATATTAGCCAACCACTTGTGATATTGAACTTCTCTAACGAGGTTATCTTTGATAAGATTATCCACTTCAGCTTCAATGTTGGAAGCCTAAGTCGAGTGTGTTCTTCTCGCGGCTTGCTTAAATCCTTGATTTTCTTCTGGTAGACCCAAATGATGAGTAGCAACATCAGGATCAAGCCCGAGCATCTCTATATAGTTCCAAGAAAATATGTCTCGATTTTTCTTTAAAAAGGAAATATACATCTCTTGTTCTTCAAGAGTCATGGCCGCACTGATTAAAGTAGGGTGTGGATCTTCTTTCGTACCCAGATTTATTTCTCTAAGTTCATCCACGGTGGTAGAGATACCCTCTTCAAATGCTGGAGGAGAATCCCTGAGATCTTCCTCTTCTTCTTCAACATGTGTTATTTCTTCTATTTCTACTTGCATAGTAGATGATGAAGCAGAATTTCCATGATCAGAAGAGATGTTAAAATTTGAACATTTTGAAGAAGAAGCTTTCATTTCAGACCCAATTGACGATGAAGGGTATTCCTTGGGTAATAAAGAGAAGATTATGGATTGAGAATCAACATCATCATTCACCTCTGGTATTGCTATAACTTCTTCTGTCCTGGTTGGCGAAGTATAGACTTGATATATTTCAGCAGATTAAATGAATACATCTCCATTTGAGCTTTAATCATTTCCTGGTCAATCACCAATTTCTCCCATGTTGTCTAGCTCGATTGCCGTAATCAAAATTATGGATCTTTCCATAAGAGTATTTTGATTTGGGTCTATACTGTCAATTTGAATGATAGGCAACACATAATTTGTACTCACATGTGCAAATGGATTTACTGGAATCTTTTCCAAACTATATGGAGCATTAACTTTGGTAATCTCCTTTGTTGTGGATTTCTCCTTTCCCTTCATGTGATAGAATTCCGCCTCAATATATTGAGATTCACATGTCTTGAACATGGCCTTATCACCATAAAATTTCCCAACTTGACCATCAAAACAATACTTGAGACATTGATGGTATGATGAAGGGATAACCGCAAGTTGATGTAGCCAGGGTATTCCAATAAAGATGTTGAAGGCTGAGTCTTGATTAAAAACCATGAAATCTGAATTGGATACAAGATCTCCAAACTGAGTTCTGAGTGTAATCTCACCCAGTGGTTCTTGTTCATTTTTATAATATCCTTGTAACATCATGGTAGAAGGAGATAAATCAGATTTCGTGAGGCCCAATCGATGGAGTGTACGAACAGGCATGAGGTTGACTCCTGAACCATTATCAATGAAAGATTTTCATATTTCTCCACCATTGACCTTTCAAGATAAGTACGAAGGTCTAATATGCCCATGAACAACATCATATTCTTCTTCATCTGTGAAAGATATCACTGCATGGCATTCCACAGGATTATTCTCTACGTGGTAAACTTTAACTGCAGCAATTTCAGTTTCAAACTCCTGAGGACATGACAATGCCTCGATGAGTGCCTAACAAAGATCCTTTGACAGATTCAAAGAATCCATAATTGATAACTTGGCTGGTACATGGGCCAGGTGTTTCAATGCATCATACTTTTGATCCAAAGGTCTTCATTTCCCAACAGGAACATGTGGTTTGGAAGGTGCCTTGGAAGTTGATGCTTTGGAAGTAGATGCATCTTGTATCGGGATAGGAGTTGGCGATATTCCTGGATTTGGAAGATTAGACTGATTAGATCCATTTAATTGTTGAGAGGATGAAGGTTGAACCCCCAACCGATCCTCCAGAATAACTGTGCTAGGACTGAATTTTCTATTGGTGGAAGAAATTTCTTGTTCTTGTTGAGCTCACTGAAGGGCTCTGCCACAATTTTCTATTGCATACACAGTTCTAGCTGGGGTAGAATTAGAATAATGTGTTCTGGGATATCCACACCTTCCTTTGTATCACAGAACCCTGTAACTTTCTCTAATTCCTCTATTTCATACAGGGAATTCAGGCTCATTGAAATCGAAATTATGACTTGCATAAGGATCTGTTAAATGAATCATATTAACAGAACCAAAGATTAACTCTTTATCCAATGAAGACTCTGCCTGACTATCCAATTTAGGCTATACCGTTTGGTGGGACGGGGCTCGTGGATTCGAAGTAGATGGCATGAAATCTGCCAGAGTCAAAGACAGATTAGGCATTGACACATACTCATCTTCTTCTGATTCTTCTTCCTTCCCTGAATTATGCTGCCCTTTTGAGGATTTTTCTTTTGATGGAGGTTTCACTGCTGCATTTACAGCAGAAGACACAATTGGTTTCTTCAATTGAATTCACAAAATGGAATGAGTTTAGTTGATTGTTTTTATGACCATCCAATCATCATATTTCTACACATTTTTGATTTTGACTTCTTGCCACTCGCCTCCTTCCTCCGGAATTGTAGTAGTAACACATGCTACCTGAGCTGAATAACCCTTCAATTTGACTTGTCCCAAGTTGACCATTCTTTACAGGAGGTCCTTGAAAACAAAACACTTCTGAATGGGATGCCCCAACATTTGATGAAAGGGGAAATAATTGGGATGGTCTTCATCTCCTTCCTTATTTTGCCGTTTGGGCCTTGGCAACTGAACAAAATTATTCCCCAGGGCTGAAATGAAGTAACCAAGAACTTGTTCATTTCGGAAAGAATAAAATTTTCTCTTCAAATCCTCAAATTGTTTTCATCTTTGATTGATTTGATCATTTGACAAAATGGCCTCTGTTGTTGGAGCTCAATAGGTGGATCCCTTTGAAAAGATGAATGTTATGAAGTAGAAGCAGGTACAGGTGCCTGTTTAAGCATAACTGTAGCAGTCTCTTCTTTACCCATTCTCCTTCCGGGAGCTGATGGAATTACACTAGCTTTATCCTTAGTCTTTATAAGAGAATCTTCAATATTTTGAGCGATTGAAGAAAGGTCTCAAAACCCTCCTGTGTATTTCACAGGGATCAGTGGTGTGCATAACTAATCATGCAAATTTGCCACACAGATTGGCAACAATTCCTCTTGAGGGAGTGCTAAGCTTAGGGAATATGTTAATCCCTTCCAGCGAGCAATGAAATCTGAGACCCTTTCATTCTACCTTTTCTTACAGTTTGTAAGATCAAAAACTATTGTCTTTGGAAACGTTGAGCTGAATTAAAGAAGGAATTTTTGGCGAAGATCCTCTCATCTGGTAATTGACCGGGATTGCAAGCTTGTATACCAAACAAAAGCTGGTCCTTGAAAGGTTCGCACGAAGCATCTGAGTTTCACTACTTCTAGCTGTTCTAGAGTTCCCATCATAGGATCACAACAAGACATGTAATGCATCAAATGCTGTTCAGGATCACCTGATCCATTGAAAATAGGGAATACAGGGTTCTGAAAACTTGATGGGGGAGAGATTGAATCTACCCATTCAGGGTAAGCTCTCTTTTCTGGTTGAACCTGCGCACTCTGCCCTTCCATAGTCTCTAACTAACCTGTTAATGACTCAATGGTTGTTATTAACTTTTGAGAAACATCTGATTGAACTTGTACTTGAGCAGGTTCAATAATTAGAGTCCAAACAGGTATGGTGGCTGGTACAACAACTGACAGTAGCACCACCGATTTTTGTTGCACTTGAACTGTCGGATTAGACCTGTGAGGGTGTACTGATAGATGAGGATATTATTCATCCATCTCAGTAGCTGCAACAAACTCCCTTGGCTGACTGACTCTAGCACGCTTAGGAGGAAGACTACCCTGAAGTATTTTTGCATTCATCCTTCTAAATTTCTTCATTTCTTCCTCTTGTTGCGCAAACCTTTGCTCTAGTGATAGCGATTGGACTTCTACAGAGGAATGGTATGTAACCTGATTCATTCATTTCCCCTTGTTGGATGCTTTTCGGAGAGGGGGAAGTGAGTTACTTGAAGGATTACCAAGATTCTGGGCAATCCTTTGATTTCGTGTATGCACACCTTCTTCATTTTTGTCTATGCGTACAAGTTCTTGAGTAGGAACCTATTCATCTAATCCCTCTGAGTGAGCCTCATTTGGTGGATCAGCAACAACGACATTGATGACATTAATTGATGCATAATGCATTGAATCCCTTCTATCAACATTCCTACGATATTGTCTTCTTCCATGTCTTTGTTGAGACATTGCCTTTTGTTGATTTGATCCCTCAGGAACTTCTTGGTGAACCGTAATTTGGAGAGAATATCGTTATAATTTGGCTCTTCGTTCTTCTTGGGGTTTCTTCCCTAATCGAGAGAAGGCTGACTTTATTTGAGGGAGGAATTGAGGATTTTAAAAAGTCCCCATTCTGGTGGATTGGGGCGGTTCCTGCTATTCTTGCTCAAATCCTCGAATCCTATTTGTTGATTCCAAGGGTTGGGTTAAAACAGTCCCCAGTCTGGAAAGCTGGGGTGGCTCTTGACATGCTATTTCTAAGACTTTTTTAAAAGCTCTCCTAATCTTGTGGACCTTAGTCCGGAAATTAGCTGGATGCATTAATCGACATCCACTTTTATCACCCGGTTCAAAAGACCGTTGGATGATTTCTGACCCTTCTGTCACTTGATGATGTGCTTGCTCCATACAAGATGCCTGTTCAATATTCTCATTTTCTTGATGAAGAAGTAATTTAACAACTTGTTCTTTGTATTCTTGATTTTGATATGAAATAGTTGAAGCCTGTTCTTGGGAAAGCTTTTGATTACAAAGAAAACCCATTGACTGTGACTGGCCATGGGCAATAACTTTGCATGAAACCATTTTTGGCGGGCTTTGCTGACTGGAAAGCACAATGAAATGTAGTGCTCCATGAACACCCAAACCTATGACATGAATACCAGATGGGTAATTGGCAATTAAATGATGGAATCTTCTTAGTGTGCCAAGGCATGAATGCTGAAGGGCTCTGCTGCTGCTTTTTAGCCTTCAGATATAGAGAGGCTGATAGAGATTCCAAGTAAATTTGGCGTTGTAACCCTTCTATTATCTTGATATGATTTTCATATTCATCATAAGATAATATTTTATTTTTCAACTGACAAAGAGTTTTCTATATGTTGAGACGAATATCATGAATCACATCTTCCGTCAACATCTATGGAATGTTATACTGAGAGTCAGGCAAAGGCCAAAACATGACTGACACTTCACCTTTTTCTAGTTGTTTTCTCATGTTCATCATTTCCTCTTTATCATTCAATGATGATTCTTTTACCGGATTAGACCAGAGCTGGTCCTTCCTTGTTGCTTCATCGGATTAAACATGATTGGTAGAGAAATCACTGATCAAACTAGAAGATTCATGACTTAGGGGTGGTTCAGAGAACGAACTACACCATGGGCTATCTTCTGGTTGAGAAAGGATTTCACCAGCTAATAGTAAAGCGTCGGAATGGATGTCTTTACTTTTACAAGTTCCTCAAGATAAGAGGGATTTCTAGTCACTGTATTGTCTTCTAAATAATTTTCCAGACAATGCGAATTACTACTGTAGAGAGGAATTTCGCAGTTAAATTGATAATCATGGGGAGGACCACCATGGTGAGTTATAGCAAAAGATGAAACATTTTGCTCCTTGTTCTTCGAGCAACACAGAGGGTTCTTGTGGATCTCATCTGAAGATGATACTTTGAAATCGACCAAATCATCATGAAGCAAGCCTTCATGAGGAAGTATCTAATGTAGAACTTCAGAATTAATGTTCCCACTATTGGGAACTGAGGGAGTAGAATCTTGGATTCCAACCGATAACTGTCTGAGGGCTTCAAGAACTCCAGCATCGAGTAAGGCCTTGTTATAGATTGAATCTTGATTTCTTGAATGTGCTGGGCATGTATTCTACTTAGACGCCTTCATACTCAATTTGGTAGGTGTATGTGCCTGTTCAGAAGAAATGATCAGGTTAGGCTGATTATCTCCGCTCAAACCAGGTGTATGTACCTGACTTGGTTGTCTGTATTATATGGGGGAGTATGCCCCACAACCCTCTTGGACAGGAACAATTGTGTGTGTCTATTCCGGAGTGAACTGTTGATGTGTCACTCCACTAGTATGGATAGATTTATCTTTCTTTCCTTGAGAAGCTTCTGAAGCTGTTATAATATACTAGCAAGCATCCAGAATATGAGCAGGGATTTGGTTATTCTCTTTCACCATTGATAGAATATGCTTGGAGACTTCAACTGCCATAACGGGGATATACGTCCATTCTGTGCGTGGACTAGGTGTGTGTGCCTGCTCTTTTCCTCCTTTTCTTGTCAGTGAATCTTGAAAGTACTCAAGTGTGGGGGAAGAGAGTTGAGTCTGCCTCCTATTTGTTGCCGGAGCTTTCCGACTGACTTCTCCGAGTGCTACCAAGCAAGACTGTTGGTAGGATTGATCAATGCTAGTAGCTTATGTGCCTATTGATTGTACTTCGCTGAACGTGGTTGATGAGATCCATCATATGTAGTTAGACGAGCCTACTGACTAGATGATGATGTATAAATAGGTGTATGTTCCTGCCTATAGTACTCTGCCGGAATTTCCTGGTGGGATTGGCGTGATGCTGCCATAAGAGTATGCTAGACAGTAGAATTAAAATGGATGGGTGTGTGTGCTCGCTCATTAATTTCCACCAAGTTAGGTTGGTGGACTTCTCCAGAGATGGTAGAGATGAGAACCTACTCACTATTGACCGGATTTCGCCTCTGGAGATTCATCTTGCCTACTTAGGTTCGAGGAACCTGAGCCGAACACTTGGAGTCGATACCCTCATCATGTTGAGGGCGCACTGCCGCACGAGTCTAACGACAATTGTTGGTGGTAGCCCTTGGGAAGGACTCCTGATTCCTTGAATTAAGGCCCTAAGGGACCTGCTCATTTACCTCCTCAGAGTAAGGGAGTGGATGGTGATTGTGTTCCGGTGATCACGGCCTGAAACAGTTGGAGACAGTGGTTAGCACTGCCCGCTTCTTGATCGCTGGTCGTTGCTGTTCGGATGACCAGGGTGAATTATTGACTTGGAGGGCTTGTCAGGCAGCCTCCAGAGTTGGAATAGTACAATTTGTATGGTACTCCTTAACCAGCGCATTCGATACCCAGCGTTGAAGACGCTGAGTAGGTGATGTCGTCCTCAGAGCAGACGATGATCCGGCAGGAGTGGCAGTAGATGCATTCATAGCAGAGGTATTCATAGACGTGAACATAAGAAAAGCCATTCTTGTAATGTAGAAGATCTTGGAAAAGAGTGCCTGTTTGATATAAGAGACATAATCAAGTTAAGTCCGGCCACTGCATCTTTTGGATAACCACATATATTATTGATTGTTTTGTTTTCCCTCTCATTGAGTTTTAAATAGGGACCTAACAAATAAGTAAAACATCATTTTAACTTAGTTAAGTATTCACGTCAGGTTAACCATTTTTTGTTTCCTCTGGAATTGGGGATGACCTTGTTGATTTAGGGTTTAAACATTCAAATTGGTTTCTAACAGGTTTGTTCTTAGAACCGGAAACATCTAATGATTCTATATCCATTTGGACCTACTTTTCAAAGGTAGGTGCCCATTAGTTATGAACCAATGAGACTTAAGAATTTGCATTGGTCGAGAGGATGGGAGGACAAACTTATCACACCTTTTTGAGGGAATTATTGTCTACTACGAGACTCTCTTTATAGATTTAAGTTATGTTTGTGAATCCTTATGAAAT
This sequence comes from Viscum album, assembly GCA_963277665.1. Taxonomy (NCBI): domain Eukaryota; kingdom Viridiplantae; phylum Streptophyta; class Magnoliopsida; order Santalales; family Viscaceae; genus Viscum; species Viscum album. The sequence continues at coordinate 1,738,710,869 of OY728156.1, forward strand.
TACCAAGTATAAAATGAGCTTTCCTTTAGATATGACAATCAAGGATTGATATGTAAGAAATTTAGAGAATCTTTTATATGTATTTGAGGATCTTTATCAATAGAGAATCATATTTTTTTTGTTAGAGATTCTTAGTCAATTGTATCCTTTAATACATTCTATAAAAGTCTCTTGATCATTATGATGACCATACTAGTTTTAAAGCCACTCAGTTGGGCACTTGAAGTTTATTGTCATTCAGAAGGACATGGATTATTTAAGAGTTGGGATCGTACCTGCAGATGGGCTACCTATGTATCCTTTATTTAGAAAAGGAATCAAAACCCACGTAGTTTGAGTAAGGGAGTATGGTATTTTTGCATTATTCATGGATCAAAGAAAGATGTCACAATTACTTTTACACTCTAAGCTCACGTGATTCATGCTCGGTGTGAGAAACAAGAGGTATTGGTAAAAACAGACAATTTGTGCCATGAATGATGTAATCATAAGAAATGATGTGGGGCTTATGTATGTATGACTGCCCAAAAATAGATGAAGATTTAGATTTACTTCAGTGAAGAAATCCAGAAATAGGGTCCATAAAGGTATATGTACTTTATAGAGATTTGGATACTCTAACTTGGGGCTTACTCCTGAAAATGTGGAACAAATTAGGAGGGGACTTATGATTGGGTTTTAATCTTGAGAAGGAAGCCCAGATCAAAAGTAAATTAGGACTGGTTAAGAGAAATTAATACTGGGGCTTATTCCTAAGGAGGAGGCCCAGGTTAAAGGGATTTGAAAATTAAGGGACTTGGGGCTTACTCTTGAAGAGGATGCCCAAATTTGGGAAATTGTGACTGGGGCTTACTCCTGAAAAGGGGGCCCAGGTTAAGGTAATTATAACTGGGGATTACTCCTATGGAGGATGCCGAAATTAATGAGGACTTGGGGCTTACTCCTAAAGAGGATGCCCATGAATAGGGTTCTCTCATCTTAAAGGTTGAGGTTGAATGAGTGAAATCTCTAATTATAGTGACATAAAGATGTGTAAATCACTAGGTATTGAGAGATGTTCCACGTAATTCCTTTCGGATAAGGAAGTCAATCAAGAAAACATGCCATAAATGGCTTTGAAGAGTGTCTTGAAGGCTGAATCTTGAATAGGAGAGGTGGAATGGCATAAGAGGGGTAAAATGGGTAGGAAGGGCACCCAAAAATAGAAGGGCGCACAAGTACTGGTGGGCATGCAGGTACTGCGTGAGCGCGCAAGTCCTGGCCGCGCATATATACCTGCGCGACACATGGGTTCTTGCGCGATTGTTAACCAGTAGGGTAATACTTGGGTGATCCTTGATCAAAGCCTTTAGAATTATCCTGAGGTACTTCCAGAAGAGTGGCGCACAAGTTTCAATGAGTAGGTAATGAGGCACGCAAGTGTGTCCATTTCCCTTAAGGGTAAAACACATATGTGTGCAAGTGTTAGTGAATTCTAACACATAGACCTTATTCCTCTTGTTTAGAAATTCCATTATAGGTAAAGAATTACCTTAGAAGTGTTCAGAAGACTTGAAGAAGTGAATTGGGTATTCAGAGCTCTGTATCTGAATTCTGGAAAAAATTCCTCCTCAAATGGGGTGCCCACCAGGGGTATTTATAGGCTGGAGAAGACCCTGGGTAGTTTTCAAAGAGGGCGCACAAATCACTTGCGCGACCATTAGGCGGCGCGCAAGTGTACTTGCGTGACAGTGAGGGAACTAGCACGACCCAAAGGTATTTGACACGTTTTTCATTCTTTTGTCGATTTTTGATGTTTTCTTCAAAGGATGAATCAATTTGTGCTAAGTCATTTACCTTTCCATTCCTTTAGAAAATGTGATGAAAAGGAGTGTCAACAGAGAGAAAGATATATCCACTCAATATTTAAAAGATAGGATCCACATAATTGAATAGAAATTAAAAAATAGTATTGATTTTAAGGATTTACAATTGGAAGTAAAATTCAAAAAGATCAAGGAACTTGACTCTTTATTAAAAAAATGTAGTCTTTATAAAGAGGAAGTTGAAATAATAATGAATGATATTATAGATAATGTAATTATGATTGATGACAAAAAAAACATAATATGAAATGTATAGAATTAGATGTTTAGTTATAAAATCTTATGAATACACATATTGAGACTTCACAAAATTCGGAGATAGTTACTGCTATTACTAAAATCTCACTAGAGGTTTCTAAGGAAAAAATTCTTCCAACATGTGATAAAAAGATCATGAATTCATTAAATAATCCATATAAAGGCACTATTAAGAAAGTTGTAACACCCATACCGACCAGTAATAATGTTTCCAAATATATTTTCATAAATGGTGCAAGTTTAGAAACAAAATTTCCCTATGTATAGATGAATAAAGTAAATTATAAGCCTACCACCATGATTAGGGTGGATTGTATTAAGAGTTCATAAGCTGTTTCCCCAAGAAGATCTCCACATTATATAAATAATGTCCAATTAATTCTTACAGAATAAATAAGAAGTTCAAGGTTTGTCTGTCAATTTTGGTGTTGCAATAGATTAAGGCATTTTGTGTCAGATTATTAGTATAATACTTCAAATGAAAATCATAATCAAATCCCATGTGAAGGGGGGAAATCTAGAGATAAAGAATAAAAATCATATTGTAAATAAAAAATAGTATACTTCAAACAGACTTGGAACGATTGAAAATATTCATGATGTATGTAATGTTTGTGGTCAAAAGAATGGTGGTTGATCATATTTACATTTATCCAAAGTTGATTGGAAAATAAGACCACTGATGTTGTATAAGAAACTATAAGCAAACTTAGGAAGAAAGTAGAATAATGTTGAAAACAAAAGTTCTCCCAAGAAGAAAATATATAAGATATTGGATTCTAAATAAAAGAAGTTGAATACATTTTTTGTATCCAAAATATGTACTAAGATGGATAACACTAAGAAGAAAACATGTGGAAGATCCAAATTTTCAACGAATGTTATTAATTATATGTTATTTATCTAGCCAGAATATTTGTAAATAATGAGTAAAATTGAAAAGGAACAATCATACGATAGTGAAAAAGGAAAAGAAAATATTACACATAATTATAAATAATTATTATGTTAGAGGTAAAATGAATTTGAAAATTGTAAAAAAGATTGTTTAACTATTCGTATAGAATAAGAAGAAATAATTAATAAGAGTTAGAATGCAACATCCATGAAGGATTTTAAGAATAAAAATTCTCCACAAAATTAGAAGAGAATGTGAAGAGATCCATGCTACCCCGACACAAATTAGAGAAAATTTTCAGATATTGAAGCATAGAAACTCTAGGATAAGGAACAAATTGGTTGAGAAAATCATATCAACCTTATTTTTCACATTAGGAAGAAGTAAAGATCCACCTTACCCCCTTAGTATTTTTTATAGTATTTTTGGTTACAATTCATGGAATTCAAGGAGAATAATTTTTTTAGGGGTAGAACTAGAGAAATAGTGATTGCTGTGAATTCTTGACAACAAAGATGAAGAAATAATCATCCTTGAATGATCATTCAATTGGTATTAAAATATAAATATAAGAGAGGATCATATTTGATGAGGTTTAATACCATGATTTAATATCCTATTCAAAAAGGATAAATAATATAGCATCCTGGTTTGATCTTGTATTTTGTATCATAGAGAACAAATATTAAAGAAGATCATTCCTAGTAAAGTTATAAATGTTTTCAAATATGGATAGTCACATGTTGAAGATACAAATTAGTGTATTATCTAAATGGACACATCTTAAAAATCCATTTTTTAAGAGATTAATAATGATGAATATGTTGAGGAGTTATTCCCTTAAATAAGAGATAAATTATGAATGATGAAGTTTCTATGAGAATCATTATTTCAATAGGTATCAAATATGATTATTCTAGAAATTACCTAAAGATCATATCATTATAAAAGTTATTATTTTTATTATTATATTATCCATGGTTAAAAACAAAAAAATTAACAAAAAGTTTGAGTAATTAAATTAATCAATTACATAAGAAATATGGAAGTATGGAAGTGATCTATGGCTTATTATCCTAATTTTTATAGTTGATTTTTTTTATTTTTTAATAATGTTCATTAGTTTCAGGTTGATATTTATTAAAAAAAAATTATATCTCATTTATGTATCATAATACTATAATAAAAGTGTAGAAACCATGAATAAAAGTGTATGAGTTCTTATTTCATGAGGTATGAGGATCACTTTCTAAAGGACTAGTTTTTTGTCTAAATAAATTTCTCTTTTTTTTCTACAGTAAGCATGGATCACATAGACTTAGAGTGAAATTACAGATGATACATTTCTTATATGATAAATTTTACCTTTTTACCCATTAATTTTTTTATTATCAATAAGGGTGAGATAAAGTGAAATGAAATGTTCTGGAAAATTAAAGGGTAGAGATTCACACATTAACATACTCATTTGGAAATTAATTTAAAGGTATTTCCAACAAATAAAAATTGGTATATTGAAGATACCACATTTTTTATGTATTTTATTTATTGTTAATGGTTGATATTGGTTGTAAATGTTGGTCAATGAAATAACAGTATTATTTATTGATGTCAATATGTTGAAGATGTTGGTTGCTCTGTTGAAGAATCTATTCCTGGTAAAAAGTGAATAAAACTTGTATGATTAAATGTGGAAGAGAATAAAGGAAGTTATCAAGTATTATTATATTTCATGAAACATATTTTAATGACTATTAGTTTTAACTATGATGATTGTTGAATTGGTCTCAAGTTAAAAATACATGTTTCTCAGAGCAGTTCGACATGACACATTATTTTCAAAAATGGAGAAGATGATAAGAATGATGATTGGTTGATGAAGAGATCTTTGGAATTGATATTAAAAAAGGATAAGATAAATTAATGAATAAAATTAAAAATAATATTTTTCATGAAGAATAAGAATATGGAATTAATGATAATTCCATGAAATATAGTGGATAAATGGATTTATATTAATTTTTATACTTGGAATTACTCTAGGTAATATTTTTGGTAGTAATTTTAATAAATCATAGGCTAACCATGTACTCCCAAAGATATTAATGGTATAGTTATAATTATTATAAGTAATGTTTTTGGTGGGTCTTACTAAAAAATAGGCCAACCATAGCCATCTGAGGAGGGCCATCCTATACCACATATGGGATCCCAGCTTAGCCTCATGGGAGATGAACCATGAAAGGTAATCCCTGGTGGAAGAGGAGAATGGGATTACTAATCACCCATATATAGAACATATGGTGTAAACATATCATGCATGAAAGGGTTCCCATGGACTACACAATGGTGTGGCATGACTTGTGTGGGTGAGGTGTGTGATGTATTCTGGGTTTTTACCTCAGAACCAGTTTGAAGGAGCTGTGGTAATATATTAATTTATTAGTAAATCACATCCAATGAAAACTCCGATATGGGATGACCGAGAGAATGCATACTATTCCTATGTTTAAAACTTATTGATAGAACACATCCATTCAATTTTCTCCAATCCAAAACTGCACTTTTCACCATGTATTCATCATGTTCTGCTCATCATAAAGCATGTATCAATTGTGATACTTGAGGAATGACCACCACCGATGATCAATCCATTCAACTAGTATTAGGCATGGTTATCTAAATGAGAATTAATGAATTTATTTTATGTATTGATATGTATAAATTCTATTATTTTAATACACATAGTTTCTCAAAAGATGAATCCACTTCCAAGATAAAGTTAATTCTTACAGTGTAATATTTTAGGTAGCTTGGTTACGTGGAGTTGAGTGAGAAACATGAGATTATTTCTTCATGTACCTGAGATACTCACCATGAAAGGAGTGATCCCCATCACCTATGAAAAGGAAATGTTTTTATCAGCATCACATAATCCATGTTTGAATATTAAAATGATGATATCTTTTGTTATTTGATAACTTCCTAAAAATAACACATTTTTCAAGGATTTTAACGTGATATCAATGGTAGTAGAAACTCAACTTTAAATATCGCATCTCCATGTGGAGGAGAGTGGGTACGATTTACATTATTATTCATGATCTATCTTTTTTTCTAAAAAATATTACATCTTAGGGTATTCATTATACATGAAGAGTAATATATAATTGAGACTATCTCAGTTATGTGATATTGGGATTCTCATGATAATATATTTCATAAATAAAAACCATAGGCCTTGGAATTTTTGAGACACACTCAAAGATATTTTATGAAGGAATTGTTCCATGAAGCTCTCTAATTTAGAGAAGAAGAAAAATTCCATGAGTCGGTGTTTGAGTAATTCACTCTCACTAATTTATGTGATCTTACAATAATATTATGTGAGATTCAAATCAATGTGAAGATTTTATGTTGGGAATAAAGAAAGAGGATGTTTCATAATATACTAATGTGAAGGTATTTTACAAAATAACTAAATAGTACATGAATTAGTATTTGGAAAAGGTGTTACATAATAGAACTATGTGTGTATATACCAGGTTTTAATGAAGGTACTTTCATAAAGATTATTAGAGATCTAATATCTATACTAGTTTGTGTGAAGGAAAGTGAGAAGAATGAGGAAGGATGACTAAACAATGAAGTGTACATGCATGTTAACGAGAATGATTATTAATGCATGAACTGTGAATGAAAAAATATATTGATAATAAAACAAAATAATTAGGTTCACATGGGGTTTTGGTGATAAATCCATATAGAATTGAAATACATGCTTAAGTTTATGTGAGATGTTCATTGCAGTGTAAGTAGTGTTTACAAATAATTAATTACAGTAAGAGGAAATCAATACAGCACTAAATTATTGATATTATGTATCAAATAAATAAAAAAATAGACTTCTAAACTAATGCATATTATTGAGTGTTTAAGATCACAAGAAGAAGTGGGCGAGCACTATAAATTCATTTTATTATCATTTGGGTCGAAGAAGAATTCTGAGATAGACATTCTTTAATAAATTAATACCATTTTGACTTATCATAAATTTATTATGATGATTTTGAGATGAAAATTCATCATTTAGATAATAAAAAAAGTTTGTGATTCAAGAAAGGTAAGATGAAAGATATGTTCATATCTATTTTCACAGGAATAAGAAGAAGAAGATTAAACATTTTTCAGTTTACTAATATGAGGTACGAAATATTCTTTCCTACTATTGTGAAAGTAACAATTGAAGAATTATAAAGAAGAAGAACAAAATGGAATTGTTACATCGATCATAAGTTTCATTTGGTGGTAGACATAATTGTTCTAACAAACTACCTTACAAATAAGATGAATACTTTATTCAGATTCAGTATGAAGAACCAACCATGATCTTTAAAACAATCATTGTCTATAAACTATAGTGTAATTCAAGGGAATGGTTATTTCTATAAGGAACAATGTTTTTATGGACTAAAATTTTGAACAAAAAAGTTATTTTTTCCTTTCAAATGCATATAAGGGGTAAATTGGTCTATTACCCATATCATATGGCCTCAGATAATTTTTTTGACCACTCTGTTGTTCCTAGAATATGATTTTTACCCTAGGAAAGAAGTTTGGTGGGATTTTTATCTATTATAATTTTAGTAGAATACTTAATAATTAATAATTAATAAATTTAATATTAATTTATTTGTATAGGTTTGTTTTACCATAACTTATTAGTAGAGCGTTGGATCGAGATTCTATCTCCTCTATTGAGTCTAATATGGGGAGCCTTGCCTAGGTGGAGAAAAAACTCATTTTGGGCACTAGGGTCGGGCCAGACCCCCTTTTCATTTTCTTTTTCTTCTTTTTTTTTTATTTTTCATCTTTTTCTTCCATAGATTCTCACGTACACCCCCAGAAGGATCCTCCTTTATCGCTTGACCAAGAGATAAAAGGATAAGGTGAGATTAAAATAGGTATATGGGTAGTGACACACCACCACAGAGCTTGAGACAATTCAGATCATCGTACAGTAGTTGTAGAGCATGGAAATGGGAAAAGGTTCAACAGATTGTAGCTAATGTTAGGTTATTTTTATATTTTCCCATAGATCTTGGTAGTTTTTTTGTTTTCTTATTTTATACTCCTTATATACTTACTTAGGACCCCTTTTGTGCTGGTCTACTTTTGGGGGGGGGGATGAGGGTTTCAGGCATTTGAGGGGTTTCCCATTTGGGAATCTTGATTAGATGCATGTGGTTAAGAAACACACATCATGTGTTCTTCCTAATCTGGTAAGGTTTTGTTTTCTAAGTACTTATAGTATATGGGGTACATGTGTCATGTGCTGGGACTCAGCCATGTAGAAGAGTTCCTGATGAGACAACACATTTAGGGGCACATGGCCATGTAGAGTACATGACCAGACCTTGTGTGGGTGGCATGCCATGTGGAGTTACATGGCCAGAACATGTGAGGTACATGGGTAGGTACCCCATGTGGGGTACATGCTATGTACAAGATCACCACACTATACACTTGGGTTTTTACATATCAATTCCTTCTGGTGTACATGCATAAGTGGAGATTTAGGGGTGTATGCCCTGTACTGGGTATACAAATCGTGTACTTCCCCTTGAAATCCTTTTTAGAAATTTTCATATCTTTACACCCATGATTCAAAATTGGACCCTTGATCATTCCATTATAAGTATCTTTTAGGTAAATCATGATGGTAAAACCCTTGAGGCCTTTTGAGGACTCCTATGTGGTGTTTTAGGATTTTACCTAATAGAGATGTTTTTTATCTGGTATTTAGATGTAGTTTTCTTCTGAGAGTGAGAACATTATATGAGATTATCCATGATATATCTCTCTTGATTTTTGATTTTGTAGCTTTCCCCTAGAGGACGTCTCCCTTATAAGATGTTCCCCTCTGGCCCTAGAGGCCATAAGGTTAGTTGTTTATGAGGATCCCCTATACAATTCTTCCTATTATGTTTCAATCTAAAGGATACTGTATTTTATTCCTCCTTATTATTCTTGCCACAAAGGGTCCCCTAAGGAATGCCTTTTCTTAAATCCTAACGTAGGGAATCCATTGGGGGATCCCTTTTACTATATACCATTCTGAGGATCCTATGTAGGATGACTTGGCTTTGTAAAATACTAATGTGGGTCCTATGTATGATGAATCTTGTTATGTATTGTTATAGGGATCCCATTTAAGATGTCTCTGATTTCTTACTATAAAGAATCCCATGTAGGATTCCTCCTTTTACCTTCACAACGGAGGATTCTGAGTAGGATGCCTTTGCTTATATATAGATATGAGGATCCCAAGTTGGATTACTCTCTTGTACTATGACATGAGGTACCTAGTGGGTTCATCGATGTCTGACTAACCCTAATCTAGTACATAAGTCTTTGTTAGTTATGGTAGTGTGTGTATCCTTAGAACCAATACAAAATAATTAAGTCCATGAGTCTATGGAAGTAGTGATGGGTTATCTCTTTGATGACCCTCACTCATTTATTTATAAATTTACATGTTTGGTGATAATGTATCAATTATTACTAGAGGTGATTATTATTTTTTGTATGATGATATTGATATGATATATCTTTATTTTTGTTTGGGATTCTCAAATGTTCTTCCTGGGATCCATCTTATTTTTAATCGGGATTCCTAGATGTATTTCCTAGGGTATCTCTTCTAATCAATGTAGTTATTTTATTATTGGGATTATTAGAGCTACTACATAGGATCTAGATATTGAGCCTATATTTCTTATTATTATATTATTGGGAAGTCCATAACTACTCTCTAGGATCCATATTTTTAGCCTATTATTATGATATATGGGAATGTAATCCCTAATAATGATACTCGTGGCTGATTATGCTCTCTTGAGTTATGCAGATGATTTTTCTCTCCTGTGATTTCTATGTTCTAAGTATTATCAAACAAACCACTAATCTACATATTATGAGGATGATTATTCTATCCTTGATCTTATTATACTTATGAATGATTGCGCTCTCCTGAGTTATAGGGATGATTATGCTCTTCCCATTTGATTACTTGACAGCGGTGTTGGATATGGAGTTTCACATCATTGGATACTTGTAAATGATTATTCTATCTTGATAGAAAGGGATAATTATTCTCCCTTAGATCAGATACCTTAAGGGGTAGGCATGAGGTCTCACTGGTGAGCTCTTTTTATAGTTCACCTAGGGGTCAGACCCTTAGGGTTCATCCGAGTTTCAATGTTACAAAGAGCAGTAGAACAGAACCTATGTATCAATTCTTAGATTGTCTTTACATGAAATGAGTGTAATGGTGTCTAAATCTACTCCATTTACAGTATGTCCAGATGTATTCTCTATAATCCATCACTATAATGATTGGAAGCAAGTACGAGTGAACCCAGGGTTAGGATGCACACACTCTTATGGTGACATATCCTGCTCAGATACATTTGTAGCAATGGTCGAAGCATGAATTTTTTATTTGGACTATGGAACCAGAGATCAAATTAATGATACATGGATTGAGTAGTATATCATGCATCTAAATTCAATTTTCACAAGATTTCCAATCAAACGGGATCACAGACCCTAGAATAGATTGCGATTGATTTATGTTATTTCTTTCACCTTACTCAGGGATATACATATTTATGTACATATATATATATAGGAATATATATATATATATATATAAATATGAATATAGAAATGCATGAAAAAAAGTTTCCCAGTTGACCAGGATCACAAAACATGGGATCAACTATGGTTTCACATTATTTATTTGATATATCTTTCAATTATGTTTCGGCTAGGCTAATTATATTTCATGAGAATACACTTATGATAACAAATTTAAAGGTTCATCATTAGGGTGGCCTAATGATTTTACTTATAACCCTTATATGTTCACCTTAGGGTGTGTGTAGACCTTATGTTTTCTTTTTTAGGTTGAGTATAGATGCATGGTGGATAGGGCTGAGGCCTAGATTTGCATGATCAATCAGATCCACTCATGTGGTTTCTTTTGATCGGGCTATATTAGCTCAAACATGTCATGGAGATTTGGTATGTAGTCTGGATCTGAGATAGTAGTAGAGACCTGTACTTTTATTTCAGTTTTTATGTACTCTTATATGCATGATCATCCCAGTGGGTGACTTGTGCTGCATGTATGACATGTCCATTCAGGATTTTCTAGAATTTTATTTATTATTACATCATGCTTCTATTTTAGTTTATTTACTGCTTCCAAACTCTGTTTATTTACTTCTGGAATGTTATCTAGTTATTTACATTGTTTTTACTCTAATATTAAATCATTGTCTCTCCACAGGCACACCCTAGGCCATCGCTTCTAGATGGTACCCTCTGGAATTTTTAGAGGTGTGCTTAATTACTTGTAATAACCCGCTCGGGGCACCAGTTTGGTGGTATCCGGGTTTGGATGTTACAAACTAGAATTAAGGATATTCTTTTCCTATTATATTACTATTTGTGATATGGTAGACAATAGTATTAGGAATGTGTTAGAACCTGTGATTGATATCATACTGGTGCATCGAGAACACCTGTTTCTGTAAGAAGTCCTAGTTTCTAGGGATGTGGGATTAATATTTTGATATGTGATGTTATAATTGTATATTATTTTCACTTTGAATGATATAAATGATATTTGGATATTATGATTTACTTTGGATCTATAGATATTGTCCCATTAGCGATAGGTTTTTGATATATTTTTGGCTCTTGAGCTATTTTCAAGAGGCCAGTGATTGAATTTGAATCATGGATGAAAAAGTCAAGAGGATTCTCAAGCATCATATTTTTCATATAGGATTCACATGTTATAAGCCTTCTAGTCTGTCATTATTAATGAAGATAGGGGACAATTATTAGTATCAACAAAAACCTATATGATTCTTTACTATATACATTTTTGGTGGAATTATAGTCAACTGATCCAAATTGCATCTATACATTTCCTTCTAATGGAAGGTAATTTTGATCTATGTTGAGACATTTAGTGGTGAGGCTGATGACTCAGTCCTTGTGAAATGGAGGTGCAGTGACCATAGTGGGTTAATAGGAAACAAGATTCCCATGTGTTGAACTCCTCATAGGATGTTGTTACATAGATACAATTATTTAAAGTGTTAAAAACAATCTATATAGTGTTTTCTTGCATATATTAGGATATAATTATACTTAACCAAACTTCATTCTAGTTATCTAGTCGGATCACTGGGTATGATACCGATAAATAACAGGACATTCCTGGTGAATTGGACCTCTAGGGGGTATTTCTGTATATGGATTCTTGGTGAGAATTAGTTCAGTATCTCTATTGTGTTGATACCATGAACTTCAGGGAGAAGTTCTATATGATGATACTCCGAGAGTATTTGGCCATTGACTACTGATTTTGATAGTTTAACCATTTTTGGTCATTTTTATACTTATGTCCCTAGGAGAGGTTTCATATCGTGGGATAGGTGGTTATTCCTTATGACCCAACTGTGAGACTTGATTAGTAGGTATTTTTGGGATACATAAAGGTACATAGTTTTGACATAGACCCTTGTAGGTCGATATCTTGTTTCATCGAGGGAAACCTAAGTGAGAGGATAATCTGGGTTTATGGATTCCTTTATAGGAAGGGAGATTGGTTATATTCTTGTTTGAGATTGATGCATGGTTAGTGCTTGTGTTTTGTGATATAAGAAGTTTGATGCCTTTATATTTTCACTAAGCACCTTTGGTGAGTTTGTATCAAGACTGGATTTGATGTGAAGGACAGTTCTAATGCATGGCCTAGTTGAACAGTATTTTCACTATTGATAATATAGTCAAAGTGCTGGTAGATTCTTGTGACTATAATAATACAGGGTTGTGGATGGTCATCGAATATATCATGACACATATAAGATAATTGATTTTGAAGATGAGTTCCAAGGAAGATTCTCTCTTTTTTGTACTGACGCACCATGTAGAATGGTCAAATTATCCTTCTAATGGACGAATCACTGGAGTATGAGTCAGGTGATAAGGTACATACCTATTGCACATGGTACCATTTAGTTGTAAATTAGTGAGTAGCTTTGTGTGAGATAAGGACCGATGGTCTGAAGACTTACTGTGGGAATGGTTTATTAAGAGTTGTGGTTAAATGAAAAATGTCCCTCTATGGTAGTAGAGACATCAAGAATAATTGTGTGCCTTGAGACGGTTGACCCGTTCCTGAAGATGTGCATGAATTTTCAGGAGATGTAGAGTGAGAAGTTGGTTAAAGTAAAGTGTAGCCTTTTTTATGTGAATGTCACTCAAAGAAAGCTATATACGACTTTTGATGGAATCATAATATAATTTTTGATAGAGATGATCAGGATCTATATTGATATCATCCTGAGCAGGCTGAGAGAGTATCATATCTATGTAGAGTTTTTTAAAATATCTTTTCTGGTTGGTGAAAGAACATATTGAGGTTGTGTTTTAAGAGAAGTATAAGGTATGACTTATAGTGGGGAGTAAACTATCAGCTATTTGAGTGTGTTTGACCTCATTTTTAGTTGAAATTTGGATTTTTATATGAGAATTTGAGCTCTAAGTTTTGTTTCGAGATGACGATATAGGTTTTCAAATGGTGGGGAGTACTAGATAGATTTCAGTTAAGGATATCCCATGTATGAGATAGTTGTTGATGCTATGAGATTGGTCATTGGATAGTTGAGATAGAGATATTTGTGTATATTCCTAGGATGAGATCATAACTATGTTTTACCCCAGGGATTCTCAGGGATGAGTAGGTTTATAGTGGGGATTTTTAAAGGACCCATGTTTTTATGGATATGACTTAAGAGTAGAAATTTGAATTTTTTCTTTCAGATTCTTGTAAGGGGTAAAATGTTCTTTTTACACTATTATATGAATTTAGATAAATCTCTTATCCACTCTGTTGGTCCTCGAATAGTTTTTTTACCCTAGGATAGGAGTTTGGTGGAATTTTGATCCATTCAAATTTTACATAATAATTAATAATTAATAATTAATTAATTATATATTAATTTATTCACATAGGTTCATTCGTCCATATATTTTTAATATACACAAGATCAAAATTATATCTATTCCATAAAGTCTATAACCAGGAGTATTTTATAGGAAGGGCATAAACTCAATTTGGTTTCGGGACTGTGTCAAACCTCTATTATTTTCTTATTTTCTTTTTCTTTTTCTTCATTTCCTTTTATTTTTCCTCATTTTTTTCTAGCCTCACATGTACACGCAAAAATGGATCCTCCTTTGTCACATGAGAAATATAGAAAGGGAGAGGGATATAGAGAAAGAGTGAGAGGGGAATAGTGGTACCACCGTGGAGCTCAGGAAACGATGGATCACCGTGTGGTAGTCGTGGAGTGTGAAAACTAGCGGAGCTTCAAAAGATTCCACCCAAAGGTAGAAATTTTGTATATTTTTTCCATATATCTTTGTAGTTTTTTCATTTTCTACTTTAAAACCCCTTATATTGTTTCTTAGGACACCATGTGGGTTGATATGTTGTTTTTGGGGGAGAAATGGGGGTTTCAGGTGTTTTGAGGGGTTTCCCGTTTCGGAATCCAATCAGATGACATGTGGTTTATGAACAAATGTCGTGTGTTCTTCCAATCTAGGGAAGATGATATTTTATAATTAAACGTCGTTTATGATGTAGAAATTCCCTGTACTAGGACTTAGCTATGTATTCAAGTACCTGACTACATAGTCCATGTTAGGGCACATGGCTGTGTGGAGTACATGACCAGACCCCGTGTGAGTTGTACATAATATAGATGCAAATGCCCTGGATAAGTACATATTCAAGAAATGTGAAGTACATAATAAGGTATCCCATGTGGGGTACACACAATGTATAAGATCAATATGCTATTTACATGGGTTTTTACATGTTGATTACAGTTGGTCTACCCACCGAGGTAGGGATTTAGGGGTATACACTGTGTACTAGGTATACACACCATGTACAACCCCATTTATATCCTTTTTAGATATTTTCATATCTTTACATCCATTATTTATAATTGGACCCATGTTAGTTTATTCTTAGTATCTTTTTACATTGATCGTGATGGTAAAACCCATGAGGTGTTTTGAGGACGCCTAGGCTGCATTTCAGGATTTTCAATAATAGAGATATTTTTCCTCCTGTAATTAGATGTAGCTGTCTCTTGAGTGTGATACCTTGATTTGAGATGATCCATGAGCTATCTATCTTGATTTATTATTTTTTATCTTTCTTATTGAGGATGTATCCATTGTGAGATGTGTCCCTCTGGCCCGAGAGGCCATGATGTTAATTATTTTGGATGATCCCCTATAGGATGACACTCATTGTGTTTCAATATAGAGGATCCTATATAAGATTACTCTATATTATTCTTATCACTAAGGGTACCCTGAGTGATTCCGTTATATAAATTATGACTTAAGGAATCCATTATAGGATCCCATTTCCTCTATACCATTCTGAGGATCCCATGTAGGATGCCTTTACTTCGCACACTGCTTTTGAGGGTCCTATGTAAAACACATCTTCCTATGTAGCATTTTAAAGATACTATGTAGGATTCCTACACTTTCTTACTATTAAGGATCCCATGTATTATTACTCATTTTTCCTTCATAACTAAGGATCATGAGTATTATTCCTATTCTTATGCATAGTCCCATGGATCCCAAGTAGGATGCCTCTCCTGTGCAACAACTTGAGGGACCTAGTGGGTGCCCCTATGCTTAACTGAACCTGAGCTAGTTTGTTGGGTCTGGGGAGAGATGGTAGTTGGTTTCACCTTAGAACCCGTAATAAACTTTTAAACCCATGAGGATGTAGTAGTGGTGGTGGGTTAGGCATACAACCACCATCACTATATTATTTACACATTCACATGTTTACTATTAATGCATTGTTGATTACTATAGGTGCTTCATTGTTGGTGACTGATGATATTGATACAATTTAACATTCCTTATATTTGGGATTTGTAGACATTCATCATGAGATTCATCTTATTCATTATTGGGATACCTAGATGTATTCCATGGGATCCGACTTCTGGGCCATGTTTTTTATTTTTATTATTGGGATGCCAAGAGGTACTATCTACGATTAGGATATTAATCCTATATGTTTGATTGTCATGTTATTGAGATATCTATATGTTCTCACTAGGATCTATCTTTTTTATCCCAGGATTATGATATATGGGTATGTCTTCCCTAATAAAGATTCTCATGGTTGATTATGCTATCCTGAGTGATGATGATGATTCCATTCTCCTCAAATGATCACATGTTTATTATGTCCACACTCTCCTATTATTTAAATATGATGAAGATTATTATTCTCTCCTTGATATGATTATACTCGTGGATGATTATGTTATCCCTAACCAATTACTTGACCACAATGATGGACATGGTGTTTCTCATCATTGGATACTCTTTGATGAATACCCTCTATAGAGTGGAAGAGATTATTATTATCTCCCTGATAAGAGAGATATAAGGGTGGGAATGATTTATCACTAGTGAGATCTCCTTACATTTCACCCAGGGGTTAGACCCTTAGGGTTCATATAAGTTCTAATGTCATGAATGCCTACGGACTGGGACCTAGGGCACATACATTCGACTGTATTTTCATGGACAGAGAGGCATTGAATCTTTACTTAGTAAATTTACATGATATCCAGATATATTCCATGGAATCCATCATTATAGTGATTTGAGCATAGTACGAGTGAACCCAGGGTTAGGATGAGTATTCCCTATGGTTATGTAGCATGCTCAGAGAGATTTCTAGTTCTAGCCTAAGTAGTTATTTCTAATTTGGATTATATACCCAGTGATCGACTTACAGATTCATAGCTCTAGTGGTATGAAATCCATCTCAATTCCATTTTCATAGACTATCTAGTCAATCAGAATCATAGACCTCAAGATCAACTGCTATGTTTTTTGTAATTTTTTTAAGCTTAATCAGGGACATACAAATATATGTGTGTATATATATTTATTTTTATTGGAATATATATATACACACATATATATGGATATACATGAAATCAACTTGCCCAGTAGAATGGGATCCCAAACCTCGGGATCGACTATAGTTCCACGTTATTTATTTGATTTATCTTCTAGTTGTGTCTTAACTATGTTGAGAATATTGAATGAGCTTGAACTTATGATATAATATTTATAGGTTCATCATTTTATTTGACTAATGATATTATTTATAACCCCTATACATGAACATCATACCTTATATATTCTTTTTAGGTTGTGCATAGATGCATGGTGGATCATGATAAAACCTATAGTTACATGATCGAGTGGAGCTATTCATGTGGTTTATTTTTATGAGGCCAAAGAAGCTCAGAAGGGTCATGGATATGGGGTATGTGGTCTGGATTAGAGTCTATAGTAGATATCTCTAAATTTATTTCGGTTTCTTTTATGTACTCCTATATGCATGGTCATCCCAGCGGGTGACTAGTGTTGTATGTTTGACAGGGGTGTTCAAGATTTTATATCATTTCATTTAATATTAAAACATGCTTCTATTTAAGTTAATTTAATACTTTCAAAATCTATTTATTTAGTATTTGGATGTTATACAATTATTTTTTTATATTGTTTAATCTGATATGAGGTCATAGTTTCTCAATAGACACACCATAGTCCCTTATTTCTAGTCAGAAGCCTCTAGTATATAGAGAGTCATGCTTGAGGCCTCGCAATTTGTTTAATGAACTAATTTAGTGGCATATGGGTTGGGACTTTTCAATTCCCTTATTGTATCCATGTTCAGAAAAATATTTTATAGTCATTGGGTGGTATTGGATTAATTCCAAAAAATGTCAAGGACTAGCTACTCTTATTGAGTAGAGAACCTTATGAAAACGTTATGTCCAATATTTTATTACTTTTATATACTTTCATGCAATAAAGAAAATATAATAATAGAATCAAGATACTAATTGTTCTATAAGTTAAAAGGGATAAAAGTTATTATTGGTGAAAAATTTCCCAATACAGATTCAACCCCTCGCAGTGTTAAGGATATCCCAAAGTGGACCTCTCATTAGTATATAACCAAATTAGAATAAAGGGAGTATGAATATATTTTCTTGGAGATTAAATCAACAAATATTGACTAATGAGGAGTTATATACTTGAGATAAAATAATTAAATAGCTTTCAATTATCACCAATAACTCAACCGACATGTTTTAAGGTGCTGTTTGAATAGTTATACTAAACTTGAATGATATGAAAGAATATATAAAACTTAAATCAAAGTGTACAATTTCTATTGTTGGATTAAGAAACAACATACATGTCACTAATTTGTCTTAGTATCCACCTTAGAAATAGTGATAAAATAATACCATTATTTATTTAATACTCTTGAAGGTTTTTATCTATTATATTTTAAAACCCTTGAATTTGGGTATTTGATTGTATAGTGTCCATGTTCCTTATAATGTAAACATTGAGCCATAGACTGAGGATTGATTAAATCCCTCTTTTATTCTATTAAATTAGTGGGCTTATTAATCTCTGTTTAGTATTCATTATCTTGATGATACTCCTTTGTACACTTAAAGAATCTCATTATCCCCTTGAGACAGTTTCTGGGATTCTTCTTCCAATACTAATGACAATTGGGCAATTAGATTTTCTTCCATTTGTTGGATTTATCTATTAATCCTCCTGAAATAAATTATATCCTCCACTTCTTTTCTACAGTCTTAGGACACCAATAAGAATAACCCATATCCCTCTCAACCTTTAGTGAATATCATGTAATTTTCTCATATCTAATGAAGTTTTTAATCAATAAATATTTTCTAAGACACATCTTTATCCCACTTCATAAGTGTACAACCTTACTTTTGAGGTCAATGTTAAATCTGAAGGGGTGCCATGGAGCCCGTGTAAATTTTTCCTTATTAGACCCGATAGATCCATCTTCATTTTACTTGAGTCCAATGAACCCCATACCATTTTAAGATAGAGAGTGTGATGAAAATATTTATTGAAAAATATCTTCTTGAATTTATCGCTCTTTATAGATTCTCTATCTTCCTTTGGTTATGTATTCTTGATCAATGTACACCACTAATCAAATTCACCCTATAGATGATTATTGACCATTATGACTTTCTCTTACCCAAAACATTTAAGGATAAAGTCTTTATTCTGAATGGATTTTATTCGTTGTTCCACAATTTTTGGATTATAAGATTCACTAAATGTATAAGGCAATTTTTATATAAATGACCCAAACAAAACATTATATTTTTTTAGAGAATGAGGTAGTTTTAAATGATTGAATTTATTATTAATAACTTATGTTAGTTGAGAATGTACTTCCATGAAGTTCTTCACTCTTACTCCCATTAGGTTATGCATCTCATTTGGGAAATAATTACAGTTTCCATCACATTGTTTGTTAGTATGATTCAACCCATTTTTAGGAATTGATTAAAATCAATGAAAAATTGGGGATTATAATAATAAAACGAATAAGTCTATAAAACAAATATGAAAATAGACTAAATAACTCATAAATGACATGTATAACCTAACTTATGAATTTTATAGGATTAAATATATGTTATAATTGTAATTTTAATATTATGTTCTTTAACCTAACTAGTTATATATTTCATCCTAAAATTACATAATAATATATTCAATAATTTATAATAGTTATTTAAGATCATGTGAAATAACCAAATCAAATCTATAGGAGTGAAAAAATAGGTGTGTAGTTGGTCCTACTAGTGGTGCATCGAGTAAATATTGATTTAATACCCAAAAAATCAATCTTACGATTATTAAAACTTGGTGACTCTATTCCAAAAATTGTGTCCACTTATTTCTATAAATCTATGGATTCCATTTATATGAAACCATACACTTTATACTTTACCATAATTTTATAATTTTTTTTATTATATTTATGTTTATCCCTATAATTTTCTTTAATTTTTTCTAGTCATAATCCACATAAATAACTTTAACTTTATATAATACCAACTATAGTAACCCAAGTTTTATACACATTTTGTTTCATAAATTTTAACATAATATTCCAAAAAATACAACCCAAAATATGGAATCCTAGTGTATTTTGGAGACTATATACATGAAACATCAAATTAAACATAAACCACAATATATTTAATTAATAATCCATGATTTGATTATAAATCCCATTAATCTTATATTACTATATAGGTTACCATTGGCAATACATAATTGAAAATAGTGATATATAAATCCATGAAAAATAATAGTAAGAGTAAAGCATGATGATAATTAACACATATGGGACAAGGGGTGTTATAGAGACCTGAAGCTTGACGTACATGGACATTACATTACTTTTGCAGAATAATTAATACATAAAAAAACCGGACACCAAAGGACCGTAATAGTTTAGTGTCTTTGGAAACTCGGAACATAATATTCTAATCGTGGTGAAAGATATTCAACATCTCCCATAAAGATCTTCCTCTTTTTTTTCTTACCTAAAACCTTTCTTTAAATCTTGGGGAAAAGAAAACATATAAAGGGTGAGCTCAAATTCTCAGTAAGGGTAAGCATGGATAGAATAGAAAAAATCATATACAATTGTACTTAAAAACATGAACATAATGTTTAAACATCAAAACATTGAGCAATGACATAAAACATGGCAGTACATAAGGCATATGTCATAAAGAAACATTAATCATGATAAAATAGCATGGGAATAAACCATGTGATTATGGAAACCATTAATAACATGATATTATTTCCATAGTAGGCAAGGAATTTCTGCCAATACCATCTTAGTGGAAAAAGTCCCTTTCTGAATCGAGTTCACTCCTCGTTCCAGTCCTGTAACACTAAACCAGATTAACTTGTCGTTCCAGACATGTCTATCTCATGAGATATAAATCTTTACCCAATGCATTGGAGGGAGATATAGGTCCCACCCATCTCATAATGAAATCATTATTTCTTGTGCCACAAAATAAACTTAAAACATTCATCATAACTCAAATAATAAAAAGGGTTTCATAAACATCATCCCATCATAACATAATCCATATAAAAAAATGGATATTTCACCATAAGAAAAGTGAAACCATGTAAATCATAGAGAAATAATACTTGAAACATACACATATGAAATAATTTCATCTTAGATGTAAAATGGTTTTGATAAAACACTTGATATTAGTTCTTGAGGAAAATATCCTTTCTTGTTCAAAATCATTTTATTTTCACAAAATGCCATGAAATTTTAAAAGAAAAGGATTTTTTTGAAAATAGTAATTAAATATTTTATTGTAAGATTCTTGAAAATAAGGAGTTATGAAACCATAAAAATATGTTCATGCTATATAAGTTAAAAAAACATTCTGCTCGTACATTTTCCAGAAATGTCAAAAAGTAACTCGTATGGTAAATAAAAGAAAGATTCCTTCCATACGGTGCGGTGAAAATAAAAAAGGGTAAAAATGACTTTAAACATAAATGGAACAAAATTAAACATTTTATGAAAAAATTTTGATAACATATGGACATGGATAATAAACACAACCCCAGTAAATACTTACGAATAAACAACCTCAAATAAGAATGAGATTGGAATAATTATCCCTTACCTTACATCCGATATGCTTTGTATGTATCCGTGCCTCCTGTATAATGATTTAAATAATATCATTGAATTATTATAGAATCATATTCATTGTTATGATATCATATATGGTTCACTTATGACTTTATATTACCCGTTCTTTGTAAATTTCATGTTAAAACATCATTTTGGGTAAAATCTTTTCATTTGTCATACGTGTTTCAACTTGTTGTTCTTGATATTATTACTTATATACTGATTTAAATAATTACAGAATGTAAAAAATTATTTATATATAATATATATTATTCATATACATATATATATATATATATATGATAGATCAATAAATGAAATGAAATACACCGTTCATGGAGACGGTAGGCCGCACGTACGCATGAACGCTGTTTTCATTTCCCGATGGAATTGAATGGAATTAAGTAGATGAAATACATATATATATATATACATAAATAAAGTATCATTATTATGTCATATATTTCATTATTATTCCTTATGTATACTTTATAATCATTCATGAATTGTTAACATGGAGAATGAATCTCATCGCGTCGTGGAGACGGTAGTCTGTACGTACGCACGAGCGAAGATATCATTTCCATGATCTTGGAATTGTATTGAAGTGTATGTATAATATTTCAGAATCAATATCACTTTACAATAATCATATATAGTTATTTATTTACACCATTATACCCATCCAAGTAAGGTGGTGGTCAAAAACATATTACACCACGGTGTGGAGATGGTATTTCGTACCTACGCACGCGAGGTGATTTCGTTTTCCGTAGGATGGATAGAAGGTGAAATAAGGTTGTTTCATATTTATAATAAAATATCAGTATATAATTAATATTGATGTTATTACTTCATAATGAGACCATTAAAGAAGAAGAAGTAGAAGAAGAAAGAAACTTGAGAGAATCGGAAGAAGAGATTACCTCTTCTTCGACGCACCTCCTTTAACCCTTCTCTTAAGGAAGTAGAGTTGGTCTTTTGAGAAGACCATAACCTCAAAAATGTTTCTAGGGAAGTGGAGAAGAGATATGGATAGGGGTTGGCCGAGCTTCAAGGCTAAAAAGGGTATGAAGAGAAGATGGAATGGGTGCCCTTTTAATAAGGGAGTAGAGGGTCACCTTTGGAAAAACTCAAAATATTATTTTATTATAAAGTCATATTCAGTTTTTAATAGCTCCAAGTTGATTTATTTTGAAGTTAAGGTGGGTATGGGTCTAAATCCTGTCATCTAATAGAATTTAGACAAGTTTAGGTTTCTATTTTAACCTTATCATTTAGATTTAACTTTAATATAAATAATTTTACTTTTACCGTATCTTCTTGTTTTCTTACACTATAAGGTTAATAAACTTACTATAAAAAGAAAAACTAACCCCAAGTTGTTTATTATTAATATATATAACCACATATAAGTAATTTGGACGAACCTTATATTTTTATTAATAAAATAAAAATTAATAATATAATATGTGTTTTAAAAACTATTTTATGTCAATTTTGACACTATTTGGTAATTGATTTTTGTGAATCTCATAACAGAATTATTAGTTAAACAAATTTAATTAAATCAATAATAACATGTAATATTAACCTATAAATTTATTTTAATTCATAAAAAGTCTCAAATTAAATTTATTTGGGTATTTATAACATCAATTATGTCAATATTTCATTAACAAGATAATTACTGCATCATCATTATGCCATAAATAAATTAAATTATTTAATATCTAAAAATTATAAATAAAATAACATTAGGTAGGAAATAATTTTAGCTTTATAATTAATATTTATAGTCTAATTTATCTTATGTATAAATCTATATTAAAAATTATTTAGTTATTAAATTTTGATTTTAACAATTTTAACCCTTCTTTAAATAAATTAATAATAAATGTCCTAATCTAATCCATGTGGTCCTAAATGGTCATAGTTTCTTCCTAAGGTTGTTTTTGGTCTAATTAAACTTATCCAATAGAATTAGGACATGTTTTAGGGTAATAATAATATCATTTTTACCCTTAATTACTCTATTTATTTTTAACCATGGTAAAAAAAAGTAAAAAGTTACTATTCACCAAAAAATATTTTCATCTCATTGAAACAAATTTTAGTTCTTGATATTAACCGTGTCTCTAGGAGTTTTGGAATTCCACTCATAGAAGCGGTAGAATTAATTTTTATGTGAATTTACAAATTCTCCTACGAGGTGGGTAAAAGACGGTGAAAAGTTCAATAAAATTTTTATATATCTAAAATTATTATAAAATGACTCCAATGAACTACATTGAACTTATATATGTATTATGTATCAATTTTGGCCTAAAATAAATTTAAATAAAATAAATAATTATTTAAATAAGAAGTTGGTTTTTAAATAGTAACCCAGAGTTTTCACTATTCATCAAAAATTGAAGGTTTTCAAAAAAATACCAAAAATTCACCCTAGGCTAATTTCAATATTACGAATCCAAAAATGAAGTCCATTTTGAAAGATAAAATTTATAAAATTTCAAAAAGTATGTATTACTATTCATAACAGCTAGTTCATAATAATAATATCTCATTTAGTGAAACTCAGTATTGCGTACTATACACGCTATCGAGGAAGGTCTCTATTGCGTGTAATGCATGCTAAGTCAGGGATGCGTGTAGTGAAATCTCTGTTTGGTGTTGCGTATATCATAATCAAAACTTATTTCATTTATACATTAAACAAAATCTATATATAATGTTTCGTAGAATAGTTTCTACAAAACGAACATGAAATTGTGGGTAACACGAGCCAAGAATAGTGTTGCGTATACTGCAATAAAATATAGTGTTGCGTATATCAAAATATAATTTTAGTTTATCATACAACACAAGACATCAATGAAATTAAAAAGAATAATTCTCATAAAATCTCAGGTTGTTACATTCTACCCCATAAAATGAATTTCACCCTCGAAATTCGTGGGGGTTATAAATGGTTTACTACTTGAAAGTTTCTTTCATAGAAACCCACATCATAAAAAGGAATACTAAAACTTAATTTTATAAAGGAAAGTTAGAAATGTAATGGTTACCTAGATTAACTCATCACTGAGTTTCCACATAGGTGAACATAGGTGGAAATATGGATATGGAAGAAAAATCTAATCATTAAGTTCTGATGGAGAGTGGTAGAGAACAAGGCTATGAAAAATCCAACAATCAAAAAGCCATAAATTTATGATGATCAAAGGTACCATTTGATTAATCAGATATAAGGGCACTAGGACAACATTTTTGGTTTTCAATATCATTTCCCTAAACTTGAAAAATTTGAATTAGAAGAAATAATTACTTGATTTTGGTACAATCTCACCGTTGGTCGTTCCTTGGACAATTTCTAATTCATCTCTTAAAGAAATGAAGTTGAATTTTTCATCCATGATGTGTTAGTAGATCAGGTGATAGAATGATGGGTCATTCCATTTGTCTCAAACAAAAGGTTAGAAAAAGTTACCAAATATACATAAGTCCATCTATAGTGATATTAATCATATTTGGTACCTAAAATGGATGTATACTTCATTTATCATACCACTTAATAAATTAAAACACATTTATACTAATCGAGGACTTCCTATAGGCCAGTGGTAGGCGATAAAGGTCTGTCGCACTTCGGTTGTGGGTTCGATTCCCGCAACCTTGTCCGACGCGACAGGTTGTCTCCCGTACTGCAGGTTGTCCCTTTTTTCTAAAACTACATTATAATAACATTCCTACAATCAAATAGAAAAAATACTATCTTATGTCTAACATAATTCATTTCAGTCTTTAGGCTTATCCAAAATACTTCTGTCCAAGCTCATAGTGTAAAGAAAACAATTACTGGAAATTTCATCTACCGAGCATGTGAATACCATCATTTATACCCCATATATCATATAATACATCTTATTGGTCACATCCCAAATATGTGAATACCTTAATCATGTGTTCTCTTGAACCATAGTGAAAACATGAATGCTGTCACAAGGTAACTCTTTCCATATACCAAAATCCCAAAAATTCTATATACTCAAACCATGATATCACTTTTTCCTTATATTAGTCATGAGCTAATTAATACTATCAAACATTTCATTTTCTCCTTATCCCTTCTTTATGCGCATATCATCTGCTTTCCAAAATATTGGAATCACTTTTCATGGTTATCGGTACCATATAATTATCGAAAACCACAATAAACCATAACATAGATATTCCAATGTTCCATAATACTATAAATGAGATTCCAAAACATTATTTTGGAATCCCGTTACATAAACACATAATCATTACACCACATCATTATCATACTCAACATTACTAATAGTGATCACATGTGACTTCCCTTTGTCCTTTTCCTTAAGAGGTTGCTCACGTTGATCATCATTTACCCTTGGATTAGGGCATTGATTAGCATAATGCCCCATTTCCTTGCAATTGAAGCATTGAAGTGTTGGTGGAGCGTTCTCTGTAGTCTTTTCTCTATTCAAATCATTAGAAACCTTTTTCCCATTACTATGAAAATCAACTACTCGATGACATTTTTTCCACAGTTAAAACATTTTCTAGTCCCTTTAAGACAATCTCCACCATGCTTCTTTCCACACTCTGAGCATAAAGAAAAATTTATCTTCTTTTCACCATTATTCTGAGATTTCTCATTGAACTCCATCTTTCATTTCTTGTCAAAACCATGAGATGGAAATGTAACACCAACTTACATTTCTGACTTGATAGCACAACACAAAATTTCTTCATAGCTACTGAAGTCTCTTATAGCTAATGCCCTTTGAAGACTTGGTTTTAAGTCACTGAAGAATCGATCAACTTTACTTTCAGGTTGGATGATAAATCCAGATGCATACCTTGAAAATCTTGTAAAATTCACTTTGTATATAAAAACATATTCATAAACCTTCTACTTAAGCTCAAGAAACTCCTTTTTCATCTTTGTTCGAAGAATACGAGGGAAGTACTTATCGAAAACAATTTTTCGAACTCGTCCCATTCCATGGATTGAATTTCATCTTGGGGACTTGTATTCTTAATTAGAGTCCACCACTGGTCTTCTTCACCTTCTAAATGGTAAATAGCTATTATGACTTTATCATGATCCGAACAGTGAAGTATGGAAAATATCTTTTCAATGGTACTGATCCATTGTCCTACAACAAGTAGATCAGAAGACCCATTTAAAGAAGGTGGATGTTGCCTCATAAAGGACTCAATAGAATATTGTTCCTTTCTCTGCTCATTCGGAAGACCAGAATCATTCATAGCTTGTGTAAGTATAGTAATAAGATTTTTCACTCCATCTCCCATAACATTGGTTTTTTCAAAAGTACAATCATTTCATTGTCCATTACATTTATTAACATGGTTCTTTCGGGTTCCAGCCATCTTCTAAAACCCAAAAAAAATAGTTTGAGAGAAAAAAAATCATACTAGAGAAAACAACATAATAAAGGGGGAGTACCTTCGATAACTAAAATCTTAGGTTTAATTCTAATATCATTACCGTAATTCTAGGACTATAACCTATACTTATACTTAACCTTAGGGACATCCCCAGACATACTTAGAATATCTCTAGGGATCTCACTAAAGTTTTCGCATCCTAGTTTCCAAAGGTTAACTAAACCTTTCCTCTGATACCAACTGTAGAGACCCGAATCTTGACGTACATAGACATTACATTAATTTTTCAGAATACTTAATACATAACAAAAACATACACCAAAGGACCGTAATAGTTTAGTGTCTTTGGAAACTCGGAACATAATCTTCTAATCGTGTTGAAAGATCTTCAACATCTCCCATAAAGATCTTCCCCTTTTTTTCTTACTTAAAACCATTCTTTAAATCCTGGGGAAAAGAAAACATATAAAGGGTCAGCTCAAATTCTCAGTAAGGGTAAGCATGGATAAAATAAAACAAATCATATACAACTGTTCTTTAAAACATGAACATAATGTTTAAACATCAAAACCTTGAGCAATGACATAAAACATGGCAGTATATAAGGCATATATCATAAAGAAACATTAATCATGATAAAATAGCGTGGGAATAAAACATGTGATTATAGAAACCATTAATCACATGATATGATTTCCATAGTAACCAAGGCATTACTGCCAAGACCATCTTCATGGACAATGTCCCTTTCTGAATCGAGTTCACTCCTCGTTCCAGTCATGTAACACTGAACCAGATTAACTTACCATTCCAGCCATGTTTATCTCATGAGATATAAATCTTTACCCAATGCATTGGAGGGAGATATAGGTCCCACCCATCTCATAATTAATTCATTAATACTTATGTCACAAAATAAACTTAAAACATTCTTCATAACCCAAATAATAAAATGGGTTTCATAAACATCATCCCATCATCACATAATCTATATAAAACAAATTGATATTTCCTCATAAGAAAAGTGAAACCATGTAAATCATATAGAAATTATACTTGAAACGTACACATATGAAATAATTTCATCTGAGATGTAAAATGGTTTTGATAAAACATTTGAAATGAGTTCTTGAGGAAAATATCCTTTCTTCTTCAAAATCATTTTCTTTTCACAAAATGCCATGAAATTTTAAAAGAAAATGATTTTTTTGAAAATATTCATTAAATATTGTATAGTAAGATTCTTGAAAATAATGAGTTATGAAACCGTAAAAATATGTTCATGCCGTATAATTTAAAAAAACATTTTTCTCGTACTTTTTTCCAGAAAATTCAAAAAGTACCTCGTATGGTAAACAAAAGAAAGATTCCTTGCATACATTGTGGTAAAAGTAAAAAAGGGTAAAAATGACATTAAACATATATGGAAGAAAATTAAACATTTTATGAAAACATTTTTAGAACATATGGACATGGATAATAACCATAACCTCAGTAAATACTTACGAATAAACAATCTCGGATAAGAATGAGATTGGAATAATTATCCCTTATCTTACATCTGATATGCTTCGTACGTATCCAAACCTCCTGTATAATGATTTAAATAATGTCATTGAATTATTAAAGAATCATATTCATTGTTATGATACCATATATGGTTCACTTATGACTTTATATTACCCGTTCTTTTGTAATTTCCATGTTAAAGCAGCATTTTGGGTAAAATCATTTCATTTGTCGTACGTGTTTCGACTTGTCGTTCTTGATATTATTACTTATATACTGATTTAAATAATTAAGTAATGTAAAAATTTTTTTATATATAATATATATTCATCATATAC
The DNA here is from genome assembly GCA_963277665.1 of Viscum album. Taxonomy (NCBI): domain Eukaryota; kingdom Viridiplantae; phylum Streptophyta; class Magnoliopsida; order Santalales; family Viscaceae; genus Viscum; species Viscum album. Next base: position 1,738,739,933 of record OY728156.1, read on the forward strand.
ATATATAAATGATAGATCGATAAATCGAATGAAATACACCGTTCATGGAGATGGTAGGCCGTACGGACGCATGAATGCTGTTTTCGTTTCCTTATGGATTTTAATGGAATTAAGTAGATGACATACATATATATATATATATACATAAATATAGTTTCATTATTATGTCATATATTTCATTATTATTCATTATTTATACTTTATAATCATTCATTAATGGTTAATATGGAGAATGAATCTCATCGCGTCGTGGAGACGGTAGTTCGTACGTACGCACGAGCGATGATATCATTCCCATGATCATGGAATTGTATTGAAGTGTATGTATAATTTTTCAGAATCAATATCACTTTACAATAATAATATATAGTTATTTATTTATACCATTATACCCATCCAAGTAAGGTTGTGGTCAAAAACAGATTACAACACGGCGTGGAGACGGTATTCCGTACGTAGGCACGCGCAGTGATTTAGTTTTCTGTATGATGGATAAAAGGTGAAATAAGGTTGTTTAATATTTATAATAACATATCAGTATATAATTAATACTGATGTTATTACTTCATAATGATACAACTAAAGAATAAGAATTAGAAGAAGAAAGAAACTTGAGAGAATCGGAAGAAGAGATTACCTCTTCTTCGACGCACCTCCTTTAAGCCTTCTCTTGAAGAATTATAGGTGGAATTTTGGGAAGAAAAGAACCTCCATAATGTTTGTAGGGAATTGGAGAAGAGAAATGGGCAAGTTTTGGCTGAGCATCAAGTCTCAAAAGGGTGTGAAGATTAGAGGGAAGGGGTGCCCTTTTTATAAGGGAGGAGAGGGGCACCTTTTGAAAAACTCAAAATATTATTTTATTATAAAGTCATATTCAGTTTTTAATAGCTCAAAATTGACTTATTTCGAAGATAAGGTGGGGATGGGTCGAAATCCTCTCATCCAATAGAATTTAGAAAAATTTTGCTTTCTATTTTAACCTTATCATTAGATTTACCTTTAAGTTAAACAATTTTACTTTTACCGTGTCTTCTTGTTTTCTAACACTATAAGGTTAGTAAACTTACTATAACAAGCCAAAAGAACACCATGTTTTTTATTATTAATATATATAACCTTATATAAGTAATTTTTCCGAACCTTAGATTTTTAGGAATAAAACTACAATTTATAATATAATATTTTTTTAAAAACTATTTTATGTCAATTTTGACACTATTTGGTAATTGATTTTTGTGAAACTCATAACAGAATTATTATTTCTAAAAAAGTTAATTAAATCAATAATAACATGTCATATTAACCTATAAAATTAGTTTAATTTATAAAAAGTCTCAAATTACACTTATTTGGGTATTTATAACATCAATTATGTCAATATTTCATTAATAAGATAATTACTGCATCATCATTGTGTCATAAATAAATTTAATTATTTAATGTCGAAAATTTATAAATAAAATACCATTATGTAGGAAATCTTTTTATCTTTCTAATAAATATTTATAGTCGAATTTATCTTACATATAACTCTATATTAAGAAGGATTTAGTTATTAAACTTTGATTTTAACTATTTTAACTCTTCATTAAATAAATTAATAATAAATGTCCTAATCTAATCCAAGTGGGCCTAAATGGTAATATATTATTCATAAGGTTGTTTTTGGTCGAATTACACTTATCTAATAGATTTAGGACACGTATTAGGGTAATAATAATACCATTTTTACCCTTAATTACTCTATTTACTTTTAACTGTGGAAAAAAAGTAAAAAGTTACTATTCACCAAAAATTATTTTCATCTCATTGAACCAAATTTTAGTCCTTTATATTTACCATGTCTCTCGGATTTTAGAAATTCCACTCACAGAAGTGGTAAAATTATGTTTGATGTGAATTTACAAATTCTCCTAGGAGGTGGGTAAAAGACGGTGAAAAGTTCAATAAAATTTTTATATATCTATAATTATTATAAAATTACTCCAATGAATTACATTGAACTTATATAGGTATTATGTATCAATTTTGACCTAAAATATATTTAAATAAAATAAATAAATATTTAAATAAAAAGTCGGTTTTTAAATAGTAACCTAGTGTTTTCACTATTCATCAAAAATTGTAAGTTTTCAGAAAAATACCAACAATTCACCCTAGGCTAATTTTGATATTTCGAATCCAAAAATGAACTCCATTTTGAAAGATAAAATTTATAAATTTTCAAAAAGTGGGTATTACTATTCATAATGGCTAGTTCATAATAATAATATCTCGTTTAGTGAAACTCAGTATTGCGTACTACACACGCTATCGAGGAAGGTCTCTATTGTGTGTAATGCAAGCCAGGTTAGGGATACGTGTAGTGAAAGATCTGTTTGGTGTTGCGTATAACATAATCAAAACATATTTCATTTATACATTAAACAAAATATATACATAATGTTGCGTAGAATAGTTTCTATAAAACCAACATGAAATTGAGTGTAACACGAGCCAAGAATAGTGTTGCGTATACTACAAGAAAATACGGTGTTTCGTATATCAGAAGATAATTTTAGTTTAGCATACAACACAAGACATCAATGAAATTAAAAAGAATAATTCTCATAAAATCTCGGGTTGTTACATTCTACCCCCCTTAAAATGAATTTCGCCCTCGAAATTCGTGGGGGTTATAAATGGTTTACTACTTGAAAGTTTCTTTCATAGAAACCCACATCGTAAAAAAGAATACTAAAACCTCATTTTAAAAAGGAAAGTTAGAAATGTAACGGTTACCGAGATTAACTCATCACTGGGTTTCCACATAGGTGAACATAGGTGGAAATATGGATATGGAAGAAAAATCTAATCATTAAGTTCTGATGGAGAGTGGTAGAGAACAAGGCTATGAAAAAGCCAACAATCAAAAAGCCATAAATTTGTGATGATCAAAGGTACCATTTAATTCATCAGATATAAGGGCACTAGGATAACATTTTTGGTTTTCAATATCATTTCCCTAAAGTTGAAAATTTTGAATTAGAAGAAATACTTACTTGATTTTGGTACAATCTCACCGTTGGTCGTTCCTTGGACAATTTCCACCTCATCTCTTAAAGAAATGAATTTGAATTTGTCATTTACGATGTGTTAGTAGATCAGGTGATAGAATGATGGGTCATTCCATTTGTCTCAAACAAAAGGTTAGAAAAAGTTATCAAATATATATAAGTCCATCGATAGTGAGATTAATCATATTTGGTACCTAAAATGGATATATACTTCATATATAATACCACTTAATAAATTAAAACACATTTATACTAATCGGGGACTTCTTGTAGGCTAGTGGTAGGCGATAAAGGCCTGTCGCACTTCAGTTGTGGGTTTGATTCCCGCAACCTTGTCCGACACGACGTTTTGTCTCCCATCATGCAGGTTGCCCCTTTTTCTAAAACTACATTATAATAACATTCCTATAATATAATAGAAAAAACACTATCTTATGTCTAACTTAATTCATTTCAATATTTAAGCTTATACAAAATACTTCTGTCCAAGATCATAGTATAAAGAAAACAATTACTAGAAATTTCATCTACCGAGCATGTGAATACCATCATTTATCCCCCATATACCATATGATATATCTTGTTGGTCACATCCCAAACATGTGAATACCTTAATCATGTATTATCTTGAACCATAGTGAAAACATGAATGCTATCACAAGGTAACTCTTTCCATATACCAAAATCCCAAAAATTCTATATCATCAAACCATGATATCACTTTTTCCTTACATTAGTCATGAGCTCATTAACACTATCAAACATTTCATTATCTCCTTATCTCTTCTTTATGCGCATATCATCTACATTTCAAAATATTGGAATCACTTTTCATGGTTACAGGTACCATATAATTATCGAAAATTAAAATAAACCATTACATAGATATTCCAATGTTCCATAATACTATAAATGAGATTCCACAACATTATTTTGGAATCCCTTTACATAAACACATAATCATTCCACCACATCATTTTCATACTCAACGTTTCTAATAGTGATCTCATGTGACTTCCCTTTGTCCTTTGACTTAAGAGGTTGCTCACATTGATCATCATTTGCCCTTGGATTAGGGCATTGATTAGCATAATGCCCCATTTCCTTTTACTTGAAGCATTGAAGTGTTGGTGGAGTGTTCTCTGTAGTCTTTTCTCTATTCAAATCATTAGAAACCTTTTCCCATCACTCTGACAATCAACTACTTGATGACCTTCTTTTCCACACAAAAAACATTTTCTAGTCCCTTTAAGACAACCTCTACCATGATTCTTTCCACACTCTGAGCATAAAGAAACATTTATCTTCTTTTCACCATTATTCTAAGATTTCTCCTTGAACTCCATATTTCGTTTCTTGTCAAAACCATGAGATGGATATGTAACAAAAACTTCCATTTATACCTTGATATCACAACACAAAATTTCTTCATAGCTACTGAAGTCTCTTATAGCTAATTCCCTTCAATGACTTTGTTTTAAGCCACTGAAGAATCGATCAACTTTACTTTCTGGTTGGATGATAAAGCCAGATGCATACCTTTCAAGTCTTGTAAAATTCGCTTCGTATATACCAAAAGATTCATCATTCTTCTGATTAAGCTCATGAAAGCCCTTTTCCATCTTTGTTCGAAGAAAACGAGGGAAGTACTTACTAAAAAACAAGTTCTTGAACTCGTCACATTCCATCAATTCAATTTCATCTTGGGGCCTTGTATTCTTAATTAGAGTCCACCACTGGTCTGATTCACCTTCAAAATGGTAAATAGCTAGAATGAATTTATCATGATATGAACAGTGATGTATGGAAAATATATTTTCAGTGGTACTGATCCATTGTTCAGCAACAAGGGGATCAAAAGACCCATTGAAAGAAGGTGGACGTTGCCGCATGAAGGACTCAATTGAATATTGTTCCTTTCTCTGCTCATTCAGAATTCCAGAATGATTCATATCTTGCATAAGTATAGCAATAAGATTTTTCACTCCATCTCCCATAACATTGGTTTGTTTAGGAGGACAATCATTGCATTGTCCATTGCATTGATCAACACCGTTCCGTCGGGTTCCAGCCATCGTCTAAAACAAAAAAAAAGAATAGCATGAGAGAAAAAAATCATGCTAGGGAAAAAACATAATAAAGGGGGATTACCTTCGATATCTAACATCTTAGGTTTAATTATAATATCATTACCGTAATTCTAGGACTATAACCTATACTTATACTTAACCTTAGGTACATCCCTAGACATACATAGAAATTTCTCTAGGGATCTCACTAAAGTTTTCGCATCCTTGTTTGCAAAGGTTAACTAAACCTTTCCTCTGATACCAACTATAGAGACCCGAAGCTTGACGTACATGGACATTAAATTACTTTTTCATAATACTTAATACATAACAAAACCAGACACCAAAGGACCGTAATAGTTTAGTGTCTTTGGAAACTCGGAACATAATCTTCTAATCTTGGTGAAAGATCATCAACATCTCCCATAAAGATCTTCCCCTTTTTGTTTTCTTACCTAAAACATTTCTTTAAATACTGGGGAAAATAAAACATATAAAGGGTGAGCTCAAATGCTTAGTAAGGGTAATCATGAATAATGTAAAACAAATCATATACAATTTTACATAAAAACATTAACATAATGTTTAAACATCAAAACCTTGAGAAATGACATAAAACATGGTCGTACATAAGGCATAGATCATAAAGAAACATTAATCATGATAAAATATCATGGGAATAAAACATGTGATTGTGGAAACCATTAAGCACATGATATTATTTCCATAGTAGCCAAGGTATTGCTGCCAAAACCATCTTAGTTGACAAAGTCCCTTTCTAAAGTGAGTTCACTCATCATTCCAGTCCTGTAACACTGAACCAAATTAACTTACCATTCCAGCCATGTCTATCTCATTAGATATAAATATTTCCCCAATGAATTGGAGGGAGATAGAGGTCCCACCCATCTCATAATTAAATCATTATTACTTTTGCCACAAAATAAACTTTAAACATTCATCATAACCCAAATAATAAAATGGGTTTCATAAACATCATCCTATCATCACATAATCCATATAAAACAAATGGACATTTCATCATAAGAAATGTTAAACCATGTAAATCATAGAGACATTATACTTGAAACATACACATATTAAATAATGTCATCTTAGATGTAAAATGGTTTTGATAAAACACTTGAAATGAGTTCTTGAGGAAAATATCATTTCTTATTCAAAATCATTTTATTTTCACAAAATGCCATGAAATTTTAAAAGAAAAGGATTTTTTTGAAAATATTTATTAAATATTATATAGTAAGATTCTTGAAAATAAGGAGTTATGAAACTATAAAAATCTGTTCATGCCAAACCTTCTTCTTGTACTTTTGCCAGAAAAGTCAAAAAGTACCTCGTATAGTAAACAAAAGAAAGATTCCTTCCATACGATGTGGTAAAAGAAAAAAAGAGTAAAAATGACTTTAAACATAAATGGAAGAAAAGTAAACATTTTATGAAAACATTTTGAGAACATATGTACATGGATAATAAACATAACCCCAGTAAATACTTACGAATAAACAATCTGAGATAAGAATGAGATTTGAATAATTATCCCTTACCTTACGTACGATATGCTTTGTATGTATCTGAACCTCATGTATAATGATTTAAATAATGTAATTCACTTATTAGAGAATCATATTCATTGTTATGATATCATATATGGTTCACTTATGACTTCATATTACCAGTTCTTTTCTAAATTCCATGTTAAAGCAGCATTTTGGGTAAAATAGTTTCATTTGTCGTACGTTTTTCGACTTGTTGTTCTTGATATTATTACTCATATACTGATTTACATAATTCCAGAATGTAAAACATGATTTATATATAATATATATTCATCATATACATATATATATATATATATTTGATAGATGGATAAATGGAATGAAATACACCATTCATGGAGACGGTAGGTCGTACATACGCCTGAACACTGTTTTCGTTTCCTTATGAAATTGAATGAAATTAAGTAGATGACATACATACATATATATATATACAAAAATAAATCAAGTATCATTATTATGTCATATATTTCATTATTATTCATTATGTATACTTTATAATCATTTATGAATGGTTAACATGGAGAATGAATCTCATCGTGTCGTGGAGACGATAGTCCGTACGTACGCACGAGTGATGATATTATTACCATGACTATGGAATTGTATTGAAGTGTATGTATAATATTTCAGAATCAATATCAATTTACAATAATCATATATAGTTATTTAATTGCACCATTATACCCATCCAAGTAAGGTGGTGGTCGAAAACAGATTACACCACGGCGTGGAGACGGTATTCCATACGTACGCACGCGTGGTGATTTCGTTTTCCATATGATGGATAGAAGGTGAAATAAGGTTGTTTAATATTTATAATAAAATATCCATATATAATTAATACTTATTTTATTACTTCATAATGATACAACTAAAGAAGAAGAAGTAGAAGAAGAAAGAAACTTGAGAGAATCGGAAGAAGAGATTACCTCTTCTTCGACACACCTCCTTTAAGCCTTCTCTTAAGGAAGTAGAGTTGGTCTTTTGAGAATAAAAAAACCTCCAGAATTTTTCTAGGGAAGTGGAGAAGAGAAATGGGCAGGGTTTGTCCGAGATTCAAGGCTCAAAAGGGTGTGAAGAGAAGAGGGAAGGGGTGCCCTTTTTATAAGGGAGGAGAGGGGTACCTTTGGAAAAACTCAAAATATAATTTTATTATAAAGTCATATTCGGTTTTTAATAGCTCCAAATGGATTTATTACGAAGATAAGGTGGGTATGGGTCGAAATAATCTCATCCAATATAATTTAGACAAGTTTAGATTTCTATTTTAACCTTATCATTTAGATTTAACTTTAAGTTAAATAATTTTACTTTTACCGTATCTTCTTATTTTCTTACACTATAAGGTTAATAAACTTACTATAACAAGAAAAAAGAACCCAAAGTTGTTTATTATTAATATATATAACCTTATAAAAGTCATTTTTCTGAAACATAGATTTTTAGGAATAAAATAACAATTAATAATATAATATTTGTTTTAAAAACTATTTTATGTCAATTTGGAAACTATTTGGTAATTGATTTTTTTGAAAATAATAACAGAATTATTAGTTCAAAAAAAGTTAATTAAATCAATACTAACATGTCATATTAACCCATAAAAGTAGTGTAATTCATAAAAAGTCTCAAATTACATTTATTTGGGTATTTATAACATCACTTATGTCAATATTTCATTAATAAGATAATTACTACATCATCATTGTGCCATAAATAAATTACATTATTTAATGTCTAAAAATTATAAATAAAATACCATTATGTAGGAAATATTTTTCTATTTGTAATTAATATTTATAGTTTAATTTATCTTATGTATAACCCTATATTAAGAATTATTTATTTATTAAACGTTGATTTTAACTATTTTAACCCTTCTTTAAATAAATTAATAATAAATGTCCTAATATAATCCAAGTGGGCCTAAATGTTCATATTTTATTCCTAAGGTTGTTTTTGGTCAAATTACACTTATCCAATAGAATTAGTACATGTGTTAGGGTAATAATAATATCTTTTTTACCCTTAATTACTCTATTTACTTTTAACCGTGGTAAAAAAGTAAAAAGTTACTATTCACCAAAAATTATTTTCATATCATTGAACCAAATAGTAGTCCTTGATATTAACCATGTCTCTTGGATTTTAGAAATTCCACTCACAGAAGTGGTAAAATTATGTTTTATGTGAATTTGAAAATTCTCCTAGGTGGTGGGTAAAAGACGGTGAAATGTTCAATAAAATTTTTATATATCTAAAATTATTATAAAATGACTCCAGTGAATTACATTGAACATATATAGCTATTATGTATCAATTTTGACCTAAAGTAAATTTAAATAAAATAAATAAATATTTAAATAAAAAGTCGTTTTTTAAATAGTAACCCAATGTTTTCACTATTCATCAAAAATTGAATGTTATCAGAAAAATACAAAAAATTCACCCTAGGATAATTTTGATATTCGGAATCCAAAAATGAAGTCCATTTTGAAATATAAAATTTATAAAATTTCAAAAAGTGAGCATTACTATTCGTAACGGTTAGTTCATAATAATCATATCTCGTTTTGTGAAACTTCGTATTGCGTACTACACACGCTATCGAGGCATGTCTTTATTGCGTGTAATGCATGACAAGTCAGGGATGCATGTAGTGAAAGCTCTGTTTGGTGTTGCGTATAACATAATCAAAACTTATTTCATTTATACATGAAAAAAAATCTATACATAATGTTGCGTAGAATAGTTTCTACAAAACAAACTTGAAATTGTGTGTAACACAAGCCAAGAATAGTGTTGCGTATACTGCAAGAAAATACGGTGTTGCATATATCACAAGCTAATTTTGGTGTAGCATACAACACAAGACATCAATGAAATTAAAAAGAATAACTTTCATAAAATCTCGGGTTGTTACAGGTGTATTATGATAACATAAAATAAAAGGGTCATATAAGAACATATGAATTAATGGAATGAATAAGATGATGTCATAGGATCATGGAATCATAGGAATGTGACAACAACATAAAGCCTAAAATTAGAATCATAAGTCAAAGATCACTATAAAAACATCACAATATAGTGGGCTAAGAAAAATTCTCATGCACTATACATGGTATATCATGAGATTAGAACATTATTTAATTCATTGGGGGATATATAATTCTAGGACCACTTGTAGAATTAATAAAATGTACATTTATATGTGTGAAAGACTAGGAAATCATACGTAGGATACAAGAATAAGAATAACCCATTATAAGTATATCGGTCACATAGTATTTTATTAGAGCATAAATGAATGCCATATCATAAAGTTTACCACAAAATAAGGGAAGAAATAATTTTTGGATGTTTATAAGTCAATAAATAACTATATCTCATGAAAATAAAGTTCAATTAAAGTGACCCAAAAATAAAAAGTGGATGAGTATGTTCAAAGATGAACTTCTTAAGTAGGGATTCATGATAAAGGGTAAAGAGTATTTAAAGAGTGTAAGAGAATAATAATTTCGTTAAAAAAATGAACAAAAATGGTTTTCCCTAAGAAAGAGTATTTTTAGAAACCAATGAAGGTTAAAAATATATGTAGATGGCCTTGAACATCACAAAATCTTGTGTTTTTTAGAATAGAATTCACTTTTTCATACCCAATAATCTTTTAAGTTTATAGTTTTATTTAATTACACTATAAATCTTATATAAAAATACCTTATTTTACAAAGTGAATAGTTCTACTTAGTATCTATTTTCACATAAAATAACTTTTTTTAAAATTAATCATATTTTTTTCATGAAAAAAATTTATGAATTTCAACTTGACATCTTATTTTACCTTACCCATCCTTAAACACAATGAATTTTTTAAAAATGTGTGATATGAACAAAAAGCATAGTAAGGGACATAAAAAGAAAGAAACTTGTTAATATAGTAAAAAACATGAAAACCCATGAAATGTTTTCTTTTATCTCAAAATTCATTGGCCAAAATCAAGAAATGATTTTCAAATAGCAATCACACATATATTATTTCTTAAATAAAACAATTATTAACCCTCTAAATAAATGATAAAACATATAGTAAAATTGGTTCATTATTTTCATATCACTCTTACATAAAGAGTAACCCTCATATTTACACATGGAGTAACCGTCACAGATATACTTGGAGTGACCATCAGAGTTAAGATTGAATAACTGGAGAGACTATAAAAGTTACACTTGAAATAACAATTATAGTGATACTTCGAATAATTGTCATAGTATATTCCCATAATCTCTTAGGATACACCTAATTAGTTAACTTCTCTCATTTTACCAATGCGTTAGAGTGCTATAATGGGGCTCACCCATGAGCAATAATGGGGCTCAACCCATCATATAAGTTGTATTCTGCTCACCCATTTATCATATATAATGATAAAGTATCATATCATGAATAAAACATTTTATTCTTTCCCTTTTCATCATAAAAAAATTTAAAATATATTTTAAAATCATATGTAAAAAACTTTTGTATATGAAAACAACATTTTCTTTTAAAAATTCATTTTAAATATAAAAATATATAGAAAAATATAAATACGTGTTTTATTTGAATAAAAAAATAAATACTGGAAAGGAATCCAAATATAAATTAATGTTTTCTGTGGTGGTAAAAGTTGTTGACGCCGTATACGTTAATGCATAACATTCCTTTTGTATTTTGTAAAGAGATTCAAAACATTTCATAAAAAATATTCCATTTAAAAACCTTCTAAATAAAGTCAAAGGATATATAATATTTCTCTTATAATTATTTTCTTTCTATATAAAAGCACCCATAAACATTATTTTGGAGAATAAGTACATAGAAGAAAAAGAGAGTTTTAAGGGAAGCATTGAAAGGGGATTTTTAAAAGAAAGTCCCTTTCCTTGAGTCCAACTTTTCATGTGCATTTTTTATTCCTAAATAATACAAAAAGGTTAATTATTTAGTTGGGTAATAAAATTTTCATATTTATTATTCCTTTTATCATATCCCTTACCATGAAATATTTAATTATTTAATCAATTAAATTCATGTCAGATGTTTTTATGATATTCAATTAGTAAGTCATAAATAGATTTTGTAAGTTGACTGGTAAAGGAGTTCATTTTTACATCATCTAATAAATAATAATCTTGAAATAATTATCATTTTTATACATAAATTATTCTTTTAAAACCAATCATTAAATATGGTTATGAAAATTGAGCTATGATACTATCATGTAGATGGAAGGCCGTACAAATGCATGAGTAATGTTTCCATTTTTCAACGATCATTATTGAAAGTATTTTAATATTATTTTATATTTTAATAATGATAATAATATAAAAAATATAAAATTATTTATTAAAATATAATTATATATATTAACCATGTGATTTGGTGAAGAAAAAAGAATCACATCGCTTTGTGGAGGTGGTAATACACACGTACACACAAACGACGTTATAATTTTTTCATAAATGGAATGGTAAGAAGGTAAATGATATATTATCCTTTTAATAATGAAAAATTTCCTGAATATCATATATAAATTTTAATTACATCATTATAATCTAGTCATGATAGATGGTGATGGAAGACTAATTACATCAGTTCGCAAGATGGTAGTCCTCCGTACACATAAACAATGGTTTCATTTCCCATTTGACAGAAGAGGAGACTTATATAGTTTACTAAATTAACATAATAACATATAATTATATGAAGGATAGTTCTTTTTTTATTTTATTATTATTTAATAATATTTTATGGAGGTGGAAGAAGAAAAAAAATATGGGGTTAAAACTATACCTCCTCTTTGGGAAATCTACTTTTCTTAATACATTAAGATCTCTAAGATTAGTATTATTACAATATTAAGGACTATACAATGTGTTTGGGGTTTTTAGGGATATATTTTTCTAGATATTGGTCCAACATTTGGGTTTTAATTGTGAATAAATGAGAAGAAGTGGTGCCCTTATATATAAGGGGAGTCTCACTCTTTAAATTTCTAAAAAAAATTGTTTTAAAATAAATTAATTTTGATGTAAAAAAGGATAAAAATTAATAAAATTTGAATAAAATATGATTATGATTTAAAATAACCCCATAAAATAATTTTTGGAGAAGTTAAATCACATTTTCCCCATTATCTTATGGTTTTAACCCCTGTTAACCCTTTTTACATTTAGCATGACAATAAAGTTTTTACTCATTGATGTTCGAGATTATTACAATAAATGTAAAAATAGAAAATATATGAAAAATAAACCATATCCAAATAAATTAGTATAATATAGGGTTTTTTGTTAATTTATACCATTTAATAAAGTTTTATTTTTATAAAATATCAATAATGTAAATTTCAGAACAACTCATATACGTTGAATTTTATAAGAAAAAAAGAAAAAACAAATAAAAGTCAAATAAAATTCATAGACACCACTATAATATGTCATTTGTATCTATAATATTCTTTTTTCACATTAATTATTTCATATTTTACAACTTTTAATATTTTTCATATCATTTATTTTATTTTTCCATTATTTGAATAATTACCGTGTCAAAACTGTGTAAGCATTGAAGTTAATTATTTATTCAATAAAATTTTAAAATAAATTATCATGATGAATATATATCATTTAAAATTAAAAATAATATTTATAACTGAACATATCCTCTGGAAATCCCTTTATAAGAAATATTATAGTTATTATAAAGTGTGTACTTTTTTTGAATTTTCGTAAAATAAAATATTATAAAGGTCCTAATCACATTAAAATGTAAAAAAGAGCATATGTTATAAATTTGTATGAATATTGATGAAATGTACCCATCAAATATAATTTAGTCACATGTTAGGGTAATTTTTAGTAATTATCATTTTATTTTAAACTTTAATTACATGATTTACCCTTAATTGTGGTAAAACAAATTACTAAGGTTGCTATTTATATTTCCCAAAAAGGGGACCTATTTACCTAATTTAGAATGACTAATTAAAAATATTGAATATATATTTCAAAATTCAAAACATATAAGTCACCTGAAATTAATTTAAAATTAAACTATATAAACATGATGAAAAATAATTTTTTAGAGAAATGAGTTTTTTAAGTATTAAATGTTTTCATACTAAAATAAAGAATAATGTTCATTTAAAAAAATTGACTTATTTTGAATAAAAAGGAAATAATTAAATTTTAAAACTAATCCAAAATAAAATTTGACTTTGAAAATAATGGAAAATAAAATTCAATTTTCAATAAAATGATTATTCTTCAATATTCATTGATAAATAATTTTTTTAGAAAAATCCCAAATATTAATGCTATGATAACGTTGAATTGATGAATTTAAAAAGTAATTTAATTTTATCAAAGAAAAATTCTAAATGTTTCAGATAGTAATTATAATATTTACTCACATAAATAAATAAAAATTACTTTTAAAGAAAAGATATTTTTTATGAAAAAAATAAATTTTATAAAAATTGAGTGATTATTTTTAAAGAACTAATTTATAATTTTTCATTTATTAGGAACTTTTAATATATCATACAATATAATTAATCCTATTAATACCTTCTAATTCAATGAAAAGGTTATAATAATTGTATTTAAATAACAGTATTTGATGGTTTTTTTACACTCGATGCCATATATTTTGTATGTTATCGAACATAGTCATTTTTTAAAATCTTGGGATATTAAATTACTCACATTAATACATTTAATCCTAAAAATTTTATCTTGATCTCACTAACAAGGTTTTTTAATTTAAGAAAACCCTCTGTTTAAATCCCACATCGTAAAATGGTTTAGTAAAACACCCTCTTGATAAAAAAATGAAAGTATAATGGTAATCCAGAATAACACACAACTAGGTTTCCAAGTAGGAAAATATTGATGAGAAGTGTAAACATAGATATGGAAGGGAAAAATAATTACCAAGTACTTAAAGATAGTGATTGATAACATGGTCCGTTGAAAGTTAAAAACCACAAAATCTTAAATTCTTGATGGGTAAAGAGACCATAGATTCATCATAAATGAAGGTAATATGATAAAATTATTATTTCAATATTTTACCCCTAGAGTGGAGGAATTACTTTACCAAATAGAGTAAAATCATAAGGTATTAAACATAAATGAGAAGTAGAGTTTCGTCCATTAATCAATTTCCACCACAAGATCATCTTTTTCTCCAAACAATGAGTATTCAAGATGATTTTTTCATGTCTAAAGAACTAGAATAAACTTATAATGTACCAAATAACCCAAAAATGGTAAAAATATATTCCTACCATATTTATAAATTATCCAAAACCAGAACGGGAAAGCAAATATAAGATAAATCCCAAAATGAATAAACCATCATATGAATACCTGAAATATTATTCTCCAGAATTCAACAGTAATACCCAAAGTTCAAACTATATCATTACATAAATTAATGTCCTTAAAAATTTTCAATATATTTATGACTTATATTGAAACCCAAAAATCAAAATGATTTTTCACATATTATTTCAAGATAAATTTAACAATTATCTCCAAATAACATAAATCACTTTTAGTGTATCATCAAAAAATTATATGCCCTAATAATATAATCTCCAAGATATTCTAATGATTTTAATAAACGAATTAAATCATTATGAAGCCACAAAAAACCATATATTCCTCAAAAATATAAATCATATTATAATATTAAAATAAAATATCATAATGTTCTGTTTACCTGAATCATATTGGTTTTCGAAAATAGTAAACTTATTTTGAAATAACATTAATATCTGATTCAAAAAATTCCTTTTTCAATCCCATGATTATCTCTACAATAAAAAATATATTCACAAAAAAATACCATTTATCTATCAAATAATTTATGTAAATAAAAATAATTTCATACTAACGAGCACATCATGCATGTTATTTTTCGGTGATGCAACCTTATTTCTCTTTGGTTTTGGGTTCAAGCCCCATGGCCATACCGGATGTAATGAATTTTCACCCAGCCCGTGGGTTTTTATTTTTCTAAAACTATATAAGTTTTATAACATTACAAAAAATATGATTAAAATGCTAAAAAATAACCTTAATTTTTAGTGATCATATAAACTCTAATGTTTATCAAGACCTTTAAACTTATATAGACAAAATGAAAAGAGATTCGTCCTTAAATAACTTTTCCACATGATAAACTTAAGGGTTACACATACCTAAAACATCTACCAAAACTCAATAACTGTATCCCAAAGTATTACCATCATATATAGCCTCAAAAGTGTTTTCTAAGCCTTTTTACTTATGAATGAACTTAAATACACCTCTACATCATAATTCTTGAATCCATATTAGAAGAGACTTTAATATTTCAATTTTATTCATAATCCATTGACCTTTATTTTTTATATTATTACTTAAAACAAACATCCTATATAAAAAATATGAATCACGTACTAAGATTCAACAATATAAAATCAAAACCCAAGATATAATCCATAAATTTCACATGTAAATTACAATCCCCTCATCTTCAACTGTAATGGAGTCTGACATTGCTAGAAATTTTTTCATACTGATCTCATTCTTGAGATTCCCCTATAGGAAATCTATTTTATTAATTCACATACTCCTCACATTTAAAACATTCAATTTATTCCTTGGGAATAAATTTATTCTCCTTCACAGCATTAGTCAAATGCTACATTTTTTCCTTGGTCGATTATTTCTTTATTCCATCCTTTACCATAAACAAAACATATTCCATTCCTTTTAAGACATTCAACTAGGTACCTATTCCCATATTATTAAGACACAGTTCAATTAATATTATTACCTTTATGATATTTATCACCTGAAAATCTATGAACCTTCATTTACCTATTATTTTATGTGTTAGGAAAATCACATAGGATAAAGGTTTTAATCATAACTCTTGATAGCTAGTGCAGAATAACTACAAGATTTTTCACTATATATCACACTCCATTCAGTTTCTTATTCAGAAAACCACCACATTTTCCTTCACATAAATTGTTAATTTGGTTCATATGGTATCTATCCAAATCTTAAAATAAAAAATGTTAGTGTAATCATATTAATGAAATAAAAAAAAAATATTTTATGATAAGGGAAAAAACTAAGATATTCTGAACCAAGTTATATTAAAACCTTTCAATTTACTAAAAAATTATTATAATTATCCATAACTTACTAACCATTATGGTTATATAATAATTTTGTCTTATTCTGAGATAACATCCTAATATTAAAAGTTATCTAAACAGTTATCTGATACTAACTGTAAGGAACCATCCTTAAACATCACATAATATATTATTGTTAGAACATAATTCAATTTATGTAATTCACAAAGATATTTTATGTTTATAGTTTTATAAAACTAGGTCATAACTGTTATATAAAACCCCAAAATTTTATATAGTGGACATTTCTACTCATTATACATTTTCCCATAAAATAAAACTTTTAAATAAAACAAGTTTTCTTTTCATGAAAAATCTTCAAGACTTTCAACTTTTATTCTTTTCTTCCCTTACCCATTTTTAAAACCTTCAAAAAAATGTTTTAAAATGTGTTTTGAGAATAAAAATCTTATTAAGGGTCATAAAAAATAAAGAAACTCATTATTATAGAGAAAATTATGAAAACCCATGAAACATATACATTTTTCTCAATATTCTTTGGGTGGATACAATAATTCATTTTATTAGAAAAATCACACAAACATTTTTTCTCAAAACAACCATTAAAATCTATAGTAATCATAGCTAAAATATATATGGAACTTTTTGTATCATTTTCATATCACTCTTGTATATATAGTAACCCTCAAAGTTACGTATGTAATAACCATCATGACTACACAAGTGTAACCATCACAAATACACTTGAATTCTTAGAGTAACCATCATAGTTAAGCTAGAAATAACTATAACGATTATACTTGTAATAAAAAAATTATTATATTCCCATAATCTCTTAGGATAAACCTAATAGATTAAATCTATCCCTTTATCTATTGATTTGGAGATCTATAATGGGGATCACCCTTTTTATAAGCTATATCAGGATCATCCATGATCTATAATTATGATCAACCCATCATACAATCTGTATTAGGATAAAACATTTCTCATATATGATTCTCAACTACCATATCACGAATAAACCATTATATGTTGTCACTTTCAAAATAAAAACATTGAAAAATTCTTTTAAAAACATATGAAAAATACATTAAAATATTAAAGTAACCATTTATTTTGAAAACCTAATTTAATACCAAAACAACCAAAAAAAGTGAACGTGGGTTTTTATTTGAATAAAACATGAAATATTGAAAAGTTATCCAAAAATAAAATAATGGTTTCAATGGCTGGAAAAGCTATTGACACCGTATACATTAAAATATAACAATCCTTTTGTCATTTGTAAATAAATTCAAAATATTATATAAAATAATACCATTTGAAAACCCTTTAAGGAAATTAAAAATTAAAAAAAATTACTTCATAATTATTTTATTTTCATATAGAAAAATCCACAAACTATATTTTTTAAAACATGTAAATTGAAGAAAAAGGGAGTTTTAAAGAGAAATTTAATATAGGATTTTTTTAAAGAAGGTCCCTTACCTTGAGTATGACTCATCACGTTCATTATTTATCATATAGAATAATAAACTTAGGTTAATTATTTAATTTCTCAAGAACCATTTCCATTTTTATTATTCCATTCATCTTTTCTCTTACCATGCTTTATTTAATTATTTAATCAATTAAATTCACATTGGACGTTTTGATTATATTCTTTTCTTAAGATGAAAATGGATTCGGTAAGTTAAAAATGGTAGAAGAGTTCATTATTACATTATATCTAGAATAATAATCATGAAATTATTATAATTTTTATAAATAAATTATACTTTTAAAACCAATCAAGAATATGGTTTTAAAAAATTAAGTACATTAAAATCATGGAGATGGTAGGTTGTATGTACGCATGAGTAACATTTCAATTTTTTAATGACCATTATGAAAAGAAATTAATTAGTATTTTTTCTTTCCAGAATGAAACTAATATCATAAATAACATATAAATTCTTCAAATATACTTATATATATCATCCATGTGTTGTGGTGATGGAAAATCAATCATATCGCTTCATGGAGGTGGTAGTCCACAAGTACACGTGAACGACTTCATCATTTTTTTAATAATGGAAAGGTAAGAAGGTAAATGATAAATTTTATTTTCAGAACGATTAGTATGTAATTAATATCATATATAAACATTTATACCATTATTCTAATCTATTCTTGAGTGATGGTTATGGACATTGAATTACATTTGTTTATGAGGTTGTTTTCTACCGTACACACAAACAATGGTTTCATTTCATATTTGATGGAATAGAATATGGATATAGGATATTAAGTTAACATAATAAACTTTAAATATATATATAATAAAATGTTTATTATCCAATAATGGTTTAAAAATATTTTATGGAGGTGGAATGAGATATAAAACTAAAATATAAGGTTAAAACTATACCTCTTATTTGGAAAATATCATTTTCTTAACACATCAAGACCTCTAAGATTGGTATTATGAATAAAATAATGCTTCTATAATTAATGGAGGGATTTTAGTAATGTATTTTTTCTGATATTTTATGAACCAAATGTGGTTTGAATAGAGAATAAATGAGAATAGGTGGTTCCATTTTATAAGAGAGGGGGAGGCAGTCTTGGAATTTACTAAAATATTAATTTAATATAAATTATGTTTTAGGTAAAACTTGAAAAAAAAATTTAATATTAAAGAATAGTATGATTATAAGTCGAAATAATCTTATTAAATAATTTTTATTAAAGTTTATAGCATATTTTTATCCTTATCTTTTGGTTTTAAACCCTATTAAGCCTTTTCACACTTACCCTGACAACACAAATTTTTACTCTTTGAGGGTAAAGATAGTAACTATAATTGGAAGAAAGGACCATAAATAGACCATGTTCGATATTTTCAACCATATCCTAATAATGTTACTAGATTTTATATTTCTATGAATTGTATATCATTCAATAAAATATTATTTTCATAAAATATAAATAAAGTCAGTTTTTGAACTACTCATTTACTTTGACTTTTATAACACTAAGACAATAATTTACATTATAATACAATGTATAAATTACCCTATAATATATCATGCTTATCTATAAAATTAGTGGGTTGTATTAATTATTTAATATTATACTACTTTTAATATTTCTAATATCATTTATTTTAGTTTTCCATTATTTGAATAATTATTATGTTAGTGTTGTGTAAGAATTTGAGGTAATTATTTATTCAAAAATAATTTAAAATAAAATTTCATGATGAATAAAAATCATTAATATTTTTAAATAATTTTTATAAATAAACATATCATCTGGTAATCCCTATGTTAAAAATATTACAGTTATTAAAAACAATTGTGTGATATATTTTACTTTTCTTTAAATAAAATATTATAAAGGTCATAATCACATACAAATGAAAAATGCCATATATTATAAATTTAGATGTATATGGATGAAATATACTCATTAAATTAAATAGGGAAAGTATTAGGGTCATTTTATATTACTTGTGATTTTATTTTTGACATTAATTACTTGATTTATCCTTAACCGTTGTAATAAAAATTACTAAGGTAACTCTTTATATTGATAAAAAATAAAAGGGATTTATTTAACAAAAATTGATTTCTTATGTGTACAATTTTTATATACTAAATTAAAGTATATTTTTCATTTAAAAAATAATAATTGTTTTATTTAAAATCAAAATAAACTAACAAAACTTCAAAACAACTCTAAAATATAATTTTACTATGAAAATAATAAAAAATAAAATAAATTTTCAATAAAATCAATATTTTTCACTATTCATTGAGTAATCAATTTTTAAGAAAATTCTAAAAAATTCATCCTCAGATAATTTTGATATTATAATTTAAAAACAAACTCCATTTAATCAAATACATTTTCTATATGTTCAAGAGATTAGTTATAAAATTTTTTCACAAAACTCTGGGGAAATCGTTTAAAAAATAATAAATTTTTGAATCATAAAATGACTTTTTGAAAAATTGTGTACTTATCTATAATGTATTAATAAATACATTTTAATTGATTAATAAATCTTTTTAAATTTAATAATTTGGTTAATATTATTCACACTTTTTAATTCAATGATAATGTTATAATCATCATATTTACATAATAATATTTTCCAGTTCATTTAAGAATTATGTCACATATTATATATATTATCAAACATAGTAAGTATTTTAAAATAATGGGATATTAAAAAAACCATTATATTGAGTGCTATTTGAAATGATATAACAAATTAATCGGTTCCTTTAAATTTATTTTCTTAAAATAAATAATTGACAAGGGAACTTAAATAATATGTATTATCACCTAACAATAAAGTTAAAGTAAACTCAGTATACATGTAATGGACATATATGAAGAATATAGAAGTAGTACATGAAAATATGATACTCGTAAATGGAGAAAGGTAAAGAAAATATGTAACCTAAATGTAATGAGGGTGGATCATAAGATCCCTTACCTTGGGTCCTTGAGTCATTAGGTATGATCATCTAAATTAATAAATAATAAAATTAAATTTATTAAATTATTTCTTTAGAAACCTTTCATATACATATCATTTATTATCATTATTTTATTTTACTTTATAATCATTTTATTATAATATTATTATTATGTTCACCATCTGGTAGATTCTCATTACACAATTTGATGGATGCATTATTTTATGATTAATTATTAAAGTTCTTTCACAATGATTTGATATATAAAAAAAAGTGAAATAGAATGATATTAATGTCATTGAAGAGGTTTATGTGGCCCCAAATATCCATATGTTTTATGATAAAGGGATATTTCATTTCAAATAAATATTATTGTTATATGATTAGTTAATTTAGTTGATTTTTTATGACCATGATGAAGTTATTTGTTATAATTTAACCTTTTGACTATTTATCCATTCTAGAAATAAAATACATTCTTATTTAAGTCATTTTTAACAATAATAAATGGATTTCAAAAATCCATGGAGGTGGTGGTGAAAAATGAAATATATTATTCTTGAAGGAGGTGAACCAACCATAATACGAACCACATTTTCATTTTGAATAAGAATGATAAGTGGTTAGATATTGGATATTCCATTAGATTAATAAAATTTTAGAATATTAATAATACAGATGTTATAAAACTATAATGTATATAATATATTTTATATGGTAGAATAAGAAAACAATTTAATATTTTTATGATGGGAACATTTTTCACTACCCGACCCACTGAGATCTGCCCCATGACTACCCTAAGCTCGCCTCCAATATGCTAGGGTCCAGTGACCAGTGATGAGTTAGAATATCCCAAAAATTGGAGGCATCAGCCTAAATTACCTATAAAATTTCACACATATCCATTCCCACACAATATAAAAATGTAAAACAATTGAAACAAATGCATGAATATGGAGATTAAATCCCTTATAAGGGTTAGTAATACAGGAAAATGTGATATACTAGTAAAAAACTCATACTTTCAAGCTCCATCCACACTCCACTTGCTCCCTATCCTCCTAGGACACCATAAAAAAGGGACATCGTCTGCATAAGCCACAACTTGTGTATGAAAAGATCATATTGAGGTGATTATAGAAATACACCTTAGGAAACTCATAAAACATAAAAATGATGCATCATGTGAATTCATATAAATAAATCATATAATGATAAATGTATAATAGAAACACCCAAATATACTTGGGGAAAACACCACACCCCCAGAAGGTCATAACTAACTACCATCCACAAGATTATTCTTGAATAAATACTCGTTCTGAGAGAATCCACACTATGAGACATGATATTATCAAAGAAAATTAACAAATAGGTCTAGATCATTGGTCCCCACCCAAGAAAGATCGTGGTCTAAGAAGACCTTGATATAGAGAAATGGGGTCATTCCAAGAACCACTGGGGGACACCATGAACCCAATATGAATTAAACCAATATGTATGGGATCATATTATAATGATACTACCAAGCCAAAAAATATGACCTTCTATATGGAGATCAAATCCCTTCTAAGGGAGGTCATGAGAATTCCACAAACCCCACATAGAGAGAACAAACAATAGGGCATCACAATCCAATATCATAGAGGGACACCAAAACTCTATCAGAGACTCATCCTCTAGAGGGGATCATAATCCTATTATTTGTATATAATTACACAATGTACCCTAAACAGAATGGACCAAGGGAACATTATCAACCTAGTCTGGTTGAAACTAAGGAAACAAAGAGCTATAAACACCCTTTAATAGGGCACACGATATTTCCAGCTATCCCCAAGTCATCTTGTGGGGAAATTTCTCACATGACTTGTAAATATCAAAATACACAACATATTGAAGAAGTAATAAATTTGTAGTGATCACCAAGAATCTACCCATGTATCGTTGGCCATGTCTGTGTACATTGGCCAACCCTTGTACCAACCCATGTACATGTGACCATGTTTGTGTACGTCCATGTCTAGGTACATGGCATGCCACTGACTATGTACTTTTGTCTGTGTAATTTCCAAATTACATTCCAAGACAACCGATAAGGGTCACATGATTTGTGATCAAGTCCCACAACATGTGATACTTAACTCTAGCTAGAACCCATGTTCCATAGCCATGGAGGCCACATGGCATGAAATATTGAAATACACGCCATGTTTCTTGGGAATTTCCAGATCTCCCAGAATATCTTCCGTGCAATCATGCACTTCACTATAGACATTTAACTTGCTAGAACTTGTATATTAGAGTTTTCTAGGCCTGAATTCACTAGTTCCAAGGATTCCAGGTCCTTGATCTTCTTATAAAACAACCATCATGTTATTCATCCTTGTGTGTCGAAACTGAGAAGAACGGAACCCGAAATTCCACCTGATTCCCCTATGATCATTCATCACCATCATCGATCCTTGAAGAACCATTGATCATGATCTAAAATTATGGAATCTATATAGTTTTATGAATAATGGTCACACAATGATAGAAAGTCTGGTATTTGTAGAACCACGAGCCAAAAGAAAATACCCGCAATAAATGTGCGAAGAACTGGGTAAGAAATCTAAAAGCCACAAAATTTGAGGAACAAACCATGACCATTTTCATTTGTAATTGATCCATTTTTTAGAATAAGACTAATGTAGAGATATAAAATATAATGAACAATAAAAAATTCCATCAAATTAAATCTATGGAAGATGAACGTATCAATTCTGTTCATATATTTGAACCATTTTCATCTGGGATAGAAAAAACGGATGGGAATTAAAAAAACCTACCTATAGTTTGTATTGATTATTGATGAAGAATGGTTCTATGTTGCCATCATTTATGAGATACACTAACTCCGTTGGCACAATGATCCAAGATCTGATCCTGATCTATTACCGTTTTCTATGAAAGACCTCAAATGGTTGTTTTAATCTCCAGGGTTTGAGATACCAAGCCTGATGAAATCCTATTAACATATAATTAAAGCATAAATTAGTTTTTCCACAAAAAAAAGAATAAATAAACTTTTTTTTATAACCGTGATGACTTTTCAAAAACGGACCAACCTAAAAAGTGTATATCCCACCTAGGGTAAAACCTGCATTACAAACTCAATGGTACCATCAGATTTATTATCCAGGACCCTGTTTATGAGTTATTAAACCTTTTCACAAGAAATATGTTTGATTTATATTTGATATATTTAATAAATTTTAAACATTTATTCTAAGAACACTGGGCCTCAGAATCTCACACCATCTTAGTGTCTATTCGTAAAAAATAATCCATATAATATCCAAAAATAATACATGGGAATTCCAAGTCATCACGTTCTCACCACCTTAGATATTTTCATCATGAAAGAGAGAGAGAAAAATATAAAAGATGAGGGTACTCGGATCACATCTAGGTATCTCACTCCTAATAACTCTCCTAAAGATTCTTGTACTTACACCAGACACACACAAGAGGAAACAATCACCCATAAGGGATCATGTCTTTTTGGTCCTCTATCTCTATAAGGTAGTCTATAAAGTTAGTTCCATCCTCAATGTTCAACTTTCCATAGTTGATAACATGTGATGGGTCATGCACATACCTCCTTAGTTGGGACATGTGGAAGACATTGTGTACCCAGTCTGGTTTTGCCCAAATTTACGCTACAGGTATGAGGTAGTTGTAGTACTGGTAGGGGTCGAATCCACATGAACTAAAGAAGAAACCTAGAGACACTATTATTTTAGAGATATTTGGATATGGATTGTCCAACTATTTGGATTGATTTGATTTTAAATTATTGATTTAATTTAAAGAGAAAATAAAAAAACATACAATTACTTAGTCTAAAACAATTAATGGAGATGAGTTGATCTTATGTTGTTACTAGGGTTAGATTGGATGTATTTATTTTCTTATAACGTTTCAGTTCAGTAATTGTAGAAGTATCCACAAAATGATATAATTCCTAAAAATCATTCAACAATTTAATCCTTAAAAAATTCCAAGGCTAATCACCAATGCACTTATAGGATCAATTTAATGATCACTCCATGGAATTGGATCATACTAGCACTCGAAATGTGCCATTGTTAATGTTGGCGAAGATGAAGAAGAAAGTAATCATCAAATGGAAATCTTAAATTAATGAAATGATTAAAGAATTTTAAATCATAAAATAACTTCCAATCTTCCCCATTCAACTCCCTAAGACCAACCCATAAGCATTTATCCCTCCATTGATTCTATGATCTCAAAGGAAGCAGAAAGTAGACTCATAGGGGCAGAATTGAAGAAGAAAAATAAAACAATGAAATGATCACTCCACCGTTGTGTGAATAAATTCACAGGTGTTGGTGTGAATAATATCACACCTTGGGGCAACAGTATCAATGTGAAAAGAAGAATAAAATAAAAATAGGAAATGAAGAAGTTTTATAAATAACTAATGTAATTCAAACAACTTACAAGAGAATGAAGAGCCATTACAACATCAAATTGACAGCCTACCATTACAATGAAACAAAGAACCAAAATATCCCTAAATCCTCCATTTCTACAACCTTAAATAGGCAAAAAGGAAGCCCTGGGTCAATCCACCACTGCACAAGTCTCTTTAATTATTTTTGGGAGGCCAACGTGGGTGAAAATTTAATGTAGAGAAGACTTTTCAACTCTTGCCTTGAAGTGGGAGCCAACTTGAATCCAACGAATAGAAGCACAAAAATAACCTTAGATAAGGCTGAATTGGAGTGGTCCATTAAATACTTAAATGAATACCCAGATGTCCCCTAATATTCTGTAAAATGTCATCCAAAAATACTTTGTGTTTTGTGAGATATGATTTAACTGGTGTGCTGTTTTTCTGGGATACGGAATCTGGCTCAGAATTGCATCTTCAACTTGGGAGACCTATAACTCCATTAAAAAATTAGAATTATCTTGATCCATTATTTAATGAAATTTTCCCCATGATTTCTTCTATATCTAGATAAATTTGGAGACTCTTTAGGCTTGAATGATGGCTTCTAAAATACTTTTATTTGTCTGCTGTTCACCTCACTTTGCCCAGAATGTGGTTGGTTCAATGCCCACTTTGTTGGTCTTCCAAATTGAATCTCTAAGTACTCCAAAAGAGTGAATTGTTCCCTATAGCAAGGGAGACATGAAAATAAAATATGAAAATAAAATCAAGACCATTTTGTGTTTTATGAGAAGTTCAAGAATGTACCATGTAATAGTGCATTTTAGGAAAGAATTGCAATCATGATGTGAAACGATGTTCAAAGTGTAAAATGCACTAAAATGCTATTTGTGAATAACAAATCACATGAAAAATATATAAATTATCAATGAATATTATCCTATTCTAGTGGAAAATCACACCCCCTTATTGAATTTTTCTAGTCCCGATCAAAATATATCTCACAAACATGAAATTCGAATGACCTTTTCCAAAAACATTTTAATACATATTTCTCACCCAAAGACCTCATACCAAAAAGTTATTAAACCCATCAAAATCATTTAAAACAAGCTAAGTGTAGAAGTATATCCCAATAACAAGCTCATTCCATTGTTGAAATTCATCACCATACTTCATCCAATTTCAATTAAGCATGACGAAGTATTGTGCATCACAATAGACATGGGGGTTCATTTTCATTCAAAGGGAGAAAATATGGAAGCACTAGGAGGAATGAAATTATAATATTAAGATGAGTATTCATTTATTTCTGTTTTTCTTTTTGTTTTTTTTTCTTTTTGTTTTTTGTTTTTTTGTTTTTTGTTTTTTTGGAAATTTTTCCATGGTAATTGAAATTGAATTCAATCGAGTCAACTCATGTAGAAAGACTTTTCAGATGACTCCTAGGATCAAAGACCATGGGGCACCAAGTGAAGCTCACATACTCGAGCATCATCTCAAGTTTGCTCAATAAAAAAAAACTCAAATTAGCACAAATAGAGATAAAATGCCCAACTTCGGGCCAGACAACTATGGAGTCACGATCCCCAAGTGCCAAAAGCCATGTATTAGGTCCTTTATTTTCTCTAGGGAGAAATTGATTTTTTTGAATACTCACGTTAAAATTAAAATGATCACCAAACCAATGCCATTTATTATGGGACCCCAAGAACTCCAACTAAAACCCCACAATCTAGAGGACATGCATTGTGTTTTTTATAAAATTAATGAAAATATAACGGTGAAAAATCATATAGGACAACCTAACTTTCCAAAATCTATGAACATGAACCTAAACTTTCATTAAAATTAGAATCAAGGCATGAAAAATTATTTGATATCCAATTTTAGAGATTGGAATGTGTGTTATAATGATCAAGGTTAATGAAAATTTTCCTTCCACAATTTTGTTTGCACACAAGATCAAAAATTTTATTTCATGTCCCCCCAACATAGAATAACACTGTCCCTAGTGTTTAAAGAAAAGAAAAGTTAGAAGGGGGGTAGAAGAGGAGTTCAAAGAGAAAAATGAAAATGATAAACATGGAACAAATTCACCTATTTTTTTAAGATAAAATTCATGATGCTCTAGATTACTCCTTTGATCTTTTGGGGGATATAGGCACCCCCTTGATTGACCATGTATCACCCAAAATATTACTTAAACCATACAAAGAAGAACAAACCGGACAAAAAAAACAACACAAAGATTTATTTAATTCCAATTATCATCGTTTTTATGGTTTTACCTGTTTTTTGTTTTTTTACATCAAACTAATGATACATTGTATTCCTTTAAATTTCTAGGTAAGGTATTACTCAGGGATCACACCACGTGACACAGATGAATATGGTGATCCCCTTTTATACCCATCCATACTCATAAAATAAGAACAGTTCAACAGTATAATTTTTTTAGACCTATAGAAACATAAATAAAATAAAATAAACTGATGATACATTGTCATATTTTAAATTTATGGGTAAGGTATTACTCTAGGATCACACTGCGTGACACAGATAAATACGATGATCTCCTTTCATACCCATTCATACTCATAAAATAAGAACAATTCAACAGTCTAAGGTAGAATAAAATTATATCAAAATGATCCAGTAATCCTATTTGAAATATAAAGTTGATTAAAATAAATAAATGATTGGAAACTTGAAAACCACAAGTTTCCTCCCATGCAGAACTTAATTTAACGTATTTAGCTCGAATTGAACCCCCCAACTTATCAAATTCCAACTTTAAAAATTTTAATGACCTCATCTTTCTCCACTTCAACATGATTAAGAATGTGTATCCCTTGTGGTTGGTAAGATGTTTTTTAATTTTATTCATGAACAATCTTATTTTCTAAAATGAATGGGAAAATCCAAGGAATATAAAAAATGGTTGATAGTTTTTCTTCTATAGTCTTTCATAATAAATCAAAGATCAACCCCCCACCTTTTGGGGTTCATGAGATAAATGAATGAAAACCCCAAGCTCTTGCTTAACACAAATGATGGGATACTCGAGTGGGGAAGGAAGAACAATGATTTTGAGTTTTTGTTGATTGAATTATCTTAAAGCAGATTGGAAATTTGAATCAAAATTAGTTTCTTCTAAATTTTTTTTCGAATGAATATGTTACTTATAAAAATATAATTCATCCCCAAAAGTGTCTATTTGAATTCTAGGAGTGGGTTTGAACTCAATGTTTTTTATTTCTTCCAATGGTTCAGTGATCGGTTAAAACAACCCGTACTTTACATACATTGTTATTACTTCAGAATTGAAGCATACTTATTACAACATATAACAAAACCATGAAAGGACCGTAAAGGTATAATATATTTAGAAACTAAGAAACATAAACAACTGGTTTATAAAGAATCTACATTATCTCCCGTTTATTTCATCATATCTAGAGTCCCTTTTGGCATATCCTACTTAATACTATTATTCATGAACTGGGGAAAAGAAAACATACAAAAGGGTGATATCAAATGCTCAGTAAGGGTAAAAAAATAAATATCAATCATATCATATTTATAAGAACATAGCATTTTGAATATATTAACCTGAAATAGAGATCATAATATCATAACATGGGATAAATAATGGTAGTGAAATGTAATCCCAATACTCATAACATAAAACATGAGACTTTGTGGAATACACCCATAATCATAGATAATCATTTCTTAGTAGTCAAGACTCATTTCCAAGACTATCCTAGTGGATAAATTCCATTTGTAAACTGAGTTCACTCCTCGTTTCAGTCCTGTATCACTGAACTAGATTAACCTGCCATTCTAGCCTTGTCTATCTCATGAGATATAAATCTTTAACCAATGCATTGGAGGGAGATATAGGTCCCACCCATCTCATAATGAAACCATTCTTATGTGTTCCACAAAATCATAACCCATGTAATAAAAATGGGATTCTTAAACATCATGCCATCATCACATAATCCATATAAGATAAAATGACATCATAAAAATAATTCCATCATAACATAATCAAATAAATGTAAAAAAAGGGATAGAAACAGGACCCTATATTATCTTAGATGAAAAATAATTTTGATAAAACACTTGAAATTCATTCTTGAGGAAAATATCCTTTCTACTTCAATTTTTTTTCCTTTATTAACATGTCATACAATTTTAAACTAAAAGAAGTTGATAAAAAATAAACTTGAAATCTTGTAAAGGAAGCTTCATGGAAATAATGTTCTATGAAATCATAAAAATACATTTATTCTGTATATGTTAAAAAAACATTCTTCTCGTACTTTGGCTGGAAAAGTCAAAAAGTACCTCGTACTAAAAACGACAAAGGATTCCTTTCATATAATTTACTAAAAAACTCACCAATGGGTAAAATTAGATTTAAAAAACTGTGCGAGGATATAAATAATATTACTTATTGAGAAAACATGGAAGTGTATGATAAATATTCCCCAGTAAATTCTGAAGTATAAACAATCTCGGAAAAAAATGAGATTACGAAATTTTCCCTTACCTTAGGTCAGATATGCTTTATATGTATCCTAAAATCCTATATAATTATTTAAATAATGTCATTGACGTATTACCAATTCATATTCATTGTTATGATATCATATATGGTCATATTCTTATCTTTTTATTAGTAATATTTCATTACTACTTTTTATTCTGGTGTTCATTACTTTATGTTATTATGAGTGTTTTGTCGAATAATTTCTCATTATTCTTTTTAGGTTATAGATAAATAATTTACAGAATGATATTAGTATAATATATATCATATTTATTCATTCAATTCATTTATATAATCATTATTCAATAAATATCATATAGAATGATTCGCATTACATCGTGGAGGTGGTAGGCCGTACGTACGCACGAGCGATGATATCATTCCCATAATTATTGAATGGTATTGGAGTGGATGATGGAATGTCTAAGAATTTGTATCATGTTATAATAACCATATATAGTTATTCTTTACACCATTATACCCATCCATGTAAGGTGGCGTTGGAAAAATTGATTACACCACAGCGTGAAGACGGTATTCTGTACGTACGCATGCACAGTGATTTCATTTTATGTAGGATGGATAGAAAGTTAAATAGGATTTTTTCATATTTATAATAACATATAATTATATGAGTGATACCTAATTTATTAATTTATGATGAAACATATAAATAAGAAGAAGTACAAGAAGAAATAAATTGGAAAGGATCAGTAAAGGATATTACATCTTCTTTGACGCGCCTCTTCTTAAACTCCTCTTAGGGCACTAAAGTTGGACTTCGAAGAAGACCAGAACCTCTAATATGTCTCTAGGAATGTTTATAAGGGGACTGGGAAGCGTTTGGATGAGCTTGAAGGCTCAAAATTTTGTAAATAGGAGAGGGAGGAGGTGCCCTTTTATAAGGGAGGAGAGGGGCACCTTTGAAAAAACTTAAAATATTATTTTATAATAAAGTCATATTTAGTTTATAATAGCTTAAAATTGATTTATTTCGTTGCTAAAGTAGGTATGGGTCAAAATAATCTCAACCAATAGGGTTTAGACATATTTATGTTACTATTTTAACCTTATCATTTTGATTTAACTCTAAGTTAAATAATTTAACTTTTTCCATGTCTTCTTGTTTTCTTACACTATATGGTTAATAAACTTACCATAACAAACCAAACAAACCCAAAATGGTTCATTATTAATATATATAAAATTATCTAAGTCATTTGTCCGAAAATTATATTTTTAGGAATAAAATAACAATTAATAATATAAAATTTGTTTTAAAAACTATTTTATGTCAATTTTGACACTATTTTCTAATTGATTTTTGTGAAAATCATAATAGCATGATTAGTTCAAAAAAGTTTAATTAATTAAATACTAACATTTCATATTAACCTATAAAATTATTTAATCCATAAATATTCCCAAATTACATTTATTTGGGTATTTATAATATCAATTATGTAAATATTTCATTAATTAGGTAATTATTGCATCGTCATTGTGTCATAAATAAATTAACTTATTTAATGTATAAAAATTATAAAGAGAATACCATTATGTAGGAAATTGTTTTTTCTTTATAATTAATATTTATACTCAAATTTATCTTATGTATAACTCTATATTAGAAATGTTTTAGTTATTAAACTTTGATTTTAACTCTTTTAACTCTTCTTTAAATAGAATAATAATAAATGTCCTAATCTAATCCATGTGGACTTAAAGGGTAATATTTTATACCTAAGGTGGTTTTTGGTCAAATTACACTTATCCAATATAATTAGGACATGTGTTAGGGTAATAATAATATCATTTTTACCCTTAATTACCCTATTTACTTTTAACTGTGTTAAATAAAAGTAATAGCTTACTATTCACCAAAAATTATTTTTATCTTATTGAACCAAATTTTACTCCTTGATATTAACCGTGTCTCTTGAATTTTCAAAATTCAACTCACAGACATGGTAAAATTAAGTTTTATTTACAATTACAAATGCTCCTAGGAGGTGGGTAAAAGGCGGACAAAAAGTTCAATAAAATTTTTATATATCTGTATAATTATAAAATGACTCCAATGGATTAAATTGAACTTATATAAGTATTATGTATCTATTTTTTCCTGAAATAAATTAAAGTAAATAATAATTTAAATAAAAATTCGGTTTTAAACTATAACTCAGTGTTTTTCACTATTCATCAAAAATTGAATGTTTTCAGAAAAATACCAAAAATTCACCTTAGGCTAATTTCGATATTCCGAATCCAAAAATGAAGTCCATTTTGAATGATTAAATTTATAAAATTTCAAAAATTGGGTATTACTATTCATAACGGCTAGTTTTAATAATATTTTAATAACATATCATTGTTTAGTGGTACTCGGTATTGCATACAACGCAAGCTATTGAGGAAGGTTGCTCTTACGTGCAATGAAATACAAGACAGTGTTGTGTGTAGTAAAATATTACTTTGGTGTTGCATATAATATAATACATAAAAACAAAATATTTCTCATAAAATCTTGGGTGTTACATTCTACCCCCCTTAAAATGAATTTCACCCTCGAAATTCGTCACTTTGTAACAAACAGATGAGGATACCTCTCCCTCATCATATCCTCGAGATCCCATGTAGCTTCTTCTAATTGGTGGTTCCTCCATAAAACTTTCACCAAGTGAGTGGTCTTGTTCTGTAGGACTTTTTCGCTACTATCCAGAATCTCTATCTTATGTTCTTCATAAAAAAGTTCTTGCTCTAGCGGTACAACTTCTGAGCTTAGTACATGTAATAGATCAGGTATGTACTTTCTCAAGAGATGTTAGTGGAACACATCATGAATTTGAGAGATATTCAGTGGAAGCGGCAATCGGTAAGCTACCTTCCCAACACGATCCAATATTTCAAAAGGACCAATATACCTAGGGCTCAACTTTCCATTCTTTCCAAATCTCATTACTCTCTTCCAAAGAGATATTCGTACGAACACTTTATCACCAAATTCAAACTCTAGGTATTTTCTTCGGTTGTCGGTATAACTATTTTGTCAACTCTAAGCTGCTCTTATGTGTTGTTGAATAGATCTGACCTTTTCTGCCTTCTCATCAACAAGATCAGGACCTAATAGCTTTCTTTCTCCAACATCATCCCAGCAAGTTGGATTCCTGCATTTCTTTCTAAAGAGAGCTTCATAAGGAGCAATCTAAATACTAGAGTGAAAGATATTATTACAAGAAAATTCTACTAAAGGTAGATGATGATCCCAACCACCTTTGAAATCCATAGAACAATCTCTCAATATGTCTTCTAGAGTTTGAATTGTCCTCTTAGACTGATCGTCTGTCTGAGGATGATAAGCAGTGCTGAAACTCAACTCCGTATCTAGAGTATGCTGAAGACTTCGCCAAAACTTCAGGGAAAACCTTAGATCCTAATCAGATATAATGGAAAGTGGTACTCCATGCAATCTTACCACTTCATTTACATATATCCTGTCAAGCTGATCAATAGAAAAATCTTCTATAATAGCAATGAAGTGTTCCGAATTTGTAAGACGATCAACTATAACCCAGATAACATTATTTCCTTTGGATGTTTTAGGAAGTCTATTGACAAAGTCCATAGTGATGTTTTCCCATTTCCATTCTGGTATGGGTAATTGTTGTAACATCTCCTTATACTTTTGTCTCTCAACTTTAACTTGTTTACAAACAAAGTATCGAGAGACATATTCAGCAACATCTCTTTTCATGCCATCCCACCAGAAGTACTCTTTTTAGATCCCTATACATCTTCGTGCTTCTAGGGTGAATTGAGAATGAAGAACTATAAGCTTCATCGAACATTTCCTTCTTTAATTCTTGGATGGGAGGAACACAAACTCGATTCCCGAACCTTATTATTTCATCACAATCAATGTCTAATTTAAGAACATTTCTCACCTTCTTTTGTAACTCTACATCTTCTTTATGTGCCTCTTTAATCTTCACATGTACATATGGTTGAAAATTCATTTGAGAAAGATAATATTTTTCCCCGTCCACTATAATTCCAAGATCCAGCCTTTGTAAATCCATAAATATTGGATATTTTGTGATCCTCATCATAGATAAGCTAGCATGGTCTTGTCAACTTAATGCATCTGCCACCTTGTTCTCATTCCTAGGGTGGTAATTAATTTAGTAGTCGTAATCCTTAATCAGATCTAACTATCTCCTTTGGCGCATATTCAAATCCTTTTGTGTGAAAATATACTTTAAAATTTTATGATCAGTATAAATATCACACCTTTCACAATAAAGGTAATGCCTCTAAATCTATAATTCAAAGATTACTATAGCTGACTCCAAATCATGAGTTGGGTAATTTTGCTCATGGATTTTCAACTATCGTGAGGCTTAAGCTATCACCATATCATTTTTCATGAGAACACACCCCAGCCCCTTGTTGAATGAATCACTGCAGATTACAAAACATTCTCCAATACAAGGCAGTGAGAGCACAGGTGCATTGGACAACCTTCTTTTTAACTCCTTGAAATTATCTTCACACTCCTCTGTCCAAATGAACTTAACTCTTTTTCGAGTCAACCTAGTGAGTGGATTAGATAATCGTGAAAAATATTTCACAAAATGTCAATAATATCCATCCAAACCAAGAAAACTTTGGATCTCAGTTACTATTGTTGGTCGTGACCATCTTTCGAAAACCTCTGTTTTTGATGGATCCACAGATATCCCCTCTTTTGAGATTATGTGACCCAATAATACTACTTTTTGAATCCAAAATTCACACTTGGTAAATTTGGCATAAAGCCTCTCCTTTCTCAGGGTCTTCAATACAATTCTCAAGTGATCTTCATTTTCTTCCTTTCTCTTTGAATAGACAAGAATATCATCTATAAAGACTACCACAAACTGATCAGGATAGTCTCTAAAGACTCTATTCATTAGATCCGTGAAGATAGTAGGGGCATTAGTAAGACCAAATGACATCACTATAAATTCATAGTGTCCATACCTTATACGGAAAGCCGTCTTAGGTATATCCTCCCTTTTGACCCTTAATTGATGATACCCTGAACAAAGATCAATCTTGGAAAAGTATTGAGCTCCGCATAGTTGGTCAAATAATTCATCAATGCGTGGGAGAGGATATTTGTTCTTGATAGTGATCTTGTTAAGTTCTCGATAATCAATGCAGAGTCTCATTGATCCATATTTCTTCTTAACAAATAGAATAGGTGCTCCCCAAGGTGATGCACCAGGGCGTATGAATCCCTTATCAAGATCTCTTGGAGTTCCTTCTTCAATTCCTGCAACTCAATTGGTCAATTCTATAAGGTGTCTTTGAAATAGGTAAATCACCGGGTATGAGTTCTATTAAAAACTCAACTTCACGATTTGGTGGTAGACCGGCAAATTCCTCTGGAAATATATCATGAAACTCCTTTACAATGGGAACATTATTAGTCATGAGTTTCTCTCTAACCATTTGAGATAAATAACCTTCATTTATCGGGATCAAGACCCATAAGATTGATGAAATTTCCACTGGAAGTTTATATCCATCCTCGCATCGATAGATGATCGTTGATTGATCAGGAATATGAAATGTGACTTCCCTTCTTTGTCAATCGATATGAGATCAATATAAAGAAAGAAAATCCATGCCAAGGATCACATCAAATTCCACTATATGAAGGATCGGAAGATTTACAGGAAGCACTTTCCCACAAACTTCAATCAGAGAAGAATTGTAAACTTTTGACACGACTGTTTTTCCATTAGAGGTGGTCACAGCTAACTCAACATCTAATTGTTGAGGTAATACAACGATACCCTTAGAAAATTCTTCAGAAATAAAAGAGTGGGTGGATCCAGAATCAAATAAAACATTTGATACTTTAGAGTGGCTGGTAAGTGTACCTTTCACCACTTCGTTATCG
This sequence comes from Viscum album, assembly GCA_963277665.1. Classification (NCBI taxonomy): domain Eukaryota; kingdom Viridiplantae; phylum Streptophyta; class Magnoliopsida; order Santalales; family Viscaceae; genus Viscum; species Viscum album. Next base: position 1,738,776,300 of record OY728156.1, read on the forward strand.
TACTCCACATCACTGATAGAAATTGCATGTGACTTTATTTTGTCTTTGGCCTTAAGATATTGTTGACGTCGATCATCATCAACAACCCTTGGATTAAAGAATTGATTGGGATAATTCCCCATTTCATTGCACTTGTAACATTGAAGTGTAGGAGGTGCATTCTGTGTAGCCTTTTTTTGTTCTCATCACTAGACATCTTTTTCCCATCATTGCGGTATTCAAATTCCCGATGACCTTCTTTTCCACATTTGAAACATTTACTTGTCCCTTTAAGAAAATTACCTCCAAGTTTCTTTCCACACATTGAGCATAAGGTAAAACTCATCTTCTTTTCAGTGTGGTCTTTATATTTCCCTTTGAATTCCATTTTCCTCTTTCTATCAAACCCATATGACTGATGGGTTACTCCAATCTCAATCTCAACCTTGAGAGCACATTGAACAATTTCCTCATATCTATTGAAGTCTCTTATGGCTAATGCCCATAGAAGACTTGGTTTTAAGCCACTTAAAAATCGATCGATCTTACTCTCAGGTTGGAAAATAATTCCAGAAGCGTACCTTGCAAGTCTTGTAAAATTTACTTCATAGGTACCCACAGATTCATCATCCTTTTGATTTAGTTCAAGAAACTCCTTATCCATATTTGTTCATAGAATACGAGAGAAGTACTTATTGAAAAACAAGTTCTTGAACTTGTCCCATTCATTGGACTCAATTTCATCCCTTTTCCTTGTATTCTTAATAAGATTCCACCATTGATCAGCTTCACATTAAAAACGATATACTGCTAAGAAGACTTTATCATGTTCAAGACAATGTAGAAATGAAAATATCTTTTCAGTGGTACTGATCCACTATTCAGCCACTAATGGATCAGTAGACCCACTGAATGAGGGTGGACGTTGCCTCATGAAGGATTCAACAGAATGTTGCTCCTTCCATTGCTCGTTTGGAAGTCCTTCATGATTCATAGTTTGAGAACGTTGTGTGAGAATGGATATAAGATTTTGAATTCCATCTTCCATAATATTTGGTTGCTCAGGGGTACAATCATTTCATTTCCGATCGTATTCCGGATTAACACGGTTCCATCGGGTTCCAACCATTGACTAAAACCAAGAATAATTGTGTGAGAAACTCTAATTATAAAAGGAAAACAACATAATCAGTAACAAAATTTCACACTTTAGGTCTTATCATATGTTGTACAGGGCCATTTCTAAAACACTAATATTGTGTTCTATGATTAGACATATCTTTAGGGTTCTCACTAAGGCTTTCACATCCTAGTTTCCAAAGTTTGAGTATACCTTTCCTCTGATACCAACTATAAGGACGCACACTTTACATACATTGTTATTACATCAAAATTAAAGCGTACTTATTACAACATATAACAAAACCATGAAAGGACTGTATAAGTATAGTGTCTTTAGAAACTGGGAAACATAAACAACTCGTTTATAAATCATCTATATTGTCTCCCGTTTATTTAATCATATCTAGGGTCCCTTTTGGCATATCCTACTTAATACCCTTCTTCCCGACCTAGGGAAAATAAAACATACAAAAGGGTGAGCTCAAATGCTTAGTAAGGGTCAAAAAATGAAATATCAATCATATCATATTCATAAGAACACAACATTTTGAAAATATTAACCTGTAAAAGAGATCATAATATCATAACATGAGATAAATCATGGAAGTAAAATGTAATCCCGGTACTCATAAAATAAAACATGAGTCTTTGTGGCATACACACATAATCATATAGAATCATTTCTTAGTAGTCAAGACTCATTTCCAAGACTATCCTAGTAGACAAAGTCCATTTATAAACCCAGTTCACTCCTCATTTCAGTCCTGTATTACTGAACCGAATTAACTTGCCGTTCCATCCATGTCTATCTCATGAGATATAAATCTTTACCCAATTCATTGGAGGGAGATATAGGTCCACCCATCTAATAATCGAACCATTCTTATGTGTGCTACAAAATCATAACCCATGTAATAAAAATGGGATTCTTAAACATCATGCCATCGTCACATAATCCATATAAGATAAAAGGACATCATAAAAATAATTCCATCATAACATAATCAAATAAATGTAAAAATAGGGATAGAAACAGAACCCTATATTATCTTATATGGAAAATAATTATAATAAAACTCTTGAACTTCATTCTTGAGGGAAATATCCTCTCTACTTAAAAAACATTTTTCCTTTCTCGACATGTCATACAATTTTAAACTAAAACAAGTTGCCTAAAACTAAACTTGAAAACTTGTAAAATAAAATTCATATAAATAATGTTCTATGAAATCATAAAAATCCATTTATACCGTATAACCTAAAAAAACATTCTTCTCATACTTTTTTCGGAAAAGTCAAAAAGTACGTCGTACTAAAAACTAGAAAATATTCCTTTCATATATTCTACTAAAAAACTCACCAATGGGTAAAATTGGATTTAAAAAATTGGTGGAGGATAGAAATAATATTACATATTGAGGAAACATGGAATTGCATGATAAATATTCCCCATTAAATTCTAAAGTATAAACTATCTCGGATAAAAAATGAGATTGCGATATTTTCTATTACCTTAGGTAGGATATGCTTTATACGCATCCTAAACTCCTATATAATGACTTAAATAATGTAATTGACTTATTACGAATAATATTCATTGTTATGATATCATATATGGTCATATTCGTATCTTCTTATTAGTAATATTTCATTACAACTTTTTATTCGGGTGTTCATTGCTTTATGTTCTTATGTGTGTTTTGTCAAATAATTTCTTATTATTCTTCTTAGGTTATAGATACATCATTTACAGAAATATATTAGTATAATATATATCATATTTATTCATTAAATTCATTTATATAATCATTATTCAATAAATATCATGTAGAACAAGTTGGATCACATCGTGGAGACGGTAGACCGTACGTACGCACAAGCGATGATATCATTCCCATAATTATTGAATGGTATCGGAGTAGATGATGGAATGTATCAGAATTAGTATCATGTTATAATAACCATATATATTTATTCTTTACACAATTATACCCATCCATGTAAGGTGGTGTTGGAAAAAAAGATTACACCACAGCGTGGTGACGGTATTCTGTATTTACGCACGCGCGGTGATTTCATTTTCTGTAGGATGGATAGAAGGTGAAATAGGGTTGTTTCATATTTATAATAACATATCAGTATATTAGTGATACTGAATTTAATAATTCATGATGAAACATATAAATAAGAAGAAGTAGAAGAAGAAATAAATTGGAAAGGATCAGTAAAGGAAATTACCTCTTCTTTGACGCGCCTCTTCTAAAACTCCTCTTAGGGTAATAAAGTTGGATTTAAAAGAAGACCATAACCTCTAATATGTTTCTAGGGATGTTTATAAGGGAACTGGGAAGGGGTTTTCCGATCTTGAAGGATCAAAATTGTGTAAAGAGGAGAGGGAGGAGGTTCCCTTTTATAAGGGAGGAGAGGGGCACCTTAGAAAAAACTAAAAATATTATTTTATAATAAAGACATATTCGGTTTATAATAGATACAAATTGATTTATTTTGAATCTAAAGTTGGTATGGGTCTAAATCCTCTCAAACAATAGGTTTTAGAAATGTTTAGGTTACTATTTTAACCTTATCATTTAGATTTAACTCTAAGTTAAATAATTTAACTTTTACCGTGTCTTCTTGTTTTCTAAAACTATATGGTTAATAAAAGTACTATAACAAGCCAAAGGAACCCCAAGTGGTTAATTATTAATATATATAACATTATCTAAGTCATTTGTCCGAACCTTAGATTTTTAAGAATAAAATAACAATTAATAATATAATATTTTTTTTAAAAACAATTTTATATCAATTTTGACACTATTTGGTAATTGATTTTTGTGAAAATCAAAACAGCATGATTAGTTCAAATAAAATTATTTAAATAAATACTAACATGTCATATTAACCTATAAATTAGTTTAATTCATAAAAAGTCTCAAATTACATTTATTTGGGTATTTATAATATCAATTATGTTAATATTTTATTAATAAGGTAATTAATGCATCAACATTTTGTCATAAATAAATTAACTTATTTAATGTATAAAAATTATAAATAAAATACCATTATGTAAGAAATATTTTTAGGTTTCTAATGAAAATTTATAGTCTAATTTTTCTTATGTATAACCCTATATAAAAAATGTTTTAGTTATTAAACATTGATTTTAACTCTTTTAACTCTTATTTAAATAAAATATTAATAAATGTCCTAATCTAATAAAAGTGGACCTAATGGGTAAAATTTTATCCCTAAGGTTGTTTTTGGCCGAATTAAACTTATCCAATAGAATTAGGACATGTGTTAGGGTAATAATAATATCATTTTTACCCTTAATTACCCTATTTACTTTTAACCGTGGTAAATAAAAGTAAAAAGTTACTATTCACCAAAAATTATTTTTATCTTATTGTACCACATTTTACTCCTTGATATTAACTGTGTCTCTCGGATTTTTAAAATTCAACTCATAGAAGTAGTAAAATTATGTTTTATGTACAATTACAAATGCTTCTAGTAGGTGGGTAAGAGACGGTCAAAAAGTTCAACAAAATTTATATATATATATTATTATAAAATGACTCCAATAAATTACATTGAAACTATATAAGTGTTATGTATCTATTTTTACCTAAAATAAATTAAAATAAATAATTATTTAAAAAAAAATTTGGTTTTAAACTATAACTCATTGTTTTCAATATTCATAAAAAATTGAAAGTTTTCAGAAAAATACCAAAAATTCACCCTAGGCTAATTTCGATATTCCAAATCCAAAAATGGAGTCCATTTTGAAAGATAAAATTTATAAAATTTCAAAAAGTGGGTATTAATATTCATAATAGCTAGTTTTAATAATATTTTAATAACATATCATTGTTTAGTGAAACTCGGTATTGCGTACAACGCAAGCTATCTAGGAAGGTTGATCTTGTGTGAAATTCAATCCAAGATAGTGTTGTGTGTAGTGAAAGATTCATTTGGTGTTGCGTATAATATAATTCATAAAAACAAAATATTTCTAATAAAATCTCGGGTGTTACATCGGTGGTCCTAAAAATTCAGTAATGGAGCCATGTTCATGAAACTCAATCCATGATGTCATGTTATTTTCTTTTGAAGTCAAAAAATCAATTCCCTCTTGATTTAAACACTCTTCTGCTTGAATTTCAACATTACCTGACCAATTCAATTCATTATCTAACTCTGAATTCCCAAATTCTAAAGTGAGTTCTTCAGATGTTTTAAAGTTTTGTAGTTCTAACCTCAAAGATGAAACCTAAGAATTCCTTATCTCTATTTTATTACACAATTGTTCAAGAAAATATTGAGGAACAAATAGGATGGGATGTTGAACATTATGGACTTCACTAATATTGGACTCTTCAATCATCCTTGAGAGGGCAAGAAATTGATCATTTAAACATTCATTATCCCATTGATTGTACATTTCATCGGGTTTAGGGTAATCATTCAAGGGTTGATCAAAGTAATTACCTAAGTTTTTTGATTCCAAAAATTGATTTTCAATTTGATTACAGCTTGGTTCTATGTTGGGGTATTGCTGAAGATAATCCATTGGATTAGAGAGAGATTTGGATTTCAGATTTTAGGACACAGAAAAAAATAATGGGGAAGAGAGAAGATAAATGGAGGTGAAAAAAGAGAATTTGGGGTGGGAAAAGAAATTGAGTATCTAAGGTGACTTACTATGGTCCCCGTAAATGGAGCCAAAATTTTGTTTCACCCAAATTTACCATATAGGTATGCGGTCGTTGTAGTACAGGTAGTGGTCGAATCCACAGGGAACGAAGAAGAAACCTAGAGACACTATGATTTTGGAGATATTTGGCTATGGAGTGGCCAACTATTTGGATTGATCTGATTTGAAACTAGTGATTTTATATAAAGAAAAAATAAGAAAACATTAAATTAGTTAGTCTAAAACAATTAATGGAGATGAGTTGATCCTAAGTTGTTACTAGGGTTAGATTGGATGTATTTATTTTCTTATAAAGTTTCAGTTCACTAATTCAAGAAGTATTGAAAAAATGATATAATTCATCAACATCATTCACCAATTTAATCCTTACACAATTCCAAGGATAATCACCAATGAACTTAGAGGATCAATTTAATGATCACTTTAAGGAATTGGATTGTACTACCACTCAAAATGTGTCATTGTTAGAGTTGGCGAAGATGAAGAAGAAAATAATCATCAAATGGAAATCCTAAATTCATGAAATGATTAAAGAATTTTAGATAATAAAATAACATCCAATCTACCCCATGAAAATCCCTAGGACCAACCCATCATGTTTCAGCCCTCCATTGATTCTATTATCTCAAAGGAAGCAGAAAGTAGACTCATAGGGGCAGAATTGAAGAAGAAAAATAAAACAATGAAACGATCACTCCACCATTGTGTGAATAAATTCACAAGTGTTGGTGTCAATAAGATCAAACCTTGGGGAAACACTATCAATATGAAAAGAAGAATAAATGAAAAATAGTAAATGAATAAATTTTATAAATAACTAATGTAATTCAAACAACTTACATGAGAATGAAGAATGATTACAACATCAAATTGACAGCCTAACATTACAATGAAACAAAAAACCAAAAGATCCCATAATCCTCCATTGCTATTGCCTTAAATATGAAAAATGATATCCTTGGGTTGAGACACCACTCCCCAATTCTCTTTAATTAATTTTTGGAGGCTAAAGTGGGTGGACATTTAATGTAGAGGAGACTTTTCAACTCTTTCCTTGAAGTGGGAGCCAGCTTGCACCCACCAAATAGAAGCACTAAAATCACCTTCTAGAAGGCCAAATTGGAGTGGGAAATAGCAGACTTAAATGAAGCCCTATATGTCCCTTAATATCCTGTAAAATTTCAGCCCAAAATACTTTGTGGTTGCGAGATATGATTTAAATGGTGGGTTGTTTTTCTGGGCCGCGGAATCTGGACCAGAATTGCATCTTCAACTTTGGACACCTAGAAATCCATTAAAAAATTCTAATTATCTTTTTTCACTATTTAATGAAATATGCCCCATGATGTCTTCTATCTCCAGATAAATTTTGAGACACTTTGGGCTTGAATCATGGCCGCTACAGTACTTTGATTGGGATTTTTTCCATCTCACTTCGCCCAAAATGTGGTTGGATCAAAGACCACTTTGGTGGTCTTTGAAATTGAATCTTCAGGTGCTCCAAAAGAATGAATTGTTCCTTATAGGATGGGAGAAATTAAAATAAAATATGAAAATAAAATCAAGACCATTTGGTGTTTTATTAGAAGTTCAAGAATGTACCACGTAATAGTGCATTTTAGGAAAGAATTGCAATCATGATGTGAAACGATGTTCATAGTGTAAAATGCACTAAAATGGTATTTATGAATAACTAATCACATGAAAACTATATAAATTAACAATGAATATTAGTCTCTTCTAATGGAGAATCACGGTCCAACTATGTTAGTGGAGCTTAGTGTCTTGCCACCTCACCAACTCTAAATAGTATCTTGAATGGACCAATGAATCTTGTTGATAACTTTCCATTTGGGACAATTATCCTCAATCCACATCTAGGAGAGACCCTCAGAAGTAGAAGCACTGCCTCCACTAACTTTATAGGTATTTTTCATCAGTTTTTATAAGACTTCCAACAGATCTATTAATTCCTCATCTAGTCATGTAAAACCTTCACTTTCACTGTATTAGCTCGCACCAACTCCGAGCCCATGAGTTCCAACTCACCTGGATATTTTAAATAAAGTGGAGACTTGCAGGGTCTTCCATAAAAAGACTCAAATAGTTCCAAACCAATGGTAGAATGGTAGATATTTTTTATGAAAAATCCACCAATGGTAGGTGATCTTTCCAACTACAACCTAAGTCCAACATGTAAGCCTGCATCATAACATCCAAGACCTAAATGGTTCACTCGGTCTGGCCATTTCTCTAGGGGTGAAACACCATCCTAAAGTGCAACGGAGTCCCAAATTCCTCCTATAATCCTCTCCATAACCAAGATGTAATGTGAGCATCATGGTCAGATATTATAATTTAATGAACTCCAAGGAGTAACACTATAACCTACATGTATAGGCATCTCACGCTCTTTACTAAACTCTTCTCATGAATAGTTAGGAAGTGGGCCAACATGGTGAGTCGGTCTACAATCACCTAGATGGAATCATTTCCCCTGGATATATGGGGTAACACCATCACAAATTCCATGGTTACATCATCATTATTCCAATCTAGAACCTCATGGGGTCAAGATAAACCCACTAGAACCAAGTGTTATGCCTTCACCTATTGAAAAGTGAGGCATCAAGTGAAAAAATCCGCACCTCCCTTCTTTATACCTGGCCACAAAAAATCACACTAGAGGTCCTATAACATCTTTTCCACACATAGATGTATCTCAAAATGGGATTTATAAAAATCTCTCAACACCCCTTTCAATATCAAAAGTACTTTCACCCTTCCTTTGAAAAGGATAACATTATCCCCAGCTTCAGAATATCCATCATAAGCATGTATGGTGGATATCTCAGTACACAATGTCTCACAGTCAATATCTCTACATTGAGAATACATAACATGATATAAAATTAGTGGGGTAACAACCATTGACTGAATATATAAAGGACCATCCTTTTCCACAAAGTACAACTACAGTGAGGATAATTTCTCTAATGCCTCAACCAAAAATTTAGAGGAAGATATCCTAAAAAGATAATATTCCACCATGTTCCCCTTATGAGGAGGATAGGAAATATCAATTTCATAGTCATGGAAGGACTCTATCCATTGCTTCAATCTCAAGTTAATATCCTTATGTGAAAAGATATAATTGATACTTTTGTGGCCAGAGTAAATGATAACCCATTTGATCATGAATTATTGTCGTCGTATCTTTAGAGAAAAGACTAATACTGCTAACTCAAGATCACAAGTCACATAGTTATAGTCATGTGCTCTCAACTGATGTGATCCATAAGAAATAACATCCTTCCTCTTTTGGAGTTAGTGTCCTAGAACCAACTACTTTGTACTTTATTCATTAAATAAACACCTTACCATATCTTGATTGTTCTTCTATGTGACAATGCATGTGATAATTTCCCAAGGATAGCTGTTGAATTAAAGGGTCATAGTGGATCCCTGCTATGATGAGAACACGGAAGTGCCATAACAGTATTCTTGAATATATGTTCTATGACCAGATGATGTTATTTGAGGGACACAAATAATACATGACATTAGGGGTGAGGGCTCATAAAACTTTGGGTCACCTTATCATGGTGTGCGCCATTGGTAATATCCAAGAAGCTTTTATGTGAACAAGACCTGCCAGTTGGAAATCTACATTTCATAGTGTCATTGGATGTTCGTATCTGTGGACGCGGGTATTTGTCCTTGTACTTTAAGATTATTATTAATGAGAATTACAACTCGCGCACTTAGATGTATTGACAAAAACTGTGACGACACACTGTTCACAGTGAGGTAGGATACGTTGGGTGCGTCATGAGTAATACTACATTAATAGATAATGCGAGAAATGATTTGTCTCTTCTGTTTCATAAAGGAAGTAGATATATCAAGCCCTTTGATGGAATTGATATAGCCTAAATAAATCAATGGACATGGTAAGTAATGAGTGAGTTCAATTTCAGAAAGTCAAAGATAGAATAATTGAGAACATGGGTTTATGGTACTAGCATGCACCCTGCTTGATTCATGATATTGTGAAAAAAGGATTATATTACAGGGTAAGCATTCGTATGAGGTGACACGTCCTTGTGACATTAAATTCTTTCTCTGTGGGTGCCTTGGTGTGTTTCTAGACGCTAAACTTGGACTTTTGGCAGGATCCACCTAATGGAACTAAGAAAGAGGCCTAGAGAGTCACACACTAAGTGTGTCCATGTATCTCAGTTAAATATTAATTTAACAAGTTAAATAAAGATTATTACCGATTGTGGTTTAATAATTATTTAAGGATTCCTGATCGCATTTATTTCGACACTAGTTATTCGAGAGAATATATTGTGGGCGAAATCATATATATTTATTAGAGAGTAATGTAGATACATTTATTTAAGAAATAAATAGCCATTACTCAAGGTGTAATAAATGTGGTGGAGGAAATAAAGAAAAATAAAAACAAGTTAAACATGTTGTGTACATTGAATGTACACGCCGTGTAGTTTTCATAGAAAATGAGTACATGTCGTGTATTAATGATTACACACCATGTATTTTTTCCAGTCGGGATTTTTGAGGAAATAATATTTATTTATTAAATGATATTTATTATAATCAGTGTGGGACCATGTCAAGGAATTAATCATTCAACATGAGGGTTTTCAATAATAGTTAATTAAATAAATAAAATTAATAATGCGTTTATTTATTGTCATAACTCTATAACCTCAAACCCGATTATAAATATCCTCATAACCCCAACACTTTTCCAGAGAGAATCATTGTACACAAAAATTCTAGAGATTTCTCTTAAGTCTGAAAGAAATCCTTCTTCCAAGAATGATCTCAAGACTGGGGGAGATCCTCCTCCATCGGATCAAGGCAATCTATGGTGGAAAATTAAAACAAAGGATTCTACATGCTAGCACCCGAAGATTCCTTTGGCGATGTCCAGAGATATGTGGTGCATGTGTGGATCACCGCTAGAGGAAGTCTACACTATGCTTCTGTGACGCAATGACAAATCACATCAGATCATGAAATAGACATCAATTAAGAAATAATCCCATGAAGTTAATTCATGTAAATTAATTAAATTAATTATAACCAACATATGATGATCTTATATTTATGGTTCAAGGACTCCCTCTTTATTTTTTTGTTCTTCATTCTATTCTGAATATTTGGCATCTTATTATCATGAAACATCTCATATTTATCATTATTAACGCTAAAATTAAAGTTGGATACCCCACCAATGAGCTTCCGTTGCACCCGAAACATACATCATCTACATTAGAACACAACCAAGTCTGGTACTTGATGCATCATAGAGAACTACATACTCATCACCCTCCATTGGAAATATCAAGCTGGTAATACTCATCATCATCTTCCTTATCTCCTAAAAGTATTGTTGAAACCTTTCTGTACACATGAAAGGATTCCTCTTATAGGTCAGGGTTGTCAAGGGTGATTCCACATAGAAGAAATCATGTACAAACCACTGATAGTACCCTTCCAACCCAAGGAAACTCCATACCTTTCTAACAATATTGGGTGGCTCCCATGTAAGAATTACTTCAACCTTCGTTGGGTCCACTACTACTTTTTCCACTGAGATTATGTGACCCAGAAGGTGCACCTATCAAATGAAAAAATAACACTTCGAGAGCTTCCCATAATGATGGTTCTCTTGGAGTTTTACTAGGACCGTCCTCAATTTCCTTGTGTGATCCTCCTCTGACGATGTATACACTAGGATGTCATCTATGAAGAACACCATCAAATAGTATAATAAATAGTCAAAGATAGACTTCATGAGTCCCATGGACACTAATAAGGAATTATTTACATTGAAAAGAATCAAAAAGTACTCATAGTGACCATAGTGACATTGAAATTCCATCTTCGATATACCTTCGTCTCGTACTCATAGCTGGTGATAGCCTGATTTGAGGCCAATCATCGAGAACCATCACACCTTTCTCTATTGATCAAAGTGGTTATTGATCCTCATTAGTGAATACCTATTCTTCATGGTAACCTGATTCAAGTGTCGATATTCCACACATAACCTCAAGATCCTGTCCAACTTCATGGAGAACAACACTATGGAATCCATAGGGGTAAACACAAAGTTTCACAAATCCATTCTCCTATAAGTACTTTAGTTGCACCCTCATCATAAAAAGATTTATGGGATCCATTCGATATGATGGTGTAGATGTCAGTTCTATATCAAGATGCATGTTGATGTAGAAGTCTAGATATTGGTAGATAGGTAAACCTAGTACGTCCTAAGGAAAAAATTCATCCTACTCTGCCACCACTATAAGAAACTAATAGCTCGTATCATCCCATACTCCAAGGGTCATGATAGCTAACTAGTGAGTAATCAGATTTACTCTCTTATGCCTAAAATCGTCTGGCTCTATCGAGTTTTTATTTTCACACACAAAGTAATACCTTATTCCATCACTATAGACACACCACATTTCCACCTAAAATGATCAATATGGGCATGAAATATGGATAGTCATTCCATACCTAGGATGAAATTATAAGTATTAATCACTACTATTAAGAAATACCATAAATATCTCTCACCTACAAGCATCAGATCACACTATTGGCATTGGTTAACAATCTCCGAGTCACCTCATTTTAGAGTCTACAACTGTAAGGGTCAAGACAAGGGCTCAACATGAATCTATTAGTTTCGAATCAGAGAAGTGGAAATTAAGGAATGAATAACACATGTGTCTATTAATACATAAACTAATGTATAAAAGGCACAGATTGTACCTCATATTATCCTTGGAAGCTATATATCATTGGCCTTCATAGCCTGTAGCTGGCCTCATCGTTTCCCACCAGCTCCCAGATCCTATGATGGATCAACTGGGGCTAGTGGTGGTAATAGGTCAAACCTCTGACCACCTCCTACAGCCCCACCGACCCCTCTTCCATGTCTTCCACCCTACAGACCACCCTGATCCTACCTTTATATCTATTAGAAATATCTCCACTACTAAGGCTTGCTCAAGAACCCCAACATAGGTGGGAATGAAAAGGGATACCAATGAATCCCTAGTGTCCCTGTAGAAGCTTTGATCAATGGTTTGAGCTCTGAAGAACTAATCCAGCACCATATATAAGGAGTAATGTGAGAGATCGGTAAACCTCACTGAGTACTCCACCATTTTCAAATTTCCCTAATACATATAAATAATATCTCATACGCATACTGATCACAACATGAATGGATATAACTTCACCCCAAAGATACACTCAATATATAACCAGGAGAGAGTTGTCTCATTGTGTGATCGAGTCACTAAGATCCACCATCATCCAACAAATCCCTAAAGAAGACTCACCCTGAGGACTACCATGTGATCTGTAAGAATCCTCACTAGGTCTAAAACATGAGTGACTACCTCTATCTAGTCCTCATCCAACTGAGGGTATGGATAACCTCAAAACCTTGGAGGCCAGTACCTTTGAAACTCATTCAATTCACTCAACTAACATTCATCCTCAACTGGTACTACTAGTTCTAGCTGCTTCTCAATGGGTGGTGGTATAACTGGTAAACCACACATAGGTTCTATCTTTGATATATTCCCCTATAACAATTCCTTTTCTCTAGGTAGATCATCCTCATGATCACATTGTATAATCCTAGATGGATGTCTATGTCGAGGCATCCTAAAATAAACCAAGATGTACCATGGTCAAAAGAGGACATCTGGGGAGGAGAATCATGAAGGAAATGGAACATAAAACCCATTCCTATATTATTTATGTATAATTTTTTTCACTAAAACCAATAATTACATGTACTGAGTCAAAATTTAGGTGATCAAAGTCATGGTGTATGGATATGTTGATCTCTACACCAACTTCGAAATCCCTATCCTGGAATCCGAAGTCGAAACACTAAACACTATTTCCCCAAACCAAACTAGCCAAATCCAATCCTATGGTAGAACCAAATTCTCTAATATCACTCTATCATGACCTAACCCAGTGAGGTTTGACCTATGACTACCCCATGATCACCTCTACTAGGCTATGGGTTGGTGACCAGCACCGAGTAGGCCTATCCCCCAAATGGGATGAATTAGCCTAAAGCACCTATATGCATGAACACATCTACAAGCCCAAAAAATTATGACATGTAATAAAACTAAAAAATACATGCATGCATATAAGATCCCACAATAGAGTATGACAATAATGTACCAAAAGCAGAAAAAGGGGACAAATATAAGACAAACCAAAAACTATAAATAGTCCAACCTTCTCTAAGGGCGAGGACTAAAGTAAAATGAAAGATCTCAGTAAAAATATAGGTATGAAAATATCAAAATATGCTCCACTAAAACCATTTCCTCCAATAAAATTATTAAAATGGGTCTTCATCTGTATAAGACATGACACATGAGGGAAAATACCATGCATCGGTGAGTATAACAATACCAGATAAGACACCCCAAAAATAGAAATCTGAAGAACCAAGTATAGTTAGCTCCATAAAATATATATTGATCATTGTATACTAGAAAAACCAAAATATAATCAGGGAAGACACCATGACACTAGGCTATGATAACCAACTTCCAGCCACATGATTCTGCTCGAAGAAATGCTCATTATTGGAGAATCCACTCCACGATCCATGTTATCATCAGAGGCACTCAACAAATTGTTCTAGGTCATTAGGCCCCACCCAAGAAAGATCACAGGTCTAAGAATATCCTGATACATAGATAGGGGGTCACAATGAGAACCATTGGGGGACACCACTAACCCAATATAGATCAGCCCACTACATAGGGTATTGTATGCCAATGATACTTCCAATCCTATCGATACAGCCTACTAGATATAGGATTAATTGGTTGATCAGGGATGTCAAAATGATTCAACAAACCCCACATAGGGAACAAAGATGATAGAGGTTCACAATCTGGTCTAATGAAGGGACATCAAAACTCTATCTAAGACTCCGCCTTTAGAGGGGATCAAAATACTATGATGTGGATGTAATGCCACACTAGACCCTTGGGGGAATAGACCTAAGGAACATGCTCAACCTAGACTGGTCCAAACTAAGGGAATGAAGAGCAAAAAACACTCTTGAAGGGAGTATATAGTGTGTACTAGGGGTTAAACAGCATGTCAAACTATACCCAAGTCTTCCCATATTTAAAATACTCACATGACATGTAAATATCAAGATACATGATAATTATAAGGAATAAATGGCATGTAGAGATAACCTGACACCTTCTTGTGTGCCACTGACAATTCCTGTTTACTTTTTCCTACCCATGTACCTCCCCATGTATAGGAGACTATGTTTGTGTATGCTTGGCTATGTCTAAATCCAAGTACATGGTGTGCCACTAGATGTGAAATTTTTCTTGTGTCCATGTACATTCGAAACTACATGCTGAGATAAAAGGAAAGGGTCACACAATGTGTGATAGAGTCTGTTGGTCGGAGTGGTTTACTCAAGAGGGGGGTGAATTGAGTACCAATTAAAATTTCTGTATTTAAAAACACAGTCTGAAAGACCCCCAAATTAAATAATAAATTAAACTGTAGTGAATTTATATTAAAGTAGAGGTTCTGTTAGATTCTCAAGGGATTGATTAATTCCCAGTTAATCAACACAGGAGTGTGTGATTATCTTTTGAAACTAACTTACTAATCTACACTTAACATAAACACTTGCTAATTTAATTATCAAAGTGACTTTAAAAATAGTATTGGTTTTAAAGTGATTAGCAGTGGAATAAAACTTTGAAAGAGATGGCACAACAAATGTAACCAAGAGGTTCAGTCTCAAGCTGAGACTTAGTCCTCTCAAAAGTTTATATAAATATGATCCACACCCTGGATCGGGGTTCAACAGTTTACAACTGTCCAGGTCCAAGACCTCTACCACTGTTCTTCGTGGGAAACAGTACAACAGGAACCAGCTGTCCAGGTCACACACGACCTCTACCACTGTTATTCGTGGGAAAGAAGGAATGAAAGAGTTTGGTAAGGATTTACAAATCCTCCAGTTAAGCACAGGAGACAGTGTATGTGTTAGATACAACAGATAACACACACTGCTCGAAATGAATGATAATAAATCACAGAACAAGAGATGTAGAGTTTAGAAGTGGTTCTGGTGATTTCAGTGTGGCTCTGGACTCCTTTGGATTCGACCAGAAGTGAGTCTGAGTCCTCTTCTCGTTTCTGTTTGAGAAACAGAGTGTCGTATGCTCCAGGTTCACAGACAATGTAAATGTAGTGGTTGAAGTTATTCAGTGTTCTTCTTATATGCACAGAACACTTCTCGAGTATGCTTGATTGTCTATGAGCTTCTCTGTGTTCTTGATGGAACTCGTTTTTCTCTTCTTGTGTTTCTGGTATATATCATCCACCACACACTTCTCTAGTTCGCTTCTACTTTGGGCAGCGTAGTCTTCTCGTAGTTATCTCCCAACAGGGGACAGAAAAGATTTTCTTTTTGCAGGTACGAGGTACGGGTTCCTGACATCCGACAACCTTTATCAGATATTTGACAAATCATTAAAATGTATGATATGACCGTTAGATAGATTAAATAAAGATAAATAAAGAAATTCAAGTGAGTCGAGTGATCGGTATGTAATCAGCATCGGTAGCTTGGACATCGGTAGCTTGAACATCGGTAGCTTGAACATCGGTAGCTTGAACATCGGTAGCTTGAACATCGGTAGCATGAACATCGGTAGCTCAATGTCATTAGTTGCTTTGACTCTATCGGTGGCTCTATGCGTCGGTTGGTACATGCTTGTATCGGTGACTTTGTTTATCAGTAGCTCCATGCATCGGTAGCTCTATGCGTCGGTAGCTCTATGCGTCGGTAGCTGCGAGTCTGTCAGTAGCTTCGTCCATCGGTGACTCTTATTCCATCGGTAGCTATTTATACTTACACCGATAGCTCTATGTTTGTATCGGTAGATGTCTGTAAGTCAGTAGCTTACATTTATAAGCACATTGGTAGCTCTGTGTTAAGTATATCCGTAGCTGTCTGTCGGTAGACTAAGTCTATCGGTAGACTGGGTACCGGTAGCTCTTTATCAGTAGCTATAGGCAGATTACTTATCTGTTTTATGCAAAACACATACGATTGGGTTAGAATCAATTTATAACTTGTATGAACATAGATAAAAGAGGATTAACATATTCCAAATACTATTTTAAAAAATGATTATTGGTTTGATCACAGATTTGAAAGAATTAAAGTATAGATCAATGATACTTAAAAATATCATAGAGAATGAAAACATAATTGGGATTTTCAACACATATGAATACATGATTGAGATTATCAAAATAGGTGAGGTCAACAATCTCCCCCTTTTTGATAGTCACAATTTATGATATGGGCATTTAACATAGTGAAAATATAATAGTAAAGAGTATAATATTGAATTTAATTTTCTCAGAGAAAACAGCATCAGAGATAATAGAAATAGTATGATATAGACATAAGTTATCAGAGGTAACAATCATAAGGTACTAAATAGACATAAGGTATCGGAGGTAAAAATGAGAAAAAGGGTAATGTGTCTCCCCTTATTCCTTATTTTTCTCCGTTGAAAATATTTTTCATTCTCTCAGTTTGTTCTCCCCCTTTCTTGTATTATTCTACCCCTTTGTGATAATCAAAAAGTGGGAAAGAATATATATATATATATATATATAGGAGACAAATAAAACATGAGAAGTAAAAGGAGTTCTTCTGTATTAGAGTAGTCAAAAAGTACAGAAACAGAATACAAATGAATTCCTATCAAAAATCCGGGCCACTGGATCATTCCACCTCTTCCACGTGAGATTTTCCTTTGGGAGCAGAAGGAGGTTCGGGTGGTGAGGATTCAGGTGAAGGTTTTGGAATGCCAGAAAGGATCAAAGGAGGCTGAGCTACTGACACAGAGTTAGGCCTGTAGGTTGAAGATCTTTGGGAGATCATTGGTGTGAGGCTTCGAATAGCTTGAGCAGGAGTCAGCTGGACTGTGGAAACAACTGAGGAAGAAGCAGGCAAAGCAGGAGGTATGATGACTGGTCTGGCATCAACATGCAAGAAGGGCAGCAACAGATTTCTAAAATCCATAATAATTCCTCCTCCTCTTTCCATAGCAGAGATGAAATCATCTTTGTTCTCCATGAATTTCTCCAAGGCAGGAGTCAATTCTCTTAGTTTGCTCACTTGTTCTCTAAAAGATTGAGTTACTGGGGGTATCTTCATATTTTCCAACATCAGCTTGAAGTGGTGATCGAGTTGATTCTTGGTGAAAATTCTGGTGAAGTAGTGGTCCACTTTTCTCTTTATGGATTCCTGAGAGGCATAGGCTTCTCTCATATAATCTTGAACAATCTTCATTATTTTTCTCACAGAATCTCTTGTAGAAATCACCACTCGGCTCAGCTCTGATGAGTCCACAGATCCACTGGTTGAAATAGAACCAATCTCCTCCTTCAACATTGCTCGAACTTGATTCAGATCAACTGATAAATTGGATGTGAGAGGGCCAAGAGAGAAGGAAACAGTTTCTTTGAAACTCTTAGACAAGCCACTGATTAGGCTTTGAACTTGAGAGTCTTGTAATTGAACATGATCCTTCACTGAGGTTTTGAAACTTTCAAACACCGAGACAAACTGGCTTACTACACTCTTCACATAAGCTAGGTCCTTGTCAGCTTGAGACTTGGAGCTCATATAAGAATCCAAAGCAACAACTGATGTCTTGAGAGCTTCAAGATCTGCTTCGATTCTAGAAGACTGAGTTTGGCACTCTTTCACTTCTTCCATAAGCTCAGACATAAAAGAAGATAAATTACAAGCCAGAGAGAGCTCGAAGGATCTCTCTAACATTTTCATTTCTTCATTAAAGTTTTGCTTCATCTCAGCAACTGATACACAGAATGATTCTTTCAGCTCATTCTTCATGGATTCAAGATCAGATTTAGAGACAAAATCATTTGAAACAACTGCATCAGATCCCTTTGCTGAGGCCAAACTAACTACAAAATCAGTCATTATTGAATTAATTGAGGATGCAAGGGAGGTTTCCATTAACTTCACTTCTTCAAAAAAATAGGTTTTGAGGTCCTCTTGCAGCTTATTCAGATCATGAATTCTGACCACATCATCTAGCAACAACTCAAAAGCAAGATCATAATTGGTTTTAGGTCTATTCACAAACATCTCATTATCTGAATCCAGATAATCCAATCCACAGACTATAAACCCTGGGTCTTCTACCCAGTCTCCAAGCTCAACAGCTACTGTAACATTTCCAAGAACAGATTGATGCTCCCCCTCAATGGGTGCATTCTCATGTATCACAACAGCATTCAGTGCTGGATTCTCTTCATCGGAATCTTCTACTACAAGTTCCATCGGTGCAGCATCTCGAAGATCTTCTGATACAGGTACAACTTTTTCTGTATCTCTTTCTACTTCAGCAGTCGGCATAGCTGAGCTTCCAATCAAAGGACTCATACTTAAACTACCAGAAGCAGGCGATTCAGATACATTTTCCTTTTCCTCTTCTTCTTGGTGAGGCACAGACTGGTCTTCCTCATGTGTAGACAAAATTTCCTCTACCTTTCCTTTCCTAGAATAAACCAATTCTGCAACAGGACTTGGGGGCAAGTCAGGATCTCCTCCAACATACATGGGAGTTTCTTCTTCTTCTTCTGTTTCTTCTTCTGATTCACTACTATAAACAGGTTCCTCTTCATCCGGTCTCAGACTCGGATCTCTCATATCCTTTGGTCTTGAGGGATGATCCACAGGATTAAACCTATCATATATCTTCTGATCATCACTGACCCATTCTCCCTTCCATGGGTTCCAGTTAATTTTCATGTACTTACAAACAGTCGAGGTGATGCAGAAATTGTTCCTGACTACAACTGTCTCATCCTGAGACTCAGCTATTCCTTTCACTTTTATCATTACTGAAATCAGCTTGGCAAAGAACAAAGCATTAATCTTTGACTTTGGTCTAATCATGTCTTCCATTTGAAGCATTAACAATCTGTACAGATTTATTTTTACACCATGTCTTAGAAAATGAAGAAGATAGATATCTTGATATCTCAGATTTGCAAAATCTCCTCGCCTCGGTATCAACACATGCTGAACAAACTTGAAGAGCAGTCGATTCTCTCCATCCATTTCAGCAGCAACCACTTTCCTTTGAGTCCCATTACCGGTCAGTTCTTTTAAGGCGGTTTCATAATCAAAGATATCACTGCTAGGTGGCATTGCTCTTGATACATACCCAGAGACACCTCCATGTGGTACTTTTAAACACTCAGCCCACTCTACTGAAGAAAAAGACATCTCTTTTCCATTTAAAAACGAGCTTACCCGATTCTCATTTTCAGCCTTCTCGAAGGTTACAAACTCGTAGAACTGTTTTACCAACTTCGGGTAGTATGGGCCATTGTTATTCGAGAAACAATCCACCCATTTCTGGTTTTCCAGAATTGCAAGTACCAATGATTTTCTAGGCAGTAGCCATTCCACGCACAGTTCCTTCTCGATTACTATGTCTCTATTCTGCAAGTGAGGATTCACTGGTCGCCTTCCCGATCTAGTTCTGACTTCACTAACACTGGCTTTATGCTGTGTCTTCTGCTTCTTAGAGTTTGGTTCTACACTTTCACCTCTGACGGTAGGAAGCTTAGTTTTTGCCATCGGGGGTTTAGGGTTCTTGGCCGATTTGGGAGCAAAGGTTCTAAGGTGAGAGGTTTTGAGCTCGGTGAGTTAGGAAGTGGCTTAGACTTAGTTTTTATCATTTAGGAATTCCAAATAAACGACTAAAATAGAGTAAGATAAAATAAAAATAAAATGATTCATATTCTTGGCGGCAGACAGATGTTTTAGAAAACATTGCATCGGTGTGAGTTAATCATCGGTGAGAAAAACAAATCGGTGAGAATTGTACACCGGTGAGAATTTTCACATCGGTGAGAATTTCACATCGGTGAGAATTTCACATCGGTGAGAATTTTCACATCGGTGAGAATTCTACATCGGTGAGAATTTTCACATCGGTGAGAATTCTACATCGGTGAGAATTTTCACATCGGTGAGAATTTCACATCGGTGAGAATTTTCACATCAGTGAGGATTTCTCACCGGTTGTGATTAAACATTCCCAATTCGTGTGTTATGTAACTTAGCCTATCCGAACTTAAAGTTTTAGTGAAAATATCAGCCAATTGATATTCAGTGCCAATAAATTCAAGAGAAATATCACCTTTTTGATAGTGATCTCTTAGGAAGTGGTGTCTTACATCTATGTGTTTGGTTCTAGAGTGAGATACAGGATTCTTAGAGATGTTTATTGCACTGGTGTTATCACAGTTGATTGAAACATGTTTAAAAACATATCCATAGACCAAAAGAGTGTGTTTCATCCACAGAATTTGTGCACAGCAACTACCAGCAGCTATATATTCTGCTTCGACAGTAGATAATGCAACTGAGTTTTATTTCTTACTACACCAAGAAACTAAGGATTTTCCAAGCAAATGACATGCTCCTGATGTGCTTTTTCTATCTAACTTACAACCAGAAAAGTCAGCATCTGAATAACTCATTAACTCAAAGGATTTTCCTTTTGGGTAAAACAAACCTAAGTTAACCGTGTGTTTGAGATATTTAAAAATTCTTTTAACAGCAAGCAAATGAGATTCTTTTGGATTAGCTTGAAATCTAGCACACATACACACACTAAACATAATATCAGGTCGACTAGCAGTAAGATAAAGTAAACTACCAATCATACCTCTGTAATTTGTTTGATCAACTGGTTTCCCAGTTTCATCTGCGTCCAATTTACAGGTAGTACTCATAGGAGTTTCACTTTCCTTGATACTATCCAGACCAAAACGTTTTAAAAGATCCTTTGTATATTTACTTTGATTCAAAATAATACCATTTTCATTTTGAAATACTTGAAATCCAAGAAAGTACTTAAGTTCTCCCATTAAGCTCATTTCAAATTCATTTTGCATACTTTTTGAAAAATCAGTACATAAAGAGTGTTTAGAAGATCCAAAAATAATATCATCAACATATATTCGTACAACTAAAACATCTTTATAAATTCTTTTAATGAAAAGAGTTGGATCATCAATCCCTTTAGTAAAACCATTTGAGATAAGGAAATTGCTAAGTCTATCATACCAAGCTCTTGGAGCATGTTTTAAACCATACAAAGCTATGGAAAGTTTAAAAACTTGATTTGGAAAATGGGGGTTAGTAAATCCAGGTGGTTGTTCTACAAAAACATCTTCAATTATAAAACCATTTAAAAATGCACTTTTCACATCCATTTGATATAACTTGAAATCTAGATGTGCAGCATATGCAAGTAAAATTCTAATGGCTTCTAGTCTAGCTACAGGTGCAAAAGTTTCCTCATAGTCTATACCTTCTTCTTGACTATATCCTTGTGCAACTAGTCTAGCTTTGTTTCTAACTATATTTCCAGATTCATCTACTTTATTTCTAAAAACCCATTTTGTGCCTATTGTCAAGGTGTCCTTAGGTCTGTCAACTAATTCCCAGACTTTGTTTCTTTCAAACTGATTTAATTCTTCCTGCATAGCCATTACCTAGCATTCATCATTGATAACATCATTGATATTTTTGGGTTCTAGCTGTAAAAGAAAAGCTTGATGTTCAACCTGGTTTCTTAGAGAAGCTCTAGTTTGTGTTCCTCTATCAAGATTACCAACAACAGCTTCTAAAGAATGATTCTTTAGAATCCTCATTGATCTGGTAAAGGTTGGACTAGAAATTTCAGGTTCATCTATAGGTTCGGGTTCAACAGAAGCAGATTCTGGAAAAAGTCCAGAACTGGATGTTTTGATAACAGGTTCTTCAGATTTATCATTAATGTCCAGAACAGATAAGTCTTCTTCAATATTTTCAAGAGAGGTTTTAGACTCACGTGGATCAGTTTCATCAAAATTGATGTGAACAGATTCTTCCACACATTTAGTTTTCTTATTGAATACTCTATAGGCTTTACTTGAAATAGAGTAACCCAGAAAAATTCCTTCATCACTTTTGGAAGCAAACTTATCCAGATTATCTTTAGTATTCAGAATAAATACTTTTCAACCAAAAACTTTAAAGTAATTAACCTTAGGCTTTCTATTGTTCCACAATTCATAAGGGGTTTTCTTAAGAACAGGTCTGATTAAGACTATATTAATGACATAACAAGCTGTATTTACAGCTTCAGCCCAAAAATAAATAGGCAGGTCATATTAATTGAGCATGGTTCTAGCAATTTCTTGAAGGGTTCGGTTTCTTCTTTCTACTACACCATTCTGTTGGGGTGTTCTAGGGGAAGAAAAGTTATGAGTATAGCCATTGTGTGAGCAATAAGATTCAAAATCTTGATTTTCAAACTCACGACCATGATCACTCCTCAAAGTTTTAATCTTAAGTCCACTAAGGTTCTCTACAGATTTAGAGTATTTAACAAAAGAAGAACAAGCTTCACTTTTGTGAGCTAGAAAATATACCCAAGTATATCTAGAAAAATCGTCTACTAGAACATAAACATAGTGCTTCCCATTTAAACTAGAAACTCTTGATGGTCTAAACAAATCCATGTGAACCAATTCAAGTGGTCGAGAAGTCGAAACATCTTTCATTGATTTAAAAGAAACTTTGTGTTGTTTTCCCTTTTGATAGGGGTTACACACTCTATTATTTGGGAATTCTAATTTAGGTAGGTCTCTAACTAGATTTTTTCTAGAGAGTTTTCTAAGTGAGTGAATGTTGCAATGTCCCAATCTTTTGTGCCATAGCCAAGATTCTTTATGAAAAGCATTCAAACAAGTAATATTCTGCTTATCTAAAGAATTCAGATTAACAACATAAACATTTTCATTTCTTAAGGCAGAAAATACCAAAAAATTCTTAGAATTAAAAACTTTGCAAGAATCATTTTGAAATTTAACATGAAAACCATCATCACATAGCTGAGAAATACTTAATAAATTGTATTTAAGGCCATCAACAAATAAAACTTTAGAAATTATAATCGAATCAGTGTTACCAATCAGGCCTAGGCCGATGATTTTTCCTCTTGAATTATCACCAAAGGTGACAAAGCCTCCATCAACTTTTATTAAACTCTTGAAACAAGAGAAGTCTCCTGACATATGTCTTGAACATCCACTGTCCAAATACCAGGTCTCTTTACAGGAGCTCTTTAAGCAAGTTCCCTACAAAACAGATTTAGATGGGAGATGATTTTGGTACCCAGATTTTCTTGGGTCCAGACAGGTTAGCCAATAACACTTTAGGTACCCATATTTGTCTAATGGGTCTCATATAATTTGTAGAATTGATATGCTTTGAAAGATAAACTTTATTAGATCCATAGCTATGTATATAACTTGTTGAAGCATATGAAGTTCCAGAATTACCTTCATTCTGTCTAGATTTAGAAATGAATCTAGTTTTGGAAATTTTCCTTTGTCCAGGTTGGTATCCTATACCAGTAGTGTATCTAGGTGCAACTTGCTTTCCTAGCATTTGTGTAAGAGTATTCTTGCCATTGGTGAACTTCTCTATGTCTTTCTTGAGTTGCTCATTAGATAGTTTCAGTCTAGTGTTTTCTTTTAACAGTTGAGCATTTTTCTCTTTTTCAATAGTGAGTTCGGTTTTAACTGTAGTGGTGAGAGCATGTTGTTTCTTTAATGACTTGTATTTATCCTTAAGTTCATTACATGTCTCTTCCAGCATATCACAGTACTCAAACAATTCATTTTTAGACATTGTTCCAGAATCAGAGTCAGATTCTGCATTATCTCCAGAGTAATAAAAATTTAAAGCAGGAGTTTCAGCAGTTACCTGAGAAGTGTTTGTCATAAAGCACATATTTGCCTTATTTTTGTGTTCAGTTTCAGAGCTTTCAGATTCAGTAGAGCTATCCTCAGAAGCACTCCAAGTAGACTTCATGGCTTTCTTAAAATTATTGTCCTTATATTCATATTTCTTTTTATACTTCAGCTTTGGACAGTCGGCTTTAATGTGTCCTTTTCTCTTGCACTCATAACAGACAACATCATTTGATTTGTCATTCTTCCTCAAATCCTTTTTCCATTTACCTTGGTGATCATACTTACCCTTATAGTTTGTTTTTCTGAAGAACTTCTTTTTCCTATAAAATTTCTTAAATCTTCTAGCAATGTGAGCCATCTCAGCATCACTGTCAGAATCACTTTCACTGTCTTCACAGCTTGAACTTTCAACTACAGCTTGGAGCTTTTCTTTGTCCTTATTCTTTGAAGTTGAGGATTTGAAAGCGACAGACTTTCTTGGAGGTTCATTTTCTTCCTCTTTATTCACTTTAAGCTCTTCTTCATACATCATCAGCTTGCCAATTAGTTCCTCGACAGGTAGAGCAGCAATGTCACATGATTCTCTGATTGAGACAGATGTGCCTCTCCATCTATCAGGTAGACATCTCAAAATTCTCATAATTTGTTCCTTCGATGAGACATCCTTTCCCAGCGAGATCATTGTATTGACAATTTCATTGAACCTGAGATACATGTCAGAAATGGGTTCGTCAGGCTTCATTTTAAAATTATCATACTTGATAGTATAAGTGTTCAATCTCATTTCTTTAACATTAGTTGTTCCTTCATGAGAAACAGCTAAGGTATCCCAAATTTCATATGCAGTTTTACAAGAAGAAATTCTATTAAACTCTTCATCTCCTAGAGCACAGTACAAGGCATTCATAGCTTTACAGTTGTTATTGTAAGCATTCTTTGTAAGTTCATCCCAACTAGATCTAGCAGTAGTGGGAATTTTGCATTCTGATTCAATAGTAGTCCAAATATCAAAACCTATGCTTTCTAGATGAATTTTCATTTTCAGTTTCCACTGAGCATAATTAGTTCCATTGAAGAAAGGTGGCCGGTTAGTAGTAGCACCCTCAAGTCTATTGTCCATGATGAGAAAATTTTAAAGAGATAAAAATTTAGATATAACAGAAATTTTAAGAACTTTAAAATACAACTAAAAACACAGTTCAAAAGCAGAGTACTTTTAGAAAGTATTTTCAATCCTCTGATACCAAGTGTTGGTCGAAGTGGTTTACTCAAGAGGGGGGTGAATTGAGTACCAATTAAAATTTCTGTATTTAAAAACACTGTCTGAAAGACCCCCAAATTAAATAATAAATTAAACTGTAGTGAATTTATATTAAAGTAGAGGTTCTGTTAGATTCTCAAGGGATTGATTAATTCCCAGTTAATCAACACAGGAGTGTGTGATTATCTTTTGAAACTAACTTACTAATCTACACATAACATAAAGACTTGCTAATTTAATTATCAAAGTGACTTTAAAAACAGTATTGGTTTTAAAGTGATTAGCAGCGGAATACAACTTTGAAAGAGATGGCACAAAAAATGTAACCAAGAGGTTCAGTCTCAAGCCGAGACTTAGTCCTCTCAAAAGTTTATATAAATATGATCCACACCCTGGATCGGGGTTCAACAGTATACAACTTTCCAGGTCCAAGACCTCTACCACTGTTCTTCGTGGGAAACAGTACAACAGCAACCAGCTGTCCAGGTCACACACGACCTCTACCACTGTTATTCGTGGGAAAGAAAGAATGAAAGAGTTTGGTAAGGATTTACAAATCCTCCAGTTAAGCACAAGAGACATTGTATGTGTTAGATACATCAGATAACACACACTGCTCGAAATGAATGATAATAAATCACAGAACAAGAGATGTAGAGTTTAGAAGTGGTTCTGGTGATTTCAGTGTGGCTCTGGACTCCTTTGGATTCGACCAGAAGTGAGTCTGAGTCCTCTTCTCGTTTCTGTTTGAGAAACAGAGTGTCGTATGCTCCAGGTTCACAGACAATGTAAATGTAGTGGTTGAAGTTCTTCAGTGTTCTTCTTATATGCACAGAACACTTCTCGAGTATGCTTGATTGTCTATGAGCTTCTCTGTGTTCTTGATGGAACTCGTTTTTCTCTTCTTGTGTTTCTGGTATATATCATCCACCATGCACTTCTCTAGTTCGCTTCTACTTTGGGAAGCGTAGTCTTCTCGTAGTTATCTCCCAATAGGGGACAGAAAATATTTTCTTTTTGCAGGTACGAGGTACGGGTTCCTGACATCCGACAACCTTTATCAGATATTTGACAAATCATTAAAATGTATGATATGACCGTTAGATAGATTAAATAAAGATAAATAAAGAAATTCAAGTGAGTCGAGTGATCAGTAGGTAATTAGCATCGGTAGCTTGGACATCGGTAGCTTGAACATTGGTAGCTTGAACATCGGTAGCTTGAACATCGGTAGCTTGAACATCGGTAGCTTGAACATCGGTAGCTCAATGTGATTAGTTGCTTTGACTCTATCGGTGGCTCTATGCGTCGGTTGGTACATTCTTGTATCGGTGACTTTGTTTATCGGTAGCTCCATGCATCGGTAGCTCTATGCGTCGGTAGCTCTATGCGTCGGTAGCTGCGAGTCTGTCAGTAGCTTCGTCCATCGGTGACTCTTATTCCATCGGTAGCTATTTATACTTACACCGATAGCTCTATGTTTGTATCGGTAGCTGTCTGTAAGTCAGTAGCTTACATTTATAAGCACATCGGTAGCTCGGTGTTAAGTATATCGGTAGCTGTCTGTCGGTAGACTAAGTCTATCGGTAGACTGGGTACCGGTTGCTCTTTATCAGTAGCTATAGGCAGATTACTTATCTGTTTTATGCAGAACACATCCGATTGGGTTAGAATCAATTTATAACTTGTATGAACATAGATAAAAGAGGATTAACATATTCCAAATACTATTTTAAAAAATGATTATTGGTTTGATCACAGATTTGAAAGAATTAAAGTATAGATCAATGATACTTAAAAATATCATAGAGAATGAAAACATAATTGGGATTTTCAACACATATGAATACATGATTGAGATTATCAAAACAGGTGAGGTCAACAGAGTTATAAGGCATGTGATAATTAACTCCAATTGGAACCCTAGCACCATTGACAGAGGGTCCCATATGTTGTGTAATCTTGAATTATACACCATGTTGCTTGTGAATTTTCAAATCCACCAGGATCTCCTTCGCACCATCCTATGATTCACTAGAACCACCACCCTTTACAAAACCTGTAGATTTGGGTTCAATGGTGCCTCAAGTTGATGATTTTTAGGATTTTGGGTCCTTGATCTTCTCATAAAACCAAAAATTGACCTATTTTCCTTCATAAATCAAAATAGGGAAGAGAGGAACCCACAATTCCATCTGATCTACCTCCGATTATCCATCAGCGTCATCACACATCAACCACACCATCGATCATGAACCTCAAACATAGTATTGATCCGCTGTTTTAAAGAATGTCCATGCACTGATCGAATATCGAGTATTCACTAAACCATAGGCTAAATGAAAAAAAACCATGATGAATATACAATGACTGGGGGAAGAAATCAAAATTCCACAAAACACTTGGAATTAAACTCAACCATTTATTATTTGAACTCAATCAGTTGTCATATAATAATACAAATTAAGTGATATAAAACACAATGAATAGTAAAAAATTCCATCCAATTAAATATACTGAGGATGTGCGTATAAATTTTATTTGTGGAATTGATCTATGTTTTTACAGGATTAAGAAATAGAATTGAAATAATAATAAAAATCATATATGAAGTTTGGATTGATCATTGAAAAGGAATGGTTCTTTGTTTCCATTGTTGATGAGATCCACAAACTCTGTTGGCACAAAGATCCATTAATCAATTCCGATCTATTGTTGTTCACAAATAAAGGTCTATATCTTTTGTCTGAATCTCTAGGGTTTGAACAGCCAACCCGGATGAAATCCTATAATCATATACATAAAGGATAAATCAGTCTCTACATCAAAATAAAAAATATAAATAAATAAACAAATTTATTTTATTTATTTACACCTGCAATGTATTTTTCAGATATGACCCACACCAATAGAGTTTATATCACGCCTAGGATAAAAACTGCATTCTAAACTCTACAGATCCCTTAGATTTCTAATCAGGGCCACTCTTCAATAGTTATTCCAAATTTTCAAGGAAAATATGCATGTATGTTATTTAATATATTTAATATATTTCAAAAATTTATTTCGGGCACACGAGATTTCATAATCACACACCATCTTAATGCATATTCTAAAAAATAATACATATAATATCCAAAAATAATACATGGAAAATCCATGTGATTACAAAATTACCTATTACTTTTTATGTTCAATGTTAGGTTACAACATAGGTCAACTTGAATAATTATTTTGATGATACAAATGATTCTAGTATATTGGGAGATAGCCAGGTAGATATTAGGGTAGATTTTGTATGTTCTAAGTCATAGAACGAGTAGATAAATGGGGTGACATTTATAAGGGAGAAGAGGGATGTATTAGAGTAATATATTTGAATAAAATATTATATTTTAAAATAGTGACTCATATATTGAATAAAGATTAATGGGAATGTGAGCCTACAGTAAAGGGGGAACTAAAATATTCCTCTAACTTCTAGAATCTCCAAAAATTAGTTCATATTTACAATTATTAAATATAGTATTTATATGAAACTTATATTGTGTTTTAATATTCACAAATAAATTCATTTTTTTAGAAAAATGTTAACAAGTAAAACTAGGATAATTTAGAGGTAGAGATTCCAAAAAATGACATCCATTTAATCAAAACAATTTTGTAAATTTGAAAAATTAAAATTATAAAATAAAACTCTTAATCAATCAAAAGTAAAAATTGTTTTGATAAAATCATATTTATGACACTTATAAAAATTCATTTTGGTTTCATAAAATCATATTATCATATTTATGTAAATAAATATTTTTTTATGAAACAATTTTATTAAAATTATTTTTTATATATTTTAAATTTATCATAAAAGTTACTCTAATGAAAATAGATCATATATATATTTCCAAAAATGTAATTAAGATTTACTGGTATCAAACATTTATTTTATCTTATTTAAATGTTTTATTTCATAGAATTTTGATATAAAATCATTTTATTTTATTTATTAAAATAAAAAATATATTATTTTACAACTTTAAAAGTTATATTACTGTTATAATTCCTTTCAATACCTCAAATTTACACCCTTAATTTACACTCTAATTTATCAAAGGTATTTATATTATTTATTTTAAAAAATGTTGAATGGGATACTAGTTTTTTGTGTCTTTTTTGTTATGTTTTTAATGGGTGTGACTATTCGAGAAGACTAGAATTATCAAAATATCTCAGTTATGTTTTATCTTTTTTGTTTACTTTACCATTGTATCACTTTTAATTTTTTTGGCTATATTTGTTATTTAAATGAAATATTCAAATTAATACAATAAAGTTTTTTTATCTTCATTATGTGTTACATGTGTTTAATATTATATTACATTATATAAGTTTATACAAGTATATTTTCAAAAAAAAATTAATTTATAAATTTATGGGTCATTACACACATCCACCATAGTATAAATGAATAATAAACTAGGAAATATTACACAAATACATATTACAATTTTCTACATAATAAAATGCAATAAAATCCAATAAATCACTAGATACATGTAACACATATCAAATTGATTTATGATTTGTAAGATCCCAGATCTTCTTTTCAGGTATGGATCTTATTTTCTAGTGTTTTTGAGGAAAAAGGAAGATTTTGGAAATTTTTTAAGTACACACAGTGTACTCTCAAGTACACGCTATGTAACTAGCTGCCGTAGGTAGCTATGTACTGGCCGTATAATAGCCATGTAGATGGTCGTGCGGACTGCCTATACCGGGGGCTGGTTGAGGTATGTACATGGCGTGTACAATAATTGAACACATAATGTACTTTTTCTTTAATTTGAATAATCGGACCGGGGTCACATCTAATCCCCAGAAACATCTTCTTCTGACCTTGTTTCATCCATGAGTGACTGAGAGTGATGACTCATCTCTAAGACACCGATTTGTCATACTTTCTCCAAATAAAACACCATCGATTGCATTGGAATCCCACTGGTATGTCCTTCTTCTAGATCCTCTACTCCTAATTTCTTCTCTCTCTCATGTTATTCATGGTTGAACGTTTTGATGTTTTTATAGATCTATGATGTTCTAGGTCAATTAAAAGGATGAGGTTCAACTATATTGATCTTAAAATGTCGAGGTAGTTTTTTTGATACCTATCGTAGATTTTCTTTGAGTTTTATATACCAACATGCTGATTACCCATGATTTGGGTATTTCAGGTTAAGGAAATTAAACACTGTTTTATCTACCTTAGATTGATTGTTGGATTAATGGGGTTCTTGTTGTGTTATTATATGAATTTGCATGTTTAAGTAACACCCCATGATTGTGTTTCCTTATTTTAATGTTTAGGGCCATTTGGTCTAGGTTTTCTACAAGGCAGACCTTGGTTTCTTTGCCTTTCTTGATAGGATGGAACTGTTTTCCTTTTGATTCTTGTTAACTGATTTTTATATGAATTGGAATTGTTTATCCAAGTAGTAGTTGATATTAATTTGGGCGACATGATAACATTTACACAAAATTGAATTGAACAGGTCTCTTAGAACCTGTTGAAGTTAGACCACAAGGGGAATTGATGTTGAGTCCTTTCTCAGAGTGCCTGTTATATATCATGATACAGGACCACATTAGGGATTGACAGTTAGTGCTCCCTCAGTGGGTATATAGTTTAAATTAAGATACCGTAGGGGGAATTGATGTTGAGTGCTTCCCCAAAGTGTTTTTAGTTATTATGGAAAGACCATAGGGGGAATTGACAGTGAGTTCTTCATCAGAGTGTATTTTCCCTTTATTGTATTACTTTTCCAGAGGGGTTAGACTTTTTGAGCTACCCAGAGGGTTAACATAAATATTGAATGTTTGTGATGTGTCTGCCAAGCCAAAGCACAGGCTTGGATTTGATCCTCTTAGGTAGTCTTCTAAGATACCTATTTGTGATACTTAGGTGATTAACTGTTGAAAATTAAATTTTAATGAATGTAGATGGAAACATTAGGATTTGGTTACTTTTTTGTACTCCTAGTTTCTTTTTTGCATTTCCATTATTTCATGCTATATATACTCACTGATTGTCAGTCACAGATCTTGTGGTGGTTTCCTACTAGGATTAATCTCACACCTTGTTTGGGTTTTTCTTTTTTCACCCACACAGATTATATGGTTGAAGTATTATATAAGGGAAAGATCCCTTCATATTCAGGTACTTGATTATTGTGGACCTAGAGGGCATGGGACCAAGTTGAGGCTTGCGATTCTATTGGAGTTTATTTGTTTTCTTTGTACATTGGTTTAGTACTGTATTTCTATCATATTGACTTATTTGGATATTTTCCTAGACATATGTGACATGCATCATTTATATATGTGATCTAATTTTTTATTTTCTTTCAGTATTCCGATGTTTACTTGTTTTATGGTATTATTTCTTCTGCTACTATTTATTATTTGTGATCCTACTGTGCATACTTTTCAAATGAGGGAGTAGTTTCTCCAGTATCACACCCAAGGCACTCGCTGCTAGTTGGAAGTGTATGAAATTCAGGGAAATGTGCTTGAGGCCATGTGACCAATTGGGTAAGGGGAACCTTTGGGTGGCACCCGGAACTGGGTCATTACAAAGTGGTATCAAAGGAGATTTTTATTTTCTACCTTGTCTTACTATTTGGAGCCTATAGACAGGTATAGGAAGGAATGGGTCGTTGGTAATAATATGTTCCTAGGAGTAGCTAACCTGTGTACAAGGAAAATCCATGTTACCTTGAATATTGCAATTTTTATGGTTTTATAATTATTACAGTTGATTTGATTTCACCGTTGGGTGACACACTTGATTTTTGTT
Source organism: Viscum album (assembly GCA_963277665.1). NCBI lineage: Eukaryota > Viridiplantae > Streptophyta > Magnoliopsida > Santalales > Viscaceae > Viscum > Viscum album. The sequence goes on from OY728156.1 coordinate 1,738,809,192, forward strand.
ATTGTGATTTATATCATTAAGGTTATATTTATTCTACAACCTGATGAGATGATGGTATGACATCTCATTCATCATATAATCACTTGGTAGAGATCACATGTCATGCATTTTTTCATGCCATTTAGGATGCATTACTGATTTCATGATGTTGTGATAGATATTTTGACAGATATGCATGATTTTTCAATAGATTCCATAATAGAATATTTTCTATTTTGATAGGGTATTGGAAAATTTAAATTTTCATTTTAATGGGTGCCAAAATTTGGTCCCTAAGGTGTTATGGGCCCTCATGTATCAGAATTTGGTGGATCATGTGATTGATTTCACTGTTATACTTTGTGATATACATGAATATGACACCAAGCTTTGATTTGTGGAGATTATGTCCCCCAAATATTGGAATTTGGCACTTTAATTCTTGTTTTAGTGTTTTTATGGGGATTCAGAGTAGTTTTTGAGGCTTAATGTCTAGAAAAACCCAAAATACATTGTAAGTAATGATGAACACATGCCATGTGTTCTTCTATTCTGTAAGAAAAAACTTTTATTATGTACACACCATGTACTTTGAGTACACGTTGTGTAGTCCTTAACCGTGTGACTGACTGTGTGAGCAGAGACACAGGGATGATAAATTTTTGGTGGAACACACCGTGTACAAGGAGTACACACCGTGTTTTAAGGAGTGTGTATCCAGCTGTGTGACCAATGACATAGGTGGATGAAACATAATTAGTACATGCCGTGTGTTTGGTGAAAACTTCGTGTAGTGTACCTAGGAGAGAACCGTGTGGTTCAACCATGTAGAGGTTCTTAGGAAGGAGCGAAAAACATAAGAACATGTTGTGTCTTAAGGATAATATGCCGTGTGTAGGGGTGTTACATGACCAGTTTTGGCAGAGGTACACACCCTGTAAAAAAGCTTAAGGGGACTCGCCATGTGGGGGTCATACACACCGCGTATACTTGTTTTACAAAACATAAATGTTTTATTTCTCTTTTTTTACTTTCTTGAACTTATACGTTTCAGTTCTTGATAATCTTAAACTAAGGTGTGCGCTTGAACATGCAGATTCATGCCACCAAGACGTCCTCTGATCATATGCCAGATACATGGAAACAATATTACACCAAAAAATGATATATCAGGGACTAACAGTAGAACCTACTGTCATGCCTGTCTGGTAACCTAATCTTATAATTAACACAGTTGCTGATGCACATTTTCGAGGAGGCTTCATGAGGATGATGTGGACTTTCCAAGGAGCACTGCATCCTTCCCCATCTATGATAGAATTGATGTGGTTTTTTCAGCAGCAGTATCCTCCCAATTTCATAGAGGATGGAGGACCTTAGGCTGCAGAGTCATGGTTGGAATCCATGATATCTATATTCGAGAATCTCAAGATGCCTCCCTAGAGAATGGTGAAGCTCGCGACATACATGATTTGTGATTCCGTTATGATTGGTGTGATGTGATATCACAGGTGGTACACCAGGGAGTTATGTCTTGGGATGAGTTTTAGTGTACCTTCTATGACTACTTCTGCCCAGAGACGATGAGGGCCGACTAAGCCCAAGAGTTCATCAGTTTGGAGTAGGGTACTCTCTCAGTCATGGAGTATTCTTCTCGCTTCATAGAGATACAACACTTCACACCCATTATGGGGGTGATAGTTTATTTCTCATGAGAAAGTTTGAGGATGGTATCAGGAATGACATCTGATCTCATGTGAACATCTTCAAGTTTACTTCCATATCTTTTATAGTCAACCGAGAACTAATCACTGAGATCAACTTGAGGGATTTTGAAGCTATGGTCCAGGGCAGTTCAACCTTCAGAGTTGGTACCCTTTTGACTGATAGTAGGAAGCACCTCAGAGAGTCTACGCATAGAGATATGAGTTTATAGGATTTTCCATCAGGTATATAGGTGGTGTTCTATAAGTATGGGAAGGGATGACATAAGAAACCCTAGTTCTCGAGAGACCCAGTTGAGTTCCTATCTTGTGAAAATATGTGTCATCTTTATCATTTTTCCAACACCCTCTTTCTATCAGCTAGTGGGGGAGGATCTATTTCAACTCCTATTACCAGAGTAGTACTACTAATACCACATTAGACTGGGGTCTAGAGTTCTTTAGGATGTTCAGGCTGAGGTGGTGGTCGTGGCCACAATGGTCAGACATAGGGTTTTCAATAGCCTGATGGTGGATGAACACAAGGATCTCAGACAACTTCACATGGCTGTGACATATGTACGACTTTTGTGTTGGAGCAGATCCAATAAGAGCAGGATCCCGAACCCTCTATGGTTAGAGGCACATTTTTGGTTGCCTCAGTTTTAGCTTCTTATCATTTCAATATAATGGATTCCCCTTGCTTTATATCTATGCCTGTTGTAGAGCTCCTCGGGCTCTGTATCTTTCTTCTGCTGATATCAAGATGTTGTACACTCCATTGGGTACTATAAAAGCTAGTATACATTAGTTCAAGAAGTTATCTCTTATTGTTTGTGGGTTTCACTTCTTATGGGACCTTTAGGTTTTAGAGATGATGTGCTATGATGTCATTCTCAAAATGGACTGGTTAGTTCCCTTCCATGATGTTGTCGATTTCTATTGTCGAACGGTGAGTTTCACTTCATTAGAGGGAGAATTGTTTCTATATAAGGGTGAATGGGATGTCCAAGTGAATAGAGCTGGACCTGACCATCACAAGTTGTGAGAAATTATAGCCTAGATTTTTAGTTTATATCTGGATGACCAAGGGACTTCACAGATGAACTTACCCCCATTGGTCGATCATTTCAGGTTTGTCTTTCCAAATGAATTTTCAGTTTTACCTCTAGAGTGAGAGGTAGAGTTTTCAATTGATATTATGCTAGGAGAAGCATCGATGTCCATTCCTCCTTATAGGATGGCTACACAAGAATTGCAGGAGCACAAGAAGAAGTTAGAGGAGTTAAATGAAAAGGGGTTCATCTAAAGTAGAACTTCTCCATGGGGTTTTCTTGTCTTGTTTGCGAAGAAGGCATACGATACCCTCAGAATTTTCATGGATTATCAAAAGATAAACCAATTGACTATTAATATCTGATATCACTTACCAAGGATTTATGATCTCTTTGATCACCTTAGAGGATCCCAAGGGTTCTCAATGATTGACATAGGATCCAGTTATCATTAGTTGCACGTTAGAACATCAGATATACCTCTTAAAGCCTTTCAGAGTAGGTATGGTCTATACGAGTATGTGGTTATGTCGTTTGGTCTCACCAACAAACCTGCCATTTTTATGGAACCGATGAACTGGGTGTTCCATCCATTTTTGGATTATTTTGTGGTAGTCCTCATGGATAATATCTTGGTGAACACTCACACTTGACATGACCATGCCTCAAATCTCGAGTTCATTTTGAGTACATTGAGAGAGCATCAGTTATATGCTAATATCTCAAAATGAAACTTTTTGACGGACCATATTATCTTCTTGGGTTATGTTATCTTAGAGAAAATAGTATTAGTAGACCCAAGGAAAGTGATATCCATAGTTTCTTTGGGGTATCCAAAGAACTACATTTAGGTACAGATTTTTAGGGGGTGGATGGTTACTACAAGCGTTTCATACATCACTTTTCATGCTTAGCGGCGCCACTAATAGGAATAATTAAGAAGGTTACAAACTACTCATGGACATATTATTGTGATTCAACCATTCAGGAGCTTATGGGGATGTTGACTTCAACACTGATACTGATTTTTCCAGAGCTGAGAAAGAGTTATACCATTTACCATGATGCATAAGGTATCAGGTTGGGAGTAGTGCTTATGCAGGGGGAAGAAGTCGTTGTGTATGTGTCTCGGTAGTTGAGGCCACATGAGAGGAATTACCCTAATGCACGATCTCATGTTAGCTACAGTTGTGCATGCTCTATTCTATTGGAGACATTATCTATTGGGAGAGAATTTTGTGCTTTTCACTGACCAAAAAATTTCAAGTATATCTTTACATATCATGATCTTAATTTGAGAAAGTGAAAGTGAGTTGATTGCCTTCAGTATTTTGACTTTGATCTTGCCTACATGCCTAGGAAAGGAGATCCCATGGTTGAAGCATTAAGAAGGGGGACTCAGATAAAGGCAGTTCATGATTCCAGTAGTGAGTGGCAGCTTATGACTATGTTCTCTGAGATGCATTTCGATGTGCATGACAGACAGAGGAAGACTTTTCGTTATTCTCTAGCTATTGCTTGTAATCTTCTGGATTGAGTAATAATGAGGCAAATATCATATCCTGAAGGCCTAGTCCTACTGGAGAGTGTGTCAAGAGAGGACTCTACTCTTAGGTGGATTATAGGTGAGGATGAGATCATGTACTTTCATGGAAACATATGGGTGTCGGAAGACATACATGAGGAGATGATGCAATACTTTCACACTTCATCTTGGGTAGTTCATCCTGGTTTCACCAAGATGTATCGAGTTATACACCATCAGTATCATTGTCCATGTATGAAGATATATGTTTCCTGTTTTTTGATGATATGTTCCACCAATCAGTAGGTGAAGGCAAATCATCAACGACCAGTAGAGATTTTACCGTAGTTACCCATTCATGAGTTGAAGTGGAATGATGTTACGATGTATTTCAAGATAGGTTTACCAAGATTACTTCGAGGGAATAATGTAGTTTGGGTTGTAATTTGTAGACTCACCAAGTATGCACACTTTTTACCGATCAAGGAGACCTTCAGTTTTGATGAGTATGGAAGGTTGTACATATGAGGGATTGTACATTTTCATGGGGTTCCACACTCTATCATTTTAGATAGAGATTCATGTTTTACTTCTCGTGTCTGGAATGGACTACATAGGTATTTGGGTACATAGGTACTTCTGATTACAACTTACCATCCCTAGACAGATGTCCAGTCCGAGCACATGATTTAGTCATTGGAGGACATTCTTCGAGCATGCATCCTAGATTTTGGTAGTTCTTGGGAGAAGAACATTCCTCTAGTGGACTTTTCCTACAATAACAGTTTCTAGGAAACAATTTAGATGGATCCTTACGAGGCTTTGTATAGTAGGCCATGTCAATCACCCCTATGTTGGCTGGAGGTAGGAGAGGCAGCTATGCTAGGACCTCATCTAGTCCAAGAGACCACAGAGCAGGTAGAGGTTATTCTGAAGAGGAAGACTACTGAACAATCATGAAAAAATTCTTATGTTAATCGATATAGATGACCTCTGGAGTTTGAGGATGGAGATCAGGTTTTCCTGCATGTCACACCGAGTTTGGGAAACAAGAGGATTAGGAGATAGGAAAAAATTTCACCGAGATTCGTTATACCGTTTGAGGTTTTGGAGAGAGTCGGGCAAGTTTCCTATCAGGTGAAGTTACCTCAGAGATACTGGGCTATGCATAATGTCTTCCACATTTCTCAAATACGACATTACTTCTCAGACACATCTCATGTTTTTCAACCCGATGAGGTTGAGTTAGAGGTTGACACATTGTTCTCGGAGAATCCTATCCAGATTTTTGATCGTAACGTGAAGGTTCTCCATGGTCGGTCTATTCCTTTGGTATGGGTGATATGGAAGCACAAGCGAGTATATGAGGAGACTTGGGAGAGAGAGGCGGATGTGAGATCGTAGTGGCCAGAGATGTTCAAGGATTCTTCTTCTTCACCACTTTTTTAGGGGAATTCGAGGACCCATTTATTTAAGGGGGAATGTTTTTAAGAACCCATATCTTCATTTTAGTAATGGATCTTGTTTTCTAGTGTTTTAAGGAAAAGGAACGATTTTGGAAATTTTTTTGAGTACACGCCGTGTACTCCTGAGTACATGTTGCATACCTGGTTGCTGTTGGTAGCTGTGTACTAGCTGTGTAACGACCAAGTACATGGCCTTGTGGACCAACTAAAGAAAGGGATAGTTGAGGCATGTACATGGAGTGTACATTAAATGAAAACAACCTATAATTTTTCTTTTATTTTACTAATCTGACCGAGGTAGCGTCTAATGCCCATAAATGTCTTATTCTAAGCTTAGTTCATACAATAGTGACTGAGGGCAATGTTTCTTCTCTGATCCACCAATATATCATCCGTTCTCTGAATCAAACACTATTGGTTGTGTTGGAATCCCTCCAATGAGTCCTTCCTTCTTCTAGAGCCTCTAATCCTTATTTCGTCTCTCTCTCTCTCTAGAGGTATTCAAGGTTGAAATTTTTGACATTTTTGTAGATCTACAATGTTCTAGGTAGATTCAAAGGCTGAGGTTCAAGTATATCGATCATACCCTGTGAAGGTAAGTTGTTTTTTTTCCTATTGTAGTTTGTATATGAGTTTTATATTTCAACGTGCCATTTACCCATGCTTTGGGTATTTTGGGTTAAGGAAATTAAACTCTGTTTTATCTGCCTTAGATTGATTGTTGGATTAAGGGGTTTTTGTTTTGGTTTTATGTGAAATTTCATGTTTAGGGAACACCCCATGGGTGAATTTCATTGTTTGAATATTTAGGGCCATTTGGTCTAGGTTTCCTACGAGGCAGACCCTGTTTTCCTTGTCTTGTTTGGTAGGATGTAACTATTTTCCTTTTGCTTCTTGTTAAATTCTTGTGATAAGAATTGTAATTTTTTAGACAGGTAGTAGTTAAGATTACTTTGGGCTGATTGATATCATTTATGCATTATTTAATTTCATAGGGATGTGAGAACATAGTGTAGTTAGACCATATGAGGAATTGACGTTGAGTGCTTCCTTAGAGTGTCTGTTATATTTCATGATAAGAGACCATAAGGGGGGATTGATGGTAAGTGCTCCCTTAGAGTTTTTATAGTATAATTTAGAAGACCATAGGAGGAATTTAAATTGAGTGCTTCCCTAAAGAGTCTATAGTTATTTTGGAAAGACCATATGGGGAATTGACAGTGAGTGCTTCCTCAAAGTGTCTTTTCCCTTTATTGTATTACTCTGCCAGAGGGGTTAGACTATGTGAGCTACCCAGAGGATTAACATAAATATTGAATGTTTGTGATGTATCTACCAAGCCAAATCACAAGCTTGGATTTAGTCCCGTTAGGTTGTCTTTATAGATACCTATTTTTGATACTTACTTGATTAAATGTTGAACATTAAATACTAATGAATGTAAATGGAAAGTTTAGGATTTGGTTACTTTTACTTACTCCTAGTTTCATTGATGTGTTTCCATTATTACCTGATATATATACTCACTGATAGTTAGGCATAGATCTTATGGTGTTCACCTACTGGGATTCCTCTCACAACCTATTTGGGTCATGATTTTGGACCTAAATAGATTATATGGTTGTTGGAGTAGATAAGAGAAAGCGCCCTTCGTCTTTAGGTACTTGATTTTTGTGGAGCTGGAGTGCATGAGACCAAGTTGAGGGTTGAGATACTATTGGAGATTATTTCTTTTCTTTATAATTTTTCATAGTACATTATTTCTAGAATTGTGACTTGTTTGGATATTTTTCTAGACATATGTGACATCCATCATTTATATATGCGCTCTAGTTTATTTACTTTTTGTCTTCTGCCGTTTACTTGTTGTAAGGTATTATTTCTTCCTCTACAGGTTACTATTTGTTATTCTTCTATACATACTCTTCTACTGAAGGTATAATTTCTCTAATATCACACCCAAGGACCTAGCTACTAGTCCAAATCCTCTGGAATTTAGGGAAATTCACTTGATACCATGGGACCAACCGGGTACGAGGCACCTTTGGGTGGCACCCCGAACATGGTCGTTACAAGATTAAATATCAATGGAAAAAAGGTGTCCATTATAATGTAAACTTCATGTCATCAGATAATAATACACTGTCTATGTATTACCTATAATGTTATCCATCAAATGCATCAACTGATTATTATGGACGCAAGAGTGAGAAATAAACTAGTGTGTATACAATGGTGTGAAATAATACTCAGTACAGTTATCCCTTGTAGTTATCTAACCTCATGTACAACTACTGTCTGTGTAAATTTTCAACAATCATAGTTTGGAAACATAAACTTCCACAATAAAACATTATAATCAGTTAGAAATGAAAATAAACACAATTTAGTCATCCAACTGATGTCTCCCATGAAATTTATTAAATAAAAATGGGAAGGTACACCATAATATTAAATCATAAAAACATTAATGATTGATTATTATCTGGATACCCATAGATCACTATCATCATGATAAATAGATAAGAATGATTATAAATAATTATAAATATACTCACACTTTATAATCTAGGAATGAAGAAGGGATCCCATGAACTATGTCTTACTAGAGGACCACAAAGAACTCCTGGATTTATTCAATACCTTTATAAATAGAGAAAATATACTAACCATAACCCTATATCCATTTATTTTCTTCACCATTTAGATGATGGAACTCATCCACTACACATGTAGAAGATCGTCCTGAAATAAAAAGAATGTAAAAACCTGGGATTGTTCTTGAGGTACGAACTCATTTAACATAGGTTAAGACTTGTGTTTTCATTTGGTTTCTTTTTGATGGTGTAAGTTATGGGGATTTGGTGTGGTTATAATTTTGATATAGGTTCTAGAAGTTTCATGGGAGAGAGTTTATAAGGATTTGGAGGTTCATGTTACTGAATGGTCCATTTATAGATCACCACACCATGGTCAGGGAGGGACCACGCCATGGTGAAATTTTAGTGGAGCCTGAATCATCTAGATGATCAACATTGAATATACTATTAAGTGGTCACGAATGGTGGATGTTTTGTATAACCATGAGATAATTTAAACTATATATCTAACCATGATGCAAGGGGGATTCCCATTTGAGAAATAGTGAGAAAGCCCCTTGCCCAAGAGTCCCCTTGTTTAGCTATTTTGATATACTACAAGGAGCTCCATTCCATGAAGATCCAATAGTATTAAGGGGGATTCAATTGTGTGGAATGATAAGGAATCCCCTCACCATAGTGTCCATTGGACCTCATGGTGTTTGGGCAGGATGGAGGGGCCACACATTGTAGCCCCTATAGGTCATGTCATGGAAAATCTTGACCAACCCTTCAAAAAAAGTTTGTTTTTCCCATTTTAATCCTACTTAAATTAAAATATTTTGGGGAATATTTTATTTCTATATGCCTAGCCAATAAACATACACACATTCCATTCTTCTTCCAGTTCCTTAGTTGATTTATCTATCGATTCTTAGAAGAATCAGTCACTGTTCATTGAGATAGGGAGATAGAGGTATTAATATCATTCACTTATGTTGTATCTCTATTTCTATAATCATCACATTTTATCATGCCATTTTTTCTCTTCATTCCCTACTTTTGGGTTTCTATCTTCTTCTTCTTCTTCGATTTTCTCCATTTGAGATCGATTCATTAGTTGGTATTTGATGAGTATACATCTAAAAGAATAAGTTATGTGGTTTTAAATCTATATCTCAAAATATTTCCACTTTTATAATTTATTTTATGTTTGGTTAGGATAACATAACATATGATCGACCTAAAAATAAAAATTAAATGTTATGTTGCCTTAATTGTTGAAATTAATATTCCCATATGCTATGAGTGGTCCATTGTCATGTGTATACTAGAAGTTTGGATAGAACAAGAGGTGTGATTTTCCTTGGAAATTAAATAGGGATTAAAGACAGAACCTAAGGGTTCCATTATTTAATTAAATGACCTTTTGTGTTATTGGTTTTTCCTAAGAATAACTCTAGTATTTATTATTAATTTTTATTATGTGATCTATGAAATAATTATGTTAAAGGAGTTGAAAAATTAATTACATAGATATTTAGAACTACTGAGATATATTCCATTGATTTGGAAGTAAGCCTATTGATTTAGAATTTTCTAGATATATTCCTTAGATTTCAAAGTGAGATTATTGATCTATAATTCCTTGGAAAATCCTATTGGATTTTACATTGATTCTATTAATATTGAATTCATTGTATCCTCACCTTGGGGTTGACATTGAGCTTAAAGATTTTGAATACCTTGGATATGCTCCTTGGATTTTTCCTTGAGACTATTGATTGTAAATTTCATAGATATAATCTTTGGATTGAAATTGTGTCTCTACATATGATATATTTTTCTCAGAGACACTGGAAATTGGTAGAAGTAAGTATGGTCGATCCAATGTGTCATCATAGAACCCATGGATCACTGATTGTTTTTTTATTTATAATGTTTACTTTATTTTATTTTTCATATAAAAATTCTCTATATACTTAGATTTCATATTCTTATAAATTCCATTGGTGGTGGCCTATCGAGACATACTCACACCTTGATTGGGTCACCATTGGTATGTGATAAAATTTCAGGGTTCTGGGTAAGAACATAGGAAATGGACCTAGGATTGATGGATGATCTTTTTTGAATGGCACAGAGCGTGAGATGCTGGACTAGGATGGATGCATAAGTTGTTTAGTGACTTTATTCTATCTATATTTTTTACTTTTGGGTATTGATATATGAAATCTATCATGTATCATCCCAATTTTATATGTTAATTTCATGAAATTTATATATCACCATTTTTGTTATTGGATTAGTTCTGTTATTATTGTCACTTTTCATGATATCTATATTCTTTATTCAGCTGATTTTTGATATTGTTATTATTTTTATGTTATTGCACTATAATATGAGGGTATATAATCCCAACAATAACTCCTTAATCCCTCACCACTAGTTGAAAATTACTGTCGTATGGGGAAACACACATGAGGTCACATACTAATTCTCGTCCCAACACCAGTAAGTGTTCATGGGTTGGGGTTAGTTATATAGTGGAATAAAAACCCTTTCTAGTTTTTTACTATTAAATAAGGTAGATAAGATATAGGTAGTTTTAAAAACATGGTATGGAACTCGTGCATGGATTTATCTGAATTACATATGAGGAAATTCCAAGTTTCCAAGGATGAGATTTCTATTTTGGTTTTTTTCATATTAATATATTTCACCTCCCATGAAACACAAGATTTTGGAATTTATGATTTATGGTATATTTTTCTCTTGGTTAGAATGAAAATATTGAAAATATTAATGCATTATATTATACATGTAGGATTCACATGTCATTTAAAGTATTTTCAGTGATGGGTTATGTAAAGGATATTTTTTTTCAAACATTGATATTATATTTTAATTGAAAAATATTCATTAAATAACATAATGATCACCACCAAATATTTTTAGGTTTCGTGCTTTTGGAAACATGGAAATATAAACAACTGGTTCATAAGTGAACTATATCATCTCCCACTAAGTTATTTATAACTAGATCCCTTCTTAGAAATGTCATAAATAATACCTTTATCCATAAACTAGGGAAAAGAAACATAATAAAGGGTGATCTTAGATTCTCATTAATAGAAAACAATGGAGATATCAACATAACATGATAATAAGGGTATGAGAACATGAGAATACCATTTTAAAACCATACATTTCATATAAAAAATCATAAATTTAGGTCATGAAATAAATAATTGTAGTTCATAAGACATGAATCATAATGGAATCAAAGAACATGATCCATGATAATAATACATTAGCATAAGATACATATTTTTGGTATACACCTATGATTATAAAATCAACTTATTTATACTCAATACTAGTTTATAAGACTATCATAGTGGATTGGGTTCACTACCCAAACCATTATACCAGTCAAGTATCACTTTTAATACCATCATATTGGATTGGGTTCAATCTCTAAATAATAATTTTAGTCGGGGATCAATCCCATGACAGTCATAGTGGACAAATTCCCCTACTGAACTTGGTTCCCTCCCCATTCTAGTCTTATTTGTATCATATGATCTCAATATTTACCCAATTAATTTGAGGGAGGTATAGGTCCCACCCATCACATAATGAAAATCATAGTAATATGTACCATAAGATCATAAAACACTCATTATTTTAGAACCCATGAAAAATAATGGTCTTTATAACAAATTTATTATATCACAACCCATGAAAAGAAATAAGCTTCATAACACATTTCATTATAGCATATCTTATAAAAAAGAAATCGGTTTCACAAAAATCTTGTTATAAAAAACATAAACCATAAATGGAAATAATAAATAATAAATACGACATCATTGGATAATATCCCCTTTAAATCTTAATCAACATTGAATGATGCCATCTTAGATGGAAAATGATTTTGAAAGTAAAATCACTCAGAACATTTCTTAAGGAAAATAAGATTTCTTCGAAAAGAACCTTTTTAAAAATTGAAATTAATAAAATATTATGGATATACTTTTATTTTAAAATAAAATTTGAAACTTATAAATCATTCTTTAACAAATTAAGTGGTCATGGTAGCAGGAAATCATGTTCATTTCATATGCGTTAAATCAAATATTCATTTCACATTTTTGGTAAAAGCCAAAAGGGTGTTGTTTATAAATTGAAATGAAGATTTATTTTATATTTTTGTTTTAAAAATAAAAATAGCGTAAAAATTAATTAATAATTTATTGGATAATATTAAAATCATTCTTTAAATTTTTATAAAAACATAGACATATAAGAAAAAAGCTTTTTGACAAAATAAAAAAAAATAAAATCAGTTTTCTTTAAAAACATTCTTTTGAAACCATGAGTACATAGTGTTGAAAATGAAGTGAAAAAAATTTATTCTCAATAAATAACCATAGTATAAGAAAATTCATTTTTATAAATAGATCATAATATTTCATCATTGAATGTGTAATCATAAAAAACCTCGATAAACAATGAGATTCCAACATCAAACCCCAACAACTTTGGTGAATTTTGAATCATAAGAGACATGAAAGATAGGAACATAGATTTATATTTATATCCCTTAATTTTAATGACAATAATCATAAAATACATTCATGGAGAGTTTATACACCTCAAAAAATAAACATGTCGTGAATTTGGTATATGTCTCATAGAGATAAGATACTGGAAATCCCTTACCTTAGGTATTTAATTCCTTCATACGTGTTCAAACATCCTATATAATATATATATATATGTTTATTATAAATATATTAAAGAACCATAATCATATATATAATACCATATAAGATTTACTTATTTCCTTATATTACCCTTTCATTAACAATTACTTGTTAAAATTACGTTTCAGGTATAACTGGTTTGTTTTTCATGTACGTTTTGATTTTATATTGTCGATACTATTTACATTGATAATAGTTACATAATATAAATAATTTTAACCATAATATAAATATAATATATATTCACTATATATGTATTTATATTAATCCATAAAATTCAGTGATAGAAAATGAAATATACTATTCATGGAGAACGTAGATCGTATGTACACATGAAATCTATTCTATTTTATTGATGGATGAAACAAAAGGAATATAAAAAATATATCACCTTTATAGAGTCATTATTATGTTGTATATATCAAATATATGAAATAAACTCATCCCCATTACCTTCCATGAAAATTATAAGTAAAAAACGAATCACATCGCTTCCCAATGCAGTAGTCCACCGTGCAAACTCATGACATTATTGTATTCCAAAATAATGTAAAGTAAAAAGTTATATGTGATATTATAATTAATAAGTATAATAATATCATATATAAATATTAAATTCATCATTATATCTAGCTGTGAGAGGTGGTGATGAAAAATTAATAACATCATTTCGCGAGACGATAGTCCGCCGTATACCCAATCGACGATTTCATTTCCAATATGATAGAAGATTATATGGGTATATATTATGAAATTAATATAATAATAACTCATTATATTATATATAATGGTATATTTAAATAATAAGAGTCGAATAATATTTTAATGATGTGGGGGATGAAATAAAACAAAACACAAGGGTAATAATTTTACATATTCTTCATAGTACCTCTTTAGGTTTATGTATAAAGCCTTCTTAGAGGGTATTCGAATAAATAATACCTATATGATGTGGGGAGTTAATTAAGTAAGACATTTAGTTAGGTATTTTATAAACCAAATGGTTTGGAATGTGTTAATATGAGAGGATAGGGGGAGGCCTTTTATATTTTTGGGAGAGGATATAAATTGTTTTTTTAAAAGAATAATATGTACCCATGTTTTTTCACATGATAGAAGGCTACAAAATGGATCATTAACAAATATTAGAGGTTATAAGGTTGTAATATGGTAATAAAATTGGATTTTTGAAATCATTAAGCCCATTTCACCCCTTATATTTTTAGTCCAACCCTCTGTAAACATGATTTTACCTTAACATCTACAATTAATTTCTACTCTTATTATTATTAATTATGGTACAATAATAAGTTAAAATTATTATATAATATTAATGATTCTGATTAAAAATATGGAATATATTTTTTAATTCAATTCATATAAGTGGTAGAGTTTAATTTAAAATCAAACCTGTAGACGCGATGAAAAAGTTGGTTTCAAAAGAGAAAATTTTCATAAGCATTGAAATTTTTAATATCAAAATTAATTATGAAATTTATTTAGATGGCATAAATTGAGTTTATAAATAAATAATTGAACTAATTTTAGTTTTAAAACTATCATGAAATAAAATGGGTCATGTAAATTATTTAAATAAAAATACAGTTTTTAATAAAAATAAGTATTTTTTTACTATTAATCAAAATATTATTATTTTCAGAAAATTATAAAAAAAGGAGATCAAAGATAATTTTGACATGAATATTTAAAAAATGCATTTATTTTTTAAAATAAATTTTCTAAAATTTGTAGTATTTAATTTTATTATTTTTTCATAGAAAGTAATAATAATAAATGTTTTGAGAAGAAGGTATATTCAAAGCATATAAAGGCTTTACTAAAAATTAAGTACTTATTCATAATATATTTTATTTATCTAAAACCATTATAATTAATTTTCAAAATGTTTTTATTTCTATTAATACAACCAAATTTATTTTTTATGTTATAAAAATGAATTTTAAATAAAAAATATTTATAGTATATCATGATTTGTTAAGACTTGGTGTTGTGTGTAATGAAATCGATATAATAAATTACATTTATTTAAAAAATGTTTCATAATAAATAATTTTTAAGGTTTACCTTCTTTATGACCTAGAGTTGGTTATTTATAGTTTCTGTAAAAATCTATATGGTGTTTTCACATATAAAATTAATGTGGGGTATCTTACTTAACCAATTCTTGTTGTGGTTTAAAGCTCATTACATGATTATTTATCTTGAAGGAATGAGTCAAATAAATTGGAAATATCTACTTATTAAGATTATTCCTGTTAAATTGAAATCAATATTTCATTTAAATGAGTTTTAATTATGAAAACTACAGTTGAATAAAATGTAAAATTATGATAATGTGTAATTTATATATATGATGTGGGACTTATGTGTATATTGTGATAGACCTACGTAGTGGTAGATAGGGCTAGTGAGGGAACCTATGTTATAAGATTCCTATAATATGGGATATATAGAATGGCTTGGTGTTATACCTATTATTAATTTCCTTAATCCTCAAAACCAAAAACTAATATGGTAATGCATTCTAAGGAATCTGTTTGGAATTGTATAAAAATACCTCCATAACAACCTCCAGTTGAGTGCATGGAGGGTAGTGATAGGAATGCTCCATAGGTTGTTAGGATGGGTCCTACTATAGCATCAGGTCAAGTTATAAATGTTCATCTTAGGGAGAGTCTATTATATGTTGTGAATTCTATATAGATATAGAGAGAGATAGAGGCTCCATGAGATAACTTGAGGATGTAGGATCCTAATAGAGAGTTCTAGTTATAGAACATTCCTTTATTCATAGGAGAGGGTGGTCCCATTACAGTTTCATTTTTGTTAGAGTCTATGCAGATGATATTCAAATATCTTCTGATAACTTTCGAAAATATGGCGAAGATCACAATATATATATATATAGGTACATAGATATATATATATTCTTCAAGGACCAATAAAGTGATGGTTAGATGTATTGGTCCAAGAAACCCATCATGGGGGGAAGACCTGGAAGGAATTTCAGACATGGTAATTTAACTATTTCTTTTTAAGAACATGATAGAAGACATTGAAATAGAGTTCATGCAACTCTAATAGGTAGGTACATCCATGATTGTCTATACCACTGATTTTATATGGTTTTAGTGGTTTTACTAGATGATAATAAGGGTTGAAGTGATGTGGGTGAGGTGTTTTGAGGATAGACTCAGGTAAGTGATATGAGTATAAGTGAATGTTTTTCTCTTGATGAGTTATTAATATATTGTGAATCAGGACCTCATAATTGAGAAGAAACTGAGGGAAGACTGAGGTTATGAAATGTTCGATTTAGATATAGGAATTGGTAGTCGGTCACTAGATAGCTAGAAGAACCATTTTGATTGATACCATTAGGAAAACAATAGAAAGGGAAGTTAAAGTGATGGTTCAGTATAGTTCTATCACTATGGGAGGTTTATCCATTTTCAACCTCAAATAGATTGACTATTGATTATGTTCTGAGTTTATGGGAGGATGAATCAAATGTAAAGGAACTATTATATTTTTCAACTGATGCCCAGTGCAAGGGGATTTAGACAAGTTAATGGTTACAGATTTGGTTCAGTTATGCCACGATAACTGAGTAGATGGCATTTGATCAACAGTTCTGGTCGGGGTGTTGTATTTGGTTCTTATGGATAGGGGTATAAATGTTATCATTGTTGTGAAACATAGGGTATTCTAAAATAATTAGGGTCACATAATAGGCTATTTACATGATGTTTAGTCTACGCACATTGATCAGGATATGGTACCTTCTACAATCAGAGTTATGGATCTGGTGTCCTCTATGTCAGATTCTGCATTGTTTGATATATTTGCATGAAATTTATTTATCTCTACTTTTTTTTAAAAAAAATTATAGTGTTTATCCATTGATTACTTATATGAGTTTATTTCCATTTACATTCCATTGGGAGTGATATATGAGGATATTCTAGAATGTAGTGAGTGTTCCCTAGAGGTTGGTGGATATAAGTTTCTATAGGATATCATCATATTAGAGATGATAGAATTTGATTTGATACATTTTATGAACTTTTTAGTACCATAATGAGCCCATATTAATAGTTATCATTGATGTGTGAATTTCAATCTCCATAATGAGGTAGTTATGTTCATTTTGGAGAATTTGATATTCTGGTGGGTTGCACAAGGCTTGTCACTGATATCTGATCTGGATTAATGCTTAGGTTTTTATTATTGTATTAGATGAAGTGGGAATACAGTTGAGAATATTTACTACTACTATTTATTAGTTCAGGCTTGCCTTTTCAGATTATTTCTTAGGGTTACCTCTATAGAGGTAGGTATATTTTACTATTTATATTTTTACGAGTGAAAAACTTATTTCCTTTCCACCTTACAAGATAAAACCGATGAATATACAATATTTTAAGGCTCAACTAGATGAATTTGAGACTAAGGTTTTTATATAGAGAATTACATATCCTTGGGGTTCTACAGTCGTTTTCTCTAAGAAGCAAATGACTCTTTGAAAATATGTGTAGACTATTAGAAGTTGAACCAAGTAATAGTTAAAAATAGGTATCCACATTTAGATGCAAATGAACTCACCAAAAATATAATGGAAGTGGAGAGATCCCAGTGAAGCCACTAACTTGAACCATCAATCAACCATGCATCCGTTGCATGAATCTGATATGGATAATTCTGACAGTTTCCCATCAACTAGGTGGCTGATCATTGTCTCTATGATCACATGCCTCAGGCATGATATTGAGTTGGTCAATCCATGTGAACATCCATCATCTTGGGGGCTACCTACCCCTTGCAGTTCTCACAAACCGCAAACTCCATTGGTGCATCCACCATGTGATCTCACACCCTCTACTATGTAGAATCATATTTCTTGAAGTGGTTAACTCCTTCCTTTCCTATAAACCCTAAGATTTATTTTGGAATAAATAGTTAGTGTGTGAGTAATTTCTAAATAAAACTCATAGTTAATACTCATATCCTATAGGAAATCACTTCATTAAATGTCACATGCGAGTCCAGTGTGCATACCTAATCACATATAATACAACCCCATGGGCCAATAACTTCCGCACACCTACTAGGCTATGTACACCTCATGTGCACCTAATAGGAAGTTAACAACCTCTATTTTGAACGTATCGAGAAAACATGATCACCTTCATGAGATCCTAAATTTCACTCTCCTTTATTTCACATATATAATACACTATAATTTTACTCTACATATTGATCTAGTGGATTGGCCTCCACAACAAGCTAACCATGTGGATGGATCTTCTCCACAAACTTCCCATTCACATCATACCCTTTTGTGTTCCCAAAACATGGGTCAATATTCCACTTTGAAATCACCAAGTGTGATAATACCCTTCCTTGGGTCCCTATGTGAAGATATTTCATGTAAACCTACCACATTGGATGACCCCTTTGGTTGTGTGCTTATAATACATGATGACTTCTCCTACCATGTTCTTATTGTGTGTAATAATCCCATAGGTTTTACAACAACATAGTTTTTCTACATGTGGGGTGTCAATAAATATTCTTCCATGTATATCTCTATTTATGGTATTCAATCACCTTATAATATCCTTTTTGCAAGGAAACCCTTAGAAGGAAAAAATAAGACCCCTTATAAATCAACTAGATTCCTACAATTGAGATAAACACATCAATGAGAAACCCATTGATCATGTATTCCCTTGATAAAATTAGGTTTTGGGTTTTCATAACAAATAGGTAAAACCCTCATGGAAATCAAAATCACGAATTCCATTGATAATGAGGGTCCACATCGAGATGAAACTAGAGTGATCTCTCCTCGCACAATTATGGATTTATTCTCCATTCAATGAGTTGGGATCAATATGACCCTTATCCTTTGGTGTAAGCCACATTAAAATATAATATGTTCCTCCTCACAAAGTGTAAGACCCATTAAAATCCCTTATGGGAATCCTCTTTTGATGTAATCCACTATAACAAATCTTACGGGTCTCCTACTTTTTTTGTAAGCCCCAATCACATATCTTATTTTCCTATATAGGTATAATCCTATTTCATATCTCTTATGGGCCTCATAATTAGTTTTAATTTCTAGTCACATCTCTTAGGGGCCACCTCCTTAGGTGTAATACATAGTCATATCTCTTATGGGAATCATCATTAGGTGTATTCTTATATAAAATCTCTTATGGACATCCTATTAATGTATAATCCCTATTAGAATCTAATTTCACCCTCTTTGATAGTGTGCTCTATATTCTGTTATCTCATGTTTCTAACACTGACAATGAATCATGTTGGATTATATCTTTGTGTTTATTGTTCCATTAGAACAATTAAAATTACTCTAAATGTTTCCTCCTCTATAGCTGTAATATATAATAAATCATGCCCTCATTAATAATAATGATATAATGATTTATTAGTGAAACACATTATGGTATCCTCATACATGTAAGTCCAACTTAATCCTATATTAACACACCTTTCATGATATAGATATCCTAGTATCATGATTCCAAAATTCATGACAACATCCTTGTCACAATACGTAAATGTACATAACAACGTCCCAGTCACATGATGTAAAACTACATGACAACATAATTAATGAACGATGTCAAACTACATGGTTTATTCCTACCACATGAGCTTAAACTATTCATCTCAAAATATATTGGTTTTGATTAATGTTAAGAAGGATACATAATATTCCCCCGTTAAGTTCAAACATTACATCAAAACCATCTATGTCCCTCCTCATAGGGACATACTCCCATAATCTAGGACATCCATTCCCTCTAAGATATCATTCATTTCTACGAGGGTCATATTCCTTATGAACTATTTCTCTATCAATCCATATTACTGATAAATTCTTTCCCATACTAAGAGGGCCATATCCATCTAGTAATTGTCAAACTAACCCCACTAGGTCATATTCCCTATGAAACCCATCCTTAGAAGGACATATTTTTTTGTGAGTCCCAACCATTCTTGTTGGGTCTTACTCCCTTTGTGTTCAACTATAAAGGGTTTATCATCAATAAATTTTACATCAACCATTTTTAGGAACCCTTCACCTTGATGTCCTTACCGTATAATGTTAAACTAAATTGATCAATCCCTATCACATAGACTTAAAAGGAATGAAATATCATGTTAATTATAACTAAACTACATGGGTTTTTATTCTTCTTACAAGGATAAGTTGGAAGCCATTATCATGGACTGAATCCCAACACCATGAACACTAAATATTTTTATAGATGTAATTAATTCCTAGAGTACCCAGCTATACATCTTTAAATAATACCGCCTTTATATTAAGAATCAACAAGTAATAATGAAACAAGATAGAGAACCTTTAATACATAATGTTTTTATAATTGATACATGTTAATGACCAACTTCTAGTATAGTGGTAACATATTCTACATTGGTATATTTGAAGGATAAATGAAATATGTTATAAATCTATAAGAGAGTCTATGTATTGGAAACAATCCCCTAAAAAATGTGTGATGATACTAACCTTCCACAATCTTGATAAAGATTCATTCTAAAGTATTACTGGAAAACCCAACATAGTGAACACTTTACTTTTGAAAGAATCCTATCCTAACATTAACACTAATCCATAATGGATGTGGGAGTTTTATGGTGTGTCTAGTTCCATGATCATCTTCTTGTAAAAAAACTATTAAAAAATGGTAAAATCAATGTGAATATTTCACCTATGGTACCCTTTCTAAACCAGATATTTTTCCATTATTAGGGAAGAAAATATTCAACATGAAGCCTTTAAATATGAATGATTTTGGTCAAAAATATTTCTTACATGTGATGCTATATTAAAAAGGTTTCTTATTTTTGATTATTATTCTTTTCCAGATCAAATCATAACCCCATTTAATCCAAATTTATGGAAACATCTCAGAAATATAAATACACCTCAAATACTACCAGAGATAGGGAACATGAAAAATAAGTAACTTACATTAACAAAATGTATTTAGAAACATGTAATAAATGAGTTGGCATGAGAATACCACATGAATAGTACTATCATGTTGTTGAAGGTCATGTACGAAGCCCTCCTTACCATGAAGCCCCACTATCCATATTCCTAATGATGAGTGGTGGAGAGGATATAGGATAAACATATCACCAACTTGAATGGATTTAGGAGTATCTCCATGAATATAAGAAACTAACATATCCCTTATATTATAAAATCTAATCAATAGGCTGACCATGACTTCTACTCAGTTCAGGAGCCATCTAGGAAGGATCCTATTAACTGACACTTTCAACACCATGTGAAATCAATACCTTAGCTTAATAATGAGCATTACAACCAAGATATACCTACTATATTTAACAAGACCCAATTATCATGGGGAGATCTCTTGGAGGGATGGGCTACCAACCATAGGGAGTGGAACCATATCCACACTTTCCCCAAAGAATCCCACTAACATACCTTCACAAAAATAGGTGAGAAAACTCATATTTTCATTTAAACACATTTAGTATAATAGTATAATATTATATCATACAAATAAACTTTTCATCATATAATGAAAACAACTAGGGTAAGACACATATTCCCTCTCCCATATATGATTATCGTCATCATATTCAAGCAGCAACTTAAGGATAGAAGAGGTATCATTTCCCTACTCCCACAAAGGGGAAAGATCATATCCCTACCATCATATTTGAACCTGTCGATATATCCTAATATAAAAGAGATGATAATATATAGAACACATTTATAATCACACCAATTAATATGAACACATTCCTATTCCAATTATAGAATCCCATGAACACATTTCTGTGGAAATTGATTGACTGATTTATATCCATGATTATATCATATAAAACTATCAGAATATCCCAACAGTAGAAATATAAGATAGTCATCGACATTTCCCAATAACCAATAAAGAAATAAAACATATTACCAGCCAGTCCACCATAGTGGATCCTCAATATAATCTAGGATCTACTTATGATTAGGCACACATTATTTCTCCCATTCGAGAGGTTCATCAACATATCCCAATGTGGAATGAACAATATGATCGAATATAAATTTACTTTCAAATTAGAGATTAACAAACCATTTCAGAGATCATTTTCGTGTAGAAACATATTACTATAAAATATTTAAGGACTTCCCAAAATATTCTGAATGTTTCTTTAGAATAGAAACACATTACTGCTCCCATTCAGTCATATAATTTCATTAGTATATCTTGGTGGAAACCAATAAACATGCCCATATTCTTGCAAGTTTTGAGGAATCCAATTTAAATTTTATGATAAAAAATAAGACACATTAAGAGAATCCTGTATATGAAGGTCAATTTTCACAACACTTTATTCTGACCACCCAATAGAGGACATCTAAGAAGAACTCTCACTAGGGGAAGCTGACAATTTTGGAGCATGGCCATATTCCTACCCTACATGATTCTTGTCTTCTTGAATCCTTAAAAAATCTTTAAATAGTGACCCAATATCCCATTAATGCATCCTTAGATAGAGGTATAAGTTGAATTTATGAAGGTGTTCCTAATATTTATAGAGCCATCTATGAAGTTCCTCCCTATAGTGTTAACCACAAATTTACTCACCATGGTGATATCAAGATAGATCATAAGAATTAATTTCATGATGCTAGTCAAAAACATAATCCTCATGGCTAGATGATCCAATAGAAATAAGTTCCCCCCATTCCATGGTCCAACCTAATGGTTTTACCTATGGAATATACTGTAGGAATCCTCCCAACATTGAAACATTATTCCATGATGGTAGTCATATCCATAGTGGAATTCACTATGAAGGTCCTACCTGTAGTCACATTTCACTATGATAAGAAGGTCATATCTTAATAAATAAAATTTGTTAAATTATATATATCTTGAGGAACCTGAGATGTTTTGGATAGCCACACCCAAAACACTATCTTCAATTAGAAATATTCTTCCTCAACCAGAAGATAGTTTAAGGCACTTTTCATTCTCCGTACTAACTTTGGATCATTTAGCTTCTAATAAAACATAAAATATTTCAACGAACCTCACTCCCCTTAGTGAATAAGTAGGAAAGAAATCATTTTAGATAGACTAGTTGAAGTAATGTCTCATGAAATATGGAGAGGACACCTTGCTGATGAGGAAAACATTGTCCAAAGATTACATACCTATCATTTTATGGAATTGGTAGACTTCTCAATAATAAATTATGAATGACTTTAAAGAGTAATGTATACACTATATTAATCTAAATATTTGAATGAACAACCTCTATCTAGAGGTGGAAAAACTACCATACATAGAAAATAAAAAACATGTCAAGGTGATAGGAGAGCACCACTATAAGATTTTCATAGCTACCCTTTTAGTAGAACAAAACCAAAAATTGTTAAAAAACATAAATATATTCAACAAACATACTTTATTACTATGATGAATCTAATTTAATTGATAAATGGTACTCCATTTAATGTGAACATTATAAGATGTGGTGAGCACAAAGTACTACATTTCACTTTGTTCCCAAGTCCGAAGAGATCACCAATAGAGATAAAAATAAAATGTTATCACAACAGGAAAATTTTCATCCATGGGATATTCACATGTTATTTACTTTATTTATTAAGGTCATATCTTGTAAAAATTCAAAAAATGAAAAAATTGGTCGGAATGATCCATCCAAAGACACCGGCATTAGGCCTTTGAAATAGTTGAACATGATTCTCATTTGAGAAAATACATATATTTGACTAAATTTGTACCCATAACAGTGTGGTTCTCCTATTCAGAACAAGAACTAAATCCATGCCATGCTTGAAAAAACCATCACAAGATTATAAGGGAAGAAGTAGTGGCCATAATATCAATAATACAAGAGAAACCCTCTCTCATAGGGATGAAATAATTGTTACCACCATCGCCACCCCTGGGATCATCAACTCCCTAGATGGATCAATATTTTAAGGTGGCATAAGTGAAAAACCCTCTAACATAGTTTTGAGGAAATATTTATCAAAAAAGCATCCTAATCTATGTAGGATTGGCTTATCTAGGATGGAATACACATCAAAAGAGAGAACTTCACATATAATCCCTTTTCATAAACTATATCTATCTATTTGGATGCACTCAATAAGATTATATAGAGACTCCCTTAGGATTACAATATAAAATTATCCCTAAGGGAGCCCTTGAAGGGGAAGGTAAATCCCCATCGGGGATACAAATAAAAATAATATACCAATAAGGAAAATTAAAAGAAGGATTATGACTTTCCTCTCGATGGATATTTAGAAGGAAACCAATCCCCTTATCCTTTTAATGAGGACATGGATCATATAGCCTGATACACATTAGTGAAAGTAATTAATATCAACCCCACCAATGATTTAGAACATGATTCAATTATATATGAGTAGGATTCAAAATAATCCACCTAAAACATGGTCCACAATGAAATTCATTAAGAAGGCATGTGCATTCACCAATAGTGGTAGAACCAAAATTTGGGGGCTCCATCAAGTTCTACATTGCCACCTCTCTGGTATGATTACACTGAAGAAAAGGAGAAGGGTGTGTATATATTGCATCCATTACCCAAAAGGGTTGAACATACATCCATACAATGGAGATTTTCTCAATATAAATAAGTGATAAAGGATTTATTACAAAATGACACTGGTTAACTCATGGGAAATATAACCACTGAAGGTATTTCTTAAACAGAGACCCATGATTATCCTCTGTAGAATCTTTCTTTGTATAGAGAACCTAATTGAACCATAAGGGAAGAGTCTGACTATATGACTAGTTCATGGTTCAAAAAAAACATGTTTTCCAAGATCTGATAGTTGGATAATATTAGGAGTTTCCTCTACTGTGGTGGTTTCTAGGACGATATCAGATAAGATACCCCTGGATAGCCTATATTAGATACCATAGCGCATGGGAAGTTTGACCATATTAGGTCACATCGATTTCCTATAGTCAAGTATATGACCAAAAAACCATTCCATCAGAGATCATTGAATCCATTGAATCTACAAAATTCTTAATAGAGGCTATGAAAGGATGACATACACTAGTGAAACTAGAATGATAGACACACCTTGAATGGGTAGACATGAATCCTCCTACACCTAAACATAAGAATACCACATTCATGAAATGCAATGACACCAAGGATCTGGTGTAGCATCTGATGCATTTTTTTTCTGGTTATGGTCCCATGATTAGAACCCATGGGCAGGAAGATGCGGCTAAGCTAAGATGTTTTGTGAAAACCTTGGATGGCCCAACATTTTTCTGGTATAATAATATTATGGAAAGATTAATCACAATATGTAAAGAAATATTTCAAAAATTCCTTTAACAATTTAGTTTTGAATTGTGGAATAAATAGGTTATTTTCCTCTAAAATCGAAAACATTGTGATAATTAGAGAGTCTCAAACTTTATTGCAAGGTGTAAGGGTTTGACCTATTCTTGTAAAATTCAAATCTGTCAAGAAAAGTTATTGGGGAAATTCATTGAGAATATTCATGATGAGTCACAAATCCCACTAATTCTGGTAAAATATCATGGTGGATTTCATGATCTCACCATAGTTACACATATCCTAGAATATTTCATTTAGTATACTAAGTCCAAGCTTGGACCTTTTTCCTTACTTTGAGGAAATATAATTGGTAAAGTGGAGATATAAAATTTTACACTTAATCCATCTACAATATTGGATCTAGAACCCACAAATAGACAATATAATGTGGTACCCCCTATTGAATGAAAATAATAAATGATCATACTCATTTGAAAGTGAGAAAAAAAGAAGAGGAACACACCTCAAGAAGATTGAAAGAATAAATTTTAATCTCTATGAAATGAGAATGACTGTGGATACATTATCATGGATATGGTAAAAAATATAATAAAGACGAGAGAGCCTAAGAATCTGGATCATGTAGGCCAAAATGACCACAAAAATTATTTACCCTTACACCAAATACTAGGGAATAACATCCAAAAGATATTTTTATTTAAATATATTCTCCAGAAGATGGTATATTCTGGATAGGAAAATCTAGTAAAGACACCAAAACAAGTAAATTCTATTTTTTCTATCCCCTATGATGAAGAATAAGATTAATAGGAAGTCCCAAGTAATGAATATAAATGATTTCAGATTATATTACTAGAAATATTTTCAATAAAGTACATGACATCTTTAGGGTGTAACTAAATCAACTAGTAATGACCCCAATACCCACTGTGACAGGTGTGTCGACTTATATGGTTCCATATCCATCCAAGGTATGACCTTATAAGAATATTTAAAATAGGAATAAAAAGAAAAAGGAACAAGAAGACGAGTTTGTGTTGATTCCCAAGCCAGTTCAAAATCTCTTAGTCTTTATTCCCTTAACATAGGGAGGATGGGAACCACTACACCAAATGGTTAACCAAGCATCGAGCCACCAAATAGAATCCCCATTAGGAAAATAATTTATATATCGATCCATAAATGTAATCCACTCCGTGGATCCATTTTCTAACAAAGAATATGCATATATACCTGATTTTTCCTCTCACAATTAAGGAGTAGAAGGAAGAGACAGGTGGGGCTAATGGGGTCAGAGAAGATAAGGCTGACATGGACCTAAAAATTAAGGTCATAGAACTGTTGAGACCCAATACGCTGAAGATACATAGAGAAAGGTACTCTTGTGGGATCAATGGGAGTACTAATCTACTCCTGAATCATTTAGGGCCTAATTATACTATATGACCAATTTCCAAATCAACATTGTACTTATCAACATTAAACTTTGGAATGATCTTCTTATCCTAAACCATAGACAACGCCATAAAATTATTGTCATAGAGGGGATCCACCATCAAAGGAAACCTTAACTCCTAAGACCCAGATCAAGGAGCAACCCAATGAAAGAAAGAATAATCCCTTGTCATATAAATATGACATTTTAAAGAATATTCTTGTTACTTAGACCAATCATTCAATTCTTGATTCCCCTTAATGTTTAGGAGAGCTTCAAGAAGAGCCTCTCAAGGCTCTTAAAATTCCACAAGAATTTAAAGAAATTTTTTCTACCGATAAGGTATATCATATGGAGACCATCCCTATCAAATTCTATAAAATCATATACTTTATAGAACAAGACAGGTTGACCACCATACAATGACTTATCAGACCCTTATACATTTTTGAATGTTTGGATGTGGTTGATTCCTATAGAGAAATCATTGACAATTTCTTTAGAATGAATTTCGTCTTTGTTTGGACAATCTAAAACTTTTTCCATAGAATTTATGATTTTTCTCCCTCCACTCTAACAATAAATGGGTATGAAAAAAGTGATAAAATACTCTTTGTAAAATCAAGATTACTTTCTAGTTTTGAGAACAAATATATGATTTAGAGTTCATGGATTTCTATTAGGATATAATGTTCAATGTACTATTTGGGAGACTATGGATTCATTTTCATGTGATATTTCTCTCTTCATATCACTAATTCCTCTTGTAATCCATCAATAAAAAGGTTGGAGTGCTTTATATTGATAGTTACCTTTTTTATTCTCATATATCGCAATACATAGATGTGTGATTCTATTATAGGGAAGGTAAAAAACCAATGGATGATGATTTTTTGGGGTCACTTACACCCAATGGTTTTGAAATGGCCCATATAAACCCATTTCATGAACTCAATGAGAAATTTGTATTATGTATCAATTAGATTGAAGAAATTTCCCTAGATCAAGGAAATAAGTAGGTTATGTGAATCCAATTTAATTAGATAGAATATCTAATCAATATTATTTCATACGATAGACTAGTATCTACCATCATACAATAGGAACCACTGATAGAGGAGGAGATAATTGTGATACTAAGAAAAATTAATTTCTCCCCCGAATGTCTCTACATGAGGGCCTTTTGAACAACATTCAGACAAAAAAACCATGTCCATTTAATCATATTATCCTTAACCTTTGAAGGAGGAAAACACATATTTTGGGAATGTACTCTTCTATATTCCTGATATCAGTCTTGTCAACTGAATCCATCCATGTAAGAGAATGATCATATCCAAAAAATACTGATAATACCCAAGAATAAATGATCTCACTTTATATAAAAAATCTAAGAATACTCTTTCATCATAGTCTAAATCAGAAAATAATACCACACCACCTATTGAAATTGAAAATTAACATTTATCAGCACCTAAATCTCAGGAGGCTAGCACCATTTCTTCCCCCGGTGATAATAAAGAAGAAGTAGAGTACATCCAGAATGTTCCTGATGAAAATGCCAACCCGTTGGAATATTTGGTGTCAGGAGACATCTTTGTATCATTCATAAAAGATAAAAATTATTTGAAATTAACTTATGGACTAATAAAATCCCCTTTAATCCCTACATCCACGAAAATTATGATATATGGAGATGAGGGAGAGAATATCCAGAGTTCCCACAATAATTATTCAAATGAATAAATAATCTCTAGACATAGAGGTGCCTACCCATCATTCATAGAGGACATAAATTCCCATACATTATCTCCCCATAATAAAAACATCCCTTTATAACCCAATTCTGTTTAAATTAATATAGAGAAATAATAGGAGGAAGATATCAAAAATTCTCCTCTAGTATTTGATACAGGTTTCTCTACCCCCATCGATGAACTCATATAGGTGAATTTATGTGTAGATAAAGATTCGTAGCCTACATTAATCAATTACACAATGTATTATAAATAGAAATAGATATATATCACTTTATTAAAGAAGCATCAGGATGTTTTCTCAATAAATTTCCTAGAAATTCATAGACCTGACCCCGATGCTTCCATATATCACATGGGTTTTTCTAAATATAACTATAGAGATAAGGAGGATGAAAAGATATTGAATCTAAATAATACTACCAATTTCAAAGATAAAGTTGAAAGTATTATCAAATATGAATTTACTAAGGAAGTTCAATACCTGACTTTCATCACCAACAGTAGATTTATTAAGAATAAGAATGGGTAAATTAGAGTTTTTATCAACTCTGGGTATCACAACTAGAACTTCATGAAAAATGATTTCCCAATCCCAATAACCATAGTTTTTATTAATTCACTTTCAAATTTATAGGACCTCTTCTTTATAGAGATATATTATAATTATTACTGGATCCGAATAGCCCCTATAGATGATCATTCCACTTATTTTTGGGAAACCTGGGGATTATAGTACTAATATGTAATGTTTGTTGGCCAGAATAATGATAGAACCACAAATCAATTTTCAATGGACCGCATCTTCAAGACCTTTGTAAGAAGGACAATGGAATGTTACATTGACGATTTGGTAGTCAAATCCCCACAATGTAGTGATCAAATTTGTGACCTCAAAACAGTAGTTCAAATTCTTTTGGAAGACAAAAAGATTTTAAAGAATTCATTTAGATATTTCAAAGTATCAAAAAGATGCTAAAAGAAGTAAAAGACCTAAATTGAAAGGGACTTATGTAGGACACCTATGCCAGGTACCTACACAACATACCTCTTTATCCAGAAAATTGGTACACCTTCTACTCATACATCCCAGTGGGCATCCCCTATGTGGAATACCTATGATATAGATAAAATATGCAGAACTAAATGGAAATATAATTTCTATTCCCCTACATGGAGAAGCTATGCTGAAGATCTACACAGCAAACCTGCATAGACAAAATCCTTTCGAAAAGCCCTCTCCTTGCCTATAAATAAGACCCTGGGGCTCCCCATTTGAGTATTGAAAAATGTTAGAAGAACTCTTGAAGGTCTCATTGCGTAGCTCTTTCTCCTAGGTCCCCCAAATTTTATCAGGTATCTCTCTAAAATATGAGAGAAGAGAGAATTAGATGGGATAACCATGTTTGGAGTCCTTTCGGATTTTGAAACACAAAACATCTGATTAAGGACCCTTATTCTATAAAGATAAAGTTGTCTACGTAAGGCTTATTCCTTAAGTACCTATGAAGGGATCTTTCAAAGACACCAAAGGAGACCCATGGTGTTTAGATTTAAATATCACCCAAGTTTTTCCTTCTTGGTAGTCCCTTTTTAAGCTTTCACAGGCTTAGTTCTCTTGTGTTATGAATTTTTCAGCCATTACAAGGACATGTGAGACACACTTGCATGAAATACCTACGCAGAAGACCTATGCTGAATAGTTTTGCCTAGGACCTACGCATATCACCTTATAAACCCTCTTCAAAGACACTCATAGCAGGGTATCTCTTCTCTTGGTTCCTTTATCTAAAAATAACTAAGCAGAATCCTCCACAAAAAACTCCTGACTTATCAAAGATTTGGGAAAGGCACATCAGCATGTCTCCCATTTGGGTTTGTATATTTATAGTCAGAGGTCTCCCAGATTCGTCTTCTAAGGGAGTCAGGACCCTTAGGGTGTTTGTAGTTTTTTATATCTACAATCGCATGGATCCTTACCCTAGAGATAGTGTTGGGATGTTCCCAGTCTTGGATTCCATGGATGTAACTCGGTCCTCCCCTTTTCATCTCTAACATTTGGAGCCTCTGGTTCCCAATAAGAAGAGGGAGGGTCATACTTGATTTTCCATTCAACAAAAGAAAAGTATCTCTCCTCTCTTTGGATCCACAAAGGGCATCCTTGCTGGAGTAATCCTGTAGTATTTTAGGATGTACCCAATGACATTCACTTTCATTTCACACTGAAGGTTTTATTGCTCCACACCCTCTCCCACCATCACCTTGACTTCATTCACCGTAAGCCTAACCTCTTCCATCAGCCGAAGAGAAAGTGTGTTGTTTGTTCAATCTATCGCGTCCTCTTGTTTCTCACACTGAGTATGACTCACCTGGGCTTAGATATTTTTCAAGATCACAACATCCACACAATAAACCATATATTTTGAACTATGAGAACTCAGATTACCTCCATAATTGGGATACATAGGAAGCCTTCACCTAGAGCCCAAACTCACTGGATATCCTCTTCAAGAATCCAAACCTAATTCCATTAATCTAGGAATCCTTATAAGAAATAATCCCCAAATTATTCCTCCCTAAATCTCTATGAGTTAAGACATCTCTCATGCACCTTGTTATAAGGGAATCCTCTTTAAGAGTAAGCCCCAACGTATTTCTCTCAAAGTGTCATACTCCCCTGCGAGACACGTCGAACAATGTGGGATTTGATTCTCATATGAGTGGGATACATAGGAATCCTCTCTGAGGTTCAAACACAACACTCCAAATCAACCATATTCTCCCTAGGACATATTCCCAACATGGTCTAATCAAAATTAGAAACTCATATCCTTTCCAGGTTCCTTGGGCTGCTTAGGCATAAGTTCCACACAAATCAATGACTAAGTACCATCCGCTTAGATATTCTTACCACATGACATTAAATTGTATGGTTAGTTCCTTGTCACATGACCTTAAAAGGTAATATGTGTCCCATTATGTCGAAAAAACATCAAGGGTTCTTATTCCTTTCACAAGGATACGTAGGTATGCCATTTATGTGTATGATCTCAACATCAAAACAAACGTTCATCTCCTTGGATGAAAATAAATTCTAGAGTACCCCACTGAGTGGCTTGAAAACTAGTATTATCATAAAAACGGTTAAAAGAATCTCTAAATAGTATATGAGAGGATACCATTTATTGAGAGCCTCGAATACATATAGATATCTCCATTAATGAAGATCTTTGAATACATATAGATGATTATAAATTTCACACATGCTAATAATAGATTGTATATTCCAAGGGAGACATATGTTATAATGGGTAAATTAATAAGGATTCATGAACTTATCTTAAATTTTTAAGAGAGTCCCAGAGTAGGAAATAATTCCCCCCAAAAGGGTATAATGATCTTGATATTCCATCCTCTCGACGAATGTGAGTTCTTAAGTATCATAGGTCTAAACCTAAGGAATGCTTACCTTTTGAAAGTATGAACCTTTGGATATAGAATAGTTGGATGTTTCTAGTTCCATAAATAAATATGATGGAAACCATCCAAAATTAGTGATTCTTAAACTAGAACACACGTTCCGAGGGAAAAGAAACAAAAAATGGTGAAACCAACATGAATCCTTAACCAAGTTGATAGTGTTACCTATCTTTTAAGACCCTATCAATTGATAAAGGAGTGATATATAGGGGAATATATCACACATGTGTCCATAAAAAATGATTCTTTAATGGTGTTCGTTGTTTTTATTTGTCAAATTCTCTCAGAACTCCCATCATTCCAAATGGACTCATTGAAGTTTACACCCATGAATTACCCAACTACTGCTCCAACTAAATCCTTGTCCAATGGAAGGATGACATCACCAAATCAGCATCTTCAACATTGGGTCTGAAATGAGTTGGTTTGGGAATACCATCAACATAGTACAATCCCAACCCTAGAGGCTTCTTGAGGGGATCTTTAAACTAACAACAACACCCAATCTTCTGATATATGATGACCAATGATCAAGAAGCAAATGATTCTATCCACAATATTCAACCATTTCGGGTTCTTATCCATACAATGAAATAACTAGTCCCTACAATACTATATCCAGGTGGATCATAAGATCACACATGGCCTCAACTAAAAGACACATGGGTCATTCCTAATGGATCCCACCAACAACCGCCGCCAACACCAGGTGGTATCAAACCCTCAACACGATGAGGGTGTTATCTTTGGTTGTTCGTCCTAGTTACCATAGACTCAGGGATGCAAGATGAACCACTAAGGACAATTACTAGACAATAGGGAGAAGGTTCCTACCTTTTCCCCCTTCTAAGAAGTCTATTGACCTAACTTGGTGGAAAACGACAAACATGAACATACACCGGTCTGCCGTAATTCCACAAGCCAGTAGACTTGTCTGGCGGTTCCCAATAAATCCCACCATTACAAATTGTTGGAGTACCATGACTAGGAACATAAAACTACTTACAAACAATAATCTATTCAAAAGACTTGTCTTACTACATTCAAGGAAGCTCACCAATCAAATATGTTGTCAATTTGTAAGTAAGAACATACACCTGCCTGCACTTACCAATCCTTCCAGTAGTCTCGTCTCTCAGAACTGAAAAAAGTATGTTAAATATTCTTGGAGGAAAATAGCTAGCTGTCACATAAACCTGACAACATCCATCAAGACTAACAACAATCTCATTTGGAAACACCCGGAGAAGTCAGTCAGAAAGCTCTGATTACAAACTTGGGGTAGAATCAACTCTCTTCCCCCACACATGAGTACTGTCAATATCCACTGACAGGAAAGGGTGGACATGAGTATGTACATACACCTAATTCTAATTTGAAATGGATGTATATTCCCATTCTGGCCACTGAAGTCACCAAAAACATTTTAGTAATAGTGAAAGGGGAAACACAAATTCCCACCCTTATCCTGGAAGACTGCCAGAATATCATAACAAAAATTTCAGTAGTACCAGAGGGACATACACATAATTCTTTCCCCACACTTGGGATGACTCGTCAGCATTCCATCCTGAGTCATATACATACATTTTTTCCATTATAGGAGGTTTATGGGGGAATAATTGCCCATATCATATGGACAACTGGATTGGGAACATACACCCATTCTAATTAGAGATAATCGGCGTATTTTGGTGACCACTCCAAGGCCGTCACACACACCATCCCTTGATAGCCACTTCTCCCAGCAAGTGGCCACAATTATGTGTAAGAGAGCATCTATGAAGAAGTATCAATAAGCATAGTTTGAAAATCAAGAGTCAATTTGAAATTTGGATCCTTTTAGTTCTAGAGTTATTAA
The DNA here is from genome assembly GCA_963277665.1 of Viscum album. NCBI lineage: Eukaryota > Viridiplantae > Streptophyta > Magnoliopsida > Santalales > Viscaceae > Viscum > Viscum album. The sequence continues at coordinate 1,738,843,251 of OY728156.1, forward strand.
ATACCTCAGACATTTATCTATTGCTACTCGATATCCTACCCTCCCATTACAAAATTATGAGAGTAGTGGAAATAATTATGAAGTTCCCCATCATATGCTTCATCATGAAGTCTTCCTTCATGATAATTCCATCAAATTAGATAACCTATCCTTGTATAAGAGTTGTAAAAACCAAATGTGTGGCTAGAATACAAAGGATCAAGAGGATTTATACCTTACAATAATCCACCATGGTGGTCCTCCCTATGATGGAATTCACTATGAAATTTATCTCCACAATATTTTTTCACATTGTCAATATAATCATCCAATTGAAAATGTAGTGATGAGAAATCCCTCTTATCTCAAGAAACTTTCCAACACAAGGCTAGTCATGTATGTTGCCTTGTTTCTAACAGGTGAAATACTTTATCAACCAGAAGACAGCCCAAGGTGAAAATCATTCTCTAAATCCCCCTTATGTAATTTTACTTTTAATATGACAGAGGAAGAAACAAATGATCCTATTATTTATGATAAAACAATTGAGAAGCATCCACTATGGTTAGACCAAATTCATAAACCTCTAGAAAAAGATGACGTGGATATGTTTAATATGAAAAAACAACTAGCTAAGGGTGAAATACAAGTCATGTTATGGCCTTTGGAAACCTCTCAATATAACATTACATAATTGATAGAAGAAGAATGAATTCATGATATCTTCCTCAACATATGGAAGACACTTAATCGTCTCAAAGCTAAAGTATTACCTTATGATGAATATCAAAGTCATGTTAAAGTAATAGAAGGGTTACAAAGCTAAATTGACATGACATTTATCAAATTTTACTAACATTCAAAGGCCGAGAAACAACAAGTAGCTATTCAATGTGCATACCTTAATGCATTAAAGTTGGTGTGACAATTGATTGCAGAAACACCATCTCGTGTTCATATAAGAGGATGGGGTGCACACAGAGCATTTCATTTTACTACACTACAACACCAATAAAGCCCACTGAAAGTGGTCGCATGCAATGTTATTTCCCCAGGTCAGTTACAAAAAATAAATTTTGTTCATAACCGAAGGAATGCTCAACAAAAACATGCCTCGATTAGTTTTGACCAATGTGAGGCCCAAATAGATCATTCTTTCAAGATAATTTTTTATCAAGAATATAAGAAAATTAAGCAGGCCTCCCTATTATAGGATGTTAGACATTATATTGAAAAAATGTCTAAAAAATCACATAGGTCTTCCAAAATAGGTGATTTAAGTGGTTGTCGAATAATACACCCATAGAATGTTCAGACCAGAGTTCAAAAAATCAGAAGAGAATCTATGGTAATATCAGGTATAGTAGTTCAGGATCCACCCCATCCTGCAGGGATGGGTGATTTTTTAACTCAACCTTTGAATTTGAAAAATAGAGTTTGAAGGTGTTTAAATGAAAATGGGAACAATCCCAGTCAGTAGGGATGTATGATTTTTAACATCCACAATGCCCTCCTTTTAGAAGTCAGTTTTCCCCTAATTAGGGAAGAAGTAAAAAATTGAACTCAAAACTGAACTATCCAATGATTTCCTTTAGTTTACTTTTGTAAAACAGTTCTCAAGAAATTAGTAAATAGGAGAACAAAGTCTCATGGAGGGAACAAAAATAGATGATCCGACAATGATACTGACAAATTTCTTTAAATGAATTATGCATTAGTAAATTTTATTGATGTTATTAATATCTTCATATATTTTTATATACTCCCTTTACTTATTTTATATGAAATGTTCATAATTTGTGAGGAATATTAATTTTAAAATATTGATTATAATTTTTGAGCACTATATGAATTCATCCAGATTCAAGTCTTTTTAATGTTTTAAAAATACCTATCACCCTACTAATCAAAATTGTGTGGTTATTATTTTTTATGATTCCTTATTTAATTCCCCAAATATTATTATAATGAATCATTGTCCAATTATTCCATTTTAAGGGTCATATGGACCACATAAGAAGGCCCATAGAATATGTGAAGAAATTAGACTGGCCATCAATATTGAATTTATGGGCACAATAAAGAAGTAAAAATTATTTTATTCTCCTCCAACGTTTGGGGGAAAATTCAAGGTGTCAAGTATAAAAATTTAAGGTACCAAATCCAAAAACAAGAGGCCCAAATGAAGCTCTGATGTCCAGCCCACTATTTAGTCTGGGAAATGAAATCAGAACACCAAAATTTACTTTTATCATGAGTTATTCATCAAATAAAGCTTATTTTTTCAGTGTGAATATCAGATATAGGAATCAGAATTTGTTGAATAAAGTGTTTGGATTTCAAGACATCTTCCTATTAAAAAATCCAATCACATTTTGACCATTGAAAAATTATGGATTGAAATGGATAGATTAATATTGTTTAATCAAATAGTGATAACTTTGGCTGCATAAGTCCAAATGCCTCCAAATTTTGATATTAGTTAGAAAACATTATTATCTAAATCTTTTAGGAAAAAGATATCTCTACATTAAGCTGTATAAATGTACAAATCATCAATCCAAGTTAAGGGTTAGTTTTGTAATGAAAATAGTCCAACACCTTGTGCTATAAATACATCCCATACTCTCCTTTCAAAAGACCTATCATTTCAGAACATAAGGAAGAGGTTTGTAATGAATAGATCCTTTCCAAAAGATTGGAAGGACTTTCCTTGATCTTGTTTCATCAGGAGATACCTCTCCTCCACTTTTATTTTCATTCTCCTTTTCGTTTGTTTTGAATTTTATTTGTGTAAGTTGATTTCAATTTCAATTGAATTTTAATGAATTTTTCTTCTTTATATTCTGTTTTAATCATCCACTATATGTTCTTAAATATTAACACTCTTAAAATAGTTTAAATAATTTTCAATCCCCTTCCCTTCTTTCACTTTCCCATTCAATCTTATGTCTAATTTTAATTCTCATCACTGTCCGCGTGTGTGTGTGTGTTCACCACACAAATCTTTTCTTATCCCTTTATTTTCCTTATTTTTATAATTTATAATCATAAATATAATAAACCAGATTACTAATAATAATAATGGCTTAGTAAATATATAATTAGGGTGAGTTATAATTTAGGTACGTTAAGTGATTCAGAACTTTTTCTCAATGAATATTATTTGAATTAACATTGTGTATGTTGGACTTAACATGTCATGGATTAATGACTTGTTTTGTTTAATGAGTGGTTTCCATGGATTATAGGTACTATAAATACACTAACATAAACAATATATTATTAATATTAGAACCCTAAGTTAATTTAAGGCTTGGATTAAAGCCTTAACACTTGGGAATTCCAATCAACGTCAACTTATGACACGGGTGTTAATTTAATGCAACATAAAGCAAGTCTCAAGGATATAAAAATCTTAACTAACTAATAATGAACTCACCTAAATCTTTATAAAATTGTTAAATAAAACACCAACCCTTATTCACTTCATTTAAGATCTGGAAAAAAGCCCCCCCAATCAAAATACAATCAACTAAAAATAATCGACTATTAAAAAGTATCATCTCCGATGATTTGACCCGAGTGCTGCTATACACAATAATAGAGCACTGGAACCTTGAATGGTCGATAGGTGAAAATCGTCTATGATTTCAAATGGTGTTGTTTCTAGGGATGGTGTAATTAGGTAGTCATTAGGTTTTGGTTATTGTAAAAAAAATAAAATTTAAAAAAAAATGAAAAAAAAACACAAAGAAAAACCCATCTCCCTATTTCTTCCAAAATCTCTCTGAATGCCTCATAGCCTCCAAAAAAATCCCACAGATTTTTTTGACTCTGAAATTGAGCGAACACTTCGCCAACTTAAGAGAAACATTATTGATAATCAAATAATTAAGAACCAATCATCGTCCAACCTGTTGAATTAGAAATGGCCAATCCTTGGGAACAAACACTTAAGAACTTGCTACTCTTAATATGAATTACCATCCTCCTAGTATTCAATATTCAAACATAGAGGCTGACTTCAAACTCAATTTGGGTTTGATTTATCTTCTTACTCATTTTCATTGGTAAGCCAGTGAGGATCCACATCTCCACCTTATAGTGTTCCAAGTGGTGTGCTATTCGATGAATCCTCAAGGGGGTTCTGAGGGAAAAATCAAACTTTGATCATTACCTTTTTCTTTATATGACTCTGTCAAGTCATGGCTATACACCCTATAAGGACTTGACCTTGAAAAATTATATAATCTTGAATTAAATGAATATTTTACATTAAGGATCTTTTCAGGTTTAGAGTTTTAGAGAATTAAGACATAACTATTACTTTACATATCAAAAGTTATAAGTTAGAAACTTCTAATCAGTTTATATTTTTTTTCAAAAAATAAAAAATCTTGAAAAAAGAGTCATGTCTAGTTCCATGTTTTAGACATCATGACTTTTCCTTGATCCCATCCTTGACCCTATTCATCTTTAAGTCCTGTGAAAAACATTTCAAAACTTGGGATGAGCATGAAAAGCTCAGTAAGTGTTATAAAACAAATAATTAAAACATTATCTCATCATTATATACATAACATAAGCTCTTTAACATACCTCATGAAATCCTAAGATTTATGAATAAAACATAGAAAACACAAATAATAAAGGTAACTAGTGGCATTCATATCATACTTACATTGTAGCTATCATAACCACATAGGGATTTACTTTTAGAAAACCCATTATAGTATATTCCATAAATATCTTAGGAGAAACATTCATGTTTACCTCTGTCACATTACCCAATGCATTGAAGAGTTGTCTTGGCCTCACCAGCCCTAGGTTTATCACAGAACCACCGATATGCATAAAGAATTCCCAAGAACCATAACATAATCATAAAACATAGAACAAACATAAAGGAAAGATAAAATTTTCAAATTTCAATCACAATATATCATTTAGATATATTGACATACCAAATCCATTATCAAAACCATTTTTAATAACAAAATACGTAAAAGAGTATATGATATTTATTTTCTTTTTAAAAACATTATGTCTTGTTATGTAAGACCGAGATCAAATAATACTTGTGACGGTGGAAAAGGTCATTGTGACCACTTATTTTAAAAGAAAAATTTCTCTTTGTCCTTTAGTAAAAAGACTCATAGAAAAATATTCCTTTTGAATGAAATGAAAATTCAAAGGGTTTTATACACTGTATAAAAGAAAGTCTTTTATAAAACAAAATATGCCTCAATGAATGGAGATTGAGGAGAAGTCCCTTACAAAGCTTATTTTGTAAATAAAATAGGAATATTATTTGTATTAAATATAGGTACACATATTTAATGTACAAATACAATATGGTACATCAAAAGTTATTTCATATAGAATCATATCATGACATAATTTAAAAGTAGAAGATTAACCCAAATAATGGAAATTAGGTTAAGAAATTCCCTTACCTCGTGTTTGACATGACTCGTTCGTTCTTTAATTTCATAAATAATAAACTAAAGTTAATTTATACTTGATTAAAAAACTTTTACAAGTGTATTATTCAATCTTTATGACTTATTACCATGTTATAAACATTATTTAATCATTTAAGTTAAGAACAGTCATTTTGTCTATATTTGGTACTTGAGTAAAAAATGAATACCTTATAATTACAAGTTGTTAATGTGGTCAAATATATATTATCTTCAGAATGATATTCATGATGTAGATATCATATATATCATATATATCCAGTATATGTATGTATTTATAATAGTACATAACATTTAGAGATAAGAAATGAAATTCACCGTTCATGGAGACGGTAAGCCGTACCTACACATGAATGCTACTTTAATTTCTATTTCTTATTTTAATGAAATTAAAACATAATTATACATAGGTATATTATAATTACATTATAATATCATATATATTATCATTAAATCCATCCTTTATATGTACCACATAAGGCATTAACGAGTCATATCACTTTGAGTGGGCGGTAGTCTGCACTTCCTAAAATGAAATTGTCGCGTTTACCCATTATGGAAACCATAAAGGCATGATATAAATGAATAATACAGAAGAAAAAAAGAAAACATAAACATAATATATATCATATATAAATACCATTCCATCATAATGGCCACCATGAGAGGTGGTAGGAGATAATTGAACAATCATCATTTCGTGAGGCGTTAGTTTGTCATCCACAGAAACATTATGTTCTTTACCCATTATATAGAGGTGTGCATAAGTGTATTTAGAATACTTCTCATAAAAAAATTCAAGTATATTGAGTATACTAGTTTTGTTATAAATGAAAGGAATAAAAAGAGTTTAGGGGGTTAGAGAAGTAAAATAAAAGAAATGAATTTAAGAGAAATTGTTACCTTTAATTTGGGTAACTCCCTTTGGTTTGAACGAAAAAACCTTCTTGAAGTGAATTCTGCCTAAAGTAAGGATTATAGGTGGAAGAGAGGGATGTAAAAAGATCAATTGGGTAGATTTTGGAGGATCCAAAAGGCTTTAGAGGAGCGAGGAATTGGTTAGAATTGAGATATTTTTATAAGGGGGAGGAGGGGATCTTTTGGAAAGTTTGAAACAATTATTTTATTATAAAATATATTCAGTTTTAAAAGGTCCAAAAATCATTAAATTAGAAGATAATATGACTCGTGGTAGAAATAAAATCATCTAATAATAACTGGAGAGGTTTTGGATATTGTTCTAGTCATTATAATCTTATTTATTTAAATCATTTATTAATGTGGTAAACACTGCATCATTATTGTGTAATAAATAATTTTATTTATTTGATGTATAAAAATTATAAAAATAAATCATGATGTAGTAAATATTTTTATATTTCCAAAGAATATTTATAGTCAAAATTATAACTTATGTTTCCCCATGTAAACATGGATTTACTATAAGATATATGTATGTGTCATTTTTGTCTTTACTTTAAATTAATTAATATAAAGTGTCATTATAACTCCCATGTGGCTCCATGGTGTCCAAAAATCGACCAATTGATGCCCATGGTCAGAAATGTATCATAAAATAGGAATATAACACATGTTAGGATAATTTAAGATTATTATAATATTATTTTGTTTACCCTATTTACCAAATTTACCCTTTAACCATGGCGAATAAAATAATAACTGAAGTAAAATATTTAAAATGTCTGAAAATAAAAGCTACCTATTTACCCAATTTGGACCTTATGTTTTTAAATATGGAATCCATTTGTACAAATTCAAAACACAGAAGTGGCATAAATTTATTTAAAATTAATTCCCGGTATCAAAACAAAAAGCATGTTTTTTAAGAAATAATAACTATCAAAAGTTTGACAGCTGTTTTTGTCCAATTTCATAGTGAAATTGCTTCTAATAACCAAAATTGGTTTAAATGGTAAAAACCCAATCGAATTAAACTTTAAAAACAATGAAAAAGATAATCTAACCATATAAATATATTAGATTAAAATGCACCTTTGAATTAAAATACAATATTTTAAACTATTCATTAAAAAATGAACTCTATCAGAAAAAAACCAGAAAATTTTACCCAAAGTAAATTTTGATGTCCCGATTCTGAAGAAGGATTTTATTTTTTCAAATAGAACATATAAAAGTGACCAGAACTGTATATAATGAGGGTTCTCCATCAAAATGTGGTAAACCGACCTTTTAAAGTAAATTATGCTTAAAATTAGGTTCATTTACATTTTAAGCCTCTAACTTTTATTGGATGAATGTAAAAAAAATTAACAAACATATATTATCATATTTTAGTTAGTTGTATTAATTACCACCAATACAGTGACTAGGTGATAACTACCATTTAATATAATAATATTATATTATTAGTGTGCAACGTAAGATTCCAAAGGAACCCATTATTGCGTATTAGGTACACCATCAAGCACAACAACCCCTTTAAAGTTAAATTAATATTTAATTCACAAAATATTAAAAAATGAAAATGTATTATTTCTTTTTTTACCTGATATGTTACATCCTTACCCCCTTTTGGAAATTGCATCCTCACTATTTTATTCACTTATCAAATAAAGGGGGTATTTATCCCTCATATCATTTTCAGATTCCCACATTTTCTATTCAACCATATAGATTTTTACAAAACCTTTACCTGGTGAATTAGCTTATTCCGCAACACTTTCTCTATACGGTTAAGAATCTAGAATGGTTGTTCCTGATAAGAGATATTTTCTTCCAACTCAACTATCTCTGGGCTTAAAACACGAGATAGATCTGGCATATACTTTCTCAATATTGAAACATGAAAAACATTGTGTACTTGGGATAAATACAGATGTAAATACACTATGTGTGAAACTAATCCAACTTTCTCCAGGATTTCAAAGGGTCCAATGAACCTCAGACTCAACTTTCCCTTCTTACCAAAATGCATCACACTCTTCCATGGAGAAACTTTCAGAAAGACATCATCACCAACCTAAAAAGAAATATCCTTCCTCCAGTTATCCGCATAACATTTTTGTCTAATCTAAGACATTCTCAAGTGCTTCAAAATAAACTAAAATTTTTCTTCCATCTCTTCTACCAATTCCGGTCCCATTAGTTTCCTTTCACCTACTTCTTCCCGAAAAGTTGGAGTTTGAAAACGCTTTCCATATAATGCCTCAAATGGAGCCATCTGTATACTAAAATTAAAACACTTATTATAAGAAAATTCAACCAAAGAAGTATGTTGGTCCCAACATCCCTGGTAATCTAGTGAAAAAGAACTTAGAATATCCTCCAAGGTCTGAATTGTTCGTTATAACTACCCATATGATTGAGGATGAAAATTTGTACTGAAATTTTATTCAGTACCCAACGACATCTGAAGGACTTTCCAAAAGTTATAAGTAAACCTGGGATCACAACCAGATACAATTGAGAGGAGAACACCATGCAACCTAACTATCTCTTTAACATACAACCAAGAAAGTTGATCTATTGACAAAGTATCTCAAATAGGATGGAAATGAACAGATTTTGTCAATTGATCAACAATAACCTAGATTGCATTATTACCTTGAGATGTCTTCTGTAATCCCACAAAAAAGTCCATGGATATATTTTCTCATTTCTAGTCTGGAACCGATAAAGACTGAAGCATCCCTTTTAGTAACTGCTACTCTACTTTAACCCACTGACAAGTCAAACTCTACACAGTAAAATAAGCAATATCTCTTTTCATTCCATCCCACCAGTAATACTCCTAATGATCTCTATACATCTTAGTACTACGAGGATGAACTGAAAACATGGAACTATGAGCTTCACATAACAACTCATTCTTCAACTGTGAATCACAAGGCATGCAAAATCTCTTTCCAAACCTCAAAACCCAATCACTATCAATGTTAAAATCAAGAAACATACCATTCTAAACCAACAATAACATTTTATTTAACTCAATGTCTTCTTTCTGCACTTGCATTATTCTATCTAATATAGACGATATCACTTACACCAGAAACAAAATAGAAGTATTTCATCCACTAACAACTTCTATTCCAAATTTCATTAAGTCAAAAACCAAAGGATCTCGTTCCAAATGTATCATGGTTAATGAAGCATTAATTTTTCGACTCAAAGCATCAACCACTTTATTTTCTTTTCCTGGATGGTAATGGATCATGCAATCATAATTCTGGAGGCTGTGTAAGGATAGGTACTTTTTTATTACAAACAAATTGGTATAGGGGGAATTTGTTGGGTTTGAAACCCTTGTATTAGTAAGAATCTATCATTCCCTACTATATTTGTACAATGGGAAGGCTTCATTTAGAATTCCATGACTATTTCATGTGTTTTGGGGCTAGATTATGGCACACTTTTCATTATATTTGGTTTTTAATTTTGTTAGAGTCCCCAATGGTCAATTTACACCATTTTTACAGAAAGATTATAGGATTCATCTTTTGAACCTTAAACCTGATGTAGTGATGAGGGCACTAAATGCATCGGGAGAATTCAGCTTATTTCTTTTTGGTAACCCACAAACTAGAACATTTTTTGATGATGGTAAGGAAGAAAATTACAAGATGAGATCTTATATGATGGCATTCAGGGAAATGTAATATCAACTAGGATTGATAGTCAAATTATCTATAAGGCTTATGTCTTTTATAGGTTCTCTCTCGAGTTCAAATGTCTTTAACAATCAAGAAATTTTCCTCCCATGTATGTTAGGAATGAGAAACATCCAATTGTTTTATTCAAATGAAAATAACACCTTTTCGAGTTAACTTCATCATTGGACTAGATAATCGTGAAAAATTATCAACAAACCTCTAGTAATAACGTGCAAAACCAAGAAAACTATGGATATCGATTTTATTTGTGGGTATTGGCCATTATTCAACAACTTTTGTTTTAGAAGGATCAACAATTATTCCATTTTTTGAAACAATTTGACAAATGAAAGAAATTGGTTGTAACCAAAACTCACACTTTCTGAATTTCCCAAGTAGTTTATTTTCTTTTAAGGTTTTCAAGAAACCCCTTAAACAAATTTCATTCTCCTATTTAATTTTTTAATAAACCAAAATATCATTAATGAAAATGACCAAAAACATATCCAAGAACTCACTGGAAATTCTATTCATAAGATCCATGAATACAACAGGTGCATTGGTTAACCCAAAAGGCATAACTACAAATTCATAATGGCCATATCTAGTATGAAACACGGTCTTCAGAATGTATTCTTTTTTAACCGTTATCTGATGGTACCCCGACCTCAAATCAATCTTCGAAAAACACTAAACTCCCTGGAGCTGATCAAACAAATCATCGATATGAGGCAAAGGATACTTGTTCTTAACTATGATGTTATTCAATGGAAAGTCTCATTGAACCATCTTTCTTTTTAACAATCAAGATAGGAGCAACACATGGTGATGTTTTAGGTCGAATGAAACCTTTATCTAATAACTCCTGTAATTGATTATTTAACTATAAAAGTTCAATTTGATCCATTCAATAAGGGGTTTTTGAAATTCTATTAGCATCAGGAACTAAGTCAATGGTAAATTCAACATCCTGATTAGGTATAATACCATGCAACTCATCAGGGAAAACATCAAGGTACTCATTTACCACTGGCACATCATTAATCTGAAGAGTTATTTTGTTTTCAAGAATATGTGTATGGTAACATTCATTTCCATATTTTACTAGTTTCTCATCTACCTGATATGTTATCAAATGTAAGGGTTCATTCTTGTACACAAACTGAAAATAATTCTAAAAATAAACCTATTTAGCTCTGTTGTAAATCTTAGCATGTTAAACAGAAATCCAATCTATACCCAAAATAAAATCAAACTCTACTAAAGGAAAAAAAATAAGGTTTTTAGGTAGATTCTTTCCACACAAAAGTATATAAAGGTCATTATAATTTCTTTTTGTCTCAACATTTCCTCCAAGTGTTTTTACCATAAGTTCAGGATTAAATCATGAGATGGAATTCCTAATTTACAAGAAACCTTTTTAAAAATGAATGAGTCTGTAGACCCTGAATCAAAAAACGCATTGGCATAATCTGAACAAACAAACAGTGTACCTGATACTACTTCATTTGATGGCCCAACATCTGCTGAAGTAGTTGCAAAGGATTTCACCACCCCTTTCTCCTTGTAGTCTGTCTGCTTTCCATTAGTTGTGTTTTTCATTGGACACTCATTTTCATAATGACCCATTTAATTGCACTTAAAACATTTTACTGACTATAAATCAGATTTTGTCTTACCATTACCCTAATCTTTTTCAGTACAATTACGAGCCTTATGACCCATTTTACCACATCGGTAGGACTTACCAGAATTCCAAAGACATTCCACAACATGATTTTTAGCACAATTTTCAAGAACTATAAACTTATGTTTCTTACTATCAAATTTTATTGAAGAGTTATACCCTTTCACCTAAATCCTCGACCTATTTTTCTATTGTTTGTTAAAGAAAACCTGATCATCTACAAACTCCATTTCCACCTTCTCCGCATATCAAACTAGTTTTCATAACTTTTGAACTCACGAGATACTAAATACCTTCAATACTTTGGCTTTAATCTTGAGTAAAAACAGTTGATTTTACTATCAATATCTTGTATGAAATTTGGAGCATACCTTGCCAGTCGAGTGATTTTTGCTTCATAAGCAGCCAAAGAGTCATCCTCCTGCCACAATTATAGGAATTGTTTTTCCAACCATAGACAAACCACCTTAGAAAAATATTTCTCAAGAATCATACCTTTTAATTTATCCCAATCCAGAGCATCAATCTCTTTACTATCACTGATATTTTTCACCATCGACCACCACTGATCAGCTTCACCTTCAAAACGGTAAACAGCAAGACTAACCCTTTGATATTTTGAACACCACATAACATCAAAAATCTTCTCTAGTACTTTAATACACCCTTCTTCTAGTACAGGGTCAAATGATCCTCTTAATGATGGGGGATGTTGCCTCATGAAATTCTCTACTACTGACATGTTCCTCTGTAGTTGATCTGGCTAATCTCCTACATGGATAGCACCACCATTTATAGCCAGAGTCAACTATGCCATCAGTACAAAAAATTGTTTAGTTCAGATTCCGACCATCTCAGGTTACTGATTTGGAAGGTTTTCTTCCTCCTGATGTCATCCTAACATATCTACCCTATTTTCTATGTTGAAAACCATTCTGAACTCAAAAACATTTTAGGAGAAGAAACATGTAAATCTACAAATGATATATCATTAACATAAATTAATTTATGGATATTAATTTAACAATACCCTAACTCCAAAAGTTATCTAAACAAACCTTTGATACCAACTATAAGACTCAGCCTTAATTCATTACATAATCTTGAATTAAATGAATAATTCACATTGAGGATTTTATTAGGTTTATATTTTTAGAGAATTAGGCCATAACTATTGTATTACAACTCATAAGTTACAAAGTAAACACTTCTACTCAGTTTCCATTTTTTCCAAAAATGAAAACTCTTGAAAAAGAGTCATGTCTAGTTCCATGTTTTAGATAGCATGACTTTTCCTTGATCCAAACCTTGACCCTATTCTTCTTTATGTCCTGTGAAAAACATTTCAAAACATGGGATGAGTATAAAATGATCAGTGAGAGTTATAAGAAAAAGAATGAAAACGTTAGTTCATCATTACATACATAACATAATATGTTTAACATACCCCATGAAATCATAAGATTTATGAATAACACATAGAAAACATAAATCATAAAGGTAACATGTGGAATCCATATCAAACATACATTATAGATATCATGACTACGTAGGGAGTTACATTTGGAATACACATCATAGTATATTCCCTAAATATCTTAAGAGAAAAATTCATGTTTACATCCGTCATTTTACCCAATGAATTGGAGAGATATCTCAGGCTCACTTACCCTAGTTTTATCACGAAACCACCTGTATGTGTAAACAATGCCCAAGAACCATAACATAATCATAACACATAATAAAAACATAAAGGAAAGATAACATTTCCACATTTCAATCACAATATATCATTTAAATATATTGGCATAATAAATCCATTATCAAAACCATTTTCAAATCCAAAATATGTAAAAGATTATATGATATTTATTTTACTTTTAAAAATATTACGGCTTGTTAAGCAATAAAAAGATCAAATAATACTCACAGCGGCAAAAAAGGTCGTTATCACCGCTTACATTAAAATAAAAAAAATATTTTGTCATCGTTTAGTAAAACGCCTTGTAGAAAAATATTCCTTTTAATGAAATTAAAATTCAAAGGTGTTTATACACCATATAAAATAAAGTCATGTATAAGAAAATATGCATCAGTGAAAAGAGATTGAGAAAAAGTCTCTTACAAAGATTATTTTTGTAAATAAAGCAGATCAATTATGTATATTAAATATAGGTACACATATGTAATGTAAAAATAAAATATTTTACATAAAAAGTTATTTCATACATAATCATATCACAACATAATTTAAGAGTAGAAGATTAACCCAAATAATGGAAATTAGGTTAAGAAGTTCCCTTACCTCGTGCCTGACTTGACCCGTTCATTATTTAATATCCTGAATAATAAACTAAAGTTAATTTGTACTTGATTAACAACCTTTTTCAAGTTTATTATTCCTTATATATCACTTATTACCATTTTATAAACATTATGTAATCATCTAAGTTAATAATGGTCGTTTTGTCGATATTTGGTACTTGAGTCAAAATTGAACACCTTATAATTACAAGTTGTTCATGTGGTCAAATATCAATTATCTTAAGAATGATATTCATGATTTAAATATCATATATATCATATATATCCCCTATATGTATGTATTTATAATAGTACATAACATTTGGAGATAAGAAATGAAATGCACCATTCATGGAGACGGTAAGTCATACGTACGCATGAACGCTACTTTCATATATATTTCTTATTTTAATAGAATTAAAAAATAATGATACATAGGTATATAATAATTCCAGTATAATATAATATATAATATCATTAACTCCATCCTTTATACATTCCACATAAGGCATTAGCGAGTCATATCACTTTGAGGGGGCGGTAGTCCACACTTCTTAAAATGAAATTATCGCATTTACCCATTATGGAAACCATAATGGTATTCTGTAAATGAAAAATAAAGAATAATAAAGAAAATATAAACATAATATATATCATATATAAATATATTCCATCATAATGGCCACCATGAGAGGCTGTATGAGATAATTGAACAATCATCGTTTTTTGAGGCATTAGTTTTTCATCCATAGAAATATTATGTTCTTTACACATTATATAGAGGTGTGTGTTTTTGTAGTTCGAATACTTCTAAAAAAACATAATATTATATTTAGGATATTTTTGTTTTTATAAAATAATGGAATAAAAAGAGTTTAGCGGGTTGGAGATGTAAAATAAAAGAAATGAATTTAAGAAAAACCGTTACCTTTAATTTGGATAACTCTATTTAGTTTGAACCAAAAGGACTTCTTGAAGTGCCTTCTACCTAAGTTAAGGATTCTAAGTGGAAGAGATGGATGTAGGGAGGTTAAGTGGGCAGTGTTTGTATGAGCCAAAAATTTTCAGAGGTGTGAGGAATTGGTTAGAAGTGAGGTATTTTTATAAGGGGGAGGAGGGGCTCTTTAGAAACTTTTGAAACAATTATTTTATTATAAACTTATCATTGATTTAAAAAGGTCCAAAAATAATTAATGTTAAATATAAGATGACTCATGGTTGAAATAAAATAATCCAATAATAATTGGACAGGTTTTGGATATTTGTTTAATCATTATAATCTTATTTATTTAAATCATTTATTAATGAGGTAAACAATTCATCAATATTGTGTCATAAATAATTTTATTTATTTGATGTCTAAAAATTATAAAAAAAATATCACAATGTATAAAATATTTTTAGCTTTCCAAATAATATTTATAATCTAAAATATAACTTTTGTTAACAAATGTAAAAGTTGATTTACTAAAAGATATATGTATGTGTCATTTTTGTCTTTATTTTAAATTAATTAATATAAAGTGTCATTATCACTTCCATGTGACTCCATCGGTCCCAAAAACAACCCAATGATGTCCATGGTCAAACATGTATCAACCAATAGTAATAGGACACATGTTAGGGTAATTTAAGATTATTATAATATTAGTTTTTATCCTATTTACCAGATTTACCTTTTAACCATGGTAAACAAATTTAACTGAAGTAAATATTTAAAATGTCAAAAATTAAAAGTAACCCATCTACACAATTTGGACCTCCTCATTCAAAATATGGAATCAATTTTTCAAAATTCAAAATGCATAAGTGGTAGAAATTAATTTAAAATTAATTCCCACTGTCAAAACAAAAAGCGTGTTTTTATGAAATAATAGCTATCAAAAGATTGACAGTTGTTTTTGATCAATTTAAAAGTGAAATATCTTAAAATGAACAAAATTGGACTAAATGGTAAAAATATAATCTAATTACACTTTAAAACAAATTAAAAAATTAATCTAAACATATAAATAAATTTGATTAAAATGCAATTTTGAATTAAAATACAATATTTTTCACTATTTATATTAAAAAATGAACATTATCAGAAAAATACCAAAAATTTATCCAAAGTAAATTTTGTTTTCCCAATTAGAAATAAGGATTTTATTTGGTCAAAGAGAACATATAAAAGTTACCAAAACAATATTTAATGAGGGTTCTCCATCAAAAGGCGGTAAATTGACCTTTTAAAGTAAATTATGCTTAAAATTAGATTCATTTATATTTTAAGCCTCTAACTTTTATTGGATTAATGTAAAAACATATAACAAACATTTATTATCAAATTTTAGTTAGTTCAATTAATTACCTACAATACAATGGATATGTTTCAACTACCATTTAAAATAAAAATATTATATTGTTAGTGTGCAATGTAAGATTTCAAAGAAACCTGTTGTTGCGTTGTTGCATATCTGGTATACCATTGAACATAGAAACACCTTTAAAATAAAATTAATATTTAATTGAAAAAATATTAATAAAAATGAAAATTTATTATATATTTATTTACCTGGGATGTTATACTACCTCCCTCCTGGTTCCATAACCACATGGAATGACATGAAGTGACTATTCTTAGACAAATTCTTTCCTGCTTCTCATATGGATTCTATCTGAAATGAAATAAGCGGTATCCATCAATTCAATAATGAATAACTCCACGAGTTATTGGAGATGTTAAAAAAGCTTGTTGCAACCTCCCCACACCACTAAATCCCTGACCAACTCTTGATCCATTACTTCTATAAGGGGTTATTGGCTATGGAGAGAACTCTCATTGATGCCGCATGTGGCGATTCTCTTGTTGATAAAACTCCTACAGCTGTCGGAGATATGATAAGAAACATGGCTGGAAACACACAATAATTCCATACTCTTGAACATTTTCAAGACAAACAATCCCAAGATAGTCGATCGATAGTTCCGAACTATATGACAAAGTTGATGAGTGAACTTATAGGTCTTGTGCGACAAATAGCGGTGGTGTCCAAATCTCCAACCTCATCTTCTCCACAATCTTTGTTCCATAGACCTATAAGGAACTGTGGATTCTTTAGCTCCCCATCTCTTCCAATGGACACATGTCCAAAACTTCCAGAGGATCCCTTTGATTCATCTGGACCAATGGAGCTTATTGCAGCATATGCTCAGAGGAAAACCAACCCTCAACAATTAAGTCAGTTCATTAGAAACACCAACCAACCCCACTCTATTACCTACTCTTCTACCTTCAACTAAGGCTTGAGGTATGTTAATCCCATTTATCATCCCCCTCAATTACCTCCTCAAAACCAAAACTAATTCCAATATTGTCAAGGTGATGGTAACTCCCAACAAACTTATCATTTTTTTCCTCAACATCAAAGGATCAATCCTTCTCTTCATCCTTCTGGATTCCACTATCCTAAAGAGCCTCAAAATTCCCAAACCAATACAATTTCTTTCACAAGAACCAAAATCAAGGTAATCCTAATCCTGGAAAAGCCTCTTCTTCCAAGAATCTATGGTAAAGTGCAGTGGAAGATCTTGCCTCCTTCACCCATTCCAGCATAAAAAACATTGAAATCCAAATTGGTCAACTTGCATCTCAAATAAGACTACAATAACAATCAAATTCTTCCCAACTCTCATCTCAACCATTATCCTTCCCCAAGGGTAATGTATGTGCATTTACACTTAGACCGAGAGAAAAAAATTATTCCTGAAGGTAAGTCCTCCAACCCCCTCTTTGAATGCTGACCTAGAAAAGGAAAAGAAAAAGAAACTCGAAAAGTAATATGAATCCATTCCCATGCCTCCATCCATTCCACTTAAGAACCTAATTACTTTTCCTCAAGCCATTTCTAATCCAACAAAGTCCTTTAAACCCTATCCTAAAATGATCGACATGTTTAGACATGTTGAAGTCAAAATTCCCCTTTTAGATGCCATAAAACAAATACCCATGTATGCCAAGTTTGTTAAGGAATTGTGCACCTAGAAGCGAAAATTAGGACCTTCAAAAATGTTTCCACCTAGAAGTCTATTCACATAAAGTAAAAATATCCAGGGACCTTTATAGTTCCATTGCAAATTAGAAGTTCAAACTTTGATGATGCACTAATAGACCTATGAGACTAAATTAATGTCATTCCCAAATCCATATTCACCAAACATGGTCTTTATCTCTTACATCCAATGGGTGTTGTCATTTAGTTATCCAATCAAATCATAGCCAGACCTATGGGAATAATTGAGGATTTCCTTGTTCGTGACAATAATCTTATCTTCTCTACTAATTTCTATGTCCTTGACATGGATCTTGAGATGAACTCTTCTCAATCTCCCCTAATTCTTAGAATACCATTCCTAATGACAACAAGAACTAAGATTGATGTGCATTTAGGAATATTTTCCATGGAATTTGGTGACCAAATGGTCAAGTTCAACATTTTTCAAGCCATGCAATACCCATATGAGGATCACTATGCATTCTCAATCCATGCTTCTGAGGACACATCTAAGAGTAAATTGAACCCCAATCCATCATGTTCATCATGTTCTAATGACAAAGGATCTTGTGAAATCAGAACCATGATTAACCAATTCATAAATGGTGAAGTTGATATGGACCTCTCATTCATAGACTCTATAAATCGAGAGGATCTTGAAAAATCTCTTGAATCCCACATCAACTTTGGTCTCTACTGCTCCACCTTGGAAAATATTAAGGAGAATGAATCTAATGCAACTAATGTTCCTTCCTCCATTCCTGAGTTGTATAACCCACAAATGAGAGATGATACTAATCTAAAACCTCTTCTTGAACACCAAAATATTAATTCCTTTTCCATGATCACTCTTATTCTGTCATTATCTCCATTTCACATCCTAAAAATAAGGATTAAAAACTTGTTCAGGTGTTAGAAGAAAAAAGGAATTAGGTTGGACCCTATATGACATACCGGGAATCAACCCTACTCTTTGCATGCATCACATCCATCTTGAGGAATCATACAAACCAATTATACAACCAAAAATAATACTTAATCCGCTAATCCTTGAGGAAGTTAGGGAAGAGATAAACAATCCTCTTCAATATGGTATTATATAACCAATTTATGATAGTGAAGGGGTTAGTCCAATTCAATTTGTACCTAAAAAGGGTGAGTTAACTGTTCTCACAAATGAACATGGCGAGGTGGTGACAACTCGAGTGAAAAAATACCCTGTGGCATCAACTATATGATATTGAATGTTGAAACATGAAGAGATCAATACCTTCTTCCATTACTTGATGAAATGCTGGTATGATTTGCCGAAAAGTCACACTATTTCTTTTTTTTATGGATACAACAGATAATTCCAAATCCCAGTCGCACCTCAGGACCAAGAAAAGACTAATTTCACAAGTCCCTTTGGAACATATGAATATAAGATAATGCCTTTTGGAATTTTTAATGCTCCTGCAACATTCGAGAGGTGTATAATGAGTATCTTTTCTGAATTCATTGAACATTACATGGAGGTATTCATGGATGCCTTTACCATTTATGGTGAGTCATTTGAATCTTTCTTGAATTCATTCTTTATAGTCTTTCAAAAGTGTGACAAGTGTGAACTTGTGTTAAATTTTGAAAAATGTCACTTCATGGTTGAAAATGGGTTTGTTCTAGGGAACATAGTATCAAAAGACGGTATTGAAGTTGATCATTCCAAAATTGAAGTTATGTAATCGCTTCCTGAACCCACTTCAATTAATGAAATCCATTCATTCCTTAGTCATGGTGGTTTCTATCTTCGATTAATCCATAAATTCAGTAGGATTTTCCTCCCACTCACTTGGTTTCTCCAAATTGATGTCACTTTACATTTATATGATGTTTTCAAGAGAGCCTTCATTGAACTCAAAAATTATCTTACATTTTCCCCAATAATCCATCCACCAGATTGGTCTTTACCTTTGAGGTGATGTGTGATGCTTCTGATAGAGCCGTTGGGGCTGTTCTTGGTCAAAGAAGAGGAAAATTCATAATGTCATATATTATGCCTCAAAAACATTGGATGAAACTCAATCACACTACAATATGACTAAAAAAGAACTTTTAGCAATGATTTTTCCATAGATAAATTCCAACCCAATCTCTTAGGTGCCAAAATCACCATCTTCACAGACCATTATGCTATAATGTTTTTACTCAAGAAAATTTATTCCAAACTGAGTCTAATAATATTGATCATAATCCTCCAAGAGTTTGACCTCAAAAAAAATATATACAAGGAAAAGAAAAACCAATGGTTGATCACCTAAGTCTCATTTAGAAATCATTGACCTCAAATTCTCAACTGAGCACCTTTCATATCTCTTTAAAAAAATACCATGGTATGCCACAATTTTAAATTACTTGGTTTCTGGTGTTTTCCCTGAAAGTTATTCAAAAGAACAAAAAATGTAGTTGAAAAATGATTCAAAATACTATTTTTGAAAAGAAAATAAACTTTGGAAAACTGGGGCAGACATGGTAATTAAGAGATGTGTTGCTAAAAATGAAAATTCTTCCATCTTAGAATTTTGTCACTCAATGCCTGGTGGTTGGAACTTTGGACCACAAGGGACCTCCCAAAAGGTCCTAGACTCTCGATTGTTCTGGCTATCACTCTTCAAGGACTCACACGAGTTCTATCAATCATGTGCCATTTGCCAAAAGCTTGGCATAATTTCAAAGAGAAATGAAATTCCCCAAAGGCCTTTAATTTTCTATGAGATATTTGATATTTTGGGAATCGACATCATGGGACCATTTATCTATTACAGTGTATTCTCATACATTATTATTGTCATTGATTATGTTTTTGGTAGGGTTGAGGCCAAACCCATAAGAAAGGATGATTCACATACTGTTAGTGAGTTCCTAAAGACACACATCTTCCACCGATTTGGCAAACCACGAGCCTTGATAAGTGACTTAGGAACACAATTTTGTAATAGAACCATGAAATATATTTTAAAAAATAATGGTGTTATACATAAAACATTAACTTTAAATAAACCCCAAACAAAGGGAATGGAAGAAATTTCTAATAGGCAAGTGAAAAGAGTTCTTTAGAGAATTGTAAAACCCATCAGAAAAGACTAGCCTGAAAGGCTTGGTGAAACACTTTGGGATTATCAAACTTCCTATAAAACACCAATTGGGATGTCTCCTTTTAGGCTAGTTTTTGGTAAAACATGTCATTTGCCTGTTTAAATCTAACATAAGTAATTTTGGGATGTAAAAACTTGTAATTTTGATTTTGAAATATCTGGTGAAGAAAGATTGTGGCAATTGGCTGAGCTAGAGGAGCTTCAACTAGATTCCTATGAGAATTCCATTCTCTATAAAGAATAGTCCAAGGTACTCCATGACAAACACATCTTGAGAAAGTTATTACATGAAGGTGAAAAGTAATTTCAATTCAACTCTTATTTTTGCCATCACCCAGGTAAGATTAATTATCAATGAGAAGGTCCTTTTATTGTTTCTCATGTTTACCCATTTGGTGTAGTGAAAGTACAAGACCCATCTTCCAAAAAGACATTCACGGTTAATAGACATCAGTTAAATCATCACCATGAGAGGACACACATCCTGAGGAACACATCAACTTCCATTGAATCCCCATCTCCTGCTATTGACCCACCAATGGATGGAGATGGAAACCCACCAAATCCAAACTAGGGGGCACCATTTTCCCTTTGACTTCTCTTCTCTATCTATTTATTTCTCTCTCTGTCTCTTTCTTCTTATTCCTCCCTCAATCTCATTTTTTAACCAGTTTCCTCATCACATTTTTTATTTACTCTTTCTCTTTTGTGTGGGTGTTCCTTTATACAAATCAAAAAAATCCCTAAACACTATAGAACAAAAAAATCATAAAAAAATATATGAAAAATCAAGATTCGTCTTACTCACCTTCTAATTTTTAAATTTTTTCCAACAATTTTGGGGAGTCAAAAGACATGTTTTCATCTCAAAATATTTGTATTTTCATCATGAATTTTGATAAACAATATTGTGTCAAAAACAAAAAAAATTAATGCTCAATTTTTTGATTTGGAAAATGATTTTCTCTACCCATGAGGAACAATATTTAATTTCATTCCAAGGCCACCTATGGCTATATTTTCAATATGTATGTTTTTAACACTATTTCTAAGTATTGAGTTTGTGGAACTTCGAGCTGAATTTCCTACTTTGGCTTGCATTAATATGATAAAGGAATTTTCTCAACCACATGAGAATCACAATAGCCAAATATCCTCCCATTTCCCTTAAATTAATCCTCCTTTTGAAAGCCCCTTCGAGCCTATGAAAACCTTTTCTTTGATATCCACATTACAAGCCTAGTACCTTATCCCACCCAATATCTACATGGATTTACATTGCATTATTTATTGAAATTTAATTGTGTGGTGGGGGGGGTGGTAATGGATATTATTTTTTGGGTGCCCTTTTATTTATTTTCAATGAGTTATCATATGCTTGAGAGAAATCATCCATTTTAGTGTCAGGGAGATTTTTTCATTTAGTGAGATTTGGGGAATGTAATTTACATTCATTTATGTTATTTTGGTAATGTATATTGAAAAGTGTTAAAAAATCAATCAAAAAAATGAAAAAAATAAAAAAATGAAAAAGAATGGGTTGTGTCTTGGGTTGGTCAAAAATCACTTTTTTCTCAGACATTGATCTTGTTATAACTCTCAAAATTAGTTTCATGAGAAGATCAATCATGGTTTGGGATATGAGTGTGAGATATGTTTCAAGTTCAACTTAAAAAATAGAAAAAAAAGAAAAAAAGAAAAAAAATGAACACTTATGTCATTGAGAGAAGTTCCTTGTTTTTTTAAATATTATATCTTATCATTACCTTCAAATTTGCTTCCACTTTTGTGTCTTGATTCACATAATTTTTCCCTTATAAATATGTTTTTCCATTTCTTTCTATCTTTCATTTAAAAAAAAATATTGTGCATTGCTTTTTCCATGTTGGTGTTTTATACCTCTTTCTACTCTTTTGAATACTAAACCACTGAGTTATGCTCATCTGCTAAACCACTGAGGTATTATCATCTACTGAACCACTGAGTTACACTCGTTGACTAAATCACTTAGGTACGCTCGTCTGCTAAACCACTGAGGTAACCTCGTCTGATAAACCACAAAGGTATGATCCTTTTCTAAACCACTAAGGCACACTCATTTTCTAAACCACTGAGTACCACTCATATGATGGAACACTGAGGGCTGCCCGTCTACTGAACCATTGATGTACGCTCTAGAAATCCTTCATGTCACAGACAGCCATAGGATTCCTATTATCCACTGCGCTTGATTTAGAGAAAATCTACTCCTCAACCCATTGTTCATATATCGACTGTCACAGAATATCACATAGAGAATTCCTAAAGTATTGTGTTATTGTGAGGGTCCCAATGCCACAAATGGCGTGTCAATCAGATGCTCGATCAGAATGATATTGGAAATTTTTTTAAATAGGGGAGGTTGCGTCTGGGCCTGATCCTACCCGACCAACCCGGAAAGGGGGTCCCGTGTGACCTAACCCGGTTCAGCCGACTTGACCCAATTGGGCCTAGGAGGACCCAGTACATCTTGGAGATTGGGCCAAGCACATTGGGCCTTACTGGACCCAACCCTATTTGGCCATGGGTCCACCCCACTAGGGATCCTGATGACCCAGTTTCATCTGGAAACCCAGTTTCATCAAGCCCAACCCACACTAGAAGGCCGATTTTATCTCTAGCCCGAGCTGCCCAACGGACCGATCCATCCCGTCGGCCTGGCTTGCAATGTTGGTCCGACTTGCTTCCAACCAGGACACCTGAGGCATCCGGGGTGCACCTCCACGTAGTTGGCTGAAGCTGGATGCCTCCTACTCACACGCTGTCTAGTAGGGACCGCATTCCACATACTCGCTACAGCCTGTCTATTTGGGCCAATCCTCCAACATGGTTCCCGAGCGGTGCCGCCCTACCGCAACCCTAGATTTATGTGGGCTCCACCGGCCTGACATGAAATCATGGAGTGCCGCCTCCTTCCCACATCCTCCACCATTCTGCAGCACCGCTGCACCAATGGTGTCTTTTGTGGGCCATCAGGTCCGCTCTGGTTGTCTGATTCTCAAACAGTTCATGCTCTCAAACTTCTTTGGTCACCACCAACCCTGCTATGGACTCGAGGTCACCTTGAGGTCAATTCGAGGGTTCTTTCATGAAGAACACAAAAATTCCCAAATGGAACAAATTGACCTTTGTTCGTGTCAGCTTAGATTTTTTATTGTTAGAAGATACACAAATCATATTAATAAATCACTAAGATTTTAATCCCATTTTCTACCCACAACAACATCTTTCCAACCCTAAAAGGAAAATCTATCCACAGATGAACTTGTATGAGAGTTTATCAACATTCTTCATTTAAAGGGGAGAATGGGGAAAACAATTAACTAAGAATTTAAACACCTACCTGGGATAGAATTGTTGGTCGAGGAAGAATGTGATTGTGTGCCACTGATCTTAGTTCTTGATCTACATCCCACCGTCACTAGAAATTATTCTAAGGGTGGATGAAAGTGTGTTCGTCATTCATCATCACCACCCACTGAAACCTCGGAGAAATCCCATGAATGTGCCAACAATACTACATTACTTGTTTGGAAATTAATTAATGAAACACGAATCAATGTTTATGTTATGCTTTGTTGCAACATCGTTACGCTAACTCATTAATGAGGTTCATTAAGAAGATTCATCATCACCTCATCACTACACCACACCACTGATGTGACATTCCTTAATGATGAAGAAAAAATAAAATAACTTTTAAAGATATTTTATTTCTATTATGAAAAGTCCAAAAATTAACTTTTACCATTGACTCGTGCAGGTCAAGGTTAGGCTCCACCTAAGGTAAATACAACTTCATGAGATCAACGGTACTCTCAGATTTATAATCCAAGTTACCATTTAGAAGTTATAAGGGTTTGAAAATAAAATAATCATTACTTAATTATTTTATTTATGGCAAAAAACTATTTTCCATTGCTGGCCCTGCACCTTCCTATGTTAGGACCTTTCTAAGAAAATCCCAATGCGCTGAATTCAACGGTGCCCTAAGATTTGGGATATGAGCACCAGTATAAATTATTAAAAACCCCACTCGCAAATTTATTTAATGAACCATAAAATTGGTTCAAAAATAAATTTTATCTACTCTAGGCCTCATAATTACGTGCCGTCTCAGAGCCTGGTCTCGAAATAATCCCACTTAATTTTCAAAAAAAATCATGTAATTCTGTGGTATTAAATAGAGACCTCATTTTAAAAACTACATGTGGATTGATTTTCATTCCAATTGGATATGTAGAGATGTCCATATCTCTAATCTAGGGCCCAAACAGAACTGTAAAAAAATTTATTTCCCATATTACTCATGTATATGAACCAAATATATATGGAGTACTCTGCTAGAATACATGGTTGGATCTTCATACCATCTTCTGTATTATGTTTAATCAATTTTACAAAATCCAATAAAATCCCCCATATCTCATATAAAACTCAATTGGTATGGGGAATGATTTTATAAATAACTACATTTGGCTAGATTATCATAACAATGAGATATATAGAGACACCTAGATCCCCAATATTAGTCACAATTGTAAAAAAAACCCTCTTCTGCACTTCAAAACATTATTGATTTTGAGAACAATATCAAGAACTACATGTGGCTTGATTCTTTCTCCATTAAGATACATAGTGAAACTTGGGACTTATCCCTTAGTCCAACTGCAATATTCCTTTTCACGTTACAATCACTTAATTTCATCGACGCATGTATCTAAAATGCACAACATAATGTCCTCATTTCATGACTCAAAACCACTCAACATAATGTTTTCATTGCATGACTCTAAATTTTACAACATAATGTCCTCGCTGTATGACTCTAAACTACACAACATAATGTCCTTGCTGCAGGACATTAAATTGAAAAGTACCCAAAGAACTACGTATGGATTTTTTCTCATCCCATTGAGATACATAGTGAAGACTAGGCCTTAGCTCATAGTCCCAACCAAGGGATAAAAACATTCCCCCTCTTCCACATAAAATTAACAATCTATGTGGGGATCCTCATTTTAGGTCATATCCTTAGAGAGTCGAACAAGGAAAAAAGAAATGTCCTATTTTATATATGAGCCAGATCTATGCAGGGGACTCAAAACTCATGGAAAATGTTGATTCAAATACTTCTCATGTGTATTTAACATCACACATTTCACATTTCACACTATAAATATTTAATACTTTCAAATCTTCATGATCTTTCTTCAGTTTCTGGTGGCAGGATTTCTAATAATTGAGAACTGTTTTGCCCGACCATGTAGTACATGCCCCTAGGTGGCCTTGCATAAGTTGCCTATATAATATATCTTTTAGTCAAAGGATGCCATTTTTTGGATATGCAACACATGCCCTAGTCAGACCTAGAAAATACAAACCCCAATAACAGGTATGTCAAATAGTGGTAACTTCTTTATTAAGATAATCCGCTTCGATCTCTTTAAACATTGATGAAAATATATATAAATATGAATTTTGAAGCATTCACCCATTTTATATTTGTCCCATATCCCTTCCCTCGACCTAAATTCCTCTATGATCATGGTTTGCACATTTTCCCATTCCATGTGTTCAAAGAATATTGAAATAACCTTGGATAATTTGATCACATATCATTCATTGTTCCTATGATATTTTAGTCCTGGTCATATGACCTAAAATTATAGGCACCATACTTCCTAGGTTTGGGCGAAACCTTATTAGAAGAACCCATTCCTCCTTTTCTTTGGTAATCATGATTGGAAATACTATTTCTGTATTCTGGGACATTTCTCCATAAACCAAACTCTATACTTTTGAAAATACGAATCTTCATAAACATTCTTCCGTTTTTAGCAATAAAATGTCTGATACCAATAAGAAATTTTTCCTAACTGTGCAATACATGCCCCTAGGTGGCCTTGCATAAGTCTCCGACATAATAGTCCTGTCAGCCAAAAGATTACACTATTTGATTATGCAGAACATACCCTAACTAGACCTGCATAATACAACCCCCATAATGGTTTTTTGTAAAGAAATGGTAACTTTGTTCTTGGAAAGGACTTCCTATAATTCCATTATCCCTTTTCCCATATAAGTTTTCAGATTCAGAAATTCCCAAGACCTATATTACAATTCTTTCCTTCCATACCTGGATATAGTAGTGCATCTCCATAAAAATTTCCTAGAATTAGAGAACCATCAATCTTTGGTCAGAGCTAAAGGCCATAAATTAATGCCCCATAATGTCCTTACTGTATGACTTTAACTACACAAAAAAATATCAAAAATCCCCCTTTCTGAACAATTTTAATCAATCTTCATATATATTAATTTTTTTTGGAATGATAATCCTCATTCACAGCCTATGTTCGTACATATGGCCCATTTATTTTCAAGCATCTTTCCACGTCTAGGATACCCAATTTGGCCTTGAGACATCCAAATCCTAAATCCCCTTTTCTATCAATAATAGGATGTCATAATTCTTAAGATCTCATTTACATGACTATACAGCACATTCCCCAGTTGTACATATTTAAAATTCACCTATATAACTATCCTATCAGTCAAACGATTATATTGTTTGACTGTGAAGCACATGTCCTAGTTAGATCTACATTATATAGCACCCATAATGGGTTTTTCAAGAAATGGTAACTCTTTTCTTGGAAGAGACCTCCTCTATTAATATAATTCAAATTTTCTATTTGGTGAAAATAAAAAAATCATGACTCAAGATTCCCCTTCAATGAATCCATAAAATATCAGAACCTTCTAAACCATCAAGGCCTTGTTTGGGTTCTAATATGAAAATTCATGGTCAAAGCTATTCGAACCAAAACATTAACTTTATTATTATGACATGAATGACTTTAAACTAATAATAAAAACAAACATAGTACGCACCAGGTTGGAAACACTTAAAGTGAACCCTAGAAAAAAATTGAGTCTCACCTCTCTAGACCTATATTTTGTATAGTTTAGGCAGTATTGATCAATAAAAAATCAAAAGATACAAAGTGTGTGGGTTTTTTCTACATAACCCTATTAAAAATAAAACTATGCTCATTAGGCCCATTGTCTTAGCTAAAAATTTGAGCACCCCCATTCCTGTTATTATAATTATGATTAAATGATATAAGGGTTTGATGTTATAAAAATATCCTTTGATATTATTGTTATAGAAAAAAGGCAAGAATTAATACATATACTATTGGAGAAAAAATTCTTTTCATTTATATGATAAAATCATTCGATCATCCACAGAATGAATCCTCTCTATCTTGTGTTAAAAGAAACTCTCGATATGACTCTTCACCTATTGAACGAATTCATTAGAATTATCAGCTACTTGCTAAAGCTAAGGCAGTTGAACAACTTTAGCCTTTTTATCTTGACAAAGTGAATATTTTTTCAGTTGAAATGGCATTTACCCCATCCGACTGGGTTTCTCTCAATGTTTGGTTCAATTTCTCAAGCTTTTTGTGAACAAAATCCATTTTCTGTTGAAGATGTATCATCTCCTTCAATGCCTCATTAATTTTTTGGAGAAATTCTATTGACCTCTTACTATGGTTGGCCTCTGTGTCAGCTACTAAATCTTGGAAACTCTCAACATTGATAAGTAGTTTGTCCTTTTCAATATCTTATCACATATTATGTTCTTGTTCCTACAGGTTAATGGTCTATTTCATTGCATTGTAGACTGGGCGATAAATAAATCCACTAAATTCCAATACAAAAAATATTTCTGGGATTTTTTCCAAAATGGGAAGGCAGCTCATACAATGGATTCTTAGAAATTATCTTTCAAAAAATTTTCCATTTCTTTTTATGCACCATGCCAAGAGAAACTTGCATATCTAAATCTGAATCTCTGTCCCTACCATGGGGCCCAATTTACTCTAGAATCAAATCACATAGATAGGTGCATTGATCTTCTTCTTTTAGAATAGTCGATATTTCACCTTTCATTGATTTATGAGATAACATAGATGTTTCAACTCCAGATCTAGCTTTGGGAGCCGATAACCCTAAATGGTGAAATAGAATTATTATTAGTTTCAAAGGAATCGAAAAAATTGAGAATGATCTGGACATTCAAAAACATTTACCCAATAATAAGTGGGATTCTTGACTAGACTCATCCCCAGATTTCACATCTTCTATAGTTCGAGCAATTGTTTCTTCGAGAGGGGAATTATCCTATGTTTTCATAGTTTCCATAATCAAATGCCCTAAAGAATCTCCCAACATGGGATTCTCAATTCATTTTTGTCTTGCCTAAGTATAAGTAGGATAGAATGAAATTCCCCATTCTGGAAGGGTCTTCACAACATTTTTTATAGAAAAAAGCTACAGAGGATGAACTATGTTGTGAAGTACCAGGTAAAAGAAGAACAATTATGCATGTAAAATGATATAATGAGAACTTATGTCCCTGAAATGTCTTAGAGAAGTCCCCAAACTCCTTGTGGAAATATGGAATATCAATGATTTTATTAAGGGAATCCATCATTTCATTGTATACGACTTGGTATGTTATAGCATCCTCACCATTTAAGGTATCTAACAAATGTTGGTTGATGCCCAAATTGGATCCGAGGACATTTTTTTTCCATCAATTGTTCAACTATTGCAACATCATCAGATCTTTTCAAGTTAAGATTGACACCAGTATTTTCTTCAAATTTCTTAGGATTCCTACTCGTTCCTTCTAGAGCAATACAAATATCAACATTGATTATTGCAGGATCCATCAGCATAGGCAACCAATCTCAGATATTATAGAGAAAATAATTTTAGAAAAAACATGTGATAAGTGGAATAAATGAATTATATATTATTATGAAACTTATTTTTATCTATATAAACAGAAATAGATCCATCTATATCCCTTGTTACTTCACCTATTAAGATAATTATGTCATGAGCAAGAATTTTCACTCCTCTTGGAGTTTCCTTCTCAATCCTTGAAGGACCAGTTCTTAATCCTTTAAGAGAATAGAGAGATTCAGATCTTATGAGAAGATGAATGTTGTCACCAAGGTGTATCAAACAAGTCCAAATACTAGATTAAAATAGAAATACTTACTTCTTTTATGTACACTTCGGGTCAATCTCAAGGATTTATCGTGTTTATTTTCATAATCTTGTAGAGAGATTACAATACTCTTCTTGGCAGGAGAATCCTGAGGTAGTGGTAGAGGATTGTCTGTCACTATAACCCCAGTCATGATTTTCTCTCCTGGAGAAAGTCCTAGATACTTGGAGAGATCATCTAATTTTTCAATGGGAGAACCTGTAGGTCCATACCTTGGTGACTCAAGAACCTATCTTGAGGTTCCTTACCTAATTTCAAGTTGCAAAATAAAATCTCTTCAATATTAATGATGGTGAATGAAGAAGCATAATTGAAACAAATGAAATGGAAAATACATTCTTAGTATTAACATAAATTTCACATTCTTCTTCAGGTTGAACAAATACCCCTTCATGTATCCATCAATCTATCATATCAGATACTCATTTTGTGGCCGAGACTTGGTCATCAGTTTCATATATAATTGTCTGTAGGTCCCCAATATTCTCCCGTACTTCAACCAAATTATTATTTGGATGAAAATCAAAAAATGATTTAATATAAACCAAATCCTGTATTCGAAGACTAGTTTGGAGGAATTCCCATGCATCCCTGAGTTCACAAGTTAAGATTTCCCAATATTAAATAGATAAAGGCTGCACATAATTCAGTTTTGATGCGGTTGATGAAAAGAAAACTCAAAAACCTTTGATTAGAAAGCCTCTTCAGGCCTATATTCTTCTTCCGAAAAATTAGTAGATGGGACGGTAATCTCTCTCTGATGATGGTGACTAGATTACATCAGTGCTGGAGGTATTTATTATTTAGCCTTTATCTTCTTGGGGGATTATCTATGGAGATGTTTTGAAGGTTATGAAGCTTCTAAAACCTTTACATCATCTTTGGTTTAGACTTTTTACCATGGGTTCTAGGAACAAAAATTATCATGACCACTACTAGATATATTGAATTTTTAAATCCCATTAAGTGTATAAAGAATTCCATGATTAGGCATATAAAAAATATAATCCAATTGATGCATCTGATGGAATTAAAGGAATTGATAATTTGGATGTCTTTAAAGCCATCAAAATTCATAATTTTATGGAAACTATTGGATGTTTCTCATTCCTAAAATACATGGGAGGAAAATTTTTTGATTGTTAAAGACATTTGAACTCGAGAGAGAACCTATAAAAGACATAAGCCTTATAGATAATTTGACTATCAATCCTAGTTGATATTACATTTCCCTGAATGCCATCATATAAGATCTCATCTTGTAATTTTCTTCCTTACCATCATCAAAAAATGTTCCAGTTTGTGGGTTACCAAAAATAAATAAGCTGAATTCTCCCGATGCATTTAGTGCCCTCATCACTACATCAGGTTTAAGGTTCAAAAGATGAATCCTAGAATCTTTCTGTAAAAATGGTGTAAATTGACCATTGGGGACTCTAACAAAATTAAAAACCAAATATAAAGAAAAGTGTGCCATAATCTAGCCCCAAAACACATGAAATAGTCATGGAATTCTAAATAAAGCCTTCCCATTGTACAAATATAGCAGGGAATGATAGATTCTTACTAATACAAGGGTTTCCAACCCAACATATTCCCCCTATACCAATTTGTTTGTAATAAAAAAGTACCTATCCTTACACAGCCTCCAGAATCATGAAATGGAAGCAAGTAAATGCTTACCACATGGAAAGGAAGACAGATAATCATACCATTTCATCAATATCAGACATGAATTTATAACCCCAGTGTTTGTATTCACCTATCTTCGATGTGGGACAATATGTTTCTGAAATACCATGATTATCCATAGCTGGGAAAATGGTAGGATGTCTGTAGGTGGTACCTTTCTCTTCCATTTGTTCTAAAAAATCTTCCATCCACATTTTTGCATGAATATATTTCTTTTATTTATGAAATTTATATTCTATTTTGAATAATTCATGAGGCAATTGTGGCATCCAGGTGACATCACCCAATGTTGTTACTGGTGGGATTAATTCAGCACACATCTCCCCAAGAATATGAATCCTAGATATTTGGTAGATATCCCATAGACTGATACCAACCTCATTGTGCATCAATTGGAAAGTATTTTTTTACAGAAACCATTGTCTCAACAATTCATGAATGAAGTTGTTTTTGTAAACATATGTTTTTTCTATCCAGAAAGCTTCAAAAATGTGAACATTAGATAATTCTTTCCTGAATTATTCACAAGTCTGGCATACCCAAAACGCCACATCCATTTAGTTTTAACTCCTCCTCTAGAACGAAGGTTCAAGTCTTACTTCAAACCATTGGTCTGATCTATTTATGATGCACGAAAGGCTGAATCATTACGATGTGGCCTTGGCTCTACAACATGGTCTTTCATATCATGGGTACGACTACTATTGTGTAATATGCATCTAATAGTTAATGTTCCATCATTAACAGTCATACCCTTCCTGGTGACATTCATGCAATGACAGTTATAGTGTTGGATAACCCAAGTATTTGGAAAGTATCTCTTATAAGATGGAATGTGGGTATCTTGAAAAATCCCATGTCTGTACAAAAGAGGATAGTGGCTTCATGGATATTCACTTTGGTATGGAATCAACCCTTTTAGTAACCCAGGTAGGGTTCTCTCAATAACGTCCTAATAGTCAGGTCCAATAATTTTAGTCATCTCATTTTGATGAACTTTAGCTTCCTCAGTTGCAGTCATCAAGTGAGAAATTTCCTACAAAATAATTAAATTTTTTTCCCATTATGTAGGAATTTTGACTTAAGAAAGTTCAAATTTTTAATTAATCGAATTTAAGAATTTAGTGAATGAAAATCTTCACGTATCTTCTTCAACAAGGTCATCCACATAGGTTCTTCGACAAGGATCCTAGTGCAAGTACTTTGATGAAATCCTTACATGTAGCTCTATCGCTCGAATAGTTTTACCTTGAGAAATTTAAAGGATCCTACGCGAGAGCCCAACACAAAAAAGTTGGATGAGCGATCTATGCAATGAGAGTGAAAAATATGAGAATACAGATGAAGAAAATCACAAAGAAACATGGCTATTTGTAGACACCGCCATCCTATGAGAAAAATCCATGCGACATAGCTCCACTACAGACCTTTGCGACATAGCTCCACCACAGACCTACACGACAAAGCTACACCAAAGACGTGCATAGTTTGAAATTAATTCTCTATAATATTTTCCCCATTATATTACCCTAAGACTCAACCCAATTTTCAATCAGATCCTATCTTGAGGGGGAGATTTTTTTTACAATCCTTAGGAATAAAACAAGATTAAAAATAGGTCCTTTAGTTATTGCAATGTATGAAAAATAATATAAAGGAATTAAAAAACATAAAGTAAAAGGGACCTACGCGGGACACCAATGACAAGGACATTCACAACATACCTCTGCATCTAGAAAACCATCACACATTCTTCTTGTACAGCCTAGTGCATATCCCTTATGTAGCAGACCTATGATGTAGTGCTATTCCATAGAACTACACGGAAATATAATTTTTGTTCCCGTATATGGAAGAGTTATGATGAAGAGCTACGCAGCTAACCTAATCTGTTAAATTCTTTTCAACTAGCCCCCTCCTTGCCTATAAATAGGACCCTTAGGCTCCCCATTTGTTGACTGAAAAAAGTTGGAATAACTCTTGAAGCTCCCATTGCGTAGCTCTTTCACCCAAGTCCCCAAAATTTTCTCAGGTAGCTCTCTAAAACACAAGAGAAGAGATAATTAGATGGGATAAGAAAGTTTAATGTTATGTCAGAGTTTGAAACAAAAAAAATATGATCAAGGACCCTTATTTCATATAGAAGAAGTTGTCTACATAAGTCTGATTCCATAAGAACCTATGCTGGGCTCTTTCAAAGACACCAAAGAAGACATGGGGTGTTTAGATTTAAATCTCATCCATGTGTTTTCTTCTTGGTATTCCCTTATTAAGATTTCATAGGACTAGTTTTCCTATATTAAGAATTTATTTAGTCATCTCTAAGACCTACACAGAATTCCTGCATGACATACCTACATGATATACCTACACTGCATAACTACACCCAGGATTACGCATGTCACCATGTAAACCCTCTTCATGGCCACTCATGACAGGGTATCTATTTCCTTGGTTCCCTTATCTAAAAGGTACTATGCTAAAGCCTCCACAAAAACCTTCTGGCTTGTCAATCCTTTGGTAAAGGCACATCAATGTGTCTCTCATTTGGGTTTGTGTATCTACATTCAGAGGGTTCCCACATTCATCATCTAAGGGATTCAGGATCCTTAGTATGTTTATAGGTTTGTATATATACACTCACATGGATCCTTACCCAAGAGATAGTTTTGGGAAGTTCATATTCTTGGATTCCGGGGAAGGAAGTATGTCCTCCCATTTTCGTCTCTAAGATTCGGATCCTATGGTTCCCAATATGGAGAGGGGGGACACACTTACTTTTCTATTCAGCAAAAGGAAAGTCTCCCTCCTCTCTTGGGATCGACTATGGGAATCCCTCCTGGAGTAAGCCCCTAGTCTTTTAGACTGTACCCAATGACCGTCACTTTCATTTCACATTGAAGGGTTCATTTCTCTACGCCCTCATGCACCGCCATGTCAGCTTCTTTCTTCATAGGCCTGACCACTTCCATCTGCAGAAGAGAAAGTGTGTGGATTGTTGAATCTCTCACATCCTCTTTTTTATCACACCGATTATGACTCATGTGGGCTTACAGATTTGTGACGATCACAACATCCTTACAATCCACCTCATCTTTTCAACTATTATAACTCTGATTACCACTATAATTGGGATATATAAGAAACCTTCACCTAGGGACCGAGATCATTAGATATCCTCTTTAGGAATAAAACCCTAATTCCATTAATTCAGGAATCATTCTTTGGAGTAAGCCCCAAATAATGCCTCCCTAAATGTCCTCGAGTTAAGAAATCTCTCATGGATCTTGTTACAAGGGAATCCTTTTTAAGAGTAATCCCCAGTCTATTTCTCTCAAAGGGTCGTACACCCCTATGAGATGCATCGAACTATGTGGGGTTTGATTCCCATCCAAGTGGGATAAGTAGTAAGACACTCTAAGGTTCAAACCCAACATTCAAAATCAACCATGTTCTCCTTGGACCATATTCCCAATAGGCTCTAATCCAACTTGGAAAATCATATCCTTTCCAAGTCCCTTAGGTTCATTAGGCATAAGTTCCGCACCAAGCTTTGAATAAGCACCTTCCTCTTAGATGTCTTTACCACATGAAATTAAACTATACTGTTAATTCCTCATCACATGACCTAAAAAGGTATGAAATTTTCCATTATGTGGCACCAAACTATGGGGGTTATGATTACTTTCACAAGGATACATAGGTATCCCATTTATAGGTACAATCCCAACATCAAAAATACATTCGTCTCTCAGGTCGAAAATAAATTCCAGTGTGCCCCCACTGATTGGCGCAAAAAACAGTATTATCATAACAACGGTTAAAAGAATCTCTAAATTGAATATGAGAGGAAGCCATTAATGGAGAACTTCAAATACATAAGTATATATCCACTAATCAAGAACCTTGATTATATACAGATGATTCTAAATTTCACACATTCTAATAATTGATTGAAAATTCCAAGAGAAAAATATGTTATACTTTGTAAATTAATAAGGACTCATGAAAATATATTAAATTTATAAGAGAGTCCTAAAGTTGGAAATAATTCCACACAAAAGGTGTGATGATTCCAATCTCCCATCCTCTCAACCAATGTGAGTTCTTAAGTATCATAGGTCATAACCTAATGAATGTATGCCTTTGGAAAGTAGGTACCCTTTCATATAGAACCATTGGATGTTTCTGGTTCAATAAATAAATATGGTGGAAACCGTCCATAAGTAGTGATTCTTATACTAGAAAACATATTTCAAGGGCAATGAAACAACATTTTTTAGTAAACTGAGGCAACATAAATTTAAAATAGCCCCTTAAAATATGTTTTCATGGTTCCATTAAGAAAATTTCATTGCTTCTTATTATGAAACAATGACATTTAAATCAACCCTATGATGTCCAAGGTGATTATTAATATTCTATATTCTAGAAACATTATATCATTGAGAGTGATTCGGGTATCCCTTTATTACATCATACATTTAAAATATTGCCTCATAAGTAAATGACTAACATTCATTAAAATGATAAATAAGGGAGTATCTTATATATGAGATGAAGATCATCTGGAAGCTTTGGAAAACATCAAACAATGTCCCTCAATCCCACTGATATTAATGCATCTTATTAAAATAAATCCACTTATTTGGTATGTGAAATCATTACAGAGATCACTTGGTACCTTTTTTTCATAGAAGAATAATGTGGGGAAATAACGTATCCTCCACTATCCTATAAGAACTATGCATGATATGGAGACTTTCTACTTTGACATTGAGAAGAATTTTTTTGTATTAATCATCATGGTTCAATGGATAAGAAACTACCTGAAGAATCATGAGGTCCATCAAGTCTCTTATTTCAATCAACATAAATATATCCTCAATTTTATGACATTGAAAACACTCTTGGCACATTTTGTGGTCATCATGAAATATTTTTTATCCAATTTATACCGTAGAAGTAAGCCAAAGGGCAAACACTTGAGTATTTTCTCATGATACATCCCACTTATGAGAGGACACCAATAGACACCGAACATCCTAATGAGGATGTAATATCTACTAATGAAACACCATATACAGGGGAGATATATTTCAATAGAGCTTCTAGACACCTGATGGGAAGTATAATGGATAACACAAAACATAATAGAGTTTGTTGGGGGATTATTATAATTTATCTAGAAAAGGAAGTTTTTCTCTATTTCTTCCTATTTTTAGATGGATACACCAATAATGAGTTGGAATAATAATCCCTTATAGTAATTTTGGGGATTAAACTGAAAATACCAGTGGAATTTAGAAATATCATGGGTGATTCTTAGTTAGTAATGAAATAGTTTAATTTTAAATATTCCATTAAAAAGGGGGAACTCATTTCCCTATTTGATTATGTAATGTACAAGATATTTCCATGTAAATTTTTTGGAAATTATATGGGTTTATTTTTGACTAGGTGCTGAGACGACACGTGATTCTAAGGCCTTGGTGCCCAGAATAAATGTTATAACTAATTTTAGGTTTATTAAAAATAGTGATAGTGTGTGGTTTTAGTAACTTTTAAACAAGTGATCTTATTTGAAATCTGAGGAGACCATTGTTTTCAGAGTATTGGTTTTTTCTTAGGCAGGACCTAACTATGGCCGGCTCTAGTAGACTGTAGAAAATATTTTCTTGGTTGTTTTAAAGTAAAATAAAATAAGCCTTGAAAAATATTATTCTAATGTTTAACAATGACACAATGGCACTACGAAGCCCCCGCTAAGAATCTGTTTAATTTCTTAAATAAAACAGTGTTTCAACGCTAAAACTCAGCAAAATAGAAATACTAAAATGTGCTTATTTATTTAATATTATGGTAGGGATATGAGATCCAATTCACGATCCCTAGAGGCTTGAGAAAAAAAATGAAAAATCATTTGAAAATCCGCTCGTCGACAAAAGATGAATAATGGAGGATCATCGATTGATTCAGAACAGGCATCGACAGATTGACTAATAATGAAGACTGGAATCATGCTTCATCAAGGATTGATCCAATCATTGAGGTAGGGATTTTATTTTTCTTCTTGATTTGTTTCTCCATTCTTATTTGAAACTATGAATATGGAATAACCCACAAACAGTTTGATCCACAGTTTTATCGTGCATGTGGGATAAGTAATCTTTACTATAAGATTGAATGGAGATTAATCTATGTGATTATTGTTTCACTCTCATTTTATAATCATAATAAAGAAGGAAAAAACTAACAAGGATGACATTTATCCTTCATTCGTTCTTTGTGATTCTCCTATCCCCATTATTGGAGTTCTTCAACGACGGACCCCCATGGTCACGACGTGATTATTTGGGAGGTTCCGAACATGGTTGGACCGTCAGAGGGATGGAGAGAAGACTCTAATGCCAAGGAAATGAGGAACATGATCCAAGGATCACGTAGATGGACTTTTTTTGAGAAACAGTGCACTATAGAGAGATATGCCACCCATGGAAAGAGGGCCACTAGTAGTGGCACGACCACCAGGCAGCAGACAACTGCCGGTAAAGGACCCTATGTCTCAATGGCCGCAGGTGGCGGACAAGGATGCCAGTTCAATCAGATGTGGCATGAAGCTGTAGTCCATATGGACCACGGAGAGACCCCATAGAAACCTCTGTGGGGTAGTTTAAACTGCAGTTAACCATGTTGACCAAGTTGGAATGTGACACTCGCCGCATCTAGGTGGATGAACCGGCCCACTCGAGAGGGCCGAGACAAAGCCTTCAGACCACCAGAGAGCCGGACCAAGCAAGACAAGTCGACTTGGAATGTCGGGTCGGACCTGGTGGGTTGAGTTAGGTTGAACCCGAGTCAATTCAGGTTGGTCCCAATCAGGTCGGGCCGGACCTGGACCCAACTGGCCCCTTTTCACAAAAAACCCATAACTCTCAAATCGCGTGTCTATTTGAAGAGACGTTTACGACCTTTGGACCCTAAAAACAAGGTGGTACTTTTGAGATACTCTAAGTGATTTCATATGGAATATGGAGTATGAAATTTTGGCTTAAAGAGCAGGTTATCTTTCAACAAGAATTCTAATGATGGAATCCTGCGGCTGGAAATGACCTAGAAGCTATGTGATTACCTTGACTATGTATCTCACCTAGACCAAGTGTCTTATCTAGAATTTATGTCTTAACAAGATTGTGTTGGTGCTCCCATTCCCACTAGGGTGAGGGTCCCCTAGTCTTTGATGACACTCCTTGTGTTACCTACACTATATGTGTTACCAACACTCCATGTGTTATCTAAACTCCGTGTGTTACCTACACTCTTTGTGTTACCAACACTCCATGTATTCCTTATACTCCATGTGTTACCAATGCTCTGCGTGTTACCACTTGAGGGTATTGTGTATTCTCAGAACAATCTTATTTACGTACTATAGACCTATACACGGTGTGATCTGACTGTAGTGAGTCTCATGATTTTACTTCTTAGAGGCTACACTCCGTATACCTCACTGGTAGTATGCCTTGTGTCATTATTTATGCTCTTCTTTGTGGTATACTTTATTTAATTAAACTGTGGTTTTGGGTCCCAAATGAGTAGTTTTTTACTCACCCATGCACGGGATTCTCATGCACGTGTCGTGTCTTGTGCGGATGATCAACAGCTTTGACGGAGTCCTTGTTGGGACAAAGAAAGGTGGTGTTTCAAGTTGAACCGAAGGGCGTGGTGAACTTCATAAACATTCAGAAAACTTAATATACCTACATTTAAGGTAGGGTCTTCTACTAATGAGATCCAGAATCTTGTACTTTTCTATTTTAGTTGGGCTTCTGTTCTGACCTATTTACTTTTTAGTTTGTACTGTTACTCTGAGTCGGTTTTCTAGGTGGTTTGCATCAATGTTTACATAGTGTTTTTAGTTTTAGTAATTTTCTTCAGGATGGGTGTATATGTACATGTACTAGGTAAAATTCCTCCCACTAGTGGGATATATCTACTAAGTGCTAGTTGCCTTCCCCTGACATATGGGAGGTGTGTTTGGGGTAGTCACAATACATGACTTGAGAGACTTGTTGTGATAGAGTGGTATTAGAGGGAGGTTGACCTTGGTCTTGTTTTGGAGAAATAATGTTATGTTTTTTGAGTTTGGATTTCAGGACAGAGAAAACAATGTTGGTATGGTGTCGGACGTATCAATACACCAGGACGTTGAATTTTTTTTTGACTCGGTACATTAAAATACTAGTTCCATGGTAAATTAATGGTTCTTGAATCATAAAGGAATTTGAGCATGTTTTCATTTACTTCTTGAGTCAGAGTCATCTCACTAGGTATTCTCTATTAATCATGGTACATCTTGATTTGTTTCTGGTTTCCTCCATGTAGAAAACCATCTTACATTTCGGGGTATGACCACAAGGATGGTCTGTCGAGTGATGAGACATCAGTGCAGGGATCATTGTTAGATATAGAACCTCTCGGTGGCATACCAACGATACCACCACTCGGAGAGAAGCAGTTCTTATCGGCATTACCAGGTAGAGGATGTACATGGGCTTAGTGAATTGCATGAGTTCTATATATAGATTCCTCCCATGTTGTGAGGTGAGATGGATCCTCAGATAGATGAGGACTAGTTAGAGGTGTTGATGTGAGTCTTATGCTTAGTGAGGATGGATCCAGACTATATGGAAGTCCTAGACATGATCCTTCATCAAGGCTTGGAGGTTAGATGGTGGAGCCCACTGAATCAGATGCATGAGGAGGTAACGCTATCCTTGATAGAGTTCGAGCACCTCATTGGGTAGGAGTTATTTCCAGTGATGTAACACTCTGTACGTATACAGGAGCTATTGCATCTAGAGTAGAACAACCAGTCAGTGGTAGAGTACTGGGAGAGATTTGTGGATCATTCTCTCTACTCTACAAAGATGGTGCGAGACCCATTCTTCAGGGCCTGTACCTTTGAGAAGAGTATAATATAGGAGATCAGGGTGTCGATGATATCACTTAGAATCTCTATGCATGATAGGGTGTTGGAGTGAGCTCCACTGATAGAGAACTTCCTTGCAGAGAATGAACCAGTAGTGGGAGATACCAACAGGTGACAGGTAATGAAGTCTTCGGTATTGGGTAGCTGATAGAAAACGCAGGGACCCATGCAATTCAAGCAGTCTAGGGGAAGACCCCAATACATGGTGTCAGCTATGAGAGCCTCCCAGGGAAAGGAGAGTCAGCTAAAGTGAAGACTGTACTACTCATGTGGCGGTCTTGGGCATATGGATAGAAATTGTCTGACCAGTGGTACGACCGACCAGGAGTTGGTCGAGGGACTACTGAGGTAGTGTAGTAGGCTAAAACAGGGCAGTATAAAAAGTGGGGGACATGGTGAAGGAGTGGGATGAGTGGTTGGAGGTGGATAGAGGTCTGAGGAACTACCACCACGACCCCCATGTGGTCCACCCCGAGCTAAGGGAGCTGATGATCCGGGCTGAGGCCAACTCCAGGAAATGGAGGCTTACGATCCAGATAATCCAAGGATGATTAGAGGTACAATATGCATCTTTTCCACCCTAACTATAGTTTTGATAGACATGAGTTACAATCAATCTTTTCACACCACAACCCTTGTTCGAGACAAGAATATTTCAATGAAACCGTTGAATATATACCTATTCTTAGAGACTCATACAAGAGGAGATTCGATGATACACACTAGTACCAAAAGTTTTCCCTTACTCTTGGGGGATATAGTTATTTTGGAATCACTTGGTTGTTGTGTCGAGCCCTTATGATGTCATTGTGGGTATGGACTGGTTATTCATAGTTCATGCTCATATTGACTATTTTAGGCTAATAGTGAGCAGTGTCCATAGATATGGGACCCGGTTTTCTTTCATTAGTGAAAGGGAGATACAATCATTGCAGGATGGACTCAAATGTAAAAGGGTGAAGCCGATCACACATCGGTTGGCTAGAATGACCCTCAGTGTAGTGGATGAGACAATTACTCAGTTTCCTACAGTGGTGGACAAGTATGAGGACATATTTCCGAGAGATGTTCTAGGACTCCATCCTCACAAGGAGGTAGACTTCTGCATTGACCTGTTCCCTAGGACAACACATATATCTACACTATAAAATCAGATGACTCTCAAAAGATTTGTAAATTGAGGGTATGGTTGGAGGAGTTATAGAGGAATAGCTTCATGAGACTAAGTGTTTCACCATGGGCATCCCCAGTATTGTTTTTCATGAAGGAAGATGTGATCTTGAGGTTATATGTGGACTTGCGACGCATGAATTAGGTGACCGTGAAAAATAAGTATCCACTACCTATGATTGATGACCTATTTGATCAATTGAATGGATAGAGATGGTTCTCGACGATAGACCACAGATTAGGCTATCTCTATCTTTGGGTGCGGGATGAGGAAATTTCAAAGAAAACTTTTAGATGTCGGTATGGTCACTATGAGTACTTCGTGATTCCATTCTGTGTAATAAACTCCCCAGATGTGTCCATGGGACTCATGAACAGGATCTTCCAACCTTACCTAGACTGGTTTACAGTGGTCTTTATTTATGACCTCCTGATGTACTCAGCCTATGAGGAGGAGGATGTGATACACTTGAGGATGGCCCTGGACTATCTCTAAGAGCACCAGCTTTATGGGATTCTCTCGAAGTGTTAGTTTTGGATATGAGGGGTCTACTTTATGGTAAATGTCATTTCATAAGCTATATTTGCAGTAGATCTAGTAAATATAGAGGTGGTGATTTCCTAGGAACCTCCCAAGAATGTTACCGAGGTGTGAGGTTTCTTTAGGTTCGATGGGTACTATTGGAGGTTTGTACCAGAATTTTCCAGAGTAGTAGCATTCATAAAAGCTTTCAAATGAAAGGATTAACCTTTTTTTAAGGATGGAGAAGTTCTAGGATAGCATTCAACAGCTGAGACAGTGTTTGATGAGTGTTCCCATCCTGAGATTTCTAGAGGAGGGTGTCACGACCGTGGTTATATGTGATGCATCAGGGACTAGGGTTGGTTGTTTTATGATATATGAGAATGCAGTGACTACCTATGATTCATGGTAGTTGAGATCACATGAGATGAACTATGTGAACCAAGATCTGGATTGGGTTGTGGTAGTCTTCACTTTTAATATGTGGTGACACTACATTATGGGAGAGTGGATTATCATCTACTCATACCATAAAAGTCTCAGGTATATATTTTCTTAGATAGATCTGAATCTGTGACAATGGTGTTGGATATAGTTCCTCTAGGCATATGACTTTGAGATAGTTTATAATCCTGGGAAAGAGAATGTGGTGGAAGATGCTATCATTTGGATGTTGATTTTACAACTACTGAACATGGCCTCAAAGCAGTTGGCCTAGCTTTAGATATCATTTTTGGATATAGATGATGTAGATTACCTCTAGTCGATGGTGGTTATCCCTCCACTCTTACAGTGTGTGAGGGTGGAACAACTTGGATATATCAACTGTAAGACTACACATGCTCAGATGTCTATAGGGTATTCCCCGGATGGATATTCGAAAGGTGGGGATCACTTCATCCACTTCAATGGATGAACCATTGTATTGGTAATGTTATGAGAGGAGGTTTTGAGGTAGTTCCATACATACCCTTTGGTGGTACATCCAGGTGTGGAAAATATGTTCGAAGACCTCCAACGCTAGGTTTGGTGGCTGGAGATAAAGTAGGCAGTGGAAGAGTTTGTGTATAGATTCCTCACTTATCAGCAATTGAAGGTAGAGCACTAGGTTTTCGCAGGTTTGACTCAACCCCTTGAGGTTCCAGAGTAGAAGCGGGATATAATATCAATGGAATTC
This sequence comes from Viscum album, assembly GCA_963277665.1. Taxonomy (NCBI): domain Eukaryota; kingdom Viridiplantae; phylum Streptophyta; class Magnoliopsida; order Santalales; family Viscaceae; genus Viscum; species Viscum album. Next base: position 1,738,887,196 of record OY728156.1, read on the forward strand.
ATAAAGGTACTACTACTCATGTCTATAGTGTATGCCACCATCTAGGTGATCATTGATCAACTCACCAAGTTGGCCCACTTCCTAGAGATTCAAGAATAGGGTTCAGTAGAGAGCTTGGGTCACCTATACATGTAGGATATTGTTTGACTCCATGGAGCCCCATTAAATATAGTCTCAAATTGAGACAGATAATTTACATCCTAGTTGTGGAAGGGATTGTAGGAGGCATTTGGGACTCAGCTGTGCTTGATTAAAACTTTCCACCCGTAGACAGACGGCAAGATAGAGCAGACCATTTAGGTCCTAGAGGACATGATACATGTTTTCATCCTTGATTTTGGTAGCAGTTGAGAGGATCACATACCCCGGGTGAAGTTAACATACAACAACAACTACCACTCCACCGTTGGTATGGAATTATTCAAGGCTTTTCATGAGAAACCTTGTAGGTCAACACTTTGCTGGACTAACCTGGGAGAGTCAGTACTCATTGACTCAGTGTTAGTGTCGGCTACTACAAAGAAGGTGTGCATAATTTAGGAGCGGATGAAGACTTCATAGAACTATCAGAAGTCCTTTCCTGATAGATGACATATACCCTTTGAGTTCAAGGAGGGAGACCGTGTATTCCTTCATGTCTCTCCTTGATGTGGGATACATAGGTTTGGACAAGGTGACACATTATCTATAAGGTTTATCAATCATTTTCTGATCCTATATAGAGTGGGAGAGGTTGAATACCGCTTCACTATAACTCCTCTATTAGAGTGGTAACCTATCATCTTTTACCTATCCTAGCTGAGGAAATACATACAACACCCTTCACATGTCATTGAATGGGGAAGATGGACATTGACGATGGGGAAGCTTTTGTGGTGTACCCGATGGAGATCGATGATCGACAGAAGAGGATCCTTCATGGACAATTGATTCCTCTGATATGCTTTTGGTGGAAGCATGGGAATCTATAAGAGGGAACTTGGGAGCGGGAGGCTCAGATTCTTGCTCAGTATCCCCATTTGTTTTTAACCCTTGTTTTGACTTTTGGGGATGAAAATACCTAAGGTGGGGAGAATGTAATGTATTAGATTTTTTAATGTAATTTTTTTGAAAATTATATGGGTTTATTTCGAGAACAGGAAGTGAGATAACATGTGATTCCAAGGCTTTGGGTTCCCATAATAAATGTTCTAACTATTTTTAGGTTTATTAAAAATTGTACTCTTGTACGGGTTTAGAAACTTTTAAATGAGTACTCAGATTTGAAATATGAGGGCATCATTGTATTCAGATCAGTGAGTTTTTCTTAGGTAGGACCTAACATTGATCAGTGTGGGTCAACTGCAGAAAATATTTTTTGGATGTTTTAAAGAAAAAAAATAATCTTAGAAAAAGTATATTTTAATATTTAATACGAACATCACGGAACTGAGACGCCACGACTAAGAATCTATTTCATTTCATAAATGAAATAGTTTGGAAACACTGAAACTTAGTGAAAGAGGGACACTAAAACATGCTTCTTCATTTAATAGATTAGAAGGGATACAAGATCAGATTCATGACCCCAGGAGGGTTGGTAAAAAATGAAATTGCATTGGAAAATCCTCTTATTGACGAACGAAGAATGGTGGTAGATCGATAATCAGATTCAAAAATGCATGGTTGGATTGATGAATGATGAACGTAGGACTCACACATTATTAGTTATCAATTTAATCCTCAAGTTAGGGGGTTTATTTTTCATCATGATTTATTTCCCCGTTCTTATTTCCAACTGCAAACACCGACCAACCCACAAACAGGTTGATTCATAGTTCGATCGTGTGTGCCACATAGTTAATCATTACAGTTGGATTGAAGGGAGATTAATTTGTGTGATTATCGTTTCACTATATTTTTCTAATGGGGAGAACGTAGGTCAAAACTAAAAAGGATGAAATTTTTCATTTAGGTGTTCCTTGTGATCATCCTATCCTTGTTCATGGCATTATTTTGGGACTAATCCCCAGGGTCATGACAGGATTTCTAAGGTGCATATGAATGTAGTCAGACCCCAAGAGGGATAATGAGAATAAATGAATGATAAGGTAGTGAAGAACTTGATTTGGGAATTGCGTGGATGTACACATTTCAAAAAATGGAGCAACATAGTGAGATCGGTGACCCAAAAAAGAAGGTCCAGCGGCCGCAGTGCATGGTGGCATGCGGCAGTGCAACTTCCTTGTATCAAATAGCCACTGGATTGATAGTCGGTAGTGGATGACCCTGGGGCTCAGTGGTCATGGTTGGAAGACAAGGTTGATAGCTTTATGGACGACGATGTGATTGATCAAACACGACACGAAGCCTTATCATGTGGCAAGGAGAATCGGTCCAGTAGGGCTATGGTGAGACCTTGTGGAAACCGCCCTAGTGCAGTTTACATGGTGATCGACCGCGTTGAACACAGATGTCGGCCGCGTTGACTAGGCAGGGACGTGACACCCATAGTGTTCAGGTGGACAAACCAGCCCACTCGAGTAGGCAAGGCTGGAGTCATTGGGCCGAGCCCAGCTGTGGAAGACCAGGTCAACTCGACATGTTGGGTTAGGAAGGACCCGGGTCGGGTCGGGTTAGTTCAACTAGGTCAGACTAGACCCAGACCCCACTGGCCCCTTTTCACAAAAAAAACCCAGAACTCTAAAATTGTGTGTCTGTTGGACGATCCATTTACAGCATTGGGACCCTCATGATGAGGTTCCCAATTTGAGATAATCTAAGTGAGTTTCTATGGAAGTTTGAATATGAAATTTTGGCTCAAGGAGTAGGTTCTCCTGGAACGATCATGCTAAGTACGAGATCCTGTAGCTGGCGGTGACCTATATGCTATGTGATTTCCTAGACTGTATGTCATACCTAAAATATTTTTATTATCTAGACTTTTTTTCTTACCATAAATGAGTTGGTACTCTCATGTCCCACTAGGGTGTGGATCCTCTAGTCTTTGATGACACCCCATGTATTACCTACACTCATAGTATTACCAACACTCCTTGTGTTATCTACAATCAGTGTGTTACCTACACATCATGTGTTACCGACACATGTGTGTTACCTACACTCTAGGAGAAACCAATGCTCCGCGTGTTACTAATTGAGGGTACATTGGACTCTTCATACAATGTTGTTTACATACCATACACTTATACTTTGTGTGAGATTACTCTAGTGACTGTCTTGATTGTACTTCTTAAAGGATACACTCAGTGTACCTCATTGGTAGTCTACCTTATATCTTGATTTTTTATCTTCTTTTTAGTATAATTTTTGTAATTCTTTTGTGGTTTGGGGTCCCTAATGAGTATTTTTTTTACTCAACCATGCACGATATTTTTTGGATGTTTCATATGTTGTATTGATGATCAACAAATTTGACGAATTCCTTTGTGGGTTGGAGACAGGTGGTGCTTTAGGGTGACTTGATAGACATGGTACGCTTCAATGACATTCAGATGACTTACTGTACCTACCCATTCGGTAGGGTTTTCTACTAATGGGATCCAGGATATTATACTTTTATATTTCACTTGGTCTTGTATTCTAGCCCGTTTACTTTTCAGTTTGTACTGTTACTCAAATTAGGGTTTTAGTGGTTTCCATCTATGTTTACTTAGTATTTTTAGTTTCCATACTTTTTCTTTGGGATGGGTTCATGTGTACATGTACTTGGGAAAATGCCTCCCACTTGTTGGATATGCCTACTCGGTGATAGTTTCTTACCCCTATCCAAAGGGAGGTGGGCTTGCAGTAGTCAGAGCTTGTGCCTTGGGGGATGGGTTGTGAAAAATTACGTGTGAGGGTTGATAAAATAAATACCCTTTTATTTTATAATATTTCATGTTCTCCATTCACAAAATGACTAAGTGGACACGTTGTTTAATGAAACCACAACTAAGGAATATTCATACCATGATGAGACGATTATCGATATTTCAAACTGTCGGTTGGTATGCCTATTCTATGGAAACTATATGAAAGATATCGATGAGATCAATACAATCCTAGATCACAGTTATTCAATAGCCTCAACAGCATATAAAAATATTTTATGGATGTCCCTTGTGATGGAATAGATTAAAAGTGGAATTCCTCCATCAAATCAAGAAAAAGGAACAGATCCAATGCTGCTCTATCAAATTGGTTATTTATGATGACACTAATGATCATAATGTCCTCTGAAAATGAGGATTTTATGGAGTCCTCGTCAAATTAATTGATGCTGGAGAGTCGGTCACTATTATACAAGATGTCCATTTAGGTTCCTATTTTTTTAATCTATCCAAAACCAAGATCTCCCACTAGATCATGCAAGTTTGATACTCATAGCCTTCAATGAGACATGATTTATTATATTTCATCAAGAAATGTCAGATTTTACAAATACATACCAATTTTATACATCAAACTCTAGATTTAATACAAAATATTAAATATTCTTGGCCATATACCATCTGGGGAATTGATACCATGGGTCCATACCCATAAGCTATATCTTGGAAGTTCAAATAACTCCTCACCATCTTTAAATTATTCTCTTAGTGGGATATGGATATTTCCCTCAAGGAGGCCACAATGAAGGATATTATCAAATCCAGTAAGATAAAAATCATTACCATATTTTTCCCCTCATATAATACTAAAGAAAAATGGAACGACCTTGTGCTCTTCTATATTGAAAAGGATGTATAAGCAATATGAAATTCATTCTGAGCATGAATACCACTACAATACAGTGGAAAATGGAAATATTGAGTCCTGAAGTAAGAATATATATTTTACACTCCAAAACATGGTCAATAAAAACAAGAAGTACTAGTCAGACACTCATACATAATTTATGGTCCTACTATACCACAACTTATACATCTACACAAATGATACCAAACTCACTTTTAAATAAATAGATATAATCCATTATAAAATTAATTAAATTCTTAGATTTCATCCTATTTATATGACATTAAAATTCTCAACACTAGTCCTATATGCATGAAATTAAACTGAAAAACACAATAACAATGTTTCAAGATGTGAAACCATATGATAATTTCCAATAAAAATGATGATTAAACTATATAGAACTATGATTCTGACAAAAAAATATTAAATCACAATGTGTGTTCGAAAAATCCCCCCAACAGATGTTCTAGTGTGGTATAAATGACCCTCTAATTGCCTTTTATTTTTAACATCGAGCGCGACTCACGTAATATTGAAGACCACAATTGATTACTTCTACTAGTACTATGTCCAAGGTAATAAGACTGTATGGTCCATCCAGCATGACTTTAAAAATCTTAGAATTCACAATTATGTATGGTGTCATTTCCCTATATAAGACCAAAATCAATATAGGATTCCTTGGAGAATAAATTTTCCATGCTCAAGGATATAAATACCACCGTTCCTCATATATGAGCTCAATCTATGTGAGTAATTTTCCCCCAAGAACTGTGTGTAGCTTGATTACTATTACATGAAGATATATAATGATGCCTAGATCCTTTATCCGTAGAACAACCATGAATAATGAAAATAGAATACCCCTTTACCAATATTGGATCTCAATATAAACTAGGGGTTCTCTCTATTTATTAGGTATTCAATAGTCCTATATACATAGATCAACCTAGATGTCTTGTTTTTCTTAACCTATAATAAAAAATAACCCTCTCCTACACATGATCTAGATTTACATAGGAGCATTCATTATGGATTTCTTCATCTAAGAACCCACTATAAAAAAAATATTCCCTACTATAAAAAAGCTTGATATGCATAAAAGGGGACTATATAAGAACTATGTGTGGCTTGATTACTATTTCTATAGTATATGTTGTGATATAGGATCTTTATCCTTGGGCTTATCATGAATCAGAAAATATCCCTCTACCTATGTATGAATCATATATACATAATATTTATTTTTCAATTTTATAGGGATTCAATGGTTGTAGTTATACTGGATGGCTCGAACACCACAATTATGTTAACCTATAAAGAAATTCTTATCTCTTCTTTATATCTGATAGTCTATAGACGGAATTTATTGCAATAACTATTTTCATCTTTATTCCTAATATCACATGATATGTAGGGACACATGAATCTCTTATACATAGCTCAAATGAAAATTTTATTAATTAAAATTACCTCTTCCTCCATAGTTTCAAGCGTTTCTAGTAATATTTCATCATATTTATAAAAGTAAACTGAGGTGAATCCAATTTTTATTCCCCAGTACATGATTCTAATCCATGTAGAAGAAGCCTCATGACAATTGTGTATGTCTTGATAAAATTTTCCTTCCAATGCATATGATAACTTATATAGATATCTATAGAATAATACCCCCTTCTATGTATGAATTAATTCTTTATATTGGTCTTCATCATGGAGTTATTAACTTATGAAATTGTGTTTAAGTTGCTCCCCCTATGCAGGAGCCTTATTTTTATAAGGAACAAAAAATAAAAATTATGTGTGGCTTTATTCCTATTTCTATAATATATGCAGTGATTCCAGGATCCTTTTTCTGAGACTCAACCAAAAATCCCATAAATTAAAATTCTATCCTCCCCTGTGTATGATTTATACCTACAAAGGAACTTTTAGTGTATATTTTCTTGAAATTACTCACCAAGAATAGAGATAAAACAAAAGAATTCGCCCATCACTGTGTTAGAGTATTCTAATTCATATTTGGTCATTCCCAATGACAACTCACACATAGATAACTTGAGAACTACATGTTTCATGATTACTATCCTCATAAGATACATAGTGATACCCAAATCCTATATCTAAGGACCAGCTATGAATCCCAATCTAAAGGAAAATTTCATCATAGTTTTTGGTACTATCTTTCATGAAGGGTTCCCCTTAATAGGTTTATAACTAAGGTAAAATTACATCATCTTGTGCCATATCTTGATCTATGCAGATCCTTAATTTTAATGGATCTCATCGTATAACATTAAACTGTATTCCATATGTGTCCTTGTTGGATGATGTTAAAATGCCCATAATTTTGTCCACCTAACAAGGATTTAAGCTACTAAAAGAGGCCTCCTATATGTGGTCCAATTTCCCCACATGATAACCATGACCATTAAAGGATTTGAGATAAATGATTTTTAATCTAAACAAGCATTAGAGTACAACCCTCCTTCTCGATGTTATATACAAATGCTTAGATATTTCCATATGTTATAAGGAATATATGTGTCTTAATTCATAAGTATTATATGATATATAGTAACATATGTATCATTTATCAAGACCCATCTATGAGTCATCATCAATATCCATCTACTATAAGGGAACCACAATATCCTAATTATGGAAATGTGAATTAAAAAATGGCTCTATTATACCTTAATAATTACCCATTTTCATAAATCACACTTCTCTCCATAGGCATATTAGATATCCATATATATTACATTAGTATCTGTAATAAGTTTTTTCAACTCTAAAGGAAAAAATTTCATGACTATTCATACAAATCCCTTGATATGGCTCTATAAAATCACCCCTTATATTGGCTATCAGCCAGGGGCATCATCATCCTAAAGGAGAAGACCCCTAATCTCTATACCAAAAATACACAATCGAAAAAGAACCATTCATTTGAATATAGTTCACCATCGTTCCTTACATAAATATTTTATGTCATTAATCTTAATCCAAGAATATTGAGTTGCGATTTAAAACATTATCACTCTTTAGTTAGAAAGATGTTCAGACATTCTTATTCTTTGATCTCCACTTGAGTTATCACTCCAATCCTCCTCTTAGTCTATGCACCAGGAAAATAAACTTTAACACTATTCTAGTCCAAGTATATGACCATAAACTCTATTCACCCCATTTTGAGGACTTCCTTGTGGTGTCGTGCCACATTAACCCTCCATTCACATTCACTTCATCTTCCATTTTGTCCCTCTTGAATCCCCTCACCATGGTTTTGGTCTTGGTTGCACAACCTTGAATGGCATATCCCCTTGGTCCAATATCGATGAACTTAAAATAAAATCACCCTCTATGGTCAAATATATACATCCTTGAACTCTATATCTAATTGGCCAAGACCATAATTCCATAAAATGTAGGTCAAAAAAGATATAAAACTTATCATAATGAAAACACATAAAGTTGATCCTGAAAAAAATTTATGTCTTAACTTTCTAGGCCCCTCATCCTAAATGTTTGGAAAAAATGTAGTGTGTGATCGAAAAAGGATAAATTATTGTAGGGATTACCTTATGCCCCTAGAAAAGTTAATCCAGACTCATAAGACCCCCTAGTTCAAAAAATTTTAGAGTGACTACATATCATATCACTTTTCCCCAATCATGTGTTTCGTAAAAGTTACATAACCCATAGGGTGCTAGAACCCATCGTTAATATTCCTTCCACACATAAACAACTTCATTTTATAAGTGTTTGGATCTTTAAAAACATTTATATATATTACTGACAAGCTTATAAATGAAAGGGGGGATTTTTTTTCTCTATGCATACTATGACCCTAATATGGCACTATATATGTGCCCTCGATATATTTTATTCAATAGAGGAATATTTATCCAAAATTAGAAGACCCTTTGATCTCTTTATGACATGAAAGTATTGTTACAAAACCCATCCTTTGAATATTTTCCATATCTTTTGCTAATATACATGTCCCATTCCTTCACTTCTGATACAAAACTCATAGAATATGATTTATAGAACTCATAATCCAAATATTCAAGTCAATTCACTATCATAGATTTCATACACTTTTGTGTTGTGAACATCTTTAAAGTAGATATTTTACATCTCACCCTCAAACCTTTGAATGGTCCTCTTCTCATGAACTTAAAATTCATGAAACAAAAATACGAGAATCAGGACAATAAACACAACACCTCATTTTCATAAATACAACCTAATTTAGTGACAAGTACCTTATTCACATGGATTTTTACCTTTCAATTTGTAGATAGACTATCCTTGGAATTTTTTCATGTATTTTCAACATAAAACACTAATTTTTTTGGGTCCAAATACTATGATCTTAAACTATGTGTAGCTATCCAATTCAATAATCCCTTCACATTGTTTTTTTTCTAAATCTGACTACTACGTAGATCATTATACCATTGGTCCAATATTTCCAACCTTAAACATCATCTATATTGTTTCTAATTGCATAACCTAAAACTACCTGAGGAATGAGAAACAAGACTTTCCATGTTGAAAAATCGCATTGTAAAACCTAAGTTAAATTGATGTCTCCACTCACTAGAAAGATGCCTTGTGTAATTTATTCAAAATTGTGTTTCTGAATTAAAAATGAAAAAAATGTTAGGTCGAAAACCCATAAAGGGATATCTATGAAAAATTAAAATTCATACCTATTATTATTTTCAATATAAGGATTAATAAAAATTTATGGTGAAAAAATAAAATACTCAAAGTGTGTGAGGACCACGATATTACCTCGATAGAATTAAAACTGTCAACATTAAGTCCTTGAGCCTAGGTAAAATTTAGAGTATTCATCATTTACAATATCTGCAGCATAACAACCCATAAGATCCATGTGAAATGTAAAAATATATAACTTTGGAGTATTCGAACCATTTTTAAAACTGGAATCCTCACTCCAAATCCCCCCTTTATGATCCTCATCTTGTTGAGATAGATTATTTGTCCAAATGGACCATGTCTAGTGTAACAATGATGATATCGATGGCTATAAACATCCATGAGACACACCCAAGAAGATATGATTTATCTAAATGGACATATTCTTGTGTTAAAGTGCTGGTGTCTATGCCTATACCCATATGTGAGTCATGAACATGAAGTGACCATTAATCCAAATGAACCAAATATAATATTATAGTGATGGTATTCATATATATATTTTTCTGTGATCCATTACTGAGAGGTGACTAATTTAACTCAAGTGTTTGGGAATCATGATTGAGTTGATTCATTCATCTTCAATTTTCAGAAGGAATCACATTATTCTAATATTTATATTCAAGGTGTCACCATTTATTATTATAAAATGATAATTAGAGTGGAGTGAGTAATAAGGGAATTGAAAATGATTTATTATAAAAATAACATATCATTCCCTGATTGATAAAAAGATAGGGAAGGAACTTCCTCATACTATAGTCTCTACCCTTTTTCATAAGAAACAAAAAGGTGAAATAAATTAAAATTGCTACAATGTACCCTACTAAGATATGTGTATAAAGTCATATAAAACTTGGGGAGAAACTATAAGGAATTTATAAAGGTTCTAAAATTGGATATTTTATGCCTTGTAAAATTGGAACAGTCTCTAAAAGTGAGAAGTTCTGTCTTATATTATTCACTAAAAATACATAATCTCATCATTCACCTTTAATTAATGCATCTTAATCTTTGACACATGAGGCTCATATTATTAGATTTATATAGATTTTATGGAAACCTGATTCTAAATCCATTATTATTTGATAGTAAAGTAGTTCAACTATTTCATATCACCCTACAAAACTTTTGAGTTAACGGTGGGCACTATCAAGAAACATAAGTTCAATTTATTGAGCTACAAACTACTTTTTGGTATTTATCACTTATTTTATAAGTGAATTTAGGCGATGGTAATAAAATTAACCTTAAACTAGAGCAAGGAATATTTTTTTTGAAGTACTTAATAATTTTTTCTGATCTCTTCCATGAATAAATCCGCAATGACAGCATGGACTTGGCCCCATGTCCATTTTCTGATCGCTTGATCTTCAACAATAACTAAAAGGTTTTAAATTTGATTAATCATCAGAAAATGATTGTAATTAGGTAAAAATTCCACAAAGGATGAAATATATATAGGGATGAGTATAATTGAGATTTCTACCCTTACCCCATGAATGATCCCATTGATGAACTCAGTACGAGAAATCTTTACTAGTGTATTCTTATTATCTACACAGTATAGAAAATCTCATCAGTGCAGTCACCAAATCCTTATATTTATTGTATTGATCCTTCTACATTATTAATATTATTGGGATGTGAGGATGAAGGTTTTGTATGATTTTATAGAACTTAGTCATAGAACTCTCTGGTATGATGATTTATTCCAAGGTAGTATTGGGAAGCAGGCTATGGAAATAAAATGGTTTGTTCAACCATTAGTTGGGATATCCAAGAGATTCATATGGATTTTTATCTTTTCATTCCATATAATAGTCCCATGATAAGTTTACTGGAGATCCTTATGGTAGCAATTGATCTTGTAATTTGTGTCCTCTCATGCTAGGATCTTTCAGATCATGAAGATAACAAGAAGATTTGATTCTCTCATGACCCTGGTAGAAGGTCGAAGAGACATTATATTTAAAAACTTGGATTGATGAAAAAACATGTAATGAGAGTAATTATTATAGATATAAAAAACCATTAATTTAACAACCAAAAAATGGGAGTTTAAGAGAAATTATTTCACATTTTTTCATTCACATGATCTTTTTAAATTAATAGTTTTAGATAATTAGAAAAAAAACCAAAAAAGTTGACGCTTATATAGAGTGTACATTTTTTTCCTAAAAAATAGGGCTTCTACTTTACACCCCTATTTCTTTTCAAACACCTTTTCTGCATTTAATTCCAATAAAAATTAGAAATTTTGACCTTTACGTAGTTCATACTCATCCTTAAAAACCATGAAAAGCATTTTAAAATGTAGGATGAGTGCAAAAAACTTAGTAAGAGAAATAAAAATAATGGAATCCTCTTAGTTGGGAGAAAACATGAAAACCCATGAAAATTATTACATTTTTCTTTTACAATAAAATTTTTACTCCATAAATGTAAAGTATCATCAGGATAAAACTAGACATTACTCAAAGAAATACTTTGAAACCAATTAGAATTTATAGGAAGAACACAAAGTCATTATGAGGAATATTAGAACTCATGAAAAAATATCTTTGAAAAAGAAACCTTTATTCTTTAAAAGTTCAAAAACTTTTATTTCCACATGAAAACAAAAGCTTTCCATATTAAACTATAACAAGAAAAAAGTAGGTATCATAGAGCATCCTTTTCATAACTCATGTTAACTAATGTCTAACTCATGTTGGAATATCTAAAGCCAAGTTAATTATATAAGAGTAGCCTACCTGATTATCTCTGTCATTTTCTCATTCAAAGGATTAATCATTACCTAATGTAGTAGAGATCTATATCGGGATCACCCATCATCATGAGCTATATAAGACCAGTTATCATTATTTATAATCCTAATGCATCATATCATGAATATATATTTTTTAATATTATAATTTTTCATCATAAAATATTTGAAAAACTCATTTAAAACTGTAATCAATTCCCTTTATATTTTTAAATAAAAATATCGGGAAAAATAATTTTCCATTAAAAAATCATAAATATGGAAATTTCATAGAAGAGATGGAATATGATATTCATTGAAAATCGATGTAAAAATTTAGAATAATCTTGATAATTATTAACAATTATGATTGTGGGAAAATGATTTCAAACAATATATGCTAAAAAATAATCATTTTGATCTTTTATAAGAAGTGGAAAATATTACATAAGGAAAAATTTAAAAAGATTCCTTTATAAAAATTTATAAATAAATTAATTTCTTTTTAAAATGTGTTGAATACAAATCTGAAATATAAATATCTATATTCTTTAAACATTTAAAGGAAACTATATATATAAATTTAGGAATAACAGTTAGAAAAAAACCATAAAACCATGTTCAAATAAAAATCACTTACATCATGTCTCATCATGCCGTGTAAATTCTATAATTAAACAATAATATTATTATTTTAGTTATTTACATACATAATAAACTTTATTTATTTTCCATCCATTATCAATATACATTTTATTTAATTTATTATGTGGTTTCATTTATTCATTAAATCTGTTAAGTTTGTATTGGATGTTTTGATGTCTTTCAGACTTGAGTTTTTTAAAAAACCTTTATAGGTTTACCCTGGTCAGGGGGTCGTGGTTTTAGAATCATAAAAATGACATAATTTCTATATTTATACACTGAATACACTTTTAAAACCAACCATGTAAGGATGTTATAAAAAATGAATCATGTGGTTTCATGGAGATGGATGTCTATACATACGCATGAACAACATTTTCTTTTTTAGACGAGTTGTAAAGGAAATAAAATAGATAAATTTATACCTAAAAAATGAGTCACATCGCTTTGTAGAGGTGGTAGCCGATACATACGGATGAGTAATGTTATCAATTTATTGTGGATGAAAGTATAAGAGGTTTGATATTATATTATCTTTCCAAAAAATAATTATTTAATAAATATAACATATATTCACTAAATCTATCATAAAAACCATCCATGTGAGGCGGTGATGTAAAATTAAATACATCGGTTCATGGAGGTGGCCATCCACATACACATACAAGATATGTTTTCATTCCCCATAGGATGGAAAACGAGACAAAAATTAGTTTTACTATGAAAATAATAAAATTTAAGTATTTTGTAGATTTCTATGTTTTTATATTATCATGTTTATGATAGGTTTGAAAAAGGTAGAGAATAAAAAAACATGAAAGAACTCAGTTAAGAGTTATACCACTTCTTTGGAAAACCTAATTGGCTTACCCATTAAGCCATCTAGGTTGGTCATTCAAAGAGACCAAAACCTATAGGATGTGGGGAGGAGATTTTTTTATGTATTTTTTCATAGATTAGAAGATATAGAGTGCTCAAATTTTGTAAATAAGTGAGGATAGGAGGTTCCATTTTATAAGTGTGGGGATTGAAACTCCTTTAATTATTCTAAAATTTTTAATACTATAGTTGTTTTACGGATGGTAAGTTGGTAAATAATAATAAAATATAAAATATAAGGTTATAAGGGTCAAAAATAACTTATCTAATAATTTTAAAGATTATATTTTTAGACCTTATCACAATGTCTTAACCCTAATTAACTTGTTTTACTCTTTACCATGATGATAATAATTTAACATGGTTACAATTCATTATAATTAAAAATGAAATTGAAATCATTTCAAAATATGAATATCCTAATTCCAAATATTAAATATATTTTTCAATATTCATTTTATATAATTAGAAAAAATTAATTATAATAAAATAACGCAAAACACAATGGAACATTCTCTTTTAAAAAAATTGTTTTTAATCTTAAAAATGATTTTTTACCAAAATAATGAATAATAAAAATTAATTTTGAATTATTTAGAGTATATTTAGTAAAATGGAATTAATTTTACTGTAGAATAAATCAAAATCACAATGGTAATTTTTCAGTACTTGAAAATAAATGGTTTCATTTATAAAAATTGATATTTTCAATATTTAAAAAAAAATCAATCTTTTCTGAAAAATCCCAAAAATTACCTATAATATAAATTTTATATGATGATATAAAAAATTAATTCAATTTTATAAATTAAATTTATTAATTTTATAAATTTAACAATTAAATAAAATCATATAATACATGTAAAACACTACAGTTAGATTAAAAATAATTTTTCTTATATTTGAAAAATCATATAAAATTATTTATAAAACCCATTTCAACATGATTTTATAAAATCAATTATTATAAATTATAAGAATTATACAATACTAGTATTACTTGGGTTATCTAAGAATATGACTAGCTATTCCACTTAGGACACCAAAACCACATCTAAAAAAGTTAGAATAAAAGAGCGCACTTTCCATGTATTTTCACCATTATCAATAACTATCCTAGGTGTGTTTCACTGTAAGTAACAGGGGTAACATGAAAGTAATTACTTAGATTGTTAGTGAATTTAAATATTCTGAGGGATTTAAGTTGAACATCGACAATGGTGACAAGTTTGGGGTGAGAGGCTAAATATGAAATTATTAGCGGATTCCCAAACACATAACATCAGAAGTGTAATGTGATCCATCCATATAAGAATTGGAGTGGCCCTTTGATTTGGTATGGGATCTTCCCTCTGTGTACAAGAAACAAAAAGAGATAAATCTGAGTATAGACATGAATAACACAATTAATTCCCTCCCCCTATTCTAACTGAGCTTCCATCACCTGGTTATTGATCCTGACACTTTTCCATTCCTCTAAATCAGAAAATATACACCCATTCAGAAACATATCTAGAAACACCACTGATTGATGGATGGGGGTCACGTTTAATTAAATTACATACCCTCAAAAGTGGTATTTTCAAACTCCTAAAATGACATAGTATGATCCATCAACATTAATAACTTGTTGGTTAAGGAAACTCTTCATGTGTCGGACTTTAGGATTTGGCCTAATCGTTTGGAGGAAAGTTTCTACCCCTTCCTTGAATGAGATTATTTAGAGAAAGAAGAGATCCATACATATAATTCACTTATTTATGGGTATTAGACCTCTCACTAGGGGTATATGTTTCTCGCATCCTCCTAGATATTGGTAGTTAGATATAATTCATTTTACATTCCCCCATATACAAAGATTCCCTTGAGTTGATAGATGTCTCATAAGATAATCCATACCCTACCATGTGGTAAGTGAAATGTATTGGTACCTGAACAGCAGTGACTAAATAGCTTTATGATATTTTTTTGTCCAGTACACTATCAAATGGGAAACCCATACCACCTCATCTTGGCTAACTACTCAATGTTGTTTAGAGAAATCTGCACAACTCTTGTGAAACTAGAAAGGACAATCCCATTCATCAGAAAAGAAACCACTAGGGTGTAAATTTAAATTCAGGATATATCCTCCATTATTAATTATTAGTGAGGTTGAATAGATGTATTATTTTTCTTGTTAAATAGGATATTGACTCTGATTTTTAACATCAAATGTGAGTGGAGGGTTTCTTAGGATATACATAGTCCCTTGGTTAGACTAAAGGAAATGTTAACCCACAAAATATATGTTGTCCTGAATATAGTCTACGGAGGGTTTGAACCATGCCAACGGTTGATTATGATAGGGTGAATTAATATATACATCATCCTCACCCCAAAATTATTATATATGTATCCTATTAGATAATGGGTAATCCTGAAGTTCAAGGGTGGGAAGAATCTTTAAGGATTCATTTTAAGGGATGATGGAAAACTGAGGGACCACCCAGATTTTTCTAGAAATGAAAAGAATCTTTTTAGTCATTCTCACATTCTATAAATATGGATGGGAAATAGTTAATATTTTGAAAATTTATAGTGTCCAAAAAATCATATAGGAACCACATGGATACCATGTGGTAGAAATGCGAGGATTAAAGAAATAGCCACATATTTTAAGAAGATTGCACAAGATGACACAACAGGTGTTCTAAAAAATGCCCAAATCTCAATAAAACAATATGGTTAACCACATGGATGTGTAAATTACACCGAGATACCATAATAACATCTAAATATAGTTCTAGTATCCACAAATAGGTGAAAAAAGACATACCAAGCTGACAAAGCCTATTTATTCATGAAGAAAGTGGGTGGATTCAAGTATGCCGGATTTCATCCATTTGTTGAGAGAATAAGATTCCCAAGGAATAGATTAATTATGAAAAGAGGTTACACATTATTTATATTCAGTTATGTGTCATTTTTACTACCCACCACACACCCATTTGATGATCTGTATAGTTAACCAAGAGACCACATGAAAATTCTAAAATCCTTTTATTTGCTTCCTCGAAATGACCCTCTCATTATGTTGATCAGAATTTATTTCCATGGGAGGGGATTTTTTTTTATTTCCACATACTCACAAAATCTAAAATGGAAAAATAAATAAACCCATAATTATACTTACTTACACCATCCATTAGTCGCACATCGACCACATTATTTGATATGGAAGAGTCTCATGACCACCCATCCATTAGGTGACAGATCATTGACCCCATGACTGCATGCCTCCAACTCCATTTATAAATGGGAACACCATATTCCAACCCATCAACCTAGAGGTTGTTTTCCCATTTCTTTGATAACCCACCACAAAATATATAGGTGAGTCTACTATTTAGTTTCACACCCTCTACTTTCTAGCCACTAATTTTGGGAATTGATTGAATCAATCCTTGACTATGAATACTTAGGTATATTTTGGGAAACATGTATCAAGAGTGAGACGAATTCCAGTTGAAAAATAATAAATAATCCTAAAATCCCAAAAGAAATATATTTATGAAGCCTTGAATGTGAGTCTAGTGCATGGGCCTCATCACACATGGTACTATCATGTGGGCCCATGCCTTTCACACACCTACCAGAAGGCCTAAATCTCTCACACACCTACTAGGAAGTCAGCTGCCTCCATTACACATGAATCAAGATAAATAACCCCCCTCAATGAAACGACACATGGTTCAAACTTACAATTACTTTCATAATACAACGGACTTTTCCTCTACATGTTGATTAGGTGGATTGGCCTCCACTATGAGCTAAATTCACAGGTGTATCTTCCTTGTGATATTCCCATGCTTGCCAATCCATTTCACAAGCCTACTATGTAGATCAAAATTCCACTACACACTCACCAACTAGGATCACCCTCTTCATGAGACCCTTATATGATTATAATATAAGCACACTTACCACAAGGAATGACAACTTCTATTACATTAATACCACATGGGATGACCCCTCCTACCATGTGATTACCATAATGAGATGACCCCTTATGTTTTATAACCATAGATTTTGACTTTATTCAGCATGTTTGAACACATAAAACCATAAATATATCTACAATGAGTATCTAATTAGCCCGTTCCACCATTTTTCTAAGGAAAACATTATAATTCCAAAATAATATCACTACCAAAAGCACCAAACTCACATGATTTGGATACAAATATTAACACAAACCCCTTCAATCATTAATTCCATTAATAAATGGAGGCTCAAAGTTTTCACCCCATATGTTTAAAACCCTTATGGAAGTCACAATTAGGGATTACCATGATAACAAGTATTCTTATTGGATGACACAATAGAGGTATATCCTGGATCAATGTTGGTTTTATACACCATTCAATTAGTCGGGATAGATATGGGCCTCCTCCTTAGGTGTAATCCCAGTAACATCTCTTATGATCCTAATTCTTAGGTGTAAGACACATTGAACACTATTATGGGTCTCCTGCTTTTGTGTAATCCCCCATCACATATCTTATGGGAATCCTCCTTTGGTGTATTCCACAACCACATCTCTTATGGATCACCTCAATTGGTGTTAACCCCAACCACAAATATTATGGGAACCCTAATTAGGCGTATTCCCCATTAAAATATATTATGGGCCTCCTTATTATTTTTAATCCCCAGTCACATATCTTTTAGGATTTATCCTTAGGTTTAATCCACAATCACATCTCATATGAGCCTCCTCCTTATGTGTAATCCCCAATCACATCTATAATGGGCCTCCTCCTTAGGGGTAAGCCCTAGTAACATCTTGTATGGGCCTCCTAATTTGGTGTAATCCCCAATTACATCTCTTATGGTCCTCCTCCTTATGTGAGATCCTCATTAATTTCTCTTATAGTCCTTTGATTTAGGTATAATACCCATTAAAATTTAATTATTCCCTCTAAGGACGTGTTATTGATATTCTGTTATCTCATTTTTCTCAC
Source organism: Viscum album (assembly GCA_963277665.1). Taxonomy (NCBI): domain Eukaryota; kingdom Viridiplantae; phylum Streptophyta; class Magnoliopsida; order Santalales; family Viscaceae; genus Viscum; species Viscum album. The sequence continues at coordinate 1,738,905,934 of OY728156.1, forward strand.
ACCTAGGATGAATCAAATGGTCTTAGAGATATTATTTAATCATTCCATTTGTGTAATAAAAATCTCTCCAGATTAGGCCTCTTATCCTTGGGTAATCCCTAATCAGTCATTCCTTAAATAATAATAATTATTTGATGATTTATTAGTGAGATGCATCATGGAATCCCCGTATTCATAAGCCACACTCTATCCTCTATTTCCACCCCATTTACATCATGTACATTATACCTGTATAACATAAAACTACGTGACAAATTTATAGTCACATGACATAAAATTTCAGGAAAAAGTCTTAATTTCATGATGTAAAACAACCTGACAACGTCCTTCCACATGATATTAAATATCATGGAATAGTCTTATCACATGACCATAAATTATTAATATAAAACTATAGGGTATTTGATTCATGTTAAGAGGGTTATGTTGGATTCCTTCATGAGGTTCAAACTCATTATCAAAACCATCTACATATATCCTCATCATTCCGTATTTCAATAATCAGGGACATCCTTACTCATTGGTCCTTATTCCCTTCGACGTATCATTTATCTCTACCAGGAAAATATTCCTAATGGATCATCCCTCCATTATTCCATATTCCAGATTAAATCACTCCCCAAATTAAAGGGACATATTCCCTTTCAGTCTCATTATAATACCTTTGTTGAGACATATTCCCTATAATAACAATCTTCACAATGCGACATTACCTATGAGGAATTACTTATCTCATTAGGTTATATTCCATTAAATATTTACTTAAAAGGGACCCTCATTTTAAGTCCCATACCAACCATCATTAGGAACCTTTAAACTAGATTTCCTTATCACATGATGTTGAATGGTATGGATTTTGTTTCTTATAACATGACTTTAAATTGTACTACACATCCCATTAAGTGTCACCAAACTACAAGGTTTCTGATTCATTTTATGAGGTTTCAGAGGAACCCCTTAATATGGGCCTTATCTAACCACCATGAACACTTACCAAATCACCAAATAGAAATAAATTAGAGAGTTCCTAGCTATGTATATTTAAAAAATATCCCATTTATGTTAAGCATCATCTTGTAATAACGAAACAAGATGGAGAACCACCAATACATAAAAATGGAACCCTTTTATAGAGAACATTTGATATATATATATTAACATTTATAGATAAAAATTGATACAAATAGATGTTCACATTGATACATACTATCAATTATTAATTCCCAACAAATAAATATTAGTAAAAAGATATGATGAATATACACAAAGTACAAGATAAATTCTGATATAAATTCATTTAGAAGAAAGGAATAATGCTTGGATTGTGATATTCCTTAATGATCATGAAACCTAGTTATGCATTAAAATAATAGTACATGGATAAAATGCTAGACATGATGGAGGCTATCAATGATGGACTGCTTTGTAGCCATTGATTGTCCTGCAACACTCCCAAGATATGTGATCTCTTAACCCATAACAATTTATGTGACAATCTTAGGAATAAGGTTTTCAGGCATCACTTCTTATTTTTTGTGAATAATACTACATGTGCCTTTGATTTTATGTTAAGAAGGACAATCCATGCTTGATATACTTGAGAAAATAAATTAATGAACCGTTGATATTATTTCACAAAGGAAGTGAATAGTATAATTGCACCTGGTTTGCATGATCCACGTAAATAACAATTATGTGAAGAAAAATTATATCAAAACATGATATATAGGAATGAAGAAATATATGAGGATCTATATACATTATACATATTAAGAATCCATAATATCATGACCCTTATGTTGTCAATACCCTATCAATCACATAACCCCATAGATTATATGATGAAGGTGAAAATAATATGTGATCGTATTTTATAATGTAATGAATTTGGAAAACACTGAAAATTATGGGGAATATATGTGATTTTTTTCATCATGAATCTATATTGGAAAAGGTTATCGATGAAGTAAACCCCATACATTTTGTTAATCAGGTGATGTTCTAAAAGACATGATGGATGACAAGAGATCTTTATCATATCGATGAAATGAAATGATACTCACATATGTGGACATCATCAAATAAATCAGTAACTTGTACATAGATATTTAAACTTTTGATACAACCCAAACATCAAAGGTGTATTATTATAAACACCATATGGGAATCAATTAAAAGGAATTAATGATAGGCCCACCAAGAGTGTGAGGTGTGGAAATGATTTCCTTTCTGAATTTCATAGGTAATTCAATAAAATTGATGAAGGATATAAAAATATAATTGGATTATATAATTATGAACACAAATAAAAAATTTCCAAAAAAATGGAAGAGAGGTTGACCACAAAACGATATCATCAAGACACATCTATTTATTCACTTATGTGATTAATTAACAAAACATTGGTCCATACAGTCACTTATCCTCTAGAAGGTCCTTAGGTTGACGGTGGAGAGGATACATGGTCTCTTGAATTTAAAATAGTATATTTAGTTGACTATTATTTATGTGACATTGATTCTGTGAATCCCATTTTATGGCCCAGTCATATAGCTCGGTTATGCAATGCCATGTTACACCCCTAACCCAGTTCACTCATAAGTAACCAAACCTTGTTCTCCACATAGACTCAAGCATGCCTACACATAAGCAGAAGGATTCCAGCTAGTAGTGAGGGTCTACAATGGTACTCTAGGGATATTATACCCTCTTTATCATTGTGGTTCCCAATAATAAAAATAATTAATAATAGTGGAAGAAATAAGACAACATAATATTATAATAGAGTATCAGAAAGGTAAACCATTCAATTATTAATAAAAAGGAATAATCAAAAACAGTCTTAATACAGATGATTTAATGTCTATAAAAATGACCAGGGATGCATGGGAAAATACATACATACAATACATGTAAAATGAAATCAAAAAGAAAAAAAAATATATCAATGACCATCCCAAGTACTATCTCACTAATATGCAACCACGATCCTATAAAAAATAAATCCAGCATCCATAACTAGATACTTTATGATATCCCTACTTGAATCTATGAAATCAATCCAGTTACCAATTGGTGGCCCAAACCGGGTTTGAGTAAAACACATTATCCACCATCAATAGTTTCTATAACAAATCTAATCCATGTATATAATCTATAGTAGTGTGAAATATATAATTGAGGTAGTTTTTTATAATGAAGAAATGATAAAATATTGCTTACAAACACCACCAGTGATAGTGCTCCACACATGAATGAATATAAAATTTATATAAGAAATTAAACCTAGTAAATTTCACAAGCTATGGAATACACTAGATATATAATGTATCTGGTCTACATGGGCCCGGACTGAAGACCAATGGCCAGGGAATCCTCTTTTATTATGAGGTTATCATCCATGGAAAACTTAGTAAAGACTTTACAAGATACCAAAAAGATAATATGAGGTATTATATGTTTTAGAATATCAAGATGGATCCAAGGAAATCGTCTAAGTCATCCCAAAATTCTGGAATATAAAAGTGAATTGTCAATTCCATACTATGGTATTCACATAACTAAGATGTTGATTGAGCCCAGGATTGGTGTCCCACTTGATGGCCACATCAATGAACTGGTTATTGTCTTCTAAGTTTGAACAAGTAATTCCACATTAGGAATCCATTTGTTACTCAAGGGAGGCCACACCTATAAAGTGATTCATGTCCATAATCATAGTCTAAAAAAATATATGAGTTTGATCAAGGGGCCATGTTAACGTCCATACCATTTATCAATTCAATTAAAATAAATTAGACCATTCCATTTCTGAGTAGTAAAGAAGGCCATGAGAATCATCCATTCCATTTTTCATTTCAATTTATATCATTTAGTCATATCATTTAAAAGTGAAAAATGTCCATTTTCATATACATGTTCAAAATATGTTCATTTAATTTATTTATGTATTATACTATAAAGTGGAAAGATCAACACACCCAAGGGGTGGTTTATCCATGAGGAAGGATTGGAAATTTTTGTAATTAAATCAAACCCACCTATAGGGGTAGTACATGTTGAGGTTATTGAAAGAGCACTGACGTGGTTTCCCTCAAATGATTAGTGGTTTTTGGGGTACTTAGGTGCAGCAGAGTGGCTGACCAAGGTCGTCTCTCAAAGGAGGAAGTAAATTAAAACAACTTCTTAAAGGTATTCTAAAAGTAAAATATAATATAATTAAAACACTACTAGAATGTATGGGTGGGGGGGGGGGATTTTATCATTTATAAAACTTGAAAAATTTTCTGGAAGAAGATTTCATTTTTTTGTTTTTAATTTTGAAATAAAGTTTGATTAAAAAGACACAATAAGAAGAAGTTTTTTAGAAAATATTTTAAAAGGTGTAATCGATATAAATATACCTCTTAATTTAATTATTAATAATTATAATTTAAATAAATATACACTTTAATATGATCCTCTAATTTTTTAACCCCCGAACCCTATGAGAGTTAACTTAACCACAAAGATGAAATTACTTAAACCCTAGGCTAGCTTCAGAACACGCAATCGCAGCACCATGCTTTGATTTTTGTTATAAGGATAGCTTATGGTAAGTGGTTAATTAGATCACATATCCGTTCTAGAAATGAGGATGAATTGTGTTTAGGGATTATATTTGAACTCTATAAGATTATCCTGTGGGGTCTTGTCTTACTGATTAAGATCGCGCACTCACAATTTACACAAAATCTCGACCTCACGTGTTTTTTGTATTAATTGTTCAATTGCTTGATTAGTTTATTTTAATTTAAAAACAAAATTCATGGATCATATTACGTGAATTACAGTAGCTCAATGATTCAAAATAATTAAATGAAGAGGCTAGAAGAAAGATCAATCACTAAAAAAACTACTCTTCCATGGGTGGTGTGGTCATCATGGAGACGTTTTGTAAGAGAAAAGGATTGAAAGGGCAGAACCCAATCTTGTCTCCAATCTTTATTCCAACACAATTAGAAAGATTAAGAGAATAATAAAAGGGAAGAACACAAAATATTATTTTAAGAACAATTCAAGATACAAACATGAAAGAAAATAAATACAAAGAGGAGGTGTGTTAGGAGAGCCTTTTTGGAAGAGAGGTTTGCACAAAGCCTTAATTATCCCAAGAGTTGAGAGGGGATCCCAAGAGAAAAAATTTCGGAAAGACCTTACCAAAGCCTCAACTAACCTTTTCAAAGAGTGAAAACTCCCTTTAAATAGAGTTTGTGAGGGATAGGTTTTCATAACCTTTTTAAGTTTGAATTGAAAACTTGGAAAACTATTTTAATCCCAATTTCACCGCATAGTGAACATCAAAAATGTGTGAATTAGCCATCCTTATAGAAGGATGAGTTGTGCATAATCATGTTCAAGAGCTTCCCTCAAAATTGGGGTATGATCCAAGCCCGTATAAAGAAGTTATGGCCCAAATACAGAACCCATGTCCATTTTTCCAAGTCCAGACCATCATTGAATTAATGTCCCATGTACTCCATCCAAATTCACTCTTTATCTCTAGTGTCATGAATAAAAGTTGTAGAAAATTAATCTAGGAAAATTGTTAAAAAATATTATGTTCAAATAATAAATATTAGAATAATTATATTCAAAATACTACAATACATTTTAAAAGGGTAAAACTAAAATTTTCATCAAATTTTCAAATGAATGATCTAATCCCAAATATTTCATAAATGAATATATTTAGAACAATTTGAGGAAATTATATAATTTATTATCTATAAAATATTCAACAAAATAGTGTTTTATCAACTCCCCAACACTAACCCTTTTGTACTCATGGGCAAAACCTCATATCAAGTAAACATCAATATTAAATCAAAACCAATTTTCAAACACATATCCTTGAGATCAAACAATTAAACACCAAGAAACAAAATATATCACGTGACATAAAAAACCATCACTTCATGTTCTTCATTAATATTATTTAATATATTTATACTTCATTTATCCTACCATTCAAAAAACACTTACCTCGCTTGAATTTTCTCTTATCACATAAATGTCATTTTTTTAGCAATGTCTTTCTCATCCAAACTCATACAAGGGTCACCATAGGATTGATAAATTACTACATCACTACCCAATGCGAGTCAAGGAAATAGTTTTATCATGAGGAATTTTCAGGGTTGTTCTGTGGCTTTTGGTTGGTAGGATTTAGATGTGAAAAACTCTGAGGCTGAATAAAGAGAGCTTGACTCTTTTTGAAGCAAAATTGAATTAATATAATTTTCACAAAAATATGGTCTCCTCCCTAATCGAAATTGCATTAATTCATGTTCATCATCATGAAAAATAATGGAATGTGCACACCATTCAACATTTCAGTAGTAAAAATATCAATCTTCTAAAAAATTGTTTTCTTAAAAGCTCCAGATAGGCACAACTTTCCCCCTCTATTAGAAGCTTCAGAAAGGCACACCATCTTTTATCATGAAAGCTCCAGAAAGGCACAACTTTCAATATAATGTTTTTCTTTAGCAGCAAACACATCTCTTCATAATTTAATTTTTCACCTTAAGTATCAAAAAATGTGGTAGCACAACACAAGACAACTTCCCCCACACGTATGCTAAACTAGATTATGCAATTTCACTTCAAGAGTTAGTTGGATAGGGAAAATTGGCTTGTAATGCGGCTAACCTAACAGGCTGTTCATGGATTCTAAGGGCTAAAAGGATTAAATATTCAAGGTAGGCCATTATAAAAAAGGATTCTTTGAAATATGGCCTTTAATACCAAAAAAATTCCTCAAGCATTTTAACATACACTAAAAAATAATTAACTTTTACCAACATAAATTTAGTGAAAAACAATATATCTGTTGATATAAATGAGCAATTCCAACAGATATTATGTTTTATTGGTATAAAATTCAAGCACCGACATTTCTTTTTATTGAAAAATATAACTATTTTTATTAATTTTTTAATACCAACATATAATTTACTAACAATTAAATTTGTTAATTTATCATATTAATACCAACATTTTTTTACCAATAAATAGATACATTGTTATTAATTATTATTTCCAACAGTTTATTTTCAACATATAAATCTGTTACCAGTATTTATTTAGTACAAACAAATCATTTAACAATATTTTTTTTATTAGAAATATTTTATTAAAATAATTATATTACTATTATAAAAAACATATCCATATGGTAATCAATCATTTTAAAAAAAGAAAAAAATTAAACATATTATCTCATCTATGCCAGTAGCCGCTCCCCGCCCGACGCGATGGTCTCCCAATCTTCATCGCTCGCCGACAACACTGTAGTGATTCTCACCTACACTCACACCCTCGGTTCATCACACCCCACACCCACACACTCTATTATCTACAACTGTTCACGCCCCCGTCCATTGATGTTCGATTGTTTTTTTCCTCTTTCAATTATAAAGACAATGTATAGGGAGGGGCATGGAGTTAAACCCATTCAGCAATCAATCCGTCCATGTTTGGCCCTCTTATCATGTATGTAATTCCTCTTTTGAAGTTTTCATCACCAAAAATCATGGGTACATATTTTTTGAATTGAATTGAATTTAAGTTAGGTTTTTAGTGAAATTCAGATTAAACAAGATTTCATGTTCTTGTTCCCAAGGCGCTCTTTCAGTTTGTTAGATGGAAATTTTCACCCTTGGGCCATGTTTCAATCTTTCAAAGAAGTTTTCATGTTTTCAAGTAAATCCTTTAGATTAAAATGGTGGGCGTATTCTAGTGCATTCTAAATTGTTTTAAATATTGAGATATTAATGAATCAAAAAGGGGGTCTTGTAATCCAGAGTTAGTTTTCATGTGACTTCTGCTTGGGTACTTTATTTTGTAAACGATTTCATTAGTCATAAAACTCTATTTGATGCCTCGTATGTTTATTTCACCTTTTGTTGGTTTTTTTATAATTATGTGATTGATGATGTATGAAGGGGTTGTTCTATGAAAGGGTTTTGGAGGTGATGTGTGAGTCATTACCTATGTTTTCTATTGGTAACTATGTTCATTGCATGCTCACCTCCATGGTAGGTTGGTCATGGGAACCTAATTTTCATGTTTGGAGGTCTTACATCATGATAACTAAAATGATAAACACGGTGCTAGGGTATCCCTATTTGTTATTTTTTCCTGGGCCAGTGGGGAGGTTTCATTATGATGAGGATGATGTAGAATAATTTGGTGGTGTGTGTTATTATGGTTCAATGTGTATCACTTGTTGATCAATGTTTTTTATATTATGATTAAGACTGGAAAAAATAGTACCTAGAGTGTATCCCATGACATTTTCATGATTAGTAGCTGTTCATAGGCATTTTAATTTCTTTCTTATCATATCCCCTTATTCTTGTATGGCTAGTGGGACAATTTGAATTATTTTACTATCTTTTTGAATATTGAAATTGTGTTGCCATTTGAATTTTGTTTCATTTATTTATTACTGGATGAGTTTTCAAAATTTCATTTAAGACTGGTTTTTAATGGTTGATTTAATTAAAATTGGAATGCCCTTGTTATGGTGGGATATTAGGAAATATATGTCAATGGACTAAAATGGGCTTCTTTCGATCTTCCCGGTTACCATTTTAATTTTCAAAAGTGGATACATTTATAAATGATTTAAAATAAGGGATTCCATTATTTAGGGAATTAGATATTCATAACTCGAATGGGACTGTTTCCTTGGTACCAAACCATAGATATAGGCCCAAAAACCATGGTTGTAGTGTTAGAAGTGGTTTACACAGACCATGGCATGTATTGTCATTGCAAGGGGGTCTATGTTGCGACCATGGTCTTAGACCATGGTTGTAGGTCATCAAGGACCATAGTCCACGTGGTTTATGGCTACAGGATACCCTTTATTTTCCAATGAAAACTATGTCCATGGTTTACGGGACTGTGTTCATAGGTACCTAATGCCACAGTCAACGACTGTTCCTCTATCATTTCAAAAAATTAAATAAAGCCATTGAGATTTGATCTCGAGGCCTATTTTGTATTCGATATCATGTAATATGACTGACATTTTACTCAACACATTTATTAATCCACACATACACAAACACACATAGATATATACATTATTAGGCATTAAAATGATGAAAAAAACCCATTGAATCCTGGTATGAATGACTATGATCGAAGTGGGCCATGCACATTGGTCCCACCTATGGACATGGTCCAAGAAAAACATGGCCATAGGAATTTCAAGAACACCTACAGCCATGATGCATGTGAAACGTGGCCATATACCCTTTCTACTACCATGGTCTACCATGGATTTTCCTATATAACAATTTAAAATCAATGTCAAATAGATTCATTGTCTTAGAACCTTCTCATGCTCTTCTTACCTATTTCACATGAAAGTTTGGAGTTTTTCACACTCACCTTCCTCCATGGTTTTAATTGACCATGGATGTTGGTTGTCCAATCTCCAAGCCCCACAGACTGTCTATAGGATGTCACATTCATCCCTACGGACATTGTTTAACACAAATTATGGAAATATGTTTCCATAAGGCTATAGTTTTTATGGCCCTGGATATAGAACCATGGTCATATATCAAATTTCTAGTAGTCTAGTGCTAATTTATTTAAAATAAAAAACATTATTTTTTACCACATATCTATCAAGAATTTATGGTTTGTCTATTTAATGGATTTCCATAGACTCTATGGCAAGATCCTCCATGGTCTGTTATCTCACAGCCACCATTCACACTATAGTGTCTGTGTTGGTAGCTCTTATGATTTATACAGGGTACAATTTCCCTTCATATTAGTTACCATTCTCTTAGGTTCATATTGGTGAGTATAGTGTAGTGAGACCATAGGTTTCAAGGAGGAGTTATGTGAATGGTTCAGTTTGAGTTTATATTTTATTTTGGATATCGATGTATTGGTCAAATTGGAATTTCATTATCTTTATACAGTTCTTTTTGTTGTATCTTGATATGTGTTTTTTCTGGATGATTCTTTCATGTATAAAAAAATAGGTTGAATCATTACATTACAGATTATGAATTCTTTGGTTTATTAATTTTTTTAATATGATTATTGATGTCTTATGGATGTCTTATGCCTGGAGGGTGCATGCTGGACATTCAGTAGAAGATCTGATGGTCATTTTAACTACAATTTTAGGGAGAATCATTTCCCAATGCGATTCCTTGATGTCCAAGAACCATTTCTCAATCCATGGGTATTGGGAATGCACATCGAGACTAGTGACAGGACAGGTCAGGTAATGCGTTGGTTCATCCTAATATAGTTCATTAAATTCATCCAATATAGAACGTTTGGTTATAGATTTTATATTTATACATCTAATACCAAGCAGTAATTGGTGTTTAATGTCATGAAGCTTTGACCAATAGTAGTAGAAGATAATGGTTATACAGATTAGGCTAAATGGGGTGAGGTGGTCTATCAAGCTAGGGGTAAAAAACCTATTTTGAATGGAAATCCCGATTCTAGTTTATAATGACAAAAGAAAGGTCCACATAGTTTCAGGTCATAGTACATAGAACAAAGGAAGTGTGGGAGTTTAAGGGCATATAGTTTTCACCGTTGGGTGAGATGCTCTATTCATTTAGGTTATTGTAAACCTGACCTGAACAGAAATCCCATTTCTACAGTACACTACCTATGAAAATCATTACATAGTTGGACATCATGGAGCTTGGAGCTTGGGGTTCTAGAATATATGTTCTTACAGATTGGACTGTGGGGAACTTCTATTTAAGGACATACATCATGAAATTGGACTGTGGGATTCTTCTATTTAAGGACATACATCTAGGAAAAATGTTCTATAGTTTGAAGTTATTCAACTAGGACTTTAGACCCAAAATAAAGATATATAAAATACATATTTAGGAACCTCACAATGGTGTGAGGTGTGAAGATCTACCCATCAATGAGGATCAATGTTTCTACACCATTGAGTAGAACTTGGGAATGGTGAAGGGCCCTTACCATTTAGTTTCTAACATTTGTGTTTTCCATCCAAGTATCTTTTCTACAGTCAATTCCAGAAATAAATCACCTTGGAATAATGAGTGAAGGTGATGTTTCTTGTTAAATGATCTATACACTTAATTACAATTGACTTAGTGATTGTGAAGCAATTATATCTTATTTTTATTTTGTGATTTCAACTACATTAGATTGTCCTTATAACTTCTATCTTGAATTAACTTATTATAGATGGCTATCCTCAATAATGGAAGTTGAAATCTAGGGAGAAAGGAGTCACTTGGCTGGATGTCTGAGTTGCCATATGATATTCCCACATGGATTTAGAGAGATTTCTATGCCATATCATCATCTTCTAATCCACTATATTCTACAAAACAATAAAATTAGTTTGTTAAATTTATTTATATTTCTATTCACTTGTGATTGATAACAAAAAGTATAGTTTGACCATGTGTATAACTTAGCGAATAAATGGTTCATATTAGAGACTCAGATTATGGTACTATTGTTTGGGAGTATGGTGTGAGGGATCCCATGTCAATTAATTATGTCATAATTCATAAACATGATAAAAAATGTATTCATGAACTCCTTTATGTTATTGGATTCAGCCCATTTTGATATGAATTCAGAATCTGTAAAGATGAACATGAATAATTGGGCTATTGAAAACAAACAAGGAACCATGAAATCAATTCACCATTTATAAAAATTCTCGGTGTACATTTTGGTATGATTAATGTTTGTAATATAATGCACGTTGTTGGAATGAACTTGACATTGATGAAACTTTGTGGTGAATTTAATGCAGTAACAAACCATGTTGTACCGAATTTTGACGAATCTATAGATCCGGTGAGAAATGTTTAATATAGTATGGATATCACCACATGATCCTGTACAAACCTCATAAAATTCTCATGGAATATTTATTTTATGTTCAATCCCAGCATTCCATTAATGGAAACATTGAAATTCTGGTGATCTATTCTATGCAAAATGCTTGTATAAATTATGCGTAACCAATGCACATAAAATTGATTATTCATGTGCCTTAGATCCAGGTCTATTGTATAAACTCTTGTATAAAATATTCATAGTAATTAATCATATATTTTTTTATTCATGGTTTTCCATTTCAGGTCAACACTGCAGTCATCTTTCCAACTTATCAGTGGGACATCAACATCATTTGTGACTGCATATTCGACTCTACAAATATTTCATGAAAAAAAAACCTATTTGAGATCAGTAGATTTTTTGAGGTATTTTCTATCATTATTCATTATTATATTCTTGCTGAAAATTAACTGTCATTCATTATTTCTCTTTCCATTTTTAATGATATCACTTTTCTATAACATCTTCTAAACAATTTATCAGAACTGGTAATTTTTGGAAGCAGTTATGGTTAAGTCATGTTATACAGTTTCATTTATTGACTACACTACTGTTTCTCTACCTTTAATTTCTTGATGTATTGGTTTTCTGTCACTTACAGTAGTTTTGATGTACATTTTAATTATAATTGTTTTAAGATAAATATAACCAACACCATTGGTTTTCTGTTTTTTTCTTTTCAAAATGCCTACCATTGTATAACCCTATTGTTTGAAGAGTTCCAAAGAGAATACACTATTTTTTTAATGATGTTTTCAAATTTTGGTAGATCAAAATGGATTCCTCACATTCTATTTTATTTTGAGCAATGCTTTGTAGTTTTATATAAGTGATACCAAAAAAAGGCTTAAGAAAATGTTTTTAAACTTAATTATTAATTCTTTATGTTGGAGCTCTGGATTATTGCGTTTGGTTAGCTATCGTTGCGTGTTGAAATCATGTTTCTATTTTAGTTTTCTAGGATGATGCTGAATGTTTTATTTGATAATTTAATGAAACTTTTTTTGATAGTCTAGCGGCATCTCAATATTGAAATTGAGAATTATTTGTGTTTTCAATGAAAATAGATGCATTTTTATTAAAAACCCTTGTTTTGTTTTGTGCCAGTCTAACATAGTTGTAATATTGATGATCTTTAGAAATATTAATTGTATTATGGGGGAATTGTATGGCTTTGTGGTTACAACCCCTTTTGAGTATATGAAAGATGCTCATGGATTGAACATATTGACCCCTCATGGAACATAGATGAGATTCTTTTTTGAGATGTCAACATAGATGAATGAAAAATGTATATTCTATAGAGATCATTTTTTTCTATTTTCATTTATTTCAATTTTTGTTTCAATTCATGTAAATATTTTGCACTAATTTGTGGATATGCTCTTTGGTTGTGTGTGGTGTAGATCATAGAGCTGAAGGTTGTTTCATAATAGCAGAATTAAGTTTCTTTTTGGTATTGGAGTTGACTTGATTTGTGGAGCTTCAAGTTTATTTTTGGTATTGGAACTGACTTGATTTACGGAGTTGTCAACAGGGATGGTGAATTATGAATAAAAAATTCTCAATCATTTTTTTACACTTTCATTTTATTTTTTATTTCAAATTATGCTGATATTTTGCACTGATTTGTAGGAATGTTTTTTGGTTTTTTGCGGTGTAGATCTTGGAGTTGAAGGGTGTGACATAATAGCGACTTGAGGTTTTTCAATGGTAATGGAGTTGATTTGTTTTGTTTCATCTAATGGGCTACTTGGGGGTGATGAAATATCTTTGGCAAGACTATTCTTCTACAATGATGGGTTACAAAGGATTGCAGCCAAGAGACACTATCTCCTTTTTTCATTTGGGGGGGGGGTGGGCATTGGGGCGGCAGGTGCTGCATAGATGGATCATAGGTTTCTGTGTTTTTATGATCTTTTTAGGTATCAACTTCAACTATGTATCAATTCATTTTGTATTAAATTCTATTATTAATATAAATAATCTTTTTCTAATTTTGAACATTTGTGAAAATCTTCTTTCATTTTATTATTAAAACAGGTGTATAATATATGATAAATTAATAAATATAATATGAAATTTTATTGGAAATAAAAATTTAGACTTTTTATGTAAATGTAATTTATATTTTGATATTATATACTGTTAATATTATTACTAACAGATATATTTGTCATAAAAACTGTTGGTAAACACTTTGACCAACATATATATTATCTGTTGGTATTATTATAATTATAACAGAACAATTTTATCTATCGCAATATAATTTAGCGATAGAGTTTTTACTGACAGTTTAGTGATAGGATATTTTTTGTTGGTAAAACGTTTTACCAACAAATAATGCACTTTTACCAACAGATATACCCATGTTGAAAAAAGATAATTATTTTGTAGTGATAAGTACCTCAAACCCTCAAGTTTTTATAGGAATAAATCAAATTATGGTAAAATCAAGCATGGTTTGGTTCTCTTAAGAAGTGAGGTGAATGTAAAGAATATGAAAATAATGGTTTAGAAGCCTCAACAGAAAGTGTTTTCAAATATAAAGATAGTGAGATGTGGCATCAGATTCAAAATTCAGTGTACTTTTCATGAAATTACTAAATATTTGAACTTGAAACAAAGTCATTTCCACATTCATTTAAGCTTAGTTTTGAGGGATAAATTGTTTCACTAATTGATATGGATTTCAAAATGGTTTTTGAGAATCATTTCAGCTCCAAAGTTTCAAAAACACACAGAAACTTGAAAAATAAACACTAAAAATTTGAAAAAACACACTATTTTTTTGGTTTGTTTTTTTAATAGGAAAACAATTGAAATTAATAAACTAAAAGGTTCCCTCCCCCACACATAAAATTTTGCATCGCCTTCAATGTGAACCCATGAGATGATATATGCACATGAAATGTATAATTTTAAATAGGAAAAATAATAAAAAAGTTAAAGGGTTATGAATAGCCTGATGTGCTTAAGTGATGATAGGGTCATGCAGTTTGATAGAATCCACTACATCAGTACGTAGTCCCTCAATGTTTCTCTTCAAACATTTCCCATTGACAGTAAAGATCCTTCATATGTCCTCTTGTGGAATCTCCACTACACAATGAGGTAAAACATTAGTCACAACATAAGGACCTAACCATCTGGAACACAACATACCAGGCATCAGCTTCAGTCGTGAACTATAGATAAGGAATTTCTCTCCAACATGAAACTCCTTTTGTTGGATCATTCTATCATGAGCTGCTTTTTATTTTTCCTTATAGAGCCTTGAGTTTTCATGTGAATACAATCTAATCTCCTCAATCTCTTGAATTTCTAGCTTCCTTTGGATTCTATCTTGGGCCAAATCCATGTTGCATTTCTTTATAGCCAAATAAGCTCGATGCTCAACTTCCACAGGGAGATGACACACTTTCACAAAAACAATCTGAAATGGGAAAATACCAATGGGAGTTTTGTTTGTTGTCCTATATGACCACAATGTATCATCCAAGTGCTTGATCCAATCCTTCCTATTTGGCTGCACGGTTGACTCTAAAATCTGTTTCAACTGACGATTTGAAACCTCAGCCTGACCATTTGTTTAGGGATGGTATGGTGTTGATGTTTTGTGTGTCACCACATACTTCTGAAGGAGTGAAGCCAAATTCCAATTGTAGAAGTGTGTCACTTGGTCACTGATGATGGCCCTCAGTACTCCAAACCTGCAAAAAAATTGTGCTTTGAAAAAGTCCACAACAACATGATAATCATCAGTCCTGGTGGACTTATCCTCCACCCATTTTCTCACATAATCAACAACAACCAAAATGTACAAAAAAACAAAGTAAATAGGAAAAGTACCCATAAAATTGATTACCCATACGTCAAAAATCTCACAGAATAGTATGGGTTGTTGGGGCATATCATGTCTCTTATAAATGTTCCCAGTGTGTTGGCAATGAGAGCATGACTTACAAAACACATGGGCATCATGGAATAAGATAGGCTAATATAATCCAGAGTCCAAAAATTTCCTAGATGTCTGTTGGTGTCCAAAGTGTCCACCACAAGAAAGTGTATGAAAAAAATGTAAAACAGCCTCCAACTCATGATCAGGAACACACCTCTTAATAACTTGATCACTACACATGTGTCAGAGGTATGAATCATCCCAAACATAATACCGAGACTCACTTTTTAATTTTTGGACGTGATGTTTTTATAAATTTGCAGGTATTTCAGAGGCAACAAGGTAGTTAACTAAATCTTCATACCAAGGATGCGTACTTGAGATGGAATAAAGATGCTCATCAGGGAAAGTGACCCGAAGTGGTACCTAGTTCAAGGTGTCATCCTATAGTGTGTGAGTAAGCCTACTCATGTGGTCTGCCACCAAGTTTTCTGACCCATTTTTTTACTTTATCTCAATATCAAATTCATGAAGAATGAGAATCTATCAGATCAGCTTGGGCTTTGCATATGGCTTCTTTAAGAGGTACCCTAGAGCTTCATGGTCAGAAAAAAACTACTTTAGAGCCCAATAAATATGAACATAATTTATCCAAAGAAAATATGATAACAAGAAACTCCTTTTCTATGGTTTTTTAATTTTATTGGGCCAAATCTAGTGTCCTCGATGCATAGGAGATCACATGTGAACATCCCTCCACCATATGAGATAATATGGCTCCAACCGTGAAGTTGGAGGCATCACACATAATCTCAAAAGAAATCTCCCATCGTGGGGGATGTATGATCAGTGGAGTGGTCAGAAACTTCTTTAGCTCATAAAAGGATGTCCTGCAAGAGTCATCAAACAAAAAATCAGAATCCTTTTGAAGTAATCATTACATAGGAAGATAAATATTACTAAAATCTTTGATGAAGCATCGATAAAATACGGAATGCCCTAGGAAAGATCTTACATCACGTACACATGAAGGATATGGTAATGATGAAATAATGTCTACCTTAGATCTATCAACCTATATCCCATGTTTTGACACTACATAACCAAAGACAATGTCGTGCTCTACCATGAAATGATACTTTTAAAAGTTTAGGACCAGATTCTTCTCGATAAAACAATTCAACACCTTTCCCAAACTACTTATACATTCATCAAATGAAGACCCATACACTGTAAAATCATCCATGAATACCTCCATGAAGGTCTCAATAAAATTAGCAAAAATACTCACCATACATCTCTGAAAGGTACCTGGGGAATTGAAAAGTCCAAATGGAATCCTTCGGTAAGAAAACGTGCCAAAGGGACAAGTGAATGTAGTCTTATCATGATCCTACAGAGCTATAAGAAGCTGAAAATATCCAGAAAAGCCATCCAGGAAACAATAGTGTGTCTTGAAAGCTAGTCTCTCAAGCATCTGATCAATAAATGGGAGGAAAAAATTATCTTTGCGCGTGGAATAATTTAGTTTCCTATAATAAATACACACACGCCAACTGTTTTGTACCCTCATTAGAACTAAATCATATTTCTCATTTTTAACAATAGTAACAACACTTTTCTTAGGCCCAAACTGAATATGACTTACCCACTAAGAATCTGAAATGGGATAGATTATACTTACCTTGAGAAAATTTTCAACCTATTTTTTAACAACCTCCGGAAGGGTCAGATTGAGTCTCTATTTTTGTTGACTTGTTGATTCTTGGGATTCAAATATCCTTTGGGGTTGTTGGAATCCCTGCTGGTAGGGTGGAGGCTGCTGGGAGTTTTGTGGAAAGGGTAGCCTTTGTTGTTGTCCAGAGCCATACCTCATGTTCGATTGATCCTTCCACCCTTGCTTGTATGTTGGTGAAAAAGAATCAAGCTTATTTTGGGATATTGTTGTTTTTGCTGATAAGGTCTCCCTAGGAATAGTACTGCGCAATCCTCTGTCTCTTGTAGATGTGGGAAATAGTCAGATGGGTGGCTTGTCTCTGGGAAAATTCCACAAGGCCTTGAAGGAGGGGGTTGGGATGTATTTTGAGCCAAAGCAATCTGTCTCACCATATTTTTCAATTCTTCCAACTTGGTATCAATCAATTGACTTTCAAGAGAAAATGGACATACCTGATGTACTCCCCTGGCATGTGGTGTACCTCGATCGCCAAATTGTTGGGAGTTTTGGGTTATTTTGTCGATCTACGAATGTGTATCTACTGGTGTCTTTTCCACCACTGCTCCTCTAACCACAACATCCACCATTCTTCTCTCCATAGGTGCGAGTCCTTCATAGAAGTACTGGATGAGTAGTTCCTCACTAATTTGGTGATGTGGGAAGCTTGGACACAATTTATTGAATCACTCCCAATACTCATACATTGACTCCCCTTGTGTTTTATTGATCCCAAATATCTCTTTACGAATGGACATGGTTCTTGATGCAGGAAAAAATCTCTACAATAAAATGCATTTCAAATCGTTCCATCAAATTACATCTTCGGGTTGTAAATAATACATCCAGTCTTTCACATCTCCATAAAGTGAGAATGGGAATGATCTTAATTGGATTTGGTATTCAGATACATTTATTGGTTTTAAGGTTGAGCAAACCACCTTAAATTCTTTAATGTGTTTATTGGGATCCTCACCAGAGAGGCTGTGAAATTTTGGAAGCAGGAGAATTAATCCAAATTTCAGTTCAAAGGCCGATTCGAGATTTGGATATGCAATGAAATTTGGTTGATAATTAATATCGTGTGCATCCAATTCTCAAATGGTTCTATTAAGTTAATTTCCTTTATTTTCATCCATTGGTTCTTTTTTTATGGTGGAATTATAATTTCTTCAAATTTCAATGTTTTGAAAGTGGAGGAATTCTCCAACATGTTGAATATTGAAATTTCACATAGACTGAGAATGTCGGATTTGGTCCCTAAGTCTACGTTCAATCACAGGGTCAAGATCTAAGAGATATTTAGGATTAGTTCGTGTTATAAATAAAATAATAATTAAAAGAAATAAATTGTACCATAGTAAAATAAAAATAATAAGTTTGAGTTGATGGTCCAAAAATAAGTAGAAAAAATAAAAGAAGAAGAAGAAAAAATCAGATTGGGTAAAGAAGGAAGAAAGAAGAGAGGAAGAGAATAAAATGGAAAATAAAATAAATACCTCTAATTGGTTGAACTAATTACATGCCTCCCCACTAGTGGCACCAATTTTAAAGGTCACTTTCGTGGGTGCCCTAAAATGATTAGTGGTTTTTGGGGTACTTAGGTGCAATAGAGTGGCTGACCATGGTCGTCTCTCAATAGAGGAAGTAAATTAAAACAAATTCTTAAAGGTATTATAAAAGTAAAATAGAATAGAATTAAAACACTACTTGAAAGTATGGGGGTGGTTGTTTATCATTTATAAAACATGAAGATGTTTGCCGGAAGAAGATTTCATTTTTTTATTTTTTATTTTGAAATGAAGTTTGATTAAAAAGACACAATAAGAAGATGTTTTTTAGATGATATTTTAAAATGAATAATCGATCTAAAAATACCTCTTCATTTAGTTATTTATAATTATCATTTAAATAAATATCTACTTAATTATTATCCTCTAATTTGTTAACCCCTGAACCATATGAGAGTTAACTTAACCACATAGATGAAATTACTTAAACCCTAGGCTAGCTTTTGAACTTGAAATCGCAGCACCCTGCTTTGATTTTTGTTCTAAGGCTAGCTTATGGTCAGTGGTTAATTAGAGCACATATCCATTTTGTAAATGAGGATGAATTGTGTTTAGGGATTATATTTTAACTCTACAAATTTATCCTGAGTGGTCTTGTATTATTGATTAAGATTGCACTCTCACAATTTAAACAAAATCTCGACCTCACGTGTTCTTTGTATTAATTGTTAAATATCTTTATTAGTTTCTTGAAATTTAAAAAAACAATTCAGGGATCTTATTAAGTTAATTATATCTGCTCAATTATTCAAAATAATTAAATGAAGAGGGTAGAAGATAAATCAATCACTAAAAAACTACTCTTCCATGGGTGGTGTGGTCATCGTGGAGATGTTTTGCCTGAGGAAAAGATTGAAAGGGTAGAACCCGATCTTGTATCCACTCTTGATTCCAACCAAATTAGTAAGATTAAGAGAATAATATAAGGGAATAACACTGAAGATTATTTGAAGAACAATTCAAGATAAAAACATGAAATAAAAGAAATACAAAGAGGAGGTGTGAGAGGAGAGCGTTTTTGGAAGAGTGGTTTTCACAAAGTCTTACTTCTCCCAAGAGTTGTGAGGGGCTCCCAAGAGACACCCTTTCGGCCACACCTTACTAAATCCTTGAAAAACATTCCAAAAGAGTGAAAACTCCCTTTAAATAGAGTTTGTGAGGGCTAGGGTTACATAACTTTTTTAAGTGTGAAATGAAAACTCATCCAAATATTTTAATCCCATTTTAACCGCATAGTTGACCTCTAAAAAGCATGAATTGGCCGGCCTTATAGAAATATGAGTTGTGCATAATCATGTCCCAGAGCGTCCCTCAACATTTGGGCCTAATCAAAGAATTTATGAAGAAGTTATGGCCCAAATACAAAACCCATTTCCATTATGCCGAGTCCAGCCCACCATTGATTTAATGGCCCATTTACTCCTTTCAAATGCACTCTTTAGCTCTAGTGTCATGAATAAAAGTCGTATAAAATTAATCTAGTAACACTGTTACAAATTATTAACTTCAAATAATAAATATTAAAATATTTATCTTCAAAATACTACAGTACATTTTAAAAGGGTAAAACTGGAATTTTCATCAAATTTTCAAATGAATGATCTAATCCCAAATATTTCATAAATGAATATAGTTATCACAACGTGAGGAAAATATATCATTTATTAGCAATAAAATATTCAACAAAATTATTTTTTATCTGTCATCATCCTATAACTATATCAATGGGGCTAAGAATTATCCTGATTATGGTCTAAATAATTTATCTAAGGTATTATTCATTTTTATTAGAAAATCATGGAGAGTCCCGAATGAGGTAAAATGATGAATTCTATAGACATCATGACTTCCAAAGAAAATACATATACTACCTACATTAACATGGATGTAGACTCCTCATCTTATGTCGACCATTGATTCAGCCTGGAGAAAGAGAAAATAGAAAATCCAAACAAATTCCCTAGAATTTCTTTATTTTAGGTCACCCAAATACAACATCAAAGATAGTGAGAGGAATAAAGATAGGAATCAGGTTGGAATATATAATTAATAAGTGTAATCCAATACAATGAATGTTAGTCAAATCCATGTTCAGATAGAGGTGATACCACAAATCCTGGTGGATAAAGATAGGACAACTCTTATGTTTGAGAGATATTTTGAATTTAAGGGAGGAGAAAATGGAAAATAAGAGTTAAAGTATAGAAGGTAAAAATCATTATTTCAAATTTTTAAAGGGAACTATAGTATCAACAAATGGTTTTGAAAACTATGTGCCAATCGTGAATGGAACACTTTCTATGAACCCTCGCCTTGAATGGTCTAGGATCGTGGTTAGACAAAATATGTCACACTGTGCACGGCTACAGTCCAGGGGGTACCCTTTCTCTATATTTATGCATAGTGTTAGGAAAAACATGCAAGTTTCCCTATAATTTACTATTGGTTTCATGTGGACACTTGACCCCAGATGGATGGTTTTTCTGTCACACTCATCCCTTTACTAGGCCACATGATTGAGAAGCACAATTATTACTAACTATGAAACAACCATTTCCCTCATCATTTTTCTCCGAAAACCAAAAACATTTTCCCTAAAACATCACTTAACATTCCCAAAACCTGCATGACAAATTTATAATCTTCCATTTAGATAAAAATATTACTTTAATGTAAAATTATAAGGATTTATACCACAATAAAAATCTAACATCTCATAACCGCCTCCTTATAACAACTCACCCTTGAGTTTCCCTTCCTAGGTTGGTTGATCTAAATACAAGAATAACTTCATCCACTGGGCATGTATATCTGTATCTCACTCATATGTCTCTTCATGTACATTGATGTGCTTCTATAACACCTGATCTAAAGGAAGTTTCATACCTCAAAGAACCTTCATGATATTATCAATGATATTAATATGATACGCTTCAAAATAAGTGTCATCCTTTAACTCAACATCCTCACAATCAAAATGATGGGATGGGTTTGATTAAACATGAAGAAGCTGAGAAATGTGGAATACACCATGTATGAACTGATACCTATAATGAATAAATATCTAATAGGTTATTGGACCAACTCTATCAATGATATAAAAACTTCCAATAAACCCTTCCACTTCCACCAAATCCTTTGATGAACCAGTCTAGATTAGGAATGCAAGAAGACCTGATCTCCCAACTTGAACTCCAGAGTTCAACGATGATGATTGACATAAGACATCAACCTATACTGAGCCATATCCATATGTTTCCCTATCAACTTTACCTATTTTCTTGTTCCCCAAATGAGAAAAGTTCCAGAAATGCTACCTCTATTTTCACAAACCAGCACATAGAAAATTAAATGACCTACTATAGAGTGCCTAAAATGGATCCTTCTAGATAGTCACTTGAAATCCATTAGTATAAGAAAACTTATCTAGAGATGGGTGTTTTACATAGAACTCTAATAAAAAGGGATAATTCTCTGAGATTTTATTCTAACACTTATATAGTATCCTTTGAAAAAACATTGGCGTGCGGGTGATATGCATTATTTGGAATTACCAGTGATCCAAGAGCCCTCTATAACACTTGAAATAACTGATAAGTGAACAAAAAAATCCATATCTGATCCAATGACATGTGGAACACTATAAATGTGTATAATCTTATATACATATATCCTCCCATGTTTTCTAATGAGGTCTCCTAGATAGGTATGAAGTGAGAGAACTTCATCATTCTATCCACAATAATCCATACAACATCACTACCTCGAGGTGATTTTGATAACCCTTTCATGAAATACATAGCGACATAATAACATTTACACTTTCATATGGGTAATGGATGTAATATACCTGATGGTTTTTGGTGTTCTGACTTCACCTTTTAACTAGTGGTACACCGAGTAACAAACCCTACAACCTGACCTTTCATCCCAAGACATTAATACTAGGGATGTAATTCATGGAACATCTTAGTTATTCTGGGATATAATGCTAATTTTGAATCATTATTTTCTTACATAAATTCCTCACGTATGTTCTTAGGTATCCAGACATGATCATGGATATGAAATACAACATCCACATCACTGTTCTAACTAGAATGTGATTTCTCACTAGAAACACATTCTCTTAGGGCCGAGCCTCTAGGATCAAAAATATGAATACTCTTTATCCCATCCATAAGTGATGAGTTCCTTGATAATTATATTGGAAAACACTACACGTGACACTCTTGAAATTTTAGATGCATATTTGAAAGAAGAAACACAAAAAACCATTCACTATTGTCTTTTTGAGAAACTTGCATCTGAATATTTTGGATCAGAGCATCTAAAAATGACTTAACCTTACTTACTATGTATGAATCCTTAAAAACAAAATACAGAAGGTATACAACCCACATTAACTTCCCTAGGTTCAATTTATGCTATGTGAATATGTATTTGAGGTTTTTATTATATGTTTATACCATGTAACATTATCCCATGAAATAATGCCTCTAATAATAAAAGAAATGAACAATAATTTCTAACTCAAGATTGTGCATCATGTAATCCTACTTTTGAGGCCTTTAATGATGATAACCATATGATACAACATATTCCCCATGCATCTGAATAGCTCCCAAAATTATTTCTGATGCTTCACAATACACTGTATAGTATCTTCTAAGGGTTAGGTAAAATTAGGATTGATATAGTTGTTAACATTCCTTTCAACTATTTAAATACCTTCTCATAAAATTCATACCATTTGAAATTTACAGAATTCATGGTAAATCCTTCAAGTATAACTATATTGTGTGTAAATTTCTGAATGAAATTACAATAGTAATCATCTATCCCTATGAAACCCCATATGTTAAAAATATTCTTGGGAGGCTCCTAGGAAACAATTACTCCCACATTCTCTAAATCCATAGATACCTCTGATTTTGATATAATGTGACATATGAAGTGAACTTTATCAATCCATAGGAGGCATTTTGTGAGAAAACAATTGACTCTATTATCTATCACTAAAATCAATATAGTTTCAAGTTGTTTGACATGATCATATCAATTTTGAGAGTACACTAAGATTTAATCAATGAAAACTGACATAAACGAATCTATATATAGATGGAAAAAATGATTAATCAAATATATAAAGACAAAAGGCTCATTATTTAGACCAAACATGTAATGACTTGGGTTTTAAATTATAATACATTAGAATATTCCTAAGAACAATTCTGAAAGATAGGTGCTGCATCGGCATGAGATTCTGATGTCCAGAGATCCTCAACAGAGTGATATTAAAAATATTAAATATATATTTGTCACAAGTGTAAAATTTCTCTTGAAATGTAGAATAACTCCTGATAAGAGTCTCATGTCTGAATTATGTGACCGTGGTTGAGTTTAGAACTTCATTATTACCTTAGGCATGACCTAAAGTTGTTTGCACTGGGTGCACGAGGAACGGTGAGTTGGCATGGTGTTGTGTGAAGAGATTATTAATTAAATGAAACTTTAATTAATAAAATAAACCTAAAACCCTCCCACTCACATTTTGGGTGCACTCTACATAAGGAGTGTTTCTCTCACTCTCCTATACCTTTGGATACAAATGGAAACTACGCTAAAATGAAGCGATGAGGTGCTTCTAATCTCGTTTCTTGGAACAGATCATCATCAGATCAAGGAGAATCCTGATCCAAGTGTCATTTTGGAACCGAAGATTCATAGTTTCAAAATAAAAGTAGGTTTATTTTAGTTTTGGCCCCAATATCCTTTGTTATGCATTTTTTTAATATTACAGAGCCCTATTGTAATTTCTAGTGATCCCTTCTAGGTTCATTTTTATTTTTGGGGGAATTTTAGGTGAATTGGGAGTTTTGAAAGGAAATTTTCATCATAATTTCCATTTACATTGCATGTAAACAAGTGTAACACACCATATGTTCTTCCCATACTAAGAATATGAATTTTGGGGACTACACATTATGTACTGAGGTTACATTCCAGGTAGTGATTCAATGTCTTATGGCCCATGGAAATGACCTGGGTAGCCATGTAACAGTACATGTCCATGTAAAAGTATATATAAAAAGTAAATGGAAAAGGGGGATTTGACAAATTCATGGGTAAATGACTAAACCAAGTGTTTGTGTTGCCTAGAAACACCATGTACTCGGTGGAACACACCAATTGTAGGGAAAGGATGACCAAGCCATGTAGAGGAAGAACATGGATAGGGATGGGTGAGGATGGACATGCTGTGTACTACTTGTACACGCCATGTAAACCTACATGGATAGAAAATCCATGTAATCAGGTGAAATAGCTAGGTGCAAAGGAAGGTTCACATGTTGTGTGGACCCCAGTAAACACTATGTACTTTCTTAAGGATCTTCTTGAGATTGTCTTCCTTATGTATCTCCTTCTATAGAACTCAGATTCTGTATTGTGAGTAGTCAATTCTAAGAATTATTTCACAAAGAATGAAATGGTGGCCTTAATTTTAGACTAAAATATTTGATGTTTAATTTTTTTTCATGACACTATAGTAGAAATTATTAACCTTGGGTGGTGATTTCGGTGGACCATTGGGTTGATGTCAGGGTTGAAAACCTTCACTTTTTCCTTAGGATGTTGTTACCCTAGACTCTTAATGCTAGTAGAGCGGTGCTCCCCTATTCGATCATGGAGTGGTTCCCCTAACCATGGTTGTGTGATGATGCGAGGTATGATAGTCATGAAGCCCATTTTAGTTGCACTTTAGTGATGTTTTAGATAGGCGTGGTTCTTAGAGAGAGATATTGGGACTATTAATCCTCTATGGCATCAGGGTGTGGGTTTCCCTTACCTCTATTTTTTATTGGAGATGGGACTCCCTACATTACGGGCGCAGGTTTTCTACCCGTGTGGTAGTTCTATCAAACACGATACTCCCCTGTTGGATTAGGGAATGGGTTCCCTGTATCATTTATGTAGTTGGAGAAAGCACTACCCTACTATGCTAGGGTTTGGGACCTCCACACTCCTTGTCAAGATATTGTAAGTACTCGCCTATTTAACCGAGGTGAAGGTTATCTATCAGTGGGGTAGGCACTTCCATTTCATGTTAGGGAATAGGTCCTCCATATTTGATATATAGGTAGAGTGGGTACTATCCTATCATTTGAGGTGCGATTCCTTTATCCTATGGAGTCATAACTCCTCTATCATTCTAGTAAGTGAGACCTCTATATGTGCTTTTTCAACAGAGTTGGTACTCCGCTATCGTACTACGGAGTGGGTACTCTAGGATTGGTTCAGTACTCCTCTATCATGTTAGGGTGCAGGTCCCCCTATACTAAATGAGCTCATATATTGGCACTCCATAATTGTACTGGGTTTCAGTTCTTCTAGCCATAGAGTGGTACTCCCTAGTTAGGCCAGGGTGCAAGTCCTTTGTCTATAGAGTTATACTCCCGTATCGTATTAGGGTGTGGGTATTCAATCCTTTTAGTGGTACTCCCAAATCATACTAGGGTGCATTTCTTCATTTATAAGGCAGTACTCCCCCATCTATGAGTATTAGTGGTGAGAGTGTCCTCCATTGGAGATGGATCTCCCTCAGCTGTTGATTATTGTTATGAGAAGAGGGACTCTCCAATAGTTACATGTGATACCTAGTTAGGAGTTATTTTTCCCTCAATGTGTTGAGGTGTAGGAAAATCCATATAAGAGTGAAAAAGGTTTTTCGGGTTATTTAGGAGCTAGTGCTCCCGCAAATGTGGGTAGTGGTGAGTTTTCGGTCCTTTCGTTATCTATATTTAGAGAGGATTCACATGATTCATAGTCTGGAGTAGTGCTTCCTAAACTATGTGAAATAGTGAGGGGATATCCTCTTCACTTGGGTTATTAAAGCCTTTAATAGGTCTCAAGTTAGTATTAACATGACCTATGGTACTGGGCACTAGATTTTGACCTAATGTGTTTTTCCTGATGGAGTGAATTCTCTCAGACGCAACATAAGGAATGGTAGAGTTGTTCCCAATGAAGTGTATCTCTTGGACATGTTTCATCTATGATGGACGAGGTCATTGAGTGTGTTCTCATAGTTGTGTTTTACCTTTATATCCTCGAGTATAATTTGTAGCTATTTATGAGGTCGGAAACTCTTGAGACTTGGAGTCTGATATGAGAATATCTACAGAATTATTGGATACCTTGTGGTTCCATCACATGTTTGGGGTGAAACCCCTTATGGACTAAGTTGACTAGTCATGTATTACCAAGGATGGATTGAGATAATGTTTCTCCATTTATTATGTTCCCTTTGTCTGGGTAGAAACAATTTTTTCCTTTTAATTTCTTTGTTTTCTTTTGGGTTTTTGGGTAGCCTACTGAGTTTTGCTGAAATCATCCCTTTAATAGTCTTTTCCCAAATGTTTTTTGTCTTGTGAAGACCACATACCTTTCGAAGGAGTCCATGTAGGACCCATGGAAAGTGAAAATTATTGAGCTAGAATGGCCGTGGTGTTTACCATAAAGGGTCTGAAGATCATTCTGGCAGTTGTACTTGATAGTGATCCCCTCCTTTGGAGTGGTTTGGACATTTTATAGTTTTTTGGTGCGTCTGGGTTTTTCCCTTTTATACTTTTTGTACTTTTTTTACTCTAGTTTGGGATCAATGTATACATGAAATTTATTTTTCAACTTTTTATACCTCTACATTATTTCATGGAGGTGTTTGTGGGAGAATTTACATAGGTAATTTAGGAAAAGGCCTCCCATCTATTAGATATGCATACTTGGTGCTAGTCACCAGCCCTTGGACTATTGGAGGCCGACTTTGGGAGTTACCGCTCCGGCCCCATCGGGTCGGGTTCTGACTGGGTGGTATCAAAGGTGTTCCTATTTGGAATCACAATGTCCTGAGTTTGGTTTGGGTTTCATTGATATAGTGTTATCATTTTTTGAGTTTGTATCTAAGGCTAGAGGTTCTGGTGTTGGTGTGATGGTTGATGTATCCATTTACTAGGACATTGATAACCTAATTTTTTAATCTATACATGTGGACACTTTTCATACAAAAATAAATGGAATATGCATCATCTTGGACTGATTTTTGGGTTTCCCTTTCCTTCTTGATCCAGCTTCCCAAATATAATCTTTGACTGTGGTGCATCTTGATTCTATTTTAGGGTGTCACCATGATGAAATATAAACTAGGTTTCACAGTGTGATTGTGGTGGAAATACACCCTGTGATGAGGATTTAGTTTAGGTAACTGGTTCTGAGGCATGTGGGGTCCGCCAGTTAATCCACTGACTGTTGAGAAGCTAGTTATGCCAGCGGTTTAGGGTCAAGATTTGTGTAGGCTGACTACACTACACGAGTTCTAGAGGAAGTGACCTATGAAGTAAGTGGGTGATCCAGACCCCCAATAAGTTTATGACTAGCTTGAGGCAATCATGAGTGTTTTCCATCATTGAAGGAAACCTCCTGATCAAGTGGTGGTTGTAGTGGAAAGAATTTTATAGGGTTTAGTTGGGAAATTATGGAGTTAGTGATGCAATCCCATGACGAGGCAATGATAACTTGTGTGGAATTTGAGAAACTCTTTTGAGAAGAGTTTTACCCAACCACATTGAGATCAGTGCATATCCAGGAGCTTATGAAGCTTCGGTAAGGTAGAATGGCTATGAAAAAGTACTTGGAAAGGTTCATAGACCTATAATAGTACTCTATTAATATGGTTTGAGACCCATTATTTAGATATTGAACCTTTGATCTGGGCCTCCATAGATATGTTCGAATTGGTGTGGTTTCTTTGTTCTATTCAACCTATGTTGTGGTATATGATTGAGCCCTGGTAGTAGATAACTTCCTAGCAGAGCGACACATGGATGTGGTCTGTATTAGTGGTCATGATGAGGATACATATATAGTAGTTGGCAGATGATAGGTGATAGGATCATATAGAAGGAGGAATATCCATTCCCAGACACCGAAACGGGGTCCTTCAGTATAAGAATAGTTCGAATGATCATGTTATCCATATGAGAGGATCTTTTATGATTTAAAAAGGCTGAAGAAATCTTAAAATATATTCTGTGACCTTCCAGGATGCTGATATGGATCTGTTCAATAGAACTTTTTGGAATAGGTATCATTTGTATTTGTGAGTTTTACATGATGGTGGACGAATGAGAGGAAATATAAGAGAAAAAAGTTGTGGATGACGGTTTGACCTATTTCCACCACAACCCCCAGGTTTTCCATGCTAGGCTCAAGGAGTTTGATGATGGGGACGATGATAGCTATATGTTGTAGGCGAATTTTACCCATAAACATCATGGTTTATTAGAGGTATTCTCCATATCCCTTCTACCTTTTGAAATAGTAATTTTCATACAATATTTTGAGGTACTCTTTTCTTTCTACTTACTAATCTCAGTTTAACCTGGGTGACATGAGGAATTGGTATAACCATTTGTTGGTGTTGTTGATGTATCTTTGGATTCACGATGAAGAGGGATTCTTTCCCCATCAAGATGCATTTTAATGAAATAATTAAAAATGTGTGGCTGAGTCAGTGACACCCAAAGAGGCAAATTTCATGGTGTGGTGGAAGAGTTCCTTAGACTTGTGTGTTCAAGGAAATTTTTTCCAATAGATCATTAGATAAGTTTTTGGAATCATCGATGGAGTTTTAATTATTAACCCTTACCCTTGGAAACCTTGGTGGAGGGAGAGACTTGCGTAGAACCATTTTGTAGTAGTAGAGCTAGACCCTGTGAAATCTCCACAATGTGGACTGGTTTCCTACCATCCATATTTATCTGGGATGCCACTAGTGATTGTGGTGTTGTTTCTGGTTTGGTGGGATATGTTACAACTAGAGTTTCAAGGATGAAGGGCTCGGTAAGACCTAGTTTTTACACTTGGGAAGCCCTATGTTTTTTGTTGGTACCCTTTAATGATCATCTTTTACATTGAATGTATGATTCTTGACGTGGTCATGTAGCAGTTCATCTATAGGTGGACATGAATTGTGGGGTTATGTTGTTATATGTGTCATGTTAGCGAGGTGTTGTACCTCTAGACCCCATGACTGTAGATGGACAATGACATGTGTCTCTTATTGCATGATGTCAACTAGGTTGGAGCTTGAAGTAGGTGTGGTTTGGTCTTGGTGGTTCCCCAGAGTGTGTGCTTATAAGAGACAAAGGAACCCTTCATGATCTCGCTGATGTGGGAGTTCTAGTGGAGAGCTCAGTTTCATTTCCTTAAGCTTAGGATTTTTCTTTTTGGGGATGAAGTGCCTTAAGGTGGGGAGAATATATTAACTTTGAGTTTGACCAATAAGTTTTTTGAATAATACTAAGAATATTTTCAAATCTAGGATCTATGCTAGCTTAGGATTCTGAAGCATAAGGAACCTTGGCACAGTGATATTAAAAATATAAAATTTATTTTGTCATGCATGCTCAATTTATCTTATAACATGGAATATGTCCTGAGCAAAGACTCATATTAGAATTCTGATATTGCAATTTAGTTCATAACATCATTTTTATCCTAGGTGCGACATAAATTTGTTCTTGCAAGGTGCACAAGAAAGGGTGATTTGGCAGAGAGTTTTTTTGTGTGATTTTTAATTGAATGAAAATTTAATTAATTTAATTAACCAAAACCCCTCTCCCTCTAAAGTTGGGAGTGCATGACACAAGTATATACACTATTCCTCTCCTATCCCTTTGATTATGGATGAAAACTAAGATGAATCAGAGCGGTGAGGTGCTGACGATATCTGTTTTTGGAACCGATCATGATCATATCAAGGAACATCATGATCTGGAAGTCATTTTAGTCTCGAAGGTTTGACATTTCACTATAGAGGTAGAAATATTTGTGTTTTGGTCACGATACCCTTCATTATATATTTTTTATGGTTTTAGATCCCTTTTACAATTTCTAGTGATCCCTTCTTGGATTATCTGTTGTTTTTTGGGGAAACTAATGTGAATTAAGAGACTTGAAAGAAATTATCATCATATTTTCTATTTACATGGTGTGTAAACTAGTGAAATATGTTGTGTGTTCTTATTGTTCTTGGAGTATGACTTTTGGGGACTATAAGCCTTGTACCGGGGTTACACACCATTTAGTGACCCCATGTCACATGGATAGAGGACATGTCTAGGGTATCCATGTTGTAGTACATGACTGTATTAAAGTACATGATCAAAGTACACAGACACATGTTTTTAGACATGGACATCGTTAAATGACATTGCCATGTGGCCATACGGAAAAAAACATTGTGTACCCTATGACACATGTCGTGTTAGAGACACAACTGGCCGAACCATGTAGAGAAAGAACATTTCATGAGGCCATGTGTGGTAGAACACATAATGTACTACCTGTACATGGCATGTAAAAATGCATGGATATACAAGCCATGTGTTTGGGTGAAAAGACCAGGTGCACAGGCTGGTTCACAGGTTGTGTGGATCCCAATGGACACCGTGTACTTTCTTGGGGATCCTCTTGATATCTTCCAAATTTCATATCATATTCTATATAACTAGGATTCAGGCTTGTGAGTTTTCTATAATGTGGAGTTTTCCATGTATAACATGATGGTGGCCTCCATTTCAGCCTAATAGATATTATATGGAATGTTTTTGGAAATATGATATTGTTGTAGTTCTTAAACATGGGTGATGATCAAGTTATATAGATAGGTTGATGTCGGGGTTAGTATACTACTCGTTTTCATTAGGATGTGGGCCCCCTTGACACTTTAGGCCAGAAGACAGATGTTCTCTTATTGGATCAGTGAGCGGGTCCCCAACCCATGCCTGTGTGACGATGCGAGGTATGATAAGCGTGAATCGCCTTTTTGTTACACTTGAGTGATGTTATATATTGGGGAAGTTATTAGGGAGAGACACTAGGATTGTTAATCCCTTATGGAATCAAGACATGGGTTTCCATTACCTCTCTAATTTGGTAAAGACGGCACTCCTCACCCCGTGGGTGAAGGTTCTCTACCAATGTGGTAGTTCCCTCATAGAAAATACTCCCCTGTTGGATCAGGGTGTGAGTTCCCCATATCATTTGTGTAGTTTAAGAAAATACTCCCAATTCATTCTAGGGTGTGTTCCGTCTATACTCACTGGCCAGATAGAGTAGGATCCCCCCAGTTAGACCAGGGTCCAGGTTCTATATCTGTGGATTCGGTACTCCCATGCCATTTCAGGTTTCTGGTCCCCAAAGTGTGATTTATATTTAGAGTGGGTACTCCCCTATCGTATTAGGGTGTGAGTAATCTATCCTTTGGAGTCAGAAGTCCACTATTGTCCCAGGGAGTGGTCCTCCATACATGTTTTTCTGATAGAGGTGGTACTCTGCTGTCATACTAGGATGTGGGTCTTCTACCCTAGGGTCAGTTCCCACTGTCATATTAGGTAATTTACCAACATATTAAATAAGATGGAGAGTGTTACTCCCTTGTCGTACCGGGGTGCAGGTCCTCTATCCATAAAGTAGCACTCCCCTTTCATGTTAGGGTGTGGGTCTTATATCTACGGAGTTGTAATCCTCTGTCATATCAGGGTGGGGGTCCTCTATCCTTTAAGTGGTACTCATATATCATACTAGGGTGTGGGTCTTAATATATAGAGTAGTGCTCCACTATCTTTGAGTAGTGGTGGGGATTTGGTCCTCTATTAGAGTTGGACCACCCTCAACTATTGAGTATAGTTATGAGAAGTGTTCCCCATAACTATTTATGTGCGATACCTGGTTATGAGCTAGTGATCCAGTGATATATTGAGGTGTAGGTCACTCCATATAGAAGAAATAGATGTTTTTTGTGTTTGTTATATGCTAGTGCATCCTCAAATGTGAGAAGCTCCGAGGTTTCGGTCCCTCCATTCTCTCTGGTTAGAGAGTATTTACATAGTGAATAGTCTAGAGAAGTGATCCCTTAACTATATGGAGTGGTGAGGGGCGGGCCTCTCCACTTGGGTTTTTACGAGCTTTCATATGGTGTGGGTTAGAGTTGATAGAACCAATGGTTCTAGGAACTATATTTTGACCTATTGTGTTTTTACTAATGAAACACATTCTCTTTGATGAACCATCAATAATGTTGTAGTTCTCCCAAGTAGATTGTATCTCTTGAATGAGTCTTATCTGGGATGTCTAACCTCTTAGAGTCTATTCTCCTTGTTTTGTGTTACCTTTAGAGCCCCAGGTAGAATTCTATATCTGGTAATTATTTTAGAACCTCATCAAGCTTTGATTCTAACACCAGTATATCTGGGTGATTCTAGGATTCTTTGTAATTTTTTCACATGTATGATTTGACACCCCTTGTGGACTAATCTGGCTAGCCATGTATAGCCAAGGTTGGTTCGAGATAAAGTTTATATCCCTATTTTGTTACCTTTGGCTAGTTCTGGATAAAATTTTCCTTTCATTTTCTCTATTTTCTTTTGTTTTTTGGGGATCCTATTGAGTATTGATAAATCACCCATGTATTACCTTTTCATGTAGGTTTTGTGTCTTTTGTAGACCACATGCCTTTGGATGCAGTCCTTAGAGGTCACAAGGCAGGAAGATTATAGTGTGATAGACTCTTCAATGTGTTTATCAGACCTGGGCCAAGGATCTTTATGGTAGTTTCATTTGACAGTGATATCCTCCTTCTGAGCAGGTTGTATGCTTTTAAGGATTTTTGTGGGTGTGTGTTTTTCCATTTTATGCATTCAGAACTTATATTTTACTTTTCATTAGGGTACATGTATGAATATAGTTTAGTTTTTATAATTTTATATATCTCCACTATTTCATGGATGTGTTAATGGGTGTGTACGTCCAAGTACATTAGGAAAAGGCCTCCCATCTGTGTGATATTCTTACTTGGCGCTATTCTCTAGCACCTGGCCTATTAGAGGTGGACATGGGGAGTTATAAACCAGGTCGTGTTGGGTTGGTTCATGATGGAACAACATAAACAATTACTTATAAAATCCATAAGAGATCCAAAATACTGTACATGGTATATCTTAGGGACTAACTCACACATGATAATAGCCTAATCTAAAATCAATCTTCAAGACGACCCCGAATCCTTAGAGCTGGTCAAAGTGATCATCTATTCATGGAAGTGGGTATCATTTTGTAATAGTGATTCAATCACTGGTAATCCACACATATCCTATTGTTCTCATATTCCTCCTTGGAAAAAAGCATAGGTGAATCCCAGGGAGAAGTACAGGGTCATATAAAACCTTTAGCTTCCATGTTTTGTAACCTATTATTGAGTTCCTGATTCTTAGTAGAATACATATTCTATCATGGAATTATAAAATAGGGTTTTTCTAGGAATAATCCTAGTGGTGAAATACAACTCTTTCTCATTAGGTAACCTTATAAAGTTAACCTGATAAAATCCCAAAACTAGTCCACAATTGAAGGAAACATTCCCTAACATACTTCTCGGTGATCAAGAAAATGATTGAAATTCAGGGCTAACACACCACCCAACCCATGATTCCAAGGTATGGATTGACTTTCCTAGAAATATCATTCTACCTTATAAATATGTCGAATTCCCTCTCGTGATAAGTAAGATACCTTTCAGTGATAAAAAAAATATAGGCAAGAGGATGCACTAAACAGTCCATCCTAAGAATTATGTTAGAACCATTCATCTCAAGGATACAAAGGTTCCATAGAAAATGGTAACTGCAAATATTAATGGTAAAATCATTTAATTGGTGAAGACTTTTTTTATTATACTCCAAAATGAGTGTCCAGATTCGTTAATTTATAGAATTAATCAATTTAGAGCCCAAGACATTCCATGAAAGCCCCAAATTTAAAAGTGTAAGTCTCCTGTATTAAACAAGGATGATACTAAAGGTGAGGCTATTAGGATTTTACCACACACTATAGATGTCCAAACACTATAATACTCAAACATAGTGTATAATACATGTAATTGGACAAATATAGGATGCTATGTTGTAGCATGAAATCATTAATCATGTCCACCATGCTGGCACTTTACATTGCATGTATAGCTTCTGCGAACCCAATAGCTACCATGAACAATCATATAGTAGTACTCTAACTTCCTTCTTGGTGTGGACCTACTGATCCCACTTCAAAAATTGGGATCAGTGTAGATCATATTCCAATATAACTTTGTAGAAGGTTCCTAAAAAATTTCTAGAGATATTTTATGTGGTGATATTCACTACACTCAACGGGGTATCAATTACAATGAGATTTATTATAAACCTATCTTTCACATTAAGTTCATACCTTGAAATTTTTTGTACATACTCTTCGACTGATACTAACCTGATGAGAAAACTCGAAGTGATGCTTGCTACCATTAGATGTACCTGGTCTAGAAGCTAAAACACCATGCCCTATACCTTTATATTTTCTCTTATTATGCTTAGAGCTAAGGTAATAGTTCAATATTTTAGAGATGATAGTTAGTTGAATATATTAAACTAAAACTGGATGTCATTATTAATCCCATCCTCAAAGCATCTTACCCTTGACAGTTCATCAATGAAAATGGTGGGTGAAAAGCACTGAAGCTCTGTGAAATGAGATTAGTTGTCCATGAAATACAAAACACCCAAACCTAGGTGCATAATCATACCAAATAAATCCTCCCTTAGTGTCTCTAGAAATAATTATCCATATAAACTAGATTGGAGCTCCCTCCAAAGAATGCCTTAGTGTATATTTGGAAATTTTATAACATCCCACCATCACCCAGTAGATCCATGAAGCATGTAAGACATGATCCCAACCCACCTATCTAGATGTGTATCCAAATTCATTATGAAAGAAACAATAGCCTCAAGCCATGACTCAGTAGCTTGGGGATGACCGTATCCTAAAAATTAGTTGGGTACTTCTGCTAGAAGTCTCTGGAGAAATAAGAATTAGATGGTGTCAATCATGGAGCTCCCTCCATAGACTGCATAAGACATCATTAACCCTCTTTAAGAATATAATGAATTCCTAATATTGGTATAAGATGTGGTAAAAATAGAGGTTTTACTAGTGGAACTATATACTAGTTAGTTCCCACCACCTAACGAGTATAGTCATTGACACCTTCTTAGTGTTTGAAAAAAGAAAATCAAGGTGGAATATATCTACAATTCCTAACACATGCCACAAAATGTGATACAAGATAGAAGGTCTTACTAGTAGAAACCAAATAGGTACAAATACTCCCTAAAAAATAACAATAATCAAACTACCCATAACTAATTCCATGTCAAGGCTGAAATGAATCTTTTCAATCATAATGGTTGTATTATATGGGCTGTCAATTCCAGGTTATAGAGGAAAATTCTCTTTAAGTTGTATTTTAAATCCAAATTTACGGGTATACATTTCCTTTAAATGCAATAATTTTTAATAATCTTGGATATGTATATTAGTTCAGTTAGACGAGTCACCATTCTGAAAGTATAAATTCATAATCCTTATAAGTTAGAATTATCACTTCATGTAACTGGAACCACACTTTTACCTCAAGTATTAGGATGTAACTTTTCCAGAATAATGATTCAATTATATAGATCACCATTCCAAATTTATAGAGACAAAAACTATATAAATTATAGTTAGAACTAATTCAATTACAACCTATTAATGATTCATCCAATTTAACTAAAGTTTCATGGATTAAACATGTCATAATTAGTTATTTAATGTGACAACATCAAGCATTGTTGAAAAGACCATTTAGTATAACGTAACCACATTATGTAACCAGTAATTTCTTCCCTATAAGAAACATTATCACATTCACAAGTAGAGAACTCAAGGAATATATGATATGTAAAAATTAATGCGGAGAAAAAAACAAACATGGCATGGTACATACATGACATATTTTTCTCTACGTTCTTACAATGATACATGAACTAATGATTGCATTCCACAATGTACAAGGGTAAAAATACATAAGATAAAACATCAAAATCATGTTTTTCACCCAATGACTAAATTTTTACAACTGTAATAGGAACATTCAAGCAAAACTAATCCAATTCCTAGCAACATATCATTTCCCATGAATGTGGTTTAGATACTACCATGCATGATTTATTACCAATTTTTGACACATCCTAGTCTTCTTTATACCACCCCAAATATAAATACACAATAAAATAATCCACTAATACCACTTTGCAACATC
Source organism: Viscum album (assembly GCA_963277665.1). Lineage (NCBI taxonomy): Eukaryota > Viridiplantae > Streptophyta > Magnoliopsida > Santalales > Viscaceae > Viscum > Viscum album. Next base: position 1,738,943,298 of record OY728156.1, read on the forward strand.
CTTAACCCAATTCACTCTTATGTATATTAACATGGTTAGCCACATGGCCTCAAGCATGACTGCATGTATGTTAGAGGTTGTTGAATAATAGCAATGGTTAGAGTGGAACCGTGGAGAGACTATACTCTCTTTATCATAGTGTATCACAACAGTAACAATAATAAATGACAACAAAAGTAATAAGATAACATAATATAATAATAGAGTAGTGAAAAGTAAACCATTCAAATAGTAAAAAATATACACAATAAAAAATAGTGCCAATTTCGATGATGTCATGTCTATAAATTTCATGATTTCCTCCCCCGAAAGAGTACCTCTCATAGTCCAAAAATGAGGTAGGGGAGATGGTGGCTACTAGAGTCCCATCTCCTGTAGTCCCCACGTTGGAAACTATCACTGAGGGTATAAAAGAATATAGATTCGACGAATTACCCTATAAAAGAATATGTAGAAAAGAGATATAAGACAGACACACCAATCAGCATCTGCTCATACATATAAAATAAATAAATCCAAAGTACATATATATAGTTTCATACAATTATAAAACAACTGAAACAAAAACTAAAATACTAAAAAGGTAATGACGTCTGCAACTAGAAAGACCAAACAACACTTGAAAAACAATGAGCTAGTAATATATGGACCAATATCCATCATACTTCTGAAAATATGATAATATTTATATATACATAGAGTGAGCATAAAATTATACTCAGTATGATGCTCCTTAAAGCCTCCTATGAAAATGATATAGAAAGCATGCTAAACCGTAGTGAACAATAATGAAACTGACTCTTCACCTAAACAGTTATACGAAGTTTCAGCCTCAATAAATCTAAATCTCACCAAGTATCTCAAACAATAGAGTATATATTATAATAATGAAACATCAGGGGTACCCCACTTACACTTCCCCATTTGTTTTCCACTCTACACTAACATTGCACGTGTTGATCGATCTCTCTCCAAAATAATCCATCCCACAGACACTTGGGAAAGTATAACAATAGGTACCTCATGAACCACATCATCACATAATACCTTAACACATCTCTATATAGTAACCAAGGAGTTTCCAGGATCCATCACATCTTGTATAATGCGTATCATACATTAAGTATTATACCTCAATCCATCACAACCCATACATCGAGTAAAAAACATCATGAAACCATAATATACACCCATCATACCATTAATAAACATTTTGATTCTCTATTTGGAGACACATGTGTGTAAAATAACCACAATTCATAACATCTCTCTACACACATATATGGGGAAACTAACCTCCATGCATAAAAGCACAAGTAACTACCAAAAGATGAGAGCAGACCAATAGGGAGAGGTCAACCATCCATCCTCCCACCGGGAAGTCATGGACAAAACCCTCATAGCATCCACTAGGTGTCATTCTCCCAAATGTAAATGGATTGGGAAGCATATGAAATCATATAATATACAATATATAATATCTCTCACACCCACACTATGGGCATTACCTTGTCCAAAGATCAACTATACCTATCGCCTCTATGACACCAGGGTGCCACAACTAGGGTTTATATTTTCAATAAGTACACAAGAATTTCTAAATATCCACATTAAATTAATTATATTTCATTAATGAAATCAATTTATGTCAATTAATTAAAAATAAATTAATTAAAAAAATACAGTATTCTTAATTACATTATGTTAAACATCCAAATACAAGTCCATGCCTTCTAGGAATAAGCTAAATTGAGTCTAGAGTTTCTCAAGATCATCATATTTTCATCATTTTCATTCTATAAACATCAAACCCATGGTTAAAGAATTTATTAAACATTAACACTATCTATAATCTAGGTACTCTATGAAATCTATTCTAAGCTAACATTAGGAGGAAACATGAAACTAAGTGCACCCTACTACCTCTAGTAGTTGTGAAAGGAATGCAGAAAGAAAGAAACCAGACCATTGGCCGATAAAAAAATCATTTGAAGAAAGAATATTTCTTTACCACATCAAGGGGTAATACTAGCTTCAACCAATTTCATTATCTTGAGTTCCATTCTCGACACCCACATGCATATCCTGATGTATCTCTCCATAACATGTGTCAACTACTGCAACATAATCTAGGCCCCCTCGCCGCATATCACTTCATCTATCCCAAGTTCAGCCACACTGGGATAATAAAACATTGTATAGAAAACTCACATATAGGGAAAATAATATGTTAGAAAGAATGAAACATAGTCACCAAGGTAATGTAGGCCCTAAAACAGGTAATATAACCATCACACAAAATGATCTCTCACGACTCCAATCACAAGGAACTTGGCCTTCTGATGAAAATCGGAAACTCAGGCCCTAGAAATTATCATTAACCCATAACCCCTTATTTTTCCATATTGAAATAAATGATTCATTATTCATAGGTTCCAACTACGGGAATCCTAAGGAATCAATCTATAATAATTTAATAAATTAACCAAACAATTAATTTTGACAGGATTTCAAGCATGCATTATATTTTCATAAACTATGTGAAATTAAAATTTATTACTATGCCTTAAATTATTTTCATTATCAAGATGTAACATGATTCAAATTATTTATAAAATTCCAAAAAACACAAGGAATTAAATATTCAATTAAACGTGCATAATCACAAAAATTTAATCATCATAAAATGGAAACAAGCATTCTATTAATTAAACATTCCTATTTATTACCTTTCCAATTAATTGTCAATTGATTTTGGATTTATGTTCTTTAAAATTTAATATATAGTAAAAAACACTAATCCATATCACAAAAAAAGCTTGTGAAAAAGCATAGAAATATTTACATACTATCTAGAGAAAGAATAGGATAAACATTATCACCTTTTAACACAATAACATCAACAAGTGATTTCTATACAATTATTTATTAATCAAATAAAATATTCATTAGGTTAATTCCATGTAATTCCAAGTGGATAAACCATGATAACTTTAATATTATACATAAATAATTATGAGAACCAATGAATATCCTTCCTATGAGATGAAGATTTATGTGCCAAGCTTCACTAAAAATAGTGGAAAATGAATGATGGAATCACCAATAGAGAACTATAGCCACCAGAAGAAGGGTTCGATGAATCCAAGGAAAGGTTTCTAGAGTTTCTGGTCTTACGAAAAAAAATAATGATGTAATGATGGATTATTATTAATTTTTGAGCCAATAGTTACCTGATGATCGTATTTTCCATATCACAAAAATTATAATTCCAACTTTTATAGATATCCTTAAAATTGCCACAAAATAATGCATTTACACCCTCAAAAATCTCATAAAATCAAGGATATTACTATCCTTGATGAATCTTCCTTGAAGACCCTTTATTCAAATCACTAAAAGACCCACATGGCCATTTTCATGAAACTACAAGAAATCTCCATGTGGATGATTCCACATAGGTGAATTCCCCACATAGGAAAAATCTCCACATAACTATTTTCATGTAGCCAATCAGCCACATAGCTGATTCATACATGTAGTTGACTCACATACCCGATCCAACCACATAAAAGATTCATGAAACTAGTCCAACCATGTAGCTGATTCACCTAGAAGATAAAACCACATAGCAGATTCACATAGACAATCCATCCACATAATCGACTCACGTATCCAATCCAATAATGTAGCTAATTTACATTTCCAATACATCCACATAGCTGATTCAAATATCTAATGCATAGACATAGCTAATTCACTTATTCAATCACACACATAAATCATTTATCCATGTATCCAATTCAAATAGTCGTGAGAAGAAACAAGAGACCACATGAATAAGAAAGTGACTGTAATAAGGTAACCTAGAGGAACAATTGGGAATGACTACTCAAAACCTCCAACCACCAAATATAGAAAAGTAATAGTTTGGGAAGGAACAAGATGTTATATCAAATATCATTCAAATTATTCTCATCCTTGTGAATCAAAACCAAAAATTGATAGAAAATAAAAGGGATTTTCAGAACAACCACCCCACGAGATAACTCTCAAGGATATCACCATAATAATAGATTAAATACCTCATTAGAGGAATAGTGATAAACCACACAATATCAAAAAAAATCCTAATAACTCTTTTGGGGGAGATACCTATCAAGAGAGAGCAATGTTACTAGTATGAAAAATGAAAGAGTCATCCCATAAACCAAAATGGTTAACATCCACAAAACGAAAAACATTACAAGAGAAGAGATAAGCATAAAATAGCTCAGGGTACTAAGTATGAATACATCCATGCCCTCATGTCTCCATAATTCATGAGACAATATAATTTCATTCCAACATAACACCTTATCATAGTGGTCAGGGATATCCGTCGACTTCTCCTCAAAGGTTTCATCATCATCATCATCGATCTCACCCTAATCAATGACATGATAATATTTATAAAGATAACAATAGAGATAAGGCTTGTGAAAAAAATCATGTTTCTAGTTCATCTATGGGGGATGTTCTATCTGATATGTCACAACTATAACATGATAAAACACCTGAAAAGACCCAATAAACTTGGAAGAAATCTTTTTCCCATGACTAGTTCCTACCCAGGAATTACTGCCTCTCCAACCCCAATCAAGTACAATAGATAATATAAAGGTCATTCATACAAATATTGAAATATATCAATACCAATTGGGGTGTGGAAACTATAATTGAAACCAGACTCGACTAATGGCAGGTGCCTCAACCAAAAAACCTCCAAAATCTTCGACACAAGAGTGAAACATGTCTTCAAGAATTGCTTCCTCTCCGACCCCAATCGAGAACAATAGAAAATACAAAGTTCATTTATATAAATCATAAAATAAATCCATTCCAATGGTGGATTGGAAACTATTATTATAATAAAACTCTACTAAATACAGGTGCCTCATCCAAAAACCTCCAATATTTAGGACATAAGAGCAAAACATTTATATAAGAGTCTGGATGTTTAAGTCAGTCTGAGCATCCATATGTGGATGAAAATAAGTGATAAGTCATAACGAAGAGCCAAAATAATACTAGATAACTCTCTACATTAGAGAGGTAAAATAAGGATCTCAATTAGATATGATCATCCTTGGGACTCCATGGTGTCCCAACTCCTCCTCCAGATACTACCTCTACAAAACCTCTACTAATATCGACTCCATTATCACTATAAGTGGGATGATTTAATAAAAAAATCAATTATCACACATAAAAAATCATAGTATCCTTAATTTTGAGGTAAACCGGTAATAAAGACCATCGAGATTTCCTCCCACTTCCATTTGGGAACATCTAATTGCTGGAGAAAACAACTGAGAACATGGTCCTCAGACTTTCCCTTATGGAAGACCAAACATCAAGAAGAAAACTCTAAAGCTGCATGCTTCAACTAGGGCCACACAAAATGGCCTCTTAAAGCTTTTTAAATATTTTTCATGTTGGGATATACCACCAAAGGTGTTCTATGGAACTCATAGAGAACCATCTCACACATCAAGGTATGGAAAAAATCATTCCCTATAACAAAACTCGGTGTTGTCCATCATCAAAAAAACTATAAGGGGATCTATAAAAAAAACTCAATATCTCTATACCTCCAAATTAGAATACGAAAAATAGGAATCCTCCAATTTCCACACCAAATATGACCACACAATAATCGATAAAAAACCTCTTCCTCTATTAAATCCTATTTATAGATACAACAATGAGAATTCTCCCATCACTCTCTAGGTGTCCCTAGATTCATGAACAATATCAATAAATGAATTACTACTCAGTGCATTATCCACAACATTTCCCTTTCCTAGAATATATGAAATCTTGAAGTGATAGTCCTGTAAAAATTCCATCCACCATTGTAGATGCAAGGTCAAGTCATGTAAGGAGAATACATACCTCAGGCTTCTATGATCGGAAAAAAAATCACAAATCACTATCCAATGAGGTAGTATCTCTAGCACATGAGCCTCAACCCATTTGGTGAGGAATCCTTAAGTGCATCCAGTCAACCCGTGATCAAATATAGGCGGAGGCATAATTTATGGGTAATGTAGAAGTATTGTAGCATGTAATGTAGTGTGAACTGTAGCAGTACTCTATCGGGATCTGTAGCAGGTATTGTTTGGTAGTGTAACAACCGTGACGATTCCACCATTTGGGCCTCAGGCCACCTATTTGGTCCCCGAGTCATTTAAGGCCTTCAAGATACCCAGGCCTTCAGGTCAGTAAGGCCTTCAAGCCACCTCAAGGACATTGGGACACCTTCAGGCCTTCGGGCCACCTTAAGGCCTTCGGGTCACCATAAGTGCAGATGCAAACCAGAAAACCCACAAGGAACAAGCTCCATAAGGAGGATGAGAATGGAACTTTCACAATAAATGAAGCTAAATAGATTTCAAGAATGAGAGGGTTTGGAATCTGCCATCAGTACAATACTATGCATGCATGGTAAATCCTAGAGGAAAATCCATGCAAAGGTGGAGAGCTGATTTCATGCTGAAGATACTGGGGAGGAGCAGTTCCAAGTAGTTAGTCTGGGTTTTATGTAATGTTTGAAGCCTATGGGAAATGAATTCATCTAAGGCCTATAGAACATGTAATACTTACACCTACGGGACATGTAAGGGTTTCAACTCACCCCTTGAAAGGTGTATTATCAAAAAATCAATAAAAAATGAAGGCCTTCAGGCCATTGGAGGAGGAGGTAGTGTCTCCACAACATCAAATAAAACATAATTATTTACAAATAATGATCATGAGTTCCATAGTTACCCTGACAAGGATTTAATTACTGAGACCCATAGAAAACAACTAATCTCTACTACAACATAATGGATCCCAATCCATGATACGAAGCATCATCAAAAACCTCAATCTAGTATCCGCCATTGGAAAAAAAGGACTGGAGCACTGAACAACTTATCCTTTAGGTACTCCAAAGCTTCCCAAAATTGATCCGTCCAAAATAATGCCTTATAATTTATATTCAAGGATGTTATAGGAGCCATGAACCAAGATTAATTGACTAAACACATCTTATATTATCCTAATAGACCATGGAAACTCTCACATCTACCAATTTATTGGGGCCTCCAAATAATCAACTACTTTTATATTCAATGAATCCAAAACTAATCCCTATTAGGACCTAAAATTCTCCATGAAATGGGATTTGTGAGCATATAAATTACACTTAGAAAACATAACAAATAGTTGGTCATGACAAAGAACTCCCAAAAAATCATGTAGATTTTTTGCTTGATCCTCTTCAAAAATAGAGTAAACAAGGATTTCATTGATGAAAAACACCAAGAACATATCTAGGAACTCTCTAAACAATGTGTTCACAATCCCCATGAACATAGTCAAAGAATTCATTAGACTAAATGATGTTAGGCTGAACTTGTAATTCCCTTGATGAAAATAGAAAATAGTATTTTGTATATCCTCATTCTTCACACTCATCTGATGGTATCCTAATTGCAAGTCAATTTTTAAGAACCAACCTGATCCCTTTAGCAAATTGAATAATTCATCAATCAATTGAAGAGGATAGTGGTTCTTTACTGTCACTTAGTTCAAGATATTATAACAGATACAAAGACATGAAATATCATTATCCTTCTTTATTAAAAATATTGGTTCTTACAAAGGTGACACACTCACATGAAAAAATCCTCAATGTAATAAATCAATACACTTTACTCTATAATCTCATAACCAAGAAGGTTTCATCCTATAAAAAGACATCGTGACTAGAGACACTCCAAGATATGTCGTGACCCCAAACTCTATAACATCCCAGGTAAATAAAGAATTAAACATTTTCATATTTATTAATATTTTCTAATTAAATATTAATTTTACTTTAAAGGGGTTTCTATGTTCGATAGCGTACCCGATACGCAACAAAGAGTTTCTTTGAAATCTTATGTTGCACACTAGTAATATAATAATATTATTTTAAATGGTAGTTAACACGTAGCCATTGTATTGGTGGTAATGAATAGAAATAACTAAAATATTATTATATATGTTTGTTAAATGTTTTTTACATTTATCCAATAAAATATAAAGGCTTAAAATAAGAAAAGAATTCAATTTTAGTAATAGATACTCTAATATTCACTAAAAGGTCGACTTACCGCCTTTTGATTTAGAACCCTCTTTAAATATAGTTTTGGTAGCTAATATACATTCTATTAGACCAAATAAAATTCTTCTTTATAATTAGGACATCAGAATTTACCTTGTGTAATTTTTTGGTATTTTTTTTCCGATAAAGTTCATTTTTTATTGAATATTGAAAAATGTTGTATTTTAATTCAAAACCAATTTTTAATATAATTTATTTATATGATTAGATTATCTTTTGAATTGGTTTTAAAGTTAAATAAGAATATATTTTTACCACTTAATCCAATATTGGTCATTGGAATTAATTTCACTTTGAAATTGGACTTAAACTAGTGTCAATCTTTTGATATATATTGTTTCATAAAAACACGCTATTTGTTTTGACCGCAGTAATTAATTATTAAATTAATTATTGCAACTTATATGTTTTTAATTTTTTAAAATAAACATCATTTTTGAATTCAGAATATCAAATATAGCTTAGGGTGAATTTTTGGTATTTTTCTGAAAAATATCAATTTTTGATGAATAGTGAAACCACTAAGTAGTAGTTAAAAAATAATTTTTCATTTTAATGAATCTTTACCACTTTTGTGAATTGAATTTCAAAAATCTGACATACATATTTTTCATTAGGAAGTAAAATTTTGTTCATGTGGATTAAAATAATTTATTGGTGAATAATAACTTTTAAGTTTTATTAATTGCGATTAAAGTTAATTAGTGTAATTTAAGGTAAAAATAATGTTTTAATAATATGAAATTACCTTGAAACATGTACTAACATTATTTTAAATGTCATGGCCGACCAAAAAAATCCATGGGTCAACTTGGGGACCCCATGGATCCACTTGGGTAAGAAAATGACATTAATAACTTTTTATTTAAAGTTAAAATAAAAATTTCACAAACATGTATTGTTTTACTAAAATAATTTTTACATGCGGTTATACCAGTCATATTTTTGACTATAAATATTCATTAGAAATTTAAACATATTTCCTACATCATGATATTTTTTTATAATTTTTAGACATTAAATAAATTAAATTATTTATGACACCATGATGATGCAACGATTACCACATTAATTAATGATTTAAATAAAATGAAATGATAATTTAAAATCTAAGACTTAAACTTGTCAAAAACATATTGGATGTGTGGATTTAGAACCCTTATCACCTTATCCAAGAAATATATCCTTTTGGGACCTTTAAAATCCGAAAATCATTTTATAATAAAGTAACATTTTATAACTTTCCAAGTGTGCCCCACCTCCCTCTTATAAAAGGCCCCCACCTCTACCACCATACCCAAACCTCTCAAGCCTTTGGCTCAACAAATCTCTACTCATTTTTTCTCTACAAATCCCTCTCCTCACCCTAGAAGCCTTACCTTAGGCAGAAAGCTCTTCAGGAAACCCTTTTGGTTCAAATCAAGAGGAGTTACCTGATTTAAAGGTAATGTCTTCACTTTTTTTCTTTTGTTTTATTTTTCTTGTCAAACCCCCTAAACTATTTCTATTCTTTTCATTTGTAACAAAACCATTATCTTAAATATACTAGGATGTTGTTATGAGAATTATTTGAGCTACACTTATAAACACCTCCGTCTAATGGTTAAAGAACATACTGTTTCTGTGGTTGGTGAATTTCTACCTCACGAAACGATGATTGTTCAATCTTCTTTTAACAACTTTCATGGTAGCCATTAAGATGTTACTCTACTTATATATGATATATATTATGTTTATGTTTTCCTTATGATTCTGTATTTTTAATTTATGGAATACCTTTATGGTTTCCATTATGGGTAAACACGATATCTTCATTGTAGGAAATGTGGACTACCGCCCCTAAAAGTGATTTGATTCAGTTAATTCCATATGTGGGATGTATAAAGGATATATTTAATGATATTATATATGATATTATACTGGAATTATAATATACCTATATATTATTATGACTTCACTCCATTAAATATGAAATAGAAATGAAAGTAGCGTTTATGCGTGCGTACGACTTAACATCTCCATGAACTTTGCATTTCATTTCTTACCTCTAAATGTTATATAATATTATAAATACATGTATATGCTTGATATATATGATATCCAAATCATTAATATCATTCTGGATATAATTAACCTTTGACCACATGAACAACATGTAATTGTAAGAAGTCCATTTTTGACTTAAGTACTAAATATCAACAAAACGAACGTTATTAACTTAAATGATTACATAATGTTTATAACATGAAAATAAGTTATTTAAAAGGAATAATAAACTTGAAAAAGGTTCTTAAGCAAGTAGAAGTTAACTTTAGTTTATTATTCCGGAGATTAAAGAGCAATCGAGTCACGTCGGACATGAGGTAAGGGACTTCGTCTCAATCTCCTTTCATTGAGGCATATTTTGTTATAATACAAGACATTCTTTTATAAAGTGTATAAAAACCTTTGACTTTTAATTTTATACAAAATTAATCTTTTTTTATGAAGCATTTTACTAAATGAAAAAAAGTAATGTTTCTTTTAACGTACACGGTGACAAGACCTTTTCCACCACCGTGAGTATTATTTGATCTTTGGCTTCTTCAACATGACGTAATGTTTTTAAAATGAAATAAATACCATATACACTTTTATGTATTTTGGTATTGAAAATGGTTTTTATAATGGAATTTTTATGTCAATATATTTAAGTGATATATTGTGATATAAATGTGGAAATGTTTTCTTTCCATTATATTTGTTTTATGTCCTATGATTTTATAATGGTACTTAGACATTTGACAGGTGGTTACGTGATAAACCATATGACGGGTGGTGCCGTGAATACCAGGACGGGTGGTTACGTTATAACGTCTAATGCATTGGGTATGGAAGTCGGCCGTATGGATATTTCATTAAGTGATATGTGTGGAAGTCGACCGTATGGTTATTGCATTTATATATGTTTATGTCCCAAGTTACCTTTATATGTTTTGTGTTCTTTATATTAGATTTATGGCAACCTTTTGGTTACAAAAGGGCAAGTAATGATCTTTTATTCAGAGAAGAGTATTTACTACTTAATAAAGGTGAAAAGTATTTCTTTGATAAAGTATTCATGGTTTACTTGTTGTTTTGAAAAACTAATAGTATTCCTTATTTGTGTAACCCTTACTGAGATTTTTATGCTCATCCTAAGTGTTTTTTGGAAATGTTTTTCACATAACATAATGTGGAATGGGGTCAAGGATGGGATCAAGGATATGTCATGCTATATTAAACATGGAACTAGACATGAATCTTTTTTTAGAGTTCATGTTTAAAAAGAAAGAAACTTTGTAGAAGTGTCTATAGTGTAATATTTTGAGATGTAATAGTTATGATCTAATTCTCTACAACTCTAAACCAAAAAAGATCCTCAATTGTAATTATTCATTTAATTCAATATCAAGTAATGTTTAAGGCCGGGGCCTTATAGTTGGTATTAAAGGTCGGTTTAGACAACTTTAGGAGTTAGAAAATTGTTAAATTTATAAATTAATTTATGGTATGATTGAAATGATATAGCATTTAAAGATTACCATGTTGCTTTGCCTATGATATTTCTATGTTCAGAATGGTTTTCCGCAGAGGAAACAAGGAAGCTATATTGGGACGACATTAGGATGAAGACAACCTTCCAAATCAGCAACTTGAGATGGATGGAATTGTAACTAAACAGTTTGTTGTGGTGATGACACAATTGACTCAGGCTATAAATGGTGGTGGTATCCATGCATGAGATCAGCCAGATCAACCACAGAGGAACATGTCAGTGGTGGAAGATTTCATGAGGCAACATCCCCCATCATTTATAGGATTATCTGACCCTGTGATATTAGAAGGGTGGATTAAATAGCTGTAGAATATTTTTGATGTCATGGGGTGTTCAGAACATCAAAAAGTTAGTCTTATTGTTTACCATTTTGACGGTGAAGCTGATCAGTGGTGGTCGATTATGAAAATTATCAGGGATAGTGATGAGATTGATGATATTCATTAGGATGAATTCAAAGGTATGTTTCTTGAGAAATAATTTCCTAAGGTGGTTCATCTTAGGAAAGAAAAACAATTCCTAGAATTGAGGACGGAGGATGACTCCGTGGCTGCTTATGAAGAAATGTTCACTCGACTGGCAGGCTATGATCCAAACATCATACGAGATCTTGATAGTAAAATCAACCATTTTTACTCAGGGTTAAATCCAAAGTATCGAAGGGATTTTACTTCTCGTGAGTTCAAAAGTTATGAAAAACTTGTTTGATGTGCAGAGAAGGTGGAAATGGAGTTTTCCGATGATCAGGTGTTCTTTAAAAAATAACATAATAAGAGGTCCATTTGGCAGGAAAAGGGGGATTATTCATCTAAGAAACAAGGAAGTAAGAAAACCAAATATCCATCCTATGAGAATTGTAGTAAAATTCATCCGGGGGAATGTTTTTCCAAGACTAGAAAGTGATTTCGGTGTGGTAAGTCAGGTCATATTGCTCGTAACTGTAAGGAAGGTGATCAAGCAGGCAAGGAAAAGCCAGCGGTAAGATGTTTTAAGTGTAATGAAATGGGTCATTATGAATATGAGTGTCTAACGAAGAACTCAACTGGGGGAAAGCTGCTAGAATACAAGTAGAAATGGGTGGTGAAATCTTTTGCAACTACTTCAGTAGATATTGAGCCATCGAATGAAGTAGTATCAGGTACACTGTTTTTTTGTTTAGATTATGCCAATGTGTTGTTTTGTTTAGGGTCTATAGATTATTTCATTTTTTAGAATTTTTCTAGTAAATTGGGAAATTCCATCTCAAGATATGAACTCTAAACTTATGGTAAAAACACCCGGAGGGAATGTTGAGACAAAAAGAATTAATAAGAACCTTCATATCCTTGTGTGCAGAAAGAATCTACTTGAAAACTTTATTATTTTTCCTCTAGCAGAGTTTGATGTTATTTTGGGCACGGATTGGATTTCTGTTTATCATTCTTAGATTTATTGTAGAGCTAAAGAGGTTTCTTTTCAGGAAGATTTTTAGTTTGTGTATAAGAAAGAACCCTGGATTTTGATAACATATCAGGAAGTTGAGAAACTAGTAATAGATGGAAATGAATGTTACCTTGCACATATTTTAGAAAATAAAGGAACTATTTAGATTAATGATGTTCTAGTGGTAAATTATTATCTTGATGTTTTTCCTGATGATTTGCCTGCTATTATTCATGATCGAGAAGTTTAATTTACTATTGACTTATTTACTAATTTTATGCCAATTTCAAAACTCCCTTATCGAATGGCTCAAGTTGAACTTTTAGAGTTAAAGAAGCAATTGCAAGAGTTATTAGATAAAGGTTTCATTCGACCACACACATCACCATGGGGTGCTCCTATATTGTTTGTTAAAAAGAATGATGGTTCAATGAGACTTTCCATTGATTATAGAGTCTTGACTAATATCACTATTAAGAACAAGTATCCTTTTACTCATATCGATGATTTGTTTGATCATATCCAGGGAGCTCAGTATTTTTCGAAGATTTAATTGAGGTCGGGGTACCATCAGTTGAGAGTAAAAGAAGCAGATGATCCGAAGACTGCATTTTGTACTAGATATGGCCATTATGAATTTGTAGTTATGCTTTTTGTGTTAACCAATGCACCTGCTATATTCATGGACCTTATGAATATAATTTTCCATGAGTTCATGGATAAGTTTGTGGTTGTTTTCATTGATGATATTTTGGTGTTTTCAAAAAGTAAAGAAGTTCATGAAAATTCAGAAAGTGTGAGTTTTGGTTACAAGAAATATCTTTCCATGGTCACATTGTTTCAAAAAATGGCATAACTTTTGATCCAGCTAAAACAAAAAATGTTGAAGAATGGCCAAGACCCACAAATGTTATCGAGATCCGTAGTTTTCTTGGTTTGGTAGGTTATTACTGGAGGTTTGTTGAAAAAATTTCACGGTTTTCTAGTCCAATGACTAAGATAACTTGGAAGTTTGTTACGTTTATCTGGACAAAAGAATGTGATGATTGATTTCAAGAGTTAAAAGAATATTGGTGTATGCTCCAGTTTTGGCACTTCCTTCAAGGAATGGTGAGTTTGTTATCTACAGTGATACTTCATTGAAGGGACTTGGTTGTTTCCTTATGCAGAATGATCAGGTAATTGCTTATGCTTCACGTCAGTTGAAAATTCATGAGGTAAATTACCCTACACATGATTTGGAATTAGTTGCTGTGGTTTTCGATTTAAAAATTTTGAGACATCATTTGTAAGGAGTATAGTGTGAAATATATACTGATCACAAATGTTTAAAGTGTATTTTCACTCAGATTGAGTTGAACATGAGACAGAGGAGATGGCTGGAATTAATCAGGGATTATGATTGTAAAATTCATTACCATCCGGGAAAAGCAAATAAAGTGGCTGATGCTTTGAGTCGAAAAAGTAATGCTTCATTAAACATGCTAAGTTTGGAACGATATCCTTTGGTTTTTGATTTGATGAACTTTGGCATAAAAGTTTTTGGTGCAAGAAGTTCTTCTGTTTTGTTTCAGGTGTCAGTGAGATCATCTCTATCAGACAGAATTAAGCAAGTGTAGAATAAAGACAGTGGGTTGCAGAAAAAGGTAGAACTAGTTCAGAAGGGTACGTTTCCTGAATTTAACATTGATAATGATTGGGTTTTGAGGTTTGGGAAGAGATTATGTGTGCCTTGTGATTCACAGTCGAAGAATGAGTTTTTATGTGAGGCTTATAGTTCTCAGTTTTCAGTTCATCCTAGAAGTAATAAGATGTATAGAGATCTGTGGGAGTATTACTGGTGGGATGGAAGGAAAAGAGATATGGCCGACTTTACTGGGAAGTGTTTGACTTGTCAGCAGGTTAAAGCAAAGTGAACATTACCAAAAGGAATACTGCAGTCATTACCGGTGCCAGAGTGGAAATGGGGAAATATATCCATGGACTTCATTGTTGGATTACCAAAGACATCTCGAGGTAATAATGCAATCTGGGTTATTGTGGATCGATTGACTAAGTCTTCTCATTTCCTTCCTATTTGATATACATTCTCTCTAGATTAACTTTCTCGATTGTATCTTAAAGATATAATCAGGTTGCATGGAGTTCCCCTATCCATTGTATATGATTGTGATCCCAGGTTTACTTCTATCTTTTGGAAGGGCCTTCAGAAGTCATTGGGTACTGAATTAAATTTTAGTACAGCTTTTTATCCTCAATCAGATGGGTAGTCGAACGAACAATTCAGACCTTGGAGTATATGCTACATGCTTGCTCGATGGATTATTAGGGAATTTGGGACGAACATCTTTCTTTGGTTGAGTTTTCTTATAATAAAAGTTCTCATTCCAGTATAATGATGGCTCCGTTTGAGGCATTATATGGGAAACGGTGTTGAACCCCAGCTTTTTAGGATGAAGTGGGTGAAAAGAAGTTGATGGGATCGGAATTTGTAGAATAGATGGCAGAAAAAGTTCAGTTGATTCAGAAACACATGAGAACAGCTTAGAACAGACAGAAAAATTATGCAGACAACAGGAGAAAGGATCTCTCTTTTGAGGTTGGTGATCATGTTTTTCTCAAAGTTTCACCATAGAAAAGTGTGATGCGATTTGGTAAGAAAGGAAAGCTGAGTCCAAGGTTTATTGGACCATATGAAATTCTAGAGAGAGTTGGATCAGTTGCTTACCGAGTGGCTTTACCTCTTATTTTATCTCAGGTACACAATTTTTTTCATGTTTCTATGTTGAAAAAGTATATTCTAGATCCATCTTATGTTTTGAGCCCAGAGGTAGTTCAGTTGGAGTAGAATCTCTCTTATGAAGAAAAACCAGTCCAGATTCTTGACCAAAGAGAGCAAGTGTTACGAAATAAGGTAATTCACTTTTTTAATTATTTTTGTAAAAACCATATGGTTGAAGAGGCAACATGGGAATCTGAAAATTCTATGAGGGATAAATACCCACACTTATTTTGATAAGTGAATAAAATTGTGAGGACGCAATTCCCAAAAGGGGGAAGGATGTAACATCCCAGGTAAATAAAGAATAAAAAATTTTCATATTTATTAATATTTGCGAATTAAATATTAATTTTACTTTAAAGAGGTTGCTATGTTTGATAGCATACCCAATACGCAACAATGAGTTTCTTTGAAATCTTACGTTGCACACTAGTAATATAATAATATTATTTTATATGGTAGTTAACACATAGCCGTTGTATTGGTGGGAATGAATAGAAATAACTACAATATTGTTATACATGTTTGTTAAATGTTTTTACATTTATCCAACAAAAGATAAAGGCTTAAAATAAGAAAAGAATTCAATTTTAGGCATAGATACTCTAATACTCATTAAAAGGTCGACTTATCGCCTTTTGATGGCGAACCCTCTTTACATACAGTTTTGGTCACTCATATACATTATATTGGACCAAATAAAATTCTTCTTTAGTATTCAGACATCAAAATTTATCTGGTGTAAATTTTTGGTATTTTTTCCGATAAAGTTCATTTTTTTAATGAATTGTGAAAAATGATGTATTTTAATTCAAAACCTATATTTAATCTAATTTATTTATATGATTATATTACCTTTTGAATTGGTTTTAAAGTGAAATTATAATACATTTTTACCATTTAATCCAATAGTGGTCATTGGAATTAATTTCACTTTGAAATTGGACTTAAACTAGTGTCAATCTTTTGATATATATTGTTTTATAAAAACACGCTATTTGTTTTGACAGCGGGAATTAATTATTAAATTAATTATTGCAACTTATATTTTCTAATTTTGTAAAATAGACATCATTTTTGAATTCGTAACATCAAATATATCTTAGGGTGAATTATTGGTATTTTTCTGAAAAACTTCAATTTTTGATGAATAGTGAAACCACTATGTGGTAGTTAAAAAACTGATTTTTCATTTTAATAAAACTTTACCACTTTTGTGAATTGAATTTCAAAAATTCGACATACATAGTTTTCATTAGGAAGTAAATTTTTGTTCAATGGGATTAAAATAATTTTTTGGTGAATAGTAACTTTTAAGTTTTATTAATTGAGTTTAAAGGTAATTAGTGTAATTTAAGGTAAAAATAATGTTTTAATAATATTAAATTACCTTGAAACATGTCCAACCCTTATTGGATGTGTCATGGCCTCCCAAAAAAATCCATGGGTCAACATGGGGACCCCATGGAGCCACTTGGGTAAGAAGATGACATTAATAACTTTTTATTTAAAGTTAAAATAAAAATGTCACAAACATGTATTGTTTTACTAAACAAAATTTTACATGCGGTTATACAAGTCATATTTTTTACTATAAATATTAATTATAATTCTAAAAATCTTTCCTACATCATGATATATTTTATTTATAATTTTTATACATTAAATAAATTAAATTATTTATGACACCATGATGATGCAGTGATTACATCATTAATTAACGATTTAAATAAAATGAAAAATAATGTAAAATCTAAGACTTAAACTTGTCAAAAACCTATTGGATTGGTGGATTTCAAAACCTTATCACCTTATACTCTAAATATATCCTTTTGGGACCTTTAAAATATGAAAATAATTTTATAATAAAGTAACATTTTATAACATTCCAAGAGTGCCCCTACCCCCTCTTATAAAACGCCCCCAACTTTACCACCTTACCCACACCTCTCAAGCCTTTGGCTCGACCAATATCTGCACATTTTATCTCTCCACATACCTCTCCTCATCCTACATTCCTTAACATAGTCAGAAAGCTCTTCAAGATACCCTTTTGGTTCAAACCAAGAGGAGTTCCCTGATTTAAAGATAATGTCTTCACTTGTGTTCTTTTGTATTATTTTGCTTCTCAAACCCCCTAAACTATTTCTATTCCTTTATTTTGTAACAAAACCAGTATATTAAATATATTAGGATGTTTTTATGAGATGTATTCAAGCTATACTTACAAACACCTCCGTCTAATGGTTAAAGAACATACTGTCTCTGTGGTTGGAGAATTTCTGCCTCACGAAACGATGATTGTTCAATCTTATTTTAACACTTTTAATGGTGGCCATTAAGATGTAACTATATTTATATATGATATATATTATGTTTATGTTTTATTTAAGCTTCTGTATTTTTAATTTATGGCATACCTTTATGGTTTCCACTATGGGTAAACGTGATATCTTTATTTTAGGAAGTGCGGACTACCGACCCCTCAAAGTGATTTGATTCGTTAATGCCATATGTGGGACGTATAAAGGATAGAGTTAATGATATTATTTATGATATTATACTGGAATTATAATATACCAATATATCATTATTATTTCACTCCATTAAATACGAAATAGAAATGAAAGAAGCATTCATGCGTACGTACAACTTACCGTCTCCATGAACAGTTCATTTCATTTCTTACCTCAAAATGTTATATACTATTATAAATATATGTATATTCTGGATATATATGATATATATTATATCAAAATCATGAATATCATTATGGATATAATGAACCTTTGACCACATGAACAACATGTAATTGTAAGAAGTCCATTTTTGACTTAAGTACCAAATATCGACAAAACAAATGTTATTAACATAAATGATTACATAATGTTTATAACATGGAAATAAGTTATGTAAAATGAATAATAAACTTGAAAGAGGTTCTTATGAAAGTTGAAATTAACTTTATTTTATTATTCAGGAGATTAAAGAGCAATCAAGTCATGTCGGACACGAGGTAAGGGATTTCGTCTCAATCTCCTTTCATTGGGGCATATTTTGTTCTAATACAAGACTTTCTTTTATATGGTGTATAAAACCATTTGACTTTTATTTTTATACAAAAGTAATCTTTTTCAATGAATCATTTTACTAAACAACAAAAATGAATGTTTCTTTTAACGTACGCTGTGACAATGAACTTTTCCTCCGCTGTGAGTATTATTTGATCTAGGGATTCCTCAACAAGCCATAATTTTTTTAAAATGAAAAAAATTACATATATTCTTTCATTTATTTTGGTATTGAAAATGGATTTTATAATGGATTTTTTATGTCAATATTTTTAAGTGATATATTGTGATCGAAATGTAGAAAAGTTTTCTTTCCATTATATTTGTTTTATGTCTAATGATTTTATAATGGTTCTTGGACATTTGACGGGTGGTTATGTGATAAACCATATGATGGGTGGTTCCGTGAATAACAGGACTGGTGGGTACGTTATAACCAACAATTTAGTGGGTATGGAAGTCGGCCGTATGGCTATTCCATTAAGTGATATGTGTGGAAGTCGACCGTATGGTTATTTCATTTATGTATGTTTATGCCCCAAGTTACCTTTATATGTTATGTGTTCTTTATATTGATTTTATGTCAATATTTTGGTTACAAAAGGGTAACTAATGTTCTTTTATTCAGTGAAGAGTATTTACAACTTCATAAAGGTGAAAAGTATTACTTTGATAACGTATTCATGGTTTACTTGTTGTTTTGAAAAACTAACAGTTTTCCTTCGTTATGTAACCCTTACTGAGCGTTTTTATGCTCATCCCATGTTTTTTTTGAAATGTTTTTCACAGGAAAAAATGTGGAATAGGTTCAAGGATGGGATCAAGGATAAGTCATGTCATCTTAAACATGGAACTAGACCTGTCTCTTTTTTTAAGAGTTCATGTTTTATAAAAAAAAAGAAACTTTGTAGAAGTGTCTATAGTGTAATATTTTGTGATGTAATAGTTATGATCTAATATAAAACTCTAAATCTGAAAAGATATTCAATGGGAATTGTTCATTTAATTCAATATAAAGTATTGTTTAAGGTCGGGGCCTTATAAACACGATCTCCCAATATGGGAGTAATGCTAAAAAATCCTTTGGAAATACATCCGTGTAATCTTCTAATACCATTGGAAAAATAGACCACTGAACCTCTGATGAACACAACATCAACCCAATAATCAATGATGATAAGGGTGGAACACACCTATGATCCAACTAAGGGTCTTATTCTCCAAAAAACCACTGATTCTATACCAACATCATAGAAAAAAAATACACCTCCTAAAAAAATCCACAATATCCTTCACCAAATACATCCAATCCATGATGAGGATGATGTCATATATCTGTTTCAATAAACGTAGTAGTTTTCCGCAAGAGTAGTGTTTCCCCAAAATTCTATCACAATCTCTAATTTCTTTATACAAGTAATATCTACCACTTACTAGCGTAGAAAACACCAAGGGAATTGGAAGAATCTGTACCTAAATTCAAAAATCACAAATGAGGGAAGGTGATATGAAGGAGTGCATCACTTATAAATAAACCAAGCATGCACCCATGTATGAAAGAGAAAAGGGTAACTTGAACAACATCTGTATTTCCTAGAGCTGAAAATACTAAAGCATTAAGTTTACCAATACCTACTCCATGATCTATCTGACCCTACTAATTACCACCTCCATAGTTTCAATCTTACCTATAAAAAAAATTAGTGTCTCAAGATTATACACCATCTGCACCATCTCCTATAATCTGATCCCAAATTAGAACACCATTCTACTACTGCCAAAGAAAAAACTACCTCAAAATAGGAACCTAAAGTGGAACTCCTAGTGCTCGAGGACTACTGCTATAGTTTAGACACTCTCTCTGCTGTTGACCTAGATCTCTATAAGAGAATTTTTTTTTGATCCCTTGGAATAGGATTGAGAGTTTCCACCACTAGAGAAATGAGATGATAAGGACCAAGATCAACCCTTGGCTGATCGAAATCTATTCTATCTAAGAAATTGTTAACCCTAATACATAGATCTAATTCATGGGGAATACTGATGAATCCCCTCTCTTGATGATCCAATTCAATAAAAAATCCTCCTCATAACCTATTCTCTCACCAATACCTCAAGATACGTCTTTAGCATAAATTAGTTGTACCGACACAAGATTTTTGGATGCAAAGACTCCTCAAGTTCCTCAACATATCTCACTTATTTTGAAATAGGTTTGAATCACATCATATAAGTGTCCTAAAAATATCCCAAACTCTCACATGATAGAACTCTCCTGTCAAAGGGTAAGCAATTCCTAGCGATCAACTGCCTTCATGGTCGAAGAAAGAAACCTTGCTCAAATAGGACTAGAAACTTTTCCCTTGAGAATACTGATTCCAAAAAATTCCCAAGAAATAAGAACCACAATTTACATTCTTCCCCACCCTTTATCTTCATAGACAAAAGATCCCAGTTCTCCCTCCAAGCATAGATCAAACTCAATGTTATCTCAAACTCCTCTAACCAGTCATTTATGACTGATTCTAAAACTGATCCCTTCTACTTTTGAAGATTCTAGCTCTGAATCTCTCAAGGTCTATAATTATATTTTTCATAATTATCTAACTATATTTTTAATATATATTATAGAATGTCATGTTTTACATATTTGGTGTGAACCTAATGACGACGCAGATCTAGAGCCATGCCTAGAAGAAAAAAAAGTGAGACTTACAAAACATTGAATGTGCCATATTTAATGTTAATTAATTAATTGTTTTTGTAAGGTATTAACCTATCCTAAGGTATAAATATTTCAAATGTATGTGAAAATAATATTAATGCATGATCTTATCCTAGGTCTCTACACCTCAACCAGTATTACTGCATTTAGTAGCTCAGTAAACATAATGGTCCATGTATCAGATCATAGGGGGCCCATGATACCCATGTCCCAGTACGTCTCCCATGTTTTCATTACTCTCTAAACATATCTGACACTATTTCCCTACCAACCCATGAAATATAACTTATTTCCAACCCCAATAATTATCTCATCCCATAATATGAAACTCTAATAATACTTTATCATACCCCCTAAATAGTTCCCCTCCTAGATCGAAAAAGTAAGGGAGAGGGTAACTAACCTAGTCATACCTATAGTAGGCACCTAGTTGGTGACTAAAACCAGGTGCATAATAAGCATAAATATAGGAGGAAATACCCTCTAAACTGAAATGTGAAAGGTAGAGATAATAAAGATACAAACATAATCACCTTCTTATGCATATAAAAGAAATAAATCCCATGTGTATACATGTAATTTCATATAGTACTAAATAAATTGAAAGGAAAACTAAAAGTAACCAAAAGGTATATATGATTACAACCATGAATACCAAACAACTATTAGAAAACCTTGATCTATTAATATCTAGGTTAATGTACATTTTGAGGCCTATGGGAGGTGGGACTCAGGCAGTCAGATTCTCCCTTTTTTCATTTTTATCCTAGGTGTGGTACTCTTTGGTGGGCGGTAGTTGTGACAATATAAAGTGACCATGTATACATGGGATAAATAATGCATAAATTACATATATACAGCAAGAAAAAAATATCAAAAACTAATTCTAAGAGAATCCCAAGAACTAGCTCAATCAACTACAAACAAGATCTCATAAAAATTAAAGCAATCATCTATAATTGAGAGGTTTCCCTTCTCCTAGTATGCATCTAAGTAATCTATCTGGGTACCAATCGATGGATGAAAAAAGGTGTGAGTAAAATTCAGTATGCCACCTCAAATAGTATCTATAACAAATATAGTTATTTTATATAATTTATAATAGTTTTCAATACAGAATTTTGTAGTGCTGTAAAATGAACATGTGATAAAATATAATATATAAATATATTTCTTGACAATTCTCAGTTCATGAATGAAAATACAATCTATATAGGAAAGAAAACTAGGTAAAATCTCATAACTCTAAAATATTATAGATATATCAATGTATTTGAACTTCATGGGTAAGGAATCAAGGATAATGATCAAGGAAACCTCTTTGAGTTAGAGGATCCTATCCGATGTAGACTCAGTAAACACTTGATTAGATCCAAAAGAGCTAATATGATGCATTCTATATCTGAGAACACCAAGATGGATCTACATAGACCATACAAGTCAACCAGATATTCTATAATATGTAAGTGAATCTCTAGTTCCATACCATCCTATCACATATCGAAGATATTGATCGAGTCCAAGGTTGGCATGCCACTTGGGGGTCACATAAATGAATATGATTACATCCCCTAGGTTTGATCAAGAAATTACACATTAGGAATCCAATTATTACTCAAGGTAGACTACACCTATAGAGTGATACATGTATTTAACCATAGTAAAGATTAATATATATGTTTGATTAAGGCGCTATGTTAATGTCCATTTTCTTTATCAATTCAATTAAAATACATTGGACCATTCCATTTATGGGTAGTCAAGAAGTCCATGGGAATCATCCATGCCATTTTTATGTTAATTAAATTCATTTAGTCGGCTTATTTAAAAGAGATAAAAACATCCATGTGCATTTAAATTCCACAAAACAATTCATTTAATTCATTTATGGCCTCCATTAGCAAGTGGAAATTTCGAAATACCCAAGGGGTGGTCCATTCAAGAGGAAAGAATGAAAATCATTGGCATAAAATCGAACCCACCTAAAGGGGTGGTCCAAGATGAGGTCATCATCTTCCAAAAATATAAATGAAGACAAAAAAACATGATTATTGATTAAAAAATTAATCTAAGATATTACAAATTTTTAGAAACAACACATGGAATGTCCAGTGTGTGACAAAACAATGTAATCAATAGTCAGCATGACATCTAGTGAAAAGATATTGACCACCAACCTTAACATGGTAGTATAATCTCTATTTAGTATCAGTTTAAGATCTCAATGTAAAGATAAAGGGATTATTAGTTTAAATTATCAATATTAGGGTTTCTTTCTTGAGTGGAACATGTCTTGGTGGTGTTTTGGGGGTTCAAGACATGAAAGGAGAATAATGGAGGATGAATGTGTTTTAGTACATAGTTGGGGAATGGTTAGTACTAGTAGTGTTCTAGGATAGGGGAAACATTGTGTCCTTGCCTCCTCTCGGATGGAAGATGATGCATGGGCTCCACACAATTTCCCAAACTGTGTTGGTGCTTCCTAGAGACCTTGAGGCTTCAACCCTCTTAAATACAGAGAGATTCACAACTAGTGTAGAGTTTGGCCAACCATGTTTCCAAACCGTGCGACCATTAAAAAGTTGGAAATTCTAATTTTCCATGATAATCATATTTTTCTTCCCTATGTTTCTCACCCAGTCAACCCCTACAAAAAGGGGGACGAACCAGAAGCTTCTACCTCCAACATGAGTGATTTTAATTTGATTATAGTATATTTGGAGTGCTGTTTGGTACAAATCAATGATCTGTTGTAAGTGTCTAGTTGATTTATAATCAAGGGATGTGTTCGGGATAAAAATATTCTTCAAGCATGAGGTTTGTGGTCTTAATTATTTACCCCATTGTCTTCTCGATTTATATGTTTATATGGTTGTGCCAATGTACATCATTCCTGTATTTTTTTGTTGTTTGTTAAGAAAAATAATTTGGGCCTAAGGGTGAGATTTAAAACACTCTAGGACCCCATTGTGTCTGTTGATGATTTGAGATGGGACATAGGGATTGTCACTGGGTATGAAAAACCATGGAAAATGGTGAAATGGATGAGTAAATGTGGTATTTTGGAAATTATGGGAATTAATAGGTATGAGTTGGTATTTAGATAATGGGAACGGTAATGGGGATTACTAGAGTGTTAATATGCTTGTATTGTAAATCACCTAGGTGGGTTTTGAAATTTTGTTAAATGATGTGTGATGGATGGTGATTCATTTATGGTTTTAAATGAATGAAAATTATTCTTTGAAGTGTTTCATATTTAAAAATGAGGGGTTGAAATAAAATCATATTAAAAAATTCGTTTTCTTAATATATTTTAAATGATGACTAGAAATTAACTAATGATTTTATTTTTTGTGAAAATGATTTAAAGGAATTTTTTTGTGGTTGTAAATAGAAATGAATGTCTTGGGGAATGTTTGAGTTTTCAAATAAGAAGACCTGTGTTTTAAAGGGGTGTCTTGAATATGATTTAAAATGAACATTTTTAAATGTGTTTTATGCCATGATTTGGTTTTAATGGTCCATTAAGAGAGTAGTAATTTAAATAATATATGGTCTAGGGAGATAGAACCCATTAAAAACGTGTTCACATGTTAACATGGTTTATGAAATAAAATAAGTGAAGGATGTTTTTACTTCATGATATATCATTTTGGAATAATGTGATTGGGTACAATGGGATAAGGTATGGAAATGATTTATGTGACAATGAGTTATGATTTTAAATTATTAATTAATTTAAAGGTTATGGTTAGTGTTTGGTAATGTGTTATGGTGAAATAAGCATGTTCACATGGCATGGTGGTTTCTATGGTATTGAATTTATGTTCTACATCCATGGATTGGGTTGGACTGAGGTTATATACCCACCCATATAATGCATGGATTAGGGAGTTGGACTGAGGCTCTATGCCCCTAACAATTTCATTTGATGAGACAATTTGGATTGAGGCGACAAGGTACGTGTTAGGTAATGGATGGTTACGGTGTTGGACTGAGGCTCTATGATTCCCAATGTATGGACATGGTGTGGTTTGGGATGTCGTACTGAGGCTCTATGCTTCCCAAACACATGGACATGGTTTGATAACCAAACACAAGATCCAGGGAATGCTGATAAATATTTCATAGTGATCACCCATTGGGATTAAAAGTATGTGACCACATTAGGCTATGGTTTAGGCCCCCGATGTGACTGGAGTTAGTTTGTGTTTATTGGTGGATGTTATGGAAGTTAAAGGATAAAATGGTTATTAATTATTGTTTAAATGTGAATCATATTTTCTTATTGCCTTGTTTATTTATTTTTTTATTATATTGAATACACTTTTTTATACATTATTTATTACTTTAGAAACAATTTTTGGTGGATTACTGAGTTGTACTCACACCTAGATCAGGTTTCTATGGAACTTGGGTACCTAAGAATAAGCTACTTATTTTCATTATATGTTCTATATATGGGATTGGTGTTTTGTTTATTCATGGATTATTGTGTTGCATCGTGGGATTTCAGGACCGGGTTGAGGTTTAAGACTATGTTACAGATCATTTATGGTTTTGGTAGTAGAAATTTTATTTGTATGATTACTTGACATGTAGTTTATTCATCATAATTTTATATCTTGTTTGACTTGGTTACTTATTGTATTTTGTTGTGTGTTTTGCATTTAATGTTAAGATTGGTTTGTTTATCAGTTGAAATTATCTTTGATGTGACATTATTATAATAAACATGTATAGTCTCCCTAATGTATTAGACCCAGGATTTTAGATAGAACCATCTAGAGTATGGTGAGGTGTGCCCGAGGTCATGTGACGACCTAGCTCAGGGAGCCGATTTAGTTGATACCGGGTCAGAGACCTTACAAATTGGTTTCATATTATGTTATTTTTCTTACTATTTGGTTCATGGTAGACTAGTGATTAGGATCTTATCGGGGTCTGGTAATGAGATAATGCCTTGGTTCATGCATCCCAACATATGAGAGAGAACCCAAGTTTATAGAGGTGGGAATTGATGTTTTCTTTTTTGTTTTTACATTTTATTTCTATTTAAACCTCTAATAGAAAAATTAGATGTTATTTTATTGATTTTTAAATATTTATATCATTTCACAGTATGGAAAGAGATGGTGTTTGAGTTCCTACATCATCCTAGGAACATGAGATTGATAGATCACCTATATTTTTCTTGTGATTGATAGTTCTTATGACCCACATGTTCATAATGTACTTTTTTCTAGTGATTTAGGCTAATTGGATATTCCTTGAAATGGTCGTTAATGAAAACGTTTTAAAATATTAATTTTTATAAATATTATATTTTCTAAAATGTTTGGTTATAATTTATTTTTGAAAATTTTGAAGGTTTTATTTTTGAAAATGGAAATTTTTTCAACGAGAATCAAAAGGTTTTAAAATGGTATAGTTTAATTTATAATGGAAATGGGAAATTATGGATTCCATAGGGACACTGGAAATGGGCATCCCCAGTGTTGTGATCAGACCCTGTGTGTGGGTGGTTTGGGTAGTGAGAGTTCCCTAGTTGTGACATTGGTTGTGGATCTTAAGGTTTTGTTTGGTTTTTATTTGTACTTAAAGGGTTGTTTCTTACTGTACAACTAGTTGGTTTGTGACATTGAGGTTGTAAAAATAGTATTTTTTATAATAGGAATGGTATTATATGATGGTTGAGGCATTGTGAGTTTTTTTTGGATCCTAGATTGGGGGTTATTGATTATAGTGATGATGTATATGTGTGGGTACACTTGGTGTGAAACAGAGATTAAATAGTCCCTTGAGTGCATTGGACACAATATCTTCTAAATTAAGGGAAGGAATGATGTCCCATAGTAGCAAGCTGATTGTGGTTTGATGTGAATCTCATGGAGGTAATGTCAGTGTCCTTTGTTAGATGTGATTCTAGTAATTGAAGTTGGTGACATTTGATCTTCATATATGACCTATGACATAGGTTGACCAGGGTTTCTAGTTTCTTTGGGTGCATATGCACATTTTGATGTTTTGGATATGGGTAGTGGCACACATAGAGTGTTTCCTTGTGTGGGTTTATCCTAGATGGTTAAGTGAAAAGGTTAATGGGTTTGGAGATGAAAATAGAAATGTGAATATTAGTTGAAAATATTTGAAAGTCCATGGTATCCTTAGGGGAAGTATTCCTAGAATTGTAGGTGCCTTGGAATGCGAAGCCTAGATGGTTGCATCAGTGGTGGAACCAATTTCTGGTCGGTGCCATTGAGTTTTGGTAAAGGCTTATGGTTATGCCTTGGTTTCTTCCTCAATGAGGAACCTAAGTTCTTGTAGTTAGTTGTAATGTTGGTTTTGAATGTTTGAAACATTTGGTTATCTAAACCATATGTTTTTATGTTTATTAATATAAATCTAGTTGTTTATTTTTAGCATACCATGAAAGAGTGTCCAAAGCGTGGATGGAAATTTTTTTTATAGAGGTGACACCCAGGGCGAGGGTGGTCATGTGGTTTGGATTCCTTGTATGAAAGGTTTGGTTTTTGGGTGAGATGTTGAGAATTCCTTGAGGCCTTGAAGATGAAAGACCAAAAAACATAGTCTGATGAGTAAATTCTTGTTTGGGCATAGATCTATTGATGTATTACTTGTGTGATCTAGAGTCTGGTTTGTGTGTGGTCATAGGAAAGTCTGATATATCAAGGGAAATGAGGAGTTCTAGATGTGGGAACATGCTAGGAAGGCACAACAACATTGGGGATGGGTGAACATGTGTCTCATAATAATATTCTATCATTGTTAAGTGTGATAACATTGGGAAGTATAGGATATGAAAGAGAAAGCTGGATTCTGGATCAGTGATAGATAGTTTGTGGGGATTTTTGCTGACAACTGCTTAACAAAATTTTAGATTTTAAAGATCATGAACAATATCATAACATCATCTTAGGTATGCTGAGAGAGATCTATATTTACAACAAACAAACTACATGTGTTTGGGTTGAATGTGAGGCCTCATGAAGGTATGCTTGTGGAGTGGTATATGTGGGGATGGATGGTGGGAGTATATCATTCAAAATTGTGGGTGAGGTCATCAGGATGGATCAAATGTTGATATATCTAGTGGGTTATATTCTTAGAAACCAAGAATGAGTAGTGCGTGATGTTTTTTAATTTCACTAGTGGAAGATGTAAATCCACATTCTTGTTTTTTTGGGTTTATTTTGTGACCGAAGAATGTGATCTGGTGGTAGAAAATTTTCTTTAGGAAAGTTGTGAAAATGTTACTCCTACAGTGTGAAGTAGTATTTTAGTCATGGATGTGTGGAGTAGGCTATGTAGTGGATGGAGTGGCATCAATATTCCAATACTAAATCTCTGAGGACTGTGTTTTAAATCCTCAAGGAAGTCTAGGTGGGCCTTGGATGTGGTGGTTGATCAAGGCATACATTAGATTCTGGCTCAGGGTGGTTGTCAAAGATATTTGATATTCCTATATTAGAGTTGTTTATGGTCATGATAATTCATGATAATGGTTTATAGAAATGGATTTTTGGGGTTAAAACCTCTTCGTAAGTGGGTAATGGACTCAGATAAGTGTGTTTGGGGAACCGTGGAATTCTTTTATGTGTGAAGGAATCTTGGCATGTGAAGCGGTGGCATGAAAATAGTGTGGCATGAAGTTTCTAGGATGAGTTGGATGGGGATATCTTGACTCGATGGGGAGAAAGGGTGTGAAAGTGGTGAGTGTTTAACCGCCTTTGGTGGATTTTTTGGAATGTTAAGTGCGTTTAAAAAGGAAAAAGGGTTGAGGAGGAACCAGATCGACATTAGTCAATGTATGTATGATGGGGGTTATTATGTTAGGAGTTTTGATGTGTGTGATATAGCACCGATGTTTTTGAGAGTAATGGATACCTTGATGATAGATCTTCACCAAAAGTCGGTGAATGACACCATTTGGTGAATTAGGTGACTATGGTATACCCTACGTGAAAAGGGTGTGGTAGCCATAGGCCATGTATAGTATGATGTTTTGATAGAAAGAGTGTTTTAGAAGTGGAAGAAAACATGAGAGAGGTTAAGTTTTTCTTAGTCATAAAATTAAGGGTGTATGCATGTCATTTCAGGGAGGTTTTGAAATCATGGTTGGATTCTACTGTTGGATGGTGTTCATAGGTAAGTTTGGTGAAATGATTTGGGAAATTTATCAGGTAAGAGGTGAAAGTTGAATTCGGGTTATTATTATTTTTTCTATGGTGGATGTTCCACCCATCCAAATATGGTGTTGATGGGATAATTAATATGGTGGGGAGTTTTATATTATGAAAGTGGTTAGATGATGATGTGATCGGTGTTTGGATTGGTGGACATAGGTAGGATCTATAATGGTTCTTCGGTTTTGGTGATGGATGTTGTCTCGGATTTTGACCGGTTGAGTACCTTGAGATGAAGGTTATGTTTGGGTTGTGCTTCTTAGATGTTCAAAAATAGAGTGAGGACATTGGGCCTCTATTTACAGACTGTTTTAGGATGATGAATGTGATTGGAATCAATTTTTTTCTTGGTGACACCGAGTTTGGGTCACTGTTAGAATTTTAGAAACTGGGTGTGATGGAAACAAGTGATTTGGGCAACAATTTACAAAGAGGACCAAACATAAGGTGTTATAATTATATCTCTTAGGGTAGTGTAGTTTCTTTTTTTGTATCCTCTTGTGTGGTGGTTTAGTGATTTTACTTACACTTTTCTCTTATGTTGGATGTTTGTAATTTTGGGATTGGTATTTGATGCATCCTTTTAGGACCATCTCGTTATGATTGTGGATCAAGACGAGAAATTTGTTTTGGGGTAGGGTTGTTTCCTTGGTCTATGTGTGGTGATCGAATGTATATTTTTAGGATGAAGCTAGGGAGATGAAGGTTTGTAGGTGGTCCCTGTGGCCTGACCTTTTAGTCTTGAATGCTCAGTAAGGCTTGGAAGTGTGGCGCGAGTATGAGCCATTATAAGGTGGGGAGGTGGGAAGATCCTAACCTTGAGATGAAGAATTTCCAGGTTTAAATTTTGGTCTAAGTGTTGTTCTAGTGACTGAGATGGATCTTGAGGGTGTTCTAGGGCTTCTAGGCATGAAAGGAGAAGAAAAGAGAACAAAAAATGTTTAGCGCATAATTATTACTAACTGTGCACCTAGCTTGGGGAAACTTGTGGCCAAGACTCTTATCAGAAAAAGGAAGGTGCACGGTATTCACATGGTTTTCCAAACCATGTGGATGATTCTATTAGGCCTTTTAGCTTTCCCCCTCTTTGTTAGAGGAAGCATCATGGTAGCCACACGGTATGACAAACCATGCAACGAAAAAATTTGACTCCTAAAAAGTGGGAAATTACCATTTTCCCTCCAAATATTTTTTCCTTATCCGGTAATTTATCCTCTATTAAACCCCCTATAGAAAGGTTGATGGACCAAGATATCCTCCCTCCTCTATGGTTTATTCTCATTCGATTCATGGTAGTTTAGAGTTTCATTTGGTTTGAATCAAAGCTTTGGTGTTAATGGCCAGTTGAGTTCAAATCAAGGGATGAATTTGGGATAGTAATCATCTTTGAGAATGTGGTAGGTGGTATAAAATATTTTTTCAATAGTCTAAATTTTTTATATGTGTATGTGGTTGTTCCAATTCATTTATGTTTGATGGTTTTTATCTTGGCTAAGAAATGTAATTTGGGCCTTAGGATGAGGTGTGAAACCCGCTACACACCCTTTTGGGTCCATTGAATATTTGAGGGGGGATTAGGGTTACCCATGTAGAACTCCAAAACCTTGAAAATGATGAAATTAATTAGTATATGTTTTCTTTGGGAAATTAAAGGAATGAATGTATACGATTTAGTATTTATGTAATGGTAATGGTAAAGGGGATGACTAAAGTGTTAATATTATTTTATAATGAATCACCTAGGTGGATTATAAAAAATGATTTAATAATGTTGGTTGGATTCTGATCTAGTTACGGGTTTAGATGAAGGAAAGTGATGATTCTAAGTTTTTAACATTTTAATGTTATGTGCTAACCTAAAAGTGTTTTAAAAAAGTGGTTTCCTTAATATATTTTAAAATATGATTTTAAATGAGGGCATGGTTTCGTTTTTTATGAAATTGATTTAAAGGACCCTTTTGTGGTAGAAAATTAAATTTAAAGTCTCATGATATGTTTGAGTTTTCAATGAGGAAGAACCATGTTTTAATGGTGTGTCTTCAAGATGATTTCAAATGAGTATTTATAATTGTGTTTTGTGCCATGATTTGGTTTTAATTGTACATTGACACCATATTAATTTAAATGAAATATTGTTTAGGTAGGTAGAACCCATGAAATTTATTTCTGAATTTTTACATGGTTTGTGAAATTAAATGAAGGATGAATGTGTTTAGTTGATGACATATCTTGGGGGGGAGGGGGTGGAATAATGTGATATATTATAATGGGAGAATGTATTGAAATGACAGGAATGATAATTTGTTATGAATGCAATTGAAAAATTCGTTTGAATGTTATGGTTCGTGTTTGGTAAGTGTTATATGGTTAAAGAAACATGTGCACATGGTTTGGTGTAATGTGGGATATTCACTTGAGGTTGTATACCCATTAGTTAGGTTAGACTGAGGCTCTAAACCCTACCCCTACAATGCACAGGTTAGGGAGTCAGACTGAGGCTCTATGCCCCAAGTAGTTTCATTTCACGAGCCTACCGCAACTGAGGCTACAATTTATGTGTTATGTAATGTATGGTTTGGATGTCATATTGAGGCTCTAGGGATCCCAACATATGTCCATGGTGTGGTTTTTAATGTCGAAGTGAGGCTCTATGCTTTCAAAAATATGGACATGGTTTTGTTTGGGATGTATAATTGAGTCTATGATTCCAAAACACATGAACATGGTTTGAATACCAGACCGAGGTTATGAGGTTTGCTGATAAAATTTGACTTGATATTCCCCATTGTGAAACTAAGTGTCTGACCCCTTTAGGTTAGGTTCTAGGCCCCTCGGTGTGACTGGAGTTATATTTTGTTGATTGGATTATGTTATGGGACTTCAAGGATATAATGGTTATTAATGATTGTCTAAATTTGAAACATATTTCTTTATTTACCTGTTTATTTATTGCATCTTATTATCCTACATACACTATTTTATAGACTAGTTATTTTTTATACACTATTGGTGGTGGCATACTTATTTTTACTCACACCCTACTTATACTTCCCCGGAATTTGGGTATATAAGCAACAACTACTTGTTTCTGTTACAAGTAAAAGATAGTGACTTGGTGTTTGGATGATGCATTTGTTATTAGATTGGATCAAGAAATGAAATGACCAGTTTGTGACGGAGGACCATGTTTGGGATCTTTTATTATTTTGGTACTGGAAATTTTATTTTAATGATAGTCAAACATGTAATGTATTCATCATATCGTGATAGCATGCATGACTTGGATATGTATTTGTTTAGTCTATGTGTTTTCCATTTATGGATCAGATTGGTTATTTTATCAATTTATATTTTCTCTGCTGTGATATTAATCTAATAAGATGTTATAGTCTCTACAATGTATCTCTATAGACACGCACTACTAGTCGAATGCCTCTGGGGCATAGGGAAGAATGCCTGAGGTCATGTAAAAACCTGACTCAGGGAATTGGTTTAGTGGCTACCAGGATATGGATGTTACAAATAGCCTTTAATTAAGGATGGAATGAGAGAAAATGAAAACAAAACCGTGAATATATTGTATATTGGGTGAAATGAAGATTCCACCAAATATGATGATAGAAATAAAGAATAGAATAATGAGTAAAGATAGATTTATCAAAAGTTATCCAATGTAATGACTGATGATCAAATTTGATATCGAATGAAGGAGATACCACAAATCCTAGAGGATAAGGATTGGATATTTTTCACACACGGGGGCTTCTATGTATTTTTGGGAGGAGAAAAAGGTGATAAAGAGTTAAAGTAAGTTAGGTAAAAATCATCAATTCCCACTTTTTAAATGGAAGCCTAGTTTTCCCAAATATTTTTCTAAACTTTGTGTGAATAATTCATGGAAAAATATCCATGGAACCTTTCCTCACATGATCTAGGTGCATGGATAGAAAAAATGTGTGTGGCTACTATCTAAGGGAACACCCTCACATGGTTCATGCACATGGTTAGGAAAATGTTGTGAATTTCTCTATAATTTAACATAGGTTTCACACATTCAATAGATCCTTGGAACATGGTATACCTAACTATGCTCCTCCCTTTACTTGAATACATGTTTCAGCCACACTGTTACTAAAAATCATGTCTGAACTATGTAACTAATATTATTTATCCAAAAATAGAAACTACGAACCCCAAATAAAACATGAATGTTCCCAAAATATCTATGAAATACTTAGGAACTTCAATTGAGATATGAACAATTTTTTATAATCAAATAAAAAAGGAATATTCTACAAAAAATAGATATCTTATATGCCAGTTATAGGGCATAGGTGACATGGCCTCATGTTTTTTGACCCGTCATATGACAGGTCCAGGGTTTGCTATCGATGGAACATAGTTTCATGGTCATTGATACTAACGTCAATCACTAAATTCACACTACCCATATATGAAATCCATGATGTGTTATGTTTTGAATATGAGCTCATGATCCCCATTTGGTCATGAAGCCACCTAACTTGACATCCACATGATTTCTTAACCTGATATTGTTACACGATCACCTGACTCTTATTTGGCTGTAAGATTTCCTAGACCTTATGGAGATGTTGGGATTTTCCCCTTAATCAATTACCTCTATGGGTATCCCATCCAAACAAACATATTTGATAGATCCTCATAATCATATTAATTCATCCATCAAAAGAAAAAGAAAGAATCTATACCTTGGGAATCCAATTTAGTGTATTTCCCTAATCTTTCTAGCTCATAGGTTCTTATTCCCCATGAGTCTGATTATCCTTCCTTATCTATTAGGGAATTAGTAATTAAACCAATACTATTCATAAAATCCGATTTAATTCCTAATATTTTCCTCACCTATCCATATTACTCGTCATTCATACCAAGAATCTTGAGAATATAATCTAGTGTAAGCCTTAATATCTACCTCACTTATCTATATTCTTCATTATCCATATCCAAACCTTGAGAATCCAATTTTGTGAAAGTCCCTAACTTTTCTAGTTCATAGGGACATATTCCATGTGAGAATGATTACATTTTCTCATCCTTAAACAGATGGGGAATGAATCCATATATGGGCATCCAATCTAGTGTAATCCTTAATATCTTCCTCACTTGTATATATTACTCAAGCTTCATACTAATACCTTGGGATTCCTCTCTAGGTGTAAGAACCATTCAAGTTAATTTTTTTAATTCACATAATCTTCAATTATCTCTTGTTTCTTACACTGATTATAAATGACATGGGCTTATAGATTTGAATTAATTACACATAATACTTAATAGGACTTTTTATTAGGTGTAATCCCTGGCCAATAATCTTGAAAAGACTCATATGCATAATCCCTATATAATTTTCTTACTATTAGAATACAAATTGCTGAATTTTCTTAAATTTTCAAGCTCAAAGTGAAATATTCATGCATGAATATAATTACTCTTCCTTTCCAAACAACGATCCATGGAAAAATTATATTGGGAAGCTAATTCATAAGCCATACATAAACTTTTTATGAACTATCAGTACTCCTATTCTTATTGTAATCATGATACATATGACACCTTTTGAAGGCACAATCCCCATATCTATTATCATAATTCCCTCATATAACTTCTATATCATATCTATACACGTGGTTGTATCCCTCATGGAAACCATAATTCCTTCAATATATCATCTAATTGATATATCCCTTGGGTTAATAATACATCCTCACTATATGAAATTATACTACATGGACATCATCCTCAATGTATGACATTAATCTACATGGTTAATTTTCCTCACTGCATAATGTTAAACTACATGGTCAATATCATAACTATGAGGAATCTGATTCTTGTTATCAACAGGATATATAAGAAACCTCTATGTGGTTAGAGTCCAACATCCATATCATCATTCCTCATCCTATCATAGAGCTATATACTCTGTATAAAAACCTAATATCCTTATCTCTTTGATTCCATTACCTCCTAGTAAAGGTCATACTCCTTGTATGAATTCATATTACTCCCACCAGGCTATAACCTGAACAATGATATAAGTTTCCAAAACTAGGTCATATTCCCTATATATTTATAATAACCTCTATTTTACTATGCTCTTGATGAGATTACCTCTTCTTACATGGGTATATAACTCCCTTGAATCCTATCCTCCAACATTGGGTCATATTCACTTTGAGGATGAACTCTTAACCGGGTAGTTTTAGTATGTAAACTCTATTCAATCATTTTTTTTCACCACATCCAAGACCCAAAAATACTTGTAACATTATTTTAAACTGCATGGGATCTGAACTATGAGGAATCTGTTTCTTGTTTTTACGGGATACATGAGACACCTCTTTGAGGTTTGTGCCCAATATTATTACCCAATGACAACTACATTTCCTTATTTTAGATTAAAATACCGCTAATGGAAACTCATACATTATATATTTACCATGAAATCCCATTATAATATACCATATAAATTATCACATTTTAGGGCCCCATAATTTCTAACTCATAGGGGAATATTCCCTATGATTTGGGTTTTCCTTCCATTACCATCAACAGATGAGAAATAAACCCAAATAAGGTCATCTGAGACAGTCTATACCTCATCCTTTTTTCTCAATTGGATATATTCCTAGTGAATCATAACCATATAATGGGAATACATCCAAGTTTATGACCCATAAATTATCAATTAATTAGGATATATCCCCCATGATCATTATCACCCTCAATCATCCACCAACAGTTGAGGTGAGAATAATATTGGGAATCTTTTGAATAAGTCACATTAGTCCCTCAATCATTGTTATTGTCTAGTTATGGACTATTTTTTCTCACACCTAGTATGACATACATAGTCTTATCAGTTATTATTATTTATTTTAAGGATAATTTACCATATCCCTTGTCCTTACA
This sequence comes from Viscum album, assembly GCA_963277665.1. Lineage (NCBI taxonomy): Eukaryota > Viridiplantae > Streptophyta > Magnoliopsida > Santalales > Viscaceae > Viscum > Viscum album. Next base: position 1,738,980,236 of record OY728156.1, read on the forward strand.
ACTTGATGTTAAACTGAATGGTATGGTCCTATCACAAAACCTTAAAACGAGTTATTACAACTATGTAGGCTTTGATTCCTACCTTCACTGGGTATGTAGGTCTTCTCTCCAAGGATAGATTACCCCACCTATACCATTAAAATTACATCATATATATTTATATACTTATTACATCACATTAATCTGAATGATATCCAAACTATGTGAAATCCATTTCTTGTTTATAAAGGATAAATATGATGCCTATTGAAGGCACATTCCCCCATAGAAAATATTATATTCCAAAAATTAGAACTACACGGACTTTTATTACTATTATAAAAGGATTCATGAAATAGATTTCAAAGGCTCAATCCCTATAACTAATAAAAAAATATTCCTACAGTACACCCCCATGTAATGGAGATAGAAGAGCTATTAAATATACATATATGTTCCCATTTCCTTTCGATCACAACTGCCCATTATCAGGAGGTTGGCCATAGTATTAATATAACTATTGGGTATGATATATGGTAACATCTAAAATCTATAAGATAGTACTAGGGTAGGAATAAATTCCCCCTCAATAAGGTAACAATGAGCCCGACCACCCATCCTTTCAATTCCTTACATATTCACAGAGTCACTGGTATGTATTAGTGACTTCCTACCTTTGGAAAATAGGAATATTAATACCATCAAACCAAATATAATTTAATAATGATCAAAACATAAATTATGAAACAAATTTAGATGTTACAATTAAAAAATTAACAATTCTGAAATTTGATATAAAAATGTATTTTGATAATATCACCACTATCATATTTAGATTTCAACATAGTTCACATAAAAAAAGATGGTAAACCATATGTGAATCTTATAATAATGAAAATGATTAATATCTTCATAGATTATATATTAACATTTATTTATGATGTTTTATTTATGTATATCCTTACCTGCATTTGTTTCGGGTGAATAAATCACAAGAACATTTTTTTAAATCATAGAGAAATTGTGCTAGTAAAGAAAAAATCTCTCATGTTGCCACCATGCTAAAGGAACAAAACCCTCAAGATGGAAAACACTATATCCCCCATATAATCTTCAAAGATACATTTCCAACCATAAGATATGGTAATACCAACTGAGTGGTAACATCCACACATATGAAGATGCATATAAAAGCCTCTCTATTCGCAGGAGTGGCACTCTAACCCACCTCGAGAAATTTTAATCAACAAAGGTGGATCCCATTTACATGTTTAAACACTTTTATAGTTTGTATTCAATGAATTAAAACTCATACCTCTAATATCTCAGAGAGGTGGATAAAGAGGATGATGTTTTCTGTAATTCTTCATAAGATCTATTTATGAAGACCCCTACAAATTTTTGCGATCACCAACACCATGTAGCTCATATTTAGCCAAAACATGCATAGAAAACCATTATTAAAAAATTTATCAAGCCCAATAAAGCTAAGAATTATTGAGGGAATCATGAGGGATAATGATCTATACCATAATAAGACATTATAATAATCTCATTTCCTTTAAAGATAATAGATGGCATGTTCTTGTGGTTAACAAGGAGCCACCCTATAACCTGACCGACTATAATGGAATTCTCTATCATACTTTGATGATCCTGTAAGATTTATGTCATATTATGGATCCCACATATCAAGACCACCAATCAATAACGGTCACATCCTAGTAAATGAAATTTGTTTAGGCTCCCATCCTTGAATCATGTTACCATATTCAAATGGAATAACCAGATTTGGATCATATTCCTGTTCCTACATATGGATCTCATTAACATGCACTACCAACACTATAGGAGTTGGATCATATCCCACATCAAGCATATGAATCCATTCACCCTATCTTGGTGGCATCCCATGAACTTGATTATATCCCAGCGCCAATATATAAATCTTGACAACATCTTACAAAAAATATTAGAGGATAGGTGTGAGAACATACCCCATCTTCAATCAATGACATATGTCAATATATCTTGGAAATGACAAGAAAGGATTCCAATATTTCTTATCAGACCCTCCATAACTACATATATATCCTATCAGTGATCGATGATATTAATTACGATGTTATAGTAATCAGATATGAATAGATTCATATCCCTATTTATTTTGATAGGGTAGTGGAACAAATTTTTCAACATGACCAGAAAAACACCCTAGAGAAATTACATACACTTTTTCCCACAGAAGATAATTATTATCATATTCTATGAAATTTGTAGGAAAAGATCTAGGCTCATATTTTCATTTCGACTAGGTTTTTGTGAAATATTCCAATAGTGAATCAAAACCAAGGACGAGATCATACCCCTATCATAGTAACAGAAGCCCAATGAAATATCCTGATAGTGATCGATGGATATGCATATATCCATGTTGACATATTATAAAGAATCCAAAATGTTTTTACCTTAGTAATAGAATACCACTTCTGACATGTTCCAGTATCCAATATAAGTCATGCACATATTCGAGCACCTATGAATGATGGGATATATCAACATCCCTCGGAATCTATACAGGAGAAGAAAAATATTACTTCCCTCATTCTAGAGGCATACTGGTATATTCTGATAGGGAATGCATATTGGAATCGGGAACATATTCATACTCCAATTAAAGATGACTAAGACATACAAATAGGCACTTAAAAATAGTCTCATACCCCGAATAAGGGTTTAAATACACTCCAAGATGTCATGGAAACTCCACAATAGAAGTATGACATACCTATAAAAGTGAATAAAAATCATCACAATATTTCAAGGATGGACACAGAATAGTGACAAATCCCTTCAAAAAACCATAGGGTAGGTTAGTGTATGTAGACAATAATAAAATAGTATGCTCATATCCCAACCCTTTTAAATGACATAATCCTTATGGCCATACAAAAACTTTCAAAAAAAATTCTCAAGGATATTCCTAGTCTTTATCTAGATTAGAAGGAAATAGATACACCAAAATTCCTCTATAAAGTAGAAAAAAGATGGATTACAAGAACGATTTCCCTAACATAAACTGTGGACACACTCCCCATGAAAGTATCTCACATAGACAATGACATCCTACCCTTTTCAGATCACCATCATATATAGAGGCACTCCAAAAACCATTATACATAGCCGTACTAAAAAGGTTAGATCTAACAATAAGCATTACCCTGGAAGTATGAAATAATGAATCCTCTCAATCGATAGATGAATCTGATAAGTGAAAAAAATCATTATAACTATAAATAACAAATCTTTTATTTTAGGATAGTTTCCCATATAGCCCATCCAAGTTAAGGATAATGACTCTAAAGAGAAAAACTACATGGATATGTGGAAAGATATGAATAATGTAAATATTCCATTTATTTTTCTCCCCCCAAAACTACTCAATATCAAATCCCATAATATATGGAAGAAGAATGTATACATTCCTTGTACTAAATATTGTTGGTGATTCATCATCATTGCAAGGTGAATCATCTAATCTATTAAAAAATTTTAGATAATGTCGAGACAACAAACAAGATGTGAATATTATTGGATCTAACATCCCTCTAAGTGGCATAGAACCAAAATTTTTATAAGAAACATAACAATATCCATTGTACTTACCTTAATTTATTGAGGGACCCCCATCAAATGATCGCTAATGCTTTATCTAATGTACACATCAGAGTATGGGGTGAATGTGGTTCCTTACATTTCTAACTTCTCTTGGGCCATTAGAATCCTATAAGGTAGTTAACTTTAAATTCCATAGATTCAAGAAATGACTTGGGACAATAGGGTATATATACCAACTGGATCTTTCAATGAAAATTTTCTATCTCAAAACCTCAAAAGATACATGCTCGCGGAGAGAGATCCATTGAATGGATATTGAAATAGTAATCTCACAAGGTTAAATAGGCCTTCCACTAATGAAACTGAATGAAATCCACCACAGAACTGCACATGGAATCCTATAGTTTACACTCATTATGTGAACTTTATCCCACTTATATTTGGGGTAAAGTTATGAGAAATTAATTATATTTCTGATGTCATGACTGAAGTAGTAATTGAAGGTGAACCCTAGACAATAGGGCTAGGTGAATTTATATCAAATTTACTTCTACCACAACCCTTAGGTAATATAAAAAACCTAAAAAATATGTGGATGAAGTAGTGGTGGAATCCATACAACACCATCCCATAGGGATGTGGGAATTGATATCAAATTTATGGTTTTCGTCACCCTTGGGATTATCATAACAACAATTATATGTAGATATAGTAGTGGTGCAATATATCCAACCATATACTATAGATTTGTGGGTATTTATATCATCATTACCTTCCCCATCCAAAAACATTATTTTCCCCAGGTTGGGAAGAAATTTGGTGGACAAACCTAATCATTCATACAAATAAATGATACACCCTTACCTTCGTTGGGGGTATTCTTGGTTTTAATAAAAGAAGTCTCTTTGCACCATAACTTCTCTAAATTAGCATATAGGGAGAAAAGAGTAAAAAATATCAACGCATAAAATCCCATAATCTGAAATCAATATTAAAAAAAGTGTATTTAATATAAATAGTAGGGATGTCCACAAACAAATATTATAAGGGAAACAACCCTCTCTATGACTCAGACATAAATTTTGATGTGATCCAACTTGAATGATATTCCTTGATTAATATGGTAAACACTATAAATGAAAATTCCAAGATAGAGGAGCTTGAAGAGGTGGTATTGACCCAAAATTGAGGAATCTATATGAACTTAGAATCATAGGTAGGCTCAGAATATAGAACATTTCAATAAATAATCAATGAATCCATGAGATACCTTGAACAAAGATAAAGGAAAGTCACAAAGACTCCAAATCATCCATATAAGAAGGATAACACACTCATGGTTGAAGAAAAACTAGCTTGGTATAAAGATGGGATAGAGGAATTAAAACAATTCAAGGATGAGTTTCCCAAGGGAAACACTCCAAATAATAATATTCCTCTGATATATGTTTTTAAATCTCCATGATATCTATACATTATCCCAAATGGGTCATTCAACTAGTAGAAAAATAATTTCATCATCTAGAAGCCTTTGGATCAATGAAAATAATATATTTTACCCCACTAGTCTCAAAATCCAGTGATTTACATCTTGTTAGTCAACTGAGGGATTCATTAAATAAATTCAACCATAGTGTGTGAAAATTGTGTAACAAAAACCAATACAGGAAATTTTACCATATAAAGCTTCACCATATCTGGTGAAAACCCCACCAGATCTATTTGGGTCTATTTAGTCCCTTATGACATGGTTGGAAGCTATATATGGGAGGCGTTCCCTAATTAAGCGGGAAAGGAAACCATATATGAGTTGTTGGATATAACCCATCAACAAAAAATCTTCAAAAACCCCTTATTCCAAATTTTTTATGGGAATAGAAGCCTAATAAAAATTTGACACACTACATTTCCCACTATAATCCAATGATGGAGAAGATAGTAAAATTTGAATTATATAAGATTATGTACTTTGTTAAATCCTTAGTAATATTATCCTTTTTATGGTATAGTAGCATACTAGTTAGATCAGTGTCCAATTAGAAAGACTTCCTTCATTGGATTCTATATCATCTTATTTCAATTGATATGAATGATATTCTCACAAACCTCATGAATTGTAAACAATATGAAAACATGAGTCTCAAATTTCATCACTATATAGAAGGCTATAACATTTTCACTTTTTATGAATCCACCACATGAACATCTTGTTGGTATTTTCATAAAAGGGTTCAGGGATGAGCTTCAAAAAAGCATATTTTTCTAAAAAAATATCTTGTGGGTTTATAAAGTTAGTAGAAACATCCTAGTTTATAGTGGATAATATCTACTACAACAAGGAAAAATCTCTTTTGACATTATTTGATGAACCAATTAGGATTGGAAAATATGACAAAATAGTCATCCCACTCAATATGAATTCCGTGAAAACTTTTTCTCCAAAACCCACTCCACTTCATAATGGACCGCCTCCTGAGTGATCAAAAAAATAATTCCCCTGGTAAGTAATGAATGAAAACAATTTTATATGATTTAAATATATAAGGAATAATAATTTCTCCTTCAAAAAATAAAAATTCCTAGGATTATTCGTTATATCCCTAGAACATGATCTATTTAATCGTAAAGTAAAAAGGAAATCTCCAGATGAAAATATTCATGACTGAAGAAATTAGTCCTCTACAATCACATGTTGGGACATAATTATTAGTAAAAATTTATCTTAAAAGACCTTCTTTAGTATATAGTCGAGTTTATAGAAGTTAAGCTAGGTTGAACCATAAAAAAAGAAACCTTCATTTTCAATATTCCTCTAATAGAATGGGAATATAAATATGTTTTAAACAAACACATGAAATTTTTTCCAATTGGATAACTATAAATATAGTTTATCAAGAATCCACCATCATATTTTTTCCATATAATCTAGAAATTTACAGCATATACACACTTTAAAATTCCCGACTCCTATTCAACATAGAGACCCCTAATAATAGGCATGACTAAGGATGAAAAAACTGGGTACAAAAAGAAGTGGAAACTTGACCAATCAAAAAATCAATCTATATAATTAAAAACTTATTATCTATAACACTTCGAGATCAAACACCATACTACCAAATGAATGTTTTATCTGAATAATAACCATTCTTTTGACCGGTCAACAACATCAATTTGATTAATCAATTTTTCTATGTTAAAAATAAATATAATGCTAGTTACCCTATATATAATTGAGAAGAAGGTCAGGTAGTCCAAGGAGGATGAGTAGGAAAAGGAATCCAAATGGGATAAGGAGGTTGGGAATGTCTATGACATAATTACCATTAATAGTTCGGAAGGTTTCACAAAGAATCTATATATAAATCTAAAACCTGTAGTAAAGAAATTCTATAAAGCCTGATGGGAGTATGGATATTGTCCACAACCATTAAATACATGCTCTGGCCCAATCATATTATATAATATCTTTTCATGACTACAACATTTTGATTCAAGCTGAGGAGAAGAAGACGCTACAAAGACCAACCAATGAACATTGAGCATTCCCCTTAATCTAAGTCAAGATATGTAATCGTCTTCATAACTAGTTCTTGTGTCAAAGCCATAAACTAGGGAACAACCTCTTTTGGAGGGAAAAACACCAATGAAATAAAATATGATATAATATAACAATTGGATAGTTACCTAGAGGAGATATAACTTTGGGATTCCCTTAATCCATACAAGGATCTTAGAGATGTGTTGATATAATCGATTTATTGTTCAAAAGAATAAGAGGGTGATGTCACTGTAGCTGAAGTGTTTTATATAGATACTATCCTAAATTAATTTCACTTAACTATTTCCTTTACAAATTAGGATCATAAGGATTCCATATATTGACACATCTGACCTCTATACATGATAGGATATCTCAATGATATTGAAGATTGGTGATACCTTATAAACAAAATCTCCATGATTAACCTCATACCTGTCAAGTCCCATAAACTATTGGGTTTCAGGTAGACTCTCTTATCCCCTCAAAATTAAAGAATTACAGGACATGATAAAGTTGAACAAAAAACACTTGGGAATATCAAATTAAGGACTCTATTCAATGACCTCATATGAAACTCTGAGTTAATGGTTGCCTTTAAGGACATAAAATTTAATGTATTATTGGTAACGAAATGGCTCCACATACATGTAGAAGTAACTTAACGATACAATTAATTCTTGAATTATGTAGTTTACAGACGTACTGGGGTTCTATATAGGTATGGCTCTCTATTTAAATCATGAGAGGCCTTGTATATGGAAGTATCCTTCTATATAAGGGATGGAAAATGACATGTGAAAGATGTTATTGTACCAATCACTGATCAAAATTTTTTAAAGACTATTGCATCGAATCCATGGAGGGAACATGATGATGAATATGTGATTCTCATTAACTATGTTGAGGTATTAGTCCTAAGCCATGATTATTTTCAAGTAAAATCAATTATAGGAAGACAAAGTGCCTCTACCACTATCTATATAATAGTTTCCATATCACACTAGGAGTGACATGATTCACAATAAAGTAGGAGGGTCCCAAATAATGAAACTAATGAAAAATACCGGGGATTGAATGAGTACATCCAGAAACACCCTCGGAGAAATATCAATATCATTGTCAAGATTCATAATAATAATTCCCCCATATTAAACATAGTGTATTTGGATAGCAATAAATTTTGACCAAATATAGAAAATGATTTCATAGAGTTTTCTAAATAGTGAGATGAATACCAGATACATGCAAATTTCATCCTTCCACCCCCAAATTTATTACATACTATAAAATAAGCATATTCGTTTTCCATTTGAGGAATGGATCGTATGGGTAAATATCCCATATCCATAAATAGGTAGTTAAATAATATATTCACAATTATCATCTTCTTATCCAAATGGATAGAGGCTATACCACTCAAGGATGTCATAAATAAGGCTATCATAAACATCATGAGGTCATATACTATCACCTGATTTAGTGTACCTCACACTATATTGATACAAAATTTAACTAATTCATATATTTTAAAGTTGAAGAAATTGTATCAATAGTGAAACATCTAATCCAATCAATCATCGCAATAATATGTAATGAAAAATGGAAACATAGTGGCTTTTAATAAGAATATAGAGAATATCCTTCATAAAATGATAGAAAAATATAAGAAGTATTGGTGAGATAAGCTCCCATATACTTAGTGGGAATATTGAACCACAATTCAAAATACTACACAAGAAACCCCATATTTACTTGTTTATAGTGTAGAGGTAGTTCTACCCATTGATCTCTAGGTCCCATCGGTTCATGTGCCCATATTAAATTAAAACTACTATGAAATATGCCTTTAATAGTGCTAAAAATGGCCTTTATCTGTGCTTGATAAGTGATGACTACAAAATAGAGATTAAAATTAATTGGGTTTTATAAATGAAAAAAAGGAAATGATAAATATTTCCCATTATTAGGAATTCTAAAAGAACTAATAAAGGGGTCCTCTATCGATTATTTTAAAGGAACTAATAAAGGGGCATGCTGCGGTGTGATATAATAACACACCACAACACCAAAAATACCATGATATAAAAAATAATCAGGAAACAATACTGAATTTAAATGAAATAAAATTTAAAAAAAAAAAAAAAAAATAAAAAACTATATTATAAACATTTCAAACATTATTTTATATAATTAAATAATGTAAATTTGTCTTTTGATGTCCACCCAGAATCGTGAAATTCCTAAAAAACCATCCCTGATCGAGAAAAAGAACACACTTGTATAAGGAAAAAATTAATATTTTAGTAATAATATAAAAAAATAAATTAACATAAAGTGTTAATTTTAAACAAAACATTGAGTAATACGAGGAATATTGTGTATCAGATTGAGTTACAATTGATTCTTGCACGTCACACCATTCCTTTCTCATTTTTAAGATTTATATCTATGAAAATTAACCAAATTAGTATAAGATAAAAATGATAAGTAAATTTAATTAATTAATTGTAGATATAATTTTTTAAAAATAATCTAGGATCATTTTCTCATTTTTGGCGATGTGATGAATGTTTTAAAATAAAATGACATGTATATACTACAAAAACACACTTAGAGTCATATCAGTAACACCATGCATCGAACTGAGTTTTAGATGATTCATAAATGTCCCAAATGACTTATTTATCATTTTACATATGTATCAAAATAATCTGAATGTTTTTTTCTTAGTTTGGAGTAATTCACTTGTCTTTTTTACAAAAAAATAACCTTTTAAAATAGAAACACTAACTTTGAGTCATACTGGTCTCATATTTTGTCAGTTTGACATGAGACTATTTCATATATGGCATAAATTTGTTATGAATGATTTTCCTAAATTATCGATAAATACAGGCACATTTTCTTGGGTTTTATAGAGTGACATTTTATGAACTAAAATGTCAATTTTAAACAGATAATAGACACTTTGAGTCGTACTAGGAACATCGTGTATTAGAGTGAGGTAAAAATGATTATTACAAATAAAAAATGTTTTATGGACCATTTTGATAAAGTATCAATATAATAAAAAAGAATTTTCTTGGTTTTGAGTTTTCCATTTTTCTTTTTTAACAAAAGTAATGCCAATTCAAAATAAAAAAGACACACTTGGAGTCATACCAATCACACTGTGCATCAGATTGAGGTGAGACTAATTTATACACATTCTAAATGATATATGGATCATATTATTAATGTATAAAAACAATAATAATGTGTTTTATCAATTTTGTGTAAGTCAGTAGTCTTATTTACTAAAATTAATGTCACTTTTAAATAAAATGATTCACTTGGAGTCATACCAGAAATACATTGCAATTAATTGAGGATTAGATGATTATTACATGTCTCAAATGACATATGGATCGTTTTCCTAAATTATAAGGATAATATGAATATGTTTTCTTAGTTTGTAGTATGATACTTGTATTTTTTACTAAAACTAATGTCATTTTAAATTGGAAACACACACTTTGAGTCATACTAGTCACATCATTTATAGGTTTGATGTGAGACTAATTCCTACACATAAAAAATGAATTTTTATTCATTTTACAAAATTATCAAGAAAATCAGGTCATTTTTCTCAGATTTTAGTGAGTGACATATTTTGAACCAAAATGTTAATTTTAAACTGGCAACTGACACTTTGAGTCATATTAGGCACATTGTGTATAGGAATGAGGTGATTATGATTCCAACATGTTAAAAATGATTTGTAGATCATTGTAATAAAGTATCAAAAAAATATGAATTCATTTTATCATTTTTGAATATGTTAGTTGTATTTCTAATAGAATTAATGTCAATTTTTAATAAAATGACTCACTTGGAGTCATACCAGTCACACTGTGCACTGGATTGAGGTAAGTCTGATTCCTACACATCAAAAATGACATGTGAATCATTTTCATAAATTATTAAAACAATATAGAGGCGTTTTCTTGGTTTTGAGTATGTTAGTTGACTTTTTTACTAAAATTAATTCCAATTTTCAATAAAAAGCGGCAGTTGGAGTCATACCGGTAACACTGTGTCTCATATTGAGGTGAGGATTATTCCTTAATATACTATATGGGTTATTGAAATTTTTTCAAAAGTATCTAAACAATCATAATTCATTTGATCTATTTTGAGTTTGTTAGTTTTCTTTTTTACAAAAATGTCATTTTTAACTAAAAACACCCACTTTTATTCATTCCTATCACATCTTGTAACAATTTGATGTGAGAATGATTCATCCACATCAAAAATTAATTATGAATAATTTTCATAAATTTCAATGACAATAAAATTGTGTTTTCTTGGTCTTTAGTTTGTGAAACATTTTGAACTGAAATATCAATTTGAAAGTGATAACGAACACTTTACATCATTCCAGGAACATCATGTATCTTATTGAGGTTCGACTAATTATTACACATCCTAAATATATTATGGATCATTTTCATAAAGTATAAAATCAATATTAATTCATTTTATTAAACTTTAGTATGTCAGTTTTCTTTTTTACTAAAATTAATTTAAATTTTAAATAATAATACACACTTAGAGTCATATCGGCCACACTATGCATCAGATTGAGGTGAAGCTAACTCATACATATGAGAAATAAAATTTATATTGTTTTTATATAGTATTAAAACAATCATAATGTGATTTATTGGTTTTGGGCATGTCCGTTTTCTTTTTTTACTAAAATTAAATACAATTTTAAATAAGGAGATGCAATTGGAATCATATCAAACACAATGTTCATCAGATTGAGGTTTGGCTAATTCATACCCATGAAAAATGAATTATGTATTTTTTTCCTTATGTATCAAAATATGTTGAATGTGTTTACTAAGTTTTGAGTTTGTGAGTTATCATTTTTTACTAAAAGTAATGTTAATTTTAAATAAAAAACAACTTAAAATCCTTCCAGTCACACATTGTTTCTAATTGTGGTTAATCTGATTCCTATACATCCCAATGCCTCAAAACAATCCCAACTACCAATGTTACCATGTTTCCCATTGAATTTATTTTTCAAACTACCAAGAATACATATTTATTATTGAACTATGGCATTGGCACTTAGGTAAACAATGCCAATGAAAATCATGATGACCTTGACATAAAGTAAAATTTTATCTCTTTTTTGGATTATTGTAGATAGTTGAAAGTACAATATTACTTCCTAAAATATACATGAAAAAACTAAATAAGTATTAGATAAATATATTAAGGAAATAAACTTTGAAATAGTGGATAAAATTAAGATAAAATTAATTAGATAAGTAGCGTGAATTCACCTTTTTCATGATATTTGTATATATGATTGACCCATTTCTTTGTTTTAATTATCTTCAATATTTGAACAATGTCTAATATCTCACGAGAATGAGAATAATTGAAGAAACCACCCCAAATCTAACAAAAGAATCCACCTGTATAGGAAAAAAATTATTATGTGAGTGATAAAAAATAGAAAAAAAGTAAACATATATATGATAAAAATACATTAATTATATGGAAAATTATTTTTATGTGAAATAATCAATATTAAATAAGTGATTGAGAATTGGTAGAATCATTTCTCTTCCCGTAAAGGTAAAAAACGGAACTTGAAGGAAACTGATAAATGACGACACTAGATGGGTGAAACTTTTTTGGTGGAGAAGAAGTGTGTGGAAGTTTTAGTGAAGAATGGTAGTAAATCTAGATATAAATCTTCTAAAATAAATGAACTCCACATATAAAAATTAAAATTAAATCAATGTTTCATTATATAATTTTCTGACAAAACACAGATAGTATATTATAACATTACCTTTAAATCTTTCCAGAGAGTTTCGTTCATTATAGTTTTTTCTTCCATGGTATTAGTAATGTCATAATTTGTAAAAGGAATTATCTGCATGAGTATCCAAAAATTTAATTTATATTATCGTGATGTAGTAGATAATATATGATATAATGATAAAAACCATAGTATATTAAAAAAACTTTTACCTTCTCATTGAACTCTATTTATTTTTGTAAAGGTTTTAGGGATTTAATTTATCTATATAGAATAAAAATACCCTCTTTGTGGTACCTTGTAATGTACAAGTAATTTTGTAAATTAGGACTGACATGAATTGATTGTGATATCCCATTGAAAGAGTCATCCTCAACTGAATTTTCATCTGATCGGACATTTGTTTTAGTCACCAGTAGGACAATCGATCAATTCTTATTTTCTGGATCTGAGATATAAAATAATTTCTTTTCATGTGATTCCATTATAAAAGCTCTTATTTTTCACATTCCATACTAAAATTCACCTTCATGAATCCGTTTTCATCAACTTTAACTGCATTTATATAGTCAACCCATTTGTAACAGAAAATCTGCACTTGAAATGTTGTATAATCCAACTCGTATATCTATTCAAAAATGAAAAAATATGAAATATTTTCATAAATTGGAATTATATCTTTAGAACTAAATATTTTCTTTCCTTCCACCACATATATAAAACCATAATTTTTAATCATACTGCTATCATCGTGTTCTTTTTTATAGAACATATAACCATTTATTACAAAACTAGTGTAAGATATAACATTTCCATTCATTCCATTAGCTATCCATCAATGTTGTTTGGAAATTGAATTTTTATTGTTAGATAACTCCCTATAAATTTGATCTCAAAACCATCCAATAAACTATTTATTATGTGGATTTCATATCCATCCTTCATCCATTGACGGATTAAATTCTCTATGAATTGGTTTTCGAGCATCAACGTATGAATCAACATCTTTATTATTATGTAAAATGTAATGGTGAAAATTCCCCCGATCTATCAAGGTAATTGTAAGAACATATCCTCCAGAAAACCCTTTGTCCGTAAGGTATTTGTAGTAATGAGACTCTGAGAGATCTAGGATGTAAACATCTAATAAGTAATTAGGATAAAATTCAATAACTTATTCGATAATATTTTGTTCTTCAATACAACCTTCTGTCTTACTTTGACTTTTGACATTCCCTTTAAAAATCATCATATACTATTTAATGAGTTACATCATTCTGTAGTGGATAGGACCACTATTTTAGAATTTCTAACTAGGTGAAGCATTAGTTATAAAATTATATCAAAGAATGATGGTGGGAAGAAGACATCTAATTAAAATAATATGACTGAAACCTCCTTATTCAGGATTGGAAACTTTGTCGAGTCTATTAATCTACTACCTATGGATTTGAAAAAGTTGTAGAGACTAGTTAATGTGAGATGTAAATTTTGAGGAATAATGAAATGAAAAGAAACAAGTATCAAATATTGCATCAAAATATGGATGTTTTGTGATTTTAGTCCCAATAACATCAATTTAGTCATTAAAAAGAAATTGTTGATATTTTATGAATACCCCTATAGAATATTTACACTATTGAGGGAAAATAAAAATAGAAATTTCTCATGTGTGGATAGAGTGTAATATGCGGGATGAAGAAAAGTAATCCCTTTACCCTTCACCAGTGCCAACTCTTTTCATTATCCATGTCAATTATGTCCAACCTAGCTTGATTCAATATTTCATTTTTCTAGGAACATTTAGTAATGTCCTAATAACACTATAAAATATATTTTTTCCAATATTCATGACATCATTAAAATTTCTAACATATTAAAATTCCAATATAGTAATTCAATGGAAATTGATATCTTTTTCCAGCCTGATTTCATATATTTTTTAAAAAATGGTTTACCGAAAATAGTGTCAATATCTTTTACATTATCGAACTGTTGATCACCCATTATTGGAGATTGTGTTGTACCTTGATCGATGTTCCCATCATATGTTATCTTCTTGGATCAGTATTTATGGCATCGATGTAAAAATTTCCAATGTTCTAAAAACGAAGTTTTTGATTAATGTTTTAACTGAACTAAGTGTGTGAGTTCTTAATAAATGGGACACCCCACATTTCCTTTAATGATATTTCCTGATAAATTTCCATAAACAAAGAGGTATTTTTATCATTCATTAAAACATAGATCACAATGTGAATTATCCACTTGTATGAGCATTATACATTGTAACACATGTATCCCACATCAATTTCAGATCATTGATCAATGGAGGCAAATAGACCTTATATATCCTTACTAGGTTTCTTTGGTCTAGATATAAGTAGAGACAACACAATGTATTTATACTTCATGCATAACCCTGTAAGAAAGTTATACATTTCCAATTTGACAGGCCATATGTTGTGAGTACTACTATATACACAGAAAGGATTTGTTTCATTTATATATAATTCCAAATGAAATTTTCTCAGATCATTTCCAAATTCAAGATACTCAAATTAAATTTTCATCCACTGAGGAGAATCTGATGAATGACATAGGTTCCCATGTTTTATTTTGGTATCTGTATTCCATTTCAATTGTATCGCCATTTCAAAAAATACATATTGTCTTCTAAACCATGGAGTGATACTAAAGTGCCATATAGATTTTGAAGAACTCGATTCATTTTTCTCATATCGATCTTTTCCACACATAGAGCATTTATGAGTGATTCATGGTCCTTGGGAAATAATATTTAAAAAATTAGAGAAGCATGTATTTTTTAGATATTATCACCATTTAAGGTATAATTCATTTAATTTTATATGATTGAAATGGTAGTTTATATTATTTTGGAATCATATCATATATGAGACCAAGTAGTTCTATAAAACTGGTGTCACTCCATCTGCTTGTAGCATTAAAATTACCTAAATTCAGTACAATATACAATGTTGTGTATTTAGTACAACTGATATACCATGGTATCTGAGAAAAACTATTTAACTTCTCAAATAAATTTTTAAAATCACAATTGTCATCTTAAATTTCCATTATCGCTTCTTCCAAGTGACCTCCATCCCCATTTACACTTCTATTCATATAAATTGATCCATAAACTGCTGTATCATCCCAATCAATATGAAAATTCAATTTGTAACTTTTTTAGTCCAACATTTATAGCTATGATATATTCCTTGATGAATTAAATGTTCTTCTTACTATTCCAGACTATTTTTTCTTGAATAATTACAACATAAACACATACAAAGGATTTGAGAAGGTTTGTATGAATGATCCATTGAAAACATGATGAACTATTTAACTCCATCTTCATACTCTTTTTTCAAATTATTATCATTCATCCATTTTCGATTCATATCTATCTTACCGGCTTAAAAAATATCAATTTATTTATAATAAATAGATAAACACTCATAAGATATTCATTATCAAAGGTAAAATTAATAGATAATTATAATAAGATAAACCCAACATTTTATTGTTTCAATGAATTTTAGAAGGCTTTGAAGAAAATGGATAATTGAATTTAAGAAAATAATTACTCAATTGTGGTAGGTGTTATTCTCTAAATTCATACAATATTAAAAGTTATAGACAACTTTCATCCTCATCAGCTCGTCTCCCAAAAATTTATCACTGAATTTGTTTGTTTGAAACACATCCTCCATATCTTTTATACATGAACCTATATTGATTTAAATTCTATAATAATTATTCATCCATGAGATGAATATTGGTCAGAGTAGTATAAGTTACACAAAAGAGTTAGGGGATGAGTCTTATGAAACAAATTGCAATAAAAACTTTTCAAAAGATGAAGCTGATGAGGATGATGGTTGTACTTCATTACATTATATAAATGGGGTAATACATCCCATTTGTGATAATTACACCATTGAAAGTAGATTTTAACTTGTGTCATATTGAAGGTTAGATTTAGGGGGAACAAATAATTTTTTATGTTACTCAAGGGGTCTTGGTAGGGACATGTTATGATATATGAATATTTGAGCCCTTTATAAATTATATATTTATAGGAGAAATCTGACTTTTAATACTTTAAATCCTATAACTAAAACTAGTATACCTATATTAAAACAAGTCATCATGTCTTTCTTAAATCCCAAAATCAAATAAAAATATAATATAGGTAGGTTAGGAGTAATAAGAAACCAAAATAGGATAAGACAATTTTAGATGCGTGATAATGGAAATTAAGTGATTCAGAGGACCATTTTTGTAGATGTTATTCATTTCATTAGAGACTAAATATCATAACTACATTGTGATTAGTCATGATTTTAAATAAGATATTTCAGTCCTTGAAGTAGTAGATTTTTTTGTATCTATAATCTTCACCCCTCAATTATATTTTATACCAGTGATCATAAAATAATGAATACATTCTATATATTTTTTGGATTTCAAAAATAAATATGAAACTAAAATTTGTAGAGTATTTAAAAGACATATTCTGATGATTAATTTATTGATTAATTCAAGGGGACTATTTGTGGGATATTCATGAAGACATTTAAATGTGAATTAATGAAATTTATTTATGAAAATAAATGGTTGGGTGGGTTATGGAAATCGAGTTGACTGGTTTTAAATGAATATATCAATGATGAATTAGTTGGACATTCTATATACAAGTTATGAAATGGTATCCTTATCATTAATTATTAGAATAAGAAGAGTATTTTGAAATAAATGATCTATTATAAATATATGATAAATAATTTAAAAGGGATATTGAGTGAGAAAATAGGGTAATAACATTATAAAATATAGAGAAAATAATCATTTCAATCTAGTATTTTTAAGTCTTATACTTTTGATGGTGATTATTCAGTATGTCAGTTATGATATTTTTTTGTACAAGTTGGTTTTTATTAACAGGTCATTGCTAAAATTTATATTAGGTTCAAGGGTATTTCATTTCATGTAGATTATATTTATAATAAAATAGAATCCATATGTGAGTGGAATAATAACTACAATACACCAGGGTATATCTGTCCATATTGGTGGTGAACCTCATTAACCAATATGTCATGTTTCTAATTTATTTTCTCCACCATGGTAATATTGAGAGAGTTCTACTGAATATGAATGAGGGTGAATAATTTTTTAAATTAAAATCACCATAAATTATTTTCCCACATCATTCAGTTTTAAATGACTAGAAATATAGAGTTAATAAAAATTATGAACAATCAATTTTATGAAAGTATTAGATTTTTAAATTATGAAGTATTAAAAAAATGATTTTGATAAATAAAAATTTTAAGGGAAAATTTAGAGATTACTGAAGTATTTTCCCTTGGTGGAATAAGATACATTCTTCTATGTATGAATTATGACTTAGTTTTTTGAGTAGTGTATAACAAGAATGGTTATTCAATAAAAAAGGATTGAAATTATATTATACCGAGAATAATAAATCACAAAAATCAATATCAAGTTGACAGAAAGGAAACAATATATCTATTAACTATTTTTGTGGAAAAAAAATTGGGGAATTAAAGATTTCGCTATATGTACATGAATAATATGGAAGTAAATTGAAAATTTAATGTTATTACAAATATTTATACCTTGAAGTTCTAAAATACAATACACTTATAATACTTATTTGAAAGGTAAGCTTATGAGAAATACCTACTATGGTGGTAAGGGATCGAATATATGAGTGTCCACTATTGACTACATGGATATGAAGATGGTAAGAAAATGAATGAGGATAAGAAACACAAATAGATATCGCCTAACAAGAAATCAACGAGTGAAGAGGAGGAGAAAATATCTTAGATTGAAGCTTGGAATCGTCTGAGAGAAAGTATAGATATCGCCAAACATGTAATTCATTCAATCCTTGGATTAGTTCAACCATTCAATCATTTGAGCCTTGGATTCAAGCCTTGGAATTGTTCAAGCCTTAATTCGATCCTTGATCTGAGCTTGAAATTCACGAGGAGGAGGGCCGACAGTAGGTTGCTACGACAAAATGCTTTGGATATCATGACTAGTTCGTGATGGATTAGGGTTCTTTAAATAGATTGGGATAGTTTTATTAGTGATTCCAAAAAAGAGATGATAAAGATCCCTTTTATCTGCATTGAATTAATAAGGGATGATACAATGCATCTTTATCAGCACGCCTTTAGCACTGATAAATAAAGAGATTTATTAGTGCTAAAAAAGTACTAATAAAGATGTATTTTATCAGCGCTTATTACTTAAACACTGATAAAGAATTTTTAATTATAATTATAAATTTTTTTTTGTAAATAAATACATATATATATATATTTAAATTTAATAAATATAAATGTAGAAATAAATATAGATATACTAAATATATTCATTAATAAAATTTATTTAGTTTATTTTTATAATTAATTATTTATTATTATATAGATACTTTTTAAAAAATAGTATTTATATATTAATATATTTAAATCATTATATATATTTATATAATCATATATATATATAATAAATATATATAAATATAGATATAGTAAAAATATTCATTATTTAAATTAATTTTTTATAATTTTAGAATTATTTAAATATATTTAATTATTTAATTATATTTATAAAATTAATTTTTAAATAATAATATTTACTAATTTATAATTATAAATATATAAATGTATAAATATCATAGACATACATTTCGAAATATATTTATTTATAAATATTTATTTACGTATATATTTTTAATATTATTAATGAATATTTAATTTTAAGTGTATGCACGTTAAAAATGAGTGAAATTGAATAATTAAAAAATAATACAATTTAACAATATTGAAAAATGGACAAGTTTTTTTAATTAATTATAAATTATATAAAAATATGGAAATATATTGAAATAAATACAATATATATTGAAAATATTAAAACACACTAAATATATAAATATAAATAAATAATAGAAATTGATTAAATTCCCAAAAAAGAAAAAAAAATTAAAAATGAAATAATTCCTAATGAACTATAATAAAATTAATGATAAATAAATAAAATTTACAGATTAGAGATAGGATATATTAAAAATATCATGTTATAATAAAATTTTAAAATAAATACTAAAATTTGAATAATTTACATAAATATTAAGTGTATATGTTTTTATATAAGAATTCAGAAATTACATAACCATTTGTGTGTTTGCATTATAATTAAAATGAATAATTACGTATAGGTATTTGAAATCAACATAACTCACTTTTTATTTTTGTTGAATTGAAAAATAAAATGAAATTCTGTTTTTTCTATTAATCGAAGCAATTAGTTTGTATTTTTAATTGATATCAATTTTTATTTATAAACCATTTTTTACTAAATACATGAATATTTAATGTAAATAATAAATATTTTATATTATAAAAAAAATATTTATATACATTTATATATTTCAAAATATATAATATATAATCAATTAATTAATATTTTCAGTAATTATTTAGTTAATAATATGATTAATATTTTTTTTAATTTACTTATTTATAATTTTTATTTGTTTAATTTCCATTTTACATATATCTATATATTTAATATATACTATTTATTAGTATTTATAATTTATATATAGTTTAATCAATTTATTAATTTCTATAAATAACGATTTAAATAATAAATATTTAATAAAATTATTGTTATTTTTATTTATTTAATAATTTCTTTTTATTTGGGGTCTTTAAAAATGTTCTGATAAAGGGTACCCTTTATCAATGTTAAAAATTAAGTGTTGATAATGGGTACTTATTATTAGCGCAAAATAAAAGCGCTAATAAAGTCTATCAATGTTTAAGGGCTATTTTGTAGTAGTGCAATTATCTGAAGTTGAACATTCCAAAAATTGACTCGATGTACGCAAGAGGCTTGATGAGAAGAAGTTGAATATGTTAAAAAACCACAATATTCTAAAAAACTAGGTTTCTAGAGATTTTAATAAAAATGTTTGACTCTATTCATTATTGGATGGAGAGTTGGTATTAACGCTATGAAACCCCATTATTTCTGGAATGAAGCCTCCAAAATTGGAACCAAAATGGGTGGGGGATACATGTTATGGAAGGGTTTCTCCAGTGAGGATTATTCCCTAATTACCATGAATGGCGAATGCATAACACCAGCCCCCAATTCCAGGTTCCTTAAAAAATACATTGCATAATTAAATACAAAAGGATTGAGATATAAGACCATAAACTAAAAAGAACCACAATCTACCTTGCCGGATGATCAACTACATAGAATTAAGGTTTGAGCAGTAATACCATAAGCTAAATATAGCCGTTTCCACCCTGTATGATGATACATTACCTGGAATTGAAGTGTAATCTATAATGCCTTAAACTATAATGCACCAAAATCCACCCTGTGTGGTGATAAAATAATTTGAATCCTATCTTTTTTGTATGATGGTAAACTATGAAAACATCCAAGATGGAATACCTTATACTAAAAAGAACTAACATATATTTAATAGAATATTAAATTACATAGACAAAATCCTAGTCACTCATTGTTAAACTTCACAAAAATGAACTTATCACACGATGTTAAATTATATAGTAATGTATTGTCACATGAAATAAAGTTGTATCATTCAAAACATCATGGGATTTGATTCTAGTTTTGATGGGATATGTAGGACACCTCCCCATAGTTCAAACCAATGATTACTATTCATCTATTCTCATACTCATGAGGATATATTTCTCTTGTGAGTTAGGAAATCCCTTTATGTAGGCATATATCCCATAGAAAACCATTCATACTGGGCTATATTCCCATCAATGAAACAATGACCTGACCTGAAGGTCCATATTCCATATGGGTATTATTATATTTATTTTATTAGGAAATATCTTAAAAAATCATACTATTGAATATGGGACATATACTTAATACCCATCCTTATCCATTCTCATTAATCCATATTTATCCTAAGGATGACTAAAAATGATCATTCAGGTAAAATTCCTACAACAACCATTTATAGGAATATTTATCCTAATAGTTCATGTTGCATGAAGTAAAAATACCTAAAAATATATTTCCAATGACCCATTCAAAAGATATTAAATTTCATGGAATCCATCAACTTTCCCATTAAGTAGGTACCCTTAAAAAGTGTTGGATATCATATAAATTTGTGTTTTTTCTCATGTTAATATAAACACATGTGATAATAGAGGCTTTGTTAGGATAAATGATACCGAAAATTGACACCTCAGTGTATAAGTTTCATCATTTCAAAAAACATGAGGGATCTATTCTCATCACCATGGGATGTATAGTGACATTAAATTGATATACCTTGAAGAAAACCCCCATTGTCGTATTGAAAAAAATATGAAATGTGCCCCCATTTTTCTATACGTGAGCTAGATCCATGTTGGATATCCTGAAATTAATAACTAAATGTCGCATGATTCTTATTTTATAGGATATTTAGTGCTTTGAAAGAGCGCTGTCGTGGGCTCCCTCAAATTATTAGTGTAATTTGGGGTACTTAAGTGCAGCAGAGTGGCTGACCAAGGTCGTCTCTCAAAGGAGGAAGTGAATTTAACAACTTATTAGAGGTATTCTAAAAATAAAATAAAATAGAATAAAATAACTATTTGAAAGGATGGGGGTGGTTTTTTTTATAGTTTATGAACCTAGAAGAAGTTTTCTGGAAGAAGATTGCATTTTTTTTGTTTTTAATTTTGAAATGAAGTTTCGATTAGAATGACACAACAAGAAGATGTTTTTTTATAAATCTATTTTAAAAGGCGTAATCGATCTAACTCTACCTCTTCAATAATTTATTAATAATTATCATTTAAATTAATATTCACTTAATTATGATCCCTTAATTTGTTAAATCCCGAACCCTACGAGAATTAACTTTACCACGAAGATTGAAGTGAATTTTAACCTTAGGCTAACTTCGGAACATGCAATCGCAACACCCTGCTTTGATTGATGTTATAAAATTATCTTATGGTCAGTGGTAAATTAAGGCACATAACCACTCTGTAAATGAGGATTAATTGAGTTTAGGGATTATATTTGAACTCTACAAATTGATCCCATGTGTTTTTGAGTTACCGGTTAAGGTTGCGCTCTCACAGTTCACACAATTCCCGACCCCGCGTGTTTTGTGTTAACTATTCAATTGCTTGCGTAGTTTCATTTAAATTAAAAACTAAATTAATATATCATAATATGTGAATTATAGTAGCTCATTGATTCATAATAAATGAATGAAGAAGGATAGAGGTCGATCGATTACTAAAAAGAACTACTCTTCCATGGGTGGTGTAGTCATCGTGGAGACGTTTTGCATAAGCAATAGATTGAAAGGGTAGAACCAAATCTTTTCTCCACTATTGATTCCAACCCAATTAAGAAGATTAAGATAAGAAGAAGAGGGATGAACACAGAAGATTATTTGAAGAAAAATTCAAGAAACAAATATGAAAGAAAAGAAATACAAAGAAGAGGTGAGAGAGGAGAGCCTTTTTGGAAGAGAGGTTTCCACAAAGTCTTACTTCTTCCAAGAGTTGTGAGGGGCTCCCAAGAGACACCCATTCGGCCACACCTTCCCAAATCCTCTACCAGCCCTCTCAAAGAGTTAAAACCCCCTTTAAATAGAGTTTGTGAGGGCTAGGGATACATAACTTTTTAAGTGTGAAATGAAAAACTCGGCCAAATATTTTATTCCAACTTTCACCGCCCATTTGACCTCCACAACTCGTGAATTGACCGGCCTTCCAGAAGGATGATTTGTTCCAAATCATGTCCCCGAGCTGTCCTCAATTTTTGGGCTCAGTCCAAGCCCGTATGTAGAATATATGCCCCAAATACAGAACCCATGTCCATTCTGCCGAGTCCAGCCCACCACTGGATTAATGGCTCATTTACTCCATCCAAATGAACTCTTTATCTTTAGTGTACTGAATAAAAGTTGTAGATAAATATGTTAGGAACACTGCTACAAATCTTCAAATTCAAATAATAAAAATAAAAACATGTAGCTTCGAAATACTACAGTGAACTATAAAGGGTAAAACTGGAATTTTCATTAAATATTCAAATGAATGATCTAATTCCAAATACTTTCTAATTAAACATATTTAACACAATGTGAGGATATTATATCATTTATTACCAATAAAATATTCAACAAAATAGTGTTTTATCAACTCCCCCACACTTACCCTTTTGCACTCCTGAGCAAAATCTCATTTCAAGTAAACGTCAATATCAAATCAAAACCAATTTTGAAACACATATCTTTGAGATCAAACAATTACACACCAAGAAACAAAAGATATCATGCCTCATTAAAAACAATTATTTCAAGTTCTCCATTATATCATTCAGTATATTTCCACTTCATTTATCCTCCCATGCACAAAACACTTACCTCGCTTGAATTTTCTCTCATCACTCAAATATCAATTTTTTTTGGCAATGTCTTTCTCATCCAAACTCATACAAGGGTCACCATAGGCTTGATAGATTCCTAAATCGCTACCTGATGTGAGTCAAGGACATATGCTTATCATGAGGACTTTTTAGGGTTGTTCTGTGGCTTTCGGTTGGTAAGATTATGATGTGAAAAACTCTGAGGCTGAATGAGAATGGCTTGACTCTTTTGAAGCAAAATTGCATTAATCTAATTTTCACTTAAATATGGTCTTCTCTTCAATCCCCATAGTATAAATTCAGCTCCATCATCATGAAAAGTCATGAAAGGTTTACACCATTCATCATTTCAGCATAAAAAATGTCAATCTTCTCAAACATGATTTTCTTGAAAGCTCCAGATGGGCACAGCTTTCCTCCTCAATTAGAAGCTCCAGAAAAGGCACAGCTTCACTTGTCATGAAAGCTCCAGAAAAGGCACAACTTTCAATATAATGACTTTCTTTAGCAACAACACATCTCTTCAGAATTTAATTTTCCACCCAAAGTATCACATAATGTGGTGGCACAACACAAGACAGCTTCCCCCACACTTAAGCTCAACTAGATTATGAAATTTCAATTCAAGAGTTGGTTGGATAGGGAAAATTGGCTTGTAATGTGGCTTAACCTAACAGGCTGTGCATGGATGCTAAGGGATACAAGGATTAAATATTCAAGGTAGGACATTAAAAAAAGATTCTTTGAAATAGGGGCTTTAATACGAAACAAATGCCTCAATCATTTAAACATATGTACCTCAAACCTTCAAGTTTTGATAGGAATAGATCAAATTCTGGTTAAATCAAGCATGGTTTGGTTCTATCAAGAAGTGAGGTGAATGTAAAGAATATGAAAATAATGGTTCAGAAACCTCACAGGAAAGTGATTTCAAATATAAAGACAGTGAGATGTGGCATGGGATTCAAAATTCGGTGTACTTTCCATGAAATTACTAAATATTTAAACTTGAAACAAAGTCATTTCAGCATTCATTTAAGCTTAGTTTCAAGGGGTAAATTGTTTCACTTATTGATATGAATTTAAAAATGGTGATGAGAATCATTTCAGCTCAAAAATTTCAAAAACACAAAGAAAATTGAAAAATAAACACACAAAATTTGAAAAACACAATTTTTTTTTGGTTTTTTTTTAAACAGGAAAGAAATTGAAATTACTAAAGTAAAAGGTTCCCTCCCACACACTTAAAATATTGCATTTTCCTCAATGTGAACCTATGAGATGATATATTCACATGAAATGCAGAATTTTTAAATAGGACAAATAATATAAAAGTGAAATGGTTAGGAACAGCCTAATGTGCTCAAGTGATGATGGGGTCATGCAGTGTGATAAAATCCACTGCATCAGTAGGAAGTCCCTCAATGTATCTCTTCAAATGTTTCCCATTGACTGTAAAGCTCCTTCTAGTGTCCTCTTGTGTGATCTCCACTGCACCACAAGGAAAAACATGAGTCACAACATAAGGACCCAACCATTTGGAACACAACTTACCAGGCATCAGCTTCAGTCGTGAACTGTAGAGAAGGACTTTCTCTCCAACATGAAACTCCCTTTGTTGGATCATTTTGTCATGAGATGCTTTTGATCTTTCCTTGTAGAGCCTTGAGTTCTCATATGATGACAGGCGAATCTCCTCAAGCTCTTGAATTTGCAACTTTCTTTGAATTCCAGCTTGGGCCAAATCCATGTTGCATTTCTTTATAGCCCAATAAGCCAGATGCTCGACTTCCACTGGGAGATGTCATGCTTTCCCAAAAACAATCCGAAATGGGGACATACCAATGGGGGTCTTGTATGTTGTTCTATAAGCCCACAATACATCATCCAAGCACTTGCTCCAATCCTTCCTATTTGGCTGCACGGTTTTCTCCAAGATTTGTTTCAACTCACGATTTGAAACCTCAGCATGGCCATTTGTTTGGGGGTGGTATGGTGTTGATGTTTTGTGTGTCACCCCATACTTTCGAAGGAGGGAAGCAAAATTCCTATTGCAAAAGTGTGTCCCTTGGTCACTGATGATGGCCTTTGGTACTCCAAACCTGCAGAAAATTTGAGCCTTGACAAAATCCACTACAACATGAGAATCGTCAGTCCTGGTGGCCTTGGCCTCCACCCATTTACTCAAATAATCAACAACAACCGAAATATACAATAAACCATATGAACTTGGAAAAGGACCCATAAAATCAATGCCCCACACATCAAAAATCTCACAGAATAGTATGGATTGTTGGGGCATCTCATGTCTCTTAGAAATGTTCCCAGTGTGTTGGCAACGAGAGCATGACTTACAAAACACATGGGCATCATGGAATAATCTAGGACAATATAATCCAGATTCCAAAACCTTCCTAGCTGTCCGTTGGGGTCCAAAGTGTCCACCACAGGCAAGTGTATGACAGAAATGCAAAACAGACTCAAACTCATGATCGGGAACACACCTCCTAATGACTTGGTCACTACACATGCGCCAGAGGTAAGGATCATCCCACACATAAAACCTAGACTCACTTTTTAATTTTTGGACTTGATGTTTCTTTAAATTTGCAGGGATTTAAGAAGCAACAAGGTAGTTAACTAAATCAGTATACCAGGGATGCGTACCTGAGATGGTATAGAGATCCTCATCAGGGAAAGTGTCCCGAAGTGGTACCTGATCCAAGGTGTCATCCTCTAGTGTGTGAGTAAGCCTACTCATGTGGTCCGCCACCAAATTCTCTGACCCGTTCTTGTCCTTTATCTCAAGGTCAAACTCTTGAAGAAGGAGCATCCAACGGATAAGTCGTGGCATTGCATCTGGCTTCTTTAGGAGGTACCTCAAAGCTGCATGGTCAGAAAAAACAACTACTTTAGAGCCCAATAAATATGAACGGAATTTATCTAAAGAAAATATGACAGCAAGAAACTCCTTTTCTGTGGTAGTGTTGTTTGATTGGGCGGAATATAGTGTCCTCGATGCATAGGCGATCACATGTGAATGCCCCTCCACCCTCTGAGATAAGACAGCTCCGACCGTGAAGTTGGAGGCGTCACACATAAGCTCAAAAGGAATCCCCCACCTTGGGGGTTGTATGATAGGTGGAGTGGTCAGACGTTGTTTTAGCTCATCGAATGAATTCCTTCAAGAAACATCAAACACAAAATCAGAATCCTTTTGAAGTAATCTTGACATAGGAAGAGCAATCTTACTAAAATCTTTGATGAAGCGCCGATAAAATCCTGCATGCCCTAGGAAAGATCTAACATCACGCACACATGAAGGATATGGTAAGAATGAAATAATTTCTATCTTAGATCTATCAACCTCTATCCCGTGTTTTGACACTACATGCCCTAAGACAATGCCATGCTCTACCATGAAATGACTCTTTTCAAAGTTCAGGACAAGATTCTTCTCAATACAACAATTCAACACCTTTCCCAAACTACTTAGACATTCATCAAATTAAGACCCATATACTGTAAAATCATCCATAAATACCTCCATGCAGGTCTCAATAAAATCAGAAAAAATACTCACCATGCATATCTGGAAGGTACCTGGGGCATTGCAAAGTCCAAATGGCATCCTCCGGTAGGCAAATGTGCCAAAGGGACAGGTGAATGTAGTCTTCTCCTGATCTTCTAGAGATATAGGAACCTGAAAATATCCAAAAAATCCATCCATGAAACAATAGTGTGTTTTCCCAGCTAGTCTCTTGAGCATTTGATCAATAAATGGGAGGGGGAAATGGTCCTTGCGAGTGGTCTGATTTAGTTTCCTATAATCAATACACACACGCCAACTGTTTTGCTCCCTCATTGGAACTAAATCATCTTTCTCATTTTTAACAACAGTAAAACCAGTTTTCTTAGGCACAACCTGAATTGGACTTACCCACTGTGAATCTGAAATGGGAAGGATTAAACCTGCCTCGAGCAATTTCTCAACTTTTTTTTTAACAACTTCCAGGAGGGTGGGATTGAGTCTCCTTTGGGGTTGTCTCACCGGTTTAGCCCCATCCTCCAAGATAATCCTATGCATGCAAATGGAGGGGCTAATCACTACTAGAAAACTAACCTATACCAACGGTTTGGAGAACCGTGGTGAAGTAAGCCGTTGGGATAGGTCTATACCAACGGTTTTGGGAAAACCATTGGTATGGACCTATCCCAACAGTTTTGAAAACCATTGGCATAGGTAATATGAAAATCTATTCCAACGGTTATAAAACCGTTGGTATATGTATTTCAAAAAAAATACATTCGGTGTGATTTGATCCCTGAACCCCTCGTTTATAATAGAACGACTTAACCACTAACCTAATATGACTTTTCTAAACATAATTTCATAAATATATATATGTATTATAATAATTATTTAAAATTTAGATTTATATAATGTTCTCAGGCAGTAGACCTGGAAAAAAAATCGAAGAACCTATCCCAACGGTTCGCAAAACCGTTGGGATAGGTGCATATTTTTTTCGGGTGTATGCTGGATTTTGGGGCACCCTTTCCCAACAGTTTTGGAGAACTGTTGGGAAAGGGTTGGGTCTTTCCCAATGGTTCTCCAAAACTGTTGGGAAAGCGTTGTTTTGAGCTCCCTTTCCCAACGGTTTAAGGGAACCGTTGGGAAAGACCCACCCCTTTCCCAACGGTTCTCCAAAACCGTTGGGAAAGGGGTGTTTTGAGCTCCATTTCCCAACGGTTTGGGAGAAACGTTGGGAAAGACCCAACCCATTCCCAACGGTTCTCCCAAACCGTTGGGAAAGGGGTGTTTTGAGCTCCATTTCCCAACGGTTTGGGAGAACCGTTGGGAAAGAACCAACCCTTTCCCAACGGTTCTCCCAACCCGTTGGTAAAGGGGTGTTTTGAGGTCCCTTTCGCAATGGTTTGGGAGAACCGTTGGGAAAGGGTGCCTATACCAACGGTTTTTACAAACCATTGGTATAGAAGTGTTGGGAAAGATCTGATTTCCAGTAGTAAATACCTGATATGTCAGCCAAGGTCCACCCAATCGCCCTGATGTTCTCCCTCAAAATATTCAAAAGCTTTTCTTCATGTTCAAAAGGGAGATTATTAGCAATGATAATAGGTAATCTCTCACCACTCAACAAGTATGAGTATTTCAGATTTGGTGGCAATGGCTTGAGTTCTAATGAAGGAGGGTGTAGTATGGATGGAGACATTGAAGGAACTAAAATATGTGCACAAAGAGCATCAGTATAAGAATAGACATCATCAAAATCATAGAATAAAGCATCAAATCCATCAGCATACTCAACAACCATTTCATAATCAGAGTGAACATGATCAAAATCAGAATATGAATCCACATAAAAATCAAATCCAAGATAGGATTGTGTATCAGAAACATGTGCGGAAGTGCTCTTAGACATCAAACTCGAACCAATACTCATAATCTCCCTAAGCATAGGACAATAAAATTCTATGGAGTTTTTATTTGGTGGTTCAAAATGGGAGATAACAAAAGTAGAATGGTCCTCTGAGGGGTACTTCATAGAATCCATAACATTAAATATCACAACTTCATCTCCAAACTCCATGGAAAGTGTACCCTCATTGACATTTATGATAGTTTTTGCAGTTTTGAGGAAGGGTCTACCTAAGATAATGGGGGCATGAGAACTTACCTGATCATCCTCCATGTTAAGAACATAGAAATCCGCTGGAAAGATCATGTCTCTTACCCGGACAAGTACATCCTCAAGGACTCCCGCTGGATATTCCGTAGCTCTATTCACCAATTGCACCACTACTCTTGTTGGCTTCAACTCACCAACCTGCAAGGAAGAGAATACAGAGTGAGGCATCACATTTATGGAAGCTCCCAAATCACAAAGAGCATCAGAGAAGTGCAACTCCCCTATGGTACATGGGATGGTGAATGTCCCGGGATCCTTGCACTTTGTTGGAATTGCTAGAGTTGGTGTAATGAGTGCCGAGACATTCCTTCCAAGGTTGATCCTCTCATTTCCCTTGAGCCCTCTTCGATTGGTACAATGTTCTTTTAAGAATTTCGCATACCTTGGAATTTTCTTAATGGCGTCAAGTAGAGGAATGTTGATCTCCACACGCTTGAATGTGTCCAAAACCTCCTTTTGCATTGCTTCTTCAGCCATCTTCTTGGTTTGAACAACCCTGTTTGGAAAAGGAAGGGGTTTAGGAGGAACGTCATCAATCTTTTTCTTACCTTTATCTTTCTCCTTGGATTGCTCATCAGTTGGTTTGGAATGCGGATTCTCTGGAGTTGAGGTGAATCCCGGTGGAATGGTAGGTGCAAATGTATCATTCATTTGCTTACCACTTCTCAATGTGATGGCACTAACATTCCCCTTTGGATTTGGAGTGGGTTGGGAAGGTAGATTTCTAGAATTCTTACTCACAAGTTCATGGAGGGCAGTGTCAATCTGACTCATTTGAGTCTTCAAATCCCTCAGCTCCAAACTTTGACTCTTCAGCTCATTCTGTTGATTAAGAACAATTTGCTTCAAAATATCATCAGTATTAGAATCTACCTTTGGTGGATGATTCCCTTGTTGCTGACTTGTTGATGTTTGAGCTTCAAATCTCCTTTGGGGTTGTTGGAAACCCTGCTGGTAAGGCGGAGGCTGCTGGAAGTTTGGTTGAAAAGGGGGCCTTTGTTGTTGTCTAGAGCCATACCTCATGTCTGGTTGATCTTTCCACCCTTGGTTGTATGTTGGAGCAAATGAATCAAACTTCTTTTGGGGATATGGTTGTTGTTGCTGCTGAAATGGTCTCCCTGGGAATACTGCTGCGCAATCCTCTGTCTCTTGTAGTTGTGGGAAACAGTTAGTTGGGTGGCTTGTCTCAGTGCAAATGCCACAGGGCCTTGAAGAAAGGGGTAGAGATGTCTTTTGTGCCAAAGCAATTTGCCTCACCATAGTTGTAAATTCTTCTAACTTGGTATCAATCAAATGACTCTCAAGAGAAGAAGGACTTACCTGATGTACTCCCCTGACATGTGGTGTACCTCTATCACCAAATTGTTGGGAGTTTTGGGCCATCATGTCGATCAACGCACATGCAGCTACTGGTGTCTTGTCCACCAATACTCCTCCAGCCGCAGTATCTACCATGCTTCTCTCCATAGGTGTGAGTCCTTCATAGAAGTATTGGATGAGTAATTGCTCACTGATTTGGTGATGTGGGAAGCTTGCACACAACTTCTTGAATCGCTCCCAGTACTCATACATTGACTCCCCTTGGGCTTGCTTGATCCCCGATATCTCCTTTCGAATGGATGTTGTCCTTGATGCTGGAAAAAATCTTTGCAAGAAAAGACGTTTCAAATCATTCCAACATGTTACATCTTTAGGTTGCAAATAATACATCCAATCTTTTGCAGCTCCATCAAGTGAGAATGGGAATGCTCTTAATTTAATTTGATCTTCAGAAAAATTTCTTGGTTTTAAAGTTGAGAAAACCACATTAAATTCCTTAAGGTGTTTGTTGGGATCCTCACCAGATAAGCCATGAAACTTTGGAAGAAGGTTAATTAATCCAGATTTCAATTCAAAGTCTGATTTGAGATTTGGGTATGCAATACAATTTGGTTGATAGTTAATATCAGGTGCAGCCAATTCTCGAATGGTTCTATTAAGTTCATTTCCATTGTTTCCATCCATTGGTTCATCTTTTATGTTTGAACTTGAATTTCTTCCAATTTCAATGTTTCCAAAAGAGAGGAATTCACCAACTGGTTGAATATTGAAACATCCCGTAGACTGAGAATTTCTGATTCGAGCCCTAAGGCTACGTTCAATCTCAGGGTCAAGATCTAAGAGATCTTCAGGATTAGTTCGTGTCATATATCAAATAAAAATGAAATGAAAGAAAGTGGACCATAGTAAAATAAAAATGAGAAGTTTGAGTTGATGGTCCAAAAATAAGTAGAAGAAAATAAATGAAGAGGAAGAAAAATCAGATTTGGTACAGAAGGAAGAAAGAAGAGAGGAAGAGAATAAAATGTAAAATAAAATAAATACCTCTAATTGGTTGAAATAATTACTTGCCTCCCCGGCAACGGTGCCAATTTGAAAGAGCGCTATCATGGGTGCCCTCAAATGATTAGTGTAATTTGGGGTACTTAGGTGAAGCAGAGTGGCTGACCAAGGTCGTCTCTCAAAGGAGGAAGTGAATTTAACAACTTATTAGAGGTATTCTAAAAATAAAATAAAAGAGAATAAAATAACTATTTGAAAGGATGGAGGTGGTTCTTTTTATAGTTTATGAACCTAGAAGAAGTTTTCTGGAAGAAGATTTCATTTTTTTTTTAATTTTGAAATGAAGTTTCGATTAGAATGACACAACAAGAAGATGTTTTTTTAGAAATCTATTTTAAAAGGCGTAATCGATCTAACTTTACCTCTTCAATAATTTAATAATCATTATCATTTAAATAAATATTCACTTAATTATGATCCCTTAATTTGTTAAATCCCGAACCCTACGAGAATTAACTTTACCACGAAGATTGAAGTGAATTTTAACCTTAGCCTAACTTCGGAACATGCAATCGCAACACCCTGCTTTGATTGATGTTCTAAAATTAGCTTATGGTCAGTGGTAAATTAAAGCACATAAAAAATCTGGAAATGAGGATTAATTGAGTTTAGGGATTATATTTGAACTCTACAAATTGATCCCATGTGATTTTGAATTACCGGTTAAGGTTGCGCTCTCACAGTTCACACAATTCCCGACCCCGCGTGTTTTGTGTTAACTATTCAATTGCTTTCTTAGTTTAATTTAAATTAAAAACTCAATTAATATATCATAATATGTGAATTACAGTCTCTCATTGATTCATAATAAATGAATTAAGAAGGATAGAGGTCGATCGATTACTAAAAAGAACTACTCTTCCATGGGTGGTGTAGTCATCGTGGAGACGTTTTGCATAAGCAACGGATTGAAAGGGTAGAACCCAATCTTGTCTCCACTATTGATTCCAAACCAATTAAGAATATTAAGATAAGAATAAGAGGGATGAACATAGAAGATTATTTGAAGAAAAATTCAAGAAACAAATATGAAATAAAAGAAATACAAAGAAGAGGTGAGAGAGGAGAGCCTTTTTGGAAGAGAGTTTTCCACAAAGGCTTACTTCTTCCAAGAGTTGTGAGGGGCTCCCAAGAGACACCCTTTCGGCCACACCTTCCCAAAGACTCGACCAGCCCTCTCAAAGAGTTAATACCCCCTTTAAATAGAGTTTGTGAGGGCTAGGGATACATAAATTTTTAAGTGTGAAATGAAAAACTCGGCCGAATATTTTATTCCAACTTGCACCGCCCATTTGACCTCCAAAACGCGTGAATTGACCGACCTTCCAGAAGGATTATTTGTTCCAAATCATGTCCCTGAGCTTTATTCAAAATGTGGGCTCACTCCAAGACCTTATGTAGAATATATGGCCCAAATACAGAACCCATGTCCATTCTGCCGAGTCCATCCCACCATTGGATTAATGTCTCATTTACTCCATCCAAATGCACTATTTAGCTTTAGTGTCCTGAATAAAAGTTGTAGATAAATATGTTAGGAACACAGTTACAAAATTTCAAATTGAAATAATAAATAAAAAAATATGTAGATTCGAAATACTAAAGTGAACTATAAAGGGTAAAACTGGAATTTTCGTCAAATATTCAAATGAATGATCTAATTCCAAATACTTTCTAATTAAACATATTTAACACAATGTGAGGAAATTATATCATTTATTACCAATAAAATATTCAACAAAATAGTGTTTTATCATGCTTCTTGGACCAATCACTCTAGATCCAAAAATGGATAAATAGAATTCCCCCTATTGTGTATGAACGTGATATGTGTAGGAACCATTGACATGGGATCCCTCATTTGTGGTATTATTCTTAGAAAATAACCTTTTACACTACATATGTGTCAAATCTATACAATGTCGTTCATTTTAATAACTATGTATGGTTTTATTCTTATTAACACATGATACAAAGTCACTCCTACCTATTTAATCTCATGCCTGTTCATAATTTATAAAATATAAACCATTTTATCCTATATATGAGACAGATCTATGAACATGAACTTGTCATGAATTACATATGGATAGATTGGTTCTTCAATCAGATATGCAGTGATGTATTTATTCTTTACATTGGGCCTATATGAAATATTGTAAACACTTCCCCCTTGATAATGTGTTTCAAATCACAAATGAATGCCCCTCACTCTAAAATTTGAGCTAGATCCATGACATGAAATTATTTTATTGAAATATGTGTGACTTGATTACAATTTCATAGGATACATAGTGATTCTTGGACCTTATATTCCAGGCCTAGTCATAAATTAAGAAACAAATACCTCAGTCTCTCATATATGATTCTGATCAATATGGGGATTGGGGGGGGGGGTTATATAAGATCTATGTGTGTCTTCATTCCTGAGTATTTTAGGATATGTGGTGACGCACAAGACCATTGTGATGAACCCATACCAAATTTATGATAACTACTATGTTTCTCTTGAACATATACCACACTTATATAGAAAATGTAACATATTTTCTCAAAAATAAACTTCTTTATGAATGTGATAAAATTTCCATTCTCCTATTAATGAACATAGTCTATGTAAGAGGAAGAAACATAAAAACTGCAAATCAATTTATGATACCATAAGATACAATGTGATATACTAACCTCATGTAATCCCTAATTTTTAGTCAGGTTTCTATTCCCAAATTCCATCTTTGGTGAAATTTTTGCAACATTAAACCTTAACCAAGGTCCCTATATGAACATATAATAAGAAAAATTACTATTATATGAAAAATATTGAAAGATTAATTTGATTTTCAGTCAAGTAACGATTCAGGATTCTTAAACCCTCCCTAAGTAGATCTTTACCCATAAACCTACTTCATACATTTGAAACTTTTTGTACACCAATTAAATTCATATCATTGATCATAAAGCATATTAGTTTTCCCCAATGTAAAGTGGTTATTGGGTTTTCAGTCAATCTAAATAGAAAACTCATTACATGTTGAAAAAAGAAACTTATACACTAATTAACCCATTGAGTGTACATATGTATTGAAGGAAAGGTACCCCTTAACCCCATTCACTATCTATAGATGATGTGGCACTACCATCCCATTACCAATTCTTATGAAACACCCATAAATCTACACCTTCTAATGATCCATGTATTCATAGGATATGATTTACACCTCCCATAATCAAACTACTATGGTGGATTTATGTATCCTAAATATTAGATGTCCTTATATTTCACTCATCTTCAAGGATATGTCATCGAAATACAACTCTTACACCATTTTATAAAAATGTGGATATTTTCATTAGGTCCAACCTACACAGCCTTATGCATCAACATTTTTTTCCAAATAACATGATCATAAAATAAAAGTAATAAAGCCACATGAACCTTCAAGTTGTGAACCCAAAATGGGTGACATGAGAAAATGTCATGTCTTCATTCTCTAAACATCCCCAATATAAATTTTAATAAAAAATTGTTAAAGTGAAAATAAATGTGGCAAAAAAATAATGGGGTCCATCATATGAACCTAGAAAAGGACTTATTTTTTCTCCAAACCCTTGTTTTGGGAAAAAGTGACAAAAATGATCTATTATATTCCATCACTTTATTGGTGTTATCAATTTACACTATCACAACTTATGGGGTATTAGAACCCTTCTTAAATATCTCTTGATTCCATAAACATACTTTATTTCAAAAGTTCATGGATCTCTATAAATCTTCAATGGATGTCAGAAATGAGTATCTCTAACATGGAGGGACAATTTACCTTTTAAATGAATACATTCCCTAACAAAGATCCACATATACGCCCTATATAGCTATCTACAAATAATCATATTTTTCATGAATATAAGGAAATCTATTACCATATTCCCTAATAACATCTTTGTGGAACCCATAACCTGATCATAGACGCTTGTAATCCATTATATAGCTATCTCATCCCACAATCCTCGATTCAATATCATTGAATTATGATTTATATAGTAAAAACCACACTTTTTCAAGTGGATTTGATACCCTTAGTGTTACGCCTTTGTGTATCATTCACAATATAGGGACAAGAGTGTAATGCCCCATTTTTTACCATTATTTCATAACTCATACCACATTAGTCTAAGTTGTATGACTATAAACATCAGTTATATTTCTTCTTCCATAAATAAAACCATAGTGTTTATATTTTTGTAATTAAAAAAAAGTGGCAGGAAAATTATTCGTATGACAACCCAAAAATGGAGGTCTAAGATAAAGGAAAGCTCTTTCCCACTAAATCCTACCCTAAATTAGACTTATGAAGAAGTTAGAGTGATGATAAGAGAGTGGAAAATCTTGTGGGTCCACTTTATGACCCCAATAAAAGTCAATCTATGCTCGCTAGACCCCTTCTCTTAAAAAACATATTAGAACAACCCTCTCATCATACTCACACCCACAATTTCCCCTTGATTTTGAATTATTCATCATGTCCAAATTGGTCTACATTTGTGTAACATGGATGGTGCATATACCTATCCTAAACTAAGATCCAGGACTAGGAGGGATTCTTTATGATATTTGCGTCTAGAATGTGATGTGGATTATTTAATGTTAGATTAAGATCAACTTGTTTATGTAATACATGGAATTTTGGGATATAATTTTAATATAATCCATAAAAGGAACTTAGTCACAAGTATAAAGGTGGAACCCATTTCCACCTATTTAAAATGGTGAACTAACATAATACTAACTTCATCCTAGAATACTATGATTTATATGAAAGACCAATGGACTCTGCTCATGTGGGTATCCACTTCCATAGAATCGAGTCCTCTCTTCTTTTTTTCCAGAATTTTTTTAGTGGGGTGGGTGGGGGGATTTTTTACATCCACCATATGAAAACTAGTAATAATAAGTAATGGAAACCCAAAAAGGAAAAGACCATTTTGGTATAAAGTCATTTAGTAGAAATTTCTCATTCTTAGATCTTGAGAAACTTTAATGGTCATATGGTCTGGTAATTCTATTTCATAATAGTACAAGAATGAATAGATGGCCATAAAAGAGGCTATCAACAATAGGAATATTTTAGGTTGTTGATTGTATCAAAACAGTTCTATGATAATTAGTTTCCTAAACTGTAAAAATTCACATAATCATATTGGGAAAATTATTGTCACACAACACTCTGGGGTTCACATGAAGAAGAATATGCATGCCTTTGATATTATTTGAAGAAGAAAATTTCATTCTTGATATACTTGAGAAAAAA
Organism: Viscum album; assembly: GCA_963277665.1. Taxonomy (NCBI): domain Eukaryota; kingdom Viridiplantae; phylum Streptophyta; class Magnoliopsida; order Santalales; family Viscaceae; genus Viscum; species Viscum album. The sequence goes on from OY728156.1 coordinate 1,739,018,111, forward strand.
ATTAAGGAACTTTTGATATTGTTTGAAAAAAGGAAGTGAACATTATAATTTAACTTTTTTCTCATGTTCCATGTAAATTATAGTTATGTGATGAACAAGTGTACTGCCAATTGATACACTCACATGAATAAAAAAAATTGATCCACATGTAATAATGATGCAAAGAAGAAATAACCTCTTGAACCTTGGAGACATAAACTATCAAAACCATGTCAGTCACATAAGGCTAAATTTTATGTGATGAATGTGTGATATATATGTGATAGTCTTATATTAGACGATATTTTCAAGAAAAACTATCAATGATGAGACCCACATGTTCTCACTATTCAATTTGGGATTTTCCCAAAAATAGTTATCAATGACTGAAACCATCACAGTCACTAATAATTAAGAGATTCACTAGATGATGTATTGGAAAAACTTTTATCATAGTACCATCGATTTTATAAGATGATACAAACTTATAGAAACATTCTCCACTGCCTCAAAAACACCTATGGGGAACTCTCCCCTTAACTTGCGACCCTAATAACGAAGACATATTCTTATAAAACACCATAGTGGATTCCATTCAAAGGAATTAATGATTGGCCCACAGAGTAGGGGAGACACATGGATGATTTATTTTATTAATTTTATATATCATTATAGGAAATATAATAACGATTATTAAATATGAATCAATTTTAAAACCATGAATGAAAATAAAAACTATGAAAAAATAGCATAAAATAGCATATCATAACGATCTCAGTGATCCTAAACAACATATTCACTTATAAAATTGCTTAACCACTGACTGGTTCATTTGAGAACGTATCCTATAGAAGGCCTTACAATTGTGGGTAGAGTAAATATACGGCCTCTTAAATTTATATAGCTCCAGATATGAAACCATGATTTATTTGGCCACGTTTATGTGACACTACTCACATGGATCGATCATGAAACCCGATTTTGTGACACCAATTATACGACCAAGGTCACAATACCTCAAGTAATGAGACCATAGTCATGTGATAGGTTCAAGGTACACTATTGATGATAGATGGTTTCACACTTGATAATGCTCATGTGAAGCAACAGAGTCATGTGACCTAGATAGATAACCCATAATATGTAATACCTCATCTTTTGAGTGCATGTATCCTATTTGGTAACTCAATAACCAAAAATGACATCCATGTGATCAATTAACTCTATATACATTATTTTATATCATAAACCATATTTTTTCATGAGATTCATTTTAACTCATTAAGATGTTGTGAGCTTCCCCTTAATCCATTCTCTCTAATTTCCTCTCAACCAAACAAACATATTTAACATATCCTTAGGATCATTTTTATCCATCAGTAGATAGGGAATTAATAAAAACCATTGGAATCCACTATGTTGTATGTCACTAGATTTTCATGATCATAGGCCCATATTCCCAATGAGTCTGATTATCCATCCTTTCCTTTTAGCGGACAAGGAATGAACCCATACAAGAAATTCAATCCGGTGTAAGCCCCAATATTTTTCTCACCTGGACATATTCCTTAGCTGTTATTCCCAAAGCCTTGGGATTATATTCTTCTGTAATCCCCATTCTCTTCCCCAGTTTTCTATATTATTCATGAGTCATATTCATACCTTGATAATCCTCTTTGTTTTATGTCCCCAACAGTTCTAGTTCAAAGGATCATATTACCCATTAGTCTAATTATATTTCTTCATACATAAGTGGATGAGGAATTAATCAATATATTTTCATCCAATCTGGTGTAATTCCTCTCTCTTCCTCACTTTTCTATATTCCTCAGGATTTATACTCATTCATTGGGCTTCATCTCTTGGTGTAAGTCCCATTCAAATCAAACTGTGTATTGAACTTGATCTTTAATTATTTATTGTTTCTAAAACCAAGAATGAGTCATGAGAAATTAGATATAAGAGTTGATTATTTCATAAGAACAATTAAAATATATACGTAATGGTGATATTTGTTATGTTTAATTCGTGATCTATCTTCTAGGGAAGACTTATATGTGTAATCCCCATTGAATTCTCTAATTTTTTCACCTTTCATGACACAGATATCCCACATGGGAGTCAACCATATTGTAAGTCCCCAACATTTCTATCTCAAAGGGAAATATTCTCCTGTAGACTAATTACCCTTCCTTTATTAACAGTAGTACATCAACCAATTATATTGGGCGTCTCATGTGTAAGGCCCACACAATCTATATATGAACTATATTGACTTTGATTCCTGTTATAAATATGATACGCTGGATTCTTGGTTAATGATCAAGCTCCATATATTATATAGAATTACCTCATATATATTTCTATATTCTGTCTTTACATGTGGATATATACCCCATGGAGACCACAATTCTTTCTATATATAATCCAATTGCTCTATGCCTTATAGATATCATATATTCTCATCATATAATGTTAAACTATACTGTTAACGTCTTCACCATAGTTTTTAAAACTACATTGTTAACATCATCAATGTATGAAATTAAACATCATGGTAAATGTCATAACAATGAGGAATCTAACTCTTGTTATCCACAACATACATAGGATGCATCACCAAGGTTAGAGCCCAAAAAATAACAAGGATTTATCACATGAAAAATATACCAAGTATCCCATATCTTCATGATTTTATGCCCCTTCTTTGCAAGAATATACTCATTATAGGAATTCATATATCCCCATCAATCCATAACACGGAAAATGATATAATTTGACCCCACTGATCCATATTTTTAATGTTTTTATAATGAACCATCGTCAACTATTCTCTTTACGGGTTACTTATTTTTACCATGGGTCCCATCTCCCAATTATATCATGTATTATTAGATCATATTCCCCTTTAAGATGTACTCTTAACTGGGTAGTTTCATTATATAAATCCCATTCAATCCTTAGTGTCACACCTTTTAGTGCCTAGACAACCTTGTCACATGATGCTAAACTACATAATATTTGAAATACAAGGACTCTTGTTACTATTTATATAGGATTTTTAGGATTCATTTTTGAGGATTAATATCAATACTAATACAAAATGTCAACTACTTCATCATCCTTTAAATGAAAATATCCCTCATTGAAGATGATACCATATATCATTAACCTTAGAATCCCCCCTATAATATTACATCCAAATTATCACATGTGGTAGATATATAAGTTATACCTTATAGGGATATTTTCCCAATCAAATTGATAACCCTTCCATTTCCATCAATGGATGAATAATGAGCCTATATATTGGAATCTGATATAGTGTAAGATCCATCATTTTTCTCACTTGGATATATTACTTGGGAATCATATCCATATCATGGGAGTCCATGATAGTGTAATCTATATAACATTTAATATCATGAGGAAATATCTCCCATAAATCCAAATCATTATCCATTATCCACCAATGTGTGAGGAGAATATCCAATAAGGAAGCATATTTATAAACCCTATTAGTCCCCTAATTAATGTAACCATCTAGCTAGGACATCTAATTTCTCACAACTAACATGACTTATATGGTATTGTAAGTTATGCTTAATTATTGTAAGAATTATTTACATATCCTATGTTCTTAAATCATGATGTTAAACTACATGGTATGGTCATATCACATGTACTTAAACAAATTTATTCAAATAAAATGGGATCTGATTCCTATCTTCACAGGGTATGTAGGATGCCTATGTAAGGCTTGAATACCCTAACTATAACATTAAAATTCAGCCATATAAATGTGTTTTCTTATTGAAATATGTTAAAAATGAAAAGTATCAGAACTACATAGAATCTATTTCTTATTCATGAAGTATACATTGGATTTCTATTCAAGGCTTGATCCCTCATAGTAAATCCACATATTCAATAAATTTGTATTACCTAGAATATGATTCATATTTTCATAGGATATATAGGATTAATCTCTAAGGAAAATGTCTTGAAACTAATGTAAAAAATTTCCCATAATACACCCCTTGTAATAGACATGTAGATATTCTTATATATATATGTGTGTTCCCATTTCCTTTCAATCATGATCAACTATTTTCATTTGGATAATAATCGTATTAATATTACTATTCGGTAATATTGAAAAATAAATATTAAATACATAAGAGAGTACAAGATTCAGTAATAATTACCTCTCAATAAGGTGTGAAAGAGCTTTACCCTTGATCATCTTCATTTGATGTGTATTCAAGGAGTCAATGTTATGTCCAATTGACCACCTACCCTTGGAAAGTTGGACTTTGAAGAAAAATAAACCAAAAGGACTTGAATTGGGATCAAAATAGCATCCAAGTACTAACATGGGGTTAACCTATCCCACATTTTGATCTGGTAAGGACTTATGAAATACAACTTAAATCTATAAGAGAGTATATGATTTGGTAATAAAACCACAAAAAAGGTGTGATAAACCCAACCTTTGACCCTGCCAACCAACATGAATTCTGAAGTGCCTTCGTTAAAATGATCCTAGTGAACTCATACCATTTGAAAAAATGCATATATTAACATTCACAATGAACTATTGTAGACGTATGAGACATTGAGTGTTTTCAGTTCCGCAAAAATATACCCATTGAAAATCAACTGAAACACCACTTATTTGTATTGATGACATGTTTGATTAGCTGAAAGGTTCCTGGGACTTCTCTATGAACTATTTTAGATTGTGTTATCACTAGTGAAGTTTGTAACTTTAGATAAATGTCTCACTACATCCATAAGTAGGTATGGTCTGTCTATGTATTTAGTGAAACAATACAGTCTAATGAACACATTGGAAATATTTTTGGATTTGATAAATCCGTGTTTCAACCCATATTTATATACATTAATAGTCATTTTTCTGATGATCTTATTATGTACATAAATTCAGGGGAGGATCACATGTTAAATATTTAATCATATTTGGAACTCATTGTGAACATCAACTGTTTGTATAAATATCCTAATATCACTTTTGGAATGATTAAGGGAACTTCTTTGGGTATGTTATATCTAAGGTGGGAGTTCCAATATACCTTTAGAATTTCAGATAATATATTTCTATGGACTGGCCTAATTTTATTTATATGATTCTTTTTGTGGGGATATTGTTATTAACGAAGGTTTATCAAGAACCTCTCCCTTTTGGTACTGCTGATGATTGACCTGACTAAAAATTGAGTGAAGTTCATCTTGTATGATGCATTCAAGAGTGTTTTCTAGGATATGAAGTGGATGTTGACTAAAATACTAATCCTCACCTTACTAGTGATGCGTAAGGAGTACATAATGTGTTGTGCTGTATCAGGGTTTATGACATGAATAGTCATGAAGCAGGGAGCTCATGTAGCCATGTATGAGTCCATGTAGTTGTGTCTTGATGAGAAGAATTAACCTATATATAACCTTGAGATAGATGTGGTAGTAGATTACTTTAGGTTTTGGAGTCATTACTTACTGAGGGGGATATATTTGGTGTATACTGGATAAAATAGATTTAAATATATCTTCTTAAAATGATACCCAAACCTTCGGTAGTAGAGGCTGGTTGAGTATTTACAGTCCTTTGATTTTGAACTAGGTGAGCTCTATGTTCTAGGAGTAGAGTTCCTATATGGGATATATTAGGGTATTATATTAATTGTGGATGCCCATTTTACACTGTATATTTGGTAATTATTATATAAAGTTTTGGGATAATATGTGTATATGAGTACTTCCTATCATCAATAGATGCATGGAATGTTCAAGAATACTTTTTTTTATTTTAGAGTACATGTTGAAGGCATGAATCCTAATTGTTGGTGGTTCATGGGAGAACACATGTACCCCATGAATTTATCCAAAAATAATAGTTATAAATAGTCTATACAGATGACACCTTATAAAGATTTATATGGAAGACCCTATCATTTGATAGTATGTTGGTTGGATGTAGGAGAAGAAGTGATTGTTATGAAGATTCATGTGTAGGATACGTCAAATCAGATTATTTATATATATAAGAGGATTGAGAGTACCCTAAGTAAGAAGAGGTGGCATGAAGACTAATGACCCCAACCTCTTATGTTTGATGTGGGTGATTAGACATTCATGTGGGTATTACATAGGTAGGGACACCATTATGTTCAGATGTGGGGAAATATATCACCTAAGAACATGGGTCCATTTGAGATAGTGGAGAGGATTATTTTGGTGGAATACCCGTTGGATATCACTTAGAATTTTAATTATATGCATGATATATAATATATATCACATATTCAACTATAGTTTCTTGATCCATATCAGATGATCGACATAAAAAATGTTGAACTTGATATTGATGTTTTTATTGAGGATAGTATGGTTTGTATAGTGGATCAAATCCATAAGACTCTATGTAGGATAAAATCACCCCTGGATCATGTAAAATAGAAAAAAACATATATATGAGGATTCATGGGAATGAGAGTATGATATATAGCTTAGCTCCTAAATTTATTCCCTGATTAGGCCTAGTGATTTTTGTGAGTGAAGATCAAGGATAAACTACTATATATTTGGGATATTATAAAACATTGGGTTTTTTCTTATGGTTAGGGCCATTTAATTTATGATGATACCTTTTTCCTTTTTTTGATTAATTATGGAATTGGTGATGGAATGTTCGAGTAGTTTTAGTGATGTTCTAGGTTCTATAGGTATCCCGGGATATTGTCTAGTAGGCTTGGGATGATCCTACAGCTAAATATGAAATTTTTAGATCATCATGAATGTTTAGGTAGTTACCACATCATGGTGATGATATGGAGGATAATTGAGTGCTTGGAGGCTCAACAAAACATCTTTTATGCTTGGTTTAAAAATGGTGTCCTTTTTGGCTAATCCTGGGGAGTTCCACACTATAGAGCTTCCCATGGAGAAAGGGATAGTCCCCTATGCAAGATAAAGATGAATATTCTTTCCATGGTGTCCCAAATTCTATCCATTTTGGATAAACATAGATATCTTCACACTATAGATCTTCCTATTATGTTAAGGGAGAGTCCCTTGTGTAGAATAGTATGGAAAACCCTTCCCATGGTGTCCTTTGGCCCTCGTAGTGGTTGGGACCAATGAAGGGGTACCATTTTTTAGCCTTCATAGGCCACACCATAGCAAAGCTTATCTAGTAATTGCAATTTTTTTCCATTTTTACACAGTTGAACTAAATGGTGATGTGGCCAATTTTGTTATACTACATTGAAATAAAAACTTTCCATGCATTCTATCCACCTTCCAATTCCATATTTAATTAATTTCTCTCTCAATTCTCTGAAATATCAATCACCATATTATTGTGATAGTGATCTAGAGGTAAGGATATACTTTTATTTTAATTATTTCTCCCTTTTTTCCCCGTCTATTTTTCTTATTCCGTTTATTTATTGTTTTTTCATAGATTGTGGTTGCTTCCTTCTTCATCGATTTAATTCATTTGAGTTTTAGTCAACCATTAGTCTATGATGAGTAGACCTCTACAAGAATAAGGTAGGTGGTATTAAATATACTCATTGAGGTATCACCATTTATATAATGTGTGTGATGTGTGGTAATAACAACATAACAAAAGATCAACCTAAAAATGACAATTAAATGTTTTATTGACCTAATTCTAAAAATTGAAAATTCCCACAGGACATGGGTAGTCTATTGGAGAGAGTATACTAGAAATTTGGCCACATAATTTAGTTTTTAGGATGATTGAAATTATATAGTGATTAAGGGGAGACCTCAGGGGTGCCATGGATTAAGTAAATGACCATGTGTTTTTTGGGGATTCTTATGGCGTGATCTTGGATTTGGTATCATACTTATTACGAATGATCTAAGATGACTAAATTAAAGAATATGATAGATTAATTCTTTATAGATTTAAGATTTATTATACATATTACTTTCATTCTGTAGTGAGCCTATTGATATTTAATTCCCTGGACAATCCCCTTAGATTTGATAGTGAGAATATTGATCTTGAATTCCTTAGAGACTCTCCTTGGATTCATGTGTGGACTAAAGATTATGAGTGAATTGGATAAGCTAATTGGATTCGGCTTCGAGCCTATTTATTGGGAATTACATAGATATACTCCTTGGATTTAGATTGATCCTCTTAAAATGATATATTATGATCAATGAAATCTTGAACTATTTAGAGTAGGTATGACTGATCTTAAGGGTAACCATAGAACATGAGGATTGATGATGGATTATTTATTTATGTTGTCTCATTAATTTTATTACAATACACAATATCAAATATATACTCAAACTAGATATGCTTATATATTTCATTTGGGGTGGTCCACAGAGTCATTCTCACACCCTACATGGGCCAGCATTGGTACCTAATAAGAGTTCATGGTTACGGGCAAGGACACACATAAGGACCATATGACTTATGTTTTATCCTTTTTGACGGATATGGTGCATGGTATGTGAGATCATAATGCACACTGGTCTATTTTTTGTATTTTATCCCTTTTAACTATTTTTGTTTCCTTTTGGGTTTTGATGTGTGTGATACCCCATGGAGGAACCCTATCATATTTGTGACTTTCCAGACATGTATATAGAACCCTTTTTGTGATTTTTTTAGTTATGTTATTATTATAACTTTTCATTATGTCTTTATTCCATATTAATTATATCTTTGATAATAATATTGTTTTCAATATTATTACACTATGATATGAGGGTGTAGTCTCCTCACTATACCATCTTAGAACATAACTAATAATTGGAATCCTATGGCATATGGTAATGCATGGTTGGGGTCATGTACCGACTCTTACCCCAACACCGATTAGTGGTCATGGAAATGTTGATGATACAAATTACATCTATGAAATAATAATATCCTCTCTCATCCCTTTATATTTTTTTCATCCTTGAGGATTCCCCCAAAATTCACTATCATCAGATGCAGGAGGAATACCTCCCCTAATATCATACTAAATATAAAGGAGGAATAACTCCTCCAATCTCATAGTAGAGTATTAGCTGAATATCTGGTCCACCCTAACCCAGTTTTATAGGTGTAACATGAGAACATACATGATACATCATTATACACCTTGATCTTATATCCATAGGGGAGAAATAGTGTTAAAACTTAGGTGAAACATTGTACATCTCAATCCCATGTATCCTTAATATACCCTGACCATGAACTATGGGTGAGAATGGATATATACATGTATTGATTATCAATAGTCTCTACCCCAGATAAGGAGTGAGAAGTGAAATGGATCATATGTGAACATCTATCTCAATCCCAAGTTGGTGGGTGAGTAAAAGATTAATCTGAGTAGTACACTACCACTATCAATTTCCAATAGATACTAAACTACATTACTCATCAAATTAAGAGAAAAAATTTAAGAAATCACACCACATAATCAATAACCATTATACCAGTTATACTATAAAATCTAACATAATAGTACACCATTTCATCACATAATTATTTAAAAATTCACATGTTCTTGACACATAAGAAACAAATAAAAAATAAATGTTAGTATTATGGATTATTAGGTTCACACACCATTGAAATTATAATATTATTATTTATTTATTATAAATATTTCACGTCAACAAGTGTAGGACAAATAATGGTCTCACATCATCATCAATTTTACCAACATTACTTTCTCAAGAAACTCATCAACTTATTTTATAATTATTATATCATATTTCAATATAGTATTCAATAGAATTATATCATTAATTAATTATTAATGGAAACACCAAGGGGATATTAATTTATTACTATAGTACTAAATTATATTAAACATGTTACCTATTATTATTCAATTATGAATCACGTTGTACATATTCAAAACTATCTCCCCATTTCTATCTTTTTAATTAAAATAATTTTTTAAACAATATCACACACACATTAAAAATATAAATCTTCTGTATTTACACCTCAATAAAACTGTTCAAATCACCAGTTCTCCTTAAAAAAGGTCCATTACTCATGTAATTGAATTTAATCCTTTTTATGGTATTTAATTTCATTAGAATACTTATATTTTTTTTAATTCTATAAATTATCAAACATATTATCTTTAATTTAAATATATCATTTAATCTTTCCATGCACTAATTTTTATTATAGAAAATTCATTTAATCATAAAAAAATTTAATATTAATGTTAAAGTTATCAATATTATGTAAAAAAATCATTAAATGTTTTTATGATTTATATTCTAAATTTCTCTTCATATTTAATTTTTATATTTACATTCATCAATGTAAATGATTAACTTCCATATATATTTAATTAAAATTATGATATGAGCCCATGCTTTAACGATAATCCAAGACATCTCTATATGTTATTGTCCATTAAAATATTCACTATAATTATATGTAGTATTATTTTTAAAGGAACAATAATTTTTTTTACTACTATAGAAATACCTTTTATAAGAATTCCAATTGGGAATTATGAGTGATTTTGGATCACTGATAATGTTCACACTGATAAAGGGTGATGTATTTTATCAATGATAAAAATTCACTTATAAGTGTAATGTTTTATATGATCTTATATATCAAGGATAAAAGATTTCATTATCACTGTTATATTCCATCATTGATAAAATCCCACACTAGTTGTAGTTTTCTAAAATATATATCATGAAATTGATGCATATAATAAAACCAAAAAATAGTTTCAATTTATAAATATGATCACAATATTTTCAAAAAATAAAAAATTTCTACATCAAATAATTTTGGTAAAAATTTTATATCTATTATATTTATATTAAATATTTAAAGAGTAATTATAAGTAAAAAAACTAAAACCAATAAAAAAAATATAACATGTAGGAGAGATCTTCCAAGGATCAACCAGTTCCATACCAAAGATGAATGAAAATATATGAAAAAATTTATTTAATTAAAAATATTTTTTCTTTATGGGACATGATATATATATATATAAATTGATAAACATATGTATAAGAAAAATATCCAAAATTTATGTAGAAATTTCATTTTAAATAATCATTATATCGTTCAAAATATACTTGGAATCATATTCAATATATTACAAATCAGATTGATGTGTGATTTGTTCCAATAAGTCATAAATGAATAATAAATTATTATCTTAATATTTAAGACAATTTGATATATTTTGTCCATTTTTATTATTTAAAGAACATTTAAAAAAAGGAATACATGTTTAATTCAGAAAAATCACATTAGACCATTAATGTCATATCACATATTAAAGTAATGTTTGATTTTTTTCTACAGGTGAAAAATTAGTTAACCTCATTTGTCATAAATTTCTTGATAATCCAGTTTTTAAAATAGTTTATTATTATTTGACAAAAATATACAAAATTAGATTGAATTTAAAAATAAAAGGACACTTTTTTATTTTAAACAAGTTGACAGTAGTTTTATATCACATATAAAACAATGATCACTGTCCCAATTTTTTACAATAACCATATTTAATTTACTAATTTTTTTCATTTTTTGAAAATTTATAGAACATAAAAATTTATACTTAATAATTCCCATCACATTGCACGTTGAGTGGACATGTGGTTGTTTCATATAGATAAAAAATGAATCAAAGATCACTTTTTTAATACATCAAGATAATATGTGATCATTTCATTTTTTTATCATTAGATTCAATATTGTAGGAATAAAAATGATTTTAATGGTTTATGTCCACTTAAAAAAATTATTGGTTGCATCACATATCACATTAATTAGTGTTCATATAGGTCACAAATAACTAAACAATATTAATCTTGATTTTCATTAATAGTCTAGGATTTATGTCTCAGCTTTGATTTTTTGATGATGATGTTTGGATATATATATATATATATATTTTTTTTTTGAAAAATAATTTTACACCAATAATGTCATAGAACATGTCATATTTACATATGATTTTTTCACCCATGTAAAAAATTAGTCGACGGTTTTTTCATATTTTTTATGATAATTAGAGTATGTTCACTTTGTTATGGTTATTCAATATATCAATATAGAACAAAAAAAATTTGATAATAAAAATAATACTTTGAATCATTTTAGAAAAATAACACCTAAAATTGGTGTATATATTTTATATGTTACAAATGAATTATGTACCATTGCCTTAACTTTTTACAATAAGTGAAACATGGTTTCTTGGTTTTTTTAATTTGATTCATGTTTATAAATAATATTATTAATATTAAAAATATAATTGTGATCATTTATGGAACATCATACATAATATTGATGTGTTGTTTATTTCTACATGTCATAGATGAATCATCGATAATTATTCATAACTATTTCAATAATAGAGGATCATTTTATTGGTTTTTATCATTTTATAAATTTTAGTGGAACTTATTTGAGACAAATATTTCTAAAAATATAGTTGGATAAAAAATACCCAATTTAAAAAAATGGATTCTTGAATTCATTCTAACTACAATAATCATTTCATTCAAATCATTGGTCATTAAAGTAGAGTTGTTCCCCATTCTTCAAACTCCTTAAATTGTTCATGTTTATAAAATTTTTCAAGTAATCCTATTCAAATATGAATATTATAAAGGATGTAATCACAGAAATTTTTTATGAGGAGGATATCATTCCATGTGATACATACATAGATTAGACGAGTTTCTATAAGTAATCTAAAGTAGGTATATCAATTCCTATTTATGGGAATATTCCATGTAATGTTTATATTTATAGGATTAACATTCACAATATTTCATTTCATGGAATGGATATTTTAGTATTTTTATTTTATGATAATGAATTTTTGAAGGTGATTGATTATTCATACATTCAATTTGTTACTTGACATTTTTATGATTAGTGCATCCAAAGTTCATACCATTTTTATTGTTTGTTAGAATATGTTTATTCCAAGATTCAAGTCTTTCTATATAGGAATTGGATTTAAAATTATAGAATAATTTCATGGGGATACTACCCATAGTGATGTATATAGATATCAATTTGAAATCTTCACATTGTATCATAAATAGAGCTACAATGATAGGAAGAGAAATGAATTCATTTTTTCTCAACAATCCCATGTATATTATGGATCATTGATTGGATACAAGAATTAAAATATGGTTTAAAGCATTTTCCTTTAACCGAATTGACATAGAAGTCCATTTAAAATTATTCTTAGAAGTAGGTAATATTATATTATCTATCATCTATGGTGAGAAATTTTTCATCGAAATTCTATAAGTACATTAATATTATTGGTGATATATTTAATAAGGATTTGATGAATTCTATTACGCATGATCAATTTTTATATCATTCTTACATGAATATTTTTTTTACTAAATATGTAGTTATACTTTTTTATTGGAAAATTATAATCATAGATGTTCATGGTAATGAAATTATAAAAATGAATAGTATTTTTCTTCATAATAACGGAATATAATTGATATTTTTTATTTTAATCCATGAGAGGATAAATTATAAGTCAAAATTGGAGAGGATTTCTAGAAACCTATAAATTTTGGTGGTAATATATGGGTGAAATAAGAGAGGTATAAATTTTTATAGTTGAAATGAATATTAAAAATGAAAAAACTTCCTCAAATTAAATAGTAAAATAAGAAAAATTAAGTGACTGAAAAAAACACTTGAGGGTGTTTGAAAATATTATTACACCATGTATGTTTCCCAACCATTTATAAAAATATATATTTCTTAATCTAAATATGTGAATTTTAGTAGTACCCACATAGTACTAAACAGTACTAATATGTAATAGTAGCCTATAAAATTAGTGGAATTCATAAAAAGTTTCAAATTACATTTATTTTGATATTTATAATATCAATTATTTGATTCTTTCATTAATAAGGATAATACTGCATCATTATTGTGTCATAAATAAATTTAATAATTAAATGTATAAAAATAATAAATAAAATACCATTATGTAAGAAATATTTTTATATTTCTATTTAATATTTATTGTTGAATATATAACATATATAACCCTATGTAAATTTTTTTTTGCTAAAAGATATATGCTTATGTCATTTTTGTATTTACATTAACTTAATTAATATAAAGTGTCTCTATCACCTACAAGTGGATCCATGGGGTCCCAAAATCGACCCAAAGAAGGCCATGCTAAAAAAATGTATCCACCAATAAGGTTAGGACACGTTTTAGGGTAATTTATTATTATTATAATATTATTGTTTACCCTTATTTACCGGATTTACCCTTTAACCATGGTAAATAAAATATTTACCGAAGTAATTATTCAAAATGTCTAAAAATAAAAGTTACCTACTTACACAATTTTTACATCCTGATTCAAAATTTGGAATCCAATTTTCCAAAATCAAAACATAGAAGTGGCAGAAATTAATTTAAAATTAATTCCAGATGTCAAAACAAAAAGTGTGTTTTTAAGAAATAATAACTATCAAAAGATTGACACTTCTTTATGTCCAGTATAATTGTGAAATTATGTATAATGAACAAAATTGTATTAATTGATAAAAATATATTCTAAATATACTTTAAAACAACTCAAATTAATAATTTATGACTATTAATTATTTTTGTTAAGAAATGTTGTTTTTAATTAAAATTTAGTAATTTTCGCTGTTCATCAAAATATAAAAGTTATCTGAAAAGTACCAAAATTTCACCCTAGGATAAATTAGATATTTAGAATCCAAAAATGAATTCCATTTCAAGAGATAAAATTTATAAAATTTCAATAAGTGGGTATTACTATTCATAACAGCTACTTTGGTTGGTTGTGGTGTGTGTTAGAACTCGAAGTTGCGTACAACACACGCTACTGTATTATTCAAAGAGAAGCATATCGTGGAAGCTTGGGGTGTTACATGGATGATTAGATGATGCTCAGTACTTCATAATTTTCTTCATTGCATCAAAATAGACAACAAAATCCTCATACTTTGTAGGAACCATGCTATAGGAAACTAGAATCCCAATGCCCATAGATGCACGGAAAGGATAAATGCCAATGAAAAAAATCCTTCACCACTACACCTATGACATGAATTCAGATACAAATATGGTTTCATGAAGACCACACCCCATTCACCCTTGGATATTATCTGAAAAAGGGTGATGAACACACTCCAACATCAATATAATAGTGAGGGGGTCATTGTCATGATGGACATTGCCCACCAGGACCTGGATGCCTTAGTGCCTCGGTGACAAGACCGTCTCCCTCAATGCCCAAACTGGGATAAACCACTACTCCCCACTCCACCATCAAACCGATTTTATATTATCACTTCAGAGTGATCCCACAACTCACACCCTTACACAAAGGAAATAGGAGAGACCTAAATAACTCTGAATATGACTACTACCTAGGAGACACTAAGGAGAGATGCAACTATCACTTTTCATTTCAAATAATGATCAGACTTTTAAGATGAAGAATAGGTGTACTATGCACCTTCTCTTCTAGACCTGTTCTGAACCACCTGACACCAACTTATGGCTTAATCTCAGAAGAATTCCCATCTTGGAGAATCATATTACACAACTATAGTGAATCTTTCCACCACTAGAACTTCCATCCAACTCCCCATCACTGATGAGAAGGGACTCAACCATGCCATATTGGGAGTGAGACTTTAGATTCCTCACAAGCTGCTTGGTTTGTCTCTTCCAATCATCAGCATCACCAAAAACCATCATGAGCTATCCTGTGATCAAGATATTCAGTACAAAGTTCTTTCCCATGTTGACAACAATCTAATTAGTGGTGCTACCTGATCCCACAATAAAAATGGAGGTACTCCCCATGTACCTATCGATCGAAGAAAAGGCCCTCCCCCCTTTACCAAGGGCCATTATAGAGGTCCTACCCATCCTCATGATTCCCATCCTTGAGGTCCTCACCGTGTTATAGATCATCAAGGAGAAGCTCCCCCTTATTCCATTCACAACTCAAGAAGTGCTCCCCCCCTCTCCACCATCCATCAAAGAGGAGTCCCTACCCACTTCATCAATGATCTGTACGATGGTCCTCCCCATGCTATCACCAGTGGACAACACAAACATCCTCTCTATTTTATATCAAATGAGAGTGGGGGTCCATCCCACTCATCTAATATCCATAATCCTACCCACTTTAACATAAAACCAACAATAGGTAATCCACTATCTCACAGTCAATAGTGAGTTCCTCCCCCTATCCACTTCGATCAGCATGAAGGTGCACCTTGTTCTTTGACTCTCCAATATAGAGGTCCTCTCCATGTCATCTTCTTCGATCATCACAGAGGTCCTCCCAATTTTCATACCAACTAAAGAGAAGGTCCTCCTACATTATTCAACAATAATAGTGGTGGTCCTCCCCACTCAAACAATAATCATTGTGAATTTCCTCCGCACTCCAATGACAACCGATATGAAGGCCCTCCACATTTCCCAACTAAAAAAATTGAGTGTCCTCCCCGTGCTTCCAAAAATTAACATCTAGGTCCACCCCTTTCCAAAAAATTACCATTTCTTGAAGAACTATCCTAGGGAAGAAGGTAAAACTATCTTTTCTAAATATGAAATCTAGATAAAGGGATGCATACCATTAAAATCACCTACATGTTGAACACATTAGGGGAACACAGCTCAATGATGGAGTTGTCATCTCAGTCATCTACATCAGAGTTTGGTGCAGGAGCCTGATAGGTGGGGTTCATTATTCTGGGAGGTGAGATTCAAATAATCCTTGAGTACCTTTATAGGTACATACATGTGGAGGAATATTTGATCTCCTTCCATAGGCTCATGATGAATTCATATCTATTTTCTCTAGTTTCATTCTCTACCTCTAACTGAGATTGTGAAGTACTATTATTCTGGAGTGGGATAGTTGATGATTATGTAGTTTGAGTATCTAATGAGATCAGTTTCCCTTAAAACCAAGAAAGCGATAGACATTCCATACTATAGGGATGAGATTATTCCATCAGTACCACCCCCAAGAGATGAACCAATGTGGATGGATTTTTCAGAAAACACAGCTACTCCATAAATTACTCAACCACCACATTGATCCATATTACTATCAACACCAGTTTCCAAGACCACACCAATCAATGCTTTCGATAACAAAGATCTGGGATCTACTTCAAAATTGGGAAGCATGTGGTATAATCTGGTTGCGGATTAGTTTTTAGTATCCTTCGGGAAAAATATAATTCCAAATTTGACATATTAGAGTCCCTCACCACGGATCAAGTCACATTATTCCACCATAATTTATGGATGACGTGTTTTTTCTCTCTGACCATAAATTGGTTTACCTAGAAAGCTGGGAGCACTTTGATTACCTTGATCAGCAGTGATGCATGGTGGAGTTTGTTTTTCTCTCTATGGCTCAAAACTCCAAATCAAGAGGATACCACTAGACCCTCAAATAGATATGTGTCTAGAGAATCACTATTCTCCACAGAATAATGAAAGTGGTGCCCTTTCATGTGAAGATATAGAGCTAGGTACAATATTCTCCACTTCACTTCAGCCCTATATTGCATCAGCCGGACCTACCTGGTGATATTGAGGATTGCCTCTAGGTGTAGTTATAGTCAACATGATTGTTCCAAATATATCTATGAGGGGGGGAGCCGATGTTGGGTTTGATTTTGAAGACACACTCATTGGGAAAACACCACATGGGGAGGACTCTCATATAGGTGTCCACACTAACTTTCAAAGGCATACAATCATCCTAGAAGATCCTATTCATTGTTTCCCACATTTTGATATACCATCAATGGAAAAGAGAAGATTGTACATTCCAACACTTCTTATCCCTCATATACCACACATAAGATAGGTTTCGATCTTATGATCACTTCATTACATTAGTACATTGTATATTAGAAAAGAATCATCGCTAAGATCATTTTAGATTAGTGCCTAGATTATAGAGATCATATCCCTCTTCCACACATAGAGCGAGTGAAGTCATATTTACTCCTTAGAAAGTTGCTCTTGATCGATCTTGATTACCCATAAAATCCTAATAGTGTTGAATCAGGGTCCATGGAAAGTGACAAAGATATGAGTCACATAATATTCCAAAGAAGTATGATCATCCTCTTAAATACATAAAATGAGCTGCTTTGAAATCCTCTCTGCAAGCCACACCACAATCCGTCGAGCCTAGCTACCATGTTGAAGATCCTATCAACACCTTTGGGGTTATTCATCCTTGTTAAGATAAGAATCCCCTCCAAGATGATTTGGTTTACACTCTCCCTGGTCGCCTTGAGGCCCTAGAGACACAACAGGTGAAAATAGATCTTAATGGAATGTCATACCCTGTATGGGTGGATGACATGTGCTAACCCCTAGATTTTGAGAATCTTATATCTTCCCCCTTCAACGATATAGAAAACCTACTACAACATCTGTACCACTTAGTCTCATGGTATGGACTCATGATGGGAACCCCATAGTAGCAAGAGGTGGCCATGTCTTAATGTTTTGTGCAGACATTAGAAGTGCATGCATTTATTTGGAACAACCAATTAACCATCAGTTCCATCACTTGTTAGGAAGACCTCTACATGAATTTGTTTCACCATTTCAGTTCCACCACATGTAAGATAAGTGTAACCAACCTCTTCAAGTTCAAGAAACTACCTGATGAACTTGTCAAAAACGTTGTCGCCCAGTGGAAGGACCTCATGTATTCATTCAGTATGCTTCTAACTAGAGAGAAGCTGCTAATGATATTTGTTGGGAATGTCAAGACTAAACTAGTCCCCACCCTCATTATTCAAAATTTCCTTGGTGGGTTCTTGGATTTTTATGACAAGGTCTAACACCCAGAGGAAGCGTTATAGAATGCTAAGAGAGAATATCTGTTTCCCCAATCCATATCCTTCAAGAAGATATTTCAAGGAAGATATTGCTATTGATTAATTGATAGAGGCTCCCAGAACAGTAGAACTTTTAATGGTAGAACCTCACCCTGTATAACCACACTGATTCCAAAAACCTTAACAAGATCTACCTCACCTATCACAGAATTGTTAAGAACCACACCATCAAGTACCACCACCTAGGTAAGAGAATCAGGCTTTAGACCTTGGTAGGATATCATCCCTCATTCAGGCTAAGCTCCTATAGTTCCCTTCCTGGACATGAGAAACTAGAATTATTCTTCTAATGACACCAAGGTTCCTGAATATTTTCGCAGTTCCTTAAAATAGGGGATTCAGAAGTTTCCAGAGTTCAAGAAGTCCTAGGTAGCCAGTCTCATTGGTCCCCCAGATAACTTACCTTACCACATGATCCTTGGGTATAAAATCAATCCATTCTATGTGTTGATGGATTTTATCCCGGACTAGGTGGATAACGACATGGTGAAACTGGGTGATGTCTGGACACAAGTATCACATATCTCCACAGAACCTGACAACGACAGTAAAGGTTGTATAGAATGAAAACCAATTTCCAATCATGGGACTCAAAATTATGATGAATGGTTTCCCCATAGAGTAGTTTCTCATTCCCATGGCGTCATCCGTGTTTTCTAATGTCAAAAAGGACCCCCTAAGGTTATCAAACTTTATCCAATTTATGATTCTGCATCCATGTAGAAACCCTCTAAGTCTTAGAAGGGTAGGCATCAATGATGCAAGGGAAAGAAGATTCCCCCACCCAAACTGAATCCATCACGTACAATCACTGATTTTATGCCTCCAGAATTAGGAATTGCCCCACTATCAAGACAATGGTGATAGTTCCCCCTAATGATGAACATGGGTATGCATATGTTAATACCATTGAGATGGTAAACCCATTTTTGTCCCCCGATGATGATGGAAACCCTAAAAATTATACAAACACCTCTTATCAACACCATTGAAGAAAAGGATGAGGACACTCAAACCACCTAGACTCTCAAGACATGCATGTTACCAAGAGAAGGCAGTAATCATTGCACAAAGCTCAGTTGGAACAATCATCCCAACTCCCTCTGTCTAACATACTAACAAATTTTACCATTCTCAATGATAGATTAGAATATCCGAAACCTCATTATGTTCATCCATGTTTAGCTAGACTCATATATCAGTTAGATGAATGTCAACCATTAGTGGTTTTTAATTATTTAGCTGATGAGTAGTAGGACATTTCAAGAACCAGCCAGAATCTAGTGGTTCATCCAGCAGTATATGTCATACCTCTTAATATATAATGAACCACATGTCCAAAAATGTTCATCTGGAACAAAAAGTATGATGTGTTGAATCAACTCAACAACATACCTATGAAAATCTCAATACTTTTGGCCCTTCATCTAGTATAAGACATGTGATATACCCCTATAGAGGACTTAAAATCCCCCTCTAGTTTGAAGTGAAGATAGAATTTAAAGAGACCTTATATGCTTGGGAGGTTGAGAAAGTAGAATAAAAAGACATAATATCATTTTTAGGAGAATAATAGATCTCTCTAGTGTAGGAGAACCATCAACAACTATAAATAACTAGCTAGTTTAAGGGAATTAAGATCCATATATGTTTGTTAAACACATGTTATGGGATCAATATCATCCCATCCTGGATGATCTGCATGTTGGGACTGATTGAAGCAGATCTGAGTCCATCTGACAAGAAAATTGAAGTTTATGATTAGGCCGATTATAGACCATGCATAAGAATCTTATTGAAGATCCAATTTGGTAGATTGGTAGTGATTGTCATGTTCATGGTTATCTCATATGATACCATCTACAACAAGTTGATGTGTAGGAATCGTCTCTATCAACATGAAAGAGTTCCTTCTTCGTATCACCAATGACACAAGGTTGATAAATAAATCACTACAACCGGCACATGGACATACTTGGACAATGATTTAATCCTCCAGATTCACAAATAGGAGGCTACAAAACAAGACTTGGGAACCTTCTTCCTTGTTTCTTAGTGGAAGGGGTTTCATGTCCCCAGATAAAATAAACATCATAAGATTACCTCAAACTCCTACACATGAGAGGATCATATGATTCCAGAATCCCATAACCCTGTAAATTGCTGAGATTTTCACCAAATGGATACCATTTTTAGACACCTTCATATCTTCCATGGAGATAGGTTGAGTCATCAAAAATAGACCCACCACCATTACTTCGACTAAAATCATGGACCTCGTGGACAAAGGCCTGCTGGAATTGGATCGATATCCCCCATCACTATAGTGTCAGCAGAGAAGGAGTATCCTAGTCAAGATTCCACAATATCCCAAATAGGTACCAATGTTCCCCCAGAATCGGTAGGTTTGGATGAACCATCTCTTCTAACTGATTCCCCTACCATGAATTATGAAGAATACATGGAGGATTCTCCTCCTGCGTTTGAAGAGGGAATCCCCACCACCATATATGAGCTGGTACAGGTGATCCTTGGCATCGAGGATGGACCCAGACTGATGATTTTCAGTATATCTATTACTTTAGAGGGACAAAACTAGTATGTTAATTTACTAAAGAAACAATGAAGTGTATTTTAATGGACTTATAATGACATACCAGGACTAGACCCTTAGGCTTCCATCCACAGTCTTGGTCTCCAAATGAGTCACTACCTGTTTAAGAAAACTCTCCTGAAAATGAACACTTCTCATGATTCCATGGTTGAGGAAGAAGTTGATAATATCATAAATCCAAAATCATCATGGAAGTTTAGTACCCAGATGTCTAGCCAAAATCATTCCTGTGAGGAAGAATAATAGTAAAATTAGAGTCTATATAAAATCCTCAGACCTCAATCACCATTTTCTAAATGATTATTTTCCCCTTCTAGTGATAAATATGTTGATCGATGACACAATAGGGTTATAGTCTCTGTCATTCATGGATGGATACTCCAAAAACAATGATATCTAGATGGCCCCCAAAGACGAGGAGTCTACTTCCTTTAGAGCGCCACATGTGACTTTTTTATCAGGTAATGCCCTTTGGTCTGAAGAATACATGAGCCAATTTTCAACAAATCATGAACCACATCTTCAATATGATCCCCAAAAAATACTAGAATTATACCTGGATTATTTGGTGGTAAAAAACCACCAGCATCAAGACCATATCAAACATCTTAAGAAAGATTCCAACTTTTTCTGCTCCCTATAGTTGAAGATCAACCCCTTGAAATGTTCATTTGAGGTTACCTCTGGTAAATTTATTAGATTTGTTATCATAAAGAAAGGCATTGAGATTGAACCAATTAAGATAAATTCCATCAACCTAATGCCTCCTATAATAAGCCTTCAAGAACTTTGAGCCCTCCATGGCCAATTATCCAACATACACTGATTCATCATGATTCTTTCCAAAAATTGTAATCCCTATTCAAGTGTCATGAAGAATGGTACCTTCTATCAATGGGATGAAGAGTACAAGAATGTATTTGATGAAATCATGTAGTATCTACTAAAACCTCTTATTTTGATGCCACTTTTTCCTATAAAGCCCTTGTCCCTTTATGAGACCACCCTAGAATGATAATTTAGTGCCCTTCTAACCCATATAAACAATGCATGAACAAAGAAAAACATATACTATCTTAATCACATGATCCTCGACATGAAGACTAAATAATCTCCTATAGAGAAGAGCTACGTAGTACTGGTTTTCAGAGTGCAGATGTTGTGAAATTATATATCGAATCATTATATATAGATGGTATTCGGAATCGATCCACTAATGTAAATCCTGATCTACCCCATTTTGAAAGGACAATTTCCACATTGGGCGGTGATCTTCAAGAAGATTAATACCAGGTTCATTCTGCCGAAATCCATCAAGGGTCATGCATTGGAAGACCATATGACCACTCATCTATCCCCTGAATAATATTCCTTAGATCATGAATCCTTATATAAATCCATCCTTTTAGTGGGACCATGCTATTTCTTACTTGAAGATGTATTTTGATGGTGCCTCCAAGAGCCCAACATATCGAAGGCTCAATAATCCTAAGATCAATAGAGTAGGCCTGAGGATCATATTCATCTGGCCGGATCAGGTTGTCCTACCCTTTTAATTCCATCTTTTATAAGGGTGTACCAACAATAAGGTAGAGTATCAGGCTCTCTTTACTCATCTTGAGTTGGCAATTGAGATTGATGTTCCCAACTTTCATGTGAAGGGAGACTCTGAGTTATTCATCAAGAAAATAAATAGTGATTACATCATTAGGAATCCAAAACTCATGACCTTGATGAAGCATAATCACCATTTTGTGGATCATTTCCAATTTCTACTACAGGTAATTCACATTCCATGGTCACATAATGGTCAAGTTGACTCCTTGGATAGCTCATTCAAATCTCTTGTCAAGCTCGATGAGGATAACCTTCTCATTCATGTGGCAAACCGATGGGTCATCACTCATGTTACCTCAAATGATGTGGAAAAAAAGAAGGTAAACTAGTTGACCACTGATTCTTCCATTTTGGGACTTCTTTACTCCCTCGTAGAAAATAAAATCTCAGATTGGACAAGACCTTTCATCAAGTATCTTTAGTGTGGCACTCTCCCACCAGATTGAGTTGAACACAATTAAATGCTTCAGTGCACAATACAGTTCACCCTCTAGATTGGGCCCAACATTGAGTAAACACTCTAAAGACATGGGTTTGATATATTTATCTTCTATTTCATTCAAAGAGATGAGATTCCCCATGTTATATAGGAATCTCATGCATGGTCTTGTGGTACTCATTAGGCAGGGTTGAAATTATCTCATCAGATTTGCAGGTTGGGTTACTTTTGTCTCACGATGGTCTATGACTATATCAATTTCTACAAAAGGTTACACATGTTTTAGATCCATCATAATTTCAGGCATCATCTACCTGATCTCCTCCATACTACCAAGTATTTTTTTTCCCTCTGCAGTTTGGGGACTCGAGGTTGTGTGAATGTATCCACCAAAAACCACTTTTATGTACATGTTAATTCTAAACATGATGGATTTATTATCCAAGTAGACAGAAGAGATTCCAATCATGTATTTTATATACTAGATTGTGGTCAAATTTATGAGCTCCCACATAATTCATTGATTTCGGGCCCCTCATACAATTCTCACTGACAATGACACCCGATTCTGGCTGCTGAACTGAATAAGTTTTATTCTATGTACATAATTCAGTCCAAACATACTTACCTCTACCATAGGTAGGTAAATAGAAAGATAAATGCATTAAAAAAGACCATATCTAACATTTTTTAGAATACGATGTGTTAGAACAAGAAGAGTTTTCCGGAAAATCACCCCAAACCCCTCTGGGATTATCAAAAAATGGCTCAGAATTTCACCGAGGTTACTCCATATTCCATGTTATAGATAACAGAGGCAGTACTTCCCATAGTGATTCAGTTCCCATTTATTTGAATAGATATATTTGAAAATAAGATGACATATTTGATATAAGAGTCATATCTAGATGAACCAGAATCCCATGGAAAGAACATGCTCCAGGCCTTGCATAATCTAGAGAGGCACCAGAACAAAATAGCCAGGTCATTCAACAAGAAGGTTCACCTTTGATCTTTCCTTCATGATGATACAATGTTGGATCCTAGAACGTCGTTGATAACTAGTAAGAAGAAAATAATATTGGAGCCCAAGTGTGAAGGATCATACATCATTCACAAGGTTTATCCTAATGGTGCATAATATTTAGTCACAATAGATGGAGAGAAAATTACTCTTCCAACCAATGCTAGGTTCCTTAATTACTACTTCACATAAGGTGTTCAGTGTCCCTGGAACAGAACATTAAATGTGGTTCCTTGTTCAAGCTCTATGAAATTAAACTAGAAGTTCATGTCCAAGCATCCAGAATATAAACTATGTGAAATTTTTCATGGAATGTGTGGCGTTGCACTGGGCCTTCTTTATTCAAATTCACATAAGGTTTTAGCTTCCACACCATATAAATTCATTTTAGAATACATTTTCCACTCAATATCCTAGATGCGTGATTGTACACTATATAGAATCCACATCCTTGTTTTATGACATTAAACTATGTAACAATTATCATCCTGGACGCATGAAAAAAATGTAAGTACACCATGATGTTCTCTCCAGAGAGAACATTACTTCAAGAATCAGTCATCTTCCATGACACATTATAGAAATGCATACATATTGATTCTTGTCTACATAGGATACATTATAATGGATCATTTTTCAAACATGGTCTGCCCACTAAAAATAGAAAACAAAAAAAACACTCCCATCCCTATGTGCGGGTCAGACCTACGCAAGGAAATATCTATCAAGAACTATATTTGGTTTGATTTATTACCATAGAGGATATATAGGGATGATTGGAAATTCTGTCTTTAAGCCAAGCTACAAATTCATATCCACTTTTGTCTTTCACCCTCATTCCCCATTTATGGCATGCAAAGCCTCCTTTGATTCATTCAAATCCAGTATTTCTTCTACCCATTCCATATAAGTGTCTACCAGGATAATTTTAGATGTCCTATCCTTAGAGATATGTGTTGTGACACTAGGGATACCTTAGATCCATTCTAGTCATGTCTATGAAACCATCGTGCCACATATAACCATTTCAGGGAGCCCACTCTCTTGGGAATGAACTCCATGACCTTAAACTTGAGGTCTATAGTCCAAGAATAAATGAATTTGAACTATATGAAGGTCTCTTATGGGATGTGTTATGTGGTATTGGGCGTCCTTTTCCCTCACTCATGTTGGGTTTTTCATAACACTTCTCTACACATGTCCATTTCATATACCCTCCATCATGGTCCAAACTCTATTAACTTAAACTAAGAGCCAACTTCCTCAATGCATGATGTTAAACTGCAACCTAACCCCGAAGAAGTTCAAAATTCCCCATAATAATCATGGGATTCTTCAGTTACATATACCAAGAGTATATCCCCCATTAGTGTTGGTCTCCTACCATACTGTGTTCAAGCACTATGTGTGGCTTGATTTCCATCATTTTGGGACACATAGTGAGACCCAAACATTTTAACTCTTGGCCCAGCCATAAATATACCAAATTTTCAGCCTGTTTTCCTTGAATATGGTCTAGGTACATGACCATAAACAATAAAAATTCTATTTCAAGGAATATAGGTGGTACAAGAGCCTCTGTGTCTCTATTCATGTCAGTCTATGCATCTCCCATTCAACAGTTATACCCTTGAAATTTATCCTCTCATAGTCCATAAATCACATATTTAAATTTATTACCCCCATGGTGCATACCGTTTGACATTAAGGTGTGTGAAACTGACATCATGATCATATCACACGGTGAAGGTCCTCCATATCTCATTCATTCGTGGTTCTCTTGCACCACATGAACATATTTGAAAAATCCATTTGGTTCATGTTCTAGACCATATTACCTTAAACTATTTTTATCTAATTCCAAAATTATGTATGGATTGATTTATATACTTATAGGATACAGAGTGATGCCCAGATACTTTGTTATTGGGCCCAGTAGCAATCCTTATCAACTTCTTCCCTTAGACTTATTGTTGGTCAAAGAATTAGAACTTTAAATTATATGTAAGTCCTATTAAAAATATATAAGTGTGGTGTAGGGTATCCTTGGATCATTCTTGTTGGGTTTTTTTCACAACACTACATTGAACATATCCATTTGAGGAACTCTCCTTTCTCCATGGTCCATGCAACATGACCATGAAAAATTTTCCCTAGGTCCACGAATTAGGACATTAAACTATTTTTAGACCATATAATCTATGTTGTAGGACATTAAATTGTGTATCCTAACATCCTCAACACATGATGTTAAACAGTGATCTCACCCCATATAAAACCAATATTCCCCATATATTAAGTATGAGAAGATTAAAAATTGTTTCCCCATGTCTCAAATGTGGGACACCTCATGATGACCGTGTGATGCCTCAATTTCCTATTTAGAGAGGATCA
This sequence comes from Viscum album, assembly GCA_963277665.1. Taxonomy (NCBI): domain Eukaryota; kingdom Viridiplantae; phylum Streptophyta; class Magnoliopsida; order Santalales; family Viscaceae; genus Viscum; species Viscum album. The sequence goes on from OY728156.1 coordinate 1,739,045,183, forward strand.
CCCATACTAGTTTTTGTCTCTCACCACACGGTGTTCAATAACTATTTGTTTCTCGATTATCATCTTTATGGGATATGTAGGGACACCCAAAATTTATTCGTCAAGCCTTGCCATAAATTATCCAAACATCTAGCCCCTTGGCCCCAATTACGGAGAATTATGACCTTTAACTATATGGAATTCATTTTAATATGTTCATGCAGCACACAAGCCTCCTCGACCTCACTCACATCGGGTTTTACCTCCTAAGTTATATATATAACCTAATAATGAACATCTCCAAATTGTATAAGAAACATGAATTTAAAGTATTTTCCAAAGTCCAAGTAACATGACTAAAAAATATTTTCCATTGTCCAGGAAGCATGGATTTAAAAATTTCACCATATTCCACGCTATATGACCTTAAACCTTTTTCACTACCCATGGTTTGGATCCCACTTTTTGATATTCCCTATTCCACATATAGAGTCTTTCTTATTTTGGATTCCCATCATCTTTAAAATCCAAATGGACCTCCTATGGGTTGGTACTGATTTAATTTTTTTACTCACCTCCCGTTCTGGGCCAACACCGTAATAGATTACTGGTATCAATCTATAGATCCTATGTTCTCAAACATGGTCATTAGTCAATCTCGCATTTTTTCACCTCATTCCTGACTAAAGTGGTCATATCCATATGTTTTGAACATGGTCAATAGTTGATCCCAACTAGTCGATCACTCATAATCCTGATCTCATAAGTATCGATAGAACTCCATTCCAATTCCCAGTATCTTAGTGGAATTAAAGTTCACTTGGTATTACCCTAGGTACAGGCTTTTACATGTTAGGAAAACTCTTTATCATAAATTGTTTCCCACACCAAGCATGACTATGGTGGTAATATGAATTTTGGTAGGGTGTGTATCGATTTTATCAAGGTGTATAAAGTAAACAATTTTCTAAACTCTATGAACATAAACTAGGAGTCCAACTCCAAACATCATGAATTTAAACTACACACATGTTTTTTTACTAGGGATGTGTGTTGTGGTGATGATCCCTTCTCCAGCCATCATTCAGGTTGGGTTTATCACTCTGTGATGCTAAACATTTTTCATTGTGATGTCATACCCATAGTCCAAACTCTATGACCCTTAACTAGAAGCTCAAACTAAGTACACACAATAAGAATTTAAATTGCAAGCCATGGTCAATGCAGTGTGACATTAAACTATGTTCAACATCCCATTCATATGAGGTTAAAATGTGACACACATCCCAATAATATGACATTAAAATTTACCATATTTTTTATTTATTATATGATGATAAAATGTGTGTCTATCATCCTCAATGTATAACATAAAACATCAAGGCATCTGAGGACGTCATTCAAGACACCCTCTGCACCATTACAAGCTATCTACCACATCATTCACATTCTCACCTATCACTCAATATCTAATAAGATTGTCCCCCGAAGGACAAGGTTGATATTTTTTCAAACCAATGAGATTAAACCGATGTTATCTAAGACACGATGGAATAATTCTACGAGTGTTGGAACCCAATTTAATTGCCCATCACTCATTTCCCACATTTCATGTGCCCCTTATTTTGATCCTCTTCCTCCTCCACATCTAAAGGGACCCCCTAACATTTTTGTATTATGCCGCTTTGGCTCACCTACCATTCTAGTCTAATGACCCAAAAGAAATTGGAATAAATCCCAAGATAGGTTTTGTGTTCTAAATATTTTAAATGGGAGAAGATGTTTTTTTTTTCAATTTTAGGATAACAGTACGGATGCTTCATTTCAAAATAGAAGATCAGTTATCCTGTATCACCATTCCACACTCCTTGTGTTCTAAATTTTTGTCATTGCAATTTACACTTATCATTAACCTTTTTCTAGATAGAATTAAACTCATCTGGAGTTATCCCATTCATCCACTAGTGCACGTTGGGAAAAGCATGTTGGCTATTGTAAGATCCTTGTCCTTTACCCACAACCTCTCTCAGCCAGAACACTCTTGGCATTTAGTTAATAGAAGTACACCCTGAGTGTTCAATGGATGTTTAGAACTATCATAAAATGTGAGCCTTCATGTGGTTTCACACATTTTCTCACACCGATGATGACACATGCGATCTTAGGGATTGATTATTATTTTTTTCAAAAATGTGGTTAAAGTGTGATAATTAAAGTAAAACAAATCTTTCCATGATTGAAAAAGTTTCAAAACTATGAAAACAAATTGAGGTATAGAAAGGGTCATCCACGTGATGAATTCCCTCATGAGTTTGAACGAAATATCCCCTATGGTGCTGCTCCTGGTATCGAGCACTTCAACCCCACCAATATATGGTGTGTGGAAACCAAGATTTTAATCCTTCTCCCAAGTTCAACCTCCTCCTCATTCACTACTAGATGATGGTTGTCAGCACTGACTTGTACTCGATCCTACTCTTCCTAGATATCAGAAATCAGGGATATCACATGATTCATTTTCTTCTTAGCCTCCTCCAACTAAGCCCTCAGTTAGATGATGGTCTCTAATTGAGTGTTGGTAAAGGCAGTGCACTCATCTATTTTTATCATCCAAATTTTTAATCTTATATTTCACTTATCAAAGCATGCACATACTTGGATACTTCTCCTAGTTCAAGGCGATTTCCATATGATAGATCCTATGATGCTTATTTTTGGTGAAATAGTTTTGGACTAGCACATGTAGACCTAAAGCATCCACCCCTCCAGTGTGCTGGTTGTGCATCCAGTGGTGAAGAGACCCTATCCAGATCACCCATTGTGGTTCTATGGTTTGATCTAGGAATCATTGTATGAATTTACTCACCTTTCCCCGAATGATTCAGTTCTCCTTAGGAACCTTAGGGTAAATATCCTCAAGTTATTTGGGAGGTGCAGCATCATACATAGGTATGTCCATAAGAAGATTGGTAGTAGGGTTCTTCTCTAGTAGCATGTTAGGTGGGATGGGATTTAGGTCATGAGTTTTTTCATCCTCACTTGATCCCACCTTGATAACATTGTCTCTAGAAACCACTAGTTCCACCCCAAAAGTAGAGTCACTCATAGCCACAACAAACTGATCACAAGAGAATATGGGCTAATTAGATTTGATGAATGGTTCTGCATGAGCAGGTTTCCCTATTGTAAATCATACCTAAGATGTCTTGGCTAATTTTGGTAGAAGAGAGTGTAGTACCTCAAGAACTATTCAGAAAAGAAGCATGTCAGTCAGTCTTGTCAATAAATGATGAGTATGAATTCGCAAAGGCAAGAGACTTATAGAAGCTCATAAGTAATAGATCAGGCTCCTGGATTTATATTGCTGTGATACCAGGTTTTGGCCCCCTGTATGTCAATAGGAGTTCCAAATATTCAAAGGTGGTAACCCTGAACTCCCTAACTTCAGTTATCCCACCGACCACTTATATCATGGACAGTGGACCTGGAACATGCTCCTTCACACCCATCAGTGCATAATCATCCCTACTAACATGGGTCCCTTCTTTAGGATTCTCCTCTAGAAAATAGGTTTCAGTTAGAGGATGTAGATTATAAGATAGACAAGGTGTATAATGAGACAGTGACAGTAGGCCTAACTTGAAATATTTAGCTACTTCTTCCATGAAGGATACAATCTCACCACCCTCTAGGGGGATCCCTTCATGAGTGTTTCCTCCCCAGGATTCATTTGACTATTTAGGAAAGGGAGCACATGAAACCAGATCACCTTTAGAAAATTGTGGGGGAGAAGTCATGTCAAGAAACACCCTCACTTGGTCAGTTAAAGGATGCATAGTGCCCTATTAATGCACCAGTTCCTCCAAATATTTCACATACCACTCCCCATCTTCCTAGGACATGAGAAAACTGACCATGGTGTACCCAATCACGCTGAGATGCATCCCATTCCTATTGAGGTGGTCCCACATCCTCCAAGTATCAAGTAACAACTTAAAGACATCCCATTTTTACCAATCCTCATGAGAGATGATATCATTGAGAATGTCCATAGAATGTAAACAAATCCAAAGATCCTAAAAAAATTTCACACAGAATTAACCAAATGGCTGCCCTTACTATCAAGTTATCCTCTTAGGATTTTCTTTCTAGGTTCTACTGTTCCCCAACATTAACCTCCTGTATGTTTCGGACCAAATACCACTGGTCCCGCTCTTTATTTCCTACCCACCGAGCCTGCTCGATCACCAAAACGCCATCCAATCACCGCTCTACCCAACCCCATAGTGAAGGGATCACCCCTTCATTGGTCCGGATGGTCAGTTTCCTCAATGTTACACCTAGATAGGTGGCCACCCATATCTTCCCATTCTCATGTATTATCATTTACATGGTAGTGGATGTAAACATCTCATTCTTCATTTTCCAATCTTCACACATGAACACGAGAAAGATTTTCCTCATCATCGAAGGGTGGAACTCGTGGAACACCTATGAGTACTCCTTCAAGGTCAACCTTTGTAGGTTTCTAAACTTCAATGAAAATTAATGAGGATTGTATGGTTTTAAGACTGGTTTGTAGTAAAACCTTCCCACTAGTACTCCACCAAGGATGTCTAGGAGATATAATCATTGTTCCTCAGTCCCTGATCCATCATATGTTGCTACCCATGTCTATAGCATAAATGAGTGTAATGTTATGTTTTTTTCCCAATCCAACCTTGTTCAACACATCTATAGAACCTAACATGAATGTGAAACTTCCCGTGACATTTAGAATCATTTAATTAAGTTTTTTTCAGGAGGATAAATCATGTTCGGATATTCCTATCCTCTTATGTGTATTTCCACCCAGCTATATATGAAGTGAAAAGGACCATACACACACATTAGAGTCTTCCCCTGAAAAATGTAATAAAGTGAATTGTACAACTTCACCAGCACTAGGAATTTGAGATTGATGCGCTACCATATCGCCATCATCACCTCCATGATATAGGTTCTTGTCCACACCCCCATGTTCACATCCTTCACCGGGAGAATCCACCCATAGATGAGAACCGTGATAAATCCTACCAACTTAACTATGGGTTGAGGCTCTTTCATGAGTCTATAGCCCGAAATTTCCATTGGATTGATTCCTAGATCAGCCAGTGGGACACTACCTTTCCCCGCTGGACCCCCCTAGGGAATTTACATAAAACTATTGGAAATTTCTTTATTAGATCCTCCCCATCACTTGGATCCTTTTCTCAGTAGTTAAAAAAAAATATTGAACCACTACATGATGTTTGTGTCCCTCATCCCTGACTTCACTTTTTTGGTGCCCCACACCAGGTCCAACAGCACCTTCTCTAAATTCAAAAGCTTCTTCTAATCATCCCACACATTATCCATGTGGATAAAATCACCATACATCTCCCCAGAATTGGGATTCTAGATATCTAATGAAGGTGTCAAAGTTTGATGCCGACCTCCCAGTGGTGTAGGTGGAATGTGTTGGTCCCTGTAGAGAACCTAATAAATAGCTCTAGCATGATCTCATGTGGCTAGTAAACATAGAACTAATAAGCCCATGCTCCTCTGTAAGGGTATACCTGCCTCATATTTTCCCCAAATTTGGCGCATGATGCGCATGCCCAGTAGGCCCATTCCTATTCTTTAGTGAAGTTGCTACCCTGGAACATGTCTTAGATATCATTACATCCTTTCTCCAGATTTTGAAAACCTACCTTTTTGATCATTTGGTACTGAAGTGGAGATTACTCATCCTCTGTATTTTCCCCATTGATATTTTTTATGTTTTTTAATAGAATCTGACCATGTTGGTTGAGTTATCCTTCTATATATGGAAAACAATAGGCCTATGTCACTAGTAATACATAGGTATTCCTCTAAACAAATTGGAAGTATCATCGCTTCTCACTAGTGTCTTAAAGACATCATCCCTCAAGACAAATCCATACAATTAAATCCTACTGCATAAAGGGAACTCTCTTTTAGATTTCAACAGATGTCCCAATTATGATTCAGGTCCGAGTGGCTTTAGACACACTCCCCAATCATGATGTTATTCTAGATCTTTTATATTAGAGTAGAATATATAAGAACATCCTGAGTGAATCTTTGTGAAGCAATTGAGTTCTTGACATTGGTGTCTTTCAATGTTGATTGGAGGAGGTTGTTCACAAAGGTCATTCATGGAGCACAGTTTTCAGAGCTCTAAGTTACTATAATCACTTCAAAAAATGGGGTTCACAGTGTCCTATTCACTAATAATTGTTTATGGAGTATAAGGAAAAGAAGTATTATTCTCAATAAATCATTCTCATATCAATAATCATAGAGAAAGAAGCTTCATGACAAGAGATCATGTTCTTTCATCATGTCGAAGTTTGGTACTGTTTTAGGCCGTTTTGAGCTATATAATGGCGTGTGACTAGCCTGGGATTTGTGATGAACTTTTCATCTGCACTCCTCTTGACTCACCCATCATGATCCACCATCACGAGTGGTCTTTTAAAAAATTTCTGGATTGAAAAAATTACGTGATTCTCACTCGTAATCATACCTTCATTTTTTTGTCATATCCTACTCTAAGAGGGGGGGGGAGATTTATTGGCACTAAAATACATTCTCTGGGATTAGTCGAGTAGACCATAGACTTATAGAAAAACATACAAGATCAAACAACCCAAAAAACACACATAAGGGTTTGTTTCATGGATCCCCTTCATTAATCCTCAATCAGAGGTTCTTGTTTATGAAAATGAAAATATTGGATGGTGAGATCCACGATTATGACACCACCACTTAGAGAACACACAATGATTTGATGGACACCTTCATGATGTTGATGGAGTCATGACTATTCGAGATGCACTCTTTTAATTCATGACCTGCTTCGTAGTTTCTCACCAACCCTTTTCTATAAATACCAGGCTCAATCTGACTTTAAAAGGACGGTAACCGAACCATTCGAATTCTAAAATAATCAAAATTAATTAAGCACATGAGCATTGTGTAATAGTACTAAAATAGATCACCCAAGGTAAATGTGATTTGAGAAACCCCCATTCTCTTATTTTTCAATGACCCAAACTTTGATGGAGAATCCTTTCATGAAGGCCTACACCATTTAAAAATAAAGAACACTCTTTAGGGAAATTGAGGATTTATGAATCATTAAGCCTTAGTGAAGCACTTATTTATTCAGAAAAGACATCATCCTAATGTTTTACCACCATGTTTCATGATGAATACACCTTTGTAAATCCACTTACCATTGTGAAGCACTGGATCTTGAAAAGGCACCTCTCTATGAGGCGCTATGATTAACAAATCCCCTCTCATGGGATTTCTTCTACTACAACCCTTTTACTAACACCTATTCATGAAGGTTAAGTTCCCAAATCCTTTACACCAAGCTAATAATATTCCAATTACACCTCAAGTCCTTATAAATTGTGTTACAACTATTCTTGTGGCCCATTCCACTCCACGTGTGGCCCAAGAATTCCATTTATCTCTTGATTCTCAACATAGTTATGTTAATCCCTATTACTTCTCTATATAGGAATACTATCTAAGAACCTCATCATTAACCACTACTATACACCATTACATCTTGGTATTTATAATACTATATAAAACCTAGGGGTACATGTGCTATGGTTATATAATACATGGGGTAAGGAGTGATTCCCCCACATCTGCACTGCATGATGTAAAACAACCTAGCACGATAGTCTTCAAAACATAAAATTAAATTGTAGTCTTACCCCATGAAATGTACACAAGATTCTCTATGTAGGATCATAATGGGATGACACTCCTCTGATTCCGTGATGGAATTACTACTCTCATAGGAAAATCCTATCACCATGAGGACAAGAGATCTATAATGGGAAGCTCCTCCTCTCTCCACAAGGACATGACAACACTCATGATTAGATTGCATGTGCAAGTCCCACAAAATATTCATAGTAAGAATAGTGTATGAGTAATAGGGAATTGAATCCTCCTCACATGGAATGAAATCTTCACTGGTAATCTTCCATGTGTAATCCCCACACCAACTTTTATTGGTTCATCATTCATGACATGATCATTAGGTCAATAACTTCCTCTTTTTTATCAAAATGAGCATGAATCACATTGGATTTGGGGTTAGTAGCAGCCATGACACTGATCTAGGAACATACATATTATCATGGGACTCATCCTTACATGTAAGCCTAAAAAAATCCATTCCCATGGGAATCCCTCTAGGATTAATCCCCAACCATTTACCTCCATATTGGAAGCTTCCATGTGTAAGCCCTAACCAGACAAGAACCCTGATGCAAAATACCCATTCCTTATCAAAATATGTGGGCCTTTAATACCATCTAAATGGGATATGTAAAAATCCTCTCTAAGGTCTAAACCCAACGTTTCATCCATTCCATTCATTCCCACTACTCCATCCCCATCCATCATGATTTTCCTAAGGCCTCCATGCCCCAGAAAGGACATGACACCCTATTGGGATGATTATATGTGTTAGACCCATACACATCATCACTTATCCTAGAATCAATAGGGAAGATCCCATTTGTAAGCCCCACACAATCCTATATTGATTAATCCTTTTGTGAAGGGAATATTACAAGTGTATTCCTCATACCATCCCTCATAGATGCTCCTTTCACGGCATGAGCATCCTTACCAGATGATGTTAAACTGAATAGATTGGTCTTATAAAAAAACCTTAAACGGTGACATCGAACTACATGGATTTTTATCCATGTATTCTAAATAGGGTATTAGGAGGCCACCTTAGAGTTAAATCACAACAAATGTTAAACCTTGGTTCCCCATTTATAGAGGTGAATCTCTATGATCTGACTCCATGGGGTGTCCTATTCAATCAATTCCATATCCAAAGACATTTATGTTATGACCTAGATCCATAAAAGATTAATAATGAAGAACCTGGGATGCCTATATTTTAATACATGGAAAATATTCCATTAGACTCAGATACCATTTGAACGACATGAGATTCCTTAGATTACACACCCATGACACCTCCATAAGATTCCCTCCTATGAGGAAGAATACAGGTTACTACTTTTCCCAGTTTCTAGACATGACTCTAATGCCTAATGTGACAACTCTCCTAACTGAAGTTTTCTACCCTATCAAGACACTTTGGAATGTCTAGACAGAATATGTGTAATTAACTGGTGTCCACAAAGATATGACACCAGAAATGAGTTCCACGAACATACATAACTCTATGAGTGTTACCCAGACTAAGTGATGATCTCTAAAGAGGAATACATTAAAGGAGAAACTAAAATCCCATCATCCGATTTTGATCAAGGAGTATAAATTGTCAATTAAAGTGATTAATTTCACCTGTATTTAGAAACCTGGAATGTGGGGAAACAAAACAGTGATGTCAACATGCTCCGATCATGCTGCAACAATGACACCCCAATGAAAGCATCATAAATATTCCGTCTATACTTTAATATATATGTATATATTTCAACCATAAATTTTTATAAATTATTAAAATAACCCACTTCTCATCAATTTCTACATATTTCCCATTTATAATAATTTAAACCATTTCCCATGCCACTGATCAACTATAAAACAATCTCACAACCTATCTTCAACACCACTCTATCACCACACCATAAAAAGAAACCATCCACTAAAATGAGTCCATCTATTGTATAACATCAACACTTCTATAAACACTCCATATAAACCAAGAATTACACTATAACTATAACACCTGATAAAAAAACCTCCAATAGCACATCCAAACTTTCAAATCTCCCTAAAAATACTACCAGTAGAAACCAAAACTAAGATAACTATAACTAAAAGGAGAAAAATTAAAAAAACAATGAAAAATGTCAAAAAAATATAAAAAATAGAAAGAAAGGGTTTCAAAATAGTAAATATTAGTCAAGGACAATTTACACATAAAATAATAGGACTGAAATTCACAAAACACGTGTCATCCACCCCTTCCACCTTTAATTTATTTAATATGAATCATCATCTTATCTAGGATAATTAATATTATTAACCCAATGAAAAATCATGATTAATAATAATTAAAACATAAATAAAAGAAGATAAGCCTCAAATCCCCTACTTCAATGTAATATTTTAATAATTATAGATAATAATGAGATATAACCATATATTAAACACGTCAAAAGAAAAAGGGAACCGTAACATGGCTTAATCATATAGAAACTTCACTAAAACCATGACCACACACCACTGAAACCTAAACCAACCCACTACAATGGATTCTAATAAAATAAATATAAATATATAATAATTAAATAATAAATAAGGCAAGAATAGAATAATTTTTTATTTATAGAGAAACCGTGACACAAATCAAGGGGTTACAATCCACAAGGGGATTACTGGAGAGAACCAAAGAGGACCTAGATTCAGATAGGGTTTAAGGGAATGGAATAATGTTGAAACACAGAATATTGAGACCCCTATTTATAGATAAACCCCAAGGTACCCTCACCATATTATGGTGAACTCTAAAATAAGTGTTTCATCTTTTTTCAAATCAAGATCAAATTTCTTAAATTTTTGAAATTACAATATCACCATGAATATCATTTTTATTTGAACTATATTAAAAAATAAATAAAATATTTATTTCATATATATATATATATATTATATTATATATACCTTTTTTCATTGAATTTTGGTTTGGAAGTATAATGTTATTGTCGATTAATTTTCCTTTCATGTTTTTGTGACAGAAATATGCTTGAAAAAAATATTGGGCAATGATATAGGAAAATGTATTTTTGATCGAGAACCTAATTTTTTAAAAATATCCCTATAAGGGGAATAATACATAAGAAGCAAAAAATTTGGAAAATTCCAACTCTGGGACTGAAATGTAATATAATTTATTCCCAAGGGGGAAAATTGGGAAACCCATAACCCAACACCATTAGAACATCCAAACACCATGAGGTAGTGGTTATGTTCAATGATAGGAATAGATATGGCTATAATAAAGGATCATATCCTCTATAGGATATTACTAAAATATTAGTAGGTCCAAATATGGTTTGGTTCTCTTGAACACAACAAGTCAAACTACCACTGTGTTGGGTGTCACCATTGGAGGAAGCAAGCACTTTCAAAGAACAATGTATGATATATGAGTCCCTAGTTTGAGTGAAAAACTATTATGGGATGAATGATGATGGAAAAAAATAAAATTAAATTAGGTGTGGATGATGTTCTAATGTGTAATCATTTTGGTAAACCCTATTCACACACAAGTTAGGGTTGAAGGTTCCAGGCGAAATAGAAGCATGGTTGGGTCGACACCCAACTTTAATTTTTATTATAATCAACTATTATTTTGGGATCAATATGATAATGAAATCCATTCCCATAAAATAGAATCAATTATTTATATAAAGAAGGATGAGTCCCAAAACCTTTATATAGGATATCTCAAATAATGTTTTTAATTAATTTAATTAATTTCATAATGAAAAATAATACATGGATCATCGATATTTTGTTTGTTGATGATGTTGATCATCCGGAATAAACCTTCCGTATTATCTTTTTTCACTTGAAACGATCCAAAATAGAATCCCTCTAGTAGTGATCCACACATGCTCTGATGGCCTTCGATCATCACCACTCATTCTCTGGGTGCTAGCGCGGCGAAGTGAGCGTCTTTTGTCGGTCATTGTTGATCTCTTGTTCTCTAGCCATGAAGAATGTCTCTCATTATTGAGAGGGGAGGGAAGAGGATTTGAAAGAGAAATTTTTCAGATCAACAATTCTCAATTCACCAAGTGTGTGGTTCCGTAAATAGAACAATATATATATCTATCTATTTATTAACATGAGGCTTCAGTTACAATATTAAATTGCGTAACAACATTTAAATACATTCATAAACTTAGGGAAACCCCATGATATTAATTATAATACCACATCATTATTTATTGTGTGAAAACATGCACCAAATGGAATTATAAATAAAATTTCGTGTCACAAAATAATAACAGTGTTATTTTAATTAGTGAAAACTAGTTATATAATTTTTTATCATCTGGAAAATAATTATTTTACTATTGGAATGGCCTTGGTCCACTCGAACTCCACTCCCATATATTGAACACCCAAATAAATCAATAAATAAATAATATATTCTCTCATATAAATAATTTATTCTCTTAAATGAATATTTTATTTAGAAACTTGTAAATAAATATTTATTAAATGTTCCAAAAATAAATAAATAAGTATATTTTACCCATAATTTGGTGAATAAATATTTATTTAATTTATGTAATAATTTTAAATTGAATAAAAATTTTCCACTTTCTTTAGAATAATATTTATTAGCTAAATTCAAATAGAATTTAACCAAGACCACCAGAAAGTCTTAGTGTGTGACCCTCATGGATTATTTCTCATTGGCATTAGGTGGTCTTGCCTAAAGTCCAAGAGTAATCTCTAGAAACGGGTCAAGGAACCCAATAGAAATATCTTAAAGTCGCAACAACGACATTTACAAACGAATGCTCACCATGTAATATAATCCCTTTGTTGAAATATCTCATCAAGAATGTTTGAGGATAGTGTTATTAACCTTTGTGCTTTATACGTCGTTCTTTGACTACCCGAAATACACTCATCATTTCACCATGGCCATGGAATTTCGCCCGACAGTTCTATTTCAATCAAAGGCTAAGATATCAACTTCCATAAATAGAAGGGAAAAATTAATCGTCGAAATATCCATTAATAACATGTCACTCATGATGCACCCAATATACGTATTTCCCACCAACTATCTCATTGAAAGTTTTTGTTAGTAAATCAAAGTGTGTGAGTCATGACATGTATTAATGATAATCTTAATGATTAAGGATCATTACACATGCTCGTAGATAGGAATATCCAATGACACCAAAACATGCAGAATTCCTATCGGTGGGTTTGTTCTCATAATCTCATGTCTTGGAGATTACCAAGTTCGAACTTCATGAGGGGATGTCTCATCTTCGTACAAGTAATCACACCTAAAGGTTTTTATTCTATATGTCCCATCATATTATGTCATCCAACCACCAAACTATATTAAAGAATATTGTTAGAGCATTTCAAGGTTCTCATCATAGTGGAGAACTGCCATGACCTTGTCAATGCAACAAATACTCTAGGAAATTATTACATCATAGTCATGAAGAATAATGAACAATATGTAATAAATTAAATATACAAGTAATCAATGTACAAATAGTTGTTTCTAGGACACCAACTCTAATAAACTTCCATTTTGAATAGAGCTAACTGCCTATGACTTTCAGGCCGCTAGACCTCACATGATGATCATGTTTCTACCAAGTAAAATCTTTAGTCAAGCAGTCCTCCATGTTTTCTTCCATGGAAATAATGCTAACAAAAAATTTACCTCTCAAAGAAAAATCCCTCAAGAGATGATACTTCAAGAGCATGTGATATGCCCGATAATGTGACCTTGGATCTTTTGCGAGATCCACCACTGCAGTATTATCACAGTACAATGTGAAGGGATCTTTACTACTAGGTATCACATATAGCTCCTAGATGAAGCTTTGCATCCAAAATGCTTCTTTAGTGACCTTAGAAGCTACATAAAATTGGACTCTGCAGTAGAATCTATGACCACACTCAGCTTTGAGCTCATCCAGCTCACTACACCTCCATTCATAGTGAAGATGTATCCTATTTGTGACTTTATGTCATCCTGATTATTTTGGAAACCATCATCTGTATATCCTATGATGACTAGTTCCTCATATCCTCAATAATCCAAGAACATATCCTTTGTATGCCTTAGATACTTTAGGACAGTCTTGAATTCCATCCAATGGCGGTCACCTGGGTTAGCTGGATATCAACCTACCACACTCATTGCATTGGCGGCATCCGGCCTAGTACATAACATTTCATACATGACTGACCCAATCAATGATGTGTATGGAGTCTTTTACATTATATTTCTTTGCACATGTGACTGAGGTCACATTTTCCTAGAATGATGAATTCCATGCTCTTGGAGTTTGTGGCCTAGAACCAACTAATTTGTACTTTATTCATTAATAAATACCATATCACATTTTGATTGTTCTTCTATGTCATAATGCATGTGACAATGTCTTAAGGACAGCTGTTGCATTAAAGCGTCATAGTGGATCCCTGCTATGATGAGAAGCCAGAAGTGATATAACACTATTCGTGAATATATGTTATATGGCTGGATGATGTTATTTAAGGGACACAAATAATACAGGCTATTAAGGGTGATGACTCATAAAACTTTGTGGAACCTTCTAATGGTGTTCTCCCTTGGTAACATCCAGGAGGATATTATGAGAATGAGACTCGCCAGTAAGTAATCCACATTTCATAGTGTAATTGGATGTTCCTATCTGCGGACATGTGTTTTGGTCCTTAGACATTAATATTATTATTAATGTGTATTACAACTCACACACTTAGATGTATTAATAAAAACTGTGATGACACACTATTCACAGCGAGGTAGGATACATTGGGTGCGTCAAGAGTAATATTGAATTAATAGATAATGCAAGAAAGGATTTGTCCATTCTGTTCTATAAAGGAAGAAGATATCTAAGGGCCCTTTATGGAATTGATATTTCTCAAATAATACCATGGCCATGGTAAGGTATGGGTGAGTTCAATTCCGGAAAGTCAAAGAAAGAATAATCGAGCACATGGGTTGATGGAACTAGCATGCAACCCGTTTGATTCGAGATATCGTGACAATGGGATTATATTACATAGTATGAGTTCGTATGAGGTGACATGTAATTGCAGCATTAACTTCTTTCTATATGGGTTCCTTGGTATGTTTCTAGATGCTAACCATGGACGTTAGGCCGGCTCTACCTAATTTCAATGAGAAAGAGGCCTAGAGGGTCACACACTAAGTGTTTCCATGTATCTCAGTTAAATATTAATTTAACAAGTTAAATAAAGATTATTTCTGACTGTGGTTTAATAATTATTTAAGGATGTCTGATTGCATTTATTTCGAAACTAGTTATTCGAGATAATATATTGTGGAAAAAATAATATATATTTATTTACGAGTAATGCAGTTACATTTATTTAGGAAATAAATATCCATTACGCAAGGACAAATAAATGTGGTGGTGGAAATAAATAAAAATGGAAAATAAAAGTACACGCTGTGTATATTGAATATACATGCCGTGTAGTTTTATGGAAAATGAGTACACGCCATGTATTAATGATTACACGGTGTGCATTTTTTCCAGTCGGGATTTTGAGGAAATAATATTGTTTTACTAAATGATATTTATTATAATCAATGTGGGTGCATGTCAAGGAATTAATCATTTTACATGGGGGTTTTCAATAAGAGTTAATGAAATAAATAAAACATGTAACACGTTTATTTATTGTCATAACTCTACAACCTCAAACCCGATTATAAATTTCTCACAACCCCAAAACTTTTCCCCAATCATTGTGCTAAACAATTTTCTAGTGTTCTCTCAAGGCCGAAATAACTCCTTCATCCAAGAATGCTCTCAAGACTGAGAGAGATACACCACCACTAGATCAAGGCGATCAAAGATGGACATCACAAGTGAAGGTTCTTCCACGCTATCAGTTAGAGATCCCTTAGACGATGTCCAGAGATACGTGGAGCACGTGTGGATCACCACTAGAGGAATCCTACACTTGGATTATATGACGCAATGACAGATCACTCCGGATCATGACCGAAGACATCAACGAAGAAGGAATTCCATCAAGGTAATTCTTGTCTATTAATTAAATTAATTATACCCAACATATAATGATTCTATCTCTATGGTTCTAGAACTCCCTCTTTTGTTTTTCTTTCATCATTCTATTCTGAAGATCCGGTGTTTTACATTGTGATGGATCTCATATTGATCATTATTAATGCTAAAATTAAAGTTGGGCAGTCCCACCAACCTGCTTCCGCTGTGCCTGGAACCTACATGTGGTATCAGAGGGGTCATATCGTTGATTATAATTATTTAGATTTTCGTTGGTGATTTTTCATTTAAAAATTTATTTGTTTCAATTAAAGTTAATCATTCTTTAAAATCAAAATCTCATGATCTATTCCTCCCCTCTCGTTCCTCATTCACCTTACAGAAACAAATTTTTCTTTTAATTTTGATTAAAATAAAATAGAGGAACTCATCTGGAGGTGTCAAAGGTTCTTGGACATACCAGAATACACAGCGTGTATTTGGAAGTACACGCCATCTAGTCTAGGATAAAAGTATTGGACTGGTCTACCAAATCAGGTCTTGTATTGGATCATGTCTAAGTCATTTATGACAATATGTGTTGACCAGGAACATGTGGCACACAGATTCCGGATTACACGCCGTGTGGTCCACTAAACATGTTGTGTAGTCCCTTTAGGCTGGGATTGGACCGTGTACCCCCTACAGGGCTGGTCCAGCTGGAAATAGTGTAACGTGGATACTACACGGCATGTGTCCAACTGAACATGCCGTGTACTCAGAAAATTTCCAATGTACGTCAACATTCCATGTCCCCGGGCGTGTACTTCAGATGGATGGTGAAGAAAAGTACACACTTTATAGTTGGAACTACATTCCATGTACTCACCCAAATTACGCAGATTTATTAAAATTTATTATTATATTATACAAACCCTTGAGATGTTTACCATAGTGCAGGTGTAAAGCTAAGGCAAAACATGTGATAGGTGTTATATATATATGTGTTTAATTTAACTTCTACATAATGAACATGAATTCACCAGGTTACCTCCAAGGTACAAGTTACGTACAGTGTTAATTTTAAATGAATTTATTTGTTTAAAATTATATTGGTTGATAATCTCAAGGAAATTAAAGAAAGAGTTTAAGATAAAAAGATTGAGTAATTAAAGATAATTAATTGATTTGAGCATGATTTATCTTAAACAAGAATGATTAATGAATTGAATGCTAGTTTTATTTATGAGTAAATATCATTTCATTTATGGATGATCATGAGCTAGACCAAGACCTTTGAATGTGAGTGGTTTCATTAATTTAATGAAATTAAATTTGTTGGCCTGCGACCCTTCTCCTCATTAATATGTAGGTCCAGCATTCCCAAAAATTCTTTTATGTAAAAACCCCTTTTTACCCCTCACCTGTATGTGAGATAAATGCATTTGTAATGGATGGATCTCCCAATCTAGCGGAGGCGGATCAAGTCAGGATCCAAGGTAAAACCAATCCAAGGAAATACAAAGGTGGATAGGTGGAAAGGTTTAAACAGGAACCAGAAAGGTTCAAGGTGTTTCTCCCCTGGGTCCTAGGTTAGTTTATCAACCACTGGATAAACTAACCAATAAAACAAGCTCATGATCATACCATTTATTTTATTTCGTTCAGTTGCATGGTTTATTTTTTATGGGTGTGTTGTCACAATCACACAATTAATGATTTAAACAAGCATGAAATATGGAACTAAAATAAAGACCGACTAATGCGTAAGTATTATCTTAGACATGGTTAATCACTTAAGTATATCCCACATAATATTAAAAAGCATGTAATTAAAGATAATAAAATGGTAATTTATGTATAAGGATAAAATCCATCAAAGAAATATTAATTCGGTATAGTCTTCCATAATCTTTGTTTGAATCGAACCATAGTTCAAAGTGCTTGACCAACCCTAGTTGGGGTGATTTGAATTATCAGGGAATTAGAATTCAATGTATTGGGTTGACTTGACTTGGTTAACATCAAGGGTTGACTGCCACATCAGGACTTGGTGTGACCAAGAGGAAAAGTGTAAAGACCCGTAGCCTGACGTACATTGACATTACATTACTTTTGCGGAATACTTAGTACATAACAAAAACACACACACAAGGACCGTAATAGTTTAGTGTCTTTGGAAACTCGGAACGTAATCTTCTAATCGTGGTGAAAGATCTTCAATATCTCCCATAAAGATCTTCCTTTTTTTTACCTAAAACCTTTCTTTATATCCTAGGGAAAAGAAAACATAAAAGGGTGAGCTCAAATGCTCAGTAAGGGTAAGAAAAAGAAAAAAAATCAATCACATCATATTCATAAGAATATAGCTTTTGGAAATCTTAACCTGCAAAAGAGCTCATAATATCATAACATGGAATAAATCATAGAAGTGAAATGTAATCCCAATAATCACAACTTAAAACATGAAACTTTGTGGCATACACACATAATCATGGAAAATCATTTCTTGTTAGTCATGACTCATTGCCAAGACTATCTTAGTGGACAAAGTCCCTTTCTGAACCGAGTCACCCTCGTTCCAGTCCTGTTTCACTGAACCGGTATAACCTACCATTCCAGCCATGTCTATCTCATGAGATATAAAATCTTTACCCAATGAATTGGAGGGATATATAGGTCCCACCCATCTTATAATGAATCCTTTCTTATGTGTGCCACATAATCATAAATCATACATCATCGCATAACATATGTAACAAAATATAGGATTCTTGAAACATCATGACATCATAAAACAAATCATATAAGGTAAATGACTTCATAAAAATAATTCCCTCACAACATAATCAAATCAATGTAATAATAGGGATAAAAATAGAACCCTATATTATCTTAGATGGAAAATAATTTTGATAAAACATTTGAACTCCATTCTTGAGTAAAATATCCTTTCTACTTCAAAAACACTTTTCCTTTCTTAAAATGTCATAAAATTATAAAATAAAAGAAGTTTATTAAAAATAATCTTGAAAACTTGTAAAGGAAGCTTCGTGTAAATAATGTTTTAAAAATCCATTCATGCCGTATAAGTTAAACAAAACATTCTTCGTACTTTTGTCGGAAAAGTCAAAAAGTACCTCGTACGAAAAACGACGAAGATTCCTTTCATATTCTTTACTAAAAACTCACTGAAGTGTAAAATTGGATTTAAACTATTTTAAGTAAATGGAAATAATATTAAATATTTATGAAACATGGATGTGGATGATAAAATACACCCCATGAAATACTAAAGTATAAACAATCTCGGATAAAAATGAGATTGTGATATTTCCCTTACCTTAGGTATGATTTGCTTTGTACGTGTCCGAAGCTCCTGTATAATGGTTTAAATCATGTTATTGACGTATTCCAGAATCATATTCATTGTTATTACATCATATATGGCCCACTTATGACTTTATATTACCCGTTCTTTTGTAAATTCATGTTAAAGTAGCGTTTTGGGTAAAATCGTCTCATTTGTCGTTCGTGTTTTTTAACTTGTAATTATTCATATGATTACTTAGATCATGATTACTTAATTCTAGAATATAAAACATGATATATATGTATATATATATATTCATAATATACATATATAATAAATCAGTAAATGGAATGAAATACACCGTTCATGGAGATGGTAGTCCGTACGTACGCATGAACGCTGTTTTCGTTTCCTTATTGAATTGAATGGAATTAAGTAGATGACATACATATAAATATAAATAATTCCATTATAATTATTAGGTCATATATTTCATTAGTACTTATTATATATACTTTATAATCATTCATGAATGGTTAATCATTGAGAATGAATCTCATTGCGTCGTGGAGACGGTAGTCCGTACGTACGCACGAGCGATGATATCATTTCCATAATTATTGAATTAAATTAGAGTGGATGATACAATATATCAGAATCAATATCACTTTATAATAGTCATATATTTTCATTATTTACACCATTATACTGATCTAAGTAAGGTCGTGGTGGAAAATAGATTTCACCACGGTGTGGAGACGGTATTCCGTACGTACGCACGCACGGTGATTTCATTTTTCCGTAGGATGGATAGAAGGTGAATTAGGGTTGTTTCATATTTATAATAACATATCAGTATGTAATTAATACTGATGTTATTACTTTATCATGAAACAACTAAAGAAGAAGATGTTGAAGAAGAAAGAAATTGAAAAGATCGGTAATGGATATTACCTCTTCTTTGGAACGCCTCTTTGAATCCTCCACTTAGGGAACTAAGATTTGTCTTTAAAGAAGACCAGGACCTCTAGGATTATTCTAGGGAAGTGGAGAAGGGATTTTGGCAGGGTTTGGCCGAGCTTGAGTGCTCAATTTTGTGTGAGGAGGAGGGGGAGAAGGTGCCCTTTTATAAGGGAGGAGAGGGGCACCTTAGGAATATCTCAAAATATTATTTTATATTAAGGTCAAATTCGGTTTATAATGGTTACAAATGGTCTTATTTAGAAGATAAAGTGGGGACGGGTCGAAATCCTTTCATACAATAGGATTTAGACAAGTTTAGGTTATTATTTTAACCTTATCAATTAGATTTAACTCTAAGTTAAATAATTTAACTTTTACCGTGTCTTTTTGTTTTCATTCACTATATGGTTAATACACTTACTATAACATGCCAAACGAACCCCAAATTGTTTATTATTAATATATATATCCTTATCTAAGTCATTTGGCAGAACCTTAGATTTTTAGGAATAAAATAACAATTAATAATATAATATTTTCTTTAAAAACTATTTTGTGTCAATTTTGACACTATTTGATATATGATTTTTTTGAAAGTCATAAAAGAATTATATGTTCGAACCAAGTTGATTAAATCAACACTAATATATCATAGTAACCTATAAAATTAGTGTAATTTATAAAAGTCTCAAATTACATTTATTTTGGTGTTTATAACATCAATTATGTCAATATTTCATTAATAAGATAATTACTGCATCATCATTGTGTCATAAATAAATTAAATTATTTAATGACTAAAAATTATAAATAAAATACCATTATGTAGTAAATCTTTTTAGCTTTCTAATGAATATTTATAGTCTAATTTATCTTATGTATAACCCCATATTAAAAACGATTTACGTATTAAACTTTGATTTTAACTATTTTAACCCTTCTTTAAATAAATTAATAATAAATGTCCTAATCTAATCCAAGTCGGCCTAAATGATAATATTTTACACTTAAGCATGTTTTTGGTCGAGATACACTTGTACAATAGAATTAGGACATGTGTTAGGGTAATATTAATATCATTCTTACCCTTAATTACCCTATTTACTTTTAACCGTGGTAAATACAAGTAAAAAGTTACTATTCACCAAAAATTATTTTCATCTCATTGAACCACATTTTACTTACTGAAATCAACCGTGTCTCTCGGATTTTTGAAATTCCATTCACAGAAGCGGTAAAATTAAGTTTTATGAAAAATTTAGTTTTTTTAACTACCACTTAGTAGTTTCACTATTCATAAAAAATTGATGTTTTTCAGAACAATGTCAAAATTTCATCCTAAGCTATAATTGATATTCCGAATTCAAAAATGATTTCTATTTTACAAAATTACCAACATATAAGTTGCATTAATTAATTTTATAATTAAATTTCCGCTGTCACAACAAATAGCGTGTTTTTAAGAGATAATAACTATCAAAAGATTAACACTTGTTTATGTCTGGTGTAAATGTGAAATTACATCCAATGACCAGCATTGTATTGAATTGTAAAAATATAGTCTAAATATACTTTAAAACCACTCAAATTAATAATTTATCACTATTAATTATTTCTATTAAAAAAGTTGTTTTTAATTAAAATTTAGTAATTTTCACTATTCATCAGAAAATAAAAGTTATCTGAAAAGTACCAAAATTTCACCTTAGGCTAAATTCGATACTCCGAATCCAAAAATGAAGTTCATTTTGAAAAATAAGATTTACAGAATTTCAAAAAGTGGTTATTACTATTCATAACGGCTAGTTTTAATAATATTTTAATAGCATATCATTGTTTAGTGAAACTCGGTATTGCGTACTACACACGCTATCGAGGAAGGTCACGATTGCGTGTAATGCAAGGCAAGTCAAGGATGTATGTTTTGAAAGCTCCTTTTGGTGTAGCGTACAACACAAGACATTAATAAAATTAAAAAGAATATTTTTCATAAAATCTCAGGCTGTTACATTCTACCCCCCTTAAAATGAATTTCTCCCTCGAAATTCATCGGGGTTATAAATGGTTTACTATTTGAAACCCACATCGTAAAAAGGAATATCAAAACCAATCTTTAAAAACAAAATTATGAAACGTAATGGTTACCCAAATAAACTAATCACTGGGTTTCCACATAGGTGAAAATATGGATATGGAAGAGAAATCTAACCATCATGTTCTGATGGAGAGTGGTAGAGAACATGGCTATGGAAAAGCCAGTAATCACAAATCCATAGATTTGTGATGATATAAGGTACCATCTGATTCATCAGGTATAAGATCACTAGGACAACATTTTTGGTTTTCAAGATCGTTTCCCTAAAGTTAAAGAATTAGAATAAATACTTACTTTATTTTGGTACAATCTCACTGTTGTTTGTGCCTTTAACAATTTCCACTTCATCTCTTAAATCAATGAAGTTGAATTTGTTATTCGTGAAGTTTTAGCAGATCATGTGATAGAATGACGGGTCATTCCATCTGTCTCAAACAAAAGGTTAGTAAAAATTATATACATAAGTCGATCTATAGTGAGATTAATCATATATGGTTCCTAAAATGGACTTATACTTCATATATCATACTGCTTAATATAATAAAACTAGTTTCTACTAAACAGGGACTTCCTGTAGGCCAGTGGTAGGCAATAAAGGCCAGTCGCACTTCGGTTGTGGGTTCGATTCCCACAGCCTGGTCCGAAGCGATGGGCTGTCGCCCATCCTACAGGTTGTCCTTTTTCTAAAACTACATTACTATTACATCCCATCAATAATATCGGGAAAAAAAAACTTCTATCCTTAAACAATACTCACTTATGTCCAACATAATCCATTTCAATCTTTAGGCTTATCCATAATACTGCAGTCCACTCTCATAACATAGTGAAAACGATTACCAAAGATTTAATACCATCGTTGATCCCCATATATCAAAAGATATGTTTTGTTGGTCACATTCCAAACATTCAAAGGCCTTAATCATGTATTCTCTTGAATACCCATCGAACCTTAGTGAAAACATGAATGCAGTTAAAAGTTAACACTTTCCACATACCAAAATCCTCAAACCATGATATCACTTAGTCCTTATATCAATCATGAGGTCATGAATACTGTTAAACATTTCATTTTCTCATTTCCCCTTCATTATGCGCATATCATCTTATTTCCAAAAATATCTCAATCACTTTGAATACCACATTAGACCAATACATAAATATTCCAATACACCATGATACAATATTATTTCGGAATCCCATTACATAAACACTTAATCATTCCACCACATCATTGTCATATTCAACATCGCCAATAGTGATCGCATGTGACTTCCCTTTGTCCTTTGCCTTAAGTGGTTGCTCATGTTGATCATCACTAACCCTTGGATTAGGGCATTTATTGAAATAATGTCCCATCTCTTTGCACTTGAAGCATTGAAGTGTTGGTGGTGCGTTCTCTGTAGTGTTTGCTTTATTCACATCATTAGAAAACCTTTTTTCATTACCTCGACACTCAGCTGCTCGATGACCTTCTTTTCCACACTTAAAACATTTTCTAGTCCCTTTAAGACAATCTCCTCCATGCTTCTTTCCACACTTTGAGCATAAGGAAACATTCATTTTCTTTTCACCATTATTCTGAGATTTCTCCTTGAACTCCATCTTTAGTTTCATTTCAAAACCATGAGATGGATATGTAACACCAACTTCCATTTCTACCGTCATAGCACAACGCACAATTTCTTCATAGCTACTGAAGTCTCGTATAGCTAATGCCCGTCGAAGACTTGGTTTTAAGCCACAGAAAAATCGATCAACTTTACTTTCAGGTTGGATGATATTACCAGAAGCGTACCTTGCAAGCCTTGTAAAATTTGATTCGTATATACCAACAAATTCATCATCCTTCTGTTTGAGCTCAAGAAACTCCTTTTCCATCTTTGTTCGAAGAATACGAGGGAAGAACTTACTGAAAAACAAGTTCTTGAACTCGTCCCATTCCATGGACTCAATTTCATCTCTTTGCCTCGTATTCTTGATAAGATTCCACCATTGATCAGCTTCACCCTCCAAACGATCTACTTCTAAGATGACTTTATCATGTTCAGAACATTGAAGAACTGAAAATATCTTTTCAGTGGTACTGATCCATTGTTCAGCAACAAGTGGATCAGAAGACCCATTAAAAGAAGGTGGACGTTGCCTCATGAAGGACTCAATAGAATATTGTTCCCTTCTCTGCTCATTTGGAAGTCCAGAATTATTCATAGCTTGTGTAAGTATAGAAATAAGATTTTGCACTCCATCTCCCATAACATTTGTTTGTTCAGGAGGAAAATCATTGCATTGTCCATTGCATTGATCAACACGGTTCCTTCGGGTTCCAGCCATCGTCTAAAACCCAAAAAGAATAGTGTGAGAGGCAAAAATCATACTAGGGAAAACAACATTATAAAGGGGGAGTATCCTCAATATATAACTTCTTAGGTTAAATTCTATGATCGTTACCATAGTTCTAGGACTGTATCTTATACGTATACTTATCCTTAGGGACATCCCTAGACATACCTTAGAAATATTTCTAGGGATCTCACTAACGTTTTTGCATCCTAGTTTCCAAAGGTTGAGTAAACCTTTCCTCTGATACCAACTATAATGGTCTGGAATTAATTCCAGTGGACTATAGTTGATACCTATCAGAGCACTCCATGGGCGGCTACACCCCCTGGGCGGGACACACCACCATCCCCAGTGGCAGCCATTTCTTCATGAAGCCCTTGGGCGGAGAGCCATGCTTCGTCCAACGCTCACATGTGAGAGTTCCCAAGGATCGGATACATTCCTACCTCCATTGCCTCTGATACCAACTATAAAGACCCATAGCCTGACGTACATTGACATTACATTACTTTTTCGGAATACTTAGTACATAACAAAAACACACACACAAGGACCGTAATAGTTTAGTGTCTTTGGAAACTCGGAACGTAATCTTCTAATCATGGTGAAAGATCTTCAATATCTCCCATAAAGATCTTCCTTTTTTTACCTAAAACCTTTCTTTATATCCTGGGGAAAAGAAAACATAAAAGGGTGAGCTCAAATTCTCAGTAAGGGTAAGAAAAAGAAAAAAAAATCAATCACATCATATTCATAAGAATATAGATTTTGGAAATCTTAACTTGCAAAAGAGCTCATAATATCATAACATGGAATAAATCATAGAAGTAAAATGTAATCTCAATAATAACAACTTAAAACATGAAACTTTGTGGCATACACACATAATCATGGAAAATCATTTCTTGTTAGTCATGACTCATTGCCAAGACTATCTTAGTGGACAAAGTCCCTTTCTGAACCGAGTCACCCTCGTTCCAGTCCTGTTTCACTGAACCTGTATAACCTACCGTTCCAGCCATGTCTATCTCATGAGATATAAAATCTTTACCCAATGCATTGGAGGGATATATAGGTCCCACCCATCTTATAATGAATCCTTTCTTATGTGTGTCACATAATCATAAATCATACATCATCGCATAACATATGTAACAAAAATAGGATTCTTGAAACATCATGACATCATAAAACAAATCATATAAGGTAAATGACTTCATAAAAATAATTCCCTCACAACATAATCAAATCAATGTAATAATAGGGATAAAAACAGAGCCCTATATTATCTTAGATGGAAAATAATTTTGATAAAACGTTTGAACTCCATTCTTGAGTAAAATATCCTTTCTACTTCAAAAACACGTTTTCTTTCTTAAAATGTCATAAAATTCTAAAATAAAAGAAGTTGATTAAAAATAAACTTGAAAAATTGTAAAGGAAGCTTCTTGGAAATAATGTTTTAAAAATCCATTCATGCCGTATAAGTTATACAAAACATTCTTCGTACTTTTGTCAGAAAAGTCAAAAAGTACCTCGTACGAAAAACGACAAAAGATTCCTTTCATATTCTTTACTAAAAACTCACCGAAGTGTAAAATTGGATTTAAACTATTGTAAGTAAATGGAAATAATATTAAATATTGATGAATCATGGATGTGGATGATAAAATACACCCCATGAAATACTAAAGTATAAACACTCTCGGATAAAAATGAGATTGTGATATTTCCCTTACCTTAGGTCCGATTTGATTTATACGTGGCCGAAGCTCCTGTATAATGGTTTAAATCATGTCATTGACTTATTCCAGAATCATATTCATTGTTATTATATCATATATGGTCCACTTATGACTTTATATTACCCGTTCTTTTGTAAATTCATGTTAAAGTAGCGTTTTGGGTAAAATCGTCTCATTTGTCGTTCGTGTTTTTTAACTTGTAATTATTCATATGATTACTTAGATCATGATTACTTAATTCCAGAATATAAAACATGATATATATGTATATATATATATTCAGAATATACATATATAATAAATCAGTAAATGGAATGAAATACACCGTTCATGGAGACGGTAGTCCGTACGTACGCATGAACGTTGTTTTCGCTTCCTTATTGAATTGAATGGAATTAAGAAGATGACATACATATAAATATAAATAATTCCAGTATCATTATTAGGTCATATATTTCATTAGTACTTATTATATATACTTTATAATCATTCATGAATGGTTAATCATTGAAAATGAATCTCATCGCGTCGTGGAGACGGTAGTCCGTACGTACGCATGAGCGATGATATCATTTCCATAATTATTGAATTAAATTAGAGTGGATGATACAATATATCAGAATCAATATCAATTTATAATAGTCATATATTGTCATTATTTACACCATTATTCTGATCCAAGTAAGGTGGTGGTGGAAAATAGATTTCACCACGGCGTGGAGACGGTATTCCGTACGTACGCACGCGCGGTGATTTCATTTTTCCGTAGGATGGATAGAAGGTGAATTAGGGTTGTTTCATATTTATAATAACATATCAGTATGTAAGTAATACTGATGTTATTACTTTATCATGAAACAACTAATGAAGAAGAAGTTGAAGAAGAAAGAAATTGAAAAGATCGGTAATGGATATTACCTCTTCTTTGGAACACCTCTTTGAATCCTCCACTTAGGGAACTAAGATTTGTCTTTGAAGAACACCAGGACCTCTAGGATTATTCTAGGGAAGTGGATAAGGGATTTTGGAACGGGTTGGCTGAGCTTGAGTGCTCAATTTGGTGTGAGGAGGAGGGGGAGAAGGTTCCCTTTTATAAGGGAGGAGAGGGGCACCTTAGGAATATCTCAAAATATTATTTTATATTAAGGTCAAATTCGGTTTATAATGGTTCCAAATGGTCTTATTTCGAAGCTAAAGTGGGGATGGGTCGAAATCCTATCATACAATAGGATTTAGACAAGTTTAGGCTATTATTTTAATATTATCAATTAGATTTAACTCTAAGTTAAATAATTTAACTTTTACCGTGTCTTTTTGTTTTCATTCACTATATGGTTAATACACTTACTATAACATGCCAAAAGAACCCCAAATTGTTTATTATTAATATATATATCCTTATCTAAGTCATTTGGCCGAGCCTTAGATTTTTAAGAATAAAATAACAATTAATAATATAATATTTTCTTTAAAAACTATTTTGTGTCAATTTTGACACTATTTGATATATGATTTTTTTGAAAGTCATAACAGAATTATATGTTCAAACCAAGTTGATTAAATCAACACTAATATATCATAGTAACCTATAAAATTAGTGGAATTTACAAAAAGTCTCAAATTACATTTATTTTGGTGTTTATAACATCAATTATGTCAATATTTCATTAATAAGATAATTACTGCATCATCATTGTGTCATAAATAAATTAAATTATTTAATGACTAAAAATTATAAATAAAATACCATTATGTAGGAAATATTTTTAGCTTTCTAATTAATATTTATAGTAGAATTTATCTTATGTATAACCCCATATTAATAATGATTTACTTATTAAACATTGATTTTAACTATTTTAACTCTTCTTTAAATAAATTAATAATAAATGTCCTAATCTAATCCAAGTGGGCCTAAATGATAATATTTTACACTTAAGGTTGTTTTTGGTCGAGATACACTTGTCCAATAGAATTAGGACATGTGTTAGTGTAATATTAATATCATTCTTACCCTTAATTACCCTATTTACTTTTAACCGTGGTAAATAAAAGTAAAAAGTTACTATTCACCAAAAATTATTTTCATCTCATTGAACCACATTTTACTTACTGACATCAACCGTGTCTCTTGGATTTTTGAAATTCCATTCACAGAAGCGGTAAAATTAAGTTTTATGAAAAATTCAGTTTTTTTTAACTACTACTTAGTAGTTTCACTATTCATCAAAAATTGATGTTTTTCAGAACAATGCCAAAATATCATCCTAAGCTATAATTGATATTCCGAATTCAAAAATGATTTCTATTTTACAAAATTCTCAACATATAAGTTGCATTAATTAATTTTATAATTAAATTTCCGCTGTCACAACAAATAGCGTGTTTTTAAGAGATAATAACTATCAAAAGATTAACACTTGTTTATGTCTGGTGTAAATGTGAAATTACATCCAATGACCAAAATTGTATTGAATTGTAAAAATATATTCTAAATATACTTTAAAACCACTCAAATTAATAATTTATCACTATTAATTATTTCGATTAAAAAAGTTGTTTTTAATTAAAATTTAGTAATTTTCACTATTCATCAGAAAATAAAAGTTATCCGAAAAGTACCAAAATTTCACCTTAGGCTAAATTCGATACTCCGAATCCAAAAATGAAGTTCATTTTGAAAAATAAGATTTACAGAATTTCAAAAAGTGGTTATTACTATTCATAATGACTAGTTTTAATAATATTTTAATAGCATATCGTTGTTTAGTGAAACTCGGTATTACGTACTACACACGCTATCGAGGAAGGTCGCGATTGCGTGTAATGCAAGGCAAGTCAAGGATGTGTGTTGTGCAAGCTCCTTTTGGTGTAGCGTACAACACAAGACATTAATAAAATTAAAAAGAATATTTTTCATAAAATCTCGGGCTGTTACAAAAAGGTTAAAGAAATCCAAAATAAAAGGATTTCAAGATTGGGGAGTCCACTCAGCGGATCAAAGAGGTACAAGTTAATGTAGTTGGCATTCAGAATGCCTACCCAAAACCCTTAAAGTTGATTGACCAACCCTAGTTCGGATAATGCGAAGAAAAATATGGATCCTTCCCACTAGAATATTCATGAAACAGAATATTCCGAAGTCAATGGTGAGGGCTATTGGATTTCGGTAAAATAGTGGGAAACTAATAAGTATTAATTTGTCTATTTGTCTCAATTTTTAAAATAAAGCACTAAACCTTTGCTCAGCTTAATTTGTAGAAACGGAAAGAAAATGACTTCAATCATATCATTGCGAACCATACTCGAGAAGTAAAACCTTCTCACTAGCACCAATTTCCAAGAGTGGTAGAGGCTTTTACGCGTCATCCTTCGCCATGAAAGGAAATTGTATGTGCTGGAAGAGCCTATTCCAGTTGTTCTTGGAAATGAGGCTAGTGATGTGGAACTATCTCTCTATATAAAACACATGGATGATGCCATAGATGTTCAGGGTTTTATTCTATCGGCCATGTCTAATGAGCCTTTGATGCAACATGAATACATAGACGAGTATAGCATGATGGCTCAAATTAACGATATCTAAAAAGAGAAGGTGAGACAAGAGAGATATAAGATATCCAATGCGTCGTTTAAAACTAATCATGGAGATTCTGCGCCATCTGGGCCTTATGTAGTCATGATTATTGGATACATCGAACACCTGGACATCTTAGGGATTAAATTCCCGGATGAGTTGCGTACAGATCTCATCATATCGTCACTTCCCAATACCTTCTCATGATTGATTATCAACTACAACATGATCAATATTGAGAAGAGTCTATCGAAACTTCTAACCTTGATTGTCCAGGTAGATAAGGACATGGGGCGTGATAGACTCTGATTCATTAAGGTGAATTAGAAAAGGAAGGACAAGGAATAGAGGCCAAAGAATTATAAAAAGTCTGAAACCACCGAGCGTTGTCCCTCCAAGAAGGGGAAGATCTAGAGGCAGGGCATGGAACGGGATTCAGTGTGCTTTTCATGGGGAAATCAAGGCCACTAGAAGAGGAACTCCACCCAGAAGCATGGGGACACTAAAGGTGCATTCATTATTAGGTGTAATCATTCTATTTCTACAGATTAGTTATTAGATAGAGCTTGTGGGGCTCACATCTATATTCAAATGCAGGAACCAAGTATATTTAGAAAGATTGCTAGAGGAGAGGTGGATCTTTGAGCTACCAATGGTGCAAGGCTAGCCACATTGGCTATTAGCGATTACCACCTCTCATTGCCAACTAGGATGATTTTGGTTTTTCGTAACTGTTATTATGTGCCTAGTGTTACCAAGAACATAATTTCTGTATCTTGTTTGGATATGGATGGATTTATTTTCATGTTGGGAAATAAGGGTTGTCTCTTTTATAAGAACAACATATGTTATGGTATGACACATTTAATTAATGGTTTGTATGTATTAAATTACGAAAACCAAGTGTTAGAAATCGATAAGAAAACAAATTCACATGACTCATACATCACCCAGTTGTGGCACCGCCATCTCAGTCATGTAAATGAGAAACTCTTGACAATGCTCATCCAAGATGGCTATTTATACTCTACTGAGCTAAAACCACTTGATAGATTTAATTCTTGTTTACATGGTAAAATGACCAAGCCAACTATTGGTGGATAGGGTGAAAGGGCCGTAGAGGTTCTAGGATTGGTGCACACAGATGTATGTGGACCATTTCCCGTAGAATCTAGAGGTGGATATTCTTACATCATTACTTTTACTGATGATTTAAGTAGATATGACTATGTCTAATTAATGAGTTATAAGTCAGAGCCCTTAGAGAAATTTAACGAATTCATGAATGAAGTGGAGAATCAACTTGGTAACATGATAAAGAAACATTGATTGGATCGAGGTGGGGAATATCTGAACCAAGAGTTCATCGATCTTCTATAGGAGTCTAGAATTATATCTCAGCTCACTCCTCCTTATACGCCACAGTGTAACGGTGTTAGTGAACAGAGGAGCTGTGCCTTTTTGGACATGGTGGGGTCTATGATTAGTCATGTAGATGTTCCATTATCCTTTTGAGGATGTGCATTACAAACTGCATCATACACATTAAACTGAGTACCAACTATGGCGACAAATGGAATTCTATCTGAGTTATGGAATGGAAAGAAACCCATTTTGTCTCACACATGTGTATAGGGATGAAACTCATTTGTTAAGGCCTTCCTCAAGAAAAAAACTAGCACCCTGGGGCATGAAGTGTATCTTTATAGGATATCCCAAGAAAACAAAAGGATTTTACCTATATAACCCTTCAGACAAGAAAGTGACTGTCGCCAGACAAGCTGTCTTTCTAGAGAGGGAGAAAATACTCATAAAGGATAGTAGAAGAACGACTGAAATAGAAGAAGTTGATGCTCAAGATACACAAGAGTTGGTACATGAAAAACTTTCATAGGTCCCCGTGGAAGAGGTTCTAGAAACTCAAGTACTGCGTAGGAGCTCAAGAGAGGTAAGAGAACCAGAGAGATTTGGGTTCCTAATCACCAAGGATGGTGAATCTTTATTATTGGAGAATGATGAACCTTTCTCCTACAAGGAAGTAGATGAAAGCTCAAAATCTAGAAGATGGCTAGAAGATATGAATTCTGAGTTGGATTCCATGTATCAGAACCATGTCTGGGTTCTGGTCGATGAGCCAGTTGATGTGAATACTGTTGGAAGCAAATGGGTTTTCTAGAAAAAAATGGATATGGAAGGTCAAGTTAGAACCTATAAAGCAAGGCTAGGGGCTAAAGGATTCAAACAACATCAAGGAATTGACTATGATGAAACATTATCGCTAGTTGCCATGTTTAAATCCATATGAATCATACTTGTCGTAGCAGCTTACCATGACTACGAGATTTGGAAAATGGATGTCAAAACAACATTCCTTAATGGGAACCTTCAGGAAGATGTCTATATGACACAACCAGAAGGTTTTGTAACACCAGGAGAAGCCAAACGGGTTTTCAAGTTGAAAAAATCCATTTATGGATTAAAGCAAGAATCCAGGACATGGAACACTCGATTTGATGAAGCCTTAAAGTTATTTGGTTTCATTAAGATCGAATGCGATCCTTGTGTTTATAAGTGGTTTAATGGGAATGTGATCAATATCCTAGTAGTATATGTTGATGACATGTTGCTTATTGGAAACGATGTACCAGTCTTAAAGTTAGT
Source organism: Viscum album (assembly GCA_963277665.1). Taxonomy (NCBI): domain Eukaryota; kingdom Viridiplantae; phylum Streptophyta; class Magnoliopsida; order Santalales; family Viscaceae; genus Viscum; species Viscum album. The sequence continues at coordinate 1,739,077,707 of OY728156.1, forward strand.
TAAGGACTGGTTGAACAAGTGTTTCTTCATGAAGGAATTGGGTGAATCAGCCTACATTCTAGGGATCAAGATCATTCGTAATAGATCCAAGAGGCTGCTTGGACTATGTTAGGGTACATACATTGACCACATACTAAAGAGATTTAGTATGGAACAGTTGAAAAAGGGATTAGTTCCAGTGTCACATAGCCTACATCTTTCTAATAAAATGTGTCCACAGACACAATAAGAGAAAGATAGAATGAGTAAGATCCCATACGCTTCGGCTATAGGATTCATAATGTATGCCATGTTATGTACAAGGCTTGATGTTGCCTATACACTAAGCATGGTTGGAAGGTATCAAGCAGATCTCGGAGAACAACATTGAACTACTGTTAAGACTATCTATAAGTATCTGAGATCAACTAAGGATATGTTTCCAGTGTATGGAGGAGATGAGGAGCTTGTCATCAGAGGGTATGCTGATGCTGGTTTTCAGATAGATCAAAATGATCTGAATTTGTAATCTAGATATGTTTTCTGTCTCAATAGAGGAGATGTGAGTTGGAAGAGTTCAAAGCAGCTAGTTTTTTCCGATTCTATAGTAGAGTCTGAATATATAGAGTCTTTTGATGTATCCAAGGAATCCATCTGGATTTGGAAATTTTTCCAGGAGCATGATGTGGTTCCTAGTAGTAAAGATCCCATTACATTGTAGTGTGAAAATATTGCAGTGGTGGCTCTTGCAAAAGGACCAAGGTCACATCAACGGACAAATCACATACTCTAGAAGTATCACCTTTTGAGGGATTTATATCAAAGGGGTGAAGTTGTAGTGAGAAGACTATCCAGAGAAGAAAACGTGGTGGACCCCGTGAATAAAGGCATATCTCAGCAGAAGCATGAATATCATGTGTGATCTAGCGGGTAAAAAGTTTTTAGTAGTTGGCTCTAGTCCAAGTGGGAGTCTATTGGAGTTGGTGGCCTAGAACCAACTACTTTTTACTTTATTCATTAATAAATACCTTATCACATCTTGATTATTCTTCTGTGTGACAATGAATGTGACAATGTCCTAAGGAAAGCTATTGCATTAAAGGGTCATAGCAGATCCCTGCTATGATGAGAACCAAGAAGTTCCATAAAACTGTTCTTGAATATTTGTTCTATTTCCAGATGAAGTTATTTGAGGGAAAAAAATACTACAGGCCATTAGGGGTGAGAGCTAATAAAACTTTGAGGCACCTTCTCATGGTGTTCCCCCTTGGTAATATCCACGAGGATATTATGAGAATGAGACCCGCCAGTAAGAAATCCACATTTCAGTGTCATTGTATGTTCCTATCTGCGGACATGTGTTTTGGACCTTAGACATTATGATTATTATTAATGGGTATTACAACTCTCACACTTAGATGTATTGACACAAACTGTGAAGACACACTGTTCACAGTGAGGTAGGATACGATGGGTGCATCACGAGTAATACTGCATTAATAGATAATGTGAGAAAGTATTTGACCCTTCTGTTCCATAAAAAAGTAGATATCTCATGCCCTTTTATGGAATTTTTATAATCTATATAAATCCTTGGCGATGGTAAGGTATGGGAAAGTTCAATTCTAGAATGTTAAAGAATGAATAATCGAGCACATGGGTTGATGACACTAGTATGAAACCCGCTTGACTCGAGATATCGTGACCATGTGATTATATTTCATGGTAAGCATTAGTATTAGGTGACACATCATTTCTGTGATAACATCTTTATATATGGGTGCCTTGGAATGTTTCTAGATGCTAACCTTGGAATTTAGGCAGGCTCCGCCTAATACCACTAAGAACGATTCATAGAGGGTCGCACACTAAGTGTGTCCATGTATCTCAGTTAAATATTAATTTAAAAAGTTAAATAAATATTATTCCCAACTTTGGTTTGATAATTATTTAAGGATTCCTGATCATATTTATTTCGACACTAGTTATTTAAGAGAATATATTGTGGATGAAGTAATATATATTTATTAGTGGGTAATGCATTTTCATTTATTTTAAAAAATAAATAGCCATTACTCAAGGACTAAAAATGTGGTGGTTGAAATAATGAAAAATGGAGAAAAAAGTACACCCTGTGTATATTGAATATACACGCCGTGTTGTTTTATGGAAGACAAGTACATGTCGTGTATTAATGATTACATGCTGTGCAGTTTTTCAAGTCGGGATTTTGAGGAAATAGTATCATCTTATTAAATTATATTTATTATAATTAGCATGGGTTCATGTCAAAGAATTAATCATTTGACATGGGGGTTTTCAATAAGTGTTAATAAAATAAATAAAACATGTAATGAGTTTATTTATTGTGATGACTCTATAAACTCAATCCTGATTATAAATATCCTCACAAACCCAACACTTTTCCCCAATCTTTGTGCACAACAATTCTGGAGAGTCCTCTCAAGGACGGAAGAACTCCTTCCTCCAAGAACACTCTCAAGACCAAGAGAGATCCACCACCACCAGATCAAGGTAATCGAAGGCAAAAATTGCAAGCGAAGGTTCTTCTGTGCTAGCACCCGGAGATTTCTTCTGTGACGTCCAGAGATATGTGGAGGACGTGTGGATCACCACTAATGGTATACTACACTTATATTCTACGATTCAATAATAGATCACACTGGATCATGACCAGAGACATCAACGAAGAAATAATTCTATTAAAGAAATTCTGGTCAATTAATTAAATTAATTATAACCAACATATGATGGTCCTACTTCTATGGTTCTGAAACTCCGTCTTTTGTTTTTTGTTCTTCATTATATTATGAAGATCTAGCAATTTACATCATAACAGATCTCAGATTGATCATTGTTAAAGCTAAAATAAATTTTGGTCACTCCCACCAACGTGCTTCAGCTGCGCCCGAAACCTACACATGCGACACTGAAAACAATACCCTCTTATATTATTCCATACTAAATCTTGTTAGTTTCTTATCAATGTATGTACTTTGTCTCAGGCCTAACAATATCTCGAATCTATAATGATGGATCTTGACCCCATGAATATATCATGCCTCCCCCAATTCTTTCATGGAGAAGCATTGATTCATCCATGCCTTAAAAAATAATAATACTAGTATCTCATTTCCAAGGAGTAATATGTCATCAATATATATTATTTAGAAAATGACTGCACTCCCACAAAACTTTTTTTAGACCCAAGGATCACATTCATTTTTGATAAAACCAAATTTTGTAATGGATTAATCCAAATGAATGTTCCATGACTTGGATGCTTTCTTTAATCCATAAATGGATTTATGAAACTAGAATAACTTATTGGCATCATTTTGAGTAACGAACCCTTCATTTTGTTTCATTGACACATCTTCCGGAAGGTTTATATTAAGGAAAGATATTTTGAAATCCATTTTCCAAATCTCATAGTCATGATAAGCCACAATTGAATTATAATTCTGATGGATTTTTTCATTGAAATTCGGGAAAATGTTTCTTCGTAGTCAATTACTTGACACTGTTTAAACCCTTTTGCAAATATCCAGGCCTTATAGGTACGAAATTTTCCTTAATGGTCTTGTTTTTTCTTGAATAACCATTTTCAACAAAGAGGATATACATGAACTATAGGATGTACCAAAATCCATATTTGGGTTTGGCACCTGGAATCCATTTTTGTATTTATGGATTCTTGATACTTGGAAACATCTATACTACTTACTGATTCCTTGTAGGTTAGAGGATCATTATTATCAACTAATAAAGAGTGACCATCCTCCGTAACTACAAAATGATACCATTTTGGTTGTCTAACCTCTCTTGTACTCCTACACAATGCTTGTGTCTATGGAATAGATTCTTCTTCCACAAGACTTTGTGGAATCTATTCCTATACCAAATCTTGTTTACCTTGGTCCTCGACTTCATCAAATAGTATCTAGATCCTTCTATATCTTTTAGATATGTGATCCCTCTCATGTAATATGGAATGTATTTCCACTACATCCTTTTTATGAGGGGTTGTATAGGAAATATCCCCTTGTTTCCTTGTGGAATCCTATAATGGCACACATTGTGCCTTAGGGTGAGAGTTGATTACCTGAAGAGGCTTTAACAAATTCTTCACTACCCCACACATGTAAATTTGATAACATGGCTTTTCATCCACTGTAGAACTCGTATGTAATACCATTAATTTATTTAGTTGGTACATGGTTTAGTATGTGTACCACTGCTTGTAACTAATACACCCAAAATGGTAATGGAAGACTTGCATGACTAATCATTGATCTCACCATGTCCAAGAAGGTGAAGTTACTCCTTTTTCGTACACAATTCCCTTGAGGTGTGTAAGGAGGAGTGAGTTGAGATAGTATCCCAAAATTGCATAAGTAATCAATGAAGTCCCGATTAAGATATTCCACACCTCGGTCTGAGTAGAGTTTCTTAATCTTCTTACCAAGATGGTTCTCAACTTCATTCTTCTATTCCTTGAACTTATCAAAGGAATCTGACTTATACCTCATTAAGTAGATATATCAATATCTACCAAAATAATGAGTACATGTTATAAAGTATGAGTACCCACCCCTTGAGTCAACATGAAATGGTCCACACACATTGGTATAATCCAATTCAAGAAGATCCTTATCCCTTTCACCTTTCCCACTAAATGGGGATTTGGTCATTTTACTTGTAAACATACATGACATATGCCAACTGGTTTTAGTTCAAAAGAATCTAAATATCCATCTTGATGTAATTTTTTCAAGCATTTCTCGTTTAGATGACCTAGCCAGTGATGCTAAAGTTGGGTTTGGTATGATTTATGGGAAGTATTTTTGTAATATATTTCCATTACTTGGTTTGTGTAATCCAATACCAAAGGACCATTGTATAAATGAACCCTACCAAAACAAATTCTATCTTTATAAAAGAAGCAACATTTATTTCCAAACATGAAAAAATACATTTATATCTAGTCTGGATAAAGAAATTATATTTTTAGTTACAGAAGGCTCATAGAAACACCCTTTAACACCCAAATAATCAAATTTGGCAATGTGAGGTGGTAGTCCCCAATAGCAACAACACCATGTCTGGCTCCATTGGCTACTCGTAGATCTACCTAAACATGATCAATCTTCTCAAATCTACATGGTTCCTATATTTAGATACACATGTGAGCACCACAAGAATTATCTAATACCCAATTTGTAGAAATATATATATTTCACTTAATAAAAAATTCACCCGAAGCTTCCCCATTCTTCTTTGGCTAGGTGGAGTTCTTCCTCCAGTGTCCCTTCTATCTACATGTGAAACAAATAGCCTCATGTTCCCTTGCCTCCCCTTTTTTATTCCTTTTCATGGAAGGATATGAAGAAGCTTTGGGCTTAATGTTCTCAGCCTTACCTTTACTCTTATTCACCATAAGGATAGGAGGCTTTTCACACTTTATATGTTTGTCCACTTGGAGAACGAGGATAAGAAGATCAGATAGATACTTCTCAATGTTTTTCATTCTAAAGTTCACAACAAAGCTGGAGAAACTCTGAGGGAGTGATGCAAGAATGAGATTAGGGCCACGTTCTTCGGGGAGTTTAAACCCTAGAACCTTGAGGCGCTCACAGAATCTAATGAGTTTGACTATATGAGGCCCAACTTTGGAACCATCTCTAAGCTTACACTGAAAGAGTTCCTTGGATATCTCAAACCTTTCCTGTCTTTCTCTCTCTTGTAAAAGACCATGGAGGGGCTCGAGCATTCTATAGGAATCAACGTATTCGTGAGTCTTTATGATCTCACTAGACATTCATGATAGCATCAAATATTGAACGTCAACAATGTCATTGATCTGTTTCTCATATACCAGGAAATCCACATCACACACCTCTTTAGAAGACATATCAAGTAAAGATGAATCCACCATGTAAGAATTCTAATCATTTCATAGGATAACCTGAAGTCATCTAAATCATTCCTAGAAGTTACTGCCGGTGAGGATGTTGTCTTTGTCCAGAATTGATCACAGGGGTATTGTGGTTGAAGAGTCTGACATTTTTATTCTACAATTAAATTAATAGATCATTATTACTTTATTGATTACATTTTTTTGAGAAATAATAAATTTATTTTATTATGTATCTCACTATTGTATCAAGTACCAATGGCCCTCACCATTGAACTCAGAATATCAATTTTCTATGACATTCTAGAGGAAAGGATCCATATTCCCCATCACATAACCCCAACAGGGGTTGGACACTCTATTTGAAGGTATTTAGGTAGGCAGGCCTTTTCCAACTGCTGGCTAGTAGCTCCTTGATTTGTTGAGTGGACTCCCCAATCCTGAAATCCTTACTTTGGATTTCCCAAACTCTTGCAACCAATATTACACCATGTATAGTAAAGGATACTCCAATTTATGTAATATGGTTAAGTCAACACAAAACCTTTCATAAGGGATTACTTAATAAAAGTATGTGTCCCAACAAGGGTTGGTCAAACATATTGTTTCATTGAGTTCGTCTCTTAATAAAGTAACCGAAGGCTTGGTATGACATAATATTTTATTTGAGGGATTTTTATCTCTTATGCATGAATTTCTTATTATCATTATCATATGCTTGTTAATATTAAGTTGAACTTACTTAAGTGATTAACCATTTCTTGATAATATTTATGCATAATCTTGGTTTATTTTAGTTACATCTAGATTGCTTGTTTAATTCATTAATTATGTGACCAGGACAACACTTCCATAATGATAAATCATGCATCTTACAGAAATATAATATTTCAAAGGGATTGATCATGAACTTTTATAATGGATAGTTTATCTAGCGATTGATAAACTGATCCTGATCTAGGGGAGAAACACCTTGAAACTTTTGGGTTCATGTTTATAGATTTCCACCTGTCCACCTCTATATCTCTTGGGATTTATTTCGTCTCAGCTTTAGCTTGAACTACCTCCATTATATTATGAGTTCCTTCCATTACATATTCATTTTTTAACTCACATGTAGGTGAGGGGTAAGAAGGGGTTTCATATAAAAGAAACCCTGGGAATGCATGCCCAACATATTAAAGAGGAGAAGGATGGAGGACAAATAAATTTAATATAAATAAATAAATTAAAAGAAACCATCCACATACACCGGTCTTGGAATAGCTCATGATCATCCATACATGCAATGATATTTACGTATAAATAAAACTAGAATTTTATTCTTTAATAATTTATTTCTAAGATAAATCCTGGTTGAATCAATTAATTATCATCTTTAATTAATCAATCCTTTTATCTTCAACCCTTTTATGAATTACCTTGAGATTCTCCTCAATCATAATTTAAAACAAATAAATCCATTAAAAATTATCTTTGTACGTAACTTGTAACTTGGAGGAAACACATTGAATTCCCATTCATAACTACCCAATGAGTAGAAATGAACATTATGTAGATGTTAAATTAAACCCATATATGTAAAACACCTGTCACATGTTGTGCCTCAGCTTTACACCCACATGATGGTACACATATCAATGGTTTGTGTAATATAATAATAAATTTTAATAAATCTACATAATTTGGGTAAGTACATAGTGTGTAGTTCCAACTACATGGTGTGTACTATTGTCCACAATCCATCCGATGTACACGCCTGGGGAAATGGTGTGTGAGTGTACTTCAGAAATCATCAGAGTACACGACATGTCCAGTGGGCCACACGCCGTGTAGTTCCTTGTTACACAGTTTCCAGCCGGTGAACTGTGTATGGGGTACACTGTACAACCTTAACCCAAAGGGAAGACACACAGTGTCCAGTGGTCTGCACAGTGTGTAATCTGAAAATTTTGTGCCACATGTTCCTGGTCAACACACAGAGTCATTAAGACTTTGACAAACTACAATGAAATGGCTTGGTTTGGCAGACCAGACTGAGTGCATTGAACCTTGACTACAAGGCATGTACTAACGAATACACATTGTGTGTTCTGCTATTGTACAACTAGGATCCTTTGGAACCTCTGGATGAGATCCTCAATTTTATTTTAATCAAAATTAAAAGAAAATATCATTTTTGTTAGGTGAAAAAGAAATTAAAGAGGTGGAACGGATCTTGAGATTCAGATTTTAGAAAACAGTTAACTTGAATTGAAACAACTAAATTATTAAATTCCTTAATCATCAACAAAATGTTCAAATAATTATAAACTATGATGAAACCTCTCTGATACCACTTGAAGGTTCTGAGCACAGGAGAAGAACGGTTGGGACGACACCGAAAATTATGTTTTACCATGATCAATGATTATTCTGAGATCAATATGATGATGGACACCAGTCTCCATGGAATATAATCAAATATTTTGATAAAAAGGAATATTCACAAAACCTTTAGTGATTATTTTTAACATATTTTTTATAATTAATTTAATTAATTTTATAATGAAAATAATACATGGATCTTTGGAATTTCTTTTGTGGATGATGTTGATCATCCGAAATGACACTTCCAAATTATCTTTTGGTGCTTCCAATGATCAAAACTAGAATCCCTCTAGAGGTTATCCATATTTTTTTTTCAGGGCCTCCGATCAACACAATTAGTTCTCTGGGTACTAGCACGACGAAGCGAGCATCCTGTGTCCGTCATTATTGATCACTTGTTCTTTGGCCTTGAAGAACATCTATCATTCTTTTGAGGGGTGAGAAGAGGATTTGAGAGAGAAATTTTTTGTCTAAAAAATTATCAATTCATTGGGTGTGTAGTTTAGTACATTGAAAAATAGTCGTATGTGACAATTTATTGACATGGGGTTTTAGTTATATTATTTAATTTCATAATAATAATTAAATAAATTGATAACCTTAGAGAAAAAATATGATATTAATAATAATACCGTGCCATTGTTTATGGTGCACAAATATTCACAAAACACAATTATAAATTAAAATCCACATCATAAAAATGATAGCAGTGGTATTTTAATTTGTGCCAACAAGTTAATTAATAATTTATCATCTTTAAAATAATTATTTTACTGCCAGACCGGCCTTGATCCACTTGAACCCCACTTCCATTTATTAAACAATCGAATAAATAAATAAATAATTTAATCTCTTAAATAAATATGTTATTTAAAAAATTGTAAATAAATATTTATTAAATATTAAATAAATAAATAAATTTATTTTACAAATAATCTGGTGGATAAATATTTATTTAATTTATGCAATCATTTTAACTAGAATAAAATTATTCCACTTTCTTGAAAATAATATTTATTAATTAAATTCAAATAGAATATAATCGAGACCACAAAAAATACATAGTGTGTGACCCTCTATAACTCTTTCTCAATGGAATTAGGTGGGTTTGCCTAAAGTCCATGAGTTCTATCTAGCAACGGGTCAAGTCTCCAAAAATAAAGAACTTAAAGTTGCAACAATGACATCCACATAAAAAAAATAACTATGTAATATAATCCCTTTGTCGCAATATCTCATCAAGAAGTTTTGAAGATAGTGTCATCAACCTTTGTGCTTGATATGACATTCTTTGACTACCTGAAATAAACTTGTCTTTATACCATGGCCATGGAATTTCATGCGACAATTCAATTTCAATCAAAGGATCGAGATATCAACATCCATAAATGGATGGTAATAATTATCCATTGACTTATCCATTAATAACATGCCACTCGTGATACACCCACCATACCCTACTTCACACCAACTGTCTCCATGATAGCTTTTGATAGCAAATAAAGGTGCACGAGTTGTGACATTTATTAATGATAATCTTAAAGTCTAAGGATAATTACACATGCTCGAAGATAGGAATATCTGATGACACAAAAACATTTGGAATTCCTAATGTCGGGTCTGTTCTCATAATCTCCTTTCTTAGAGATTACCAAGTGTTAACTTCATGAGAGGAAGTCTCATCTTCATAAGAGTACTTTCACCTGATGGTCTGTATTCAATGTGTCCCATCATACTATGTCATCTAACCACAAAACTATATTTAAGAATATTGTTATATCATTTCAAGGTTCTCATCCTAGAGGGGAACTTCCATGACCTTTACAACGCAAAAAATAATCTAGTAAATTATTACATCATAGTCATGCAGAACAATGAAAAATATGTAATAAATTATATATACATGTAATCAAAGTACAAATAGTTGGTTATAGGACACCAACTATAATAAGGGTTTATAGGTGTCACACTATACTTTCTCGGTTCCCACTATGAAACACTATGAAAGATATTATAAGTGCTCAAGGATATAAAGATTTATCTCTATAAAAGCGGAGAGTTCTGGTTTGCCATGGATCATTGATAGAGAATGGATAATGCCCATATATATATATATATATATATATTCTATGATGATATAAAAAAATATGGATACGTTTCAGTGAGATTGAGGAGAATGATATGTAATATGATTTGATTCAATGCCTGAGGAGTTTTTGTGCTACTGACTATGATATATTGAGAGTATCCTAAAGATGTTTAGGATATATGGGATTCTTTCCTTTATAGAATTTTGGAATAAATTCTCACTATAACATCCCATGATAATAGAAGACTCCATGAGTTGTCGAACCGTGTCACCATATGGCCTCAAGTGACACTACCCATATTCTAGAGGCTTTTGTCTACTAGTGAAAGTGATATAAAGGTATAGAGGGGAGGATATACCTTAAATATCATAGTCACACAATTGAATAATAATAAGAAAATAAAATAAAACATCATAAGAAGTATAATATATAATCAAAATAGGATAAGATAATATACTAAAGGAATAAAAGTGTCCAATTACAAATATAAATTGAAGGGTTCATGTAAGATATTGTTATAAAATACAAGCTGGAAGATATGATACAACAAATAAATTTGGAAAAGAATGAAAAAAAACCCTATGGTGAACTCCATGAGAATCTTGGGTACTAGCTATGTTCTATGCTCCTAAGTCCCACGACCAATACACTATACAAGAAAATGATATCGGTCCTAAAACAATGAGGCATGTTTAAGTACCCTAGTGAAATTGAGGACTGAACAATGTGTGATATATACTCATTTGGCCACCACAAATTTATTAAAAAAATAATTCATCATGTTCAAATAATATAACTTATGAACATGTATATCAACAGTAAAATAACAATGTGAATTAAAAAATACCAAATTCAGGCGTTAGTTCCTTAAGGTCACATGGAATAACAATACCTACTCCAGAATAAGATAAAAATGTCTGAACGAAAGCTGATATATACAAATGATATGTGGGTGGCATGATAAAAATCATCAAAAATCTGGCATCATGAGATGGACCGTACCAGAGAATGTGATTTGTCTTGATAGATGCATCCCTTGGATAACAAAATATGCATCAACACACTATGCTATAAATGTGACCAATAACATAAATAAGCCCAATATTGGGCCCGTATAAGGTGAACCATAACAAGTAACCCTTGTATAATACAAGGAGTGCCATGAAATCTTACTTCCTTCAGAGTCTGTCCACTTAAATCCTTTAATGGACTCACAAGTATCACTCTCAGACTAATGTGAGACAATGAACACCGAGCCTGTACGTGGTATATCACACAGTGGACCAAGTGTATCTTATGGCCTGGTTTATCCATCTATCCAAATATACAATCCATGGTGTCTCCCCTAGGGAACCAATATCACTCATGTTGGGGTAAGAAAAATGTGTGGTGAGCCCATCCTATCATACAACTATAACCCCTAATGTATACACAATCCATTAGCGAATCTGATCACTAGAATGATGAGTCCATCTTATGTTTTACATGGAAGGAAACCTGAGTATCACTCATGGAATTCATAATTAATTTGATCAATTAAATAAAAAATAGCTATTATAGTTATCACACTATGATATTAAAAAAGATATCTTAAGGGGGCTGCACCAATTTACCATTTCATTTTAGAATAAAATGGCAACATTTATAAGTAAACCCAATCATGAGAAAGAACCCAACAAGAATCCATGGAAACAACCACACCATAATTCTAAGAAAGGTATAACACATATATCATTTTACCAATTTGAATACAATGCACCACATTGATGGGTTTATTAAAAAACATGAATTTGTTATTTAAAAAATACATTTAGTTCACTTTAGGAAAACCAATTCCATTATGATGGATAATGAAACCCAATATAATGGTTTTTTAAAAAAAGAATGAGCACCACAAATTTATATATAAATAAAAGAACACCTAATGGGGTGGCTGTAATAAAGGATGAAGAAATTAAAAAGGGAGACTAATCAAAACCACCCAAAAGGGGTGGTTAGGGTTGATTTCATAACCTACAACCACAGAAAGAAGGGTCCAAACACATCACGAAAAATGAGAGGAAATCTAATTCAAGGAAATTTATTATTTTTAAAAGACATAGGGTAGGACATACACACGACATGATAATTATATTTTATAAAGTCATGAAACACAATGGAAAAGCAATATAACACATAACATGTGATTAGGATGTAATAAATGTCCAATATTGAGGCTTGACTCGATCCATCTTGAGATAAATCAAATAAATAGATGAATGGCCAAAAAATATGGCTGATTAGATCACACTAAAATAGTTTATATGAGGATATGATAAAATAAAAGAGGTAGTTAGAATCGTAGACTCACTAAGGGATACCAAGAACACCTTAAGACACTCAAATTGGTGGTTGGATGAGGGAGATACTACCATACAAAGAGAAGGATAGAAGTTTATGCATGAGGGAGGTGTTGTGTGTGTGTGAGAGGAGAAAGAAGAAAAGAAGAAAGAAATATGGAAACATGGGAAAAGTTTAATTTTTCCCTCTTTAATGAGGTTCGTGGTTTTTCTACATGGTTGGATAAACCATGCAATAACCTTTCTCGAGCTGCAGTCTATGGAGGGAGGTCACATGGTTTATGAGAACAATTTGGGAAACTATGTGCAAACCACATGTTTTACTTTTTCTCAAGACCTACAAGAATCTACATGACCACTAATACTGGTGTTCATAGTTATAAAAAACTGTTTGAAACCCTCAATAACTCATAGAATTCCTTACTGTTTTAGTTTTAGGGTCATACGATTTTCATAAAAATAGTTCACCATGACCATCTTCTCCCGTTTTTGAAGTTTCAGAGCCCGAAACTCCCAATAATTGAATACAAAACTAGAGGCACCCCTCAGGCCTTTGAAAAACATTAAAAATGTATTTAAGTTTTCCGAATCACTTAATTTCATTCAGAATCTTTCCTTGTAAATTATCTAATCCACTAAAGGATAAAATTCAATTTCTTTTGGAATTTCATCTATTCCAAAAACACGGGATGCTACAACCTCCCCACCATTTGAGATCTCATACCCAAGAAGCCATGGGGGAACAAAGAGAGAAACAAAATACCTACTTTATCCATGAAGCCTCATCCAAATTGTCGTATCATTTTCCAAGCACCCAAAAAACCTCCAAGAATCAATTAATGAATACACTACAAGAGCCATTAAAACTTGAGTCATCATTATATTTTTGACCCGAGAAATCAAGACAGAGCTTACCTGAGCCCATATAACTAGAGAAATGATCACATAATCATATCTTTAAAAAAAATTCCATGAAAATTTCCACAACAGGTTCTAGAATTTAATGACCAATTCCAATTAATGGTATCTTTAACATAAGAATTTTACATCCAAGCATGCATGTAGAATTCTAAAAACGCTTGTGGTATGATTCTCAACATGAATAAATGGTCGAATACCAGCTGAATTAATTTTTATAGGTATATATGGATATTAATATAATCCCTGAATAACCAACACCTCACTATCCTCAACCTGATGACATTCCAAATGTGGTTCCTTACCGACCACATCTAATAGAACAAGAGGGAACGTGTTAAGCCATTTCTGACTGACTATTCTAAAATAACTCCACTTAGATAGCCTATGCAGCATAACCCAAAAAACAAATCCCTCTCCCAAGTAACCTTGAATTAATATTGAACATGTCCATCGAATCCTAAAACTAGATTTATTTTACATCTCAATCCCAAGCATTCACATTAGATGTCGTGCCATGGAAAAAAATGGGTTCATACCCAATCCAACACTCTTGGAATTACACCCTCCTAAAATCTCTTCTAGATCCTAATATAAGTTGAGAGTAACCTCATAATTATAAAATGGGAGACAAGGATATCATCCAAAGTATCCCATTACCTAGACTTAATAAGTGAGAAGTCAATACAAGTCCAAAAAATACACATAAGGAGAACTCTGACTAAGCCAAAGAAAAAGTCAAGTAAATTTTTTAACTTGTGTTCGTGTGACCACCCAAGGAATTCCTACTAGGGAACCCAAGTTTCACTCAGGTTTAACAATGAATCACAAAAAACCATTCTTATGGCATTAAATTTTGATAAAGTTTACACACAAATCCCACGGTGTTTAAAACATAGCATGACATACAAATGATGCTCTCTTAGTGTACCTGGATGATGGAAAACATAGAGAAATGATTGTCATTAAATTGAGAGTAAAATAAAGTTACTTAAATCACTCTAATAATACCCAATAAAATTCTATCATATCAAATACGAAGTTCTAAGTACAGCTTCGGACCAATCGTATCTAACTACCAGATGGATGAATAGTCGAACCACCACTAGCCGACTTCTTTTAAAAGAGTTTGACTGCACTTTCCGACACATTTCCATTAACTAACAACAATGCCTTCACCAATCAAGGAATCCTGTGATCACTCATGTAAAACCACCTAAGTCCCTCTATGACTAATTTTATTTTCATATTTTTCATACATATCCATCCACATCATTGTTGTGCTTCATCACAAGCACTGACATAAAAAATCATACCATCCCCAATGGAATTTAAGAGCATTACTCACAATTTCAAAATGTTTCTTCTATTTTGTGTTCCTTCTACTTGAAATGACCTACTTTACCCATATTCATCAGATGCTCCCAACATAAGAGTGTCCATTTCATCAAATTCACTAAGAATTAGATGTCATCCCATGACACACACTCCATCGACCACTGATTACAATTCCTAAAGGTGGATAACTTTCTTCTATAAATAATTTACCTAGAATCAAAGGAAACTATCCAATTAAAGGCATTCTAGTCTAGACCTAAATTTAGGCATATATATGGAAGTCATCTTGAGTTTCATCCACATGATCCATATCCTCTAGCATATAATCCCAACAAACTAACCGTTGTGTTAAAACACCCAATCCATTTTTGGAACATCAACTCATTCATTGTGATGAGTTATATTCCCTTAACAACCATGTCACCCTACTCTAGATATGAACATACATTTAAGTAGAGAAGTTGAAGAATATATATATCCCAACCAAACTCAAATGGTTCACTTCACCATTTACTAACCTAATTGTATCATGTGTACCGACACATTCTTCACCAAGATTTTACGAGAAAAAAATGAATATCATCAATAGTATCCATAGGTCTATCATCCCTATGTATCCCAGTATATGATGGACTATAAATATAAATAACTCATAGTATTACTACTCTCTATGACCTATAATGTAGGCTGATGACATACCTAGTTTTCCACACTATGATGAGAAATAATATGGAGGCTTTCACGACCCAATAAGAAGTTGATCATTCCCTAGGAATGTCTAACGCACTAGAACCAAGAATTACATGAAACTTATGCCTATAATGAGGGTCAAAACAATGAGGGACCACCCTTAAATACAATGGTGTTTTTTTAAAATCCAAGTGTACTATGAGGGGAAAACAAAACCTGAATGACACATCACACCAGAAAATTATCAAAAGTAACTGGAAAGGGATTTGAATATCTAAGGGCTCTACCAATAGTAGGGTTATCTCCTTACTAAAGAAAAAAAATATCATCCCTATAACTTTTCCATATTGAAAAAGTAGTCACTAATATTAAGGGAAAATCATTTAATTTCAAGATATGAATGAAAATGCCTTGGGTTAATGCTCATGCTCCCATTCAAAGAAAAAATAAGGATAGTTTTAAACTACCCTTATCTGATGGTTAGACTAAGAACCCCTCTTGAGGTGTATTTTAAATGAATTAAACCAAAACTAATTTAATTATTTAAACATTTCATGGTTTAGTCTTACATAAAAACTAATACCAGTTATAAGGAAAATGCATCAGGCATTTCATTTATCTAAGGTCAAAAGGAAAAACATATATTTTAGTTTAAACATCTTTTTAATCATTAATTATTTAATTAACATCCCATAAAATTATATCATTGGTTTTACAAACACCCAATTTAAACATAATTAAGTTATTTAAAATTTTTACAATTTTATTAGTTAAATAAAATTTCTATTACAATATATTGATGAAAAAACCTTTAGGTTGAAATAGGAATTTTAATTGACTAACATCCCATACAAGTACCACAAAAAGTAAAACATTATGTATTTTTTTAATTAAAGATCAAACTAGTCATGTAAGAATCCACCATACGTTTATATGCAAGACCATATTAATGTCATCAAAAACATTAAATTACCAACACCACATTAGATATGTATACCCCCTTGGGGTTAAGAAATAAGGCATAATAGTGAAAAGGCTACTTACTAAGGTCCTTATCAAGTCATTATGGTTTCTTCAAGATTAAACCCCATATTATTTAAAACATTATGATTTTTTAAAACACCCTTAATGGGTTTATCTCATGTGCACGAGGCACCATGACTGACCTACTTGGGTCGCGACAAGACTAGTTGATAATAGCTTGCCCCAACTGAACTACTAGGGCATAATTATGGATTTAAAAATTTAACATTATAGGTCAAGAATGAGAAAGGTCCATAGGAAACCAATTTTTTATAAGGGTTATATTTTACTAAATTTTAAATTTTTACAACTATTTTTAGACATGTATACATAAATAATGATCATAAATATGGTTCAATTATATGGGTCCCTATTCTCTACATTAAAAAAAATCCATATACTTTGTAGATTAAAAATTTGATCCCATTTAATTACAAGTAGCCTATTTTATCCTGCTCAGACAATGATTCATGGAGAAAAAATGTCATTATTGGGGTTTCAAACAAAATGTCAATATAAATTCATGAATGAAAGAACCACTTATATTGATTATATCATTTTATTTAACTTACCTTTTTTATCATAATTATATTAGGTAAAAATTCACTAGTATTAAATAAAAGTAAAAATTGATTAATTAGAATAGAATACAGTCATGTGACCAAGGCATACTAATTAATCACCAAGACATAGTAAGAAACAACATAAGGAAGAACCATAGAAGCATGAAAAAGATGAAAAATTAACAAATAAATCACAAATAATGTTGTACAGTTAACTTGTAATTTAATTAGCTAAGAAGATATCAAACATGGAATGTTATTAAAGATATTAATTTGGAATTTAAAAAGATGGAAAATAACACACAAGGGAAATCAACGAATTTCAAACAAGTTAGCTACAAAATCTACATGGAATGGCATATGCATGGAATGTGAATATCTATGTGCTTATAATGATGTGTATAATGATACTTCCTTGTTGTAAAGGGACATGGGATAAATTTTATAAATCTCATAAATCATTAAGAAAAATAATGTACTCAAATAACACATGGTTAAATCATAATAAATTTTAATAATGAACAGAAAAAACAATAATCATATCCTATCCACTTGGACTTTTCCCTATACATAGGTCGATCACACCTATGAATGACTATTTACCATGTGTGAACACATTACTAGTATCCCTTCGACCATCCCAAAACAATAAGATAATGAAAAATATATTTGACACCAATTTGTAACATCTTGACCCGATTGACTACTCAACTAGTAGCTGGACTAGTCACCACATAACCTCAAACTATCATACCTATATGCCAGAGGAAAATAACTAGAAATTAAGGTGAAATAATGGTTTGGTAAGGAGAATATACCCTCAATATTATATTTTTACAATGGTATAATAATAAGGAAACACCAGAAAATAGTGGAAGAAGTATAATATAGAAAAAATAGTAGAGGATAACATAATAACTGAATAAAAGTGTTCAATGCCAAATATACACTAATGCATACATGTAAGATAATGCTACAAAATAAAGGAAGGAATATATGAAACAATAAATAAATAACAAGTGAACAAAAAATAAATAAGGATAACTCTCATAACATCCTATGGACTGCCTCAGACATGTGCTCCTAACTCCCATGAAAAGAGCACAACATAGGTTAAAGAGCTAGGTCTAGCAACTATGAGGTCTTTTATGGTAACCATGTGCATTAATGGCTTGAACAGGTTGAGATATATACTCATCCTTCCACCACAAATAGTGACTAAAAGATAATTTAGTCTATTCATATAAAATAATTATCACACATGTATATCAATGTCAAAACAACAATACAAAATAAATATATAACCAAGTAGGGATTATTTTCTTCAAGGACATATGGACCAACCATACCATATTTAGCCTAATCAAAAAATTTATAAACCAAAGGAGTTCTATACAAAATTAGTGTGGGGTAAATGGTAACAAAATTTCATAAAACTGATATCATTGGATGGGCCAAACCCAAGCATATGAGTTTTTATAGCGGACACATCCATTGGATAAGAAAATATGCATCATCGGCCTCTACCATAAATGTAACCACCAATTTAAATAATTTGTATCCTGGGACCCTTTGATGTGAATCTTAAAAAGGAACCCATGTATCTCACTAGGAGTGAAATGAAATATTACTTCCATTCGAGTCCACCCAATGTGATCTATGAATGGCCTTTTAAGTATCACTTGTGGCCTAATGTGAGAAAATGAGCTCTGAGCTTGTACTTGGTTTCTCAGATACAAGATTGATTCCCACTCAGGGACCAATGTATCCATCTAGTAACTAAGACCATCCAATGTATATCCCCTAGGGACCCAATATAACTCATGATTAAGTAATAAATATGTGTACTGAGACCGTCTTGTCATACCAGTATCACCCACAGTGTATACAAAATCCATCGAATGAGATGATCATAAGGATGATGAGCCCTCCCTTGGAATTTTTTATAAGGAAACCCAAGTATAACTAAAAAAATTCATAATTCATTTAATCAATTAAATTAAACAAAAATATGGCCTTAATAGTTATCATTCCATAACATGAATTAAGGTTTCCTTAATAGGGCCATACCCACTTTCCAATATATTTTAGAATAAAAATTTAACATTAGAAATTAAGAAAAATCAAGAGCAAGAACAAAAAATTAAGTCATAGAAACACCCATACCATAAATACCAAGAAGGTATAACACAAGTATCAGTTTTCTAATTTAAAGAAAAAAAACTCATCAAGGTGTTTTCTTTGAAAAAATGATATTGTTATTCAAAAAAATCAGTTACATCACTTTAGGAAATCCAATTACATTATGAAGAATAAAGTAACCAAACTAAGGTGGGTTTAAAAAAATAATGAGCACAACAAATATATATATAAATAAAAGAACACCCAAAGGGGTTTCTCTAACATAGGAAAAAATTATTAAAAAGGGAGACTAAATGAACCCTCCCAAAAGGGGTAGTACAGATTGAGTTCATAACGTATATCCACACCAAGAAAGGTCTAAGAACATCAAAAAACATGATATGAAATTTAATTAAAGGAAATATATTATTTTTAAGCTATATTGGGTAGGTTCATTGCTCGAGGCAACAATGATATTTTATAAAGAGGAAAAACTATATGGAAAATCTATAGACCACAAATCTCATTATTAGGATAATCCAAACATTAAATACTGAGGATTGAATTGGTCTAGTTAGAGATAAATTGATTAAATGGATGAATTCCCTAAAAATAGGATGGATTAGTTTTCACCAAAATATCATAGAAGATGATGATGTAAATGAAGAAAAAACAAATGGATAATTATATACTCATAGTGGCGTATCTAACACAAATGACAAAACTCAAATCATAAGATGAACAAGGGAGATACCGCCATATCTAGAGGAGGCGAGGAGGATCTCCATGGGAGACGTTTTGAGTATAGGTGAGAGGTGAAAAAAGTTATGAAGAATGAAATAAGACAATTGGGTCATAATGGTCATTTTACCCTTTTAATTAGGGACATAGTTTGGCCACACGGTTGGCCCACCCATGTGCCGACTAAGCTCAAGTTCTTTCTTAAGGAGGGAGGTTATATGGTTCATGCACATGATTTGGGAAACCATGAATAAACAATGAATTTATCACTTTTCAATACTTATAGCAAGACGAATGACCATATGTCTTGGTGCACATAGTTTGACTAAATTGTGAGACACCCTCAGCCCCTCTGAGCAGGCCATACAGTTTCAACTAGAGGGCCACACATTTTTTATAAAAACCATGACCCTTTCATACTTCTTCAGTATTTAATTTATGAGAGATCAACTCCCACAAAACTAAACGGGAAACCCGAGGAACCCTTTAGAAAATTTTAAATGTCTAAAAACAACACATTTAACTGTTCTAAATATCATAATTTCTATCTAAATCCATTTCCATAAAACGAACCATCCACCAAATGATAAAATTCAATTTTTTTAGAATTTCATCTAGTAAAAAAATGTGATTCTACAATCACAATGTGGTTAATTGATTATGTTCCATGATAATTTCTACATGGTATAATTTTAGCTTAAATGAACCCATTCACCCTAAATTGGAAGACTTTTATAGCCATGAGAGTAATGATAGTACAGACAGTGTGATGAAGAGTTGTTCACGACCACATAATAATGTTGTCACACTATGACCATGAAGGTAGGGGAGATGTAGATATTTTTATATTTCTAATTGAATCCTCATAGTGTGTGTATGGGATCACACACTTGATAATGAAAAATCATTGGAGTAAGTCATGTGAACAATTAGTTCCCACTGTGACTCATTTCCTTCACACCATGATATGAACAGTCGATGTATTTAAAAATATGACCCTCAAATAGTTTTGGAGGGATATAATGTTTATTTCAATGAGGAGATTAAATTGTGACTTGGAGAACCTTTTTAGGTAAATTCATGTAACTTGGAAGATGTTAAATTAGCCATTAGGAGAGATGCATGGATTTTGACCACTTTAGTTAATTATTTTTCTATATCTTTCAATTTTTTATACTTTACATTGTGTAATTATAGATTTCAGAGTATGGAAGATTATTATTTTAGGAATATACTATGTTTTTATTCAATTAATTCTTATTTTTCATTTCTCTACTATCTCTTTGATTGTGTTTAGTTACATTTTTCTCAAAAACCACTAGATAAGGAGTGGATAAACTAGCTAGAGAGAGTGAAATCAGTTAAACAGTGTGTGAAATTCATGATTTAATTTTTATTTACTCATATGATAATATTATTTAATATTATTTCACAATGAATTAATCATTTTATTTTTTTAATTATAAAATTGTTAAACAATGTTTTTAAAAATGGGTGAAATCTAATACATTTGAGGTAATTTATTCATGATTAAATCATTATATTATTCTTTTGTACATGAGATAATTAATTTATTATCTTTAGTTATTTTTATGAATATGTAGAATTTATTTCATTTTTTTATGACAATTGAAAAAATTTATATTAGTTACATTTATGTTCATAAAACTATTGAGTTTGTGTGTTTTTGGAGGGATATTGGGTTGATATTCTTAGAAAACCAATCTTAGAATACTGATTCACATATCTTAATATTTATATATATACTTTCATTCTATATTTTAGTCTCTATTTTTTAGTTTAATTTATTTTAGATTATGTGTCATGATCCTGACATGATCATAAAGATAAGAAAATTAGTATGGAGTTTTCACTTGGATTTCGTTTCTTCATGGGATCAGTCCTGAACTTCCTCTATTCAACACCCTAATAGCTTGTGTTACTTCATAATAAATCTAAATTTCTTAACATATACGCATCCATGGGGAAGTAAAAAAACCATATGTGGGAATATGTTTCTAGGTAGTAGTGAAAACTAGTAAATGAATCATTAATGATTTATTAGGTAAAATACTTTTACATTCTAATTTCTATTCACCAATTTTTATTAGGTTTTGGGTTTTTATTATTTTTTCAATTTTACATGCTTGGTTGATCATGGTCTGTATAAGATAAAGCATCATGAGAATCAATAATATTTTATACTATTAGTGTATAAATATTATGTAAAGTATCATAGTTTATAGAAACCATATTATTATAATGGTTAGAAATAATGAGGATAAGTATGGGCTGATTCATACTGTTATGGGAGTCATGAATTCCAAAGTCCATAAAGGAGTGACACATACTATAATCCATATAAAAATCTCCCACATTTATGAAATAAAAAAGAAAAACCTATTATTAGTAGTACTAATATAATATTTATGGAATTATAATACATAAGGATAATAATGCACTAGTATTTTTATGGAAATTCTCTTGGACTTCACTATAAACATTGATTAGGTGATTCTAGAACATGATACACTTATCCATGAACATGAAGAGATGCATAAAATAATTTATAAAAGTGGAAATATTTTTTATTACATTATAATTTTTTTTATTTATAATCAGTTATAGTAAATAATGATATGGAATATAATGAGATAGTATAATAAGCTTAATCTATTGGAGTAAAATGGTAGAGGAAAATTAGGAAGAGTTCTTTGAATTTTTTTGACATTCTCTAGGAGTAAGGAGAACCTTCATTTTTATGATTACAAGAAGAATAAAGGGAGAAAATTATGAATCTCATTTATAAAGTGGCGTAGGATAAATAGAAACACTACTGGTCTTAATACATAACTAAAATTTAAGGGAATAAATAATAATAAGTGGTAGAGGACATAGAGTTCACTGAGCCTTCTGAATACATTAAGGACAAAAGACCATTTACACCAAAAAAAATGGATAAGTATACATAAATCTATAGATTTTTCATTGAATTCAATGAAAATAATAATGAATAGGTGGTGAATAAATATTGTAATTTATAATCAGATCTATGTTTTTGGATTACTCATTTTGACTTTTTATATACTGGATTTCACCAAAATAAGGTGTAAAATTTATATATTAGAAGAGGAGGAGAACTCACAAATTAGATGAACATAATTCAAATTTATTTATAAATTTGTATTGGGTAATGTGGTTTCGTATCATATTATATGTCATCAAGGTAAGGTTTTTCTAAATGACCACAAACAAAGTTCTTTCGAGAGGCAATCCTATTTTATTTTATTAATCTTTATAAATTCGTTTAAGAAATTATTTTATTTTAGGATATCATAATGTGGAAAATTTAATTATATATTTATGATGATTAGGATGAGACCTTGATTTTTTTGTTTTTATTCTATATGATACATTCATGATAAGGAATATCTTGAACGAATGAATAAGACAACCCCAAATATACTTTCATAGATATGGTAACATTATTCTAAACTTCATAGATTTTAATTTCCCTTTTTATGAAATATTTTTGAAAATGAAGGAATTTGTTTAGTAGATTAATTGAATTGAATTAAACCATGGAATCTTATATTTTTTTTATTTTTCAATCAATTTTCTGGGAGATATCATAACATTGGAAAATTATCTCTGAATTATTGTAAAATTTGATAAATAATAATCCCAAAAGTTGGTGACAAGGATAGAAACATTTAAAAGCCAAATTATTAGTTCATTTTTGAGTTGTTTTAAATGTGACTATTTATACGATACCAGTTACTGATATTTATTCTTAGAATATATAATTTAGTAGACTAATTATCAATGTTCATTCCATGAATTCATTAAACAACATTTTTTTTACCTTTCTCAAGAGGGTTATGATCATGTTTGAAATTATATATCTTATACCCTATTTCTTGAGAGAACTCTTAATGTAAATTACTGCTGGATCATTCTTTTTTTTCTTATTAAAACATGATTATTTTGAAATATATTAAAATTATTAATCACATGTATTGATATATTTTTAATCCATTTGATATTGATATCAATACTATGCTTGATATTTTTTAAATCCTTAGAGATAGTGAAATACCCTAATAGGATGCTTTATTAGAATCCTGATTATATTTTGAAACCTTATTTATTAGATTTACTTCATGATTATTTATCTATGATTAAAATATAGAGTGGGGTGTTTTATGATACCTATAACTGAGAGAGATATAAATTAATACGTGGGAAGAATTTATTTTTATTTTGGGGAGAAGGGGTTCAAGAAATATTATAGATTTTGATTAAGTTGTGATACCTCAATTGTTTAATTTTTTGAAAAATTTAAAATAGTGAAACATTTCTGAAAAATGAATATTCTTAAAAAATAGTAAAAAATTTGAAAAGATGAAGTAATTATTTCATTATAGTCATATTTGGTTTGATATCCTATGGGAAAGTGGTATGGAAGAAGAGATGTTACATTTTTTGGGAACTTGAAATGGGAAGTATTAATTTCATTTTAATTTATATTGATTATATTTCATCATAATTAAATAATTTCAATAATTTTTCAAGCCATTGGGTATAATTTTTCACAACAAAACTAACCCTCCCTTTTCCTCAAATTCGTTGGACCTTTAACAAAAAGCCCTATTGATTCATTTGGTAGGATTTATAAGAATATATACATAATTATTGAATTACTATGGTTGATTTCAAATACATGATATTGATAAAAACTCTAATTTAAGGATCTTGGGTGATGAGAGAAATTTAATCATAACTATAATGAATATTATTGATATATTAAAGTATCTGAGGGGAAGAGGATAAATGTATTGAATTGGGAATTATATATGATGTATGATTTTATAATCTTAAATGGGTGAGTTTTCTAGTTTTAAAATTTCAATTTATAAGACTATATTTATAAGAAACATAAATTTGATGTTACAATTATTGATGTATGAATATTTAGTTTTAAGATGTTTAAAATTTTCTTAAGGGCATGAAAAGGTTTTAGTGTAGGGGAGTTTGATGTATCTATTTTTTATTTATACTTTTATAGGGTTATATACATATATTCATTGTATTTTTATTGAAAAATATAATATTATTCTTTTATTATTTTTAACATGTTTTCAACCAAAAAATATACTTCTCAAGAAATGTCAATTAAAGGGAAGGGAAAAAGGATTTTTTTATGAGAACATGATTTTTAGAAAATTCTCATAAAAGGGAACTCATACATAAAAAGGTGAAAATTGAAAAAGTGACACACTTAGTATTATATGTGATATAATTAATTTTTGAGGGTAATAAAATTTTCCAAACATTAAGTTAACACTAATGGAGTAGTTGACCATCGTGATGCGGTTTCTGAGATTGACATTTGGAATAGTTAAAATGAAAAAGGAGAAGCATAACCATTGTGGACCAGTATGAGATGATATGTAGGTCTATGAATGGATAATTACTCAGTAGAGTAATTAATGAATTGGTCACAGTAAGGGGAGGCACCAAAAGAGGTAGCAAGAACTTTTGAGGGACTATGTATGATACATTAGTTTTAATTCATGTGAACAAAATAAGTGGGATGCACAATGTTGGGTATTGTTCAACTTAAATAAGGTGTATGCGATGGGAAGAAGCAATTTCATTTTGGATGACCATATTTTCACATGATACTGTGTATGTAGGTGTGACATCAATATTTCATGGTTCATGTTATGAAATGACATGGTATCTATAGTGGTTTCATGAGACTATCATTAGTTTCCCTTGGGAAAATTGGGAGTCCTGATATGCCCTGGATCATTGATATTGAAGAGAATAAAGGCACATGTAATATAATGAAACATATAAAGATTGACATTCCATGATGTAGTTGAGTATGATGATACATAATATAATTAATTTTTATGGATATTGAGTTTTTTATCTGTGGGTTCTTTATGTTTAAGATTAATCTAAAGAATATAAGGATAGGTATGATTTTTCATACCATAATAATAAATGTATAATATTTTCATGCATACAAAATTCTAGAAGAAGTTCTTGAAATTAGAATGAATGATGATGTGCTCTGAAGATTCATGCATGGGAGACATGGAGTTCACATGTACCTATTCACACAATGTTGGATGCATGTTATGGTCATGAGAATAATGAAAATAGAGAAAATTTGTTGAAGTGTTGTTCGTTATTGAGTAATAAAATTTTGATGTCATAGAAATGTTGGTAGAGGTGATATAAATATTTCCCAAATTCTTGGAGCGGCCTCACAATGTGTTCCAATAGAATCACATTAAATCAATAAAGAACCATTAGAGGATTCATGTGAATATTTAGTTCATGCAATGACCTATTTCCTCTAAACCACTACATGAATAGTCAATGAAATTAAGAATACATTATTCATGTATCTTCAGAAGGAAATAATGCATGCTTGACTGGGGAGATTCAAGAATGACATAGAATAATTTAAAATGGAATCTCAAGCTATGCGGAAGAGGATATATCAGCCATGGAGAGAGATACTAGGGTATCGACATGATATTATCAATGTAGTTAGGGATATTTCTCTACCTTTAATTTGTTTATATTTATTCAATTGCGTAATTATATACATTAGACTTTGTATGATAATTATTTCAATAATATAATTTTTATTCAATCAACTATTTCATAGAAATATATTCTATACTCTATATGTTAGAATGAAGTTAACATGTTATTTAAGACCAATTGACTATATGGGGATTAATCTATTGGTTGTATTAGAATCGATTAATGTTGGAGTATATTTTATTATTTAATTCATCTTTACACATATGATAATATAATTTAGAAGCATTTAATTGTGAATGAATGTTTATATTTATTTATAGTAAAATTATTGAAAAAATGTATTTAATCATTGAAAAACCCCAATTTAGAAGAGGTAAGTGATTCATGAACAATAGATTAGATTATTATTTTTCACATGTGAATTAACCTGAATGAAGTTTAGTTTTTTGATTAATCAAATGATGAATAATTGAGATACTAGGTTATTTTTTATTATAATTGAGAGAATTAATATTGATTACATTTGTGACCACACAAAAATTGAGTTTGAGTGTTTTTGAGTCAAAATAGGTTAATATTATTAGAGAAACTATCTCTAGATATTAGTTTCCCTCTCTTCATCTTCATATTTTTTCATCTATCATTGAGTATTTAGTTTGTCAAATTATTTATTTTAATTTTTTTTCAATGATCCTGAATAGATCATATAGATGCGATAATTAGTTTAGATTTGGGTATGGGATTCCCTGTTACTAATGGGATCAACCTCGAAATTACACAAATCTATACCATAGTGGTTTGTGTAAGTTATGAAAACATATAAGTTTCTAAACTTATGGTTAGTCACAGGGATGTAACAATGCCCTATACTTGACCACGCATCTTGTCACCTTTATGGAATGGTTTTGTTCAAAATGGTTATTTCAATCATCAACTCTGAACCAAATGAAGAAAAAATATGCAAATGGGATCTATCTTCAGTATTTTCATCCATCCCTTGATACCCAATCATGCCAAAAATCACCCCTAACCATAAGGGAGCATCTCTATGACCACTACAATATGTGTTTTAACCCAATTTCATATAAGTCTTCCTAAAATATTTTTTCAAGCACCACGCTCTCCAAAATGACCACCTCCATTCTTCATATCAACATAATGGTGTGTATATTCACCAAAATGGGACCTTTTTCTCCCTTCAGGAAAAAATCAAACCCCATCTGTAATAATAATGAAATCCATTTTGAAATCCCAATAACCTAAAAATAACAAAGAAAAGATCTTAGATGATACATTACTTCATATGAAAAATATTATAAAATATCGGATATCAAAAAATCCTAATGAAAATCCCATTATAGAAAATCATAGATAAATATTTCATGAAATGATAGATACTTTACCAAACTTACTATGTTAAACATAATCAATTTAACAACCATCTCTGTAACATATCAAAATATAAAATTCCACACCATATCAATACTCATGTAAAATCCACCTTCATAATAGCAATCCATATTAATCACATTCCTTTATATTTAAAATATTCATCCATTAAGAACACCATTGAATTCTAAAAACGTCAACACAATAGTAGAAAAAGAAATTATAATGTCACTATTTTGACATCATTTATTTAATAACTAAAATTAAAAATATTTTTCATGTCAATTATTAAATAAGTTATATTAAAACCTACTATATGGTATTTTTAAGGTTATTTATATAAATAATCTAAACTAAAATTATTTCGAGGAATATTTTTAACATCAGTTATTGTAATAACATATGTTAAAACCCTAAAATAGTGGAATTTATAAAATTATTAATTTCAATAACTAATGATAAAAATATTATTTGAAATAATTTTAATAATAGTTATTTTGAAAACCAATTTTAAAAAAACATTTAAATATAATTTTTTTCACATCACACTATTTTTTTTCATTCCCACATACAAATTTATCTCATTAGACATGAAAAAATTATATTTCACATCCCATGTAGAAAAATATATCAACAAATACTCTTTTTCTCCTTTAAATCTCAAAAAATCATCTCTCCCTCATGAATTCTATCACACCCATGTGATTTTTCTTAAAAAATTTAAATTCCCACAAAATTATTCATTCAAAGATTCCAAATATAGATTGAATATCCATTATGTATATGGATTGGATGTCTTTGGGGATTTGAAAAATTTTGGGGAAAAATCTATGAAAAAGATAGGATTTGATTGAATTTTGTGATTTATCGATGACCCCTAAATATAGGTAAATTTTTTTGAAATATCTATTATAATATCACTATATTTTTTATAATCAATCATTATTAATAATATTTATTGATCATTATCATGATATTTTTGAACCATGGTTTTGTTTTTTAGTTTTATAATAGATAACTAATTATTTTATCATATAATATTATGATTTTTGTTGACTATTCCTTATAAAATTGATTTTGGTTATACATTTTATAAAAATTTATTAAAAAAACACATATATTTTATGCATTTTATTTAGATAGCTGACATGATGGAACATTTTCCAGATTATTTATTTAAAAAAATTGTGTAAAATATCATTTTAATGCCTGTTTAAAAAATAAAAATAGAATATAAAAAAAATAATTTGATTAATAAATGATTTTGTGAATATATTTAACATAATTTTTTATAACTGATGTAAAAAATATATTTACTATGTCACATACAGTGGTGTCACAAAAAATGACATTTAAAATATATAAAAAAATATGTGAGAAACCTATTTTCTTACTTTTGAATTCAATCATATCATGAAATTTACCTAATTTCATTGATAAACTTCTCAAAATATTAATACAAGTTATTTTAAAATCCATTTCTAAAAAATGTGTACACAAAAATCTACCACCACTATTCATTTAAAACTCATAAAACAATCAAATGTAAATTTTTAATATAACAAATCTCACATCAATTTCAATAAAACTATTTAACATTAAACATATTCAATACTAATATTTATAAAAAATCACTCTACCATGGTTTTAATGAAACAATAAAACATTACTTCTTCTTTTAGAAAATATCTGTAACTATAAAAGTGTTCTTCAAAATCACCAGTAATTTTTTTTAATTTTTTAAAATATTTTTTTACTCTTGGGAAAACACATTTCTATAAATCCATAATAAAAACACTATTAAATACATATTTCCTTTAAAAAAATAAATAAACTCAAGGGTTTAGTTAATTCTTGTGAAATAAACATCAATTCTTGAGATTTATTTAGAGTGTAACCAATTTACTATCCTATTACATTTTAACAAGTGATGATGATGTTTTTAGATAATTCTTTATTTTTTTATCACATAAATAAAATTACAAAAATGAAATACATCAATGCATAAATTAAATTGTAAAACCATTATCATAAATTATTTCTTCAAATTTAATTTTTTCCTAAAACCATTTTAGTTAAACATAAATTCTCTAACCAATATTTCTACCAATTGTATACCACAAAATCTAGGTGGTCACAAATAATATGTATTTGATTTTACTAGAAGAATAAAATTAATTAATTAATTCAATGAAAAAATTAATTTTAAAAGATATTATATAAAAAGTTATATGATAAAAAATATACTTCTCTATTTGAAAATATACTTCTCCACCATTTTGGATCATGCCAATTAAATTATAATTATATTAGTAATTTAGATATCAAAAAATAATATGTAAAATCAATAGGAACATGTAACTATCAGAAAATTAATACATTTAAGACAAAAATATTCTATTTTTTAGTTTTAAATAATAATTAATAGAGATTATTACAGACCCAGAATAGGATGTGATCTAAAATAATTCAGTTCCAATCCAAGTTATCTTGATGAAACTAAAAATGATGAATGCATCAAAATATGTCATTATGGATAAAAAATTATATAATTTTTAATTTACATGTAACTTCAAATATAATTTTTTTATAAAATAAGTATTTATCTCAACTAGGGTTATATCTATCATGAAGGCGATGCTGATGACAATGACCATGCTCATCAAATTATTTATTTCATTCAACACCAATATCGATTGCACCATCACCACTATAAAAAATAAATCAGATCACCTACACCTGTCTTCTGTACCAGCTCACCCAAGGCCCGAAGAACATTTTTAATCACCATTGGAGTTTGATAATCACCAGGGTAATGACATAATTCTAAATGGAAGAAATTTTTCCCCCATAATCCATATATCTAACAACCTGAACCCTCAATATTTCTAAAAGTGTGGAGACCCATGACATACCAAAAAATGTAGTTTTTTTATTTTTCAAACCCTTTTCCGCGAGTCCCATTTTTCCCAGTTTTCCAGTTTCTCCCATGTTACGTGTTTTTCTACATTTAATGGAAACATATTAACTCATAGTCATCTGATGTTCTATCCCCACCCTTTTCAAATGGAATTATTAAATATCTATTAATCCCAACGTGTGAAACCACTAAGTCACATGGCCAAGCCATGATCCAAATTTTACATACTTTGAAATGGTCTCCTGGATTTTAGGATATGGCATCTTCTAAAGCTGATATCATCTCTTCCTTATTCCTTTGTGTTTCTCTTAGTGTGCCTCAAGACATCATCCAGATATGAATCGTACACCCGTGATGGAGCCCTTCCCGCCTAGCCTTGGTGTTTTATTTTCCTACATGTCATGCCACCCCCGGTTCTTATAGAAAAGTGAAAACTTAGATCCTTGATCATGCACGTAGGGGTTTTTCCTTCATCTCTCTTTACGATGCATCATTTAGGGTGGGTATGATGATGTTCCCTTAGGATGTAGATGAAATTTTTTTTAACCAAGATAATAAATGGACTTTTAACGAATGAATGGGTGGGAATTATGATGATGTTAGTGAATTTTACCTTTATTTTTAGTTTTTGAATTGTATTTGATCATGTCCACTAAAAATCATGGTCATTGGTGGTCCTTTATTGCCCAGTAATGAATCTCTATTTTTCTAGATAATTCTGTGATTGAATGAATGTAACAAGGAAATGATTAATCATGTAAAATTGGCTGATTAAATGAATTCCTTATGAGTAAGAACCCCTGTGTGATCACCCATGTCAACCAAAAGAAAATAAGAAACTTAATGAATGGTATTAACTAAATATGAAAAATTATTTTCTCTATTCTGGTTATATACATTTTTCTTTTATTTAATGTTTTTGAGGCAATGTGTATGGGAATGAAATCTCTGGTTGAAAGGTTGTTGGTTTGTGAATTTGAGTCCATGTGGAGCTGGTGAGTTGGGGTTTGGTTTTGTTCCATTACTTCGAGGGATATCATGGGATCCCATTTGATGTTGTTACTTACACGTGAACCATGAGTGAATGATAAAACACCTGTTGGATTTTTTTCTTTTAGTTGTTTTTTTGGGATTGTGGTTATGCCTGTTAGTTTTGTGGTAGTAAAGAAATATTTAAATGGGATCACTTGAAAATGATAATAATAATAGGTATATTGGGGACCTGTTTTACAAGAATGGGTTGTGCTCTGGTTGTGGCTATTGTGTACCTGTGCATGAAGGAGTTGCAGCTAGAGTGGTTGCGTGGGGAATGGTTTTTGATTTTGGGACCCTTAGTATAGTTTAAGTGATTATTTTTCTATATGAATAAATATTAGTTCTTGTGTTTGTTATAGGCACCCCACCCATGTTGAGCACTTCGTGCCGAACACCCCCATTTCATGGAGGGTGGCCGGTTATTAGCCCCATATTAATCCTTCTACCAGGAAGCCCAAGATTCTTAGGGAAGGCTGTGATAGCTTGAGGTTCATTATAGAAAAATACTCTTTAGGAACGATGTGATGTGCTGAGTTCCCAAGGTGTGTGTAGGAAGTTTTGTTTCCCAAGTGTCTTTGAGATGAAGACCAGGTGTCTTCAGGCATAATAGTGGATATTGAGGCCCAGGTGTCTTCGGGCGTTGTAGTGGTTGTAGTATCTCAAGTGTCTGCGGCCATGGTTATGTGTGGTTTTGGTGGACCAGGTGTTTACGGGTTGGATTTGTGGTTGTGGTAGTCCAGATGTGTGTAGTTGGGGTATAGTAGTGGGACTACCATGGAAATTGTGGGAGTGGTCCGAAGCGTATGATGTTCTAAATAACTAGTGGGAAAGTAGTGTAGGGTACCAAATATCAATGTTCTATTAATACTATATTACCTAGCTTATATTATTTGGGGAGAGTTCCTTGGTGAGGCTTGGTGGATAGATTCATTTCTAGGTGTTTTAGTTACCTTTATTTTCTAACGATGAATTAGAATGTATCCCCACTTGTGCACAAAATTTTTTGGTTTCTTTACTGAGTAAACCTGTATACTCACCCTATGTATAATAAACCACTTTCAGGTTTCTAGGAGGACTTCGAGGACCATGTTGGACTTTAATAGCATGGGCATTGGAACAATTTTCATTGCTTCTTTTCTTTTCTTTTGGTAATTTTCTTCAGATATTTTCTTGTACTTTTATCCATTTATTTTGAAAATGCATATAGGAATGGCTATTTTTAGTTAATTCTATCTTTATTCCTTGGTGTTTCTAGGAATTTCCATCTTATTTCGCGATCTGGTTTTATAAAAAGATAAACCCTTCAATATAGGTGGGATTCTATACCATTGGTTCTAGTTTCCACTTTGGGTCCTACTGAAGGTGGGACTCGGGGGTCATTATCTATCCTTCACCTTGGAGATGGAAGGTCATGGAATTTTGCTACCTTTACCTCATCTTATAGAAGGTGGGTCATGAAAGAATGAAATCAAAGTTGGTGGTTATGAGATGGGATGATGTTTAGGGTTAGGCACAACAAGGATTGCATGATATTGTAGGGAAACAATGTTAGGCAATCTTGGTGCATGAAGTATGCCAAGGAAGACCGACTAAGAAACATGATTGTAGGGATCCTATGATCTGATGCAAGGAATTTAGACCTACTAAACAAACACGTGAGGCTACACTGATTTGCAGTATAGAGACCCTAGTAAAGGTACATGCATCATAAAGACTTGGGTTCTTGGGTGTTTTTGTAATTTAAAAGAAATAAAAATTTTAAACAATATTTAAAAGAAACCTTTTACACTACTCAGTATTATGAAATATTTGATTCTTTTTTAGCTAATGGAATGCAGATGACATCCATGACTAGTGTTGGATGTCGAGGCCCAGCAGGTTGATCTGGCTGATCAGAGGATAGATGATCAATAGGAAGAGTATGACAAGTGGCGGAAGACTCTACGTTATTTCCAACATCAGACCCTTGGGAAGTACGAGGGCAATGTTTCTGACATTGAGATAGGTGGTTGGATTGAGGAGTTGGAAATCAAAAATACCTTGGTCTTTTCTTTAAGGGATTACTAGGTTCTATTGGAGGTTAGTCAGATGAGGGGAGAATCATGTTAGTATTGAATGCTCTACCTAAGAGAGAGGATGAAAACTGAGGTTTTGGGGGATGAATTTGAGAAGGAGTTCCATGCATAATTCGTTTCTTCCTTGATAAAGGCTGAAAAGAGGCAAGAAATACTCTCCTATCAGAAAGAGAGAATGTTAGTAAAGGAGTTGGGGATCATGTTCATGGACCTCCTTCGTTTCACTCCAGACCTCTTCTCAGATGAGGAGTCATGAGCAAGATGCTTTGAGAAGGTTCTCTGACCTTCTATTAAGTATGTTTTGACTCACTTAACTATACCGATATACTTAGGGGTTCAAAATAAATATGAATTAGTGGAGGGGATGGACATGTTGGGTGGTGTGCTGTGAGAGGGGATCCAGCTGATCTCATCAAAGGAGATGGTCACTGGTAGCATACCTCCAGCATTAGGGCCTACTAGGTTTTTGACATTTGAGACCATGCCTCATTATTTTCTATTCTTATATATCGGTCCTCTCCCTTGATCCACATGGATAGGATTTAGGTTCTTTATTTGTGGAAACTATGGGAATCTTTGAAATTTTTGCACTTACTGAGTGAACTACGGTGGGAGTAGGCAGGTTCAGAGCCCACATCAACAAAATTAGTTTCTTGCCATACCTTTTCAGCAGCAACAGTAGGGGAAGAGAAGTCCCACTCCACTAAGGGAAGATGGTTCTGGAGGAGGCGGACCTTAGGGTTCTCCTTATAGACCTCAACCAGGGAATGGTCAGAGAGGTGGAGATAGTCGAGGGGAAAAGGAATTGGTGTGGGTAGTTTCACTCTGCAGAGGAAGCAGTTCTAGTAGGGCCAGAGTTCATTCGAGGTATGATCTGTTTGTTTAGTACTCTTGACTATGTTTAGTTTGATTACAAAGCTTCAAAATCTTTTTTTCACCTATTCTAGCCCATGACATGGGTCTATATGTAGAGATACTTTCCATTCCTCTGGTGTTGAGCATGCCGGTAGGAGGTTAAAACCGCTTGTTTGATGTTTGTTTGGGATGCAGAGTAATGTTGGGGATTCATTAGTCTCTTAGAGATCGCTTTCTATAGTAGATTCATCCATAATATGTTATCATGGGCATATAATGGTTGTTTTTCAAGAATGTTGTTATAGACTTCTTCCGGAGAAGGGTTGTGTTCTCAGATATGGGCGTCCAACATGTAGCTTTCGTTGGTGAGTGGGGTTTCCAAGAGGGAAGTTGGTGTGTGGATCTCCTTCTTTCCATGTTAGATGAGCTGTCTATGGAATCAGTAGACTCAATGATGGTGGAAGTCCTAGGTATTGTCAGTGAGTTCATGGATGTCATCCCCTTAAAGGTTATGAGTCTACCCCCTCGACATGATGTTGAGTTCGGGATATACTTACAACCCGATGCACATCGGATTTCTATGGAACCCTACCAGATGTCACCTTTTTAGTTGAGAGAGTTGTGGATTTAGGTTGATGACCTGATAAAGAAGGGTTTTATCTTACCCAGCACGTCGCCATGGGGAGCTCCGATCTTGTTCACAATGAAGGACGATGGTGGTCTCAAGATGTTCATAGACTACCAAAGACTGAATCAGGTGATAGTCAAGAACCATTACCCCCTCTTAAGGATTGATAAACTTTTTAACCAGTTTAAGGGAGCATGTTGGTTCTATAATATTGATCTGTAGTTTGGATATCACCAGTTGGGGGTGAAATAGAGTGACATCTGGAAGACTACTTTTAGATCCAGATATGGGAACTTTGAGTTCATGGTCATGCTGTTCAGTGTTATGAATTCCCCAACCATGTTTATGTGGCTCATGAACTCTTTTTTTCCATGAGTATCTAGACTTTTTCATGGTCGTATTCATTGACAGCATCCATATCTACTCAAGATCAACGGATGGTCGCACCGAGCATCTAAGGGTAGTTTTGGAGGTCTTCCAACACCACTAGCCCTATGGGAAGTTTTCCATGTAAAAGTTATGGAAATGAGATGTCCAATTCCATGGACATGTGGTGTCCCAGTAGGGAATAATAGTGGACCTATCGATGGTCTAAGTGGTTGTTTCTTGTGAAGAAACCAAGAACATGGCAAAGGTTTATAGTTTCACGGTACTAGTAGGTTACTACCGAAGGTTTAAAACCGAATTCTATTGAATTGAAACTTCTTTGATGGCCTTGACTAAAAAATACAAAGACTTTGTATGGAGTGAGCATTGACAGGAGGATTTTAGTTATCTAAAATGGAATCTTGTCAGTGCCCCAGTGCTGAGGTTTCTAAGTGAAGGGGTAATGTTTGAACTATTCTGTGATGCTTCCAGTCTAGGTTTGGGGTGTGCGTTGATGCAGTAGCGAGGATTGGATTCTTATGGGTCTATGCATTTACATTGTCATGAACATAAGTATAACACCCACAACATGGAACTTGAAGAGTTTTTGTTCATTCTGATGTTGGGGTGGCATTACCTCATTGGGGAACTGTTCTTGGTCTTTATAGATCACAAGAGCATGAGGTATGTTTTCTCCAAGAGAGACATAAAATTGAGGCAGCGTAGGTGGATGGAGATTCATCAGGAATAAGAATTCAAGATCTCATACATATTAGGAAAGGGAAACATGATTTCTGATTCCTTGAGTAGGAAGTCACAGAAGGATGTGGTTCGTGAGTCAGCAGATTCTTGGAAAGTAATGGAGGAGCTGGCTGCTTTACATCATAGCATGAGAGTGGAAGATTGTAGAGGACGTCTATTTCAGTTGATAGTTCAATATTACATGGTAAAGTACATAGAATATTCTTAGTGGGAAGACACAAAGGATGAAGTGATGTGTGATCATATTAGGTAGGGTGATACTCCTGAGGGATGGTCAGAGGATGGTCAGAATCAGATTCTTTTCTGTGGGAAGTTGGTTTTCCCAAAGACGATGCACGAGGGATTTCATAGTGAGTTCAATAACTCACCCCTGATGGTACATCCAAGATTCTCCATGATTTACTAGGGTTTTAGAGGTCAGTTTTGGTGGCTCGGAGGGAAGCGGGTAGTGTTAGAGTTTGTAGTAAAGTGCCTAGTTTGTCAGCTGGTGACGGCTAGAAACCATGTTCTGGGAGGTCTGTTGCAGCCCTTAGGCATTCCCAAGTTGAAGTGAGATGATGCCTCGATCGGTTTTTTATAAGACTACATAGGGATGGGGGAGGCTATGATTCCATATGGGTAGTGGTGAACCGATTGACGAAACCGGCTCACTTCTTAGTAGTTAAAGAGTCGAGTGTAGTGGATTCTTTGGCATAGAAGTACGCGGGTGAAGATGTAAGGCTTCACAGAGTTCCCAAAACCGTCATTTCTAAGTGGTATACACTCATTACTTCATGATTATATAATGGATTAGAACTGAATTTTGGCACCCATCTTTTCCTTAGCACTACTTTCGACCCTCATACATATGGGAAAACAGAGAGGACATATAGGCATTGGAGGATATTCTGTGAGCATGTGTTTTAGACCTCGTAGTATCATGGGTATGAAAATTTCCTCTTGTAGAGTTTGCCTACAATAATTTCTATCACTCTACGATTGTTATGGATACATTTGAAGCCTTGTAAAAGATACAATTTCATTCAACCGTGTGCTGGATGGAGGTTGGGGAGCCAGATGTTCTTGGCCCGGAGGTGGTGCCAAGCATGACGGAGAAGTTTCAACTTATGTGGGAGAGGATAAAGGTGGTTCAGGACGGACATAAGTTGTATGATGATCATAGGAGGATACTCTTTCAGTTCTAGGTTGGGGACCACATGTTCTTAACGGTCTGCCGTCAGCATGGACAACCGAGGTTTGGAAGGGGAAGTAAGCCTTCTCCCTGGTTCATCAGACACCTCGAGTTGTTGGGACAAGTTTGTGAGGTGGAATATCAGCTCGAATTAACACAACTAATATATAGGATCTAAAAAATCTTCCACATATCTCTATTCTGTCAGTATCTATATGATGACTACTACATCCTCGATTGGGGAGAGTTGGATATCGAGGATGAAGCGATGTTTCCAGAGAGACTGGGGAGAATCAAGGATTGTAAGAAGAAGGTACTTCATCGATAGACCATTCCCTTGGTTCTTGTGTTGTGGATTCATGGTGGCCTCAAAAAAAGTGACTGGGAATGGGAGGCATAGATGCATGCCTAGTACCTAGAGCTGTTTGGATATTTTCTCTTATGTTTTGATTTGCGCTTTGTTTGTAGTGGGTTCTTGACCTTGTTTTCTATAAGATGAGATGTTTCCCTTATTCCCTATGTTTTGTGAAAAGATATAACTATGGGAAGGAGAGAACCTAATCCCTAATCAATATGAATTAATGTGGATGTTATTAAACCTATGTAGGATAGTCAGTTCTGACCATAGAGGATAATATCTTGACATGGAAGAAGGAACTCTCTAATCCATGTGACAAAATGGTGTGACTTTTCTATGTTTGTCTGGTTACTTGGGGGAGAGGAGTGGTCGTATTTCCACAGTTTTTTAAAATATATATGAGAGAGGTGTTCCTAGATGTCAAGGTTTTATTCCAGCTTTCGAACAACTCTAGGATGGCTTCTCCTTGATATGTATCTTAAGAGGTTGTTGTTTGGACCTCTCTCTTCTCATTGGGTTTACTCTTAAGTTCTTGTTGGTGAGAATAGTTTTAGAGGTATATTATGTAATGTCTCGGACCCTCCAGGTCCATTACATTCCCAAATCATTATGTTCAAGGCTTTCTTGGGACCATCAGTGACCCATTAAGGAGTTTTCCAAAATTTAGGTTGAATGACTAGTGACACCGATGGCCATCGGTGGCACCGATCGCCCATCGGTGGCGTTGACTAGCATCAGTGCTAGGACATTAGTGATGGGGAAATGGTTCCAGGGTGTCGGTGACTCACCCATCAGTTAGTTATTTCTGGTTTCTCAAAGACTTTCTCATTCCACTCCCGTAATGTCTCTTTTGATGTAAAAGTGTCTTAATACCTCATTAATGTGATTTATGGAAATTGTGAAGCCCATAAATGATATCTCAAATACCTTAGGATTGGGGAGACCCATGAATTACTAAAACATGTAGCCTTCTGTCAGTTCCACACCCTTTTCCGTGGGTTTTAGTTTTTCCTAGTTTTTCCGGTTTCACCCCTCTTATGTGTTTTTCCCCATTTAAAGGAAATATATTAACTCGCAGTCATTTGTTGGTCTATATACACTTTTTCCTAATGGAATTATTAAATATGAATTAATCCCAAAGTGTGAAACTACCATGTCTCATTGTCTAGACACGATATAAATTTTATGTACCTCGAAATAGTCTCCCTGATTTTAGGATCTGGCATTTTCTTAAGCCACGATCCTTCTTCCTTCTTCCTTTCCATTTTTTTGTGCACCTCGATACTTATTCTAGAGAATTATCATGCACCCATGATGGAACCCTTCCCTCTCATCCTTGAAGTTTTCTTTTCCTTCCTGTCACACCATCCCTAGTTTTTGGCGTAAGGGGAAAACTTCAATCCTTGATCATCCAAGTAGGGATTCTTCCTTCATCTCTCTTTAATATGCATCATACGAGGTGGGTATGATGATTTTCATTGTGATTTAGATTAAACCAACTATAAATAAGAAAATAAATATACTTTTAAATAATGAAGGGTTATGAATGATGATGATGTTGCTGTATTTTACCATTTTTATATTGTGAATTTCATGGGCTCTTGGGACCTAAAAATCCTGTCCATTGGTGGTCCTTTCTTTCGCACTAAAGAAGATTTTTTGGATAATATTACGATTTAAGGAATGTAACATGGAAAACTATTAATCGCATACACTTGGTTGATTAAATGGATGCCTGATGAATAAGAACCCTTGTGTGATTACCCTGATTAACCAAACAAAAAGAAGGAACTTAATGAATGGTATTAGCCAAATATGAAAACTTATTTTCTCTGTTCTGGTTATATAGATGGTTTTTCTATTTAATACTTGTGGGGTGACATGGATGGGAATGGAATATCTGGTTGAGAGGTTGTTGGTTTTTGAATATGAGGCCTTGTGAAGCCTTTGAGTTGGGGCTTGGTTTGGTTCCAGTACTTCGAGGGATTTCACAGGATCCCATTTGATGTTGTTACTTATAAGAGAACTGGGAGAAAATTCTTAAACTCCTGGTTGGTTATTTCAATTTAGTTGTTTTGGATTGTGGTTATGCCTTTTAGTTTCCCGTTAGTAAATAAATATTTTAATGGGATCACTTTAACATGATAACAATAATGGGTACAATGGGGAACTCTTTTAAAAAAATGGATTTTGCTCTCGTTGTGGCCGTTGTGTAGTTGTACATGTAGGATTAGCAGTGAGAGTGGTTTCATGTAGAATGGCTGTTGGTTTTAGGATTCTTAGGTTAGGATTAGTGATTTTTCATCTATATTTATAAATTTTAGTTCCTATGTTTCTTATATGCACCCCACCCATGTTGAAAACTTTGCGTCGAACACCTCCATTTCACGAGAGAGGGTGTTTTTACTAAAACTCCTATGAGTGGATGGTTATTAGATCCTTTTTGTTCCCTCTCACAGGTATCCAAAGATTATTTAGGTAGGATGTGATAGAATGATGTCCATTATATCTCAAGAATCATCAGA
This sequence comes from Viscum album, assembly GCA_963277665.1. Lineage (NCBI taxonomy): Eukaryota > Viridiplantae > Streptophyta > Magnoliopsida > Santalales > Viscaceae > Viscum > Viscum album. Next base: position 1,739,118,471 of record OY728156.1, read on the forward strand.
CATGGTGTTCGGTAGTGAGTTGGCCAAGGAGTGTGTGGGAAATTTATTTTACAAGTGTCTTTGGGATGAGGCCCAGGTCACTTCGGGTGTAACAATGGTTATTGAGGCCTAGGTGTTTTGGGGTGTGCAAGTAGTTGTTGTGGTCATGATGACTACTGGCAGGGTTATGTGTGGTTTTGGTGGCCCATGTGTCTCCGGGCGAGATGTGAGGTCATGGTAGCCCAAGTGTGTGCGGGTGGGGTATAACAGTGGGACACTAGTGGAAATAGTGGGGGAGGTCTGATGCATTGTATGTTCTAACTAACAAGTGGGAAGGCAGTGTGGGGTACCCAAATATTAATAGGTTATTACTACTATTTTCCCTGACGTCCATTATTTGGGGAGTGTGTGTTGGTGAGGTTGGTTGGATAGATTCCTTTCCAGATATTTTGGTTACCTCTATTTTCTCACAAGGAATTTGAATGTCTTCCCACTTGTGCATGAGAGTTTCTAGTTTCCCTAATGAGTATACCTATATACCCACCCTACGTACATAAAACTTCATTCAGGTTTCTGGAGGACTTTGAGGACCGTGTAGACCTTACTGGTTTAGGTGTCAAGATAGTTATTGTTGCTTCTTTTATTTTCTTTTGGTACTTTACTTCAGATATTTTCATGTATGTTTTTTATTTTATGTTGACCATCTCTATGGGAATGGATTTTTGGCTTTAATTTTATCTTTAGTCCTAGTTGTTTCTATTATTTACTATCTTATTTCTTGATCTTGATTTATAAAAAGGATAATGCCTTCCATTTAAGTGATATGCAATACCCTCGGGGAAAGTTGCCTCTTCGAGGCCTACTGAAGGTGTGACTTAGGGGTTATTATCTCTTCTTCACTCGAGATAATGAAGGGAAGGGAATATTTTCACCCTTTACCTCATCTTAGATAAGGCGGGTCGTGACAATAAATCATCGTCATTATCTCCCATTAGGTTCTTCTTGACTATAACCATTCTTAGAAACATCAAACATAATACATATATTCATAACCTAGGGAAGAAAACATAAAAAGGGTTGATCTCAGATTTATATTAAGGGTATACAAAGGAGAAATTTAAGCATAAACATGAGTACTGGGGTATGAGAACAAGGTCATAACATTATATGATCACACCTTGCATATCATAAGATTAGAAACATGAATCATGCCATAATGCATGGTAGTTTATAAAATAATAATCATAAGAAACTAAAGAACATAAGGCATGAAATCATATCATATTAGTAATACATGGAATTGTTTTATACATAAACATGTGATATGTTTCCCTATATTTTAATATTAATTTCTAGAACTTGTCAAGGGACTTCAGGGGAACTTAACCTTTGGGTGAGACACACCACAATACCCAATCATAATCATTTCCTTATAAAGGATCTAGTTTCCCATTATTCCCATAGTGGATCACGATTCCCCATCTTCACATTATGGATCATGTTTCCCCATGTTCTATATTTCTGGAACAACACTTAATGGATATAGAACACCACCATCCACAGTCACTATCCTTTCCTTGTAAGGTATTGGGTTTACCCATATTCCTATGTGGATCGATCTCATCAACTTTATTCCCATAATTATCTCATGATATATAATTTTCTTCCCAATGCATTAAAGGGAGATATAGGTCCTAACTATCTGAAAATAAAATCATTCATACATATTACATGTGATGATAAAACATTCATCATATCATGATCCATAAAATTTTATGGTTTTTATAAAAATATAATCACAATCCCATGAAATGAAATTGGTTTCATAAACATATAATCATGTCCTAACCTTTGTAAAAAAGACAGGTTTCATAATCATTTCATAAAATTCAAAAATGTGTAATGAAGTAGGTTTCAATGACATAAAACATAAACAGGAGAAACAAGTTTCATAAATATATTACCCGTGAAAGAGGAATGAGTTTCATAAACATTATTACATAAAAAAATATGCCATTTAGAGAAATAATGTGAATGGAATATTTGTATAATATCCTAGAAGGGTCCTGAGTAACATCAATAGATGTCATCTTAGATGGAAAAAAATATTAAAATATATTTCAGAAACATTTATTTAGGAAAATATCATTTCTTCTTTGAAAAATAGTTTTTAAAAAATAAAAACTTTTGAATAAAATTTTCTTAGATAATACCTTGAAAACATTGTGGGAAATCATGAAATCATTTTCAAATCCATTTTCCTTGAAAATGTATAAAAGAAGAATGAATTTTTTTGAATTTTTTTTCCTTGAAAACCAATAAAATAAGCTTCAAAACATTTTAAAAATGATTTTATTTGAAATCACTTTGAAAAAATGTAAATAACTCTTGAATAAATTTTAAAAACCATTACTTTGAAAATACTTTGAAAGATCACAAAGTAAACTCGAGAACATCTTGAAAACCATGTCACTAAAAATTCATCAAAAACATATAAATAAATATTGAAAAAGTTTTTAAAAACATTTTTAATTTTAAATTTATAATTTAATATTGAAATTGGTTTGAAAACAATTTCATTGAAAATACATAGAAAGCCTATAAGTAAATCGTTAAAATCATTTAAAAATACTTGATAAATATAAAACATGTTTGAAAAACATTTTCTTTGAAAATCAATATAAAGAAAAAAATTTCTATATTATTAATAATTTTTTATTTTAGATGAAAATAACATTGTATTATTGTAAATGAATCTTCAAGGGAATTGTGGTCATGATTGTGGGTAAATCTATACATGTCAAACATTCCATTTTCAGAAAAAGAAAATTATGAATCCTATCTTGAGTGGAAATATACAAGAAGTTTACATTTTAAAACCCCTATTTATTAAAGGCTAAAACATGTGTAAAAAAGGATTGTAATGATCAAGTATAATAGTATAATATGTTTGTAAAACGTTCAGAATATATGGGTCTAAAGGAACATGGATTTTCGACCAATGAGATGTAAAGTCAGTCATTCTTAATACAATTTCTTAATCAGTATATATAGAAAAGATTGGAAAATGGTACCAATACATGAATATATCATTCATATACATAGGATAAAAAACATAATGTATTCAATTGAGATATGTATCATAATTATTCATCAAAAAGAGCATAATCATAAACAATATTGATAAAAGACTAGATTGTCTCAATAAACTCTTACCACTTGGTAAGATTGAATTATACTCCCCATAAAAAAATGAAATTAAAGGAAGATTAAAATATCATGAAAACAAGTAGAATTATTATTTAACATGAGAAAGGTAGCGTATACACCTAATTATATTTCATAGGTGAATAACATGTCTTCTGTCTCAAAGAGTAAATATTGAGACAAAATTATATTACCAATTTGGTATCTTTTCAAAGATAAACCCCATGAATGAAATATCAAAAAATTAATATTTAAATATCCATTAATTGATTTATAAGAGTCATAGAATACATTCATGGGTAGTGTATACATCATAATAAATTAATGAGTGGGGTCTAAGGCATGTATCTCATGAAAATTATATGTAAGGTGAAATTACCTTACCTTTTGTCTTAACTCTCATAAAACTCATTCAAACCCTTTGAATAATAAATATAAGTTTATTATAAATATACCATAGAACCATATTTTTATATCTAATACCATATATGGTTTGATTATGATTTTATATTACCCTCTTATTAAAAATTCTATGTTAAGGTTTCACTATGGTTAATATTCACATTGTTTTCCGCATGTGTCTAAAATTTTAATATCATTGGTCATTATAATTATATCAGGATTTATAGAATATAAATAATTATTTAAATATAATATGTATTCATTATTTTTTTATAATAATAATATGTATAACATATAATTTTGAAATGGACTACACAGTTCAAGGAGACGGTTGGTCGTACATACGCATGAACATTGTTTCCTTTTTATTATCATATTGAAAAAGAGAGTAAATTAAACATATATATATATATATATATGTATATATATATAATTATTAAATAATAATTATTATATAATATATATCATATAATTTTAATAAACCCATCCTTTACTCATTCCATGTTTAGTGAGAATGAATCACCTCGCTTTGTGCGGGTGATAGTCCACACTTCCTTAATCGAAATTATCATATTTACAAAAAATGGAAAGTATAAGGATATTTTTTGTAACATAATTAAATAATCTAAAATAAATAATAAATATAATATTCATTATATATAATAATATTTTCCATAATAATTCCCACCATGAGAGGTGGTAATGGAAGAATGAACAATCATCATTTCGTGAGGCGGTAGTTCACCGTACACATAAATAGTATATTCGTTATCCATTAGATGAAGCGTGTGTTAGTTTTGATTTAAAAAATTAGGTCAATGAAATATTAGTATATTTAGGATATTGGTTTTGTTGTATTATCAAGGAATATGTATGTTGGAGGGGTGGAGAATGAAAAAAAGATAAAGGAGCTTGAGGGAGGACATTGCCTCTTCTCTGGGTAACTTCATTTAGTTTTCACCAAAGGGCTTACATGGATTGATTTATACAAAAAAGTATAATCCAAGGATGAATTTATGGATTTTGGGAATTTTATTTGGAAAATATATTCCTAACCTATGTGGTTTGTGAGGTGTGATGAAGGGGGGGGGGTGAGGCGGTGGACTTTTATAGGGAATAGAAAGGACTCACATGGTATATTTGAAAACAATTTAGGTTGACCCACGTTTTTATCTAAAAAAGTAATTAGAAACAAACATAAGACAATACTTTATTGTTAATTTCTATATAATTTCCATCCAAATGACCTTGGACAGCTGTCTATGTCATTTGGGCCCTTAAGATTAAGGTTTATTCATTTGTTAAGCTTAATTTTTCCTTAATCAATGTAAATGATTTTAATTACATTCAATAAAATTTTTGGTAAAAAACAATGTTGAACTTATTAGATATTATAAATTATTCTTATTACAAATATGGAAACCATTTTTCTAAATTACAATCACATAAGTGTCATAAATTAATTTAAATTTAATCTCGCAGATAGGATGATAATGTAGGTTTATAAAGTAGAAAATTTCAATAGTGTGTATGTTTTATATTCAATTTCATTGTGAAATTTTATAAAATTAATTGAATTGGAATAGTTTATAAAAATTTAATATTATTATAATTTTAATGAAAATAAAAATATAATATATCAATAGATGTAAATTATATGAAAAAGCAGTTTTAAATTAAAATTCAGCATTTTTCACTATTCATCAAAATATGAAACCTCATAGAAAAATATCCAAAATTCACCCTAAAATAATTTGTAAGTTATTATTTAAAATATTAATATTATTTTTACTCTTAATCTTTATGAAAGTTCGAAAATTTTTATTTAAAATAGGATCACCATTAAAATGAGATAAAAGTGACTTAATAAAAATATAGGATTTTATGTGATATTGTGTTTGTTCCTATATTATGTTTATAAAATTTTTTTGGTGAATATAAAAAATATTTTATTATATATATAATATATATATTATATTAATATCACTTAGTAATTTAAATTAATTTAATTTATAAGTATAATATATATTTGTGAGCACAAAAAGAGTTTTCTATAAATGTAATTGCTTTATATTAAATCGGGTATTATATTAATTTCTAATTCATTTGTAATGAATTTATTTAACCATTAATTTTTATATGTTAGTTAATCTTATTCGTAAACATCAACTTAATATTTGGGTTATATCTTATTATATTGAATAATAATATTTTTAATAATAAATAATAGTTTGGTAACACTATATCTTACATGTCACACAAGCAATCGAGGAAAGTCAATATTACATGTAATGTATGTCGACCTCAGTGTTCCATGTAGAGCATGTTAGACTTTATATTGAATATAGTTCATGATAACATGGTTTTACATATAACATAATCCAAATATAATGCCTTAGAATAAAAAATCTATTTTCATTGTTGTGTGAAAGGAAAAATAACAAAAATATAAAATTAATTCGAAAAATAATTGAACAAAATATCAGTGTGTTACATTATACCCCTGTAAAAATGAATTTATACACCAATATTTTACTAGATTATTAACGGTTTGATAGATGGAAGTTCTATTTATAGAAACCCATATTGTAAAAATGAATCCTGAAACATACTTTTGAATGGGAAACTCAAAAAGATAACAGTTACCCAGAGTAACGTATTATTATGTTTCCACATAGGAAAACGTACATGGAATGTGAAAACATGGACTTGGGGGAAAAGAATAAATATTTATAGGTAGCTATTGATTCCATCCATACCAAACAATTTATTTATTGAAGAAATGTTTAGGGACTCAAATTCATAAATTATTGATGATTTAAAAGGCCACCAGTTCAACAAAAATTAAGGTATTTGGACAATTTTCTTTGATCATTTTCTTAACGTTGTGTAATTATTTTATTGACCCGGAATATATGGAAATATACTTACATGATATATTTATGTATATAAAATTTCATTAGTCAGTTATGATGTTATTAGTTTCTAATTCATCAATTTCTTCAAGAAATGGATGTCTATAAAATAACTTCGATACCTGAACTACTAAAATATAGTTTTACCAGATCTTAAAAACCATAAACGAATGTAAATATAATTAATTATCCCTGAATATTCTATAAAATCAATATTTTTAATAAATTAATCTCTAACCATTAAATTTAACTCTACTATTTCATCATTATTATTTATTCATAAAAAATAATCACACATTAACTAGGACATCACGTAGGCCAGTGGTTGGAGCGAAACCATTATCATCTCTTGGTCATGGTTTCAAGACCAATGACCATACCAGAAATGAGTGGATATCACCAAAAATACATGATGGCCTTTTCTAAAACCATGCAAATATAATTTCTAACAAATTATACACATCCTTGAAATAAGTTTAATCACTAATAGCCCTTTAACCAAGGTTTTCAATACAATCTCAATACACAAATACATCCTAAAATTTTTAGCTTAAAAATTTTTCTAATTGTTAACCTTACAACCATTTTGAAAGATAAAAAATCAATATAGTATAAATAAGGTTACAAAATAATCATAACATTGATTCCCCATATATCAGAAAGCTGTTCCTGGTAGTCACATTACAATCATGTGATTACCTTCATGAAGTATTCCCTAAGAACATGGAAATGACCTAAATTACTGTAAATCATTATTTATAACATGCATGTTTCTTTATTCAAAAGCTTATTGGATCAATTCCTTAAATCAAAAAAATACTGTAAACTTCATCAAAGATAGCATAAACCACCTCTCAAAAAGTCCTTAATTATATCCAAGTAAATCAGTACGATCCAATTTAGTTATTCATATCTCACATATCTTTATCCAAAAAAATAATGTTAACATAAATAACATTTTAAGGGTCATCATACCTTATTCTAAATATCGCCTTGTCATTAAATCAATTTTACACTCCATTAGAAACATTAAACCTAATATTTTTAATCCATAGCAAAAAACATAGACCGAACAATCCTTTTATATTTCATCATTCATATAACATAATTTCTAAATAAAAACATTGATTATTCTAGTTCATCCATATTCCAAAATAATGATACATCATCCTATTATTTATTGTTACTTTACATTAAAATTTTATCTATAGTCTCATCAACATCAATAATATAACTATTAATTGTACCTCCTTGATGATTATATTTAGGTGCTTTCCCCCTAGGACACCAATTTTCAAAATAACTTTCCATTCCACATTTAAAGAATTAGACATTTTATGATGCCTTTGGGAGGCCGACATTCCCATTTATTTTTTTTAAATGAACCCTTCACCTTTAATTTTTTGTTACTCTATATGTGTCTTTCTTTTCCATATTCAAAACACCTTATTATTGCTCTATGACATTCACTTAGGTGATTCTTTCCAAATTATTGACATAAAGGAAATTGAATATTCTTTCCTTCATGATATCCATTAACTGAACTCTTAGTGAAATCCTCTCTTCTCTTCCTTGGTGTGTCCTAGAGTTGGTTAATGTACACATTGTTTATCACGTTCCTTGAAAACTGATTAGGAATTACCAAAACATCCTTAACTACAGTAATCATTCCATTTGACTAATCCTTAATAGATTTTCCATCACACTCAATGTTAATCAAGTTCATTCTGGTTCCCTACATTATCTAAAACCAAAAATAATTTAATAATAAATGATTAACATTATTAGGAATCATATAATCATGAAAACCACTAATATTCTATCTAAATTATAACACCTTTCATAAATAATGAGACCTCAAGTTTATCCTAGTTTATTCATAGGCAACACTAATTTACATCCTTCATTATGGTTTGTGAAGAGTTTTTGAACTTCCATTGCATATCCCACGGGAGTGTCAACCTGGTGGGTAGTAATTCCCATTTTCATATACCAAGGTATGCTGATTCAGGCATGACACACCTTGTCAAAGTTATTACTCCTATGTAAGTCTGTGCTAGAACCATGTCCACTTCTGTATCCAGATAGAGATTTATTTCTAGGAAACCACTCACACTATCCTTTACCAAAACACCAGGATATTTTTCTAAATGTTAACCCATCCTTATGCTTATACTTATATATATCCCTAGACATATCCTTAGAAATATACCTCGGTATCTCCCTAATGTTTTCTCATCCTAATTTCCAACGAATGAATAAACCTTCACTCGGATACCAACTATAATGACCCATTATTAATGTATATATACATTAAATCAATTTTTTGAATACTTAAAACATTACTAAAAAAGACTCCCAAATAACGTATTAGTTTCGTTCCTTTGAAAACATGTAAACATAAACACTGGTATATAAATGAGATACATTATCTCCCACTTGGTTCTTATTGAATATCACCCATCATAAAAAAATAAAACAGAATACATATATTAATAACATAGGGATATAAACATAAAACGTGTTGAGATCAGATGCTGAGTAATGGTAAAAAAGTGAGACATGTAAGAATAAACAAGAGAAAAGGGGTATGAGAACATGATCATTATATTAAAAGATCATATCGTTAATATTATAAGATCAAAAATATGAATCATGGAATTAATCATGGTAGTTTATAAGAAATGAATCATAAAAAAATATAAAACATAATAAATGAAATCATTTCATAAGAGTAATACATGGAACTATGGAATAAATATACATGTGATATCATTCCCCATAAGTCAAGATGCATTACAAGAAATTACCATGTCACTTCAGGGGAACTACACCAACTGGGTGGGACACATCACCATCCCCAGTGACTGTACTTTAATTGTAAGGGATCTGATTTTCCCATCATCCTATAGTGGATCAAGTTTACCTATCTTCCATCTTCATGTTGACTACACCGACTGGGTGACACAAACCACCATTCGCAATCACCATCCATTTCTTGTAAGGGAGTAGTTTTCTCCATATTCCCATACTATATCAATACCATAGACTTGATTAACATAATTATCTCATTAGAAATAAATCATAAATTAATTAATTGGAGGTATATATAGGTCCCACCCATCTCATAATAAAACCATTCATACGTGTGCCATAGGATAATAAAAAATACACCATTTCATGAACCATAAAAAGAGATGGGTTTTTTAAGAATCATATCATAATCCCATGAAATGAAGTATATTTGAAAAACATATAATCATGTATTAACCAATGAAAAAATATTTGTTTCATAATCATTTCATCATAGAATAACCCATGAAGAGAAACAGGTTTCAGTAGCATAAAAAAATGAAAGATAACTGGGTTTAATAAATAAATAACCCATGAAATAGGGACACATTTCAAAAACATTATTCAATTAAAACATGTACCTTTCACTTAAAAAATGTCAATAGAACCTTTAGATCATTTCCCAGAAGAGTAATCAATAACAATAATGGATGCCATTATAGAAGGAAAATAATATTGAAATATATTTCAAAAAAATTTGTTGATGAAAATATATTTCCTTTTTTGAAAAATGATTTTTAAAACATAAAACCATTTAAATACCATTTCCAATGATAATACCATGAAAAATTAGGGATAAGTCTAGAAATTATTTTTTAATACTTTTTCCTTGAAATATTAATAAATAAGATTGGAAATATTTAGAAAATAGTTTTCCATGAAAACTTATAAAATAATCTTAAAAACATTTTATTTTCATTTTCTATGAAAACCCAATGAAAACATATAAATAAAGCTTTAAAATATTTTGAAACCATATCTTTGAAAATACTTTGAAAACATATAAAGAATGTTTGAAGACATTTTGAAAATCATTTCTCTAAAAATACATTGAAAAATTAAAAATAATTCATGAAAACGTTTTGAAAAACCTTTTCCCTTGAAATATTATAAAACAATATTGAAAATGTTTGGAAAACCATTTCATTGAAAATACTTTTAATACTTATAAATAAACCTTCAAAATCATTTAAAAATTTCTTTTTAAAAAGAATATATTTTTGGAATCCTTTTTCTTTGAAATCCATATTAAAAAAACATCGATTAAATTGAGAATAAAAATTATTTTAGATAAAAATAACATTTTAGTCATGTTAAGTAAGCTTTAAGGTAATTATGTTCATGATGATGGGTAAATCCTTACTTTACGAACATTCATTTTTCACCGTAACAAAATTAGAAAAGTGTTTTGATTGAAAAATGAAATGAATAATAATTTTTAAGAAAACTATTTTTAAAAGGTAAAACATGGGTAAACAATTATTTTAATTATCACAAGATAATATTATAATACTTTTTAAACCTTTTATAAAACATGGTTTTAATGGAATATAGATTTATGACCATAAAGAGGTATAAATTTGGACTTTCTTAAAACACTTTTTTAACCACAATATATAATAAAGAGAGGAAAAATGGTAACAATACAAGAGTTTATAATGAATATATAGAGTATAATAAAATTCAATATTTCTCTTAAGATATCGATCATAATAGATCATCAATGGGAGTATAATCATAAATAATCTTGATGCACGATGAGATTTTCTCAATAAACTCTAACCACTTGGTAACTTTAAATTATAATCCCATATAAGAAAATTAAATAACACGAAGCTTAAAATATAATGAAAATAAGTAGATTAATTATTTACAATGTAAAAGGTATCATATAAACTTCATAGAAAAATATAGCTGCATAACATGACATGTGTCACAAATAAGGAAAAATTAGATAAAATTAATTTACCAATTTAGTTTATTTTTTAAATATAATACCAATTAAAGAAATATCATAAAATGGATATTTAAATACCAATTAATTTTCTCATAATATGAATATAATAAATTATTTTCAGTATATATAACACACAAAATAAATGAGTGTTGTATAACGCATGTATCTCATGAAAATAAAAAGTTAGTTGAAATTACCTTACCTTGGGTCTTGAATCTCTTCATGATCATCCAAAACACCTGTATAATAAGTATAAATTTATTATAAATCAAGAATATAAAAAATTTATTATATCTAATACCCTATATGGTTTTATTATAATGTTATATTTACCACTTATTATTAATTCTATATTATGGTTTCAAAACCTTGTTTTTCACATGTGTCTGTTATACCTTCGGTCCTTATGCTTATATCATGATTTACATAATTTAAACCATGATAAAAATATAATATATATAAATTATTTTTGTATTAAAATAATCTATATAATATATAAGTATTAAATGGAATAGACCATTCATGCAGACGGTTGGCTATACATATGCATGAAAGTTGTTTCCGTTATATTGTCTGATGGAAAGAAAGAGTGTAAATGAAATGTATGTATCTATATGTATACATAAAATTTTAATAATATAATTATTATATTATATATATCATATAAGACTACTAAACCCATACTTAACACATTCTTTGTAAATTTTGAATGAAACACATTGCTTTGAGGGGGCGGTAGTCCACATTTGCTCAAACGAAATTCTCGTATACACAAAAATGGAAAGTATAATGATATGTGTTGCGAAATGATTAATGAAGATTAATTAAATAGTTAATGTCATTTATATTATATATAAAAATATGATCCATCATAATTCCCATAATAAGAGATGACAATGGATGACAGAACAATCATCGTTTCGTTAGGTATTAGTTCATCATACACATAAACCCTATGTTCGTTACCCAATAGATGGAAGTGTGTATAAGTGTTGGTCGAAATCATATCATAAATAAATATATTTAATTTTAGTATAATGGTTTTTTTATGATAATGTAATAAGGATATTAAAGGGGGTGGAGAATGAAGATATGATAAAGGATCATGAGGGAAGATGTTACCTCTTCTTTGGGTAACTCCTTTTGGTTTTCACCAAGGGCTTCCTTAGATTAATTTATTCCCAAAGAGAGGATTAAAGGATTAACGTAGGTATTTTGGGAAGTGTATTGGGTATATATTTACCTAACCTAGGTGGTTTGTGAGGTGTGATTAATGGGGAGAGGTTGTGGCCTTTTATAGGTAAGGGAAAGGCCTCACTTCATATTTTTGAAACAAAGTTAGGTTTACCAACGTGTTTACAAAACAAAATTCTTACGAAACCAACCAAAAACAGTAATTTAAGGTTAATTGAATAATAATATATATATAATGGGTGTTTTACAAGTTTATAGGTAATTTTTTTCATTAATTTTAGAGTTTATTCCTATATTAAGCATAATTTTTCCTTAATCATTATAATTAAATTTAACTACATCAACTAATATTTTTGGTAAAAAACTAATATGAACTTATTAGAAAATATAAATTATTCTGATTCCAAATATGAGGTCCATTTTTTTAAATTTCAACCACATAATTGGAATAAATTAATTTAAATTCAATTCCGCTGATGGGATGACAATGTGGGTTTTTAAAGAAAAAACATTAAAACGTTTTCTATGTTTATATGTTAAATTTCAATTTGAAATTGATTCCAATGACCTAAATTTAATTTATTGATAAAACATAAATCTAATTAAACTTTAAAAACAAAAAATAATAGAATTTACCCTTATAAATATATTAGATGAAAAATCATTTTTGAATAAAAATTCAATATTTTTCACTATTAATCAAAATATAAAACATTACATAAAATACCAAAAATTAACCTTGACATTATTTTTGTGTTATTTTATAATATATTAATTTTATTTTTACATATCATTATTATGAAGGTTCCAAAAATTGGATTTAAAATAGGTTTTCCATCAAAAGGTAGTAAAAGTGCCTTAATAAAAATATAAGTTTTTATGTTTGAAATTATGTTTTTTCATATCTTATGTCTGTCAAATATATTGGATTAATATCAATAATATTTTATTATATATATAATATATATTACATTAATATCAATTACTAATTTTAAATAATTTAATTTATTAGGCTAAAATATATTAGTGAGCCTAAAAATAGTTTTTTCTATAAAAATATTCCCTTTATATTCAATTGGTTCTCATATTGATTTCTGATTAACTTATAATTAATTTATTCAACCATTTATTTTTTATAGGTCAGTTAATCTTATTACTAACCATAAACTTAACAAAAATATTGTATCTTGTTATATTGAAAATATTTTTTTAATAATATATATCTGTTTAGTAAAAGTTTGTTTTGCGTGTTATGTAATCCATCAATGAAAGTCAATATTTCATACAATATATTCTATCATTGGTGTTCCATGGAGAGAATTTTGAAATTTATTTTTTAGGTAGTTCATGATAACATGGTATTGTGTATAACATAATCCAAACATAGTACATTAATATAAAGAAATTATTTCAATTGTTGTTTGAAATGAAAAATATCAGGAAGATAAAATTATTTCGAAAAAAAATTCCAAAAAATATCAAGGGTTATAGTGTAAAAAGAAATAAAATATATTTATATTGATCAATATAATTATCCAATTTATAAAAATTAAATATTTATACAATATCCATTAGTAAAAACAAAAAAACTTTATAACTGAATAAAGGTTGGTGTGGCCGAGACACAACCTCCCAATAATCAAAAATCCAAAAATATTCAACACAACCAGAAATCCATGAGACCATCATCTCCAATATCCCAAAAAAATATATTAAAGTTCATCCAGAGGATCTTACAAAGAGGTTATGGATAGGGTGTGATGAAAAAACATAGTAGGATACCATCATGAAATTTGATAAGGTATTTATATATAAAAATGAATAACATTAGTTTTAAATCTATGTTTAAAAATATTTTACTTTGAAATCATTCCAAAATAAATCCATTTTTACATTGTCAAAATAATCCAAGTTTAAAAACATGATCCAATAAGGATCAAATATAAATATAGTTTATAAAAATCATCATATACACAATAAAGTGGATTTAGAAACCCATTCTTATCATACATTTAAATGACATCATTTTAATGAATATTCATTACATTACAAAAAAATGACTAAGGACAATAACATATTAGTGAATTGGGAAACATGGAACACAATATTCTTAATTTCTAAAATAAATTCAATTTATCCAATAAAGAATTTCCCATTAAGTACTATTCACTGACAAACTCTACATAAAAACATTATTCATAACTTGGGGAAAGTAAATATATGAAATAGAGAGCTCAGATGCTTAGTAAGGGTAACAAAGGGATATATGCAAGAATAACATGAACATAAGGGTATGAGAACATTAGAATAACATTTTGAAGCCATACCTTTCATATCAAAGATCTTAATCACGAGTCATAGAATAAATATTGACAGTTCATAAGTCATGAATTAGAAGGGAATTAAATAACATGAGCCAAGAGAGCAAAATATTGGCATAATATGTAGAATTTTTGGAAAATACATAAGCATATAAAATCATTTTCATATTAGTCAAGGATCACATAAAATTATATAATATTGGAATGGGTTCACTCCTTAAACCATTATAGTAGTCAAGGTTTACTCACAAGACCATTATAGAAGTCAATGTTTCTTATTGAACCAGGTTTACTCCCTCTTAACGTCTTTTCTATATCATTAGATATAAATCTTGACCAATGAATTGGAGGAAGATATAGTTCCCCACTATCACATAATGAAAATTATACGTATATATACCATAAGATCATAAAAAACTCATCATTTGATAACCCATGAAATGAAATGTGTTTCATAATCATTTCAAGATATCATAACATTTGGAAAAGAGATAGGTCTCATAATCAATTTATCATTTCATTATAGCATAACTAAAAAAATAAGCAGATTTCACAAGAATTTTATCAATACATAAACTGTGGAAGAGAAATGTGTTTCAAAAACACCATTTCTTTACAAACCATCTAAAGAAATAATAATTATTATATCCTTGGTTCATATCCTTAGTAAAGAATAAGTTATATAAAAAAACATCATCTTAGTTAGATAATGATTTTGAAATATCACTTGGAATATTTCATGTCGGAAAACACATTGATGGAAAATTAAATTTTAAAAAATAAGTATTTTTTGAAATAATTTTCTATGAAAATAAACCTTAAAACCTATAATGGAATATTTAAAATTAATTTAATTAATTTATTGAAGAAAATATCCTTCTAGTTTTGAGAAACACATTTTTTCATCATAAAACATTTTCAAAATCCTTTTAATTTTGAAATCATTTATTTAAAATATAGAAATGTACGAAATATTAGATAAAAATTTTCTTTTAAAAGAAATTTTACAAAATGTAAGGTAATCTTGATATCATTGAGAGGTCACGACAATGGGAAATACCGTTCATGTCATCGATGTGAAAAAAATTATTTGTTTATATTTTATGTAAATCCAGCCATGTATTGCTTGGAAAATGATATGAAGATTCCTATAATTTTGATTTTGAAAAAAGTTAAACATGGGAAAAAATTTATTTTAAAATTTATTTTATAATAACAAAAAAAAATTAGAAATTCTTTAGAAAACATTGTTTTGGATGAAAATAGTTTTATGTCCAAATATAGGAATAAAGGTGGATTCCCATGAAAACATTTTCTCAATTATTTTATGTACCAAAGACTTGAGAAATGGTAAAATTACTTGTAAATAAAATTAAATGTTATATTAGAATAAAAATCATATATTTATTTAGAGATATATCATAGGATCTCATCAATAGAAGTATAATCATAATCAATCCCACTAAATGATTAGATTGTACGGCAAAATTATTACTACATTGATTTATATGAATCATAATAAACATGAAAAAAGAAAATAAAATTGACCTAAATATATCATTAGGTTTAAGAAATACATTATATATCATGTTAAAGGGTCTATACATATAACTTTTAAATTAATACAGGTTCATAATATAACATATGTTGGAAAGAAGTCAAATTGAGATAAAAACCCCTTACCGATTTGGTAATTTTTAAACTGTAGACCCTATATATTTGAGTTCATAAAAATGTATATGTAAATAAAAAAATAATTATAATAATCATAAAATAAATTCTTTATCCATATATACACTAAATAAAAGAGACATGTGGTGAATATGGCATTTGTCTCAATGAAAATAAAATTGAGATAGAAGTCTCTTACCAATTTGGTAACTTTTCAGCTGGAAACCACATGAAAGAGAGATAATAAAATGGATATGTTGATACAAATAAATTTAGATATAATAATCATAAAATAAATTCTAATTCACTATATAAATCACATAAAATAAACAAGTGGTGAATATGTCATTTACCAAACAGAAAATAAAAGTTAGACAAAAATATCTTTCCTCAAGTCCCGACTTCCATCATACTCATTCAAACATCATTTATAATAAATATAAGTTAATTAGAAATATATTATAAAACCATTTTCATATATTTCATACTATATATTATTTACTTATTCCCTTTATTAATTGTTTATTAACAATTCCATGTTAAAGTCATGTTTCAAGCAATAAATGCTTTGTTTTTCCTGTATGTTTTGACTTGTTATTTTTTGGTTATCATGGTAGAATAATTGTTTAATAATAACCATAATTTAAACTATGATATTAATATCATGTATATTCATTATATTTTAATTTATTGTAATCCATAAAATTCAATGATAGGAAATAAAATACACAATTTATAAAGACGGTAGGCCGTACGTACGCATGAATGCTATTCCTATTTTCTTGTCATATTGAATGAATGAATAGTAAGTGATATATAATATAAATTTAGAATAATTATTAATTCATATATATCACATAGTTTTATTAAAACCATCCTTAATATATTCCATTTAAATCATGAATTAATCACATCAATTCCTTAGGCTGTACTCCATTGTAAACCTGAATGACGTTATCGTATTCCCACAAAAATGAAAATATAATGGTATGTGTGATATAATTATATAATTATCATAATAATGGAAAAATATTAATATATAATATATATTAATAATAAATCCATCATTATTCTCAACCTTGAGTGGTTCTAATGGAGAGATGAATGACATCGATTTGTGATACGGTTGTCCCTTGTAACGAGGAATAAATGTCACATAAATAACTTATTTTAAAGTTATTTTTAATTTATTTTCCATTCATGCTTTGTTTTGGGGGTTTCCAAAGGTTCTATGGAGAATATGTGAGTTTTCAAGAATTGGGCCAAACCGTGAGCCCAATTCCAGATTTCAAAATAAATTTTTGTTTCTTTTATAACTTTTTCATTTTTTTAATATTTTTCATTAATTACAACTCATAAATGTCCTCACCTGATATATTAACACCAAATTTAAATTTGGAGCCTTTATAAATCCATAATCATGGGGGATTGGGGTTTTTATTTGAGAATTGGGCCAACCCGAAAGCCCATTTTCCAGTTTTAAATTGTTTTTTTAATTTTTTAATATCATATTAATGATAATGAATTTTTCGGTGATTCCACCTCCCCCTCGACCCTAAGGATCCCAGGTGCGCTCCCATTCATTTTCCCCATCTTTGGAGCTCGTTGGCATCGCGATGGAGTGCTGAAATTCTTAGGTTTTTTAAAATCGGGCAGATTTGAAGAGGTAAGTTCATTCCATCATAACACTCTCAATTCTTACTATTTCCCCCCATTCCAATTCCTACATTATATCATAATCCCTGTTCTAACTTCCCTTTAATGGTTGTATATTTTTAAATTCATATTCTGATGGAGTTTAGGTCGTTTTCTTCAAGATTATTTTGGGTAATGTTTCTCTTTTCAATTCTTCTTTTCTCCTTAGGGTTTCCACTCTATCTCAAGAGTTTATAGAATGTCCAGAACATAGGGTTAGAACATATGGTCTTATTTGGTATCTTTTGGGTCAAATTTTGGTGGCCTAGGTCTGGATTTATATTCCTTGATGTGCGGCGGTGGGGTGGTTGATGTTTCGCACCATGTTTTGAGGGTTTCAGCATAAAACTTAGGTGATTCCATGTGTAATCATTTCTAGATGAGTTAGTTTGCTTGAATTACTTATTATTTATTTAATAATATGCTGTGTGTTGTGCAGGAACTGTTTATTTTGTATTTGGTAAAGCATTTTTTTTACAGTTTCATTTTAGTTAAAAAAATTGTGTATTTTACATGTGCAACCCTTTGGGTATTGTTTGGGTGTGTTTTATAACATATGAAATTCGTTTAATAAATCTTGTTTGGGCTGACAATTCTGATTTGGTATGGTATTGGTGTGCCATTAGGTTTTAAAGAGGTTTCTTTTAATGGGTTTAAGGTGTAAAGCCTTATTTTACTTCTTGAAAGTGATTTTGAAAACGTCTGCTTTTCATGTGGATCTTTTGTGGTATTTTTTGAGGTGTTTTTATAACACATGGAGGTAGTTTAATAAATGTTTTTGGGGATGAAAATTATGTTTTGAATTTGTATTGGTGTGATTTTGTCCTTGAAATATGGTTTTGAAATGAGGTTTTTTGTGAAAAGATTTGGTACACTCTTTAGAATTGTTTTATGAAAGTTTTGAATGGTTTAATGATTTATGTAAGATGTGAAACCATATTGGAAAACTATTTTGGATTGTTTATACTTTCAAATGGACCATTTTAAATGTTAATAGTTCTGTTATGTTATGTGTATCCTCTTGGAAATTTTTTATAAAAAAGTTTAATGGATTTACTAAAATGTGAAAGAGGTGTGAACGTTATATGGGCTGTTTGTGTGAGTGCAATGTGAAAAGTAGATTTTGTTTATAAAAAGGGTTTTAGGAAACATGTGAGTGAGCTGTTATGTGATTTTTAGTATATTTTTAGGTATTTTATAAAATTGTTAAATGATGTGTTGGATTGTGAAAGTTATGCAAAAAGTGTTGTGGGCTATTTTGGTGTGGGTTTGATTTCAAGATGCATTTGAATGAAAAGTGGACTTTTGTAACTTGTGTTGTATACATGTGGGCTGTTTAGTGAATTTATGAAATGGAAATGATATTTTCATGTGAAATGTATATTCATTGACTTGTGAAATTGTTTGAGCACAAAGGGAAAACCCGGGTATCTAGGTGGGTGGACGTGTACTAGTATGCTAGTGATCCCGTGGGGTTTGGCCTCAGTTTCACTTAGAAAAATTGACACTTACAACTATAACTAAAATAAGATGATGATGGTTGGGGACCACTAGGTTATGGGTATGTTCCCTACTAGTGGCTCGTGCACGAGAATAGATATTTGTGAAGGTTACTCTCACCGAGATACGAGGTACCTGGGACCCACAGCTAGCTAGTGCCTAGGGGTTATTTCTCATTGCTTGTGCTCACTTGATATTTTGTGCTTACCGTCGGCATACGGTACATTTTTCTGGAAAATTCAGTTGCTTTGGTGTTTATTTTAAAAAGTGTTAATCCTTTAAAATAGCCCACTTGAAAACTGTTCTTATTCAAAGTTGCATCTTTTAGAAATTGTAACTAGCATTTCTTGTTTTTGAAAACTTGCATGCTTTTCGTCTTTAAATGATTATTATATGGAATCTCTTAGTGGTGGTATCCTATTGGGATTTGGCTCACACCCTACTTACACCCTTGGGTGTAAGTAGACTTGGTTATTTTGTTGTCTCAGGTTTGGGTATAACTTTTGAGCCAACAGTTCGGGTTTCCACCGGTCATTCATGATGCGGTGTTGTGGAGATGACTTGAGGAAGATGCCTCTTGCCATGTTGAGGTTCTTGGGCTGTCTTTTCTTGGGTTTGTACCTTTGTAATTATCTCCAAACAATGTTTAAAACTGTGCAATTCAGTTCTGAATTCATTAAAAAGATGTTTCGGTTTGAAAAATCCAGATTTGGTTTCTTGGATTCATTTGATGTTTCAAGTATAAAAACTCGGGTAAATCTTTCCCAATTTTCAGTTTTTGATACCCGGGCACTTGTGCCAGCCCATGGGGATCAGGAACGCCCTTCAGGACTTTCCATGGACTGGGTCTGGTTCCGATTTTGAAGGCGACCAGATTCGGTTCGTGACAAAATGGTATCAGAGGCAGGTTCACTCCATTTGAGTCATGTTATCTGGGAAATAGTCAGGATAGTCTAGATTTATGATTGTTGGGACATGGAATTCTGGTTATGGGTAGTGTGGTTGATCACCATACCTCATTTCAGGATTCAAGTCGCCAGGGGAAGTTGGGATTTGTCTATGTCTTTGGGTTTTCATGGTTTGGTGATGATTAGGGGAAATGAAAAGAGAGTTGGGTTAATGGTCTCAATGAGATCCTAGGGCCTGGCAAGCCATGTGGAGCCTGGGATATTCCCTAGAACACTCTTTGTGACAGTGAATTGATTGGAATATGGCCTCCAACCATATGTCCAAGTCACCCACTGAAACTAGTTTCCTCTCGCATTGTCTGGTGTTCTTTAGTTTTGAAATCTTGGCACTTTGGTTTTAAGGTGACTTGGTTTTAAGAAGCGTAAAGTTTTTATGAAATGATTTTCAAATAAAGAGGGAATGGTTGGGTTTATGAAATAGAAGAACTGAATTTTCAGAATTGTTTTCAAATGTAAAATGGTGTGCTTTCACATCTTTGAAAGCAGGAACTATATTGAAGATGGTCTTGAAAAGTGTTTCCAATAGAGTTTTCTAAACAATCTGAGTGTGTTTTAATGGGATGAGATGTTTTGAAATTGATGTGAATATCTTGAAAGTGAGTTATTTTCTAAATGGTTGTGACTTTATGAAATTTTTTTAAGATGTGAGTTGGGATTTTGATCTTGTGGTTAGCGGTTTTGAGAAAAAAGGATGTGTTTTTTGACCGTTTTGGTTTTGAAAAGTGGACCAAATTTTAGTTTTAACCTTTGGTATTTTCGTGAGCAACCACATGCATGGGGTTATATGGGAAGATGGATGGTTGATGAAATGACTCGATGAGTGTCGATATGGATATGAGGAGGGTGCCCGGTGTGGCACTGAAACATGCATGTGTAAGGCCCATGGGGTACCATTGGTGGATGCGCTAACCGCTGAACCATTTGTTTTCAAAGAAATGCTTTTAAAGAGAAACATGAAGACTTGATGAATTGTTTGGAATTGTTTATATTATGTATTTTTGGAAAATGTTGATGTTGTGGGATGTTTTGAGTCCAAGAACCCCTCCTGTTTGAACTATGTTTTGGGATTGGGTTTGGTCAGTAAGTTGTGTTATAGGGACACTTAGTGGTCTCTTTTGAAAAATGTTTTGGGACGCATTTATGATGGTTCCCATCATGTGTATAGATCTGGATTGTGGTATATCTTGACTAATGGACCATCTTGGTTGGGTCCTTGGGTTCAATCGTTGGATAAGGTATACCCCCATTAAAGGTTAGTGCACAACTGAAGTGAAACCCGGATTGTTTCGCCGTTTGAAGACCCTCCAGTTGATCAGTATAAGGAATATTTTTTTTCTTGAGATTTTTAGATTGAGTCTACACCCATTCCTTTCTTTGATTTTATTGATCATCTTGTAATGGTAGAGTGCTTGTGGATGAGTGAAAGAGACCATTGTTTCTTATGTTTCCTAATTCGTCGAAGGTGGATGTGGTCTAGGGTTTTTATTTTGGATGAGTGTCTTGATGGTGTCTAAGAGAGCCTTTGGGGTTCTTCAAAGTTTATTTGAAGCATGAGTTCATGTTAAACCACCAGTGTGAGAAATATGGTCACGATAGGATATTGTGGCCAAATTCTATAATTGTGTGTTGTTTGGGGATGTTGTATAAGGTCCCTCTCCATGCATTGTTTATATCAGTCACAATGTCCATGTTCGGTGATGCCTTATGATGTCATGTGATCGATTGACCATATAGGTGAAAGTTGTGAAATCCTCTGAGAGTCCCTATTGTGTTGGGTGAATGTCTCCCTTGGAAAAAACATCAAAATATTCCATTTTAGAGGAAGGTGAGTGTAGGTGTTCTTTACTTCTGTTGTTTCTCACCTGAAGAAACAAGGTGTGATGTGTTTGTATCTTCATAGCCCTTGTTTCAGTGAAACATTGGGATAGGGTAAAGTGAGTTTGGAATTTGTTATGTCTGGAAAACTTATCTTGGGTTGTGGTGTAGTTGTTGGTGGCACCGAAATAATAATTCTCATTTAGTGGGTTTCCGAAGACTAACTGTGAGGCCGAAGATGATTCAATAATTTGAGCTCCAACAATAGGTCTCGGAGAGAAGCTGGCTCGTAGTCAGGGGAAATCACAGGGTCATTTAAACCCTTGTAAAATTTCATATCCTCGCTGTGAAAGATAGGAAGTGTTTAAACCTATTTTTTCATAATATTCCCTCTGTTGTTCTCGTTCGGTGGAAATAGGTGGTGGGCCTTATACCTATGTCATCGCCTAATGTCATTCCCTCCCCCTTTGGTTTCCATTGAGTCTTCGGAGAATGGTTGGAAATTTTGGCTAGACATGCTGAGCACATGGTTTGTGAATGATTAAGAGAGACTATGTGCCTGGAAGCCATGCAGGAAGATTGATCAGCACAGTTAGTTCACGGTTTCAAAAACTGTGCAGACTAACCGTGCGACCTTCCCAAATCATGAAATTTTTGGGTCCTTTCTGTGCCGACATATGCTGGTCGATTAAGATGGTTGGTTCATATGGTGGGGATAACCACTATGATTATCATATATGTTCCTTAGGAAATTTTGAATGGAAGTCTACCTTAGGTACCAGGGAGTCTGTTCAGGCCTCCCCCTATTAGTGTCCTGATTCTGTCTCGAAAAAAATATTGGTTGTCTCTTATAGTGGGGAGCATATTAGTGTCCCCCCCATACCAGTAACATAGATTTATCTATGGTTTTGGCTTGGTGTAGATAGTCTCGTTCGGAGATATCTAGCTACCAACATCTTACTTGACTAATCTTTGGGACTAGAGAGTGCCCAATGGTTTAGTTAAAGTAAGGTAAGTGTAAACCTGTTCAAAGTTATTGTTCGTTTGGGTGAATTGCTTGAGTCTTGTTCAGATAGTGTTTGAAGAGTTTTATTTTGGCATAAATTATGAATGTTATTGATCCTTTCAGGAAAGTGGTGTATGTTTTGGTAGTGAGAGTAATCCTTCCTTAATTGATCACTGGAGGTGTTTTGGCCTTTGGGGGTGAAACCTTGCAAGGGAGTACCATTTGGTTTCTCAGTGGGGTTTTGTTGTTGCTTTAACCCTGTTGTGACTTTCCGGGGCGAAACGTTTTCAAGGTGGGGATAATTTTCACATACATAACTTATTTTAAAGTTATTTTTAATTTATTTTCCATTCATGCTTTGTTTTGGGGGTTTCCAAAGGTTTTATGGAGAATATGCGAGTTTTCAAGAATTGAGCCAAACCGTGAGCCCAATTCCAGATTTCAAAATAATTTTTTGTTTATTTTATAACTTTTACATTTTTTAATATTTTTCCGTAATTCCAACTCCTAAATGTCCTCCCCTGATATATTAACACCACATTTAAATTTGGAGCCTTTATAAATTCATAATCATGGGGGATTGGGGTTTTTATTTGAGAATTGGGCCAACCCGAAAGCCCATTTTCCAGTTTTAAATTGTTTTTTTAATTTTTTAATATCTTATTAGTGATAATGAATTCTTTAGTGATTCCACCTCCCCCTCCACCCTAAGGAGCTCAGTCGCGCTCCCAGTAATATTCCCCTTCTTTGTAGCTCGTAGGAATCGGGATAGAGTGCTGAAATCCTTAGGGTTTCTAAAATAGGGCAGATTTGAGGAGGTAAGTTCATTCCATTATAACTCTCTCAATTCTTACTGTTTTCCCCCCATTCCAATTCCTACATTATCTCATAATCCCTGTTTGAACTTCCCTTGAATGGTTGGATATTTTTAAATTCATATTCTGGTGGAGTTTAGGTCGTTTTCTTCAAGATTATTTTGGGTAATGTTTCTCTTTTCAATTCTTCTCTTCTCCTTAGTGTTTCCACCCATCTCAAGAGTTTATAGAATGTCCAGAACATAGGGTTCAAACATATAGTCTTATTTGGTATCTTTTGGGTCAATTTTTGGTGGCCTAGGTATGGATTTATATTCCTTGATGTACGGCGGTGGTGCGGTTGATGTTTCGCACCATGTTTTGAGGGTTTCAGCATAAAAGGTAGGTGATCCCATGTGTAATCATTTCTAGATGAGTTAGTTTGCTTGAATTACTTATTATTCATTTAATAATATTCTGTGTGTTGTGCGGGAATTGTTTATTTTGTATTTGGTAAAGCATTTGTTTTTACAGTTTCATTTTAGTTAAAAAAATTGGGTATTTTACATGTGCAACCCTTTGGGTATTGTTTGGGTGTGTTTTATAACATATGAAATTGGTTTAATAAATCTTGTTTGGGCTGAAAATTCTGATTTGGTATGGTATTGGTGTGCCATTAGGTTTTAAAGAGGTTTCTTTTAATGGGTTTAAGGTGTAAAGCCTTATTTTACTTCTTGAAAGTGATTTTGAAAACGTGTGCTTTTCATGTGGATCTTTTGTGGTATTGTTTGAGGTGTTTTTATAACACATGGGGGTAGTTTAATAAATGTTTTTGGGGATGAAAATTCTGTTTTGAATTTTTATTGGTGTGATTTTTTCCTTGAAATATGGTTTTGAAATGAGTTTTTTTTTGTGAAAAGATTTGGTACAGTCTTTAGAATTGTTTTATGAAGGTTTTGAATGGTTTAATGATTTATGTAAGATGTGAAACCATATTGGAAAACTATTTTGGATTTTTATACTTTCAAATGGACCATTTTAAATGTTAATAGTTATGTTATGTTATGTGTATCCTCTTGGAAATGTTTTATAAAAATGTTTAATGGATTTACTAAAATGTGGAAGAGGTGTGAACGTTATATGGGCTGTTTGTGTGAGTGCGATGTGAAAAGTAGATTTTGTTTATAAAAAGGGTTTTAGGAAACATGTGAGTGAGCTGTTATGTGATGTTTAGAATATTTGTAGGTATTTTATAAAATTGTTAAATGATGTGTTGGATTGTGAAAGTTATGCAAAAAGTGTTGTGGGCTATTTTGGTGTGGGTTTGATTTCAAGATTCATTTGAATGAAAAGTGGAATTTTGTGACTTGTGTTGTATACATGTGGTATGTTTGGTGAATTTATGTTATGGAAATGATATTTTCATGTGAAATTTATATTCATTTACTTGTTGAAATTTTTTGAGCACAAAGGGAAAACCCGGGTATCTAGGTGGGTGGACGTGTACTAGTATGCTAGTGATCCCGTGGGGTTTGGCCTCAGTTTCACTTAGCAAGATTGACACTTACAACACTAACTAAACTAAGATGATGATGGTTGGGGACCACTAGGTTATGGTTATGTTCCCTACTAGTGGCTCGTGCACGAGAATAGATATTTGTGATGGTTACTCTCACCGAGATACGAGGTACCTGGGACCCACAGCTAGCTAGTGCCTAGGGGTTATTTCCCATTGCTTGTGCTCACTGGATATTTTGTGCTTACCGTCGGCATACGGTACATTTTTCTGGAAAATTCAGTAGCTTTGGTGTTTATTTTAAAAAGTGTTAATCCTTTAAAATAGCCCACTTGAAAACTGTTCTTATTCAAAGTTGCAGCTTTTAGAAATTGTAACTAGCATTTTATGTTTTTGAAAACTTGCATGCTTTTCGTCTTTAAATGATTATTATATGGAATCTCTTAGTGGTGGTATCCTATTGGGCTTTGGCTCACACCCTACTTACACCCTTTGGTGTAAGTATACTTGGTTATTTTTTTGTTGCAGGTTTGGGTATAACTTTTGAGCCAACAGTTCGGGTTTCCACCGGTCATTCATGATGCGGTGTTGTGGAGATGGCTTGAGGAAGATGCCTCTTGCCATGTTGAGGTTCTTGGGCTGTCTTTTCTTGGGTTTGTACCTTTGTAATTATCTCCAAAAATTGTTTAAAATTGTGCAATTCAGTTCTGAATTCATTAAAAAGATGTTTCGGTTTGAAAAATCCAGATTTGGTTTCTTGGATTCATTTGATGTTTCAAGTATAAAAACTCGGGTAAATCATTCCCAATTTTCAGTTTTTGATACCCGGGCACTTGTGCCATCCCGTGGGGATCGGGAACGCCCTTCGGGACTTGCCATGGACCGGGTTGGGTGCCGATTTTGAAGGCGACCAGATTCGGTTCGTGACAATAAAGATCTCATTACCCATTTGATGGAAGTGAAAATTTTTTAGGTAAAAAAATTAACCTAAAAACAAATAATTATATTTAATATACTAATTTTATTATATAAGCATTGTATAATAATATTTTAATGAGGTCTAAGAAGAAATAATACAAAAACACTAATTGATGAGAGCTACCTCTTCTTCTGGTATCCTTTTATGGTTGGAACAAAAAATATTATATGATGGATTTATGTTAAAAATTAGCATTTTTGGTTGATATTAAGGATGTTTTAGAGTTATTCGGGAAGGTAATTTATGAACCTTATGAGTTAGATGGCATGAAGAAGATATGAGAGGGGGTGGCCTTTAATAAGTTTGGTGAGTGGAACACTTGTAATTTTTTGAAAATATTCAATCATACCTACTTTTTTATCTTACCAAAAAAATAAAATAAATTTAAATAATAGAAAATATAATAAATAATGACTAAATATGGATATAAAAGGGGTTTTGTAAAAGTTTTATGTCATTTTTATCTTGTATCTTCTTAGTTTATCCCTCAGAAAATTCATCTTTACCTTAGCCGTAATAAATAATTTTTACTATTTCCATTATTTATTTTGGTGAAAAATTTATTTAAAATTATTATAAAATATAAAATGATATTATTAAAAATATGGAATCCATTTTTTAAAATTAATTTCATTGAAGAAGATAAATTTAATTTAAAATTAATCTCATAAACAGGATGAGAAAACAATTTTTTAAAGGGAAATTGTTCAAAAGATTACAATGTATTTGTATCTAAATTAAATCTAAAAATAATTAAAATTATATAAATTGGATTTATTGATATATATTTAAACTAATTTACCTTTAAAAACAATTAAAAATATGATTTATCTTTATATATTATTTAAATGAAAATTAAATTTTTAATTAAAAATCAGTATTTTTCACTATACATCCAAAAATGAAAAGTTTTAGAAAAATACCAAAAAATAACCCTAATATATATTTGATATAGAAATTTAAAAAACAAATATTATTTTTCCTGATAAATTTTATTAAATTTAATTTTTTAAAATAATAGGCAGCCAAAAAGGCGACAAAAACGTTTAAAAAATCAAATTTTATGCATAAAATTGGATTTATTCATATATATGGGCTGGAAAAAAATAATATGAATTTAAAATAGTTTATTGAATATATATGATATGAATTTAATTAAAATAATTAACCAAATTTAATTTAATTTATTTTATTTATGTAGAACATGTTGTTTTCATAAAAAAATAGTTTTTCAGAAAAAAATTTCCTTTATTTTCAAATAGTTATTAATTTAATTTATAATTAATTAAACACAACAAAAGTCATTATATATAAATTTTAAACCATATTTTGATAATTTAGGTAATCCTATTCAAACCATCCATTGCAACGACTAAGTGATAACTATTATATTAAATAATAATATTTTAAATGTATGTACCATTACCCAGAAACTCGATGTTACATGTAAAGCAAGATAAATTCATGAATTTGTGTAACATATGGAAAACATAGTATTGAATGTAATAAAATATAAAATAAGTTTTGTGTTTAACATAAGTTTATCTTTATGTTTTGTGTAGCATAAGATATTAAAAAATGTAAATTAATTTGAAAAGAAATTCACAAAATCTCAAGATGTCACATTCTACCCCCTTAAAAAGAATTTCACCCTCAAGAATCATCCCGGTCATCAAATATTTATCTTTTAAAAAATATAAAATCATTAAAATGAGGGATAAATCTTTCCTTAATAAGGGGGAGTTGTAAAAATAAAGGGTACCCAAATTAAATCATAACTAGATCTTCACAAGGGAGAACATTAGTGAGAAGTAATGATTTGCACATAAAAGAAAAGGGTAAATATCTATGAAGAGTGATAGATATTATTGATCAAAATAAAGTGGGTGATCCATTGAAGATTAAAAAAACCATAAACAAAAGGGGTCTGAAAAGGATTAGTATTATCATAAAAATGACGATAAAAGGATATTTTTTTATTTAAAGATCTTTTTTATAAAATTGGGTAATTTTAATGAGAAGATATACTTACCCGATTTCATTACATTTTGTAAATAAAATATAATCCTTGGTTATTATTGGATAAATTGACACTTTATCTATTACTCTAAGAGATGAATTTTTAATGTCTGAAGAACTATATAAGAACCACTAATGAATGATAAGTCATCCTTCCAACTCTTACTATAATAAAAAATAGAATGGTTAAAACAAGTAATGTATAAATCTTAATATGGTGAAATAATTCATTAATCTCAAAATCCACATCAAAAATTAAAATTAAACCATTATATGAATGGAAAAACTTACAACCCTTCAATAATTAAAAATTTAAAAAATCTCACTAAATTTCTCAAAATCAACCAAACATTAACCCCCATATATCATAAAGTGGGCTTGATTTTTATATAACAAGAATTTGAATACCTTTATCATGTATTTTCTTGAAACATGGAAATAACCTGAATTAACATAATACCTTATAAAAAACATTAATTCTTCCTTATTACATAAACAAACCACATATTACTGAATATATCCCATAATTAAAATAATGTTGTAAACATCATCAAAGATAACATAAGCTACTTTGTCGATGAATCATTAATCAATTCCAAGGTAATCAGTAATATCCAATTCAATTTATACATATAAAACATCTATTTATCCCAACATCATTATATCAACATTGGTACCATATTATGTGTTATCTTTCCTGAATGAAAATTTCACAATTCCATTAATTCAATGTTTTTGTCCCTTAATGCCATTTAACATATTACTAGAAATACTTAATATAAGAACCTGGTTCTTAATCATGATGTATGGGTTTCTTCTTTTCCTTTTTCATGTGGTGTTTTTGAGAAAATAAGGAAAATGGGGAAAATCCCAAATTTTGTGGGTATATCCCATGTACTTTGGCCGTGTGGGATGAGTACACAGGGCGTGTAGCCCTGCCGGTGATGAAAGGTGCAAAAACTGACTACACTCTGTGTAGTAGGTATTTACACGCTGTGTAGTCAGTCAGCAGGTGAACAGTAAGTCATTTTAGGTGTCTACCAGCTGAGCGACAGTACACGCCATGTAGTCATGTCGACAGATGAACAGTTCAACGATGGATAAAGTAGCAGCCATAGGAACTGTTAAATGAGAAAAGTACACGCTATGTACTTGAGAGTACACATCGTGTTGTCTATTTTTTTCTCATAAAATGGGCAGTAGCCTCCTCTCTTCACAGAGGAAGCTTGGAACCGGTGGAGAGCTTGGGAGAGAAGACTGGAACTTGGAGGACCTCCCGACCTCACACTCGGAACCCATTTTCTTGCACTCTCAATCTCCCTAGAACCACACAGGTGAGTTCTTCCTTACCCTTGGGTAGCTCTTTCCAATTATTCCTCTAATGGAAGTTATTTGAGTTTGAACGAGGTTATGTTCACCTCAGATCTACGTCGTTCTCGGGTGTTTTGAGGAGCGTCGTTCATGTATATCGATCAAGGGCTATCGAGGTAGGTGGTCTAGTGTTTATTTCCCACTGCTGTGGTGAATTTATGTACTGTTGTGATATGCTTCCATGAATGGGGTGTTGTATGGATGAGGCCTTGAAGAATTATATACCTTTAATTGTATAGGTAATTGAATGTAATTATTAACTTCTATTTGGGATCGTTGTTTGGATCCTGGACCACCCTGAGGGTACGTTACTATGTTTAGATGTTTTTCCAGGTTACTCGGGGGTATACCATAAATTTTACCATGCTTTAAATTGCCTTCAGATTAATTTTATATAATTTTTGCTTAACTGATGGGCTCGGCCCAGTTACATAGCCTGAGGGCAATGTTCTATTCAGCCTGAGGGCAGTGTTCTGTTTAGCCTAGACGCAACTCCTTCCATACCTGTGGGCAGTAGATTCTGTGCCTGAGGGAAACACTCAATACACTTGATTGAAATTTCTGTTATGCCTCTGGGTAGTCACCTGGGGGTTCTGTTTCTAATTACCCGAGGGTAATGTTTTCATGTCTGAGGACACTGACTATTAACGTAGACTATTCACTATAGTGATATCTTAAAATTGAATGATTAAATGAATATTAAAATGGAAATATAACTGGTAGTTAGTTACTTTTATGTATTGTTTATTTTATTGCGTTTTACTAATTTCACACTACTGTTGCACATTTTCATGGACAGTTGGGCATGGGACTATGGTGGGTGCCTACTGGGATTTATTTCTCACACCCTCTCTGTCACACACAGTTTTTTTTCTGTCTTTGTATTGATCCGGCCCATTATAAATCCCGGTCGTTTTCATGGGTATTTTATGAGATGAATCTTGAGTTTTGAAGTTTCATATATGTATAACCACCATAATTTGGGATCCCCATTGCTTGTTTGGGAGTTTTTGAATAAAGGGTGGTTACTTCATGATTTGGGCCAACCGTGAGCCCATTCCCAGTTTTAAAAACTGAATTTGTTTCTTTTATAACTCTTTTTTTTTCATCCTTTTTCACCCAATAAACTTCCCACTTGTCCTATACTGATATATTAAAATTTATTTATCCTTTTGGACCCATTAGAAATTGGTACGCCGGGTGAATTTGGGTTACTTATTTAGGTATTGGGCCAGCCCATGGGCCTATTTCCGGTTTTAAAAAAAATAATTTGTTTCATTTATATATTTTTCAATTTTTAATCTTTTTCGGTGATTCCACCTCCCACCAAAACCCAATATCTCTATACTCTCCCCCAATATCGTTTTTACCTCTTTGGAGCTCATATGGGTCGCGTATTAGGGCGATTGTTCTCTGGTTTCCTAAAAACGTCCAGAATTGATATGGTAAATTGTTTCACTCATAACTCATTCAATTCGTATTCTTTTGGCCACCAATTTTCTTCCCCTGGTTCTTCCTGATATTAGGAGTCTCTCCATGAATTTTCAAGCCATTCCCTTCCCTCTAGGGTTGCAGATCTAATGGAAGACGAAGAGTTTTCTAGGGTGAAAGGTGAGATTCCTTCCCCTTTCTCCTTCCTCTTCCCCCTCCTTTCATTATTTCTTTGATTTATATGGGACCCTAGTCTTGGTCGACCTAGGGTTTTGTTATAAAATGTTTTTTGATGGGTTTTATGTTTGTTTAGGTCTGGTATTTATAGTTTTAGGGTTTATAAACCCGCGACGGGTGATTTCGGGTGTGTGTTTCAATTACGCCAAAGATTTGAGGTAGGATATCCCTTGAACATGATTTTATCATATAACTTTCATCATTTTAATATTATCCTATACTGATATAAATGTATATTATTGTTTTAAATCCTTTTTATAATTATCTTGGTGTGAAAATTCGTTGTTTAATCACTGTTATGTGAAAGGTAGTGTTGTTTTGTCATGAAAGTAATCAACAAGTGTTTGTTTAAATGTTCCAATATCTTTGAAAATATTTTGTGAGGTTTATAATCTGGTTTATGGTATTTTAACATGTTACAGTATCTTTAATAAAAATATGACATTCAATTGGTGTTTTATTCCTTTTCATGTACATAAAAAAATTGTTTTGTTTAAAAAGGGCATGACATGTGTTCGGTAAATTGCCCGGTTGGCTTTTATGTGTGATGTGTGATTAAAAGTAATTTGATTGTATTTATAAAGGAATTGGAAGAATTATCAATGGTATTTTTGGGTTACTTATATTGATTTCCAATTTGGATTTGTTTTTACAAACAAGTGAGTTTTGATTTACAACATATTTTGGCCCGAGTTGCCCAAAAATGGACCATTTCACATCTTTATGAAAATGGTTGTGTTTTGAATATGTAACCTGAGTATTATAATAGATTTATGAATGAGGTTTACTACTATAAATTATGTTTATACAGATCCTTAATAAAATTAAAATGCATACCTTAATCAAAGGTTAGTTTTGAGAAAATGTTTAAAGGCCCGTTTGGCATTTCCTAGAAATGAAGGAGTGTTTTACTTGTATATAACAAGTTGTGCAATTGGGATTGTTTTATGGTCCATTAAATGATTTTATTAAATGTTTATTGGGCTTCCGAATATGATTTGGTTTGGTTATGATGTGTGTTTATAATTTAAAGAGTGTTTTTGAAAGAGTTTGACGTGCAAATCCTCAATACACTTCATGAAATTGTTTTACCAAAATATTTAGTGGTTTGTTGATTAGTGTAAGAAATGTGAAGAAAGATTATGGGATATTTGTGTTTTTATGGTTTTGGAATGGAATGTGGATGTGAAATGTGTATTTGATAATATGTGTAACTTGATTGAGCACTAAAGGGAATCCCGTGTATCTAGGTGGGCGGACGTGTACTAGTATGCCAGTGATTCTGTGGGGGTTGGCCCCTGTTTCACGTAGCAAGTTTGATGATGAAAACAATAACTAAACTATGATGATGATGATGATTGGGGACCACTAGGTTATGGGTATGTTCCCTACTAGTGGCTCGTGCACGAGAACATATATTTATTATGGTTACTTTCACCGAGATATGAGGTACCTGGGGCTCACAACTAACTAGTGCCTAGGGGTATTCCCATGACTAGTGCTCATTGGCTATTTTGTACTCACCGTCGGCATACGGTGTGTTTGGTTGGTAAATTCAGTAGTATGTGTTATTTATTTGAATGTTAAAATTCTTTATAGCAGCCCTCTTGAGAACTATGTTCATTTTGAAGTTGCACCTCTTTGAAAAAAATAGTTACTTGCATTTTTGTTTATTAAACATGCATGTTTTTGTCTGATAATTATTATAGCATGGAACCTCATTTGAAACTCATACTTAAATATCTTGAATTTCAAACTATAAATTGATGTTTCATTTATTTTAAAGGAATGTGCATTGGGAATAGAATATCGGGCTAACCTACTGAGTTTTAATACTCACGCCTATAGTCTTCTTCTTTTTTTAGCCCTTGTGCAGGTTTCATATTTAGTTCGATCACCTTGGGCGACTTTTGATCATTGTGTTGGATAGTGACCAGAAGTGTCACATGGAGTTATTTGGTCATTGGGATTGTTCATTTGAGTTTTTGTTTTTGTTCTACCTTTAGTTTCTTGTATAAAAAATATTTTGTTCAATTTTTATATAAATTCATTTTGGGTTGTCCGTTTATTTCCGCTGTTTGTTTTATTGTCTATATATGGGCAAAATCGTTCCCTTGTGTACTATATTGATGTCCTTAGTGCTTGTCACCATCCCGGGAGGATCGGGAACGCCTCTCGAGACTTATCGCGGGCTGGCCTGGGTGACCGGTTCAGGGTCGACTCAGGCTGGTTCGTGACAAAATGGTATCAGAGGAGGTTGGCTCTTAGCGGGCCTTTCTTTTTAGAGTGCCCTTGTTATTTTGGGGATGTCAAGGTAGATGGAGTAGGATTGTTGGGACTTGAGGGGTAAGTGCAAGAAGAGCGTCACAAACTCTTTCTTGTTCTAATTCTCAGGTTTCCATGGAAGTCCAGTTTTATTAGTGTCCATTGTTCTAGTTGATTGTTTGGTATTGGGATATGACAAGGGGAGTCTGACCAATGGCCTTCGTGAGCTCACAGGGCCGGGCAAGCCATGTGGAGCTGAGGAATGGTCCTAATAAGACTCTCTGTATTGGTGTTGTGTTTGGCATATGGCCGCCAACCATATGGTCAAGTCACCCACCGACACTAGTTCCCTATTTTTTTGGGTCTCTTGAACCTTTCATGAATTCTGAATTTTTTTTTTAAAAATCCTTGTGTGAGAATTGTGGAAATGGGTTTTAATGTAAGGATTAGATTTTGAAAAGTGAAAAAATTGGGTTTTCAATAATTAAATATAATAATGGTTTTGGATGGTTGTGTTTTAGTGAAAAAAATTGAGGGAAGTAGAAATGATTTAAAGGGATTGGATTATCCCTAATCTAAACTTGTGGTTTGTTGAAATAAAATGTTTTGAAATTGTTAATCATTTTAAAGTGATTCTGGATCTTTTTTTTAAATGGGGTATTTTACGATGTTAAAAAGTTTTTGAATTGGATAAATTAGTTTTGGCAATTGGTTTTGATCGGTTGGTGTTTTACTACAAACGGTATTGGTCTCAATGGACCTCAGATTATAAAACTATACATTGCTGATTTTTTTTTAAAAAAAAATGGGAAGGTGTTGTTTGGAGTGGCTTGGTTATTTAAAAAGTTTTTTTTAAATGAAAAGGGGTAGGTTTTTAAGAAAATGGTTATTAATGAATTGTGGTTTTTTTGTTTGTGGAATATGAAAAGGGTTTTTCACTTGGTGGTTGGTGTTCCTTTTGAAGGTACATGATTTTTGGAATGATGTTGTTTTGTTTTAGCCTTTGGTGTTTTCATGAGTGCTCACATGCATGGTTTTATTTATATCTGGAAGGATGAAATATATGGTATGGTGGTTGGGTGCCTGGGGTGGCATGGAAATGTGCATGTGGGTGATACTTGATGAAACACCATTGGTGAATGTTGAAACCCACCAAGTTAGTTTGTTTTTCAAAAGTGTTTTGAGTTGAAAAATGTTGTCCTTTTTTTATAAACCAATGGTTATGTGGCCTATTTTTTTTCTATGTTGTAGAAGAGTTGTTTATTCAGTAAGCTCATTTGTGATCTACAATTCATACTCTTGTTGCATCTTGAGATGATATCTTGTTGGTGTCTTGGTTTTGGAGAAATTTTCATTGGGTTTCTAAAGATGTGTTTGATGTTGTGATGTGGCCAGGGATAGTTCTCCGTTGGAAATATTTCCTGCTGATGAACCTAAGGATTCATTTCAAATGTTAAATCCACCTCTTTTGATGATGCCTCAACCTGTTTGTTGGAATAGAGAGTAGTTTGGGATCTATTAAAAGTGATTCTAGGTCGTGATAATTATTTTGGATAGAGCAGTTGTGTTCGGTGATGTTGATGTGTTTCGTCTAATTCCCCGTCTATTATGCCCCTCATTTGGAGTGATAAGGAATTTTGATATGTATCTATGAGTTCCTATTTAGATGAAGATTTTTGTTTGGTGATCATGTGTGGTTTTTTTTTGAGTGGTGTGATCCTTATCACCTGACTGTGGTGCAGCAAATGCTTCAAGAATCAGGGCTCCAGCCATAGGCCTCGGAGTGATGCTTTTCAAGCAGTCAGGAACTCAAAAGAGGAGTGGAGTGCTATATTAAGATCCTTACTCCTCTGTTTTGGTAAGTTAGTTACTATGTCAATGTTTTGGTTCCTCATTTCTATGAATTTCCCTTTGTCGCAACAAGCGTGGTGGACTTAACCCCTCACACAGTGTCTATCGTTATTCCCTGTGTGCCCGCTTGTAAAAATCAGGTGCAGTCTTGGTGTTACCTATTCATAGGGGGAGAGTTTTGGCTAGTTTCTTTGTTTCTTTTGTTGTTTCAGTGGCCAAATTTTTGGGTCCTCTTCCCTCCCATCCCCAAGTGACGGGGGTCCAGAATAGTGCTGAATGTGTCGACCAAGTTATTGTCCCCTCCATTCGAAAGTGAGTGGTTTATATGTTCATGTAGTAACTCTATTAACTTGGTTTAGTAGGTTTTTGTAGGAGGGTTTTTTTGGTCTTGTGTGAGTGAGTCCCAACTCTAGCTCATGTTCAATTCTTGTCTATTCATTGCTAGTTGGTTTCTAATAGTGGGGAGACCCACCATGGGTCTCCTGGATTTTCATCCTAAGAACATTTTTAGGGATAGTTGATTCATAATGGTGGGGATTACATTCTGGAATCCTTATGTGCTGTTTTTTTTATCTGGAAAGTGTTATGGCTTTCCGGGGGCGGAAAGCTTTAATGGTGGGGAGAATTGTCACACACGGTTTTGTTTTTCTGTCTTTGTATTGATCCGGCCCATTATAAATCCCGGTCCATTCATGGGAATTTTATGAGATGAATATTGAGTTTTGAAGTTTCATATATGTCTAACCACCATAATTTGGGATCCCCATTGCTTGTTTGGGAGTTTTTGAAGAAAGGGTGGTTACTTCATGATTTGGGCCAACCGTGAGCCCATTCCAAGTTTTTAAAACTGAATTTGTTTCTTTTATAACTCTTTTGTTTATCATACTTTTTCACCCAATCAACTTCCCACTTGTCCTATACTGATATATTAAAATTTAATTATTCTTTTGGACCCATTAGAAATTCGTAAGCCGGGTGAATTTGGGTTACTTATTTAGGTATTGGGCCAGCCCATGGGCCCATTTCCTGTTTTAAAAAAAATAATTTGTTTCATTTATATCTTTTTCATTTTTTAATCTTTTTCGGTTATTCCACCTCCCACCAGAAGCCAATATCTCTATACTCACCCCAAATATCGTTTTTACCTATTTGGAGCTCATATATGTCGCGTATTAGGGCGATTGTTCTCTGGTTTCCTCAAAACGTCCAGAATTGATATGGTAAATTGTTTCACTCATAACTCATTCAATTCGTATTCTTTTGGCCACCAATTATCTTCCCCTGGTTCGTCCTGATATTTGGAGTCTATACATGAATTTTCAAGCCATTCCCTTCCCTCTAGGGTTGCATAACTAATGGAAGACGAAGAGTTTTCTAGGGTGAAAGGTGAGATTCCTTCTCCTTTCTCCTTCCTCTTCCCCCTCCTTTCATTATTTCTTTGATTTATATGGGACCCTAGTCTTGGTCGACCTAGGGTTTTGTTATAAAATGTTTTTTGATGGGTTTTATGTCTGTTTAGGTCTGGTATTTATAGTTTTAGGGTTTATAAACCCGCGGAGGGTGATTTCGGGTGTGCGTTTCAATTACGCCAAAGATTTGAGGTAGGATATCCCTTGCACATGATTTTATCATAGAATTTTCATCATTTTAATATTATTATATACTGATATAAATGTATATTATTTTTTTAAATCCCTTTTATAATTATCTTGGTGTGCAAAGTCGTTGTTTAATCACTGTTCTGTGAAAGGTAGTGTTGTTTTGTCATGAAAGTAATCAACAAGTGTTTGATTAAATGTTCCACTATCTTTGAAAATATTTTGTGAGGTTTATAATCTGTTTTATGGTATTTTAACATGTTACAGTTTCTTTTATGAAAATATGACATTCAATTGGTGTTTTATTCCTTTTCATGTATATAAAAAAATTGTTTTGTTTAAAAAGGGCATGACATGTGTTCGGTAAATTGCCCGGTTGGATTTTATGTGTGATGTGTGATTAAAATTAATTTGATTGTATTTATAAAGGAATTGGAAGAATTATAAATGGTATTTTTGGGTTACTTATATTGATTTCCAATTTGGATTTGTTTTTACAAACAAGTGAGTTTTGATTTACAACATATTTTGGCCCGAGTTTCCCAAAAATGGACCGTTTCACATCTTTATGAAAATGGTTGTGTTTTGAATATGTAACCTGAGTATTATAATATATTTATGAATGAGGTTTACTGCTATAAATGATGTTTATACAGATCCTTAATAAAATTAAAATGCATACCTTATTCAAAGGTTAGTTTTGAGAAAATGTTTAAAGGCCCGTTTGGCATTTCCTAGAAATGAAGGAGTGTTTTACTTGTATATAACAAGTTGTGAAATTGGGATTGTTTTATGGTCCATTAAATGATTTTATTAAATGTTTATTGGGCTAAAAAATATGATTTGGTTTGGTTATGATGTGTGTTTATAATTTAAAGAGTGTTTTTGAAAGAGTTTTATGTGCAAATCCTCAATACACTTCATGAAATTGTTTTACCAAAATATTTAGCGGTTTGTTGATTAGTGTAAGAAATGTGAAGAAAGATTATGGGCTGTTTGTGTTTTTATGGTTTTGGAATGGAATTTGGATGTGAAATGTGTATTTGATAATATGTGTAACTTGATTGAGCACTAAAGGGAATCCTGGGTATCTAGGTGGGCGAACGTGTACTAGTATGCTAGTGATTCTGTGGGGGATGGCCCCTATTTCACGTAGCAAGTTTGATGATGACAACACTAACTAAACTATGAAGATGATGATGATTGGGGACCACTAGGTTATGGGTATGTTCCCTACTAGTGGCTCGTGCATAATAATGGATATTTATTATGGTTACTTTCACCGAGATACGAGGTACCTGGGGCTCACAACTAACTAGTGCCTAGGGGTATTCCCATGACTAGTGCTCAATGGCTATTTTGTACTCACCGTTGGCATACGGTGTGTTTGGTTGGTAAAATCAGTAGTATGTGTTATTTATTTGAATGTTAAAATTCTTTATAGCAGCCCTCTTGAAAACTATGTTCATTTTGAAGTTGCACCTCTTTGAAAAAAATAGTTACTTGCATTTTTGTTTATTAAACATGCATGTTTTTGTCTGAGAATTATTATAGCATGGAACCTCATGTGAAACTCATACTTACATATCTTGAATTTCAAACTATAAATTGATGTTTCATTTATTTTAAAGGAATGTGCATTGGGAATAGAATATCGGGCTAACCTACTGAGTTTTAATACTCATGCCTATAGTCTTCTTCTTTTTTTAACCCTTGTGTAGGTTTCATCTTTAGTTCGATCACCTTGGGCGACTTTTGATCATTGTGTTGGAGAGTGACCAGAAGTGTCACATGGATTTATTTGGTCATTGTGATTGTTCATTTGAGTTTTTGTTTTTGTTCTACCTTTAGTTTCTTGTATAAAAAATATTTTGTTCAATTTTTATATAAATTCATTTTGGGCTGTCCTTTTATTTCCGTTGTTTGTTTGATTGTCTATATATGGGCGAAATCGTTCCCTTGTGTACTCTATTTATGCCCTTGGTGCTTGTCACCATCCCGGGAGGATCGGGAACACCTATCAGGACATGTCGCGGGCTGGCCTGGGTGACCGGTTCAGGGTCGACTCAGGCTGGTTCGTGACACTCTCTGGGTAATGTCTTCGGCCCAAACAAATTATATTGTTGCAGGTGTGGATAATGGAAAGGGGCCCTATACAGGTACATGATTGTTGTAGAGGAGTAGGAGAGCATGGGACTGAAATTTGGCTTGCGATGCTCCTGAGCTCTTGTTACAATGTTTTGTTTTGTTTGGTTGTACCTTGTACTTTGAGTTGTATTGTATTGTATTTTAGTGTATCATGTTCTGGATGCTTTCATAGAATAGTGACATGCTGCATCTTTATATATATGGCTAATGGTTCTCTTTTACTTCTATTGTCCATTTCAGTTGTATATTGTTTACTGATTCCGTTGTTGTATGTTATTTATCTTCACCGCTGCGCTACACTTTGACAAATGAGGTCATAGTTTCCCCAATATCAGACCTGGGACCTCATTGCTAGTCGGAAGCCTCTGGATTTTGGGGAAATGCGCTTGAGGTCATGTGACCAACCGGGTTCGGGGCACTCATTGAGTGGCCCCCGAATCTGGGACGTTACAAAGTGGTATCAGAGGGAGGATTCAATCCTCCGACCTATGGGTTATGGTCCCACAAATGATTAGAATTTGGTGGATCATTGATGAGTTTACTTTGCTATAACATGTATATTAAGACATAATTTGATTCGTGGGCAGTATGGACCCTCACGGATCAGAATTTGGCACTTAGGTGTTGGTTTCAGTGTTTTTCTGGGCTCCGAAGTAGTTTTTGAGGCTTATTATCTAGAAAAACCCAGAATACACACCGTGTAGTATAGATTACACACCATTTAATATTTTTTTCGGGAAGGAAGAGAAAAATTAATGTACACACTGTGTACACTCAGTACGTGTCGTGTAGTCGCTTCCCCTGTCATAGATAGTGTGGGTGGGAACACGAGATAGGGCTTGGCTTAGGAAACAAGCCGTGTACCAGTTGAACATGCCGCGCAGTTTTGACCTGCAGACCACCCGTGTAACTAAAAACATGGACGGAGGAAATCTTTGTTTGAAACTGTCGTGTCAATATTGTAGACACCGTGTATTCTGACCCAGGTACTCGGTCGTGTCACGAACAACATGGGTCGATGTTACCCTTCCTAGTACATGTATGGTTCATGTGGGACATTCCATGTAGGCTTGACTGATGAGGGACTGCGTGGACTTAGCCGTGTGGCTTGGAAAAATAGTGTGGTTTACACACCGTGTGTGGGTGTAACATACCGTGTAGTGTCGGCCGAGTAGTCGGCTGTGTCACAAATGACATGGGAAGTTGGGAATTAAACCATACACATTGTGTAGATGTTATACACGCTGTGAAGTCCTGCTCAGAAGAGAGTTGTGAGCCTCAGCCATGTAGAAGGACTCGAGTATGGAAGGAGGATTTAAGTACATGTCGTGTAATCTGAGGACACACTGTGTGTTGGGGGTGTTACACGACCATTTTGATCTGAAGTACATGCCCATGTGAATGGATTGCGATAACACACCGTGTAGTTTTTATACACACCATGTAGTAAAGTTTTGAAAATCTTGAATGATTTCCTTCTCCTGTTCCCTTTTGGTCCCCTAGTTATCCGTCTTTGATAAACCTAAATCTGAGGCGTCTTTTGACATTGTAGAGTCATGCCGCCGAGACGACCATCAGTTGTTATCCAATAGAGTGGCAATGATTATACTCCCGAAATGGTAGGCCATGGGCTACCAGTTGATCCTCCAACAATACCAGATGTGACGCCATCTGTTATACCAGACACAGGTGTGGAGGCACAGTTCCGTGAAGGTTTCATGGGGTTTATGCAGACCATCTAGGGAGCACCGCATGCCGCCACATCTATGGTAGAGCTAATGCATGTATTACAGTAGCATCATCTACCTATATTTTCAGGGGATGACAGACCAAAGGCTGCTGAGTCTTGGCTGGTTTCTATGCAGACCATTTTTGAGTATCTTGAGAAGCCTCCATGGAAGAGGGTCAAGCTCACTACATACATGTTGCGTGATTCTGCCAAGAGGTGGTGGGATGTTACCACCCAGACTGAGCATCACTGAGACATGGCATGGGAATATTTCTAGGCCACTTTCTATGACTTCTTCTTCCCAAATATGCTGAGGACAAATCGAGCTCGAGAGTTTAGGAATCTGTAGTAGGGATCCTTGTCAGGGATGGATTATTCTGCTCGCTTCACCGAGCTACAATGATTTTCACCTGTTCTAGTGGGTGATGAGAAGTTGAGGGATAAAAGCTGTGAGGATGGTCTTCGATATGACATTCGAGCCCTGGTGAATGTTTTCAAGTTGCCAAACATGCATGCTATTGTGAACCAGGCACTGATTACTGAGTGGAACATGCGAGAAGCTATTGGTGTGCGCTAGGGCAGTTCATCACCAGTTTCTTGTATGATCTCTACTGGTAAGAGGAATAGGTAGATGAATTTCTCTCATGCTGGCAGTACTTTCCAGAAGAATACTTAAGGTTTCCAGGTATTGGGCTACCAGGGTGGTAAAGAGGGGCACAAGAGACCGTAGTGTCCACGTGACCCAATGGAGTGCCGAGATTGCGGCAAGATGGGTTATCTGTAGCGCTTTTGTAGGGAGTTTCTACCAGTGGCTAGTGAGAGGGGTTCTGTGCAGACTTCGCATGTAGGAGAAGGACCATCATCTTCTTACTAGTCAGGGAACTGAAATGCGTTAGGGAATGCAGGATGAGGTGGTGTTCATGGTTGTGGTAGCCAAACAACAGGATCTCAGAGGTAGTAGTGCAGGACAGCTCACGGTAGCCATGCTGTGTTATAGGGCCACGACACTGGGTAGGCATATGTAGTGCAATAGACCCAACAGGGGCCGAAACTCAATCCTTCTACTGTCAGAGGTACTATCCTAGTAGCTTCTATTTTATCTTCTGTACTTTTTGATACGGGTGATACACATAGATTTATATCTGTGCTCATTGTGGAGAGCCTTGGGCTCTGTGTTTCTTATTCTTCTAATGATATGACGCTAGACACTCCATTGGGGACTAGAACGACTGGTGTGCATCAGTGCAAGGAGTGCCCCCTAGAGGTTGGTGGGCGTCACTTCCTATGAGATCTATATGTCTTGGAGATGATGAGCTAGGATGTCATTCTCGGGATGGACTGGTTGGTACCCTTCCGAGCAATTTTGGATTGCTATCGTCGCAGGGTGTGTTTCACATCACTAGAGGGTGGAGAGTTTCTATACAAGGGTGAATGGGATGTTCAGGTGGGTCGATCTGGACCCGAGAATTAAGGGCGAGGTGGTATGACTGCCCATAATGTGAGTTTATATCTGGATGATTTGGGGAATTGTCAGAAGGATTTCCCTCTAGTAGTTGATCATTTCAGGGATGTCTTCCCAAACGACATTTCAAGTCTACCTTCAGAGCGATAGGTGGATTTCTCTATTGATATTGTGCCAGGAGAAGCACCAGTATCCATTACTCTATACAGGATGGCTACACTTGAGTTGCCAGAGCTCAAGAGATAGTTGGAGGAGTTGTAGTCAAAGGGTTTCATCCAACCCAGTACTTATCCATGGGGTTCACCGGTCCTTTTTGCGAAGAAGGTGGATGGTACCCTTAGACTCTTTATGGATTATCGGAAGCTGAGCCAGTTGACTGTCAAGAACCGATATCCCCTATTGAGGATTGATGATCTTTTCGATCAAATTCAAGGAGCACAAGTGTTCTCGAAGATGGACCTGAGATCCGGATATCATCAGTTATGCATTAGACCATTTGATATACCTCTCACTACCTTCAGAAGTAGGTATAGTTTATATGAGTACTTGGTGATGTCATTCGGACTCACGAACGCACTGTCGGTTTTCATGTCTTTGATGAATCATGTGTTCCACTCCTATCTGGACTCTTTTGTGGTAGTTTTCATGGACGATTTCTTAGTTTACTCTCACACTCGACATGACGATGCTACCCATATTGAGATCATATTGAGTATATTGAGAGAGCACTGGTTATATGCTATTCTCTCAAAGTGCCACTTTTGGATGGACCAGATACACTTCCTAGGTCATATTATGTCACGACCCGTCCTCGGGGCCCGTGCCGTGACTACCCCAAGCCCGCCTTCCATAGGCCAGGGGCTGGTGACTAGCACCAAGGCGTAAATCCCAACAAAAAGGGAAGGCATTGCCTCTGAAAAGTAAACAAGCACCACAGAGTAAGCAAGCGGAAAAGTAAACACTGAGTAAAACCTGTACAAGCTGTGCTAAAAGTAAAAGGGGCCGGAAATAGAAGCCCAACTGTAAAGTACAACTGAAAGGAAAAACAGCAACTAAAAGGAAAAATATGCAACGTCGAGCCGTCCTCTGGAAGTCCCACATGAAGGGTGGGTACAGATAGCCTCCACTGCTCCTCGGGTCCACCTGACCGCTCCGAGTACGTCCCGCCCAGTGGTCCACCTCCAGGTACTGTCCTGCTCCGCACGCCTCGTTCACGATCAGCGCTGTCCGTCGTCTGCAACCAACACCACGAAGTGTGGGCATAGCCCGTGCAGGGGTGAGTATAAGCTACTCAGTAGGGACCCCGAGACCCCCGAAGGTCTCCCGAAATCCACAAAGGATAAGCCACGAAGGAGATATACAATCATGAAATAACATCTGACACGGCTTAGGTATATGCCCATACATATACCTAAGTCATCAAATCCCCGATCGGCTCCAACGTCCGAGCCCCAGCACAACCCAGTCCACACAGGAAAGCAAAACGCATGCCCACGCAGGATAGAACAACACAATCCACAAAGGAGAGTAAACAGTAAATCCACACAGGATAGCTCAACACAATCCACAAAGGAGAGAAACACAAGATTCAGCTCACACAGGATATACTTCTTCGGATGACGATAAGATGATCACTGAACCATCTAAGTCGTCGGACCCATGAAGGATCGATAGGTACTAACCTCGCAGTGACCCACACAGGATCGGACCCACATAGGATCGGGCCCACGCAGGACCTGTAGGCGCTGGCTCACACAGAACCGC
Source organism: Viscum album (assembly GCA_963277665.1). Taxonomy (NCBI): domain Eukaryota; kingdom Viridiplantae; phylum Streptophyta; class Magnoliopsida; order Santalales; family Viscaceae; genus Viscum; species Viscum album. The sequence goes on from OY728156.1 coordinate 1,739,163,118, forward strand.
TGAGCGCTGACCCACACAGGATCGGACCCACACAGGATCGGTAGCACTGATCCACGTAGGATCGCTGAGTGCAGTAGTCGTCGCAGTCCACTGAGGATCTCTGCACATTCGTCGCCGCAGTCCACTGAGGTTCTCTGCACGGTCGTCGCCGCAGTCCACTGAGGATCTCTGCATGGTCATCACTGTCGAAGAAGCAGTCGCAGCCAGCACTAGGGTTCCCGCACACAGCAAGCTCGTTCGGGAGGGTCCGCTCAACGAGCCGAGAGGCTGATACATCAACTGAAACAAAGTCCGAAGTTGATGTATCCAAAAGTTCTGTATCGTCAACAGGAACTCAATGCAACAGACGGCGCATCGATCGGACGCCCGGTCTGAGAGTTATTGGCTTTTTCGTCCCAGGGGCCCGGTTGGTTTTTAAGGCAAAACCAACCCAGCCGTACTCCACCTGCATCCAAACCTCGGGCGGAGTAAGCCAAAAGATCCGTCTCACTTAGAGGAATTCAACAAAGCTGACGGCACGTCAATCGGACGTCCGTGGCTCAAGATATGAGCGTTTCCGCTCCGAGGGCCCGGTTGGTTTTGTGTACGAACCAACCCGGCCGAACTCAAAGTATTCTGGAACCTTGAGTGCGATATACCAAAACGACCGTCTCGATCCAAGGATCGTGTTTCCACTGACAGTGGGTCGTTTGGAGGCCAGTAGCTCAAAATACGGCCATTTGAACGAAGTCTGTCCGAAGACGGGGGGTCCGGGCCCGGGCCGACCCGGCCCGACCCGGTTGGCCCGGCCCGGCCCGGCCAGGGCCGGTCCGGTTCGGCTCGGCCGAGCGGCCGACGCGGGGGAAAGCCGCCGCCCCGCGTGACACTCCCGCGGCACCCGCGGGGTGTCGGCCAGACACCCGCGTGGTGCCGGGTGACAACCCCGCGGCACCTGCGGGGTGTCGCCCTGGAAACCCGCGGGGTGCCGCGTGACAACCCCGCGGCACCCGCAGGGTGTCGTGCTGGACACCCGCGGGGTGCCGCGTGACAACCCCGTGGCACCCGCGGGGTGTCGCGCTGGACACCCGCGGCACCCGCTGGGTGTCGTGCTGGACACCCGCGGCACCCGCGGGGTGTTGCGCTGGACACCCGCGGGGTGCCGCCGCCTCCGGCCGCTGGCGCCGCCGGAGTCGCTCCGGTGGCCCGTTTTCCTTCCCGTCTGTGCCGTTGTTCCTCCCGGGTTCCGTTCTTTACTGCGGGATCATCAAACACCCGTTGCGGCACGTTCCGTCGTCGCCCGCCAAATCCACAAAACACGAAGAACGGTGGAGGGTCATCGGGCCGTGTTCGTTTGGCCCGCACCCTCCGCGTTAGAGATAAACAACCGGGAGAAATTTGTTCAAAAGATGAACCGACAATTTTAATAAAATAAAATTGATCAATTGAAACTGGTTCTTTAATTATTAAAGAACGTTCACGAGAATAAAGAGGGGTATTCCAAATTATAAAATCCCTACCTCGATGATCGTCGCGCGCGGGCGTTCTTCGCGGAAAAGCTCGTCGCGGAAGAGAGGGATCGTCGTGTCGTCGCGGGGAGGTGTCGCGTAGTCGCGGAATCCGGCATTGAGTCGGCGAACTCAATGCACCATGAAACAACAGATTTAATTTAAATTAATTAAATCCGTGTTTTGGTTAAGAATCACGAAGGGGATAAAAAGGAAGGTCCGAGACTCTTACCTCAAGCAGCCGATCGAAGATCCGTCGCGGAGGAAGAGACGTCGCAGAAGAACGTTGTCGGCGATGCGGATCACGGAGTCGCGTCGTCGATTTCCGGGTTCGACGTTCTTTGCGTTCTTCACGTTCTTCGCATTCTTCGCGTTCTTCGCGAAGGAGGAAGAAGAAACAAGAATTCTGTCTCAACGAGTAATACCCCAAAAGATTTTGGTTGGTCTTATTTTATTAATATCCCAACACACGAAAACAGGATAAGAAACGATTGAATTAATTCATGGAATTAATTCAACGAAAGAAACAGGCCATTTAATTCACGAAATAAACCGCCCAATTAAATGGTCTGTTAAGAATTTAGAAAACGCGTCAGTTGACTTTCATTAAGACGGGTTTTCACGGGTGCGTTTCTTAGCGGAATGAAACGGCGGGGCTCGTGCGGGCCCCAGCTCACAAATATCCTACCAAGGGGGTAGGATATTTTTGGATAGCATCCTATCCAGTACAACTCAGTTCAAGTCGCCTTTAAGTGGCTTCAAGTGGCTTCCAAGCGGCTTAAGCGAAATAAAATAAAGTTGTCACAAAATTATTTTATTTCTCAACTTTAAGCCTGAAAATTAAAAACCACAATCGTGCAAACGCAACTCCAGAAGGGGCTTTTCTAAGTGAAAACCGGCGCTGCGATTTCATTGGTGCCCTTAGAATTCGATTCCGGGCATCGGTTCAAAAGTTAGAAAAACTCGCTCGCCCGTTCACTGAACGTACCCGAGCCAAACTTCGGAAAATGATTCCGGGCACACCGGACCTCGGAATCAGGTGCCGTCAGAAAATGCGCTCTAGTAAAATTCCAAAGAAAATGAAGAAAAAAAAATTCCTTGAAATTTATGGGTATTTAAATTACTCCCACCTCAGGACTTTACGTCCCCGTAAAGATACATCAAAAACTAGGGAAACAAATGTGGGTACTGAGCATGCATCTGAGCCTCCCGCTCCCAAGTGCTCTCCTGGAGGTTCCCGTGCTGCCATCTGATGCGAACAAGAGGAATCGATCACCCACATAGGACCCGCTCCTGTCGATCCTCTATCTCCATTGGGACCTCCGCAAAAGTCGCCCCATCATCCACGTCTAGCTCCCCATAGTCAATGATGTGTGTCGGGTCGTGCACGTATCTCCTCAGCTGGGATACGTGGAAGACGTCGTGCACCCGGTGCAACTGAGGTGGCAGAGCCAGACGATAAGCCACCTCGCCAACCCTGCTGAGGACCTGGAAGGGTCCGATGAAGTGTGGAGACAACTTTCCGCCTCGGCCAAATCTCCTCAAACCACGTCAAGGTGAGACCCGCAAGAAGACGTGGTTTCCATCCTCGAACTCTAGTGGCCTCCGCCTCCTGTCAGCATATGACTTCTGCCGGCTCTGTGCTGTCCACATCCGCTCCTGGATGACCTGGACCTTCTCTGTCGTGGCCCGGACCATCTCTGGTCCCACAAGTGCTGACTCCCCAGGGTCTGTCCAGCACAAAGGGGATCTGCAAGGCCTGCCGTACAACGCCTCGTAGGGTGCCATCCCGATGGTGGAGTGGTAGTTGTTGTTGTACGCAAACTCTACCAAGGGTAGGTGGTCCTCCCAGCTGCGACCAAAGTCGAGGACACATGCGCGGAGCATGTCCTCGAGAGTCTGAATAGTCCTCTCCGTCTGACCATCCGTCTGAGGGTGAAAGGCGGTGCTCAGACGTAGTCGCGTCCCGAACGCCTCCTGCAACCCCTTCAAAAGCCGGGAAGTAAAACGATTGTCCCGATCGGAGACGATAGTCGATGGCACACCGTGAAGTTGTACAATCTCCTGAACGTAGAGACGCCCCAAGCTCTCCACTGAGCCCTGCTCTCGGATGGGTAAGAAGTGTGCCGACTTGGTGATTCGGTCAACAATCACCCAAATGGAGTCGTGACCTTTGGAAGTGCGTGGAAGTCCAGTCACAAAGTCCATAGATATCCCGTCCCACATCCACTCTGGGACCTCCAAGGCCTGTACCAAGCCTGCTGGTACCTGATGCTCTGCCTTCACCTGCTGGCAGGTGAGGCACCGTGAAACGAACTCTGCCACAACCTTCTTCATGCCCGGCCACCAGTGCTGTCACCTGAGATCCTGGTACATCTTCGCCACTCTAGGATGTACCGCCAAAGGAGAAGTGTGAAACTCTCTCAGTACCTCCTCTCGTAAAGCGACTGGTACCAAGGTACGTCCTCTGAAAAGGACATCGTGCTCTGCTCCAAGGGAGAAACCAGCAGGTGCCTGTCCCGAGGATATCTGTGCACACCGTGTCTCACAGTCAGCGTCCCCACGCTGTGCCTCTCTGACCCGCTGAAGAAGTGGAGGAGAGACTATGAGAGACTGAAGGAAGGCTGCTCCGTCTCTATCCACGAAGGATATCTGCAAAGCGGCTAGCTGCTCTATCGCCTCCTCAAGTAGCTGGATGCCCGTCCTCCTGCTGAGGGCATCAGCCACCACGTTCCCATTCCCAGGAGTATAGACTATCTCAAAGACATGGTCCTGGAGGAACTCGAGCCATCGCCGCTGTCTCAGGTTCAGGTCCTTCTGAGAGAAGATGTACCTGAGACTCTGGTGGTCAGAAAAGACTGTGAAGCGCTCGCCCATCAGATAGTGTCGCCATGTCTTTAGGGCAAAGACCACTGCTGCCAACTCCAAGTCATGGGTAGAGTAGTTCTGCTCATGAGGCCTCAACTGACGTGATCCGTAGGCAATCACGGACCGCTCCTACATCAGGACACACCCGAGTCCGGTCCCTGATGCATCGCAGTAGACTACGTATCCAACTCCCTCCTCAGGCAACCTCAAGATAGGTGCGCTGGTCAACCTCTGCCTCAGCTCCTGGAAGCTCTATTGACATATGTCTGACCACACGAAGGGTTTCCCCTTCTTCGTCAACGCTGAGAGTGGGGCCGCAACTCTGGAGAAGTCCGGCACAAATCTCCGATAGTATCCGGCTAGGCCCAAGAAACTTCGCACCTCTGTCACGCTCTTGGGTGGCTCCCAAGCTAGCACTGCCTCGATCTTCGTGGGATCCACTGCAACTCCCACCTCAGAAATGCCGTGTCCCAAGAAGTGGACCTCACGTAACCAGAACTGACACTTCGAGAGCTTGCCATAAAGCTGGTACTCTCAGAGTGTGTCTAGTACAACACGCAGGTGGTAGGCATGCTCCTCCTCCGTCGTCTAGTACACCAAAATGTCGTCGATGAAGACCACGACAAATCGATCGAGGTATGGCTGGAAGATCCTGTTCATGAGGCTCATGAACACTGCTAGAGCATTGGTCACACCGAAAGGCATAACCAAGAACTCATAGTGGCCATACCGACACCTGAAGGCCGTGTTCTGCACATCCTCATCTCGAACTCTAAGCTGATGATAGCCTTACCTGAGGTCTATCTTCGAGAACCACCGTGCGCCCTTGAGCTGGTCGAAGAGGTCATCAATCCTGGGTAGTGGATACTTGTTCCTCACTCTCACCTGATTCAGGCGACGATAATCGACACACAGTCGCAAGCTCCCGTCTGCCTTCTTGGCGAACAAAATCGGGGAAGCCCAGGGCGAAACATTGGGTCGGATGAACCCCTTGCCCTGAAAGTCCTCCATCTGTACCCGCAGCTGTCGAAGATTAGCGGGGGCCATCTGATATGCTGGAGTGGATATCGGGGCTGTCCTGGGGTACAGGTCAATATAAAAGTCTACCTCTCTGCGAGGAGGTAGTCCTGGAACATCGTCGGGAAAGACGTCCGCGTACTGATCCACCACTGCAGGAAAACTGGGACTCCGCACGTCAACTGCTCCCAGGATGAGGCTAGCCAACTGATGAGTGATGGGCTGACCTCTCCTCTGCGTGAGTCCATCCTGTGCTGCTAAGGCTCCCTTTTCGCCGGTGAAGGTGAACCTGCTCCCGTCGGTGCGAAAACATCGCACCTTGCGCCTAAAGCAGTCAATCTGAGCATGGACTGTAGATAACCAATCCATACCCAAGATGACGTCGTAAGGCCTCGACGCCGCTACAAGAAGATCCCAGCCGAAGCTCTCGCCTCCTAGAGTAAGCTCACACTGCCGGCACCAGTGCGTAATCGTCGAGTCTGCTCCCATAGGAGTCTCTAGCCGTAAGGATCGAGCCAACGGCTCTGTCGGAATCTCTGAGCTCCAAACAAGGGCAGTGGCTATGAAAGAGTGACTCGCTCCTGTGTCTATCAGAACTGCATCAAGGGTGGAATAGACACAGATCGTACCTCGAATAATCTCTGGCGCACCGTGGTTGTAGGCCTCCGCTGCCTGGAGCTGAGCCTGTCTCTGCCCGCCAGCTCCCTGTGGTCGGGGCGGGCCTCCTGGTGGTGGTGGTGGCAGAGCCTCAAAGCGTCGCCCACCACCTGCTGGTTGGCCAGCTCCTCTACCTCGTCCGCCTCCTCCCTGCGGACCGCCACTGTCGACCCTCTTCCTCTGCCTGGGTGGTCCCTCGACCGTCTGCTGACCCTCGGTACGACGGGTCGGGCAGTCACGAGCCATGTGGCCCCGCCCGCCGCACTCGTAGCACTGCCTGCCTCTCAGAAGACTAGCTACGGGCTGGGTTCCCTGCACTGCTGAGCCAGTGTCCCGAGGTCGCCTGCCGGAAGTTCTGGTCTGCCTGGAACCCTGAGTCATCCGCCGGCTACCAGCTGCCGAAGACTCCGCTATCTGCCGCCCTGCGGTAGGTCTCGCTGTGGACTCAGCCAGGAAGCTCTCGATCAGGAGGGCTCGCTCCAGTACTCCTGCCTGGGTCGGGATGTTGAGGGAGATCAGTGATGCCCTGATCTCGTGTCTCAAACCCTGCTCGAAGGTCCGGGCCCGGAAGAAGGGGTCTCGTACCATGTCTGTCGAGTACCGAGAAAGGTCGGTGAACCTCGCCGCGTACTGAGCGACCGTCAAGCTGCCCTGCCGCAGATGAAGAAGCTCCTGGATGCGCACCGCACGGAGGGTGGCCGGGACGAACTCTGAGTGGAAGAGGCTCTCGAAGTCCGTCCAGATGAGGGTGGCCTCATCGTGTACCTGGAGCATCAGGCTCCACCATCGTCCTGCTGCTGCGTGCAGTAGGCTCGCCGCGAGGATCACCATGAGGTCTGCCGATGTCCTCACTAGCCTGAAAACTCGGACGACTGCCTCCAGCCAGTCCTCGGCTGCCTGGGGGTCCGACTCCCCATGGAACCTGGGTGGTCGCTGGCGCTGGAACTCGTGCAGAGCTCCGAGGCGTCGTGCGTCGTCAGCTGCCAGTGCTGGAAGCATCGAGGGCTCGGCGGGTAAAGGTACCGCCGGTGCCTCTGCTGTCAACGAGCCCTGTACCGAGGCCTCGTCGCTCGGCGGGCTGTCGTCGCACACTCATCTAGGAACCCAAGCTGGCTGCTGTCGTCGTTCCATCCTGAAAAGGAAACAAGTGCACCACGGTCAGAACAGTATACCTGGTGAGCTGACACAAGCAATCACAAAGAAAACTTGAAACACACATGCAATCAATGTTTTCGTGCATTAAGTCGGAAATCAGAAGTCAGGGTCCTGGTGTATGGATACGTCGGCCGCCGCACCAACACTGGACTCACTGTACTGATAACCACACTTAATACGCTAAACACTATTGCTTCACATAGAAGAAAGATCTGAGTCTGCGATAGAACCGACCACCTCTGATACCAATTTGTCACGACCCGTCCTCGGGGCCCGTGTCGTGACTACCCCAAGCCCGCCTTCCATAGGCCAGGGGCTGGCGACTAGCACCAAGGCATAAATCCCAACAGAAAGGGAAGACATTGCCTTTGAAAATTAAACAAGCACCATAGAGTTAGCATGCGGAAAAGTAAACACTAAGTAAAAACTGTACAAGCTGTGCTGAAAGTAAAAGGGGCCGGAAATACAAGCCCAACTGTAAAGTACAACTGAAAGGAAAAACAGCAACTGAAAGGAAAAACTGCAGCGTCGAGCCGTCCTCTGGAAGTCCCACCTGAAGGGTGGGTAGAGATATCCTCCACTGCTCCTCGGGTCCACCTGACCACTCCGAGTACGTCCCGCCCAGTGGTCCACCTCCAGGTACTGTCCTGCTCCGTACGCCTCCTCCACGATCAGCGCTGTCTGTCGTCTGCAACCAACACCACGAAGTGCGGGCATAGCCCATGCAGGGGTGAGTATAAGCTACATAGTAGGGACCCCAAGACCCCCGAAGGTCTCCTGAAATCCACAAATGATAAGCCACGAAGGAGAGATACAATCATGAAATAACATCTGACACGGCTTAGGTATATGCCCATACATATACCTAAGTCATCAATTCCCCGATCAGCTCCAACGTCCGAGCCCTAGCACAACCCAGTCCACACAGGAAATTAAAACGCATACCCACGCAGGATAGAACAACACAATCCACAAAGGAGAGTAAACAGTAAATCCACACAGGATAGCTCAACACAATCCACAAAGGAGAGAAACATAAGATTCAGCTCACATAGGATATACTTCTTCGGATGACGATAAGATGATCACTGAACCATCTAAGTCGTCGGACCCATGAAGGATCGATAGGTACTAACCTCGCAGTGAACCACACAGGATCGGACCCACACAGGATCGGGCCCACGCAGGACCTGTAGGCGCTGGATCACACAGAACCGCTGAGCGCTGACCCACACAGGATCGGACCCACACAGGATCGGTAACACTGATCCACGTAGGATCGCTGAGTGTAGTAGTCGTCGCAGTCCAATGAGGATCTCTACACAGTCTTCGCCGTAGTCTACTGAGGGTCTCTACACGGTCGTCGCCGCAGTCCACTGAGGATCTCTACACGGTCGTCGCTGTCGAAGAAGCAGTCGCAGCCAACACTAGGGTTCCCGCACACAGCAAGCTCGTACGGGAGGGTCCACTCCACGAGCCGAGAGGCTGATACATCAACTGACACAAAGTCCGAAGTTGATGTATCCAAAAGTTCCGTATCGTCAACAGGAACTCAACGCAACAGACGGCACGTCGATCGGACGCCCGGTCTGAGAGTTATTGGCCTTTTCGTCCCAGGGGCCCGGTTGGTTTTTAAGGCAAAACCAACCCGACCGTACTCCACCTGTGTCCAAACCTCGGGCGGAGTAAGCCAAAAGATCCGTCTCACTTAGAGGAATTCAACAAAGCGGACGACACGTCAATCGGACGTCCGTGGCTCAAGATATGAGCGTTTCCGCTCTGAGGGCCCGGTTGGTTTTGTGTACGAACCAACCCGGCCGAACTCAAAGTATTCTGGAACCTTGAGTGCGATATACCGAAAAAACCGTCTCGATCCAAGGATCGTGTTGCCGCTGACAGCTGGTCGTTTGGAGGCCCGTAGCTCAAAATACGGCCATTTGAACAAAGTCTGTCCGAAGACGGGGGTCCGGGCCCAGGCCGACCCGACCCGACCCCCCCCCCCCTGGTTGGCCCGAACTGGGTCGGGTCCGACCCGGTTGACCCGGCCCGGCCCGGCCAGGGCCGGTCCGGTTCGGCTCGGCCGAGCGGCCGACGCGGGGGAAAGCCGCCACCCCGCGTGACACTCCCGCGGCACCCACGGGGTGTCGGCCAGACACCCGCGGGGTGCCGCGTGACAACCCCGCGGCACCCGCAGGGTGTCGCCCTGGACACCCGCGGGGTGCCGCGTGACAACCCCGCGACACCCGCGGGGTGTCCCGCTGGACACCCGCGGCACCCGCAGGGTGTCGCGCTGGACACCCGCGGGTTGCCGCGTGACAACCCCGCGGCACCCGCGGGGTGTCGCCCTGGACACCCGCGGCACCCGCTGGGTGTCGCGCTGGACACCCGCGGAACCCGCGGGGTGTCGCGCTGGACACCCGCGGCACCCGCTGGGTGTCGCGCTGGACACCCGCGGAACCCACGGGGTGTCGCGCTGGACACCCGCGGGGTGCCGCCGCCTCCGGCCGCCGGCGCTGCCGCGCCGCCACCGGCTTCCGCGGGCCGTCGGAGTCGCTCCGGTGGCCCGTTTTCCTTCCCGTCTGTGCCGTTGTTCCTCCCGGGTTCCGTTCTTTACTGCGGGATCATCAAACACCCGTTGCGGCACGTTCTGTTGTCGCCCGCCAAATCCTCAAAACACGAAGAATGACGGAGGGTCGTCGGGCCGTGTTCGTTTGGCCCGCACCCTCCGCGTTAGAGATAAACAACCGGGAGAAATTTGTTCAACACATGAACCGCCAATTTTAATAAAATAAAATTGTTCAATTGAAACTGGTTCTTTAATTATTAAAGAACGTTCACGAGAATAAAGAGGGGTATTCCAAATTATAAAATCCCTACCTCGATGATCGTCGTGCGCGGGCGTTCTTTGCGGAAATGCTCGTCGCGGAAGAGAGGGATCGTCGCGTCGTCGCGGGGAGGTGTCGTGTCGTCGCGGAATCCGGCGTTGAGTCGGCGAACTCAACGCACCATGAAACAGCAGATTTAATTTAAATTAATTAAATCCGCGTTTTGGTTAAGAATCACAAAGGGGATAAAAAGGAAGGTTTGAGACTCTTACCTCAAGCAGCCGATCGAAGATCCGTCGCGGAGGAAGACACGTCGCAGAAGAACGTTGTTGGCGATGCGGATCACGGCGTCGCGTCGTCGATTTCTGGGTTCGGCGTTCTTCACATTCTTCGCGTTCTTCTCGTTCTTCGCGAAGGAGGAAGAAGAAACAAGAATTCTGTCTCAACGAGTAATCTCCCAAAAGATTTTGGTTGGTCTTATTTTATTAATATGCCAACACACGAAAACAGGATAAGAAACGATTGAATTAATTCGTTTAATTAATTTAACGAAAGAAACATTCCATTTAATTCATGAAATAAACCGCCCAATTAAATGGTCTGTTAAGAATTTAGAAAACGCGTCAGTTGACTTTCATTAAGACGGGTTTTCACGGGTGCGTTTCTTAGCGGAAAGAAACGGTGGGGCTCGTGCGGGCCCACCTCACAAATATCCTACCAAGGGGGTAGGATATTTCTGGATAGCATCCTATCCAGTTCAACTCAGTTCAAGCCGCCTTTAAGTGGCTTCAAGTGGCTTCCAAGCGGCTTAAGAGAAAAAATAAAATAAAGTTGTCACAAAATTATTTTATTTCTCAACTTTAAGCCCGAAAATTAAAAACCACACTCGAGCAAATGCAACTCCGAAAGGGGCGTTTCTAAGCGAAAACCGGCACTGCGATTTCATTGGTGCCCTCAAAATTTGATTCCGGGAAACGGTTCAAAAGTTAGAAAAACTCGCTCGCCCGTTCACTGAACGTACCCGAGCCAAACTTCGGAAATGATTTCCGGCACACCGGGCCTCGGAATCAGGTGCCGTCAGAAACTGCGCTCTTGTACAATTCCAAAGAAAATTAAGAAAAAAAAATTTCCTTGAAATTTACAGGTCTTTACATATTATCTCAGAGGATGGATTTGTAGTTGACCAAGAGAAGTTGAGAGTAGTAATTTCCTCGGAGAAGCCTAAGAATGTGTTTGATATAAGGAGTTTCATGGGGATGGCTGGTTACTACAGGCTTTTTATACAGGTCTTCTCCCACTTAGAAGAGCCGTTGAAGGGTTTGACTAAGAAGGGTGTGACGTTTGTTTGGTCAGATGCTTGCGAGACAGCCTTTCAGGAGCTAAAGGGAAGGTTGACCTCAGCACGAATCCTGATACATCCAGAGTAAGGGAGGATCTATACATTCTACTGTGATGCATCAGGTATTGGGCTGGGAGTAGTGTTGATACAGGGTGATCGAGTTGTTGCGTACAAGTCTCGGCAGTTGATACCACATGAGAGGAATTACCCGACGCATGAACTCGGGTAAGCTTTAGTAGTTCATGCTCTATACTGTTAGATACATTAACTCTTGGGAGATCATTTTGTGGTTTTCACAGACCATAAAATTCTCATGTACATCTTTGCTCTGCGTGACCTAAATCTGATACAGCGTAGGTTGGTTGAATACCTTCAGTCCTTCTACTTTGAGCTTTCCTATACACTTGGTAAGGGTAATGCAGTGGTTGATGCACTGAGCAGAAAGACTCAGACACAGGAAGTTCATGAGGCCAATGGTGAGTGGCAGCTTATGGATTTTTTCTTTGAGATGCACTAGGAGGTGCATGAGAGTCAGGGGAAAACCTATCTTTCTTCCTTAGTTGTGACTTATACCCTCCTAGATAGAGTGAGGATGAGACATCTATCAAATTGGGAAGACCTAGTTCTACAAGAGTTAGTGGAAAGTGAGGACCCTCCAACAAGTTTGGCGATAGGCGATGATGAGATACTTCGTTTCCATAGACGAGTATGGGTTCCAGGGGATATACACGAGGTGCTGATTCGAGAGTTCCATGCATCATCTTGGGCAGTACATCCTGGACTTACCAAGAGGTACCGTGACTTGAGATGTCGGTACTGGTGGCCGAGTATGAAGAACGAAGTAGCTTTTTTTATTATGATATGTTCCACCTGTCAGCAGGTGAAGGCGGAGCATCAGAGGCCAGCTGGACTATTATAACAATTATCCATTCTGAAATGGAAATGGGATGATGTCACGATGGATTCCATGATGGGGTTGCTGAGGTCACCACAGGGCAATAATGCCATGTGGGTTTTTGTGGACAGACTTATGAAGGTAGCTCACTTTTTTCCAATCATGGAGACCTTTGGTGTTGACAAACTGAAGAAGCTATATATCCGAGAGGTCGTACGTCTTCATGGGGTCCCTCATTCTATTGTTTTAGATAGGGATTCCCATTTCACGTCTTGTATCTGGAAATGTTTTCAGAGGGCACAGGGTACACATGTGCTTCTGAGCACAACTTACCACCCTCAGAGCGATGACCATTCAAAGAGTACGATACAGCTGCTCGAGGACATACTACATGCATGCGTCGTAGACTTTGGGGGATCTTGGGAGAAGCATATACCACTAGTCTAGTTTTCCTATAATAATATTTTTCAGGAAACTATTGAAATTTCACCTTACGAGGCTTTATATGGTAGGCCATACCGATCACCTTTGTGCTGGATGGAGGCAGGTGAGGCAGATTTACTGGGACCACGTCTCGTACCGGAGACTTCAGAGATGGTCCAATTGATTCATAAGTGTATGGCTACAGCACAGTCTTGTCAAAAATCTTATATTGATCATCGCAGATGACACTTAGGGTTCGTGGTTGGGGATCAGGTTTTCTTGCGTGTTTCGCCAAAGTTGGGACACAGGCAAATCATGAGACATGGTAAACATTCACCGAGGTATGTGGGGCCATTTGAGATTCTAGTGATAGTCAGGTCGGTTTCCTATCGGTTGCAGTTACCACAGAGGTACCAGGCCCTGCACGACAAATTACATGTATCTCAGTTATACCGTTATCACTCAGACCCATCTCACATTTTTTGGCCCGAGGAGGATGAGCTACAGGTCGATCCATCCATTGAGTAGCATTCAATTCGAATAGTTTATAGGAGCTCGAAGGTTATCTAAGGCCAGTAAATTCCTCTCGTACAGGTGCTATGGAAGCATGGCCGAGTGCAGGAATAAACCTGGGAGCAGGAGACCGACGTACGTGCTCAGTGGCCAGAGTTGTTCACAAATTTATCTTCTCCACCCTTGGATGGGAAATTCTGGGACGAATTGTTTTAAGGAGGGAAATTTTTAAGAACCCAGTTCTTAATCTTGAGGTATGGGTTTCTTCTTTTCCTTTTTCCTGTGGTGATTTTGAGAATATAAGGAAAATAGGGAAAAATCCCAAATTTTTTGGATACACACCGTGTACTTTTCCACACGCCGTGTACTTTGGCCATGTGGGATGAGTACACAGGGCGTGTATCCTTGCCTCTAGTGAAAGGTGTAAAAACCCACTATAATCCATGTAGTTGGTATTTACATGCCCTGTAGTCAGTCAGAAGGTGAATAGTAAGGCGGTGGAGGTGTCTGCCAGCTGAGCGACAGTACACACCATGTATTTGGAAATACACACTATGTACTCATGTAGAAATATGAACAGTTCAGTAGTGGATAAATTTGCCTCCAGAGGAATAGTTAAATGAGAAAAGTTCACGCCGTGTGGTATTTATTTTCCACTTAATATGGGAAGTGGCCTCCTATGTTCACAGAGGAAGCATAGAACCAGAGGAGATCTTGGGAGAGACGGGTGGAACTTGGAGGACCTTCCGACCGCACACTGGGAACCCATTTTCTACACTGTCAGTCTCCTCGGAACCGCACGGGTGTGTTCTTCCTTCTCCATGCATATCTCTTTCCAATTAATCCTCTAAAGGAAGTTATTTGAGTTTTAATGAGGTTATGTTAACCTCAGATATATGTCGTTCTAGGGTGTTTTGAGGAGCATCATTCACGTATATCGATCAGGGATGATCAAGGTAGGTGGTCTAGTATTTATTTCCAAATGCTGTGGTGAATTTGTGTACCGTTGTGATATGTTCCCATGAATGGGGTGTTGTATGGACGATGGATTGATGAATTATATACCTGGAAATGTATATGTAATTGAATGTAATTATTAACTGCTGTTTGAGATGGTTGTTTGGATCCAGGACCACCCCGGGGGTGCGTTCCTCTGTTCAGCCTTTTGGCCAGGTTACACGAGGGTGTACCATAAATTTTATCATGCTTTAAATTGCCTTGAGAGGAATTTTATATAATATTTTCTTACCTGATGGGCTCGGCCTGTTTACTTAGCTTGTGGGAAGTGTTCTATTCAACCTGAGGGAAGTGTTCTGTTTAACCAGAGGGAATCTCTTTCCATGCCTATGTGTAGTAGATTTTGTGCCTGAGGGCGGCACTATGTACACCTGGGGGAAATATCTATTATGCCTCAGGGCAGTCAGCTGAGGGTTTTGTTTCTAATTAACTGATGGTAAGGTTTTCATGTCTGGGGACACTGACTGATTAATTAGAATATTCACTATGGTGATATCTTAAAATTGAATGATTAAAAGAATATTAAAATGGAAATTTAACAAGTAGTTAGTTACTTTTGAGTACTGCTTAGTTTATTGAATTTTACTAATTGCACACTACTGTTTCACATTTTCATGGACAGTTGGGCACATGCCTTTGGAGGGTGCCTACTGGGATTTATTTCTTACACCCTGTTTGGGTCATGTCTTTGGTCCAAACAGATTTTATTGCTATAGGTCTGGATAAGGGCAAGGGGCCATATACAAGTACATGATTGTTGAAGAGGAGTAGGAGAGAATGGGACCGATCTTAGGCTTGCGATGCTACTGAGCTCCAGTTACACTATTTTGTTTTGTTTGGTTGTACCTCGTACTTTGAGTTGTATTGTATTGTATTGCAGTGTATCCTGTTCTGGATGCTTTCATAGAATAGTGACATGCTGCATCTTTATATATATGTCTGTTGGTTCTGTTTTACTTCTATTGTCTATTTCAGTTATATATTTTTTTATTGCTTCTGCTATTGTATGTTATTTATCTTCACCTCTGTTCAATACTATGAAAAATGAGGGCATAGTTTCCCCACTATCAGACCTAGGCCCTCACTGCTAGTCGGCAACCTCTAGCGTTTGGGGAAATGCGCTTGAAGTCATGTGACCAACCGGGTTCAGGGCACCCATTGAGTGGCACACAGATCTGTGAAATTACACTTAACAAAAAGTTATGTTGAACAATACTTATATATTTCATGATTCATAATCATTGAATTCCATTTCATGAACACTTTACTCATCCCATATCCATCTCTAAGAATTAAATGGGTTTCCTTTTAAATTACTTATTTTGTGTCATTCCTTTCCACAATCAAAATATCTTCTAAACCATTTGATAATTTCTATTAGGTTCTTCTCCCCACATCACTGAAATATAAGAAATCAAATATTCTCTTCTCCAAGGCCTTCACTAACCAAACTCTCAGTCAACTATATCCTTCTCTTCCTTGGTGAGTCTGAGAGTTGGTTAAGGTTCACATTTTTTATAATGATGCATGATAATTGAGTAGGCACAGTCATAATATCCTTTAATCTATTCATCATCCCCTTTAGATGATCATTAGTATAATTTATATCACATTAAATGTTTACCCAGTACATTGGGGCCCCTTCCATTGACTAAAATAAATAAGCATAGAGTGACCAATGTTAATCATATATATGGAATCAAATAATTTGGAAAATCATATTTAGGATGTCTAAATGATGACATCAAATTTTTAATCTATTAATCCTTAGGTTTATACTAGGTCATTAATAACCATATTCAATTTAAATCATTCATTACGGTTCGTAAAGATATTGTGTATTTTGAAAGAATATCCCGCAAGAGTGTCAAAATATGTGTGTAGTAAGGCCCATTTTTATGCACCAATTGATGATCAGGTCTAGATCAATCTGGACTTTCTAGAGTTTTTTCCTATAGGTACCTCTATTCAAGAGCCATTTCCACATTTAGTATCTAGGAATGGGTGTAATAGCTTTTGAAATCACTCTCTCATTACTTCCCAAAAAATTCAAGATATTTTCATATAATTTTATTCATCCTTATCCCTATCCTTAGTGACATGCATATAGGTATACTTATAATTATCCCTAGGGATATCAATACATTTTTCTCAACCTACTTTCCAAATGTTAACGAAAATTTTCTTTTTATACCAACTATAATAACCTAGGATTATCATACATAAATATTTCATAATTTTTTATGAATATTCCTTACCTTACACAAAAATATTCATTAGAACCATAATAGTTTAGTGCCTTTTGAAAATTGGAACACAATATTATTAATTCTTGAATAATATTCTATGTATCATATAAATATCTTTATAATAAGTATTATTCATAGAAATACACTACTTAAAACCTTTCTTCATAACCAGGGGAAAGGAAACATAAGAAAGTGTGATCTCAGATCCTTATTAATTGAATGTAAGGGAGATATGTAAGAATATCATGAAAATATTTGTATGAAAATATGATCATAAAATTTCAAAACCATGCCTTGCGTATCAAAGATCATAATCACTAGTCATTGAATAAAGGATGTATGTTCATAAGAATGAATCATAAGGGAACCAAAGTACATGATAAAAGAGAGCATAATATTGGCATTAGACTTGCAATTTTTGGAATACACAAAATCATATAAAATAATTTCTATTGTAGATAAGGATCAATTCTAAGGCTATCATATCAGAGTGGGTTTACTCCCAAACCCATCATAATTGTCAAGGTTCACTCCCAAGAACATTATAGTTGGAAATTTCCTTTACTGAAGTGGGTTAACTCCCCACTCTAGTCTTCTTTATCTCCTCAGATACAAATATTTACCCAATTCATTAGAGGGAGATATTTTTCCCACTAGTCACATAATAAAAATTATACATATATATCACAAAATACCCTAAATAATTCAACATATCATAATCCATGAAATGAAATGAATTTCATAAACATTTTAATATATCATAACATATGGAAGAGAGATATGACTCATAATAATTTCATCACTTCATCATAGAATAACCCATCATGTAATTTTCTTTAGTGACTATGAGGGATCATGAGGGTGTTCTAGGGGTTTGAGGAATGAATGGAAAAGAAAGGATAAAAAATAGTGTTTAGTGCATAGTTGTTACTAACTGTGCACCTGGCTTAGGGAAACTATGTGGCCATGCCTCCTCTTATAAAAAATAAAGTGCACTGTATTCCCATTGTTTTAAAAACCATGTGGATGCTTTTACAAGACATTTCAGCTTTCCCCATATAAGATAGAGGCAATATCATGGTTAGTACATGGTTTGACAAACCATGAAGACAAACCATTTGACACTTAAAAAGTGTGAAATTACCAATTTCCCTCAAAATATTTGTTCATTTTCCCAAAATTTCTCCTCTATTCAACCACATTTAGCAAGGTTGATGAACCAAGATCTCCTCCCTCTTCTGTGGGTGATTCAACATCTATTCTTTTTCATTTAGAGATCCATTTGGTTTAAAAAAAATATTTGGTGTTAGGGTGAAGTTCAGTTAAAATCAAGGGATGTGTTTGGTATATTAATCATCTTTGAGAATGTTATAGGTGGTATTAAATATTTTTTACAATAGTCTCAATGATTTATATTTGTATTTTGTTGTTCTAATGTACTTAAGTTCGGAGTTTTTATTTAATTGGTTATGAATTATAATTTGGGCCTTAACGTGAGGTGTGAAATCCACTACAGAACCTACTCTGTTCATTGAATATTTGAGGTGGGGATTAGGGTTACCCATATTGTATGCAAAAACCTTAAAAATGATGAAATTAATAATTAGATGTTTTATTTTAAAAATTATGGGAATGAATTGTACGAATTAGAATTTAGATAATAAAATGGTTAAGGGATTGACTAAAGAGTTAATTTTCATTTATTTTGAATCACC
Organism: Viscum album; assembly: GCA_963277665.1. Lineage (NCBI taxonomy): Eukaryota > Viridiplantae > Streptophyta > Magnoliopsida > Santalales > Viscaceae > Viscum > Viscum album. The sequence continues at coordinate 1,739,181,275 of OY728156.1, forward strand.
TTGGTGGATTTTAAAAAAGGGTTAAATGATGTTTGTTGGATGTTGATCCAATTATGGTTCTAGATGAAATAAAATTATGATTTGAATTGTTTTAATGTTTTAAAATTATGTGCTATCCTCAAAGAATTTCAGAAAAGTCATTTCCTTAATAGATATTAAAAAATTATCTCAATGTATGGAATGGTTTCCTTTTTCTAAAAATTATTTAAAGGACCATTTTTTATGTAAATGGAATTTAAATTATCCGGGCATGTATGAGTTTTCAAAGAAGAAGAACGATTATTTAATGGGTTTTCTTAATGATGAATTCAAATGAGTATTTTGAACCATGTTTTATTCAAGAAAGAAATTCCCTAGGGATCCAAATAAAAAAATACGAGGCAACCCTAACCCACACATCTCGTTCTAGTTCTATAAACACTTCTACATTTGATTCATAATGAAAGGAACCTATCATTATTTTATAACATAAATAAAAGTTACAAACCACATCTCACAATAATAACACAATCCCATGAACATACTTCTTAGTGTTATTGAGGATAAACTACATAAGAATCTTATTTTATGGTACTTGTGAACATTTCCCCATAGCCGAACATCACTGGAATCCCTCATAGACTTCTTAGAGGTTTTAATCACCTTTATTACATAGATAATGAATATATAAGAAATGGGTGAGTTCAAAATCATAGTAATGGAAAAATTATCAACATGTCATCAAGGCATATATCATCACCATATGAGAATAGATGATCATGTATGAAATATCTTTTTAAAAAGAATATGGAACAATCTGAGTTGTCTATATCTCATGATAGAAGTACATGTAATCTCAAAAAAATAAATATAAATCATGAAAAAGAGTGTAGAATAATTATAAAATAAACATAATCCATAGGGTATACTATGTACATATGATAATGATACATGAGTATGGAATAAACATAAGAAAATAAGTGATATATCAAGGATAAACACCAAGCAATTCATTACTTGTTCTACTTGGGTTGACCATATCTACACATTTTGGGCTTGGTTTTACCACACATATACCCTTCTTGGAAATGGTATTGCTTCTCATGAAATCTACATGAGTTTGGGGTGACCCTAATATATATCCTTAGGCATGGAATAATCCTATTTTGTACCCTTTTGTCAGGGACAATCCTCCCATTTACCCTTTGGTTCAAGATAATCCGATCAAGTACACTTTGGATTGAGATAATCCATATATGTAGCCTTTTGAAAACATGAAATATAAAACTTACCAATGAATTGGTGGGATATATAAGTCCCCAACCATCATACTAATAATTATCCATTAAATATATGTGAAATTATAATATGAATACAATCATACTTCCATAATCAACTAATTAACCCTTGGCAACAAGATGAGTTTCATGAAAATCATTCCTTGAATATTCCATAATCTGTCTAGAGAAAGAAGGTGGATGGTAGAATAATAATATATCCCTAGTGTAAAAAAATGAATGTAAAAGGATGTTGACATAGATGAAAAACATCAAATTGAGGTTAATAGATAATTCACTTCGAACAACAAAATAAATCATCCATTTTTTGAAATATTGAAAACTCCTCGAAAAAATGTGGTTTAAATATAATTACATTGACACTAAAAAAACATTTGAAAGATTAACCATTTAATCTAAACTGAATAGGGGACTAATGGAACAATGAGAGGGTATGGCTAAATTAGTGGACACTTAATTTTTTTTGAATTATTCCCTTCAGTTTAACCTCCTATACTTATTCAGTATCTATCTACTTATTCTTATATCTTATAGACTCACCCATATAATATAGTAAATGAGGACATTAAAACATACTGATTTATAAGGTTTATAACAAAGACCCAATACTTTCATTAATTTGTTATATGACCCAATCACGGATTCTCCAATATAATCAGATAAAATAATTACATGTGTAGGGTGATTCAAAAACCCTCACATACTATAATATCACTATTCTTCACTTGACTAGAGTCATCTATGACACTTTCCTACATCTGACATGACTAATATTTGCATTTTCTCACACTAAGGTTTAATAAAACTCCCACTAAATTCACCAAGTCACACTATTCCATCCTTTCATACCCATTTTCACATAACTCTAACCAATCCCCCCATATATACATATGTGCTTCATTCAGGTTCCTATTTATAAGTAAATAAAAAACTCTTCAAAAGGTGTATTTTCATCTATAAGACTGATATTCTTATTCTCACTATTATATTCCTAAAATACTATCAGGTCTTCAATAATGCCCAAAAACTCAGTCACAACTCATACATCAACTTCACATAGCTGATAAATCTGTTCACCTGGTTGTCTTGATCAATGAGATCTTGCGACATTCACTCATATAAGATCATTATAATGATTATATAATAATGTATTTTTTTTGATATTCACGTTATCAAAACATAAAAACTTTAAAAATGAACTTATAATTATGTTTAGTTACTTCCATTAATCTTTTCCTTCTCAACATCATGTAGTGTACACTTCTATTCTTCTTCTTCTTCTTCCTCCTCTTCTTCATCTTCATCTTATTCTTCGTAATCTTAATCCTCCTCCTCCTCATATTATTACTCTTCTTCTTCCTTATATTCACCCTCTTATAATTATTCCTCCTCATCCTCCTCCTTATCATCCTCTTCCTCTTATTCTTCTCCTTTATCACCACCACCACCACCACCACCAGCACCACCACCACCGTCGTCGTCGTCGCTACCACCACCACCACAACCACCATATTCTTCTTCTTCTAATTTTTATTCTTCTTCCTACGCATGAGGTATTTTATTCCCATGATTAATCACTAAAGAATATACTTGAGTAACAGTGTTCACATATTATTTTTCTATTTCTTCCACATCAAGATTCATACCTTCTCATGTGCATAGGTGGGTACATTAAATGATCCTTTATCTTTCAATTACCTAAATGTTATATCAAGTGGAAGAAGTGATATCCATATTAATAGAATCATAATTTTATACCACTTTTTGGTTTCCATTTATTCAAACGAATTGATCTTTCAACATTAAGTTTCTTTCAATAATATCCTTATTTAATGAATATTCAGTTCGAAACTCTTTCTGAATGATCTTTACAAAATATCTCCAGATGGATTGGGTTATTTTTTAAAAAATATCTCTATTGAAAATACAATAATAAAATTTCAAAATAGATATTAAATACAAAATGAACAAATGTGGCATGGAATATATCGTTACTACTGGCGAGACACAATGGTTCTTCTCATTATTATAGTATAGGGGGAAATTACAATATTTTTATCTCAATCTCTCAGTAACACAAACATGTACTCATATCTGAATGATATAGTCATTAATGATTAGTAGCTCAATGTCCAATAAATATCATATATGTTGTCATATATTGCCACTTGATTAGTTGAAAATATTTAAATCTATTTCACCTTCATTATTCTTGAAAACCCAATTCATTTTCAGCATCATGAAATAGTGATGTGGTTCTCCACAATCATTACCCCTCAATCAATCATAGATCAATGATATTCTAAGAATTATCTTGTTTCCATCGTATAATCACTACTTCAATATTAGTTTATTTAATTTTCATCTTCAAATTTTTTATTCTTGAAACTTTATATTTTACCCTTATTATATAAGGGAAATTAACCTATTTAAATTTCTATTTTTTATATGAAAATTTATCAATGTGAGAAATTACCTTATGCAGATTAACATATCATAATTTTGATTCATGGTTATCTTATTCCCATATACATACTCAAGTATTTATTTGTGTATGTGGATATGAATTTGGATATGCAATATAATTTATCAATGTGAGTTTCAGATATTCTATGAAATTCCATATATGAGAAACGCAACTACGTTGAATCATTTAAAAATTTGGAGATTCATTCCCACATTTGGTTCATGAAATCAACTACTGAATTGATTTTTGATACATAAATTTTAATATATAGATCAGTTAGATACATCACTATATTCTCACACACTGATCTTTATTAAAGAAAACTGTTGCATACACCGTGACTTCAGTTGAACTAATTCGGTTAGGAAATGTTTTCCTATTTTTGAATTCACATACATGGAAACCATTTTTGACATTTTTCATGATTTCTATCGATTTTGAATCTAGACACTTCCACATTGATTCTATCTGATCTCAACCATTCATAAAGATTTAAAAATACTATTGGGAATTATTTTTCACCTCAAAATAATTACCAAATAAATTTAAACATTTTAAAATACCCAAATTAGAGTATATGCTCGAATACATTAGTCAGATCAAGTGAATAACTTCTTCAATAAATAATGAAAAATCTCTATTCACTTTTACCATCATCTGGAAATCTATAAACACTAATAAGAACAAATTGTAGTAACCAACAAGTTTTTTTACCCCTCATGGGGGTCTCCTCCTACACCTATCACTTCTAAATGCTTTAAACATAATTTATACATGTTCTCCCGGAATACATAGGTTTCCTTATCATTAGTTTTCAGCCAAAATATCTTCCATTATTTTTTTTTGAAGACAATTATTATTCTCATTAAACAATTTTTATGGACATAAAGATAAAATATTTCAATGATAGGATGTATGTAGGATGATATAAATAATTCCCACCTAGTATTACATGAATCCAACACTTCTTTATTCTTTACCCATAGTGTATGGACTTGAGATCTTATGAATTCATAGGGGTGATCCTAAATCCAGCTGCCAACACTTACTTTTATTTTTATTTATTACATTGAAAAGCTAATTATTAATAAATACAACCCAACACCTTTGGCCACTTAAATATCCCACTTTTTATCTTATTTAATTTACAATAAGATCCAAATAATCTTAATTGGTAAATAAAATTATTTCCCCCAAATAAATAATAAATTTTATGGGAAATAAATTATTCTCCCCCTAATTGAAAGTTTCACATTCATCTTCCCATAATTATCAAGATAAGTCTACAGGGGGCTTCCTAAATTTTTATTTATTATCTCCAAATAATGTTTGATACTACATGAAAGATGATACCAATTAAAATGTGGCACCATTGGAAATATTAGTTGATATTACAACTAATAATAGTTGTTGTAACTAATGGTGAGGCTCTTCTTTAAATTCTTCTCACCTCTTGTGATTTTCATCCAAGAGGACATCATAATCATCATCTTTATTTATATCGGAAATAAAAATACCACTTGATAATAAAATTGAGATAACTCTTATAATCCCACAAAAATTAATGTTAATTTTATGAGAGAATTATTTCTTTAAAAGTCACTACATTCCAATGAACGTTATTATTGGAACGGAAGGTCCACAAGCATAATTTTAAAAAACATGGCATCAAATTTCTCATAGGAATGTGCCGTAAAAAACTAGCGCAAGGATTATGTGGGATAACCATTTTCATAAAACAAGAGTAACTAGTATAACACATAAATCTATCCATATTTTCACACGTGATACCAAATTTTTCTTACTCAATTTTTTATGGGCATCGAATACTATTTTTTCAGAAAGTTTTATGGGCCTGTGATCACATGAACAAATACATAAGTGTATTTCAAGTGTTAGGTCATCACCATAGGTTATATAAATTCATAGCCTTAATAAAAATAATATATACATGTTAAAAAAGGTGGTATAATTAAAATCCCATCTCATCATTTAGATTTTATGGGGTTTTATGGATTTCTAGATTTGTGTTGATAGATCAATTCTAGTAGTTTCATTCATTTTTAGAGATCCCCCTAATGGATATACTCTTCAAATTTATTCAACTTCCATGAAATAATTTTAAGAAAAATAAAGAAAACATGAGGTGATTGTGGATCATAAAATATATCCTATGATTGAAAATAAGGGTTGAGATAGATTTCCAAACCCACAACATTCACCATTAGCTTTCGTCATCCCTAAACCATTAGAAATCTAAATTTATTCACCTTTCAGATGTATGGTCTTCACATTATTCATGGGTGTGGACTTTATCTATTTAGTTAAAATTGAAAAATATGATCTTACAAAACCATTCCATTTATTATCCAATATTTTTTCTTATTGAGGTAGCAATGTAATACATATGAAAACACAATGGCCTAACTTCATGCACCTTCCATAACATAATTTATTACATATGACTTTTACCTTCAAAGGTAGATTCTTTACTTCTTCACTAGGAGTGCCAACCAATAATACAATCCTATAATCTCTCAATTAGATATGTTTTTTCATTCATTAAAAATTATCTTATTAGATATGGTATTCATGGCCATGTTTCATGGGTCCATGATATGTAGTCTCTTTCTATAGTAGAATCATATCATTCCAATACATTGTATCCCCTTCTCATGTACTTTTTATTTATTCATAACAGAAGGTGATTTATATATTCCCTTTATTTGTTATTCTTCTAATGAAAATTATCTTAATTAAATAAATTTCTACTTAGAATGTTGTGGAACTTTTTTTAGGGAATCTATGGTACATAAAAATATTAGACTAGAATCCATCATAATCCGGACACCAATTTTTCACATCACTGAAAAACATTTCATTACATTAAATCTATTTTCCAAAGATAGATTCATACCTATATATGGGGTCAAATTATTTCTATATGCATGTTATTTCCTATCAATAACCATACCCCCTCGATTTTGGTTGTATCTAATCTCCACATACTAACATATTGTTCCAGAAATAAATATCCTTATTTTGTAATTTCTAGGAAAACCAAAACATCCAATAAGTCTTATTTTTTTTCTTCACATTTGATTCATGCTATCCATTATTATATAATTGTTTCATTAGTGATAGAAACATATTAATTTTATCTCATTTTTTAGAATAGTTTATTTGAAACTTACCGACTTCACCCCTTAAGAAATTATTGGATGTCCTTTAATTTTCTCATTTGAAATTTGTGCATATCTTACTTTATATCCAAAACTAGCATACGTTATATATTGAGTGAAAGAAATATTATCTACATTGTGTGTATAATTTTATAATGAGATAGAGGTGGAGTGTTCTATGGATTATATCATTCAACTTAATCAGCCATTCTTTGTTTCCTTTGATTTAGAAATCACCCACAATGTGTATTTGGATACACATGTCTTCTTGGTTCATTGGGGGTGGTCTTGCTCATTCTGATTCTAGGTCATTTAGTTTTACTTTTATCAAAATGAATTTTGTATTAAGATTGATGTTATCATTTTTTGTAGATCTCAATCTGAATTCCCAATCACTATAAAGGGAAAATATCTCAGAGATGACACTTTTAAATTTTTAATCAATTAATTAAACTATTTCATAGAAATTTTTTATATATTTATATTTATCTTTTACATGATTTGTTAAGGAATTAAATTTTCCTACTTGTTTATCCAATTAATATTCCATTAAATTAGATTATTCCATAATATTTTATTTTTCATCAAATAGATCCTTGATAAAATTTATCATGTTGGTAACAACCATAGAAAGAAACTTCTATAGATATATTCTAACATATGAGTAAAAATGATCATATATTTTAATGTCTCTATTTTTATGAATTCCTTCATAGTTTTAATATTAATAAAACAAGTAATAGAAATCATTAGATTTAATAAAAATATTTTTACCATTTTTACAACCATATGGTAATGATATTTCCTATTGCCTCATTGGGATATATCTCAGCTTCATATGCCCTTTATTCTTCAAGTTTTTTGTGTTTTGGATGATACTTTCGTATCTTTTTTGATATAAGTAAAGTATAATTCAAGATTTAATCATCTTCTTTAAGAATAAATAATATAAACTTTATATGGATCTTTTGGATGGAAATTATTACTTATTACCACTTCAAAAACATAGGTGGGCGATAGACCACTAAGCGGGAAGGGGTGAATTCGTGGTCAATTAAAACATATATGAATTATTCACTTTAATTTAACCTACAAATGATCTTCAATCACCATACACTTATTCTTGTGTCTCGCAACCTCACATATATAATATTGTAAACAATGACAATAGAAAACAAGGATTTAAATAATTAAATAAAAATACGTAATCCTCAACTTGATTAGTTATGTACCCAATCATGGATTACATAGTATAATAAAATATCCCAATTACAAGTAGAGGGCACTTCACACACCATAACTTGATAATATTATCAATTCTCTTCCCTCATCTAATGTCACACTGTCCATTTTCCCACATCTTACATGACTTGTCTTTCTAGATTCCAACAAGATTTATTCAATAAATTGTTATTATATTTACTTGGTTATATTGTGTTACCCTTATATACTTTTAGTCACAAAGTTTCTTTAGATTCCCAAGGTTTATATTTATGTTCTCCCTTCGAGCTCCACATTGGAATTAGATCAAAATAACCATATAGGATATGTCAAGATCAATATGACTAATCTTTATCATCTCAAAAGTAACATCATTTAATGATATAAATTCCTTACGAATAATCCAAAACTCAATAACCACTCACATCTCAACTTGAAAAAACATCTGAATATATTCACTCAAATGTAACCCTCAATGAGCTTCTATGATATTCAAACACATCATATCCTTAGAATTGTTTTGGAATAAATGATTGTACATGATCTTATTATTCCCAAATAATAAGCACTAACAAAATAAGGTTATAATGATGGATGAATCCTCTTCAATTTATTCTTACTCACTTAACAAAAATCATATAAGTCACTAATTCATCGTTTTCATGATGTATTATATTCTATCAGATACTCACTATAAACTCTACTTTTCCAATACCAATTGAATCTTCCTTTCCTATATATTACACCTAGAGCTTCACACCTTCTCATGTAAGTGGTAGTATAAATTAATGGATACTTAAATTTTCAATTTTTTTAAATTCCATATAGAGTGGAAAAAGATTCATCAACATCAAAATAAATATAATTTTTTTCACCTTTCGGTTTTCATGTATTTCTGTGAGCCTCTTCTTTCAATTCAAAGTGTATTCCAAGAATAGCCACATTTGATGCTTCTTCTTTTTGAATACCTATCTAAAAGTGATTTAAAAAATATATTCTATAGGATTGGATTATCCTACTCATAATATATACAATGAAAATTCCCACATAAAATTTTTGGTGATTTATTAAAATTATGACAAATTGATATTTTGTGGAACTCATCATTAATTTTAGCAACACACAAAAAATTCATATCATTAATAAAATCGTGGAAGCAATTCACATAACTCAATATAAATCACTCATGAACATATTAAACCTATGGATCAAAGTGATGAAAGATTTTATTAAAAAAGATCAAGGTTCAATTATTCTTCTATATTTATTTTCAAATGAACAATTGATGAATCTTCTAGCTTGAATGTTTCTTTGTGAATATTATTATTAAAAAACAACTCATTTTTATTATCAAGAACATATGTAGTGGTTCACCTCATTTATTCTTCTTAAAACCATCTCATATCATGGATTCCCTATGTTTTATGATGTTTCAATCCTTAAAGCAGAACTTCAACATCAATTGATTTTATTTTATTCTTCTAAATATGGATTCTACAAGATCGATATTTTTCAACTTGTAAAGAAGGGTAATCATCTTTGGGAATCAAAATTTCACATTCATAGATTTAATTATATAAGAAATTCCCTCACACGGTGATTCATATATCATAATTTACATATATGGTTCTCTTATGAAAATTCTTTCTTGGCAATTCGTCATTCAAGTGCATGGATATAAATTCAAATATATAATTTAATTCAGATATGTGAATTTAAGACATTCCATCGAATTCATCATGTGAAGAATTTGGCAATGTTACTTCATTTTTCTATATGTAACTTCACTCACATACGCGGTTCATGAATTCACCTACATTTTATATTTTGGATATTAAAATTATCATTTGTGGGATGTTCAACTACGTCACTAAATTTTCATACATGTATCTTAAAGTAAAAAACCTATTACATATATGAAAAATTAGTCTACATATATAAAGATAAATAATAAATTCTATTATGTTGGAATTCAATATATAGAATCAAGACTTCTCCATTTTGAAAATTTTCTCTATATATCAAATTCAGCCTCCTCCAAATAGATTTCAATTGATCTCATTAATTAAAAACACATAAAAATACCTTTGCGAATTTATAACCTTATATAGAAGTAAAAAATTAATCCTAAGTACATTAAAATATTTGAAAATACTTAAATAAGACTATTTCTATGAATACCACTACCATCTAGGGTGAGTGTCTTCTTTAATCAGTTGTAATACATCTATATTGACTTCCAAATTCTTCTAATAATGTATACAAAATAATTATCTTTGATTTTAGTAGACAACATTACTTGTAAATTTCATATTTTTATCTAATTATAACTATATCTTCTCAATGGTATGAACTATATTTATTCGAGTTTTAACGATCCATACATTCTTTGAATCTATAGGATTAGAAACCAGGAAAAATTTTATTAAAATTATTGGAGAAATGATTTTTTAGGTTCTATAGTTTAAATGGACATCAAGATTAGTTATTTTATGTTTTTTATGTGCATGAAGATTAATTATTTTAATTTTTTAAAATACTAGTCTTTAAGAACATTGATGAGTTATTTATTAACAGTAGATGCCCTTAAAATCCATTTTCAAATTCAATAATCCTTTTAAAAATCAAAATATTAATTTTGAAAAATTTATGAATATTTCCTTTTATTTTTAAAAACATTATGATGTAAAATTATTTGGGTAAATTAAAAAACATATAATGTGATATTTATATTTAAGAATTCTTAAACAATGAGTGCAAAAGAGTTTTTTTTGAAATGTATTCTCTACACTATAAAAAGAAAACGTTATGTGTCACATAAAAAATATTTTTTCAAAATGATGATGTGATATTTGTGGAAAAAAATTTACATTAAAAAAAATAAATTCGATAATGTATCCTTGAAATGTATATATATTTTTTAGAATAAATGTAGAGTGGAAGATAATTTTTTTATTTTGAAAGGATGGGAAGCATTTTTAAATTTTTTTAATTATTGATATTGAAAACCTGCATTATAGATAGGGTTAATAAAACATAATATTAAAAATAGGAGAATGGAAAGATTAATGACCATAAGATAACATATAATTAAGATAACATAAATATAGGAAAACATTAATTTTAAGGGAAAATTTCGACACAGAGGAAAATAATCCTTAAAGGTAATGTAGATTATTCTTTAAAATGTAACAATTTTAATGAGATGAAATTCATCGTAGAAGGATAATTGAATTAAATATAAATTTTTCTAAAAACAAGAATAGTACATTAATTACAATTAAATTTTTATGGATTATCCCAATAATATAATAAATACATTCAAGAACAAAGGTCATAACTCAATAAAATAAGTTTTTCTTAATAAATATCTATTATGAATGAAGAAATGTTATCATAAGACACCTTCAAACAAAGGTCCTAAAACAGAACTTCAAATACCAGGAAATAAATATAATCCATTATATGATATATAAAATATGAAATATACATAATATTTAAGTGAAATTAGGTGTATAAAAAACATATCTTAAAGAAAGTAAATTGAGATGAGACAAAGTTACCTTTAGTCCCTATTAGTCAAGAATGATATTAACTGATCAATAGAAAAAATAACTATCCTATTAACCTTTTTCGTGAAATTATTAATATATATTTCCCTATCCACACATAATTTACATCCATTTATTTAAGATATAATATTTGATAATTGTTTATTTCCATCACCAGGTGATTGAAACTATGATCACTTATTTCATACTAGTTTTGTAATGGCGTTGTCGATTATTGTTTATTGAAAAAATTTCATCAATCCACAATTATTCAAGATACTCAAATAATATTTTTTCAATTATTCGTCATATCCCATTTTAATTGGTGAATGATAAAGGTATTGTTTTTGGAAATTAAAATTTTGAAGAGCTAGTTTAAATGTGTATAATGATTAGAAGGTGATATACTAATACATATGTAAAATTTCCATAAAACCCTTCCAAAATAAATAAACATCATTAAATAAATTATTATTACATTATATTATAATTATATAATATTCCTTAATCATTCATGGTATAAATACTGTATCATCATTCATATAGGTTGGAAAACCGATGCTAATAAGAGCATGCTATAATGTTTTAATGAGAATGGTATTGTCTTTTTGAAATGACATATATATTTTTGAAAAAATAAAACATTTCATAAATATCATATATCTTTATGAAATTTATTCTAGGAACTATCTATGAAGGGTTCTGATAATGAAGAAAATTCATCATTCGTGGATGTAGTTGTCCGCACATACAGATGATTAATGTTTCCATTCCTAAAAAAATGGATGAAATAAAAGAGTATGATAAATTATAGTTTAAAAATAATAATATTTAAATAATAAACATATTCATTCATGAAATCCATTATTATTTCTAGTCATTAGAGTAAATAATGAGAAACCAATCACATCACATGATTAATGATTTTTATTTCCTTTTCTTAATTGATGGAAATTACTGAATAATGGTCACTACATTAATATAATAAAATTATAGTTTATTAATAATATTAATTTCATTATATTCCAGTGGATATATTTTTTAAGTGGAATATTGATAATAAGTGGCAGATGAGAAGGAAATAGCCAGGTGGATAACTTGAGATCTCTCTTGAAAATTTACTTAAAAATATAAGGCTATGCTAACTATTTTAGAATATAGTACTATGAAACTAAGAAAAGATTCTTACTAGATGAAAATTATATAGTATCAAGATGAAATTTGAAGGGATAAGTTTATCATGAAGTGGTGGAAGTGATTCCCCTTTATATGTGAAGAGAAGGGTGATTTTGGAAGTACAATTTACATTTCAATAATTCTTTTCACTATTCAAGTGTCAAAGGCTACAAAGTAGAAAATTAATAGGGTTTAAGATATTAGGATGATTAAATTCTCAAAAAAAATATTTATGTAATTTTTAAAATGTTATAAGTATTTTACACATTGTAAAATACTTTTAACTTTTTTTTTTCTTTTAGCATGGTGAATAATTTTCAACCTTAGTAATTAATATTAAAAAAAATTAAAAATGATATTATAATCTATTTGAAAAATTAAAATTTTAAATATAAAAATAATTTTTTCAAATTTAATTTAAAATATTTAGAGACGTTAAAGGTAAGATTAGTGCATGTAATGTGTAAAAATTATTTTTCAAAAAAGTGTGTTTTTAAGTAAAACATTTATGTGTATCATACAATTGTTATTTTATTTAATTTAATGATGTATATTGATTCAATGTAAAACAATTTTTTTTTGTCTTTGAATGAAATAAAAAAATTGAATTTTACAATGATTCTAGTTATTTAGAATATAAGAAAAAATAAGATTTATTAGATTGAAAATTTAACTTATGTTCTAAAATGTTGGATATAGGTTTTAAAGCTAAAATTCATATTTTTTATTATTAAATATTTTTTTAATTATTAAAATGTTTAAAAAATTAGAGCCTTAATTATATAATTATAAATTAATAAATCTTTTAATTTTGGAAATACTATTTTCTTAATTATTCAGCTAAAAATAAAATGTTTAAAAAAAATGAGAAAAACCAATTTTAATATAATATCCACTTGATAAATCCATAAAATAAGATTAATTAGTAAATTAAAACTATCATATTAATAAAATTATATTTTTAATGAAAATAAAAAATATAATGAAAAAATACTTTTATAGGAAAATGACATTTTTTACATCAAGTGTATTTAATTTTATTTCATAAAAATTTCTAGGTAATTTAATTTTGAGATACTAGTCTTTAAATATAATTATTACCATTTATATAAAAGGATTATCTATGATCAATTTTATCCCTTAAGTTAAAATACAATATTTTTTAAAATATTCCTTTAAAAGAAATCTTTTTTAAAATATTAATCAAAGAAAAATAATAATATTTAATTTCTTAAATTAAATATTATATTTTAATTTTTTTAATGATTATTTAATCCATTTAATTTTTAATATTTCATGTTATGTTTTAGTTGGGTTTTACATCAGTTTGGTGTTGTGTGTGAAACAGTTTATCAAACATAGTAAGAATTTGAAGGATCTTAAATCAAAGGTAATTACAATAGATAAGGCTACTTATACCTTATCAAGACTTTTTTCTCCAATGTATCATGGTTACATCCACCAAATTTCCAATGAACACAAACCAATGGGAAGAATTTACCATGGGGTACCTTGTTATGGTAATCCATGATTTGAATTTTCTACTCAACAAAAAAAGTGTCAGGTTAAATCGAAAAACTCTATCACATCAGATGGGTCAAGAATGTACATCTTTTTCTGGGAAACATGAAAGAAATATTGAATCAAGATCACCCATGTTTTCAATTACAACTGACATACTACATTTCCATGAAGCTATCCATTCTGAAAATACCCAACATAATTTAGCACCAACTTCCCTTGATTTACAAAGCGATGATAACCTAGTCAAGAAGATACTCGAAGAAAAACCCAATCACTAAACCGAAACACTAACAATAAATTGTAATAATTAGTATACTATTTATAGAAACATAAATTTATCTATAACCATTTATATACCAGCTTCACATTCTCTATCTTCTCTTAGATTATATCACAATAAATAACCCTCACCCAATTCAACCCTAATTGAAAATAACTAAAACAACCAACCATAAAATTCCTTGAAGGGAGATTTCTTGATTGGAGATAAATAAATATTAGTTTACAAAAACTTCAGTGATGATAGAAACATATCTCCTGAAATCATGATGTCAAGAACAGAATATTAATGCATATCCTCAAGTATATGGATAGCCTGATAAGCTTGACCATCCTTCTATGGGTGATACATTTTACATAACATAAACTCAGTTCCCATGGGTTCTTGGATACCCTTTAAAAACCTAAAAGTACAATGGGAATCTTGGCCAAAAAATATGGCTATGGTAACTCTATGAATCTTAATAATCTCTCAGATATATAGGTGTCCAATCTATTCTAACTTCATTATATCTTTAATGGAAAATAAATTTAATGATTTATTTAAATGATATATAATCAAAATAATAGAATATTTTACACTAGGAGTTCAAGGTAGGCTGATAAAAAATACCATGGAAATATCATCATACTTCTATTCTATAATGGGAATAGACTTCGATAACATGACTTGTATCCAATGTTCAATTTGATCCTACAGTAGTCCAAACACTCAGATAAAAATTTATCAATCAAAAATATCATCCTATAACTCCAATAGAAATATCTCAAATTATAAAAAATATTGGTTTCCCCTGGGTAAAAGAAACAACAAGAATAATTCCACTCATGTATCACCTCCCGTATCAAATTCAAAGGAACCACATGACACTTCCTTAAGAAGATGGTACTGGTATAAGAACAAGAAAAATCATTTCAGGTCACCCTACCATTTAAAACTCTTCTAATCTATTATCAATCATGGTAAAAAACATTCTCAAAATTAACTGAATCATCAATTGAATTTGTGACCTAAAAATTTGTAAGGAACTCATGCTCATAATCCACCCACACCTCTAAACCAAGATTAACAAAAAAACTTATCATACTCTTCATACCCATAGATTATCTCACAAGATGGATAGAAAATTTTCTACTCAAGGAATAAGTGACCTCTTTCCCCCTTATGAGGGTTATAGGTTTCATTGAAATAAATGGTATATGGATGTTCACCCATATTCCTATTATTGAGGTTATAGTCTATATGGATGAAAATTAACTTCATGTTCTTGTGATCTGAATAAACTGTAAACCACTCGACAAATTGAAAATAAAAACAAGCCTTCAATGAATGAATCGCAGCATATAATTGTATGCCATGGGGGGATATACATTTTCTTGTGGGAATAGTTGATAAGATCCATATAATGCTAATTGATTGTTTTAAATTATCAAACAACCTATCCCAATCACCAAGACCTCACAAGACAATGTATAAAAACTTCCTTAGAAATAGAGGCACCGAAACTAGAGTTTGTGTCAACTGGACCTAAAACTAATGAAAAATATCCTAGTAACCACTAAACCACTCAAAATATATCCACATCCAAGTCTAATCTATCAAAGGAGATGTTATTCTAGAGAATTCTGAAATTAAACACATTTAATGTCTATCTAGACCCAAAAAAAACTTTCAATATAAATAACATTTTGAATAATCTATTAATTCATAACCATTTGGATCGTCTGAAGATATAAAAAAATCCCATTCATAGAAATCACATATCCCAAGAAATTCCTTTCATAGATATAGAAAAGACATTTTAAAATCTTAGAATACAAGAGACGATCCTTTTAAGTACCTAAAAAAGATCCAAATGGTTTCCACAGACCACCTTTATCAGGAAGTATACCGAGATATCTAAATGAAAAAAACTAGAAAGGATTATAAAAACATATGAAATATATTATTAATAAAATCCATAAAGGCTACCGAAGAATTGGCAAGGCCAAATGGAATAAAAAATAATCAAAGTGCCCATACAGTATCATTAATTTAGAATTAAAACATTCTCCTCCCTGACTCTTAATTGGTGATACCTTTACTCCAGGTCAATATTTTGTAACCTCATGGATACCCAGAGTTATTTGAGAAATAAATAATTTGTGGAAACATGTACATAATCATAAAAGTCATTTTATTTTACTTTCCATAATCTATATTAATTTGGAGACTGCCATATGACCTCATTGTAAAACGAATTGGTGACAGACATGATTAAATTATAGGTTGAATAAAAAACTTCTTCCATGGTTCTCCAAATGAAGTTTAAACTCTTCCAACTCAACACGATCCATCTGGTATGAATGTATCAAATTGGGGCTCTTCTCAAGGAGTCTGATGATAGTGAACATGGCCTATTTATATGGTGGTAACACAAATAAATCAATTATAATAACCTAATGGTACGAGTTGACCTAAACCAGAAGAATAAATTCTGCCCCATGTTCGAAAACATCAAATAAATACATGGATAAATAACATGAAATCAATCCCATAATTTGAATAATTGGTCATTCCCTCCCTGACATGAGGTCCCAATTTTCCTAAATGATTTGATTGTTCACTTAATGAGGTAGAAAATAGGCACAATGGGGATAAAATTCAATTATATATTTATGATTTATCACCTAATCTATGATGATTATGAAATAAAAAACATCCCAGTCCCATACTAGGAAGTCCCACATAACATCTATGTCAGCAATTAAAACACAGATCTCTAAATAATTAAATCCGTGGTACTTATTTCATCTCAATAGGGTAGATAATTCCATCATAAATGAAATAAAATCCACTTACATAAGCAAGTAATCAAGTCAATTTAATGAGATAATGGAATGGGAAGAACTCATATAAAACAAAGGCAAGGACATAGAAGAATAAATAAAAACCATACCTCTTATGGTGGTCATCCAAAACTTAGATCTCTTAGGTTCCATCTCTATTTCATAAATATACACCATCTACAGCCCACTCTAATTCATCTAAGATGTATGAGAATCTAAAATAAAATTAGTATGATATTATGAATAATTGGAAGTATCTAATCGCATATGTGATCCCTTAGACAAAAATATCATACTCTACTCCCTAACTAGGGAGTCTTGCAGAAGAATTTGATATAAAGTATACCCCCATAATAGTGGATGTTTCTATAGTCTCTAAAATGTTATACATATTGTGTATATACTACCCATAGTAAAAATCATACTTATGATTATTTAATGAATAATACACCATTAGTAAACATGATGATTAGTGAACACCTCTGCCACCGTCTTGATGAGGTTTATCTCACTTCCTCTTTTTCCATGAGAATGTGATGTTATAATAACTTACTACTAAAGAAGCCACACTAAGACTTGTATTCAAAACTAAATCAACCTAACATACTATAACTTTATCAACCACTTCAGAATAAGCCAATCTGTAAAAGGGAATAATCATTGAAATGATATCATTATGGAGACAAATTTTAAAATGTTGTTCCTTGTGATAATCACTCATGATAATATTAAGAAATAAATAAACAGATAATTTTTTTAAAAAAAATTAGTTCATTCCATTACAAAATGGTGACCTTTCTCCATGGCCATTGTAACAGCCCGAGATTTTATGAAAAATATTCTTTTTAATGTTGTACTCTACACCAAAAGAAGCTTGCACAACACACATCCTTGACTTTCCTTGCATTACACGCAATCGCGACCTTCCTCGATAGCGTGTGTAGTACGCAATACCGAGTTTCACTAAACAACGATATGCTATTAAAATATTATTAAAACTAGCTGTTATGAATAGTAATAACCACTTTTTGAAATTATGAAAATCTTATTTTTCAAAATGGACTTCATTTTTGGATTCTGAGTATCTAATTTAGCCTAAGGTGAAATTTTGGTACTTTTCGGATAACTTTCATATTCCGATGAATAGTGAAAATTACTAAATTATCATTAAAAACAACTTTTTTTAATCGAAATAATTAATAGTGATAAATTATTAATTTGAGTGGTTTTAAAGTATATTTGGAATATATTTTTACAATCTAATAAAATCTTGGTCATTGGTTGTAATTTCACATTTAAACCAGACATAATCAACTGTCAATCTTTTGATAGATATTGTACTTAAAAACACGCTATTTGCGGGATTTAATTATAAAATTAATTAATGCAACTTCTATGTTATGAATTTGGTAAAATAGACTACATTTTTGAATTCAGAATATGAAATATAGCTTAGGATGAAATTTTGGCATTGTTCTGAAAAACATCAATTTTTGATGAATAGTGAAACTACTAAGTGGTAGTTAAAAAAACTGAATTTTTCATAAACTTAATTTTACCACTTCTGTGAATGGAATTTCAAAAATCCGAGAGACACAGTTGATGTCAGTAAGTAAAATGTGGTTCAATGAGATGAAAATAATTTTTGTTGAATAGTAACTTTTTACTTTTATTTACCACGGTTAAAAGTAAATAGGGTAATTAAGGGTATGAATGATATTAATATTACCCTAACACATGTCCTAATTCTATTGGACAAGTGTATCTCGACCAAAAACAACCTTAAGTGTAAAATATTATCATTTAGGCCCACTTGGATTAGATTAGGATATTTATTATTAATTTATTTAAGGAAGGGTTAAAATAGTTAAAATCAAAGTTTAATAAGTAAATCATTTTTAATATGGGGTTATACATAAGATAAATTATACTATAAATATTCATTAGAAATATAAAAAGATTTCCTACATAATTGTATTTTATTTATAATTTTTAGACATTAAATAATTTCATTTATTTATGACACAATGATGATGCAGTAATTATCTTATTAATGAAATATTGACATAATTGATGTTATAAACACAAAAATAAATGTAATTTGAGACTTTTTATGAATTCCACTAATTTTCTAGGTTACTATGATATATTATTGTTGATTTAATCAACTTGGTTCGAACATATAATTCTGTTATGACTTTCACAAAAATCATATATCAAATAGTGTCAAAATTGACACAGAATAGTTTTTAAATCAAATATTATATTACTAATTGTTATTTTATTCCTAAAAATCTAAGGTTCGGCCAAATGACTTATATAAGGATATATATATTAATAATAAACAATTTGGGGTTCGTTTGGCATGTTATAGTAAGTGTATTAACCATATAGTGAATGAAAACAAAAAGACACGGTAAAAGTTAAATTATTTAACTTAGAGTTAAATCTAATTGATAAGATTAAAATAATACCCTAAACTTGTCTAAATCCTATTGGTTGATAGGATTTCGACCCATACCCACTTTAGCTTCGAAATAAGACCCTTTGGAACCATTATAAACCGATTTTGACTTTAATATAAAATAATATTTTGAGATATTCCTAAGGTGCCCCTCTCCTCCCTTATAAAAGGACACCTCCTCCCCCTCCTCCTCACACAAAATTGAGCACTCAAGCACGGCCAACCCCTACCAAAATCCCTTCTCCACTTCCCTAGAATAATCCTAGAGGTCCTGGTCTTCTTCAAAGTCCAATCTTAGTTCCCTAAGTGGAGGATTCAAAGAGGCGTTTCAAAGAAGAGGTAATATCCATTACCGATCTTTTTCAATTTCATTCTTCTTAAATTTCCTATTCTTTAGTTGTTTCATGATAAAGTAATAACATCAGTATTTATTATATACTGATATGTTATTATAAATATGAAACAACTATAATCAACCTTCTATCCATCCTATGGAAAAAGGAAATCACCGCGCGTGCGTACGTACGGAATACCGTCTCCACGCCGTGGTGTAATCTATTTTCCGCCACCACCTTACTTGGATCAGTATAATGGTGTAAATAATGACCATATATGACTATTATAAAGTGATATTGATTCTGATATATTGTATCATACAGTCTAATTCAATTCAATAATTATGGAAATGATATCATCGCTTGTGCGTACGTACGGACTACCGTCTCCACGACGCGATGAGATTCATTCTCAATGATTAACCATTCATGAATGATTATAAAGTATATATAATAAGTACTAATGAAATATATGACCTAATAATGATACTGGAATTATTTATATTTATATGTATGTCATCTACTTAATTCCATTCAATTCAATAAGGAAACGAAAACAGCGTTCATGCGTACGTACGGACTACCGTCTCCATGAACGGTGTATTTCATTCCATTTACTGATTTATTATATATGTATATTCTGAATATATATATATATATATATCATGTTTTATATTCTGTAATTATGTAATCATGATCTAAGTAATCATATGAATAATTACAAGTTAAAAACACAAACGACAAATGAGACGATTTTACCCAAAACGCTACTTTAACATGAATTTACAAAAGAACGGGTAATATAAAGTCATAAGTGGACCATATATGATATAATAAAAATGAATATGATTCTGTAATAAGTCAATAACATGATTTAAATCATTATACAGGAGGTTTGGACACTTACAAATCAAGTCTGACCTAAGGTAAGGGAAATATCACAATCTCAGTTTTATCCGAGATTGTTTATCCTTTGACATTTTCTGGGGTGTATTTTATTATCCACATCCATGTTTCCTGAATATGTAATATTATTTACATCCATCTAAAATTTTTTAAATCCAATTTTACCTTTCGGTGAGTTTTTAGTAAAAGATATGAAATGAATCTTTCGTCATTTTTCGTACGAGGTACTTTTTGACTTTTCCGACAAAAGTACGAAGAATGTTTTTTTAACTTATACGGCATGAATGGATTTTTAAAACATTATTTCCAAGAAGCTTTCTTTACAAGTTTTCAAGTTTATGTTTGATCAACTTCTTTTAGTTTATAATTGTATGACATGTTAAAAAACGAAAAGTGTTTTTGAAGAAGAAAGGATATTTTCCTCAAGAATGGAGTTCAAGTGTTTTATCAAAATTATTTTCCATCTAAGATAATAAAGGGTTCTGTTTTTATCCCTTTAATTACATTGATTTGATTATGTTGTGAGAGAATTATATTTATGAAGTCATTTGCCTTATAAGATTTGTCTTATGATGTTTCAAGAATCCCATTTTTGTTACATGTGTTATGCGATGATGTATGATTTATGATTATGTGGCACACATAAGAAAGGATTCATTATAAGATGGGTGGGACCTATATCTCCCTCCAATGCATTGGGTAAAGATTTTATATCTCATGTGATAGACATGGCTGGAACGGTAGGTTATACCGGTTCAGTGAAACAGGACTGAAACGAGGGTGACTCGGTTCAGAAAGGGACTTTGTCCACTAAGATAGTCTTGGCAATGAGTCTTGACTAACAAGAAATGATTCTCTATGATTATGTGTGAATGCCACAAAGTTTCATGTTTTAAGTTATGATTATTGGGATTTCATTTCACTACTATGATTTATCCCATGTTATGAAATTATGCCCTCTTTTGTAGGTTAAGATTTCCAAAAGTTATGTTCTTATGAATATGATGTGATTGATTTTTCTTTTATTTACCCTTACTGAGCATTTGAGCTCACCCTTTTATGTTTTCTTTTCCCCAGGATATAAAGAAAGGTTTTAGGTAAAAAAAGGGAAGATCTTTATGGGAGATATTGAAGATCTTTCACCACGATTAGAAGATTATGTTTCGAGTTTCCAAAGACACTAAACTATTACGATCCTTGTGTGTGTGTTTTTGTTATGTACTAAGTATTCCACAAAAGTATTGTAATGTCCATGTACGTCAGGCTTCGGGTCTCTACAGTTGGTATCATTGGAAAGGTTTAGTCAACCTTTGGAAACTAGGATGTGAGAACGTTAGTGAGATCCCTAGAGATATTTCTAAGGTATGTCTAGGGATGTCCCTAAGGATAAGTATACGTATAAGATACAGTCCTAGAACTATGGTAATGATCATAGAATTTAACCTAAGAAGTTAGATATTGAGTATACTCCTCCTTTATTATTTTATTTTCCCTAGCATGATTTTTTCCTCTCACACTATTCTTTTTTGGTTTTAGACGATGGCTGGAACCCGAAGGAACCATGTTGATCAATGCAATGGACAATGCAATGATTGTCCTCCTGAACAAACAAATGTTATGGGAGATGGAGTGCAAAATCTTATTGCTATACTTACACAAGCTATGAATCATTCTGGACTTCCAAATGAGCAGAGAAGGGAACAATATTCTATTGAGTCCTTCATGAGGCAACGTCCACCTTCTTTTAATGGGTCTTCCGATCAACTTGTTGCTGATCAATGGATCAGTACCACTGAAAAGATATTTTTAGTTCTTCAATGTTCTGAACATGATAAAGTCATCCTAGCAGTGTATCGTTTGGAAGGAGATTCTGATCAATGGTGGAATCTTATTAAAAATACGAGGCAAAGGGATGAAATTGATTCAATGGAATGGGATGAGTTCAAGAACTTGTTTTTCAGTAAGTACTTCCCTCATATTCTTCGAACGAAGATGGAAAAGGAGTTTCTTGAGCTGAAACAGAAGGATGATGAATCTGTTGGTATATACGAAGCGAATTTTACAAGACTTGCAAGGTATGCATCTGGCATTATCATCCAACCTGAAAGTAAAGTTGATCAGTTTTTCAGTGGCTTAAAACCAAGTCTTCGAAGGGCATTAGCTATACGAGACTTCAGTAGCTATGAAGAAATTGTGCGTTGTGCTATGAAGGTAGAAATGGAAGTTGGTGTTACATATCCATCTCATGGTTTTGAAAAGAAACGAAAGATGGAGTTCAAGGAGAAATCTCAAAATAATGGTGAAAAGAAAATGAATGTTTCCTTATTCTCAAAGTGTGGAAAGAAGCATGGAGGAGATTGTCTTAAAGGGACTAGAAAATGTTTTAAGTGTGGAAAAGAAGGTCATCGAGTAGCTGAGTGTCGAAGTAATGGAAAAAGGGTTTCTAATGATGTGAACAAAGAAAGCACTACAGAGAACGCACCACCAACACTTCAATGTTTCAAGTGCAAGGAGATGGGACATTATGCCAATAAATGCCCTAATCCAAGGGTTAGTGATGATCAACATGAGCAACCACTTAAGGCAAAGGACAAAGGGAAGTCACATGCGATCACTATTGGCGATGTTGAATATGACAATGATGTGGTGGAATGATTAAGTGTTTATGTAATGGGATTCCAAAATAGTGTTGTATATAGTATCGTGGAATATTGGAATATTTATGTATTGGTCTATTGTGGTTTTCAATAATTTTATGGTACCAGTAACCATGGAAAGTGATTGAGATATTTTTGGAAAAATAATGATATGCGCATAATGAAGGGAAAAACGAGAAAATTAAATATTTGATAGTATTCATGAGATCATGATTGATATAAGGAATAAGTGATATCAGGGTTTGAGTATATAGAATTTTGAGGATTTTGGTATGTGGAAGGTGTTAACTTTTAACTGCATTCATGTTTTCACTAAGGTTCGATGGGTATTCAAGAAAATACACGATTAAGGCCTTTGAATGTTTGGAATGTGACCAACAAAACATATCTTATGATATATGGGGATCAACGATGGTATTAAATCTCTGGTAATCGTTTTCACTATGTTATGAGAGTGGACTGCAGTATTATGGATAAGCCTAAAGATTAAAATGGATTATGTTGGACATAAGTGAGTATTGTTTAAGGATAGAAGTTTTTTCGATATTTTTGATGGGATGTTATAGTAATGTAGTTTTAGAAAAAAGACAACCTGCAGGACGGGCGACATCCCATCGCTTCGGACAAGGCTGTGGGAATCAAACCCACAACCGAAGTGCGACTGGCCTTTATCGCCTACCAATGGCCTATAGGAAGTCCCTGTTTAGTAGAAACTAGTTTTATTATATTAAGCAGTATGATATATGAAGTATAAGTCCATTTTAGGAACCATATATGATTAATCTCACTATAGATCGACTTATGTATATAATTTTTGCTAACCTTTTGTTTGAGACAGATGGAATGACCCGTCATTCTATCACATGATATGCTAACACTTCACGAAGAACAAATTCAACTTCATTTATTTAAGAGATGAAGTGGAAATTGTTAAAGGCACGAACAACAGTGAGATTGTACCAAAATAAAGTAAGTATTTATTCTAATTCAAATTTTCAACTGTAGGGAAATGATCTTGAAAACCAAAAATGTTGTCCTAGTGATCTTATACCTGATGAATCAGATGGTACCTTATATCATCACAAATCTATGGATTTGTGATTACTGGCTTTTCCATAGCCATGTTCTCTACCACTCTCCATCAGAACATGATGGTTAGATTTCTCTTCCATATCCATATTTTCACCTATGTGGAAACCCAGTGATTAGTTTATTTGGGTAACCGTTACATTTCATACTTTTGTTTTTAAATATTTATTTTGATATTCCTTTTTACGATGTGGGTTTCTGTTAAAGAATCTTTCGAATAGTAAACCATTTATAACCCCGACGAATTTCGAGGGCGAAATTCCTTTTAAGGGGGGTAGAATGTAACAGCCCGAGATTTTATGAAAAATATTCTTTTTAATGTTGTATGCTACACCAAAAGGAGCTTGCACAACACACATCCTTGACTTTCCTTCCATTACACGTAATCACGACCTTCCTCGATAGCGTGTGTAGTACGCAATACCGAGTTTCACTAAACAACGATATGCTATTAAAATATTATTAAAACTAGCCGTTATGAATAGTAATAACCACTTTTTGAAATTCTGTAAATCTTATTTTTCAAAATGGACTTCATTTTTTTATTCGGAGTATCGAATTTAGCCTAAGGTGAAATTTTGGTACTTTTCAGATAACTTTCATATTCTGATGAATAGTGAAAATTACTAAATTATAATTAAAAACAACTTTTTTTAATCGAAATAATTAATAGTGATAAATTATTAATTTGAGTGGTTTTAAAGTATATTTGGAATATATTTTTACAATCTAATACAATCTTGGTCATTGGTTGTAATTTCACATTTAAACCAGACATAATCAAGTGTCAATCTTTTGATAGATATTGTTTCTCAAAAACACGCTATTTGCGGGATTTAATTATAAAATTAATTAATGCAACTTCTATGTTATGAATTTGGTAAAATAGACTGAATTTTTGAATTCAGAATATGAAATATATCTTAGGATGAAATTTTGGCATTGTTCTGAAAAACATCAATTTTTGATGAATAGTGAAACTACTAAGTGGTAGTTAAAAAAACTGATTTTTTTTAATAAAACTTAATTTTACCGCTTCTGTGAATGGAATTTCAAAAATCCGAGAGACACGGTTGATTTCAGTAAGTAAAATGTGGTTCAATGAGATGAAAATAATTTTTGGTGAATAGTAACTTTTTACTTTTATTTACCACGGTTAAAAATAAATAGGGTAATTAAGGGTATGAATGATATTAATATTACCCTAACACATGTCCTAATTCTATTGGACAAGTGTATCTCTACCAAAAACAACCTTAAGTGTAAAATATTATCATTTAGGCTCACTTGGATTAGATTAGGACATTTATTATTAATTTATTTAAAGAAGTGTTAAAATAGTTAAAATCAAAGTTTAATAAGTAAATCATTTTTAATATGGGGTTATAAATAAGATAAATTATACTATAAATATTCATTAGAAAGATAAAAAGATTTCATACATAATGGTATTTTATTTATAATTTTTAGACATTAAATAATTTAATTTATTTATGACACAATGATGATGCAGTAATTATCTTATTAATGAAATATTGACATAATTGATGTTATAAACACCAAAATAAATGTAATTTGAGACTTTTTATGAATTCCACTAATTTTGTAGGTTACTATGATATATTATTGTTGATGTAATCAACTAGGTTCGAACATATAATTCTGTTATGACTTTCACAAAAATCATATATCAAATAGTTTCAAAATTGACACAAAATAGTTTTTAAATCAAATATTATATTACTATTTGTTATTTTATTCCAAAAAATCTAAGGTTCGGCCAAATGACTTAGATAAGGATATATATATTAATAATAAACAATTTGGGGTTCTTTTGGCATGTTATAGTAAGTGTATTAACCATATAGTGAATGAAAACAAAAAGACACGGTAAAAGTTAAATTATTTAACTTAGAGTTAAATCTAATTGATAAGGTTAAAATAATACCCTAAACTTGTCTAAATCCTATTGGTTGATAGGATTTCGACCCATCCCCACTTTAGCTTCGAAATAAGACCCTTTGGAACCATTATAAACCGATTTTGACTTTAATATAAAATAATATTTTGAGATATTCCTAAGGTGCCCCTCTCCTCCCTTATAAAAGGACACCTCCTCCCCCTCCTCCTCACACCAAATTGAGCACTCAAGCTCGGCCAACCCCTGCCAAAATCCCTTCTCCACTTCCCTAGAATAATCCTAGAGGTCCTGGTCTTCTTCAAAGACCAATCTTAGTTCCCTAAGTGGAGGATTCAAAGAGGCGTTTCAAAGAAGAGGTAATATCCATTACCGATCTTTTTCAATTTCATTCTTCTTCAATTTATTCTTCTTTAGTTGTTTCATGATAAAGTAATAACATCAGTATTTATTATATACTGATATGTTATTATAAATATGAAACAACTATAATTAACATTCTATCCATCCTACGGAAAAAGGAAATCACCGCGCGTGCGTACGTACGAAATACCGTCCCCACGCCGTGGTGTAATCTATTTTCCGCAACCACCTTACTTGGATCAGTATAATGGTGTAAATAATGAAAATATATGACTATTATAAAGTGATATTGATTCTGATATATTGTATCATCCACTCTAATTCAATTCAATAATTATGGAAATGATATCATCGCTCGTGCGTACGTACGGACTACCGTCTCCACGACGCGATGAGATTCATTCTCAATAATTAACCATTCATGAATGATTATAAAGTATATATAATAAGTACTAATGAAATATATGACCTAATAATGATACTGGAATTATTTATATTTATATGTATGTCATCTACTTAATTCCATTCAATTCAATAAGGAAACGAAAACAGCGTTCATGCATACGTACGGACTACCGTCTCCATGAACGGTGTATTTCTTTCCATTTACTGATTTATTATATATGTATATTTTGAATATATATATATATATATATATCATGTTTTATATTGTGGAATTAAGTAATCATGATCTAAGTAATCGTATGAATAATTACAAGTTAAAAACACGAACGACAAATGAGACGATTTTACCCAAAACGCTACTTTAACATGAATTTACAAAAGAACGGGTAATATAAAGTCAAAAGTGGACCATATATGATATAATAACAATGAATATGATTCTGGAATAAGTCAATAACATGATTTAAATCATTATACAGGAGGTTCGGACACTTACAAATCAAGTCGGACCTAAGGTAAGGGAAATATCACAATCTCATTTTTATCCGAGATTGTTTATACTTTGACATTTACTGGGGTGAATTTTATCATCCACATCCATGTTTCCTGAATATGTAATATTATTTACATCAATCTAAAATTGTTTAAATCCAATTTTACCTTTCGGTGAGTTTTTAGTAAAAGATATGAAAGGAATCTTTCATCGTTTTTCGTACGAGGTACTTTTTGACTTTTCCGACAAAAGTACGAAGAATGTTTTTTTAACTTATACGGCATGAATGGATTTTTAAAACATTATTTCCAAGAAGCTTACTTTACAAGTTTTCAAGTTTATTTTTGATCAACTTCTTTTAGTTTATAATTGTATGACATGTTAAGAAAAGAAAAGTGTTTTTGAAGAAGAAAGGATATTTTCCTCAAGAATGGAGTTCAAGTGTTTTATCAAAATTATTTTCCATATAAGATAATAAAGGGTTCTGTTTTTATCCCTTTAATTACATTGATTTGATTATGTTGTGAGGGAATTATTTTTATGAAGTCATTTTCCTTATAAGATTTGTCTTATGATGTTTCAAGAATCCCATTTTTGTTACATGTGTTATGCGGTGATGTATGATTTATGATTATGTGGCACACATAAGAAAGGATTCATTATAAGATGGGTGGGACCTATATCTCCGTCCAATGCATTGGGTAAAGATTTTATATATCATGAGATAGACATGGCTGGAATGGTAGGTTATACCGGTTCAGTGAAACAGGACTGAAACGAGGGTGACTCGGTTCAGAAAGGGACTTTGTCCACTAAGATAGTCTTGGCAATGAGTCTTGACTAACAAGAAATGATTCTCTATTATTATGTGTGAATGCCACAGAGTTTCATGTTTTATGTTATGATTATTGGGATTTCATTTCACTACTATGATTTATCCCATGTTATGAAATTATTCCCTCTTTTGCAGGTTAAGATTTCCAAAAGTTATGTTCTTATGAATATGATGTGATTGATTTTTCTTTTATTTACCCGTACTGAGCATTTGAGCTCACCCTTTTATGTTTTATTTTCCCTAGGATATAAAAAAAGGTTTTAGGTAAAAAAAAGGGAAGATCTTTATGGGAGATATTGACGATCTTTCACCACGATTAGAAGATTACATTCTGAGTTTCCAAAGACACTAAACTATTACGATCCTTGTGTGTGTGTTTTTGTTATGTACTAAGTATTCCGCAAAAGTATTGTAATTTCCATGTACGTCAGGCTTCGGGTCTCTACAGCCATGAATTAATAAGACTTAACCAGCCTCAATATCTTAGGATAATTATTTTCTTTGAATGTAATTTTAAATGTAATAAAGATGAGATCCTCATGTATCTTCACATAAACTACAGATTACCACCACTTCCTACCATGTACATCCAATATTTAAGTGTAAAATAAACTTTAGGGGACTTTTTGGTCTTAAAGAAATGAAATATATATTAGATCCTTTCAATCTATTTCTCAGGATCCTTGGTATCTTTTTCACAATGGAAAGAAGGCTGATTCTTCTTCATGGGATCCTGAGCAATGTCCATTGTCTATACCCGATTTCTTCAACCCTCTTGGCCCAAGTATTAGATAATATAGTCCACCAATTCCATTAGAATAGGGTTAACTAGAGGGTTTTCTTACAAATCATTCTATGAACCTCCCTCTAATTTATTAGAGGAATCCCTTTTAAGAGGAATTATCTACACATCACAAAGAAAAAAATCATTCAATACACTAGTTAATCACAAAATCTATTAATTAAACTATAATAAACCACAAATAATTATAAAAAATATATTAATAACATTAAAAATAATTACCAAAAATGTTTTGGTGAATATATAAAAAACATAGACTTTTAATGATTGTGTATGGTTTTTCCATATAGTTTGACAAAACATATTCTAACTATGTGAAAAAA
Organism: Viscum album; assembly: GCA_963277665.1. NCBI lineage: Eukaryota > Viridiplantae > Streptophyta > Magnoliopsida > Santalales > Viscaceae > Viscum > Viscum album. The sequence goes on from OY728156.1 coordinate 1,739,211,371, forward strand.
CTGGGATCAATATATACAAGGCTACATGGGTTCCTTTTATTTTTCAGTAACCTTGGGCCTAAACCATGTGACTCTAATTTCCTCCCTTTATTCACCCCAAAAATCTAATAATCTCAAAATAATTCTCATGCTTACTCCAACACTCATAACCAAAAAATAAACACAACAAATCCCATAAGAATATTTCAAAATCAAGATCAATTCCATAACATGAATCCTATAATAGAGAGGTCTGGTTACTGTATTGGACCAACATCACAACTCCCAGTGGTCATATCTTTAACCTATAACTAACCCCCATAAAAAAATAGAGATATGATATTATTTTTCATTGAACCTACCTTAGTTGACCCAACCAGTCACAATATCTATCTCTTCACAAGGATTGAAACACATTCACAATCACCATTGGATGAAGAAGAGAACCAATGTTACAATATAAGTATAAATGGGAATGAATTTAATCATAGGTTACATATAATTAACCAAATATCCCAACTCGAAAAATATCACAGGCCATCAATAACACAAATTCCTACTCCATAAAATATGAAATATCAATTAGTGAAAATGTCCAAAAATAGTATACATATAAATAACTAAAAATTGAAATCATGAAAAACATACTTTTATAATTAATCAATAAGACATATAAACAAAATTCATAAGTAAACATGAATAAACTCTAAAAAAGCGATTCAATGTTAGGCTGTCCAAGACACAATATACCAATTATCCATAATTCCAAAATACTATACATTAGAATAACTATATGAGACCATCATCTCTACCATCCCAAACTAACCATGAATAAGGTCATCAAGAGGAGCCATCAAATTTCATAGTTTTATTACCTTTTCTTGTTTCCTTAATAACCTATCCTATATATTACCAACGACATATCAAAGGTGGGAGGAAAAATCCAAGAAGTTTACTACTTTGAATCTATATAATCATTTCTCCATGGAAACCGATAACTCTAGTTTGAAATCCATTTTTAAAAAGTTATTTAAAAAAAATTAAATTATAAATAAAATATTCCATTCTATAAATAATACAAATTTCAAAAAAAATGGGGAAATAGGGCTCAAATATAAATATATTGAAGGAATAAGACATAAAAATGATCAACCATTCAAAACATAGAAAAATCATAATTATAAACATTATTATATATCTGAAAAGGGGGATTGGTAATAAAAAAAGGCAATCAAAATCAATCAAAGAACATGTATTATTCATCCTGGGCTCTAACCAATGGGGTATAACTTTACACAGTCTAAAAAATGGTTCACTAGTTGGATAAGTGTGTAAAACATGATTGGAAGTTCCCTTATTCATGCTTAGTAAACACATTAATTCCTTAGAATCCTTTAGCCACTATGGATATTATTCCTCCCATGGGATCTCTCAGTCCATATGGAAAACATTCCCTTGATAAAATAAAATCTAGATTATGGTTACAATTATATAAAACAACCATACACCCACAGTCTCTCGTGTCCCATATATTTGAAAAAACATAAAACATTATAAATAACTATTTCTTAAATCCATCATTCCCATAATAAATTTAACCATAATCATTATAAAAAACCCCATCAACACCCCCTTATAAATATTTTTTAGACACTAGATCCTCTTTGAATTTTTTAAAACATATTTTATTCATTAAAAATCAATTCCTTTATAAAATAAAATTTGAACCATCAAATTTTCTTCCCATTTAGGATCCAAATCAAGAATGAATAAACCATAATTATCGGTAAAATTTAATGTGAATTTAAGGAATGAAAACAAAATGAAATCAAGAACTAAAGGTAATCTATGGAAACATAACAAGGTAGAGACACATACCATGAATCCAAATATGAATATGTTTCCATCACAAAACACCTATTGAATTATAATTGAGGGGTATTGAAACACCTAAAACATAAATTAAAAAAATAAATACCCTATCCTAAACCCTAGGTTTGGTCCCCATGGTATTAGAGGTTTTAAAAACTGTACGAAAAAGCAAAGAACAATGTTTACGATGGGTGAAGGAGGAAGAAATCAAGGATAAATTATGACCACCTAAAGAAAAATCACCAATGGATCAACAGAATCAAACATGAAATGAAAGGAAGAAGATATTCCACCCAATGATGGAGGGAATCTGAAAATGAGGAGGAATAAATGATAATGGGATAAAAACATAATGGTGTGAATGTAAAATCAAAAAGCATTAATAACATGGATAGTCTAGGTAGTTTGGCCACATGATTAAAAAACTATGCACCAACCATGAGAGAGTCATAATATCTCAAAAATAAGGTCACATAGTTCTTATATACTACTTCATGATTAGATAAATTGTGCAACATCTAGGTTAAACCACATTGTCTCCTAAACATTTCCCTCACACAGTTAGGTTCATGTTTAGTATGAACCATGAGGTAAACCTATTTCTTGGTTTATTTCTATTAGAAAATAATATTTTTAGCATTAAACTCTTGAGAACTCCATGAAAAAATAGATAAATAGATAAAACCCAAATTAATACATACTAGTGAACTCATATGTGTCACAACAACCACCACCACCAAAATCATCGCCATCACTACCACCACCAGCATAAATAGTATATAGTTTATATTAAACATATGAACCACTGGGATAAAATTATGTCTATAAATATGTTATACAAACATTTAATGGTGATGATATATCTCTTATAATCATTAAATTTATAAACTGAGAAAAAAATCCATCTATTGAGACATAAGATCCAGTAATTTCCAAGACATATATATATTTTTTGTAATAGAGAGACAATAATAATTTGTGGTGCATGATGATGGTAAATAGTTAATTTTAATAATTTTCATTCCAAGACAACTTCAAACCCTCTATAGGTTCTCATAACAAAAAAATGAAATCATTAGGATTTTTTTTCTCTCAATAGTTATCAAGATCATCCAAAGTGATATCGGAAAAAATTAGAAAAGAAAAAATTTATTCATTGATTAATTAGTTTAGTTTTTTATATCTAATGAATCTTAAAATTTCTTCTCCTTTAGATTAATTCAATTGATTTTCGTCCCATTAATTATGTGATGAGAAGAATAATTGGGAATGAGGTACCTATCCCTTGATATTCAATTATTTCATAATAAATGATATTTAAGGAAACAAGAAAATTATTAATATTGCATATGTATGTATGTGTTTTTTTGAAACATTCTAAATAAAACCTTATATGGTTTTCCTATGATTGGGCACAATGGTACACTCAAGGATGTGAAAATATTCCATTTATAACTTATTTTTTATTCTTATGTGTTTATCCTTATAAATAAATATCATTTAAAAAAAATACTTTTTAAGAAAAAAAATTAATTTTTCATACAATAATTAAAAAATAATAAATGTAAATAATTTCAACATGGGACAAGACAAAAATTTAATCATCATAGAATACTGATACATGGTACACTCACTATTTCAATAAATACACACCATGGGGGTTACAACTCTATCCATCATTCCTCGTAACATATAGTATTTATAGAACCTCTAATTTTTACTAATATCAACAATAAAAAATATATTAATTTAATATATAAAATCAGTTAATACCAATACCAAAATTTTATTCCCTGACCTTTCTTTGACTATAATATCAACCATACACTATGGGACAACTTACATGGGTATGATGTCACTATATCTGACTATTGTGTCCCTTAATATTTTCCATTATTTATCATATTTACCAATAATTATATAATATTTAATATATTTCACCATATCCAGTGTCTATTAATTCAAAATTGACTACATTTATGAATTCCCACATTGTTTAGTACTTGATGAGACATTATATGTACCTAATAATAATAATATATTATTAATGAAATTATAAAATAATAATAATTAACAAAATTTATATACATAATAGCATTTTTATTGATGTATTTTGGGGATCTATTTTTGTATCATCAAGATGATGAGTATTATTAGTGACCTTTATCTTAGTGGGATACACAGTACCCTTAGTGGTTATTGGAGGAGGACGTAAGGGAGGAGTTTTAAATGTAGTGGTTCTTGATGACCCAATATTATGTTGAAGTAGGTATTAAGATTTTTGAATTAGGGGATATAGAGACTTCTGAATGTATGAAATCATTGGATAGAAATTTACCCTTAAAAAAATAAAGGATATGGTCCGAATGTCTCTAATTAATATTGACTAGTCAACTTTTGTGACATAGTAGACTCCTTAAATGAAATGATAAAATATATAGGGGTAACAATGATTGCCATTTATCATATATTATAGAAAAATTTAACTCATTAGATATAAATAAATATACAAAAGAAAAAGGCTATAAATAATAAAAATATATATTCATAGAGGTTATCATCAAAACCATTCCTTAATCTCAAACACATTTCTCATTATGAGTAACTGTCTTCCTTCCTTTAAATTCTTAATCTGGAATAATTTGATAAAACTATTTACATCTATATATGTTAGTATAATGTAAATAAATATAAAATAATTATTTTATTTCTTGTTATGTAATAAACATTGGTCTTAATTTTCCAGTAGTACTTCATATTTATTATCTTCAAAAAATTGAAATGTTTTGATCATTATATGAAATACTAGGATGATCATCATAGTAACATTATATATAAAAATATAATATATATCATAATTTATAATATTTCAACATGTTTTCAAAAAAACATGCTGCATATTTAATAGTTGATTTTCATAGAACAATAGTTTTAGAAGCGACTCTAATATGTATGGCTCAAATGTTTTGTGTTAATGATTAATATCCTCTATTGTAAAGCCATATTAATCAATATACATTACTTATTGAGTAAATATATCAATCTAAAATATTTTTATCTTAACATCTCATCCATGAGTGTAATAATTTAATGTAATTTTCCAATTCCTCTATAATATGATACATTATTTGAATGTGTTTTATAGTCACATAATGAAACATAACACTCTATATTATCACTTATCATGAAACTATAATTTTGAGTTTTCATGTTTACCAAATCACTATTAATAATTAAATTGTATCTATTGATTAAATAAAAGTTATCTAATCTTAGGAGATATTGTACCACATGGTAAACATTCTACCCACCATATACAAAAGTTTCATTAATATAATAAAACATAATATTAACATAGAGAAATTAAAAATATTTATGCACCCATATGGGGTTTGAATGGAGTAGATTTTTTTTATTATGAAGCTTATCTACAATTAAATAAGGTAATGAATATTGTGATCTATTTATAATTGCCTTATTATTCCTATGATATTTATGAATAATTAAATAATAATAAAATATAATACAAAACTAAGATAAAGTAACATATAATTTTTCTTACTTACTCATATATCCATCCTTTAATATCATAATTAAAAAACTTAGTATGTTGTTTCATCTTCCTCTAATCAAGGATGAAATTGGATTATATACATGGACCTAAAAATACCCATGGTAATATAAGTAATGGAAATTTTAGCTTAATTGGATCATATTTTTTATTGTCATTACCCATTGGTCAATTTTTTGGTGCATTAATTTTCATCAAATGAATACTATATAAATAGGTGGACTCTCGAGCCAAATAACCATTGAAAATGGACTAATATGGATAGTTATTATTTTCCTCATTTAAATTCATGATATATATCATTATTTTAGGGGTATATATCTAAAGAAAATAAATTGCATCCCCAATAAATATTTATATGGGAAGGTACAAAATGCGATACTACTTTCATGTGATGACATATGTTAAAAATAATTTCTCAAATGAACAAAGAATGATTAATTCATCTGGTTTCATTTTATTCATACACATTTTATTTACATATTTAAATAATATATCTCTTTATATGTTTTATAAACAAATAATAACTAAATTTAAATTTTATATCATTACGTGTTATATGATTATCTGATGAAACTCTTGTAATAGTATTTAATAGCCATAAGATTCCAATGATTATAACTTCACATATCTATTATTCACTCATTCAAATATATACAATTAAAAATAATATGAATCCTTAATAATGTCTAACAAAAGTAGATTTTTTTTCTTTTCAAATATCATCAATTAACATGTATTAAGAACTAAAAACCTTTTTATACTAATATTATCTGGGTGAATATATTTTTCAATACCCCTATCCAGAAAATATTGAAATTCACTTATGATATCCCATATCTTACCATAAATATTAAAAATTTCTTCCAGAAAAAAATCAAATTCTTTTTAAAGATGCATCACATCTATAAAACATCACATAATATTTAATAAAAAATAATGTAAATCAAATAATATAATTTTTTTAACATTTAATTTGGGTTTTGTTTCGAATAATCGATCTCTTTAACATAAATGGAGAACCATTTAAACTAAAAAATTTATTCCCTCAAGCTCTTCCAAGCATTAATTTATAAACATACATAAAGAAAGTTTAACATTCTCAATAATAATATGAAATGGTAAGTTAATAAATCTATATAGATGTATTATCTATATAATATATTGTACGATGAATGTTAAACTCTATTGATATTTAATATTTATTGATGATATATTTTTTCAAATATTGGTGTGATGTCTCCAACTAGGTGTCACATACCTATGCTCTAATCCAGTTGGTCACATGAAATCAAGTGTCCCTCCTAGTATTCCATAGGCTTTTGAATACTTTCAAGGGTCAAATATATAACATGGTGAGACAATACCCTCTTTATCAAAATAGTACAAGAACAGAAATAAATAATCAATAAAAAATGATATGACGAATAACGAGAATAATTATCAAAACAATATAGAATAGTATCACATGATAGAAAAAAACTATGATACAATATCCAAACCATAAAATTGTATATTTCATGCCCTTTATGTGTGATGTGTTAATATAAAAATCCAAAACATAAAGATAAAATAAAAATTCCAAAGAGGGTCCTGAAATTATGTCTATTTACCTAATCCACGATCCACCCAAACTAAGCCATCTCACATAGGTCTTATTCCCTTATACTATCCTTCATAAATAAAGTCTATCTAGGTACAAATAAGGTAACCTAAAATGTGTGTGAGTAAAACTCAGTAGGCCACCACCAATGATGTCCAAAAAATATCCAGTTTATTATAGTATATACAAATTTATAAATAATAAAGTAAAATAAAAAAGTAAACTATTTTTACAATTCATTATTATATAATAGACCGCATAATTTCCCAATTTCATGATGACACCATCCACATCAATACCAATGTTATCCCCCGCTAGAGTCTAAACCATATCACATATGGAATCACAAACCAATTTTAAGACTTTTACTTTGCATTTAATTTTAATTTCAAATCAAGGTAACTTAGAACCACCGTTTATTTCCAATATCATTGGACAGAATGTCGTGTTTGGTAACCTGTTTGTATTTGGGGCATCATTCCATGTCCCACACCACATTTTTATCATATTTGGGCATTTGGAGCATTAGTCACTATCCCAAACTCATTATCTCATATTATTTTAGGATCATCAGTCCTTTTATAACATCCATAATGACATATATCAAAAATATAAAATGTATATCAAATATATCAAATATATCATAGTTATCATGATTAATCATAATTTACCATCATATCAATTATTAACATCACAGAGTACAATTTGAAATGGTCAAAACCATAATTGCTCATAACATTAATCACATGCAATTATACTTACAATACACCATTATACTATTTATCAATATTTAATCATATAAACCATTAATTCGTGAAATTTTAAGAAAACCACCACATATTTTCCATTATTAATCAATTCATAATCACAATGGTCAACCAATTTCATCATTTGATTAATTGACCAATTTCATAATCCCATTAATTGAACTATTTCATAATCCCATTATATGTTTGATTAATATAATTCCAAAATGAAATTTCTTAACATATAAATTACATTTACATAAATATATATACGAAATTATATATATGAATTTGAGAATTAGAAATTAGACCACATACCTCATGATCATTGATGGACATTTGCCAAGTTGGAAACTCCAAAATTGATGCGGAACGATCAAGAGAAGAACAATATGGATATCTTTGGACCAAAATATAAGACCAAGTTCAATGGGTCTAAAATCCATAAAAAATAGATCTAATCCATTAATAATGGATAAAAACTCACCCTTCTTCCAGAAAGAGAGACGAGAGAGAGAAAGCCTTACCTGGAATAAACCACTTACCAAATGGGAGATAATCCTTCAAATGAACATCCAATTTTGTGGAATGGGGTTTCAGGATCCTTGGAACCCTCATGAGAGATTCAAAATTTTGAGTAATATGTTTAGGGTTGGGACATGTCGATATGGGGTACATATCAGATATTTGGGAATTTTGTAATTTTTTTGGTGGGATTAAAAACATGTGCACATTGTTTCCTAGGTTGTGGTGCACTGTTTTCCAAACTATGCTAACTAACCATGCACCTCATCCTAGTGAGTGTATGGTTTTTTAAATAGGGGAAAATATGAAAATCCGTGAACTAGACATGAAAACCCCTGTAACTCAAGGGTGAATGTTTTTCTAGTATGGGCACATGGTTTTGGAAAACTATGTTCTAAACATCCACTGCATAAACACCCAATAAAAACATAAAAAATTATATTTAACCAATCCCAAAAAAGACTCATCCCAAGATTGAATAAAACAAGGTAAATAGGTAACTAAAAATTAGCTCGAGATATTTCAAAAAAGATAAGGATGTTAATATATTCCAACCTTATAACAACTCTTCCTTAAGCTGCAATCCTAAGAATATTTAAGATTCTAAGGTAAAAAGATCAAGTCGCTGATCCTACATATTTGCACCTCTATCCCATGTTCCCTTATAAAAATGCACATGTTTCCACAATAATCAAACTGCTGTCATAGTATTTCTCCACAACACTTTCTCACAATGATCCATAACATGTATAACAGTTTCATAAAAGTATGCATCAGTCTCAAGCTAAACATCATCAACATCGATCACATGAGAAGGTTTGGAGTGATACCACTAAGGCTGTGACCCATGGAAAACTTCATGCATAACATTATATTTGAATAGAGAACCCAATCGGTACACTAGTGTCCCAATTACCTCCACAATCTAAAAAATTACAAAAAAACTATGTGCTATGTTATGTTGTCTTTGGATCCTATGGTGACCTAATCTACGTTCCAACTTCCCATCTATTTGTGGGTGGGAATCGATACTCAAAAATAGCTATATACCAATTTACATTATTAATCCTTTATAGAAACATGAGGTGAAATGTGAGTCATGGTATGAAACTATACTCTCTGGAACTATGTGCAAATATAATTTCTCTAAAATGTACAAGTCTCTCAAACGATCAACATTGAAAGTCTCCCATAGAGGCAATAAATTTGTTGTATTCGTCAATTGGTCCAAAATCACCCAAGTAGCACCATTATTCCAAGAGTTTATTGGGAGTCCCACCATAAATTTCATGGTAACATAATCCCACTTAAAATATGAAATGGGTGAAGATAGTAGTAAACCATAAGGTTGTTGATGATCATATGTCACCTGTTAATAGGTGTATAATCATGTCATGAACCCTACTAGATCCATTTTCATTCTTGGTGGCCAATACTATTAACATAGGTCTTAGTACATTTTCGTAAAAACCAGATGCACCTCCCACATAGAGGCATGAAATTCACACATAAGCTCATCTCACATACTCATAGGAACAACAACATGATTCCTAACATATACGATCTGATCCTCATCTTTGTTTCAATCAAAAGGGGTCTCTCTACCATCATGGATTTTGTAACATCCTAGGTAAATAAAGAATATTAAATTTCATATTTATTAATATTTTTCAATAAAATATTAATTTTACTTTAAAGGGGATACTATGTCTGATAGCGTACTCAACATGCAACAACAGATTTCTCCAAAATCATACGTTGCACACAACATTGAGTTAGGCCAAAAAATAATATAATAATATTTTTATTTTATATGGTAGTTAACGCATAGCCATTGTATTGGTAGGAATGAATAGAAATAACAATAATATGATTATTCATGTTTTTTTAAATGTATCTAAATTTATCCAATAAATTTTAGAGGCTAAAAATGGGAAAGAATCTAATTTAAAGCATAGAATACTCTAACAATTTTAAAAAGTCGGTTTAGTGCCATTTGATGAAGAACCCTTTTTAAATATATTTTTTTAACTTTTATATGTTAAATTGGACAAAATAATCTTCTTCTATAGAATAGGGACATCAAAATTTACCTTGGGAAATTTTTTGGTATTTTTCTAATAAAGTTCATTTTTAATGAATAGTGAAATATAGTGCCTTTATATTAAAAACTTCCTTTTCATTTAATTTATTTATATAGTTATATTGTTATTATAATTGGTTTTAAAAATTTATTATTTTATTATTTTATCAATGGATCCAATTTTGGTAATTGGAAGTCTTTTTAAATTGAAATTGGACATAAACACATGTCAATATTTTGATAGTTTTTACTTCTTAAAAACACGTTTTTTGGTTTTAACAACGAGAATTTATTTTAAATTAATTTCCAAAACTTCTATGTTTTTAATTTGGAAAAATGAATTCCATATTTGGAATCAGGAGGTCAAAATTGAGTAAATATGTATCTTTTATTATTATAAATTATGAATAGTGACTACAATAAATATTTTATTTTCCATGGTTAAAAGGGAAAATATGGTATATAAGGGTAAAAAAACAATATTATGATAATATTAAATTACCCTAATGTCTATCCTAATCCTATTGGATGACATATTTCCAACCATGGGAATACTTGGGTCAATTTTAGGACCCCAGGGAGCCACATGTTTTTGAAAATCACAATTAATTAATTTTAATTTAAAGTTAAGGAAAATATAACCTAAACATGTATCTTTTACTAAAATTTTTTTATATGGGGTTATATAAGTGATATATTAGACTATAAATAGTCATTAAAATTGTAAAAATATTTCCTACATCACGGTATCTTATTTATAATTTATATACATGAAATAAATAAATATATTTATGTCACAATGACATGTAATGATTACCTTTTTAATGAATGATTTAAATAAATGGGATTATAAATATTAAAATAAATTTATTTTGAAACCTTTTATTCCATCCAATAATTTTAGGGATGATTATGAATTGTTATATTTGAATCAATGAATTTATTTTGAAGTAATGAAGTTGTTATGTATTTTAAAAAGTCATGATATGAATAGTATAACCATTTAAATAAATGATTTTTTAAAACAAATAATATTTTATTAAATGATATAATAGTTTTGAAAATCTAAAATTCAGGAAAATGTATTAAATAATGTTGAACATGTCATTAATGGACCACTTGAGGTTTTATTGGAATTTTATGGTAAATATATTAACCATAAAGTATTAATACACAAGAAGAAATGGTAAGAGTTAAATTAGTTAACTAAGGGTTAAAACTAAAATATAAGGATAAATTTGAGAGCAAAACTTGTCTAAAACCTATTGCTGGAGATGTTTTCGACCCAACACCATCTTATATTTTAATTTAATGACTTTGGTTGTCACACCATGACCTTTTAATTTAATTTATTTTATTATTTCTTTGATTCAGTTAGTCTCGTCAAGGTGGGGGTTGAGTGCTTGTTTTTTTTATATTTGATGTTTTTGGTTGGTTTTAGATCGGTGTACGGGCACTGCACGGTTGGTGGTAAACGTACAGTCGGCTCGGATTCCCCTGCGCTTACCCATTACTTAAAATAATAAAACATTATTAGAATGAAATAAAGTAAATGTTTAAAACATAATAACAATAACAACATTATGGTGTATATAAAAATGTTTTTCTAATTAAAATGTTTAATGATTGTATTATCATTAAATGGAAATAAATATAATTATTATTCAGATGTTATTAATTATGTAATTCTTTGAAAATAAAATGAATAAAATTATGATTACTTTATTATTACTTTTATTGTTATTATTATTTTCGTCATTAATAAAATTAATGGTGTTATTATGATTATATAATTTTAGAAATTATTATAAATATTTTCATTAGTTTTATTTATTATTGTTATTTAAATTTTTATAATTATTATCATTATATTATTATTATGAACATCTTTTTTTCATTTTTTATTATTATTAATTTTAATTTTTTTGGGTTTTAATCATCACTCTTTTTTATCCATCACACTCACACAACTCTCCCCATTAACACCCACACACACCCCCTCCCCTTCTCTCACACCTCTTTAATTTTTACCTCATGCACTCCCTCTCTCCAATCATCCATCTTTTCACTATTAAGTCACTCTTTTTTATTCCCTCTCTCCAACAACTCCCCCTCTTTATTTTACCAATCACCCACTACCTCTCTCCACTAACCTCCCCACTTTCATTTATTCCCCATGCATAAACCCTATTTCCACATTTATTTATCTTCTTTTTTATTCCACTCTCCACTCACATCTCTCCAGTCACACCCCCTCCATTCATTACCCATCACACACCACTTTATCCCCATTAATTGTTTTCGTTATTTTTTTGATCTCCCACATTCCCCCACTTTTCCCTTATATCTTAACACTCACGACCTCTCTCCCCATTATCCCCTCACGTCCACCCACTCTCCCCATTACTTCCATTATTTTTTTCCCTCACGCACACCACCTATCTTTCCCTTACCCCCCTCATGTACGCCTCCTCCCATCCAATGCTTCTTCAGGCAGCTGCTCCTCCTTCCAGTGGTTCCATATAGTGAGTTACCTTTCACATATTCTCCTCTCCTAACATAATTTGTAGGGTTTACATGTGGGTTTTCTTTTATGGTGAACCCTAAATGTTAGGTTTAATGTGTATCTTGGGCTTCCTTTTGTTTTATGGCGTGAGTTTTGTCCGCGGAGTGTCATTCTTCCTCCCTCTGAAGTTTCATTCCAATCACACGAGGCTTCAATAGGTGTTTCCATGTTTTTATTTTCTAATGACTTTCCTTTGATGATTGACATTTTTTATAAATTTATAAACTACTTTCTCACCTCCATGGCACCATTGTATAAATTATTATAGAAATTTAGAATTTTTTTATTTGTTAAAAATTGGTTTTAAATTAGTTTTAGTGTTAATTGAATAGTTTTATGATTTCTAGAAAGATTGTGGGAATTTCATATGTTTCTTTAAGAAGGAATTGAACCCTTATGAAATTTATTGCTCTTATTATGTTACAATGACATTGTTTATTAATGAACATGGGTTGGTTGTGTTATACCTTGGTTATTGTGTTAAAACAATTTTTTAAGGGTTTAATGGATTCAATGTTTTTTTGGAATACATTTAAAATAAGGTGAGTAATTCATGATTTTAGGGGAAAGGATTTAAAATGTTTTCTTTTTTTTTCATTTTATTTCAAAAGAGGATTTCAGGTGTGTATGTTTTGATGTTGGTATAGCATGATAAATGTGTTAAAATGAGTTGGAAAGGGTTTAATGTCTTTTTTTATTGTTTTTTGTTATCTAAATAAAGTAGGTTTCCAGTTATGGTTTTTAGGTAATTGGTGTTTTCTTGGAAGTTTAGATTTCTAAATGGATTTTAGTTTTCAAATGATGTTGGTTCGCTTGAGTGGTTTCTAAAAATTATTTTAAATGTGGTTTTGGTATTTTTTAAGTGTTTTGGAAATCATGGTTTATAATGTGTTCTTTAAGGTTTGGTCATTCGGTTGAAACATGTTTTGGTGAGGGTTGAAATAGTGTAAATGAATGTTTGATATTTATTAGGTGTTTGAACGCGTGTTTAGAACTTAAGGGCCCATTTATCTTTTTAAATGTAAGTGTAGTGTTTGCAAAATATTTTGAGTAAATGTGTGTGTCTGGTTGGAAACCATAAACATTGTATGAAAGGTTTTAAAGATTACATGTAATAGTAGCCCGGTTGGAAAATTCATGTGATATAAAATGTATGTTTATAAATATGGGGCACCTTTATAGGAGGGATATCACTTAGGGGTTATCGTATATTGGTGTCCGTGTTTAGGGTACGCAAGTGTGGTGAGGTGAGTCAAGCGTGTGAGGGCCTCTTACTGGAACAATATTACTATAACCACCATGGGTTCCTGGATGTCTTATAGATTATCCAGTGACAGTTACTCACCTTACATGATTTGATGGGTTGGTGCCCCTGGTAGATAGAGAGGCCAGATGGTATTTGCTGCTGTTTTTTTTGAGGGAAATCATGGGGTTATAGTATTTTGGGATTCACCATACACAGGCAGGTGGTTCCGAAATGAGCGCTTCCAAGGGTTGTCTAGGGATGTTCAGGATTGTCTATGGTTACAGCTTGTATTGCTTGTTTATTTTCGGTTACAATGGTTTATTTTTAGCTCATATTGTTTGTTTATTTTTCTGCTACACTGATTTATATTCATCATGTATTATTTACCCCTCTCCCTTTTTCAAAACAGTGATATCACATGTTTGGTTTTATTTAAAAAATGGTCAACTTTTTTTGAAATAATATATGACATGAGTACATTATAATTTTGGTAAAGAAGTGTTATTTTTTGTAAATGAGAAAACATTATTTTTATAATTTTATTTTCAAACTTGAGTCATCAGACATCTTTGGGTAAGGAAACACTTGGATTCAGTGGTTTACTTTTGGCATCCCTAATGAACATTTTTTTGTGCTCATGCCTATCATTTATCATTTCAATTGGAAGTTCAGCTATTATTCAAGCTATTTTTGTAGTTCCTTATCATGTGGGAGTGGTTTTTGGATTTTGGTTGGAGGTGACCAAGGGGTCACCCAGAGATCATTATAGTGTAGTCTTGTTTCCTGTTTTTTTTTCATTTTAGTGATAAATTTTATCTAGATCAGTTCTCTTTTTTTAGTTTTAGTTTTCATTTTACTGTATTCTCTGTACGTTCTATTTATTTAGCTGGTCCTGGTTTTATCTCTTGGGATTAAATCATTTCCCCATGTATACTTTGATGCCAAACACTAGTTTCCAGCCCATGGGGATTAGAAACGCCCTTTGGGACATGTCATGGAGTGGCTCGGGTGACTAGTTCGGGGTCAAACCAGGTTGGTTCATGACATTGGTACCATTTGAAACCGAAAATCATTTTATAATAAAATAATATTTCACCACCTTCCTAAAGTGCCCCTCCTCCCTCATATTAAATGACATCACCTCTAACACATAATCACACATCTAAGGACACTTGGATCATCCAACCTCTTCCCAAATACACTCCCATCATCACTATATTCATCCTATAATCCTTACCCTAGTGAGAAGTCAATTCAAGAAGGCCTTTTGGCCCAAATCAAAGGGAGTTAACTGATTTAGAGGTATCATATTCTTTCAAGTTCTTTTTTTATTTTCCTCCTCCGCTACCTATTTTTTTATTATTCTTTGAATAAATAACAAAACCAATATCCTAATAAATCAATGATTTTATTATGGTAAGGATTTAATATACACTTCAACACACTCCCATCTAATGGATACGAACATACTATTTCTATGTACGAAGAATTACTGCCTCACAAAACGATGATTGTTCAATTTTTCCCTACCACCTCTCATGGTGGCCATTATGATGGAATTATAATTATATGTGATATATATATATATATATATATTATATTTATATTGTCTCTATGTTTCTTTATTTCTCATTTATATCATACCTTTATGGTTTCCATAATGGGTAAATACGATAATTTAATTTGAGGAAGTGTAGACTACAACCCCCTCAAAGTGATATGAATCGTTCATACCATATGTTGAATGTATAAAGGATAGAGTGAATGAAATTATATATGATATTATACTGGTATTATAATATATCTACGTATAATTTATTTTTAATCCATTTAAATATGAAAAAGAAATGAAAGTAGCATTCATGCGTACATATGGCTTACAGTCTCCACAAATAGTGCATTTCATTTCATATCTCCAAATGTTATGTACTATTTTAAATTCATATATATACTAGACATATAAGATATATATGATATCTAAATAATGAATATCATTATGGAGATAATGTAACTTTGAAAACATAGACAATTTTTAATTATAACAAGTTCATTTTTGACTCAAGTACCAAATATCAAAAAAAACAACCAATATTAACTTAAAATATTTATGTAATGTTTATAATGAGGTTAGAAGTGATATAAAAGGAATAATAAACTTGAAAAAGGTTTTGAAGAAAGTATAAATTAACTTTATTTTTTTATTCAGGGAGATAAAGGATGAACAAGGCAAGTCAAACACAAGGTAAGGGACTTCATATCAATCTCCTTTCATTGAGGAATATTTTGATTTATACATGACTTGATTTTATATATTATATAAACCCCTTTGAATTTTCATTTAATTAAAATGTAATATTATACTACAAAGCGTTTTACTAAATGACAAAAGGAATGTTTCTTTTCAACGTACACGGTGACAAAGACCTTTCCTCCGTTGTGAGTGTTATTTGATATTTGGTTCCTTAACAAGACGTAATGTTTTTAAAATGAGAATAAAAACCATATAAAATTTTTACATATTTTGGTTTTGATAATGAGTTTTAGAAAGCATTTATTATTTCAATATCTTGAAATAATATATTATCATTGCAATGTGGAAATTTTATCTTTCCTTTATTCTTCTTTTATGTGTTACAGTTCTCAGGAATTGTTTACGTATACGAGTGGTTCTGTGATAATCCTTGGGTGGGGGAGCCAGAGTTAGATATCCAATGCATTGGGTAACATGAAAGAGGTAAACCTTATTGTTTCTACTAATAGATTTAGGGAATATACCGTGATGGTTATTCCAAACATAACTCCCTTTGTAACTATTAAAGCTGACTTGTTAGTATGTTATGGATAATACAAGTTACCATTATTATTTATGATTTCTATATGTTATTCATAAATCATATGATTTCATGAGGTATGTTAAAGACCATAAGATTTATTATTTAAAATTATGACTTCATTGATTTGTATTTATTGATGGAATAATATATTTTTGTTGTTTTATAACCCTTAATAGGGTTTTTATGCACATCCCATGTTTTGGGAATGTATTTCACAAGGTATAGGTAAGAGTAAGAGAAAGGAAGAATTCAAAAAGATTTATATCATGAAAATAATTATTTTATTATTTAAGGTGTTTTATTGATATCAAAAAATTTGATAGATTAAAAGTGTCAACTTTCTAATATTTGAGATGTAATGTAATAGTCAGGGATTAATTACCTAAAAATATAAACCTGAAAAGATCCTCAATGTTAATTATTGATTTAAATCAAGGTTAAGTAATGTTTTAATGATGGGGCCTTATAGTTGGTATCAAAGGTCACTTTATACAACTTTAGGAGTTTGGATATTGTTAAATTAATATACATAAATTAATTTATGGTAAGATTGAAAGGATATAGAATTTGATTATTACCATGATCCTTCATCTAAGATATGTTTGTTCATAATGTTTTTCCATAGAGGAAATAGGGGAGCTATGATTGGAAGGGATAGAGAGGAGAATAACCTTCTAAAGTAGTATCTTGAGACGGCAGGGATCAGAACTGAAATGTTTGTCACAATAATGGATTAGTTGAATCAGGTGATAAATAATAGTGGTATCCATGCACAAGATCATCCATAACATCAACAATGTAACATGACATTATTGGAGCATTTCATGAAGAAACAACCCCCATCGTTCAGAGGATCACCTACCCCTGTTCTAGCAGATGTGTGGATTAAAGCACTAGAAAATATTTTCTATATCATGGGGTGTTCACAAAATCAAAAGGTTAGTATTTCTATTTACCATTTTGATGGTGAAGTCGATCGGTGGTGGTCAGTGGTTAAAAATATTGGGGGTAATGAGGTGATTGATGCTCTTGATTGGGTTGAATTCAAAGGTATGTATCTTGAGAAATATTGTCTTATGTTGGTATGACTTAGGATATAAAATAAATTCTTGGAATTGAGGATGGAGGATGAATCAGTGGCTACATATGAAGAAAAATTCACTCGACTAGAAAGGTATGCTCAAAATTTAATACGATATCTTGATAGTAAAATCAATCATTTTTTACATAGGATTAAATCCAAAGTATCGAAGGGATTTACCTTCACATGTGTTTGAAAGTTATGGAAAAATTGTTCGATATGCGGAGAAGGTGCCAATGGAGTTTTCTGATGATCAAGTGTTCTTTAAAAAACAATAGAATAAGAGGTCAAGGTGGAAAACAAAAGAGAATAACTCTTCAAAAAATTCTTATGGTAAGAAACTTAAGTTTACAGTATGTGAAAAATGTGGTAAAACACATTAGTGAATGAATTTTTAATTATGGTATGTGCTACTAATGTGGTAAAATGGGACATAAGGGTTGTAATTTCACCGAAAAATATTAGGGTAGTGGTAAGAAAAAAATCAGATTTATAGTCAGTAAAATATTTTAAGTGAAATTAAATGGGTCATTATTCAAATGAGTATCCAACGAAGAACTCAAATGATGAAAAGCAGTCGAACTACAGGAAGAAAAAGATTGTGAAATCCTTTATAACATCTTCAGTAGATATTGGACCATCAAATAATGTAGTATCATGTTCATTATTTGTTTATACAAGTTATTCTAAGGTGTTGTTGGATTCAGGGTCTACACATTCATTTATTTTTGAGGAATTTTATAGTAAATTGGGAATTCCATCTAAAGATATGATTCCAGAACATGTGGTAAAAAAACCAGGAGGAAATGTTGAGAAAAAAATGAAACTAGAAGAACCATTCTCTACTTGTGTGTAGAAATAATATACCTTCAAACCTTATTGTTTTTCCTCTAGTAGAGTTTGGTGTTATATTGGGTATTGATTGGAATTCAGTTTATCATGATAATATTAACTATAGAGCTAAAGAGGATTTTTTTATGAAAGAGTTTCAGTTTGTATACAAGAATGAACCCTTACTTTTGATAATATATTAAGAAGCTGAGAATATTGAAAATGATGGAAATTAATGTTACCATGCACATATTTTTGAAAAAAATAAATGTTCATATTATTGATGTTCTGGTGGTAAATGAGTATCTTGATGTTTTTTCTGATGCGTTTCCTAGTATAATACCTGATCATGAAGTTGAATTTATTATTGACATAGTTGCTGATGCTATGCCAATTTCAAAACCCCCTTATCGAATGGATCAAATTGAACTTTTAGAGTTAAAGAAGCAATTAAAGGAGTTATTAAATAACGATTTAATTTTACCTAGCACATCACCATGGTGTTATTTTATTTCGTTTGTTAAAAAAAGATGATTCAATGGGATGGTGCATTGAGTATAGAGCCTTGAATAATGTCACTGTTAAGAAAAAATATTCTCTTCCTCATATATATGATTTTTTTGATCAGATCCATGGAGCTCAATATTTTTTGATGATTGACTTGAGGTCGGGGTACCATCAGTTGAATGTAAATTAAGCAGAAATTCTAAAGACCACGTTTCATATTAGATATGGCCATTATGAATTTTTTGTTATGGATTTTGGGTTAACCAGTACAACTACTATATTCATGGATCTTATGAATAGAATTTTCCGTGATATCATGGATATGTTTGTAGTCATGTTTATTGATGATATTTTGGTATTTTCTAAAATTAAATAGTATCATGAAAATCATTTATGGGTTTTCATGAAAACCATAAATGAAAATAAACTGTATGAGAAATTCATAAAGTGTGACTTTTGGTTACAAGAAACATATTTCCTTGATCACATTGTTTCTATAGATGGAATAACTGTTTATCCTGCTAAAACCAAATTTGTAATAAAATAGACATGACCAACAATTATAACCATGATTTCTAGTTTTCATTATTTAGAAGGTTATTAACAAAGGTTTTTTGAATATGTTTCATGGTTATCTAACCCATTGACTAGGTTAACTTGAAAATGTGTTAAGTTCATCTGGACAAAATAATGTGATGATTGTTTTTTGGGATTGAAAAGAAAATTGGTGAATGCTCCAGTATTGGCATTGCTGTCCAGAAATAATGAGTTTGTTATCTAGAGTGATGCTTCATTGAAAGGACATTGTTGTGTCCTATTAAAGAATGATCATGTAATTTCTTATGATTGATGTCAGTTGAAACCTCAAGAGTTAAATTACCCTACATGTGATTTGGAATTAGCTGCTATTGTTTTTTTAAAAATTTGGATGCATCATTTTTATGGCATAAAGTGTGAAATATATATTTATTAGAAACATTTTAAGTATATTTTCACTCAAAAATAATTAAACACAAGACAAAATATATGGCTATTAATCAAGGATTATGATTTCACGATCCACTACCACTCGAGGAAGGAAAATAAAGTGGATGACATTTTGGGCTGAAAGAGTAATGTTACATTAACCATGAACATTTGTAATGATATACTTTGGGTTTTGATATGATTAATTTTGGATTGGAATTTGTTGGTGTAGGGAAATCCTATGTTTTATTTTAGGTTTTAGTGAAATCATCTCTATTAGACATAATTAAGAAAGCACAGTAAAGAGAATGTGTGTTCCAGAAAAAGGTTGATTTGGTTCAGAAGGGTAGGTTAAAAAAATTTAACAATGATATAGACTTTTTTTGGAGGTTTAGAAAGAGATTATGTGTTTTTTTGATACCTAGTTGAAGAAAGAGTTATTATGTGAAGCTTGTAGTTCACTATTTTCAGTTCACCATGGTAGTACTAAGATGTAGATAGATTTTTGGAAGTATTACTGGTGGGATGGAATGAAAAGAGATATTGATGACAATAATGTGAAGTGTTTAACTTGTCAATAGGTTAATATAGAATGATAGTTACCAAAAGGGATGCTTTATACTTTTCAAGTGCCAATGTGGAAATGAGAAAATGTGTTCATGGATTTTGTAGTTGGATCACCAAATAAATCTTGAGATAACATTGCAATCTGGGTTATTGTCGATTGATTGACTTAATCTGCTCATTTTCTTCCTATTTGAGATACTATATATCTAGATCAACTCTCTCAATGGTATATTAATTAGAATGTTAGGTTAAATGGAGTTCCCCTCCCCATTGTATCTTATCATCATCCCAGGTTCTGTCAGGACCCGTCCCCTGGGGCCCGTGCCGTGACTAACCCAATCCCACCTTGCATAGGCCAGGGGCTGGCGACTAGAACCAATGGTGTAAATCCCTAAAACTGGGAAGGTATTTCCATTATAAAGTGTAATCCTGCACAATTAGAGTATGATCTCAAAGTAAAACACTAAGAAAATTTGTATACAAAGGAGTGATGGAAAGTAAAAAAGGGATAGAAATACAAGTCCAACTGTAATGTACAAGGAAACAACAGGTACAAGTTCTAGAAAAAGGGAAAACAGGTCATGGATCGTCCACCAAGAAAATAATACCTGAATGGTAGGTACCGAAAGCCTCTACAACACTCCATGTTCGTCCATCTCCTCCGTGTACTGTCACGCCGTGTGGTCCACCTCCAGGAACCATTCAGTCATGCTACTCTGATCCTCAGTTAGTGTCGTTCGTCGTCTGCAACCAAAACAACGAGGTGCAGGCATATACCGTGTAGGGGTGAGTATAATAATACTTAGTAGGGACTCCAAGACCCTTAAGGTCTCACAAAATCCAACAGGGATAAATCGAAAAGTATTAAATCAACAGATAACCTCACTTAGGTACATGCCCATACATATACCTAAGTTACCAAGTAATCCATCACAATCATGAGGTAAACATAAAAGTTACTGACTCAGCTCAACCAAGATTTTTATTATAGGGGTAGTAACATTTCGAACTCTCAGATGCTAGAGAACTCCTCCTATATCGAGTACAGTGGGCCTACCACCATAACCATGTGCTTCCCAGTAACCTTGGACTACTGAGGCACTTCTCCTGTTGAGTACCATGGGTCTTTTGCGCCACTCAGAGGCGCTCCCCACTATAGGTCTCCCGCCACAACCAGGCGCTCCCCCTCATAGCCTTCAGAGGTACACCTCATATCAAGTACCATGGGTATTCCGCCACAACCAGGTGCTCCTCCACCGTAGGTCTGCCGCTACAACTAGGCGCTCCCCACTAGGCCATACGAGTCACTCCGAGTCACTCGATCAGTAGTCATCAATTATCACCAGATACTAGGTTATCGCATAAATGCCTACTCATATCTAGATGATCTGCTCCACAAGCTACTGGTCGATACTCCAACTATCATGAAGTCCCATGTAGAAATATATCAAAGGTCTGCCTCGTCATAGGGGTCTCAATGTAACTGATGGTGCACCAATCAGGCGCCCGGTCTGTGACTTATAAGCTTTTTAGTCCTGGGGGCCCGGTTGGATTCGTGTGTGATCCAACCTGCCCGTATCTCAACATTACCCTGATCTCTAGTGGGTTATACTCAAATAGACCATCATGATCCTTTAAAACTAGCACCGTGAGGGGTGCGTCTCGGACTAGAGGGCGCGACCAGTTCGGTTCGGCTAGCGCCGAGAGGGGCGTGGTTCGGGAGGCTCGACCTGGGAGGCCATGCCGGTTCAGCCAATGGTGCCGTGAGGGAGGCCACAAGCCAGCTCGGGTGGCCGGCGCAGCTTAGCCAGGAACAGGGGTAATACCTGGGGAGGCCGGCGGGGCGGCCGGGAGGGCGCCGGGAAGGGTGTCAGGCGGTCGGGACGGGAAGGCCGGCAGGGGGCTAGGATGGCGCCGGGTTGGCCGGCAGGCGGCTTGGAGGTGGTGCGAAAGGGTGTGTGGGATGTGCGGTGGCCGACTCAGTTAGGGCCAGTTTGGCCAGAGGGCTGCGAGGGCGGTGCTGGTTGTGGAGGCCACCAGAATCATGGCCTTTTTCATCACCTCCATCATCATCTTGTTGCTTCATCACCATGTCAAGTGTCATCTCAAACAATAACGACAGAGGGGTGAGGCCATGATGGTTATGCCCACACCCTCCACGTTTAGGGTGTTATCAACTGGCTCATCAAGAAAAGAAGATGAACAACAACTCACCTGCAAATAATCACTTTCCAACTGTTGAAGAATATAGAAAAGGAATAACATCAACATGTAATAAACCCCATACCTTTAATCGTTGTTCGTCGATGGTGAAGTCGTAGGAAGAAGACTGAGTTGTCATTCATCGGGTCTGCCACACTTTTCCACTCATGAATTTGCACGCTGGTTGTGGATGTGGTTCCACGTCGGTAGGTGTCTGGGGAATAAGATCGAAGGGGATCGTTGGATTTCTTCATTCTTCTATGGTGAGAGTTCTTCGTTGAGGCCTTCTCCCAATAATCCTCTCCTCAAAACACTCATGGTTTCCACCGTAATGAACAACGCCAACCCAAAAATAATAATAGATCTATTATTTTAGGATATGGAATATAATTCAATCATGGAGAATTAATTACATAACACCCCTTAATTAATACACGAGATTTGGCACAAAGAATTAATTGGGGAGGGGGGGGGGTGAAGAGGCTCTCCGTCATTAATAAGGGAGAGTTAAGGGGGTTTACTCTCCTCCATCAATAGGAGGGTTTAGCCCTGTGATGTCCACACATCGTAACCTCTTGTGGGAGGTTATGTTCATGTGGGACCCACCACCATAACCTATGAGGAGAGTTTAAGGTGCGGGGGTCCCACCCCCAACCTCTAGGAGTATGTTTTAACCACCACACACCAAATGACGACTCAAATAAAATAAAGTGTAGCTCACTTTATTTTATTATTTTTCAATGATAACCCAATATCTAACTTTTATTCTCGACCATCTTCCATCAAGGTGAATGTCTTCTTAAGTGAATACCAGCACTGTGAGTTCAATGGTGCCCTCAGATTTAAATTCCGAGCACCAGTTGAAAAGTTATAAAAACCTTCTCGTACGTTTACGGAACGTACCTAAACAAAACTTCAGAAATTGATTTCGGGCGCACCGAGCCTCAGAATCACACACTGTCGGTTTTTACAGACTCATAAAATTAACATGTATTTGAGAAAATAAACTTCCATGCAAATTATGGGTCTTTACATTCTCCCCAGCTCAGGGCTTTACGTCCCCGTAAGCTACAACTCAAACTAAGGGAACAAGTGGGGGTACTGAGCATGAATCTGAGCCTCCCACTCCCTTGTGCTCTTCTGGAGGTTCCCGTACTGCTAACAAACTCACATCAGAGGTACTGGCCATCCACATAGGACTCGATCTTGTTGATCATCAATCTCCACTGAACCTCTGTAAGAGTCACCCCATCATCAACGTTTATCTCTCCATGTCGATGATGTGAGAAGGGTCGTGCATGTATTTCCTTGGCTGTGATATGTGGAAGACGTCGTGCACTCGGTGTAACTATGGTGTAAGAGCTAAGTGGTATGCCACCTCACCAACTCTGATGAGGACCAGGAAAGGTTTGATTAATCATGGAGATAACTTTACACCTTGACCAAATCACTGTAGAACTCATCGAGGTTAAATCCATAGAAAGATGTGGTTGCCATCCTTGAACTCTAGAGGTCTCCATCTCCTATCAGCATATGACTTCTATCAGCTCTGTGCAGTCTTCATCTGCTCTTGGATGATATGGACCTTCTCCATGGTATCTTGTACCATCTCTGGTCCCACTAGTGTCGACTCCCCTGGGCCTTTCTAACATAATGGTGAAATTCAAGGTCGACCGTAGAAGGCCTCAAAAGGTGCCATCCCAAAGGTGGAGTGATAGCTGTTGTTGTATAAAAAATCTACCAAAGGTAATTAATCCTCCCAACTGTGATCGAAGTTGAGGACACAAACACGTAGCATGTCCTCGAGGGTCTGAATGGTCCACTTGGTCTGACCATCCATTTGAGGATGGAAGGTGGTGCTCAGATGAAGCTACGTACCGAAATCCTCCTGCAACCCCTTCCATTACCAGGAAGTAAATCGTGCATCACAATCGGAGACAATAAAAGAATCTAGTCCCTATATCTACACAATATCCTTCTTGTAGAGGCATCCTAAGATCCTTAGTGAACCCTTCTCTCTAATCAATTGGAAGTGAGGTGACTTGGTGAGTCGGTCGACGATCACCCAGATAGAGTCATGTCCCATGGACGTATATGGTAGGCCAGTCACGAAGTCCATGGATATCCCATCCCACTTCAACTATGGGACCTCTAATGGATGAACCATGCCTGCTGGTACTTGATGCTCTGCCTTCACTTGCTGACAATTGAGGCATCGAGAGACAAACTCCACTGCTTCCTTCTTTATACCTGGCCACCAGTGCCGTCGTTGAAGGTCCTAGTATATCATCACCACTTTTGGATTTACAAGTAGAGGGGGTGTGTGTGACTCCATCAAAACTTCATTTTGAAGTGACGCTGGTACCATAGTACATCCTTTGAAGAGAATGACATGCTCCTGCCTTCAGAAAATTCATCAGGTGCCTGCCCTGTGGATATATGAGCATGTCGTGTCTCGCAGCCAGTGTCCCAACACTGCGTCTCCGTGACTAGCTGAAGAAGTGGGGGCGTGACTATAAGAGACTATAGAAAGGCTTCTCCATCTCTATCTACAAAGGATATCTGTAGGGCAACCAGTTTCTTGGTCGCCTTGCCTAGCAGCTCTATACCAGATCTTCTGCAGATTGCGTCTCCTACAATGTTCCCCTTTCCAAGAGTATAGACTATCTCGATGTCGTAGTCCGGGAGGAACTCAATCCATCACGGATTTCACAGGTTTAGGTCCTTCTGAGAGAATATATAACTGATTCTATTGTGATAAGTGTACATGGTAAAACGTTCACCCATTAGATAGTGTATCCACATCTTCAAGGCAAAGACCACTACACTTAACTCCAGGTCATGGGTAGCTTAGTTATTCTTATGCTATCTCAGCTTCCGAGAACAAAACACGATCACTGCTCTCTCCTGCATCGGGACACACCTGAGTACAGTCTCTAATGTGTCTTAATAGACTACGTACCCTATGCCTTACTATAGAAGACTCAAGATGGGGGCACTAGTCAGCCTCTTCCTCAGCTCTTGAAAGCTCTGGTGGCATCTCTCTGACCACACAATGGGTTTCCCCTTCTTTATAAAGGCTGATAGTGGTGATGCAACTATGGAGATGTCTGGAACGAACCTCTGGTAGTAACCAACCAAACCCAGGAAACTCCATACCTCTGTCACACTTCTCAGAGGCTCTCAAGGAAGTACCCCCTTAATCTTCACTAGATACACTGCAACTCCAGCCTCCGACATGATGTGTCCCATGAAGTGAACCTACCAGATCAAAACCTGGATCTTCGATAGATTACCCTAAAGATAGTGATCTCAGAGTGTGTCCAGTACTACCTGAAAATTATAGGCATGCTCCTCCTCAGTAGTCGAGTAGATCAGAATGCTGTCGATGAAGACTATGACAAATTGATTGAGGTATAGCTGGAAGATCTTATTCATGAGTCCCATTAACACTGTTGGAGCATTGGTTACACCGAAGGGAATATCCAAGAACTCGTAGTGGCCACACCGACACCTAAAGGCCGTCTTCTTCACATCTGCATCTCGAACTCTGAGTTGGTGATAGCCTGATCCGAGGTCTATCATCGAGAACCACCCTTATCCTTTTAGGTGATGAAAGAGGTATCCGATCATCGGGAGTGGTTACTTTTTCTTCATGGTCACCTGATTTAGGCGATGATAGTCAAAACAAAGCCTCTATCTCCCATCCACCTTCTTGGTGAACAGAATCGATACTGCCTAGGGAGAAACACAGGTCCAGTTGAATCCATTCCCCTGAAAGTCCTCCAGCTATACCCGCAGCTAACGAAGCTCAGTGGGAGCCATCCTATATTCTGGTGTAGATATCGGTGCTTTCCAGGGGTACATATCAATGTAAAGTCCACCTCTCTACGAGAAGGTAGTCCTAAAACATCATCATGGAAAAAAATCCATATACTGGTCCACAACTACAAGATATCTTGGACTCTCCACATCTACAGCTCTGAGGTTTAGGCAGGCCAACTGATGAGTGATTGGCTGCACCCTCCTCCGAGTAAGTCTGTCCTACGCTGTAAAGGCCCCCTTCTCGCTGGTGAACGTGAACCTGGTCCCATCCATGCGAACACACCGCACTTTTCACCAAATACAGTCAATCTGAGCATGGAATATAGATAACCCATCCATACCCAAGAAGACGTTGTAAGGCCTTGACACCACAATAAGGATATCTCAGCCGATGATATCACCTCCAAGAGTAATCTCACACTGTCAGCACCAGTGCGTAATCATCGAGTCTACTCCCATAAGAGTCTCTAGCCGTATGGATTAAGCCAACAGCTCCGTCAGAATCTCCGAGCTCCAAATGAGGGCAGTGATAATGAACGTGTGACTGTCACTTGTGTCTATAAGAACTATAACAAAGGTGGAGTAGACATTGATCATACCTCGAATCATATTTGGAGCACTGTGATTGTAAGCCTCACCATCCAGGAGATGAGCTCACCCCTTTCCACCTGCTCCCTGTGGTCGGGGTGGACCTCCTTGCAGTAGTGGCAGTAACACCTCGAATCATCTCCCACCACCTACTGCACGGACATCTACTCTGCCACATCTGCCTGCTCCCTGCAGACCGCCTCAATCTAATCTAGGTCTCTACCTGGGTGGTCCTTCGACCATCATCTGATCATCCAAACGGTGGGTCAGACAATCATGAGCCATGTGACCATGCCCACCGCATGAGTAACACTGCCCGCTCATGGCAGGTCTGTCTCCACTTCAGGTTCCCCGCACAACCAATCCTAAGTCGTTCGGTCGTCCACCAGTAAGTCTGGTCCTCTTGGACCTCTACATCACTTGTCTACTACAAGCTGTAGAAGAGTACACTATATGTTGACTAGTGGTGGGTCACGCTGCTAGAGGCTACTCAACAAGGAAACTCTCAAATAAGAGGGCTCTCTCCAACACCCCTGCCTGTGTCGATATGCTGAGCGAGATCAACGAATCTCTGATCTCTCACCTGAGCTCGTACTCGATAGTATGGGCCCTGAAGAACGGGTCCCACACCATATATGCGGAGTTGAATGAGAGGTTTGTGAAACTCGCTAAGTATTGAGCTACAGTCATGCTACCCTACTGTAGATGCGGTAGCTCCTATATCCACACCACACACAGGATGGCTGGGACAAACTCCATTAGAAATAGGCTCTCAAAGTTATCCCAGAGTAGTGTTATCTCATCGTGCACCTCGATCATCAAGCTATACCATCTACCTGCTGCTACCTTTAGAAGGCTTGTAGCAAGAATCACCATGATGTCAGCTGGTGTCCCTACCAGTCTGAAGAATGTCACCATAGCCTCCAGCCAATCCTCAGCTTCCTGCAGGTTCATCTCTCCCCTAACCCTAGGTAGCCTCTGGCGCTGGAACTCATGCAATGCGCTCAAGCGACATGAATCATCTGTTTCTAGGGCTAGTGGCATCGAGGGCCCAACGTGGAGTGGTACAACGAGTTCCTCCACTGGTAAAGGGCCCTGCACTGATGCCTCATCGCTCGGTGGGCTATCTGTGTGTACGAATCTTGGGCCTCTAACTGGTCATCCGCGGGGAGGCATCCTGAAAGAAACAGATGTGACACGGTGAAAAGATTATACCTAGTGAGCTGACCTAGTTGAGCTGACTTAAATAAAATGTTTTGAAAACATACATCCAATCAGTGTTTTCATGCACTGAGTCAAAAATCAGAAGTCAGGGTCCTGGTGTATTGATATGTCGGCCGCCGAACCAAAACAGGACTTTGTGAACTGAAAACCACACTCGATACCCTTATCAATATTGATTCACAGAAATGAAAGATCAGAGTCCTATGTTCTGTGGTAGAACCGACCCCTTTGATACCAATTTTTCATGACCCTTCCTTGGGGACCGTTCCGTGACTACCCCAAGCCCACATTCCATAGGCCAGGGGTTGAAAACTAGCATGAAAGGCATAAATTTCTAAATCTGGGAAGACATTGCATTTATAATGTTTAAACATGCACCACAAGAGTAAGATGTAAAAGTAAAACACTAACCACAACTCTAATCAAAGGAGTGATGAAAGTAAAAAGGTCCAAAAATACAAGCCCTACTATAATGTACATGGAAATGGAAAGTACAAGTACTGGAAAAGGTAAAGCATCTCTTGGATCATCAATTGGAAAAATCCTACCTGAAAGATAGGTATATAAAGCCTCCACAGCACTCCACCTTCATCTGTCTCCTTCGTGTATGGTCACACCGTGTGGTCCACCTCCAGGTACCGTCCAGTCCTGCTTCTCTGATCCTCAATCCGCTCTATTTTTCATATGCATCCAACCCAATGAGGTACGGGCATAGCCCATGCAGGTGTGAGTATAACGATACTCATTATGGACCCTGAGACCCTCATGGTCTCAAAAAATCCAACAAGGATAAACCACAAAGTAATAAATCTTCAAATAAACTCACTTAGATATATGCCCATACATATACCTATGTTACCAAGTAATCCATCTCAATCATGATCTCAAAACCAATGTTACTGACTCAGCTCATCCTGGATTTGTATTATAGGGGTATTAACAATTCGAACCCTTGATGGCCGAATAACTCCTCCTCTATGAAGTACAGTGGGCCTACGACCACAACCATGTGCTTCCTACTATCCTTGTACTGCTAAGGTAATTCTCCTATCGAGTACTGTGGGTCTGCTGCATCACACAGAGGCACTCGCCACCACATGTCTGGCGCCAAAACTAGGCGCTCCCCATTATAGCCTGTAGAGGTTCTCCTCCTTTCATGTACCAC
The DNA here is from genome assembly GCA_963277665.1 of Viscum album. NCBI lineage: Eukaryota > Viridiplantae > Streptophyta > Magnoliopsida > Santalales > Viscaceae > Viscum > Viscum album. Next base: position 1,739,241,352 of record OY728156.1, read on the forward strand.
AGGTCTGCCTCCACAACTAGGCGCTCCTCTGCCGTGGGTCTGCCGCCAAAACTAGGCGCTCCCCACTGGGCCATATGAGTCACTCCGATTTGCTCGATCAGCAGTCGTCAAGTCTCAGCCAACTACTAGGTTCCCACAAAAATGCCTGATCGTCTTTGGAATATTCACTCCACATGCTACTTGTCGATACTCTAACTATCAATAAGTCCCACATAGAAGTGTCTCAAAGGTCCACCTCGTCATAGGGGTCTCAACGCAACAGACGGCGTGCCAATCGGACGCCAAGTCTGTGAGTTATAATCTAGTTAGTCCGAGGGGCCCGGTTGGATTCGTGTGTGATCCAACCTAACCATATCTCAACATTACGTTGAACCCTAGTAGAGCATACTCAAAGGGACCATCATGCTCCTTGAAAACCAGCGCTGCTGACGGTTCGTCAAACTTTTGTCCGGTGCCAAATATATGTCCATAGAAAGTAAAAGTCATTAGTGGACCCGTGTTCGGTCCGACCTGGTCGGACCAACATGGACCGTTTTAGTCTTGGTCGAGCCGGTCTAGGTCGACCTGGTCAGACCTGTTGGGTCTGGCCCATCCCATTGGGCAGGCCAGCTTGTTAGGTTTGGCCCGGCCCGCTGGGCCCAACCCAGCCGACCACGTGGGCAGTTCAGCCAGGAGGTCACCACTAGGGGCTCGATTCAGCCTAGAGAGTGTGACCGGTTCAGTTCGGCCAGCACCGCAGGGGGCGCGGTTCGGGCGGCTCAACCAGGGAGGCCGAGCTGGTTCGGCCAGCCGCTCCATGAGGGACGCCTTGGGCCCGCTCGAGATGCCAGCGCGGCTCGACCGGTTTGGCCTGGAACCGGGGTGCAACCTTGGTAGGCCAGCGAGGTGGACGGGCAGTGGCCTGGGCAGGCCAGCGGGGTGGCCGGGTAAGCTTGGTGGGGGCCTGGTCAGGCCGGCGGGGCGGTCGGGCAAACCGGGTGGCGGCCTCATCAGGCCAGCATGGCAGTCGGGAGGGCGTCGGGCCGGCAGGCAGGTGTTCAGTAAAGCATCGGGAAGGCCGAACGACGACTGGGAGGGCACCGAGAAGGCTGGCAGGCTACTGTGAGGGCACCGGGTGGGCCGACAGGTGGGGCGGCCAGGTGCGTGGGATGCGCGGAGGCCGAATCGGTTGGGGCCAGTTCGACCGGAGTGACGAGAGGGTGTTACGGGTTGTGAAGGCCATGGGAAGGATGACCTTTTCCATCGTCACCATCATCGTCTTGTTGCGACTTCACCCTACTGAGGATCATCTCAAACAAGAACGAAGGAGGGGTTGGGCCATGTTGGTTTGGCCCACACCCTCCACCTTTAGGGTTGTATCAATTGGCTCATCAAGAAAAGAAGATGAAAAACAACTCACCCACAAACAATTTCATTCCAACCATTGAAGAAGATTGAAAAGGAATAACACCAACATGTAATAAACCCCATACCTTTAATCATTATTCGTCGATGGTGAAGTCGTGGAAAGAAGACAAAGTTTTCATTCGTCGCGTCCACCACACTTTTCCACTCTCAAATTTTCCCGACGGTTGTGGAAGTGGTTCCACGTCGGTAGGTGTCCAGGGAAGAAGATAGAAGGGGACCATTGGTATTCTTTGTTCTTCGTTGGTGATAGTTATTCATTGGGGCCTTCTCCCAATAATCCCCTTCTAAAAACACCCATGGTTTCCACCATAATGACCAATGCCGACCCCAAAAGAATAATAGATCTATTATTTTAGGTGGTTGTACAAAAGTCAAAAATGGGGAATTAATTACATAGCTCTCCTTAATTAATCCACGAGAGTTGGCACAATGAATTAATTAGGGGAGGTGAATAGGATCTCCCCCATTAATGTGGGAGAGTTGATAGGTTTTACTCTCCTCCATCAATAGAGGGGTTTATCCTTGTGTGGCCCTCACGTCGTAACCTCTCTCAAGAGGTTATGTTTGGGTGGGCCCCACCACCATAACCACTCATGAGAATTTAAGGTGTGGTGGTTTCTCCTCCAACCTCCATGAAGAGGTTTTAACCGCCACACATCAAATGGCGGCCCAAATAAAATAAAGTGTAGGTCATTTATTTTATTATTTTCCCATGAAAACCCAAAATATAAATTTTATTCTCAACCATCTGCCCTTGAGGTAAACATCTCCTCAAGAGAATATCAGCGTAACGAGTTCAACGGTTCCCTAAGATTTCAATTCTGACCACCGGTTCAAAAGTTATAAAAACCCGCTCGTATGTTTATTAAATGTACCCGAGCAAACCTTCAGAAACTTATTCCGGGGACACCGGGCCTCGAAATCATGCGCAGTCAGTTTTTGCGAACTTGTAAAATTTCCATGAATTTTAGAAAAAAAATTTCCACAGAAATTCTGGGTCTTTACAGGTTCAATTATAACTTTTTTAAGGGCCTTCAAAAGTCATTGGGTACAAAATTGAATTTTAGTACAATTTTTCATCCTCAATTAGATGGGTAGTTGGAATAAACAATTCAGACCTTGGAAGATATGGTATGTTTTTGTTCAATGGATTACCGGGGAATTTGGGACCAATATATTTCTTTGGTTGATTTTTCTTATAATAATAGTTTTCATTCTAGTATACAGATGACACCATTTAAATAATTATCTAGAAAGAGGTGTCGAACTATAGATTTTTGCGATGAAATAGGTGAAAGGAAGTTGATGGGGCCATAATTGGAAGAGGAGATGGCAACAAAATTTCATTTGATCTAGAGGAACATGATAACATCTCAGAGCTGACATAAAATTTATTCGGATAACCAGAGGAAGGATCTTTCTTTTAGGGTAGGTGATCATGTCTTTCTCAATGTTTCTCCATGAAAAAAGTGTGATTGGTGTTGGTAAGAATGGAAAGTTAAGTCCTAGGTTCATCGGACTCTATGAAATCATAGAGAAAGTTGGATTAGGTTCCTATAGAGTGGATTTATTCCAATTTTTATCCCAGGCCCACAATGTTTTTCATGTATCAAAATTTAGAATGTATATGTTGGATATATCTAATGTTATGAGTCCATATGTAGATTAGTTGGAAGAGAATTTATCCTATGAGGAACAAAAAGTCCAGATTCTTGACTGAAGAGAAAAAGTGTTACAGAATAAGGTAACTTATCAAGTAATGGTATTGTAGAAACCCCATATGGTTAAAGAGGAAAAATTTTAATCTGAAAATGGTGTGAGGGATAAAGACCCCCACTTATTTGATAAATGAATAAAATTGAGGGTATGCAATTCCCAAAAGGGGGGAAGGATGTAAGAACCCAGGTAAATAAAGAATATGACATTATCTTATTTATTAATATTTGTTAATTAAATATTAATTATATTTTAAAATGGATTATTTTTCTGATAGTGTACCCAACACATAACAACAGATTTCTCTGAAATCTTACGTCGCACACAACTTTGAGGTTTGCTAGAAAATAATATAATAATGTTTTTATTTAAAATGGTAGCTAACAGATAGTCAATATATTATCTAGAATTAACTAAAATATCTAAAATATGATTATACATGCTTTTTAAATGTCTTTACAATTATTCAATAAATTTTAGAGGCTTAAAATTTGAATGAATCCAATTTTATGCATGAAATACTCTAATAATTTTAATGGTCAGTTGGGAGCCCTTTGATGGGAGACCCTCTTTAAATATAGTTTTCTCACTTTTATATCTTACATTAGAGAAAATAAACTTCTTCTTTAGAAGAGGGACATAAAAATTTACAATGCGAAAATTTTGGGTATTTTTTTGATAACATTCATTTTTTAAAGAATATTGAAAAATACTGCATTTTAATTCAAAACTACATTTTCATCTAATTTATTTATATATTTATATTGTTATTTTAATTTGTTTTAAATTAAAATTAAATTATGATTTTATCATTTAATCCAATTATGGTCATTGGAAGTAAGTTTACTTTGAAATTGGACATTAAAACATGTCAATCTTTTGGCAGTTTTTACTTCTGAAAAACACGTTTTTTGGTTTTGACCACGAGAATTAATTTTAAATTAATTTTTGAAACATCTGGGTTTTGAATTTGGAAAAATGGATTCAATATTTGGAATTAGTGGTTCTAAATTGTGTAAATATGTTACTTTTATTTTTAGACATTATGAATATTAACTTCAGTAAATATTTTATTTACCATGGTTAAAAGGGTAAATCTGCTAAATAAGGGTGAAAAATAATGTTATAATAATAATATTAAATTACACTAACATGTGTCCTAATCCTATTGGATAAGATATGTATGAGCATGGTCATCTGTTGGTCGATTTTAGGACCCCATGGAGCCACTTTTGTGTGAAAACGAAATTTAATTACTTTTAATTTAATGTTAAGGAAAATTTAACCTAAACATGTATCGTTTACTAAACAATTTTTTATATAAGGTTACATAAGTGATATCATCAACTATAAATATTAAGTAGAAATTCAAAAATATTTCCTACATCATTGAATTTTATTTATAATTTTTAGACATAAATAAATAAAAATATTTATGACATAATGATGATGTAGTGATTACCATATTAATTAATGATTTAAACAAATTAGTTTACAAATATTAAAATAAATTTATTTTGAATCATTCTATGCCATAAGAGAATTTTATGGATGAGTATGAATTTTTATTTTTGAATTAATGATGTTTTTTGATATAATCAAGTAGTTATGTATTTTTCAAAATTCATGATATGAATAGTATAAAAATTGACATAAATGAGTTTTTTAAAATAATAATTTATTAAATGACATAAAAGTCCTAAAACTATAATATTCGGCCAAATGACTTAAACAATGTTTATAATGTCATTAATGGACCACTTTAAGTTCTATTGGCATTATATAGTAACTATATTAACCATATATTATGAATACACAAGAAGACATTGTAAGAGTTAAATTAGTTAACAAAGGGTTAAAGCTAAAAGATAAGGTTAAATTTGAGACCAAAACTTGTCTAAAACCTATTGGTTGAGAGATTTTAGACACAAAAAATTCATATATTTAAAATTAATGAATTTGGGACCATTTTAAACCTAAAACAATTTTATAATATAATAATATTTTAATACCTTCCTAAAGTTCCCATCCTCCCTCTAATAAAATGGTATGACCTTTAAGCCTTACTCACACCTCTCAATCCCCTGGTCTCATCCAAACTATTCCCAAATAATATTCCAACATCCTTATATTCCAAATATAATCCTTACCTTAGGTATAAGTCAATAAAATAAGGACTTTTGGATCTAATCTATGGGAGTTACCAGATTTAGAGGTAACGTATTCTCTCAAGTTATTTTCCTTTATTTTTGTTATCAACTCCATATTTTAATCTTATTATTTAATTAAATAACAAAAACAGTATAATCATTATACTAGGATGTTTTTATGATAAGGTATTTATGTACACTTCCACACACCTCCATCTAATTGATACGAACATACTGTTTCTATGTACGGTGAATTACTACCTCATGAAATGATGATTGTTCGGATATCCCTACCACCTCTCATGGCGGCCATTAGGATGGAACTGTATTTAAATGTGATATATATTATATTTATATTTCCTCTATGATTATTTATTTTTAATTTATATAATACCATTATGGTTTCCATAATTGGTAAATATGATAATTTAATTTGAGGAAGTGCGGACCACCGTCCCCTCAAACTGATATGACTTGTTCATGCCATAAATGGAACAAATAAAGTATGGATTTAATCAAAATATATATGATATTATACTGTAATTATAATATAAATGTATCATTTTGTTGTAATTACTTTAAATATGAAAATAAATGAAATTAGCGTTCATACATACGTAAGACTTACCATCTCTATGAATGGTGAATTTCATTTCTTATCTCCAAATGTTATGTAGTATCATAAATACATATATATAATTGATATATATGATATATATGATATATAAATCATGAATATCATTATGAATATAATGTAATTTTGACCACATAGACGATTTGTAATAATAACAAGTACATTTTTGACTCAACTACCAAATATCAACAAAACGACCGATATTAACTAAAATAATTATGTAATATATATAATGAGGTAACAAGTGATATAAAAGGAATAATAAACTTTAAAAAGATATGAATCAAGTATAAATTAACTCAATTTTACTATTCAGGGAGATAAAGAATGAAAAAGACAAGCCAAACACGAGGTAAGAGACTTTGTCTCAATCTCTTTTCATTGAGGCATATTTTGATTTATACATGAATTTATTTTATACATTGTATAAACCCATTTTAAATTTCATTTAATTCAAAGGGAATATTTTTCTATGAATATTTTTACTAAATGAAACAAGTAATGTTTTTTTCTAGCATACATTGTGACAACAACCTTTCTGCTACTACGAGTATTATTTGATATTTGGATTCCTTAACAAGCTGTAATGTTTTTAAAATGATAATAAATACCATATACCCATTTTACCTATTTTGTTATTGAAATTGTTTTTGGGAAAGAATTGATTATTTAAATATCTTCAAATTATATATTTTGATTGTAATGTGGAAATATTATCTCTCCTTTATGCCAGTTTTATGTGTTATGATTCTTGGGAATTGTTCACGTATATGAGTGGTTCTGTGATAAATCTCGGGAAGGTGTTCCTGAGATAGATCTCCAATGCATTGGGTAATGTGACATAGGTAAATGTTATTGTTTCTCCAAAGAGATTTTGGAAATATACCATTATGGGTATTCAGAATGTTACTCACTATATAACTTTGAAAGCTACAACATATGTATGTTATGGTTGCCACAAATTACCATTTTGATTTATGATTTCCATGTGTTATTCGTAAATTATATTATTTCAGGAGGTATGTTAAAGAAATTATGTTTTATGATTGAAAATTATGATTTCATTGATTTGCATATATTCATGGACTAATTTTTTCTTTCATTATTTTATAAGACATACTGAGATTTATATGCTCATCCCATGTTTATGAAATGTTTTTCATAGGGTATAAATAAGAGTAAGTGAAAGGAAGAATTCAAGAAGATTTATGTAAAGAAAATAAGTTTTGTATTATTTATGGAGTTTTATTGTTATCAAATTTTTTTGTTAGAGTATAAGTGTCTACTTTTTAATATTTGAGATGTAATGTAATAGTTATGGCCTAATTCTCTAAAAATATAAACTGGATAAGATAATCAATGTTAATTTTTATTTAACTGGTGATTAAGTAATTTTTTAAGGATAGGGCTTTATATATTTCCCACAAGTTCAATACGTAGGATACTCATACCACATCCCCCTGATCTGTATCAAAAGTGTGGATTCCACTAATACTGATTTGAAGGTCTTGTGCTCATGGCCCTCCCAAACCACAATGTGCTTCTCAGCCACCAAGGTAGTCATCTTACACATAGAACTAGACTCTTGAATTTACTATGTATGTGTCTTCCTTCTCAATATGTCATGAAAACCATTTCTTTAATCAGGCATATATGCTAGCTCAAAATCAAATGACTTCTTATAATCATCCCATCTACACTGCTAGAGATTATAATATCAGTATGAAAAGATATACTTTATATGATATTTTGGTCTATATAGATTGAGAATTTTTCTCCCATCAGATAATGTTTCTAACACTTTAAGTTATAAACGACTACACCAAACTCAAGGTCATGCATAATATATCCATTCATATGGACTCATCTTCTATGACCTATACAATAAAACTCTATCTCCCTAAATAAAAAACACTCCATGTATGACTTGTAAAGAATAAAAAAACACCATATACACCTCCACTAACTCGATTAGATTTAAATATGAGTGATAATCAAACTATTTTTCAACCCCTTAAAATAATTCTCACATGATCAAAATCATTCAGACTAAATTCCCATCTTGGGGAATATCTAAAGCCTTGTTTCCATGTGGTAAATGTCACAAATGAACCATTAATAGTATCTTTCCAATCCTAGAAAGCCACAGATATAATAAAATTCATGGGATGATAAAAAAATACTACATGAACTTTATATGGGTCCATAGATAAACATTACTTACATATTATGTGACCTTATAAATGTTCATGATCCATCCATAATTTACACATAGATAACATGGCTTATGTCTGCTACCCTCTAAGTGTACTCATGATTTTGTAAATATTTTGGCCAGGATAATCTTGATTCTTGGTGTACACAAAGATGTCATACCCAGAAAACAAAAACATCTAATCAATGTACAAAGGAAATTTTTAGTACATCAATGCCAAAATCACAACATGAGTGTTTTCAATCCAAAATATCATAAAAAATACCCATAAAGGCCATACATATGTCTGAAAGAAATCCTTCATATATTAGAAGGTATAACTCTAAATTAATGATATACCAACCTCTAGTCAATCATGGAGAAGGCACAAAATCTCCATAACTAGTCAGAGAGATCATTGATACATGGAATATGATATGAGTTCTTCACTATCATCCAATTCAAATTCTTGTAATCAATACAAAAATACAAGGTCCCATCATTCTTCTTAAAAAACCAGACTCGAGAAACCCAAGGATAAGTGCTCAAATGATTAAATCCCTTATCCATTAAATCCTCAAATTGATTATTTATCTCTTGAATCTATATTTGGTTCATTCTATATGATGGAATAGAAACTGGATAAAATACAATAATAAGTTAAATAGAATACACTACATCCCTCTCAGGGGGAATTGCTTATAAATCATCAGGAAACACATCCTTGAACCAGTCCACCACATTAGGAAATACATAATTGCTTACACCCACATCATTTAGGAGAATACATGTATCCTGGGTGGTGATATCCAATAGATTATAATGATTTGATCATTCATAAACTATCTAGATATCCCACACTCCATAATGAACATAATTGTTACCCTCAAAAGATGTAAAGGACGCTCTCATGTTGTAATTATTTATATGGTCTTGGTATGAAACCAACCAGTACATACCCAAAATCAAGTCAAATCCTAACATATCAAGGTTGTGAAGACATAAAATAAATGATACACCCCTAAATCGAGCAATCACCCCTTACATAAACACTTGTCTCTTGATCGTATACCCAATGTTGTATCAATCGTCGTGACCCCACTCAAAAACTCCACTATTAGACCGAAAAAATTCCCATGTATTGAATATATAAAATAATTATAGGCTCTTATATAACTTTTTTCACTAGAAAGTGTATAATATAAAAGAGTAATACCACTGACCATAAAGGGTCTAGACTTTCTACCTAAAATTTTTGGATAAATTTCAAAAAACTGTCCTCCTTCTCTTCCATGTGATACAATCTGATTCCAATGACCTTCACCACTATACTGATACATTTTATCTTACACCAAAGTACCACATCCACTACTTTGACCTCCATGGCCAGTAGAACTCCAGATTCCATACTAATATAGGGTAGAATATCCCCTTACAATAGTCTCATTCTACATAGTTCTTCTATTATTACCTATATATCATGGGTTTCTATAGATGAAATATAAAAATTAATACCCACTTTAACCCGTGGCAAAGTCTAATCCATATAATATATGGAATCCCAAATAATTATTAAAATACATTCTATAGGCATTTAATTTCACTTTCATATCAAGGTTACTAGGAAACATGGTTGAATGCCAATATCATGTGCCCATAATGTAATGAACGAACCCATTGGTAATATATATCATTATTACCTATCCCAAACCTCATTTTTATCAAATATAGGTATTTTTAGAATCATTCCCTATCCCACACTAATTATAAAAAATGGTTATTTGGAGTATTAGTATTTATCCCACACTAATTATCACTTATATCGTAAATATCATATTTATCAAGGATAATCATCATTAAACCACTTAATAATTATTCTAATCGCGGTTCAACAAATCAATTTATAAAAAAACCCATTATTAATCACTTAAATCACATGGAATAATTTTAACAATTAACCATTAAATAATTCATTAGAATTTAATAATATATAATCCATTAACCCTTCATGTTTATTCCAACCATCCCTCAATTCACACTGTCAAACAATTTATAATAACAATAATAAACCAATTTCACAATCCCATTAATTTGATAATTACATAATCCCATTGATTGAATAATTTTATAATCCCATTAATTGATTGATTAATTCAATTCCAAAATAAAATTTCCAATTTTGAAAATAGAAATTTTACAAATAAATACACTAAATAATAATCAATAGTATGAGAATTGAAAATTAGAACACCAACATCAAGAGCATTGGAGGGTGTTCTCCAAGCCGTAAATTCCCAAATTAATGCAGAATGATCAAGAGAAATACAAAATAGTTGATCATGGACCAAAACCAAGGATAAAGATCAATGATATTAACATCCATCAAAACATAGATTTTTTTCATCACCATCAAAGGAAAAATATGTTTTCTTCGCTGATAATGAGATATGGGAGAGAGAAAAATCCATACAGCGAAGAATGAAATTACCAAAGGAGTGAAGATTCTTCAAAGGGATCTTAAATTCGTAAAAAAACAGGGAAGAAGGATCCTTGGAACCCTTCTGAGAGATTGAAAATTTGGAGAAAGAGGTTTCAGATCAAGCTAGTCTGATTTAGTGTTAATACTAGGGTTTTATGAATTTTTAATAAATGTTTAGGGGACTAAAAACCCATGAACATGGTTTCCTAGGATTGGTCACACCATTTACCAAACTATGTCTGATAAAAGTGATCCTAATCTTAGGGGGTTTATGGTTACCCCTAAGAGGGTGCACGGTTTGACAATTCGTACACCAACAATGAAAATGTAAATAAATCGAGGTTGCATGGTTTTCAATGCTAGGAATATGGTTTGGGAAAATATGTTCCAATCATGAAATTCCCAAACACAATAAAAACATTAATAATTAACTCTAATTCACTAAAGAAAACCCTCAATGAATGAATGAATAAAATAAGCTAAAATTGTGTCAAAAAAGAGCCTGATACATCCCCATAATGTTCTAGATATTATAATTAGTCAAGATAGTTTCACCATCATTATCTAACCATGCATCATTCAACAACAAGGTATATTATTTACAACCTATAAAAGAGAAAAATGCATTTTAAATATCACTTTCCATTATGAATTTTACATCCACATACACAAAGTCCACAACTATTTCAAATGCTATATATATAGATATGCATATCATTCCTAGGATCATTCTTATTAGAAACAAGAATTTCATGAATGTATATTCATTCACTATACACATCCAAGGTGGAATAATATATATATGAATGAAAATTTCCCATGTGTTATATATTTCATGAGTCTTTATAAATAGATAAATACCATCACATGGCAACCCTAATCTTACATTACTATATAACATGAATGATTTAGATATCATTTAGTAAACCCCTTTAATGATAATACATCTATTGGGTACACCAAATGCTCACTTATTACAATTATTTATGTATTCAATCTCTTATATTATTCCATGTTTTTGAAAAAATCATTCATTATAGTTTCTAGGTTCTTTGAAAATGTCACAAAACCATTCAAGGAAATATTTATAGCCTGAAAAATTCATTTAGATTACATATATATATTAAAAATTCTTTATAGTCATTTAATGATGAATTTTAATTCATGTATATGGGAAAGTAATTAGGACAAACATGTATATTATTTTATGAAAATAAAAGATAGAATGTTCACTTATATGTCTCATAATTAGTTTTTGGAATATTTCTACCAAGTTGAAGAAACCCCATAGAAAACTGAAACATATATTAAATCACACTAAAACCAAACCATTAATGTTTATCCCAAAAGTTATTACATCATAAATACATGTTTTTAAATCATTAAATATCCATAATACAACAGTGTCTTAATATCCTCCATCAACTACTAAAATTTCTCAACATCACCACTATAGCTACTAGTGACAAACCTGAAATTAAATTTAGTCTAGTTACTTCCAATTTTTTAAGATTATATATCGAGGTTGAAAAGGAAAAGGAATATAATAAAATATCATATCTTATAAACCAATTCTATAAAGCCTATTCATATTTTATTCTAGTTAAACTGTTTCTATGTTACTATGATATACCTCATTTGTGTCTTGAAATGCAACTATAGTGATATGATAAATTACTTTTTCATGAGAAATAACTGATTTTCCAACAAAATTATTACAGTGGAATAAAATAAAGCCACTCCACATGATATTTTTTAAAGAGAATCCCAATATATTTAAATGTTATTCGGAAACTCATTCGATACCTAATTGTGAAAATAAATCCAACTTATCTCCTAAATGAAATCAAAACTTATAATAACTTATAAAATTAAATTACTCTTCATCAAGAAATATAAAATTTTGAAAATAATTATAATAAAATTTAAAAATTTATAAAGAAAACAATATAGTGTGACATTTATATAAACTAAATACAACATATGTTAAATATATTTTTTCTAATTTTTATGATTATATATACATGATTTATTTTAATACATTGATACAATTAATCATTTATGTCATAATTTTTCCTTTTAATGGTTCATTGTGTGAACATGGTTTCTAAAAAATTAACATTTCATTTTCATTAAAAATATTTTTATATTTTTAGATTTATGTACAAAAAAATACGTTATTTACTATAAAAAATCATTGATTTTCTTTTATAACTTTTTTTATATTATTTATTATATTTATTTTCTGTTTATTATTTTATCAATTTTAAACATATGATTTAGAAAGCTTAGAATCATATGAAAGCTAATTTCTCCCATTGAGTTGAGTCTTTTCTTGCTCACACTATCCTATAATAACATTTATGTTTCAAATTAATTTATATTTTAAAAAAAATTGGAGAAATTATATTTTTTTCAATATCTTTGTTGTTTGATTAGTTTTAAATTCAACTTAAAACACATTTATGGATAGTATCACATCATTTCAAAAATATTCATTCATTTTAACCATTATTTATCTCATAATATAAATTATTTTATCTTTTTCATTTTATTTATTTATTTAGGAAACATTGTTTCTTTGTTAATATAAAAAAGTATTTATTTTTATATCTATGAAACTTAATATTTTCAAAAACAAAAAAATATCTATTAAACAAAACACAAGAATTATAACCATGGTAAAATCTCTCAATTTTTAAACATATTTTCCAATACATTTCTATAAGTATAATTCACCTTAAAATGTAAAAATTATTTAGGTTCAAACCCATTTAATAATGAAAATAAAAAGCGAACCCCTATTTAATTTGGTTAGGGGAACCCATTACATGCCAAAAACCAAAAAATATGGCCTAAAGGCTTAAAAAACATAAAAGAAAAAGAATAAATCATAGGATGAAATAAGGTATAAAAAATGACTGAATGGACCATGAGTAGGTGGGAAACAAACCCAAAGTAAACCTTATATAGAAACTTTGGAAGAATACCAAGACCCAAAAACATGCCTCCACTTTTCTAATGGGACCCCTGTCTATCATCACCACTAAGCATGTTTCACCTATGTAGACTATTTTTAAACCCTCATCCAATTGTGAGAAAAAGATTCATAACTCAAAACAAGAAATCTTCTCACCACCATCTTTAAAACTCATAAACTATGACCAAAGTAGTGAATCATCTTCACCCACTGCCAACCCCCACCATCAAGCAGGTGTTCAAATCTCTCAACCAACTACCCATGTCTAAATGATGGCTTCATTTTCCGATATCCCCTATATTGAGTGAGAGCCTTTATTTTCGGTATCCCCTACGGTCAAGAAGGGGTAATCCATCACTGACTACCCATTCCATTGAGTAGGGGTTCAGATCATGTCACTAGCTCCCGTACCAAGTGGGTTCTTTCCTTCATCGTCAATCTCTTTGTCGAATTTTAGCCTTTCTTCACCACCATCCCCCACTTTTAGTGGGGTTATTACTACACTACTTTCCTCTATATCAAGAATTAGTCTTCCATTAACAACTAACCCAACCTTCTTAGTTGAAAAAATCAATAAGAAATTATTTTACTTCTTTTTCATCACCATCAATAGATCTCTAATTGGAACTAGTTAATTTTTCTAAAATTGAATCACAAATATGAAATTAATGTCACTACTACCATAAAATGTTTGAAATAACTATATAAAGAATATAAATGAAAATTAATAATCCATAATTAACAACATAAATATAAAAAATAAATATAGTAATAATTATATCAATATGTAATAATATTCTGTCAATATAATGTTTGGAAAATAGGGTTTGGGGATGGATGTGTCCCTTAAATTTCTGAATAGTGGGTAAATGACTAAACTGATGGAAAAAAATAAATACTAGAAAATTGATTGAAATTATGGTGATTTTGTAGTGATGACATGGTAATTTAGGAGTTAATCCATAGAAATTACATGGGAGGAGACCAAGGGTGACTCAATGGGGTAATGAGATCACGCAGGCATAATGGATCTATAGAATAAGATGGGAGAGTGGTTGGGCATGGTGTTTTTCTAATTCAGTTTTCATGGTAAATAAATACCATAATGGTATATTATACACAATTATGGTTGAATGAAAACTATAATAGTAGATTTCATTCTATTTTAGTTTTCTAAAACCATAAAACTAGATGGTATATGAAACAGCCTAAGACCCACACTCCCAAATATGGCACTTAAAACCTAATAATTACATTTATAGATTTGATACTGATAAACGTTAATCACATTTTTCCATCTAAAACATATATAATAAAATAAAATATTGAATCAATTAAATAACTAAATATCTTTTAGGTTTATATTTTTATTGCGTCAAGAAGAACTCTTTTATATCGATATTTCAACATAGTATCTAATTTCCCAATAAAATAGTTTTTATAAAGACATGCTTACTTCATTCAAGGTAAGTTCCATATTTAGAACCTGTATTTTATTATCTTTTATAATCACCCTTAAAACTGGTGGAAAACATTTTTAAAAGTTCTATGTGAAAAACAATCTCATTAAGGGACATAAAAAGTAGAAGGAACCCGATATTAAATTTTAAAATCATAAGGTAAACAAAATATTCCTTTAACATAATAAGCATTGAGCTCAAATAATCAATTTATTATATATAAACTCTGATTTAACACCGAAAATTTTTCATCAAAGAACATTAAAATAAAACATAAAGGGAAAATCATAATTATTATATTTTCTTAGAAAACATGAGAACTTATGAAAACATGTTCATAAAAACATACCCTTTAACCTTAAATGGATAAAAATAACATTATCTTACCTAACAAAGTGATTTTCATAAAAAATCATTAACCAAAATAGAAAATTCAGGCATGTTCCTTGGTAAAACATCTTCATAAAACCCTTAAAAATTGGAATAAACATTACTGTCGACTTCAAACATAATTATATTGGAAGAATAATCATTACCCAATGCATTTGAGAGCTATATAAAGATCACCCATCATCATGATCTATATCAAGCTCAACTGTCATCATAAAAAATGTTTAATGACTATATCAAGGGTGAAACATTTATTCTCACGCATTTTCATCATAAAACCATTGAAACCATCATTTAAATACATTTTAAAATCACTTTGAAATATTGAAATACCCACTCCTTCTATAAAACTCTTTTTAAAAATGTAAAATCCCAAAACAAAGGAAGGTACATTTTGATTTGAATAAAGCAAGGGATCATATAAATAAATCAAAATTTCAAATAATGGTTGTATTGGTTAAAATGTTTATTTAAGTTTAATACATTAATGCAGAAGATTTTTTTGTCTTTATAAAGAAAGTGAAAAAATTCTTTATAAAATATGTAAAAATATTATGTTTGAAAAAACATTGAGAATAGTCAAAAATAAAAATAAAAATATTTTATAATTTATTTAGGATCAAAAATATTTATCTATAAAACAATTTTTAACAATATGGACCTGGAGGAATATGGTTTAGAAAATAAATATTTAAAATAAGGTTTTTATTGTAAAGTGTCCCTTACCTAAAACCAGGATCTTTATGTAAATTATTTATCTTCCGAAAAAATAAAATTATATGAATTATCTAATTTCTTAATTACCCTTTTAATATTCATCATTCCACTAGTTTTATTTATTATAATTCAATAACTAATCAATTCATTACCACTCAGATATTTTGATGATATTCAGTTCATATGTACAAAGTAATATCGGTAGGTATACTATGGTCAAAGTGCTAATTATTTCATAATTTATATAATAATAATCATGATGAAATTAAAATTTCTATTAAAAATTATACTTTTAAAAATAAAATTTAGTGTGGTTAAGAAATATGAACTACATCACAATTAAGGATAAGGTAGGTCATACATATATATGACTAACAATTTAAATTTTCAACCATCATGATGGAAAAAAGTTATGTATTATTTTTTATTTAAAAAATTATAATTATATCAGAAATAAAATATCTTATAAATATATAATTTATATTTAACATTTATGTGATTTTGTGATGAAGAAATAACCACATCACTTTGTGGACGTTGTAGTCCACACGTATGCGAAAATGATGTTATCATTTTTCTTTAGATGGAGGGGAAGGAAAATAAATGATATATTATCCTTAAAAAATAATAAATATTTTATTAACAGAATATATATATATAATCCATAATTATAAATATTCATGAGAGCCAAGGATGGAAAAAAATTACATTGGTTCGCGAGGCGATAGTTCTCCGTACAAATGAATGATTGATGTATTTCCCATTTTATAAAATAAATAGATGGATATTGGATATGTAATTTAAATTATAGCATATAATTATATGGAGGATAATTATTTTAATATTTTATAATGGTCAAAATATATTTGATGTAGGTGGAAGAAGAAATAAAACAAAAATTCTTGGTTTAGAACGGTACATGTTCTTCAGAAAACCTCATTTTCTTTACACAATAAGATCCCTAAGGATGGAATTATATCCAAAATAATACCTATAGAAAGTGAAGAGGGATTTTATTAATGGATTTATGTTGGTCTTGGATTATTCAAAATTATTTTAATGTCTGAATAAATGGGGAGAGGATGTGCCCTTTTATATTAGAGGGGAGGGGCACTCGTAGAATTTATTAAAGTATTAAATTAATATAGACATATTTTTATGTAAAAACTAAGGTAAAAAGATATAATGCTAAGATAATATGAATACTGGTGGTATTAATCTTATCCAATAAAATGATAAAATGTTCAGAAGATATTGTCACCATTTCCTTTTTGTTTTAACCTGTGTTAAAGTTATTTATTATTACTACTATAACGACCTTTTTACACTTTAGTGGTCAATATAAAAAATATAAAAGAAAAATTTTCTATTTAGTGAACCATGTTTGATATTTTAAAACTTATCATAATCACATGTACAAATAAAGGAGTATTACAGATTTTAAATCATTTAATAAATTATTATTTATTTTGAAAAACAATTAATGTCAATTTGAGAATTATTCATTTAATTTGAAATTGATTAAACATTAATGGAAATAAATAGAAGTATAGTACATTAAAATTTACATAATAAGTTTTATGTATATAAAAAATTAGTAGGATACCAAAAATCAAAAAAAAAATCAATTTTAGAGTTTATAAAATTATTTATTTATTTTTCTATTTCATTCACAAGAATTTTTTCTGTGCTCTATAAGAATTTAAGGTAATTAATTTATCACTAAAATTTTAAATAAATTACCATTTTTAAAAAATAACTAATCTTTAATGTTAATAATTAGAAAAAAATATATTTTTTTAATCTCTCTCAAAAACATTATGGATATTAAAATAAAGTGATAATTTTGACATTAACTTTTATTTAAATATTATAAATTCAAAATTAATTAAATATGGAATAGAGTTTCCATATTTTTAAAAATTAGTAGGAAATATATAAAATATTTACTTCCAATACGGTAAAGGGAAAGTTTATGGTCTTATTTTAATACCTTATTAAATTATTTTTAACCATAATTAATCGATTTACCCTTACCATGATGAAAAAACTTTACTAAGTTTAATATTCATAATGAAAAACTAAAAGGGAATTATTTTAAAAAAATTGACCTCATGAATCCAAATATGGAATATATTTTTTAGTATCCATTTTATATAAGTGTTATAATATGATTTAATATTAAACCAAAAACAAAATGAAAAACTATTTTTTAGAAAAATAATTTTTAAGTATAAATATGTTTTTATACAAAATTAAACCATAAAAGTTTTTAAAATTAATAAAATTGGATTAATAATTATATAATATAACTAATTTTACATTTTAATAATTTTTTGAAAAAAAATTCTTTTAAATTCTTGAAAATAATTTGTTTTTTATTAAAAATAAATATTTTTCACTCTCTACATGAAAATCAATATTTTAATAATAATTATTTAAATTAAATCTAACATAATATAGACATTAAGATTTGAAAATTTATATTTTTTATTAGATAAATTTATAATTTTATATATATTAATTATAGGATATTCTCACAAAAAATTAATAAAACCTGTTGTCGATGAAAATATAATTTTGATGAATAAAATGACATTAATTTTTTTTTCTTATTTATAAATCATTTTTGATTCATTTTTTAGTATTTACTATATATATATATATTATAAAGTATGTAATCCAATTAATGCCCTCCAATTCAACATCTTGGTTATAATGGTCAAATTTAAATAATAACCATTTATGGTTTTTTTAAGATCAACGTTGATTGTTTAATACATTATAGTGTTCTTCTAAAATATTGTGATAGTAAATTATATCCTTTTAATTAATTTTACCTTCATATATTTGACATGACCTCCAAAATAAATGTTTTGACATTTCAAAATACATTTTTCGTGTAATCCCACATCATAAAAATAGTTTATAAAACATCGTGTTGAAAAGGGGGAAATGGAAATATTATGGCCATCTAGAAAAAAACAACTTGTTTTCCAAATAGGATTACATTAGTGGGAAGTGAATATATAGAAATAGATGAAAAAGTACTATATAGATAATGATTAGGAGTAAAATATAATATTTATCAGAAGTAATTGAATAATCATGAGAAAGTCAATGACCACAAAACCATATACCAAATTGTTTTGAAAATGACCATCGATTTATCATAAATGAAGGTAATATGATAAAATGTATATTTCCAAATCATTTTGGAGAGTTTATAAATGCACATTCCACCATTACAATAAAAAATTAAATATATTTACTTGAAAATCATAATTTCATCCTTTAATAAGTTTCTTCCACAATCTCATATATTAGACCAAATGATTAGTATTGAATATGAATTTTTCATTATTGAATAATTAAAATCAAAATTTAATGTATCACAAAATACAAAAAAAACATATATTCCTAATATATTTTTAAATTATCCAAAACAAAAATGGTTAGCATGACTTAAGATATTTATGATAATTAATAAAACTTTATATGAGTAAATAACATAATAATATCCAAAATACAATAGTAACACCAAAGGTTCAACATAAATCATTCCAAAAATATCTATCATAAAAATTCATCAAAATATTTTTTACAAATATTGAAACCAAAACATTATAATTATGTCATCACAAATTATTCAAATATATATTTTACATTTATGTTTAAATAACATCAATCACACTTAAATTCTAATACCCAAACGTTTGTGCACTAATAATATAATATCTAGGAAATTATAATCATGTCTATAAGTAACATGAATCACCATAATGATATATTAAAATCATATATTCTGAAAAAAATTTAATTCAACCATTATAATTCAAATAAAATCCCATAATATTCTATTTACCTTAATCATATAATTTTCTAAAATATGAAGAAAATATTTTTAAATAAAATTAATCAATTACATCACTTTTATGTCTGATAGTTATCTATATAATAAAACATATGGTCCAAATTTGTAATAACCCATAATTTCCACAAAATATATCTTATATATTTCAGAATAAATCCAAAAAATGTAATGGATTTGTTCATAAATTATCCCTCATTTAAACATAGGGTAACGTAAACCTCAAAAAAATAAAAATTCTTTGAATATATCATTAATCCCCTCAGAATCCCATCACATAAAACAACAAAAGGAATGTTTAATATTTTTAACTTATGATCAAGCATAATCCTATAAAACCATGATTTTATCCATTATTATTAAGTTAAAATAATTTTAAAGTATCCTAATATAATTTTTTTCCAAACCCTACTCTAATACAGAATGAAATAGCCCTTGACCCACACTCCTGAATACGGTGCTAATAATTATTATCTTTATATCTATGGATTTGATACCGATAAACATGAATCAATTTTATCCACAAAAATTATCATAAAGATGAAATATTGGTTCACTTAAAAACCCAAGTAACATTTAGTTTTAGGGCTTTATAGATTAAAGAAAAATCTATTTCAAGTGGATATTTCCATACAGTATCCATTTTCCCATAAAATATTTAATTTTTAAGATATTATTTCTTCATTCAAGGTAACTTATATATTTGGTACCTAGAATTTATTTAAATTTATAATCATCCTTAAAATCTAGGTAATCAATTAATTTTATTTAAGAGTATAAAAATATTAGTAAGTTATTAAAATGTAGAAGGAACTTATTAGCCCATTTTAATGTCATGAGATAGAAAAAGAGTTCTCCTTTAACATAATAAATGTTTTTTTTTCAAAAAAATCAAATACTCACACATAAAATAAGATTTAACATTGAAAGTTTTTCATAAAAAATAATAATAAAATATAAAGTAAAAATAATAATTATGACTAATTTATAGAAAACATAAGAACCATTGAAAAATGATTTCTTAAAAACATAACCTTTCTACCATAGAAGAATATAATCCACCCTTTAAAGAGATCATCAAATTACCTTTTGAAATAAAATGATTTATTTGAAAACTTTTTAGTATGTATGTAATATACATATAGGTTCCTTGGGAAATAAAATTCATAGAACCCCCATAAAAACCTTATGAATTCAAATAATCATTATGGTTCACTTCCAACATAATTATCTAGAGAATGTAATCATTACCCAATGTATTGTAGAACTATATAATTGTAACCCATTATCATGGGATATATTTGGATCAACCATCAAAATAAATAATTTATAAAAACCATATCAAGGGTAAATAATTTAATATTTCTCCTCATCATCATAAACCCTTAAAAAACTCATTTAAACCCATTTGGAAATTTTTTTGAAAATCATAATTCAATTTCCTTCTATAAAACCAATTTTCAAAATAATAATACCTAGTAAGGTATATGGATGATTTTTATTAGAATAAAAAAAGATATATTATAAATTAATAAAAATATAAAATAATATTTTTGTGGGTGTGAAATGATGTTGAAGTTGTATAATTTAAATTATAACATTTTTTGTGTATTTATAAAGACTGTCAAAACGTTTCGTATAAGGTACATAAAAAATATTCCTTTGAAAATACATTTAAATTATGTTAAAATGTGATATAAAATGGTATTTTTTATTCATGTATTCTTATAAAAATTAATCCATTAATTAAAATTAAAAAATATTTATATTTATGGAAAATATTTAGAAAACAAATATTTATAATGAGGTTTTTAATGTAAAGTGTCCCTTTCCTCAAGCCGAACTCTTCTTGTATGTTATTTATGACTATAAAAAATATAAATATGATAATTATTTATGGTATTAATTACATATTTTATATTCATCATTCATTTAATTTTATTTATTATAATACTATATTTAATCACTTGAGTTCACATTGTTCCTTTTGACGATATTAGGTCAAAATTCCAAAAATGAATTCGGTTGGATGAATGTGGTCGAAGAGGTTGTTATTTCATCATCTATATAATAATAATTATCACATAATTATTATTTTTATACAGAAATTATAATTTATGAACATCCATGAATGATGGTTATGAAAAAATAAACTATGTTACAATCATGGAGATGGTATGCCATACATACGCATTAATAATGATTCAATTTTGAAACAATCATGATGTAGATACAGTAAGAACTATTTTAAATATAAATAATGAAATTAATATTAGAGATAATGTATTATATCTTTAAATAAAATTAGATAAATCATCCTGGTGATGTGGTGATGAAAAAAAATCACATCCCTTAGTGGAGGTGGTAGTCAACACATAAGCAAAATCGACGTTATCCATTTTCAATGAATGAAATGGTATAAGAATGGTAAATTATATTTAAATAATGATAAATATGTTAGGAATATCCTATATATACATTAAATAGATCATTATAAATATCATGGGGAGGCCGAGATGGGAAAAAACAACATCAGTTCAGGGGTTAGTATTCCTCCACACATATGAATGATGGATTAGTTCCCCATTACGTGTAAGAAAGAGATGGATATAGGTTATTAAATGAACATGATAACAACAATTATATTTATTATATCGATTTTATTATTTAATAATAGCTAAAAATGATTTTATGGAGGTTTAAGATGAAATAAAACAAAAACGCTCAATTAAGAATGATACATTTTCTTTGAACAACCTCCTTTGATTTACACCATAAGACATATAAGGATGCTATTATACAAAAAATAATACCATTAGAACATGGGTAGGTGTGTATAAAAGGGATTGGGCTGGTTTATGGATGATCTAAAAGGCTTTTGAAGTGTGAAGAAAAGAGAAGAGTTGGTTACATTTCATAAGATAGGGGAGGGCCACTCTTGGAATTTCTTAAAGTATTAAATTAATATAAATTAATTTTCAGGATAAAATGGATCCTGATGTGAGATGCACAGGGTGGCCAGATCTTCACGTCATAGGGAGGTGGTTGAGGGATATGGTTCAGGGATAAGTGGCGGATGTGGGTACAGATAGTAGATGCAAGTAGTCAATCAACGCTATATGGAGCGCGACCTACTACTTAGACAACACACTCAAGGGAGGGATGTGATGGACAATCCACAAAACAACGCACTTGGGTTGAGTCATGGAATTGGGGGCTTTGTGATCTTGGATCACCAATATAACTTATAGATTTACAAGGTAAGAATTCACAAGAGCTAGAAGAAACTTCGGGACAATACTCACACAATGGAGAGAAACACAGAATAAGCTCTCAATAAATCATGAATGAAAATACAATGCCATGGGGTGGATATTTATAGCCAAGGAAGTGATACAAGGTCAGTGGTCTAATACCCTAAAGTCATAAAGTCTAAACCTCCCTTGTCCTCTTAAAATTCAAAAAGATAAAAGCCAACAAAGACTTTTGGAAAAGTAGCACACAATTTCCAACATAGCAGATCGGATTTGACATTGAGTGCATAGCCCACCGGATTTGACTTTGGTGTCCAAATATGCCATTTCTAGAATCCTCCATGTGGGAAAGGCATCCAAATTCCTGAAACCATGTGGTTCTATCATTAAAAATTTATTTTGGGATTGAATAAGTGATATTATAGGACCATTTTCTCTATCCATGCAAGGCAAGATCCAATGGGCCTTTAATGAAGGAATATGTGCACCCATTGTAGTATTAAGCCTCTTTAATCTCCCTCACGTCATTGGGCCTGGAAAATCAAACTCTTCATCCCATGCAATCGACTTCGTACCTTAGACATGGTTCTCATCATCCTCCTCCTCTTGGAAAGGAGTCTTCCTCGACTCTTCATCTTCTGCACCCAAAAAAAAGAAAGATCAGAAACATTGAAGGTGGAACTTACACCATACTCACCTAGAAAATCTATCTTGTAAGCATTGTTGTCAATCTTCTAGAGCACTAAAAAAGGTCCTTCTCCTCGTGGCATGATTTTTGATTTCCACTTATCAAGAAATCTCTACTTTCGCATATGAATCCAGACCAAGTCCCCGAGCTCGAAAACACTTGTTTGCGACCCTTGTTTGCATGATCAACATATTTTTGAGTAACTCGTTTGATATTTTTCCTTGCCTTTTCATGGAGTTTTTTGATGAATTCTACGCACCCTTTCACATCCATATTAGTTTATTCCAGCAAAGGAAAAGGAAATAGATCAATAGTGGCAAGATGGTTAATACCACAAATAATTTTCAATGGAGAATATTGATTAGTGGAGTGCTTGGCCCTGTTATATGAAAATTCCACATGTGGAAGACACTCCTCCCAATTCTTGATATTCTTCTTGACAATTGTTCGTAGAAGGGATGATAATCTCTGATTCACCACCTCTATTTTCCCATCGGTTTTTGGATGAAAAGTAGTGTAAAAGAGTAACTTTGTACCTAGTTTTCTCCAAAAGGTCTTCCAAAGGTAACTAAGAAAATTTGTGTCTCGATCCGACACAATCTTCCTTGGCCTTCCATGGAGTATGACTATTTCATGAAAGAAGAGTGTTGCAATGTTAATAGCATCATCTATTTTGGAACAAGAATAAAATGTTCCATTTTAGAAAACCGATCCACCAAAACAAAAAATGGAATCTCTCCCACTATTAGTCCTTGGTAACCTCACAATAAAGTCCATTGATATGTCCTCCCAAGGGTTTTGGGGGATTGGGAATGGAAGATATAATCCATGTGGGTTTAATTTCGATATGGATTTATGTCAAAAAATGCACTTTCCCACAAATTGTTCAAAATATTTAGATATTCTTGGCCAATAAAAATGATCACTCAGAACACTTACTATTTTTGAAACACAAAAATGTCCCATTAACCAACCAGAATGTGACTCCTTTAGTAAAAGTAAATAGATAGAGAATTTAGGTATACAAAGATTATCAATCCGGAATAAGAATCTATCATGTAAATAAAACGTTTCCCAACTAACACCAGGTTTACAATGTCCATATGGTTCACTAAAATCACTATCTGTAGCATATAATTCCTTAATGCATTCAAAACCAATGAGTTTTGAATTCAATAAGGATATAAGAGAATATATACGTGAAAGTGCATCCGCCACAATATTTTCTTTACCATTTTTAGGCTTGATGACATATGGAAGTGATTC
The DNA here is from genome assembly GCA_963277665.1 of Viscum album. Taxonomy (NCBI): domain Eukaryota; kingdom Viridiplantae; phylum Streptophyta; class Magnoliopsida; order Santalales; family Viscaceae; genus Viscum; species Viscum album. Next base: position 1,739,266,558 of record OY728156.1, read on the forward strand.
AATGAATTCCAGCCATCTAGCATGTCTCTTATTTAGTTTATGTTGGGTTCTAAGGTATTTAAGAGCCTCGTGATCAGAAAGGATCACAAATTCTTTAGGCCAAATAAAGTGCTGTCATGTCTCTAGTACTCTAAACAATGCATACAATTCTTTATCATATGTAACATAGTTTAGAGTTGGTCCATTTAACTTCTCACTAATGAAATCAATAGGCTTACCTTCATGCATGGGTACTCCTCCTATGCCAATTCTGCTTGCATCACATTAAATTTAAAAGGTCTTACCGATGTCCGGAAGTACAAGTAGGGGGCGTGGGTGAGTCTCCTCCTAAGAGCATGGAAGGCCTTCTCTTGAGTTGTCCCCCATTTGAATGGAACATTCTTCTTTGTCAACTCGTTCAAAAGTGATGATAGTGTGCTGAAGTCCTTCACAAATCTCTGGTAAAAACTAGCAAGCCCATGAAAACTTCTTACCTGTCCAACAGAGGTTGGAGTTGGCCATTCTTGTATTGCTTTGATCTTCTCGGAATCCACTTCAACTCCATTGCCGCTCACATCAAATCCAAGGAAAAAAATCATATCGAGAAAAAATTCATAATTATTTATGTTTCCAAACAAGTTTTCTTTCCTTAACACCTCTAGGACTTTTCTTAAGTGATCTACATGTTCATGAAAATTCCTACTATACACAAGAATATCATCAAAGTAAACTACCACAAATTTTCCAATATATGCACGTAATAAAGGATTAATTAACATCATAAATGTGCTATGTGCATTGGTGAGACCAAAGGGCATGACTAACCATTCATAAAGTCCATGTTTTTTCTTAAATTCTGTTTTCCACTCATCTCCTTCTTTTATCCTAATTTGATGGTATCCACTTCTTAAATCAATTTTTGAGAACATAGTTGAACCATTTAATTCATCTTTCATATCATTTAACCTAGGGATTGAATGATGATACCTGATTGTGATGTTATTGATGGCTCTGCAGTCAATGCACATTTTTCATGTTCCATCCTTCTTTGGTACAAGAAGCACCGATACCGCAAAAGGACTAATGCTCTCTCTCACATATCCCGCATCCAACACCTCTTGAACTTGCCTTTGAATTTCTTTTGTCTCTTCCGGTTTGGTGCGATATGCAAGGCGGTTCAGTAGTGATGATCCAGGTATGAGGTCAATTTGATGCTCAATACCACTAATTGGTGGCAAACATGGTGGAACCTCTTCCAGAAAGACATCATTATACTCCTACAACAAGGACTCAACATCATTTGAAAAATGGGGTAAGTCGTTAGTATTTAGAAACACCTCTTTTTTACATGAGTTCTAGGTGGGTTTGCTGTGAAAACAAAGCTTCCTTAACCTCACTCATTTTTTTCAACATCACGCTTTTATCTTCTCTCAAATTCTTTTTCCCACTTGATTTATCTTTGCTCTCCATTTCTTTTATTCTCTCATATTCTCTCTTTCCCTCATTATCTCATTTTTCATTTTCACTCTTTTTTCCTCATCACTCATTTTTTTCTTCTCTCTCAAAATGAGATCTTCCAAAATTTTCATGGGGGACATGGGGTTGAGGGTTATAGGTTCCCCTCGGAGTACAAAATAGTGACGGTTCAAAAACAAATCATGAGTAATATGCCGATCGTACTGCCATTGTCGACCCAACAGCAAGTGGCACACCTTCATAAGAACAATGTTGCACAATAACTCATCCTTGTATTTACCAATGGAGAACAATACCATCATCTGTTTGGTAACCTTCAGATCTCCACAATCATTCAACCACTGAAGCCGATATGAATGTTGATGCTTCAAAGTAGGAAGTCCCAATATCTCTACTAACTCGGTGCTTGCAACATTAATACAACATCCTCCATCAATAATAACACTACATACCTTCCCATGGATCTTGCACCGTGTATGGATAAGATTCTCCTGCAACTCTTTCTCTCCCACAGTCATTTGTGCACTTAGGACTCTCTTAGTGACAAGAATCTCACCGTCTTCTGAAAATTCCCTATTATCAATTTCTGGAGATTCTTCCTCCTCTTCCGAGCTCTCTCCATCGGTCTCCCATTCTCCATACTTTTTGATGGTTATGGTACACCGGTTTGGGAACTCACTAGCTATGTGACCCCTTGATTGACATTTGAAACAATGATTATCCCGATTCCTAGTTTGGTTAGCCTCCTAAGTAGGATTCTTAGGTGGAAGAATTACCTTGTCACTTTTGCAATCAGCCACGTCTTTTGGCATTTATGGTTCACCAATCTCCTTCCTTGGATCTCTCCATGGTGTGAAAGGGGTAGTGGGTTTCCTCATGCTACTCCTCCTTTTGATTTGTTGCTCGATCTTGGTGGCTTGATGGATCATATCTTGTATCTCTACATGGTGGTACATCTCCACTTGATCCGCAATCTCCCAATTGAGCCCATGTAGAAACTGTGACATTGTTGCCTCCGGATCCTCCTCAACGCTTTCCCAAATCATGGCAATTTGCATCTCCTCATAGTCGTCTTCTACACTCTTACTCCCTTGGATGAGGCGTTGATGTTTATTGTGGAGATCTCTATGGTAATGTGTGGGAACAAACCGCTTCCACATGGCGAACTTCATGTCTTCCCATTTGTTGATGGGACGTCCACCATATCTAGCACTCTTCTTTTGAACTTGATCCCACCATATTAATGCATAATCATAAAATTAAAGGGAAGCAACTTTGACCTTTTTCTCCTCAGAATATGCATGGCAAGAAATGACCTGCACGATACGCATCTCCCACTCCCAGTATGCTTTCAGATCGCTTTTCCCTTGAAAATAAGGGACCATCACCTTGATCCCGCCATGTAGGTCATCATCATGTTGTCTCCTTTTTCCTCCTCTAGGATGTCGGTACAACCTCCTCCTTTGTGGGACATCATCAAGAGCATAATCAAAGATCACCATCTCCTCCTCCATGATGTGGGGATGACGTGGTACTGGAGCACGTCGTGGGTTATCATGGAATATCCTTGGGCTTGGTTTATTCTCCAATTAATCAATCCTAACATGTAACACCTCCAATTTCCGATCAAGAAGCTTCTCAAAGTGGCTCAACAAAGCTTGCATTTGGAATTTCATAGCTTCGGGTGTGGGAGATCTACTTCGACTTCCTTCATCGCTAACATGAGAAATTTTTTTCCCACGATCTTCTGCCATGATAAGTTACAAAAACAGAAACACACACGAGGGGGGGGGGGGCACACACAATGATACACACTCACTCACACACGTGAGATATACACACACACACACACACACAAGATTTACACACTCACACACACAAAGATACACACTCACGCACGCAAGATATACACACTAACACACACAAGATATATACACACACACACACACGCACACAATAAGATGCACACACTCACACACACAAGATATATTTTTTACTTATTTATCTCCACTCTCAAAACTCAATTTGAATCCCAGGCTCTTATAAAATATAATACCTTGTTTAGGGTGATCAAGTGCCACCAATTCCTCCCCAATCAAGATTGTGTCGGTGGATGGTTTAACACAACCCACTTGAGTGGTAAGGGGTTTAAAAATGGTAAAGGGTCAAAAAGAGGGTGGAAAGAAGGGGTAGATAGGTGGATTGTGGGTTTTTTCCGATTTTGCAAGATTAACAAAAATATAAGCCTAATATAATATGGCGATGAAGGAAAAAAATGGATAAAGTGGTGTATGGAAATGGAAAGTGCTAATAATATAAAGCACAATAATGAAGTAATTGTATCCGTTTTTTCTCTTTTTTTGTCAAATCTACCCAAAAAGTGTTGTGCTTAGAGTTTTAAAGCACAAAATGATGAACGGAGGGTAAGAAATGTTTTTTGAAATCTCTCAAAGGAAAGGATGTGCTTAATTTTGAGATGCACAAAATGATGAGTTGAGAGAATTTGATTTTTTTTCCGGATACAAATCATATATAGAGATTTAAATGTGAAAATAAGATGGATGAAAAATTGATTCAAAAAAAATATTTCAATCTTACACAACAAAGGCCAACTCTGGAGGTTTCCAAAGAAAAAGGTTTTTTTTGAATTAGTGGATAATATGGAAAGATGAGAAGGGTAATAGATATATGAGATAAATTAGGGTGATAGATTCCTACCGTGTCAACTAGAGCTCTTTTACCAACTGATGTGAGACACACAGGTTGGCCCGATCTTCACAGCGTAGGTCGGCGGATGAAGGATATAGTTCAGGGATAAGTGGTGGATGATGTTTACAAATAGTGGATGCATGTAGTCAATCAACACTATATGGAGCGCGACCTACTACTAAGACAACACACACAAGGGTGGGATGTGATGGCCAATCCACAAAACAACGCACTTGGGTTGAGGTACGAAATTGGAGGCTTTGTGATCTTGGATCACCAATCTAACTTGTAGATTGACAAGGCAAGAATGCACAAGAGCTAGAAGAAAATAAGCGAAAATCCTCACACAACGTAGAGAAATAAATAATAAGCTCTCAATTAAATCTTGAATGAAAATACAATGCCATGGGGTGGCTGTTTGTAGTCAAGGGCATGATACAATGGTCAAGGATCTAATACCCTAAAGTCATAAAGTCTAAACCTACGTTGTCCCCTTATAAGTAAAAAAGATAAAAGCCAACAAAGAATTTTTGAAAGGTAGCACAAAACTTTCCAACATAGCCCACCAGATTTGACTTTGAGTGCATAGCCCACCAGATTTTACTTTGGTGTCCAAAGATGCTATATCTAGAATCCTCCATGTGGGAAAGGCATCCAAATAAATGCAACCATGTGGGAAAAGCTTTAAAAATCAATTTGGGGCTTGAATAAGTGATATTATAGGCCCATTTTCTCCATCTATGCAAGGCAAGATCCATTGGGGCTTTAATGAAGCAATATGTGCGCCCATTATAGCATTGAGCCTCCTTAATCTCCCTCACCTCATTGGGCCTTGCAAATCCAACTCTTCCTCCTGCGCAATCGACTTGGTGCCTTCGACATGGTTCTCATCAGATCCAAACTGATATTATTATAAGATAATATGATTATGGGTATAAATATTAAAAAATATAAAATTCTGACATCTTTATGTGATGTTTTCCCCCATATATTTTTGTCTTAACCTGTGTTAGCACATTTTTTATGATCACCTATATTAAAATAATTCTATATAGGTGACAATATAGTTACTACATAAGGGAAACATGAAATTAATTTAATATGTTTTATATTTTAAATGTGATCCAAATGTCTTTAGTGAATATAGTATTTTAGGAATTATAAATCATTTAATAAATCATTATTTATTATAAAATAACATTAATGTCAATTTAGGAACTATTCATTTAATTTGACAATGAACACAAATTTTTTGGAAATAAATAAGAATATAATCCATTATAACATACATAATATGTTATTTTAATCTATAAATTTTTTGGGAATACAAAAATCAATCAAACAAAATAAATTTTATATTTTCTAAAATTATTTACTTGATTATTCTTCATCTTTAACCAACAATTAATATGTGATGTGTAAAAATTAATTCTAATTATTTCATTAAAAATAATTATAAATAAATTACCATGAGTTAAAAATATAATATATAAATTTAAATTAAATATTTATAACTAAACCAGATTTATATTTACCCATTTCACAAGATGTTATAGATATTTAAAACAAGGAAGTGATATTTTTAACATTATCTTTAATTTAAACCATATAAAGGTCAATATAAAAGGAATATGGAAATAAATTTCCATATTTCCTAATATTGGATGGAAATTATTGAAGTATAGTCATGAAATATTATACAATTATGTTTCATAGTCATTTTTTAGTTAATATATAAATATATATATCTTTAATTACCATGTATACCCCTACCATGGTGAAAACAATTTACTGAGGCTATTAATAATAATGATATGAACTAAAAGGTAGTATTTAAAAAATTTGAACCCTAATTAAAATTATGTAATAAAATTTTCCATATTAAATATATATAATTTTTATAAATTAAATTATGATTAAAACTCTGAATGGAATGGAAAACAAATTTTGAGAAAAAAATTATTCTTTAAGAATAAAATTTTTTTTCATCCCAAAATCAACCATAAAACTGATTTATATGAAAATAATTAAATTAGTAATATTATGATAGAACAAATTTTTCTTTGAAACCATTTTAAAACAAAATTTTCATTTTTAAATTCCTGAAACATACATAAAATATTCAATAAAAATCCTTATATTTCAATATTCATTAGAAAATTAATATTTTCAAAAAAATATCATTAAATAAATCTATGATAATAATAAGATAATGAATTAATAAATGATATCCAGTTTATCTAATACAATTTAAAAAACTTCTAGTAATTTGTTATCATATTTTCTCATAAAAAAAATAAAAACACTTTTACAAGAAAATATATATTTGATGATTATGACAACCTTACTAAAAATTTTGAGCTTATTTAAAAATCATTAGTCAATAAATTTCAATTTAGTATTAAATTTAATTATAATTAATAATTATATTAATCCTATTCATATTTTCCAATACAATAACTATGTTATAAGGGTCACATTTAAATAAATATATTTCATGATTCGTTTAAGATCGGTGTCGTGTGTTTCATACACTATAGTGTTCTCTTAAAATATAAATATATTATAGCATATTATTATAATTTTTAAAAATAATGACAACATAGAGATATTATCATATTTTATAAAACCATAATTATATATTTATGGGTAAAAATAAATAATATAGCGGTGTATATATATAAGGTACCACTTTGGATTCCCCCGATCAAGTCACGGATCAAAGAGAACGTTGGTGGTGAAGCTTTCGACAAGATAGGTGATGTTTGGTTTAGTGGTTTCTTCAGTACCCGCTGTGGCTTAGTTTTTGGATTATATAAAAATTATATTGGCAATTAAATTATGTATGAATATGAACTGTTGGAATTGATATAACTAATCTAGCCTACTCTCCAACATGAATTAAATCACATATTGATTAAATCTATTTCAATGAAGGATTTTTATGCCCAGATTTCCTAAAATAGAAATGTTCCATGGAGTGTGCTACCTCATTGGATTTAATTTCTATATGCCACCAATTACCTACCCCTGATGGTGACACATGCATGTAGGGAGGCTAACCTTGTTGTAGATGCTTTGTCAAATATGGAGATCTTGGAGACATGTTTTTAAGTGTTCCTTCTAGATCCCTAAATTTTATTCATCTTTAATTAATTTATATTTGTGGGGTGTGAACCACTAATATATCTCAAAAACCCCTTGTAATGTTATATACCTAGCCTTTTATTTTTCATAAAAATTCTAGGATAGAAGTTGTTCAGTTCCTCAGCCTTTTAGTTAGACATATAATGTATAATTCAATATAATATTCATAAATTTCAAGTATATATATAGAAACAAATATTGACATATATAAAGTATATATATATAATCCAAATATATATATATATATAATATGTGACACAAAAAAATACATAAAAACAACCGAACAAACACATTGGAACACAAATGCATATATGAATATATAAACACATAGATATATATAGACACACACACCCACATCTATTCATACATATATGTATACATACATGTGTACATACATACATTTGTACGTATGTATGTACATACCTATATATATACAAACATACATATATACTTATTGACATACTAATAACTATATATTCATAGTTTTTATATAGGAATACAACCACATAACCAATATGAAGAAAAAAAATAAATTTTGTATCAATAAAATTAAATAATCCAATTTTTGAGGGTATACTATACATATAGAGTCCAATACATCTGAATGACCATGAACAATTTTATTAAGGATTTCCATGAAATAGATTATTCTGAACAAGAAGAATATGTGGAATGACCTAGTAAAAAATACAACGGGGAAGGCCATTATCAACATTTTATATAAAGCACTGATAATGATACCATTTATTAGCACAAATTTTAGCATTTGTAAATATACATATATATAAAATCTGGCTTTGGGATAGAAATGAATTTCAAACATAGGCACTTTAAACTAAGGAGTGGTTAGATTACCACACGAATTGGTGAGGACATACATGGATATAATACATTATTTATTTATGAATTTATATAGTTCATGGTTTTAAAATATATATAGATTATCTTTTTTATGTAATTATTTGTTTCCATATACATTATAATGAGCACACCACATGTGTGTGGGTCTGTGTGTTTTTTTCACATTATACAGACACACACACATACATATAAACGTATAATAAAATATATTCATTTGTTAGCAATTAAAATTAATATATATATATATATATATTTAATTATGTATAACTATAATTTTTAATTTTATAATACGTATGTCTATATTATATAAAGCAGATTAGATATTAAAAATACACATAAACCTAAACACTCTATTGAGTCAAGCCTCATCCGTCCCAATATTTAATGGAAATAAACCACTAGACCAGTTTTATTTCATAGAGTGGCCAAGAGGACCAATTCATGATGGCCCTAACGCCTAACTAAGTATGGCCTGAAGAACCTTGAAAGAGATACTCTAAAAGTCCATGTGAGTGGATTTCATCACCCCACCAGTCATATTATTGTGCCCCCTACAAGAAATCATTACACCGTATCACCTTTATAAATTCCATGATTCCCCTTACAATAAACATAAAAAAATTCTACCCTCCATCATTATCGCATCGGTTGTAAGAAGAATATTTTAACACACGAACACTTCCAACAAGCTAGGGGATAATGACTTTAATTAAGTAGGCATATCACAAAACATGAGTGGCCTTTCCCTAATGCACCTATACATATCCACTTAACTCTATATTTGATATGGTAATGAGTTAATGAAAATAGAACTCATAAAAATATATAATATTCCTGCGATAAATACTAACAACCTCAATGTATGAATAATGGAAATAATATAAAATAAATTGTAAAAAACATGGACCAATGTCCCAAAATAAACCAACCTAGGAAAATGGAAAATTTGATGAGTTCTCTATACACAAATCCTAAATGTGAAATCCAAATGTGTTTCTCACCTATGAGTAAAAATAATCTCCCACTCCTCCAATACCATGTCCAGAAATATAATATCAAACCATCCATTATCTTCATAAGGCATGACACATATAAGTAAAAAAAGAATGAAAAGGGTGAGTATATACATATAAATTAGTATTCCAAAAAACTAAAAAGGATATAAAAAATACTTATCATATCAAGAGAAATAGAGGTGAGAAAAAAAATAGAAATTATTATAAATAAAATAAATGATATTTAGATGAGAGTGTCAATATATAAAGGCCTGAAAATAGAATAATTATCCTCAATAATCAAAAAAATAATTAGTATGGGACCCACACATCACAAAGGGGTATGTTTCAGTCGAGGGAGAACCAAACCCATTGGAGTACCCATTAATCATTATGTATAATAAACCATATGGGGGAGTACAAAATTATATGTATAAAAGGATCATGCACCATGTATGTGTTTGAAGTCATAACTCTATCAGTCTTGCAGAGGACCCACTTATTATAGGATCTAAGGGAATTCTAACCCCATGCCTAATCTAGAGGGATTTTCCTTATGAATGTGGGGGAGAACAAAAATTCAAGAATAATAATGGGGAACCATGACTTGTTACTATCATATCACTAGGGGAGTTCAATAAACTATAAACTATTTTCTAATTACAGTAGATCATAGTGCTCACCCCTTCAATTATATAGAACTAAACCTCTTAAATAACCACATATATAACCTCTTATTTTGAAAAGGGATATATCATTGTACTATATTCATTAAAAAAATAAGATGGACTAGTCATGTGCACAAATCCAACTCCAATTAAATAAAATCGGGAAATATCCATGTATAGAAATAGTGCATAATATGTATGATGGGAGTATATGGAATGTGGCCTCTATGTATATGTCTAGATTGGTATTATCATAAACATACCATTTTTTTTCCATATACATGAAATGTATGATGGTATATAATGTTTGTAGGATCTAGGGTGGTACTATCATGTATCACCGCATATCAAGTCTTGTATATGCGAAGGTATACAACTTGTATCCCATGAGAAAATGTTGTGTGGGTCCAAATAGATTCTTGATGTGTAAGATAGTATATTATGAGGTTTTTTACATGAAACTATATGGTGTGTATATCTAAAACACAACCATATAATATTTAATATGGATTAAAATCATATCTACCACTAGTATTGCAATAGACTTCATATAGCTCGGAAGATCCCATCGTAAGATCGTATCTTCAAACTACAATAATAAAAAATTCCAAAAAATACACCACTACTATCGATTCATCATTTGATCATGATTGAAACGTTTTCAGGGGGATCATTCATCACTGCCACAGATTCATAGTTTGATTCCATCCACTATCAAAGCCCCATCAACCATCCTCAGCTGGAAATCTTCCCAGAAACAACTTCACACAATACCCCTGATGCCAGACATGCATTTATCATCTAGATATCAAACCTTAACTTCTCACAATGATCCATTGTCAAATTTTGAACATCATTCAAACCCCTTTATATAATATGTTAATTATATGGACCCTTTCGAATATAGATTCCATTTGTTCATTGATTTATACTAATTTTTTAAACTATATACCATGTAAGAGGTTTGTGGAAAAACAAAAAAAATGAGGTGGATATATTATGGGGAGTATTAATGGAATAGTGTCCAGTTTGACCATGTAACCATCAGTTAATGTTCTAAATTCCAATAATTATGAATAGAGTGGGAAAATCATTAATTTCAAGCATATATTGAAAAAGTAAAACTTGAGGGGATATTGAATTATTTCAACAAACCAAAATTAGACAATTAAGCATGGAATAGACATTGGAATAGAAAATAGTGTATAGACGAATCAATGTAAAGCTGCATACTATAGTTTGGGACTGGTTAATTGTTATTATAGTATTTTTATTGGGTTTTTATGAAAATCCAAATTGAAGAATACATTGATTGACTCCTCATATCACCCATTCCTCACCTATCTCTGAATTAGGGACTTCAAACACTACAACTAACCCAAATCGAGTAAACTAAATATGATCAAATCAAGTAAATTAGGGCTTCTCTATATACTAAATTTTTTTAATTAAAAAAACACCACTGGGTTGAGCCTTAATTTTTGGATGAAATGCAACAAAACATTATTCCATCCCAATGTCAAACCTTTTATTCCAAAATTAATTGTAGTGTTAGTTTTTCCATATTAGGATCCATTTATGATTTAATAGTATATTTCTTTATTTTTCATGTATATATTAAAAATATATATTATAGTTAATATTATATATGATGAAGATATTACCTGATTCCAGTGTAATCCATGATAGTTATTGGATATATCATATTGAAGGATATGAGCAGGTCATAATATATGATATGCCTTAAACCAAGGAATATAATATTACTTGGATTAGGGGATATCATAAGATATGATATAGGGATATAATGCATTTATCATTTCTAATAACATTATATGATATAGTGATATCATAACGTGGATCAATCATAATATATAATTAATAAAACTCCCTATAATTAATTATGGAAATAAAAAACTAGGTGTTAAAATTGAAGAATCTCTTACAAATGGATATATTTGTTAATAATTATTCATATGATGAAACGTTCAGGAGTTGTATCAACAAATGGTTACAAAATGTTGAAGCTAGAATTTCATTAACTCATACATTTCATAATGCACGAGTAAATGCATTGATACATGGGAGATCCCAAAAAGATAGATAAAGATGTATAATCCATTAAAATAGTGTTAGGAATAAAGGTTTTCATAGGGATGTATGAAATATTAAATAATAGGTAATAAAAACATTAAAACACCATTAATCAAAAAATATATGTATATTTTTGGAAGGAAGACAAAAGAAAAAGTTTAATTAAAGAGTACCTAACTATAATTGATCTATCTCATTGAATTTATTTACAATAATTTGATCAAGATCATTAAAAAGAATCTAAAAATATCCATCCTCAAGAAATATCCAATGATCATGGGAATCACCTGATGCTCAGTTAGGACCCCTGTCAATCCATGGATTGATTTACCATTAACATTAATGGAAAGAGTGTAACACCCCAAGATTTCATAGTGTGTTATTTCTTCAAAATAATTCAATAACTTGCACTACACACAACACCGAGATCAATCACACCATGACTTACAAAAAAATCCATTCAAAAGAGGTTATGAATAGTGTTAACTAAATTTTAAACTTTATATAATCCTTATAATTTTAGAATCCATATTATGAGTTTCTTAGACATAATGTAAGAACAAATTCATTTTCAGTATTGCACTTTTACCAAATTTTAATAGTGAACCCTTTTTAGATACTATATTTTAAACTTTTTGACTAAATGGGGACATCAAAAATTTAAAATGAAACATCCCAAGCTTCCACGGTACGCTAGCGTGTGTTGTACGCAACACCGAGTTCTAACACACCGTAACCAATCAAACTAGCTGTTATGAATAGTGATACCTACTTTTTTAAGTTATATATATTTTAAAATGGACTTCATTTTTGGATTCGGAATATCAAATTTAGCCTAAGGTGAAATTTTGGTACTTTTCGGATAACTTTCATATTTTGATGAATAGTGAAAATTACTAAATTTTAATTAAAAACAACTTTTTTAATCGAAATAATTAATAGTGGTAAATTATGAATTTGAGTGGTTTTAAAGTATATTTAGAATATATTTTTACAATTTAATATAATGTTGGTCATTAGACAAAATTTTACAGTTAAACCGAACATAAACAAGTGTCAATCTTTTGATAGTTATTATCTCTTAAAAACACGCTTTTTGTTTTGACAGCGGGAATTAATTTTAAATTAATTTCTGCCACTTCTGTGTTTTGAATTTAGAGAAATGGATTCCATATTTGGAATTAGGATGTTCAAATTGTGTAAATAGGTAACTTTTATTTTTAGACATTTTGAATAATTACTGCGGTAAATATTTTATTTACCATGGTTAAGGGTAAATCCGGTAAATAAGGGTTAAAAAATAATATTATAATAATACTAAATTACCCTAAAACGTGTCTTAACCCTATTGGTTGATAAATGGTCGACCATGGGCATCTTTGGGTCTATTTTGGGACCCCATGGATCCACTTGTAAGTGATAATGACACATTATATTAATAAAGCTAAAATAAAAATAAAAATGGCATAAGCTTACATCTTTTAGAAGAACAATTTGTACATAGGGTTATACATGTTGGATTTTCGATTATAAATATTCATTAGAAAGCTAAAAAGATTTCCTACATAATGATATTTTATTTATAAATTTTAGACATTAAATAATTTATTTTATTTATGACACAATGATGATGCAGTAATTACTATAATAGTGAAAAATTAAAATAATTGATATTATAAATACCCAAATAAATATAATATGAAACTTTTAATGAATTAAACTAATTTTATAGGCTAATATGATATATTAGGATTGATGTAATGGACTTTGTTCGATGTAATCAATCTGTTATGAGTTTCACAAAAATCAACTATTGAATAGTGTCAAAATTGACATAAAAGAGTTCTTAAAACAAATATTATATTATTAATTGATATTAAATTCCTAAAAATCTAAGGTTCGGCCAAGAGAATTATATTATGATAGGTTAATCATTAATGGACCACTTGGGGGTCGCTTGGATGTATATAGTAAGTTTATTAACCATATTATATAAAAATACAAAGAGACATTGTAAAAGTGAAACTAATTAACTTAGAGTTAATACTTAAAGATAAGGTTAATATAAGTACCCAAACCTGTCTAAATTCTATTGGATGAGTTGTTTTAGACCTATCCCCTCCTCAAACTTTGAATAGTCAACTTTGGAGCCATTGGAAACCGAATATGAATTTATTATAAATTAATATTTCAAGCTTTTCCAAAGGTGCCCCTCACCCCTCTTATAAAAGGGCACTCCTTCTACTCATTCCTCACACATCTCAAGCCACTTGGCTCGCCCAAACTCTGCCCAAATAAGCTCCCCACATCCCTCTCCTCCTCCTTGAAGCTTCCCCTTAGGCAGAAAGCATTTCAAGAAGTCCTTTGGTTCCAACCAAAGTGAGTTACCTAGATTAAAGGTAACGATTTCTCTTAAATTATTTTCATTTATTTTGCTTATCCAACCCCCAAACTCTTTTTATTTCCTTTATTTTGTAACAACACCGGTATCCACAATATACTAGGATGTTGTTATAAGAAGGATTCAAACTACACATACACACAACTCCATCTAATGGATGATGAACATAATGTTTCTGTGGATGGCAAACTAACGCCTCACGAAACGATGATTGTTCAAATACATCTTACCACCTCTCATGGTGGCCATTATGATGGCACTGTAATTAAATATGATATTAATGATATATATTTTATATATAAGCTTCTGTAATTCCATTTTATTTCATACCATTATTCGTTTCATGTTGTATATACATACGATAATTTCATTTGAGGAAGTGCGGACTACCGCCCCCTTAAAATGATATGACTCGTTCATACCACACATGGAACGTATAAAGGATGGTGTTAATGAACTTAAGTAACATATATAAAATACTATACTGGAATAGTAATATACCTATGTATCATTTGGATTAGATTCTTTTAAAATAAAAAATTAAATGGAAGTAGCGTTCGTGCGCACGTACGGACTACAGTCTCCACGAACGCGATAAGATTCATTCTCCATCATATCCATTCAAGTCTTATTCTCATTTTGGGGTTAAAAATAATGTTAATATCATTCTGATTATGAATAAGATATAATCTATCCATTACAAACATGTCTTACATAACCAAACATTTAAGAAGAACGAATCGATTATCACCCGAAACGACGATAATACTAAGATATTATTAATAAAGCAATGTTAAAAGATCATATATGATATCATATTAATGTATATGATTCTTGTATAATTTAATAACAACTATTTCACCATTATACAGGAGGTTAACCTACCCCAACCAAGGAAAAGTACAAGGTAAGGGTTATTTCACAATCTCTTCATTATCCGAGGTTGTATTATACGTAATAATCTACTGGGATCTCTTTATCATCCACATCCATGTTTCTTCGAAATGTATTTCAAAACATTTTTACTATTTACAAGAATATGGGTTAAAGTCATTTATACCCTTGTTTGACTTTTTATAAGAGGTTTATAAAGGAATCTTTCCGTCGTTTTCAAAACAAGGTCCTTTTTAACCTTTTCGACAGAATTGAGATAAGAATGTTTTTTTTACTTATACGGCGGGTGCGGTTATTTTCCGCCGTTATAAAATCGTCAAAGCTTTCCTTAAAAGCTTACAAGAATATTTTCAAGAAAATGTTTTATTTTATATGGCTCTTAAATGATTTCAAAAATAGAAAGAGATATTTCTCTAAAAAGTGTTTTGATTTCATCTATGTCAACATCCTTTAATGGATTTTACGCTTATTTGAAGTTGATTTATTATAATACAAAACTTCTATATTGTATTGAAGGTTTTGTGATATGTTTGACTATGGATGTGCTATTTTATACCATTCATAGTTTATGGTGAAACTATTGACATTTCGTATGCTAGTTTTAATCCGAATGTTTATGTTATATTTCAAACTTTTCTTCAGATGAATGTGCTAAACAAGTATGTTCCGGGTTAGGGACCGGTAAAAGTAAGCCCTCCAGGTTGGGGACTGGTAAAAGTAAGCCCTCCAGGTTGGGGACTGGTTAAAGTAAGCCCTCCAGGTTAGGGACTGGTAAAAGTATGCCCTCCGGGTTGGTGTCCGGTTATTAGAGGCACTCCGGGTTGGTGTCCGGTTATTAGAGGCACTCCAGGTTGGTGTCCGGTTATTAGAGGCACTCCGGGTTGGGTTCCGGTTAGAAGTAACCCCTAGGTCTTGGGATGAGGCCTAGACAAAGAAATTAACGTTTAGCATTATGCATTCCAACATTATGAAAGTGGTTATTGATTTTTGCATGTGATTATTCGATTAGTAGAATATCCATGTGAATAAGTAAATGGCATTATTTCATTTTACTTTTGCCATACTATGTTGAAGTTCAAGTTTTAAAGGCTTTTGTTTTAGTAATTCATTGCCTTAAATTTTTATGCTTATTTTGAATGTTCCGCTATATTGTTATCCTTACTGGGCATTTGAGCTCACCCCTTTTCTATGTTTTATTTTTCCCAGGTAGTGAAAAGTAAATTATGATTGACTTGCAGGGATATTATGAGGGGTTAATAGTGTGGATATGAAGACTTTGTTGTTGTAGTAGTTTTTCACTGTGAAATGTAATGTAAAACATTATGTTTATATCTAGTGTTTCCAAGGCTACTAAACTAATCGGTCTTTCGAGATTTGATCTTTCTTGTGATCATGCCAATGTTACGAAGTAATGCACCGACTCTGGGTAGCTGGGGTCGGGGCGTTACAGTTGGTATCAGAGGAAGTTTAGTACAAACCTTGGAAGCTAGATTTAGATAAACTCTGATTAGAGCACGTAGACCTAAGATGAACTTTGAGGATTAGTATAGAAGAACTTCCTAGAATTTTGGTATTGTAGAGATTTTGTGAGTTTTCCGAGCAATACATCCCTGTCTGGATACGAGCAGGTAGAGGCGGTTCTGGCACAGATGTACCTAGGGGTAAAACCCGAAAACACCGCTTTGAGCTAGACTCGAACGGGAACTGGTGCACGACAACGGGCCTTGCTGCACTCTTGGTTACGACACTCCCGGGAGATATGCTTAGGATAATTCTCATTTTCTTTACAAACCATTATGAAGGGTTTATGAGTATATACATCCTCAAAGGAGACATTTTTATGGATTATATCCATAAATAGTTCAATTTATGTTAAGTGTTTTATAAGTATGGGATTATGTATTTTGATTCATAAACTGATCTAGTGTATTCCATTGTTTAGAAATGACGCCCAGTAGAAGGAATGAGAACTCCAGAAATGCACATGATCCAAAGAGAAGGAAGGATCATATATTTCATGGTCTTAAGCTAGAATTGATAAGAGAAATAGTCTCCCATGTATTATCATCATATGAAGAAATAATATCATGTGTTGATAAGATAAGTAAAGAGTTTACTGAGTCCTATGGCTTTGAAGGGAAGCAAGAGAAGAAAAGGATGGAAGAGAGAAAGATGGATAAAGGGAAGAGGGAAAAAAAATAATTTTCCCATATGTGGTAACTGTGGAAAGAAACACCCTGGAACTTGCCTGAAAGGAATGGGAGTTTGTTATAAGTGTGGAGGAAAAGGGCACAAAGTACGTGACTGCAAGGGTAAGAAAATGGTTTCAAATGTACAATGCTTCATTTGAAAGGAGTTTGGACACTACGCGAACCTATGTCCCAGTCATCAGACTATGCCGCAAATGATGCTATTGGATAATAATCAAGTTATGATACTACCACAGATGAAGAGGAATAATTAGAGTTATTATGTTGATTATATCAATTGAGTGTTGTATCAACAATGTACTTGTTATAATAATTATGGAGTATATAAGGATTGTACTGCAGTACTATTTCATTAAGGACTTGAGATGGTGTGGAACAAAGAAAAGTGACTTAGTAGCAGGTTAAATTTTTGGAAAATATATGGTTAAGAGATTGATAAACCATAATATAGTTCTAATACCGAAGTAGTGATTTTAGAATAATACATGATTGTTTTGGATAAATTATTTTGGATATTCATGACTACCTTCGAACTGATTAATGATTTGTATATTCCATCATTTTTGGGGTTTAAAACATTTTTTGGATTAATGAAGTATATCCAGCATTCTATATGGAATAAGGAAGCATGAATGTAATCAATAAGGAATATGGTAATTCAGGATGTTTCAGTGTATTAAAGGAATACATGATGAAGGTATTCATATGCTATTACGCGGTAACAAGGATCTACATTATGTTTACCTTCCTTATAAATGTTGGACTATGAGTTTGGATGGAAGTATTTTGGATAGTTCTAGTTTGGATTATTTTGGATTACCATAAAAGGACAACCCGGAGGTCGGGCGGCAACCCGTCGCGTCCGGAAAGGCTGCGAGACTTGAACCCGAAACCGAAGGGCGACAAGGGTGTATCACCTACCACTGGCCCACGAGATGTCCTGGATTAAATAATGTAGTTTTTATTAAAAGATCTTATAGATGAATTATAAATTCGTTTATTTTGGAACCCTATACGAATAGTGTAAATAGAATTTTTTTTACATTCTATTATCTTTTAGAGTGAAAGATGAGTTTGTGGTTGAAATTTATTAATGGATAAAACTCTAATTATAATGTAAGTGTATCTCCTTATGATCTTATCCAATCTCATAAATAAATTCCTCAACATTAAGAAAAGCAACTTTGAACAAAAATGTTTTCCTAGATGGTACCTTAAATCGTCACTAATTTATGGCTTTGGGATTGTTGGCCTTTTTATAGCCATGTTCTCTACCACTCTCCATCAGATAATTGATGGTTAGATTTCTCTTCCATATCCATATTTTCCTACATGGAACCCTAGTATGTGTTATTTTCGGTAATCTTCATACTTTCCACTCTTTATTTTAAATAGAGGCCTCATTAATTCATTTTTCGATGTGGGATTTCAACTAAGATATTTTGAAACGTCAAAAATGTGTTATCCTAATACCCTGTGTTCTGTTGAACCGATGGTATTTCAAATCATCATAGATTGATGAATTTAAGGACCTCAATTATACAATTGTTTGTGATTGATGACCTCAATCACTACCTATAAATATTTACGTTTTTCCTCCAATTATATGTCTCTAATTGCCACCAATGTTCTCCAAATCGAGATCATAATTTGGTGGTGACCCTTTCATTTCCCTTTTTCCTCATATTAAGACTAAATTTTAGTAACCCAATTTTCAATGTGGGTTTTCCAACAAATATATTTTCTACTTTCAACCTTTTATTTTCGAAGAACAATTTCAAATTGCGAGGACGCAATTTATTGAAGGAGGGGAGAATGTAACACCCCAAGATTTCATAGTGTGTTATTTCTTCAAAATAATTCAATAACTTGCACTACACACAACACCGAGATCAATCACACCATGACTTACAAAAAAATCCATTCAAAAGAGGTTATGAATAGTGTTAACTAAATTTTAAACTTTATATAATCCTTATAATTTTAGAATCCATATTATGAGTTTCTTAGACATAATGTAAGAACAAATTCATTTTCAGTATTGCACTTTTACCAAATTTTAATAGTGAACCCTTTTTAGATACTATATTTTAAACTTTTTGACTAAATGGGGACATCAAAAATTTAAAATGAAACATCCCAAGCTTCCACGGTACGCTAGCGTGTGTTGTACGCAACACCGAGTTCTAACACACCGTAACCAATCAAACTAGCTGTTATGAATAGTGATACATACTTTTTTAAGTTATATATATTTTAAAATGGACTTCATTTTTGGATTCGGAATATCAAATTTAGCCTAAGGTGAAATTTTGGTACTTTTCGGATAACTTTCATATTTTGATGAATAGTGAAAATTACTAAATTTTAATTAAAAACAACTTTTTTAATCGAAATAATTAATAGTGGTAAATTATGAATTTGAGTGGTTTTAAAGTATATTTAGAATATATTTTTACATTTTAATATAATGTTGGTCATTAGACAAAATTTTACAGTTAAACCGAACATAAACAAGTGTCAATCTTTTGATAGTTATTATCTCTTAAAAACACGCTTTTTGTTTTGACAGCGGGAATTAATTTTAAATTAATTTCTGCCACTTCTGTGTTTTGAATTTAGAGAAATGGATTCCATATTTGGAATTAGGATGTTCAAATTGTGTAAATAGGTAACTTTTATTTTTAGACATTTTGAATAATTACTGCGGTAAATATTTTATTTACCATGGTTAAGGGTAAATCCGGTAAATAAGGGTTAAAAAATAATATTATAATAATACTAAATTACCCTAAAACGTGTATTAACCCTATTGGTTGATAAATGGTCGACCATGGGCATCTTTGGGTCTATTTTGGGACCCCATGGATCCACTTGTAAGTGATAATGACACATTATATTAATAAAGCTAAAATAAAAATAAAAATGGCATAAGCTTACATCTTTTAGAAGAACAATTTGTACATAGGGTTATACATGTTGGAGTTTCGATTATAAATATTCATTAGAAAGCTAAAAAGATTTCCTACATAATGATATTTTATTTATAATTTTTAGACATTAAATAATTTATTTTATTTATGACACAATGATGATGCAGTAATTACTATAATAGTGAAAAATTAAAATAATTGATATTATAAATACCCAAATAAATATAATATGAAACTTTTAATGAATTAAACTAATTTTCTAGGATAATAAGATATATTAGGATTGATGTAATGGACTTTTTTCGAAGTAATCAATCTGTTATGAGTTTCACAAAAATCAACTATTGAATAGTGTCAAAATTGACATAAAAGAGTTCTTAAAACAAATATTATATTATTAATTGATATTAAATTCCTAAAAATCTAAGGTTCGGCCAATAGACTTATATTATGATAGGTTAATCATTAATGGACCACTTGGGGGTCGCTTGGATGTATATAGTAAGTTTATTAACCATATTATATAAAAATACAAAGAGACATTGTAAAAGTGAAACTAATTAACTTAGAGTTAATACTTAAAGATAAGGTTAATATAAGTACCCAAACCTGTCTAAATTATATTGGATGAGTTGTTTTCGACCTATCCCCTCCTCAAACTTTGAATAGTCAACTTTGGAGCCATTGGAAACTGAATATGAATTTATTATAAATTAATATTTCTAGCTTTTCCAAAGGTGCCCCTCACCCCTCTTATAAAAGGGCACTCCTTCTACTCATTCCTCACACCTCTCAAGCCACTTGGCTCGCCCAAACTCTGACCAAATAAGCTCCCCACATCCCTCTCCTCCTCCTTGAAGCTTCCCCTTAGGCAGAAAGCATTTCAAGAAGTCCTTTGGTTCCAACCAAAGTGAGTTACCTAGATTAAAGGTAACGATTTCTCTTAAATTATTTTCATTTATTTTGCTTATCCAACCCCCAAACTCTTTTTATTTCCTTTCTTTTGTAACAACACCGGTATCTACAATATACTAGGATGTTGTTATAAGAAGGATTCAAACTACACATACACACAACTCCATCTAATGGATGATGAACATAATGTTTCTGTGGATGGCAAACTAACGCCTCACGAAACGATGATTGTTCAAATACATCTTACCACCTCTCATGGTGGCCATTATGATGGCACTGTAATTAAATATGATATTAATGATATATATTTTATATATAAGCTTCTGTAATTCCATTTTATTTCATACCATTATTCGTTTCATGTTGTATATACATACGATAATTTCATTTGAGGAAGTGCGGACTACCGCCCCCTTAAAATGATATGACTCGTTCATACCACACATGGAACGTATAAAGGATGGTGTTAATGAACTTAAGTAACATATATAAAATACTATACTGGAATAGTAATATACCTATGTATCATTTGGATTAGATTCTTTTAAAATAAAAAATTAAATGGAAGTAGCGTTCGTGCGCACGTACGGACTACCGTCTCCACGAACGCGATAAGATTCATTCTCCATCATATCCATTCAAGTCTTATTCTCATTTTGGGGTTAAAAATAATGTTAATATCATTCTGATTATGAATAAGATATAATCTATCCATTACAAACATGTCTTACATAACCAAACATTTAAGAAGAACGAATCGATTATCACCCGAAACGACGATAATACTAAGATATTATTAATAAAGCAATGTTAAAAGATCATATATGATATCATATTAATGTATATGATTCTTGTATAATTTAATAAAAACTATTTCACCATTATACAGGAGGTTAACCTACCCCAACCAAGGAAAAGTACAAGGTAAGGGTTATTTCACAATCTCTTCATTATCCGAGGTTGTATTATACGTAATAATCTACTGGGATCTCTTTATCATCCACATCCATGTTTCTTCGAAATGTATTTCAAAACATTTTTACTATTTACAAGAATATGGGTTAAAGTCATTTATACCCTTGTTTGACTTTTTATAAGAGGTTTATAAAGGAATCTTTCCGTCGTTTTCAAAACAAGGTCCTTTTTAACCTTTTCGACAGAATTGAGATAAGAATGTTTTTTTTACTTATACGGCGGGTGCGGTTATTTTCCGCCGTTATAAAATCGTCAAAGCTTTCCTTACAAGCTTACAAGAATATTTTCAAGAAAATGTTTTATTTTATATGGCTCTTAAATGATTTCAAAAATAGAAAGAGATATTTCTCTAAAAAGTGTTTTGATTTCATCTATGTCAACATCCTTTAATGGATTTTACGCTTATTTGAAGTTGATTTATTATAATACAAAACTTCTATATTGTATTGAAGGTTTTGTGATATGTTTGACTATGGATGTGCTATTTTATACCATTCATAGTTTATGGTGAAACTATTGACATTTCGTATGCTAGTTTTAATCCGAATGTTTATGTTATATTTCAAACTTTTCTTCAGATGAATGTGCTAAACAAGTATGTTCCGGGTTAGGGACCGGTAAAAGTAAGCCCTCCAGGTTGGGGACTGGTAAAAGTAAGCCCTCCAGGTTGGGGACTGGTTAAAGTAAGCCCTCCAGGTTAGGGACTGGTAAAAGTATGCCCTCCGGGTTGGTGTCCGGTTATTAGAGGCACTCCGGGTTGGTGTCCGGTTATTAGAGGCACTCCGGGTTGGTGTCCGGTTATTAGAGGCACTCCGGGTTGGGTTCCGGTTAGAAGTAACCCCTAGGTCTTGGGATGAGGCCTAGACAAAGAAATTAACGTTTAGCATTATGCATTCCAACATTATGAAAGTGGTTATTGATTTTTGCATGTGATTATTCGATTAGTAGAATATCCATGTGAATAAGTAAATGGCATTATTTCATTTTACTTTTGCCATACTATGTTGAAGTTCAAGTTTTAAAGGCTTTTGTTTTAGTAATTCATTGCCTTAAATTTTTATGCTTATTTTGAATGTTCCGCTATATTGTTATCCTTACTGGGCATTTGAGCTCACCCCTTTTCTATGTTTTATTTTTCCCAGGTAGTGAAGAAGTAAATTATGATTGACTTGCAGGGATATTATGAGGGGTTAATAGTGTGGATATGAAGACTTTGTTGTTGTTGTAGTTTTTCACTGTGAAATGTAATGTAAAACTTTATGTTTATATCTAGTGTTTCCAAGGCTACTAAACTAATCGTTCTTTCGAGATTTGATCTTTCTTGTGATCATGCCAATGTTACGAAGTAATGCACCGACTCTGGGTAGCTGGGGTCGGGGCGTTACAAAGAGTGAGTTGAGAGATAATAATGATGTTGGTTTCTAGTAGTTTTATAGAAGATTTTTATACCATGGAGTTTAATAACACTTACAAGGATTCAACTGGTTTATATTGACATCATGGAACTTAAAACGTTTCACATATTATCATACATTATGAGAATACCTTGCATTACAACCATGAAATAGTATCTCAAAATATTCCATGGTGAATATATGCTTATAACACCTCATAGTCTAATTCATTATTCCATGGTCATTCTATTATTATTTAAATTCATTAATATTTCACTTTCACTAAAATCATTATAGACATTGTGCACCTCAACCTTATGTCACATTATATATAACAACTCGTAAAACCATATCTAAAACTCCTTTTGGATAACTAAAAAACTAATTTAGATATATCTAAATCTATATTTTCAAAATATACCATTTATCTACTATGTATAGAATCATTTGAAAAAACTCATGAGTATTCATTGAGAAATTCTCTCAGATACTATCCAATGCACTTTTGGTTTAACTCTCTATGCTTCATAATATTGATCCTCATTATCATGATCATGATGTGTGTCCCCATGTGAGTTTGTTTCACTGAAAACAATTATGAATTCCCATATACATAAATTTAATAATGGAGTAACCTCATGAAATGAATCAATCGTACTCAGACTATAATGGGATATGAAACGATCTCTATTAGACACATGTATCCCTATACCAGTGTCGACCAACTGCATAATATGTAAGTATTAATTTTCTTATGATCTATTATAATAATAAATCTATTAACAATAAGAAATAAATAATTAAAATCTTGTATAAATACATATACATTATTGATTCAGTGACTATTGAAAACATTTTTGATGAATACATCACATGTAATTCACCATTATGGATGCGAACACCACATTCTCCTCATCCCAATGATACTAGCATCTCATTTCATATATAGGTATGACCATAAACATTTTCAATTAATCTCAATTGATGTGGAAAATGTCATAGTCATCGTATGAGATTAAAAAACCATCTCAGTTAATATACAAATGATCACATGATCTATAACATACTCAAACACCCCTGATTTTCCAATCCTCAAGGATTTTAAAAAAAGGTATCAAATTTTGAAGGTTATCATGCTAGTAATATTTTCATACTCATGTACAAGGTGAACAAAATATGAATCTTTCACTACTATTATATCAAATACATAGTGTTTGATACTCCATGTTATTTATACTTAGGGGGTCATATAGCGAATTAAACCCGTTTTGTTCCCTATGAGGATATACTATATCTTCAAATAATAATGTTACTCACATTAATATTAATATTTAATTACAATCTCTAATAATGCATGATGAACATTAGTTAAGGATAACACAAATTCATATATTTGGAGGTTAATTCACATAATATATGAAACCAACATGAAAAATATGGACACATTTTGTATAGACCTGATAAATTTTGTATCCTTGAACTCATTTGATAAAATTTTAAAAAACTATTAATAAGTTCTTTTATCATCGTATCCCATATTATAAACCATCATATTTTTGTTATGTTTTCTTAACTTATAGGTACATGTAAAATTTATTACATCTATATATAATTAATTCCGTATTTTGATATAAACATATGATATAATTCTTTTACTAGAATCCTTTGGTTAGTAATATATATGTTATAATATACCATTAATAATGGAGAGACTTAATAATCATATTTATAATGTTCATTTCCTTTAACATAATCTAAATCTCATTTACTTCATAATGTCAAATGTTTTTATGTCAATGAATTATGTTATCTACTTAAATACAATTTTAAATTTATCATCACCCTCATTAATGGATCATTACCATTATTTTTTTATTAATATTACTTTTTAAATAATTTAACTCTTTATATAATTTAGTTACCTACACATCATAAACATATATATAAGATAAAGTTATATTATACTCTTTATGGTAACCAATTGATATTCTTAACAATTCTTTTTATCATCATACGCGATACACATTTAAGACATTGAGTAATATTTACACTAAATACTAACTAAGAAATTATTTTATTTTTTATATTATGAACTTATATTAGTCCAAAACATAATTAATATTTCCTCAATGAAAATATATTACTGTAGAATATCATGATAAGAGTCAAAAACAGTTTTATGTCCAGGAAATAATTATTATTTTATTTAAGTGGAAATATTTAGTATATAGATTATTTATAATAATATCTAATATAGTATTAAATATATTTGGAGTATTCTTATGAATAAAATATTTTATTATTTGAAATATTCCACTGATGGTGGTGGAATAATATACATAATATTTTAATAAACAATAAGTAAAAATCTATTTCCCTAGATAATAACACTTTTATTGAATTCTTAAATTTAAAAAAAATTTTATAATACAATGATTCACAAAATATGTTTTTTTAATCTATTATCGTACATTGTTAATAAAATTATATTTGGATTTTATTTTTTAGGAAATAGCTATATTTAACTGGGTTGATAGGTTACCCATACATGAATTGGAGGACCGTAATACATGACCTAGATCCCCAGAGGTATAGAGGCTAGACAAGTAGTCTATAGGAAAAAACTAGAGAAAACCCTTTTTGGATATTATCTCTTCCATCGACACTATCTTATTAGAATTCGAAGCTCCTCCATCACCGCCTTGACCTATATCATGATATATTTTCCATTAAATACTTCAAATGTCCAATCCCACCACTATAGAATCCTCTAGGATCTGACCACATCAAAATGACTTATCCAGTGATAACTATCATCTATCACTCAAATGGGTCCATAGATGACCCAATATATATCATAAAGGTCCACAAATAGTTAGAATAGAAGTCACGTGAACCAAGGATCCAATTTTTATATCCAAAAATACTATTTAGATTAATTTTAACACTACTATAGTACTCCAATATAATATTGACTTCATTGGTATTAAAATTTTTATCCACCTAGATTTAAAACCTAGACTCAGATAGAATTATTGGGTAGATTTACTACTCGGGTAAGCCCGTAACTATTATTATCTTAAATATTTTATAAGAAAAGTCCATTAGTAATAAAATTATATTATTGTATAAGGTAAATTAGATGAAAATACACATCGTTTAAAAATTCATATGAGATTCTAGTTTTTATCCATTACATGATTCATTATCCATTTTATTTATGATTTGAAAAAACAATGTACATAATCTATCAAACAATAAATTTATTTTGAACACATTTATAACTAAAACAATTTCAAAACCAAATAATTTATCTCTAAAACCTTATTATAATAAATTTACATTCCAAAAAGTTTTCATAAACCCCTTCGGACATCCTAGAAAATTCAATCATATGTAAACATTTATTTCATTGATAATAACTTTAGGATTCAAGGGCCATTGTTGAAAATTTAAAGTCACATTGTTGGAATCTCTAACAAATTTTATTTCATCTTTTTTTGACAGTTTCCCACTAGTATTATCAATATAACACTAGAAAAAAACATCACAAGACTGTTGAAATTCCTTAGTCACTCTAAGAGAAAATATAAAAATTTCTTAAACTCCTTCAAATGTATAGATGACTTCCAATGATGATGATAGAAATAATTTTGTAGCTATAACAAGCCTAAAATGAAGCTTTATGTTTCCCCAAGTCATGAACATATCCAATAATATTGAATATATGGGTGGAGATAGAAATATATTTTAGTATTTTTCATTTGAAACCTTGAGTAATTAATTTTATGATTCTCATAAGAATCATGTGACAATAGTTGATAAACTTCAATAGTTGGTAACTAAGGAAGATATTTTCCCAAAATCATACTATTTTTTATTATATGTGAACCCTTATTCACTTGTCAATCAAAGAATTTCATTACATGAATCATATCATATTATGTAGATTTAATCTCAAAATTTGTTTGATAATGATGATGTCATTTATAAAAAATAAAATAATTTATTTGATGAGTATCACATTTTTCATTCATTTGCCTAGGAATTTTATTAAATGAGATCCCACTAAAATTATGACCCCTTTTAAATTTATCATATCTATTATTTTTCCATGATCAATATTCCATGAGGACTTATAATTGTTAATAAAATTAATAATATTTAAAAATATATAATAAAAAATCATAAAAATCATATCATATAGGAATATTGGATTTTAAAACCCTAATATTCTATGATAAATTTATCTTTAAATACATCTAATTGGTTTTATATCTTTATTTACATTTAAAAAATAGTTTAAACAAACCGTGATAAAAAATCAAATTTATTATTTTTTAATGTGTCATTTACATCAATAGAAAGGTATTATAGATTATGAATATAACCTAATAAATAATTATTTTTTTATAAAATTAAAAATAATCTATTTTTTATCATTTGGTTAGAAAAGTAAAGAAAATCATTTTAAGGTTAAAAGACAAATTTTCATGAAAAACTATTTTTCTGTTGATAATGATTATTTATAAAAATAAATCAAATTAGAAAATATTTATGGATTATAATAATTATAAATTTAGGTAATATATTTAATAAAATAAACTAACATCCATTGAATTAGATTTACTATAAAAGGAATGAGAAAAATGACATTTTAGGCTTCAAAAATACATTTTCATTTGAATGAATTCAATGCATCTTGTAATTTAATATTAAAATTAATATGAAATAATTTTATATTTTATGGAAAAATGGATTTTATATTTGAAATTATCACTTCATAATAGTATTCGGATTAAATTTTGATAATTTTCAACAAAGATTGATTTTTGGGTGAATAGTAAAAACATGTTTTTGAAATTATTATCGCTTTTATGTCCTTATTACTATGGGATCAGGAGTTAATAGATTTTAATTTTTTTCATGACTAAATATATTTTAATATTGTATAATGGTAATTTTGAAACATTATTTTTAATTTTTTAACCCAAATATGACATTTGAGAACATAAGCTGTACTTTTATCAAAATTAAAATTATTTTTGGGTTTTCTTTTTTAACATTATGGTTTAATGGTTCCATTAAGTTTTGGATTTTTAAAAATTTTTGAGAGAGATATTTTTTATTAAATTACTATAATAATTAATGGAATACAATTTTTTTACTTTACACCACTGTAAAATGGTTTTTACACTTAAATTGGGTATTTTCATAGAAACAATTTTTCTGGAATTATATGTTATTATATTAAAATTACATTATTACAAAATTAGAAACTTAATTTGATAAAATGAATTTTAAATTATTATCCTTCATTAACATGTTTTTGGTAAGGCCCTATGTATTTTTGGTCATACAATTACGTAATCATGTTAGAATTTAGGTTATCACAATAATAGTTAAAACAAGTTTCATGTATTTTAAGTAGGAGATAAGGCTTAGGATGTATCAAAAACATTTCTAAAAGTGATTGGTTGAGTTTATTTGAAACCTATAAAATATTATCTTTAAATTTGAGGTACCATTGTTCAACTTTACATGATTATGATATATATTATATTTAAACATTTTAAGTAATTACTAGTGTGTCTTTTCCACACTTATAAATGGACACCTTATCTCCTCCCTTATTTACAATGTATGAGCTTTATAACATCCGAATGACCATTAATAATACCTTCCTATACTTATTAACTTCTCTGTAGATATTAATTACATTATATAATATCATCTTAATAAGGATTTAGGTGTAATAAAAATGAGATATCTCAACGAAGAGGTGGCTAGAGAGCTTACGAAGCAAACTAGGCTTGAAGTTAGAGTTTGTCATCTCTATTTTTTTTCTATGAGTAATAAGTTATTTTGAAAATATATTTATTTATTTTGGTTTATATATTTCCCTGTTTATATTTTATATCATGAATATATTTATATTCAGAGAATTTAATGTTTCAGTTTATGTTATTTATTCATGTGTGTTAATATTAAAAATAAATATAAGTTTCTGTTACAATATTAATGTTTATGGGGATTGTTTGACCATAAATTTATGATAATGAAATTATATGATCTATATATCACCAATATTATGTATTTTATTTTCATCATGTTCATTAACAAAATCTGCTGTTTTCAGTTCATTTTCCTTCATATAAGTACTCAAAAGTAAAAAAAACATTTTATGTAAAATGCACTTTTTTATATCTGGTCGATAATATATTTACTACACGTATATATTTTAATTAATATTATTTCATTAATATCAATAATATTCTCTAATTATTTATCCAATTCATTTTCCCCATGTTTTAATTTCTATAAAAAGTCTTAAAATGAAATGTTGTGTAATTTTTTGATCGAAGTAAATTTTAAAAAAGGCGTGGGCATAATATTTTATTTAATTAAATTAGAAGAACAAATTATTACACCATTATGAATAAAATTTTCATTGAAACATACTAAATATGTATTTTTGGTTCAATTAAAATAATTTTTTTCTTAATATTCTAGAAATTTATTGATTTTAAATATGATATTTCAAAATGAAATGGATATTTTCCTTAATAAATGTTTGAGTGATATTTTGAAGGTATTTTAAGATATGAAAACATCCATTTATGTCACTTGTGACTCACTATGAATGTAATATAATGATACAATATTTATTCATTCTATATATGGTATATGATTATGATGATGAGATATTAATGAATCCCATATTATTTTCTATGGTCTAATCTATGAAAAAATGATAATATTTTTCTTTGTCATACGATATATATATGAATTGTTTTTTAATATGTGATGAGTGATTATATAATAGACCTCTAATCCATTTGGAAATGATTAATTTTTATAATATCAATGGGTATATAGATAGTCATCCCAATCCCAAAATAGGATATGTGGGAGGTTATCCCAAGCACAATGTTGGTATACAAGTGCTTATCCAACACATAACATTTGATGAATTTTTTAGTGGGTATCCTTAAACAAATATTTCAATATTTATGATAATGACACACATTTTTTCCATTCTATACGAAATTTTCTTATGCATATGATTTGATCTCATATGGAATGATATTTTATTATTCTATTATTCATGTCATATGATTTACCAAATATATATCTCATTTGAGGAAACATGAAGAATATGAAGTTGACATTGTGATTTTGTGTAAGTAAATATCTGATGTTTTTAGAATATGTATATAAGATTATTTGAAATTAATCTAAGAATATTAATTATGTTAATAAAGGAATTAGGTTTGATAAATATATATTTTTCTTATTTTAGTTGAGAAAAATAAAATTTTTATTCCACTTCGTAAAAAATTAGAGTGTGCCTTAATCTAGATACACAAGAAGCCAAGTTCTAAAGGGAAATTAGACAAGATTAATGGTGGAAGGAAATAGGACATACATAGAGGATCATAAAAATTAGTTACAACACTTGGGGGGAATAATGTAAATGTTCATGGGTTTGTGTACGATGGACAAGGATACCACTATGCAGGGTAGAATAGGTAGACCACTAGACCCAGAAACTCAAATGGGATTCAATTAGATTTTGCGATATTGAAAAATATATTAATTGAAACATATAAATTGTGATTTTTTATATGGGAAACTGATTTGAGTATACAATTAATCTTTAATACAAGGTGTACCAATTATTTAAACATCACTACACTGATTGAAATAACACCACATGTGATTGATGGGGATAGTTTTCAACCCTGATCTCTTATGGTTCAAGCCACCTATGTATTCATTGTTTACTTCTATTAATGGAGATATCATCACCTCTAACACAAACTAATAAACCATGAATGTTTAATATAGGATCACACATTGATTCTAGTTTAGTGGATCATTTGATACATCCAACCAAACACCATGAAAAATCACCACCCGAGATTGATTGATACTCTCTAATGTTGAAAAATAGATAATGTTTTAATGCTCATATAATTAAAAACTTACAAGTTATGTAATTATATTAATCATGTCTATGAAATTCCCATAATATGTACTTGACAATGAAGTGATATTGTGATGAATGTAATGAGTTCATAAAGACATTTTTTGATGCCGATTTTATAAAAAATCAATGTGTATGTGAGTGTGGAAGAATAGTTTATAAAAGTTAGTTTCCTATATTAAATTAAACATATGAAAATCTTGTTTGTCATTTAAAAAGGAGTTCTACAATTCATGGAGAATGTAAATTAGAAGGTAGCACATGGTAAATTAAAGGTGAACATGATGGGAAGTTTGTTTGCATGAACACAATGATGTTTCTAAATATTTGATTCTATTATTATAGTGATCATATTTTTTTGTGGTTATCAATGTTTTTTTGAAATATTTAATTGTGAGGAACATGAAATATAGAATATATATACCCCATTACCTCACAGTTAAATGTTTAATTATTATTTTTGTGGGGATAATTTTTTGTGATGATCCTATTGACATAATTATTTCCAACATAATTAGATTTTATGAGACGTGTTTTTGTGAAGTGGATGCATTTGAATTTTCAATTGAAAAATATTATATTTTGAATCTCATTATAAAATGAACTTTGTTTCAATGGATGCCATGAAAGGTTTTCTTTATTCAAATTTCATGCTACATTAATATACGATTTGAACTTTGATATAATACCATGTGATGAAGAGTATATTGAAAATTAGATATTTCTTGAATTAGAATTATCAATATAGAAAATAAATTTATCATGAAAAAAATACTTTTTTGTCAAAAAACAAAATTTTGTGATTATTGTTACAAAAATAAGAATTAAAATTGTTCTTGAGGCAATAGAATAATGTAAATTGAAAATCAGTTGTGTAAATTTATTGTTATAAGCATGAAATAGGGAAAATACTAATAGTGATGATTATGATTATACTATTTTGAGAATGTAGAATATGTGAGAACATGATATTTTGTATATAATTATTGTTTTATGGGAAATACCTTTATCAAATGTCATAAGAGAAATGAGGGCTCATGAGGAATCACCCATAAATTAATTCTATATTTTTTATAGCAAGAAGTTGTTATTTGAGTGGGACTCTTGGAAGAATAACATAACTCTACACTATTAGAGAATTTTTGGTGTAACAAATTGTGATTATAGTGAGGAATCAATGATAGATTAATATATCCAACCATATCGAGGTGTATACTCTCACATTGAGTCCAAATGTTGTAAAAATATTATGTAAGTGTGATATTTGTTTACTATATTCATTTGAGGTGGTGTAATAATATAAGAGGGTATTATATCCTAATAAGTAAACATATGGTTATATAAGGAAACATATATTGTTAAAATCCATCACTAATTCACCCCCTTCTTAGTGGTGAAACTTCTTCCTTGTATGACCAATTGGAAAAAAACACGGTTCCCTCTTTCAAGATCTATGAAGTGCTAAAGATGGAAAATCTGAATCTTTTAAATAGTAAGGATGTCCATAAATTCATTGGAAAAAACAGTAATATTTTTATGTATAAGATATTTCACCATATTCTATCACATTTCAATGAAGTAATATATGAAATAAAAGTATTATTTACGCATTCTGTTAAGGATTCACCTAATGAATTTATTGATAAAGAAAATATGGATGCTGATGGTAAATATAAAATTCAATTCTTATGTATATTGAGGAACATTTTTCATAGATTCTAGGGAATTATAAACTACCAATGATAATATTTAAAAATAGGAATGAATTTATGAAGGGTATTTGAAAGTCAAGGAGGAGAAATTAAAATTTTGGATGAGAAAATTTGATGATATTAAAAGAAATAATGAATAAAAAATTTATTAGTACATTAAAAGAGTCAATGAAATTTTAAATAGTATTCTACGCTCCAGGAAAAAACTAGATGAATAAAATATTTTTAGAAATAAAAGAAGAATTATCCATATATATTAGACTTCATGGTATAACTTCAAAATGAAGAGATACACATAAAATTGATGAATTAAATAATATTATTATTCCTTATGAAATGAGATAAATTACACATTTGAAAAATAATGTTAAAGCTAAGATGAATTTAATGTTTATGAGAAAGATAAAAACCAGAGAATATGATGATATAGAATCATTTTAATCTATTGATTAAGTTAAATACTAATAAAGAATTATTTTCCATATATCAATGATATTCAATAAGGGTAATATTAATGGTAATGTAAAACTACCACAAATGTGGAATAAATGTAATGAAATTGAAAAATTCACCATAATCTATAAAATTAAATGAGATTGGAAAAATAAAGAGATGAAAATGATGATAAATATTATATAAAATTTGGGAAAAAGATTAAAATATTTATCCAAACGGTATGGAAGCTAAAATAAGTAATTTATAACTAAATGAAGATGTTTAAAGAAAAGATAAGATTAATATGTCTCCACATTATAGGAATAAATCATTAGTTGAGACGACTTTTATAGTTCTTTTTGAAAAAGTGTTTTAATCTTCAAGAAATGAATATGATGAAATTGAATTAGCAGAGTTGGAACACATAGTATAGAATAATCCCAAAGATTTTCTTGAGTAGAAAATAATTATAAATTAAGATAAGTGGTTTTTAGTAAAATAAAATAGAAATATATCTTATATAATGGATGAATATGTCAAGAAAGAACATATATATATTTATGAGTTCAGAAAATTAAAAATAAATGCGTATGAATAGAAAATGATGGTAAAAGATCATGTAGAAAAAATCACTCTCTAAGAAAAAAGAACTATATAAGAAATTATATAAGTCTACTGAAGCTAATAATTAATCTAAGAATATTATAGAACACTAAGAAACGTATTTTGAGGTCAATAATGAATCATTACAAGCTATAGAAGAGATATTTCTGAAGAGGTAGGTCATTTTCTTTCATAATACAAATGAAAATAAACTTGTTCTATTTAATAATGAAATTTATGAATATAAATTTATATTAGTATGAACCAATAATGCTAGTATAAAAACTACTTCAATAAACAAGGGAGATAAAAATACATTAAGAAGATCATTTTTCCCTAGAGTAATGATAACCACAATATTTGGAAAAACCACATCAGTAATATCCATGTAATTTTTTTATTAGAATGGAAGATCAAGGTTCAGAGGATATTGTTGGTGTTTTAATGTGCCTAGGTGTAGAGACTGTTCATGTTGGTATAGAATGTTACTACTATATATGTGGAGTAAACCAAGGGGGAACTATTACGTAATAAATAGATAGATTTTCAATGCAATAAACCTCTGACTGGGAATTTATCTTATCTACCAACTAAGATTTATTTACTATATAAATGAACATTCTAGAATATGTTGTCCATTGGCTCATATAGTTGTGGAGTTTATGAAATTTTTACCCAAAAATATTTTCTACAGTAATAATGTTAATAGAATTAAAGAGATGAAAAAATCTTACGTTGATGTAGCTACATTGAATGCCTTAAAATAATTAGGTCATGGGCGGGTATTACTCACCTAATAATATCGATAGAATATTTCTTAGAGTCATTATTAATCATGGAGGGGGAGCAGTGAATTTTTGTAAAAGATTTCCCCTTAAAATAAATGGATTTTTCTTGATAAAAAATGAACAATAATATTTAAATTAAAATAATGACTATTTTATTAAAGATAAAGAATAATTTACATAGTTCCAAGAAAACAATGTGATGATGCCAATGACATAGTATTCGAGAATGGATGATGTGTAGGGAAGCCACCATACAAATTAAATCAACTAGTGACTTTATACTAGAATTAAATTTTTTTTACATTATGAGGCCCTTTTCTTGTTTAGTATTTTAGAGAATTAAGTCATAAATTATATATAAAAAACATATTTTACAATGTGGACACTTCACCTCAGTACCAATTTTTCCAATAATATATATATATTTTTTGAAAAACCATACTTAATTTCATGAAAAATATTTATGACATTATAATTTTCTTTTTTATTATGTTTACCAATCCTGAAACCCTTTTAATTTTTTCAATAATGGGATGAGAATTGAAATCATATTAAGGTATATAAAATTAAAAGGAGAGAAACTAATTATTCAATTTTAAAACTATGAGATCATAAAATAATTTTTCCTTTAAGCATGGAGCTTATGAAAATTGTTTTAAATTAATAACACTTTCTTTTATAAAAACCATTACAATAAAACCATATGAGATAACCATAACCAAGAAAATTTCTTATGAAACACAATAATCTATGTAACTTTTTTCATAAAATATATCTTTTTACCAAAAGGGAATATTAGTTACTTAAAAAATTGATATTTAGGTTACCTTTTAAAATAAATGATTATCATGAAAATTCATAAGCATACATTGAAATTTCATATAGGTTCATTGGGCCATCATCTTTAGGGAACCCTTATATAACCCTAATAGGGACACTTAAAATTAGAATAACCTTATAGAAAACATATCATATAATTCTATGAATAACATAATCATTACCTAATGAATTGCACTTTTATATGGTTGAATCCATTGTATAAGCTATATTGGGGTCCCCTGTTATCACAAAAAAATTTCAAGGACCATATAATGAAAAGAACAGTAGAAAAAAGCTTTTAATCCTATATGAAAAAACTTTTGGATTTCAAAATACCCTTTCATTATTAAAAAACAATTTTCTGAAAACATGAAAGCCCATAATAAGGGATATAGAGTTTTTTTTTGAATAAAACATTAAATAATGTAAATTAATAAAAAACTAAGAAAAAGGTTGTAGTGGAAGGAAATTCCTTTAACACCATATACATCATAATGGAACATTCCTCTTTTCTTTCTCTAAAAACATTCAATATAAAACACATAAAAAAGTTTCATTTTTAAAACAACTGAAAGAAAGTAAAAAAGGAACATGAAATGTATGTTATACCTTATTTTGGTTGATATATGTACATTAATGAGATATTTTTCAAAATACAAACATTGATGAGATGTTTTTGATAGGGATACTTTTAAAGAAGATTTATTTTGAACGAGATTCCCTTACATAAAACCTTAAAAAGATTTATCTTTTTCATACATT
Source organism: Viscum album (assembly GCA_963277665.1). Lineage (NCBI taxonomy): Eukaryota > Viridiplantae > Streptophyta > Magnoliopsida > Santalales > Viscaceae > Viscum > Viscum album. The sequence goes on from OY728156.1 coordinate 1,739,303,318, forward strand.
TGTAATGAAAATAATGTAGTTAAAATGACCATGAACATAAATTAAGGAATAAAAAATAATTTTCGTGAACTTTTTAGCAGAACATGGACATAGAAGAAAAATATGTAGAAAATAAACCATTAAAACATTTAAATTATAGTTTCAATTGACCATGTCCCTTACCTTTGATTTGTCTCATTACAACCATTCATTATCTTCATAAATAATATACTTATGTTGATCATTTAGTTTCTATATATCATTTTTAAGTTTATTATTATTTTTATTTCACTTATTACCATGTTATATACTATTACATAATGTTTTTTTTCATGTTAGAAGTTTTGATCATATTTAGTTAATATATGGAAAATGATATTAGTAGGATGAATTTGTTCAAAGAGGATAGTGTAGAGAACCGAAGCCCAATAGCCCAGAACCGTTGCCTATAATAATTACATTGGAATAAGATACCTATAATCACATCCCAAAGGACCGATAAGTTTAGTAGTCATGGTAAATTAGATATACACATGAGTCTTATATACATTTTATAACACAAATTACAACATAGTTTTTTTTGAAAAATATAATTATGACTTATAGAATATTATTTCATTACTTTCATATTAAACATCATGGAATCTTTGGGAAATTGAAAAAAAGGGTGATATCAATTTCCCAGCAAGGGATAAGTGAAATATATAGATTGATGAATCAATAATCATAATCAATATAGAATGGTAATAACTAAACACACTTTCCGTATAATCTATAAAATGATATGGAAGTGCATATAGGGATACTATCAATGTGAAAACATCGTAAAAAATAAACAATATATAATGGTATATAAATGAACATACATTCCATTTAAATAGCCTGGCTATATTAATATATATGGCATTGATAATATTGGAAGTCAAATAGCTGAAAACACATGAATGTTTATCAATAACTGACTATGAAATTCATCCATAGAGAGTTTCATTGAAAAACTACTATGGATAATAATAATAATTGAAATGAAGGAAATTATATCTATTTTTGGATATAATGTTTCCTATGTATGTTATACATTTACTGTCAAGATTAGTCCCCTAGATGATTTAAAAAGTAGTAGGTGAAATCCCAATTTAACAGAGGCTAGCCAACTGTTCGTCCCATGAGACTACCCATAAATTAAAGGGATTAAGTTAAACAGTCCCCCACCAATCCATTTCATGTCCAAATCATTCCCCATATATTTAAAAATAAATTTAATTCATAAATAATATGGCTTATCATATATCCATATTGGGTAAATGATATATATTTATTCACATTTCACCGGTTAATAAAATAAATTTCAAATTTAAAACAATTTTTAGAAATGGTATATGGTTTAGGAAATAATCATATCCATGATAAATTATAAGGATTATTAAGTTAAATTTAATGTTTAATGATCACCTGAAGGTGAATAAATATATGGAAAGTAAATGGCTACAAAAAGTATTAATTGAAGTGAATTTCAATAATACAATTGGTCAAAATTATCATAACCCATCATTTAAAATAATAATTATGATATCAATACACCTATAACCATTTATTTAAGAAAATGGGTTGTGGTTTTTGATGAAATAATTAGAATTTTTATAAAATTCTTGAGGAAAATAATCTTTTCATTTTCAAAATCATTTTCTTTGAAAATCACAATTAAATTTATTTTAGTTAAAACGATCATCATAAACATGAAAAGGAAGAATCATAGAAATAATGGTAGTGATGGTGGTTAATTCTATACATTCTTTAAAATAAAATATAAAATTATTCTTTTTAATATAAAACCTATAAGAAAGTTCCTTTTATAGAAAATCAGGATAAGATTTATTTAATATTTTGTTTAAAGAAAAATGGGAATCACTTTGAACATGTAATAAATATACATTTGAAAATAATTTTTAATAATTAAAAATAATTTAAAAAATAATTTTATAAATCATTTTTTATTGTTAAAATAAATATGAAAACATTTTTAGATAAAAATATTATGGATAAAAACATATTTCCAATAGAAGTAGGAAATGATGTCATATTTTCTATAAAATATTTTTAACACATTTTAAGTAAAAAGTTGTGTATAATGGTATTTTCACAGAAAAATAATAATGAATAAAAAACGGAAAATAAAAATAAAATGTTTATTAAATAATTATCAAATAATTTCATTCAATAGATATTCATGCGTAAACAATTCTGAATAAAATAAGATTTTGAAGTCGACCCTTGCAATGATAAAAATTTTGATGTGTGATTAAACCAATGAATCTATAATGTGTATCAACTTTAAATCCACATAAATTGAGTGTATATAAATCAATAAATCTTAAAAATGTATCAGAAAATTAACCTTTAAATATTAATGACAACAAGGAAGTAACATATCAAAATGAAAAATAAATTGAGTTATGAAATTATTTACAACTTGGTAATTCTTATTTGAAATACCCTTAGATAAAATAATTATAATGGAAACTTAATATACCATGAATAAAAAATTATTCACGAAATTACATGTCAAAGGGATAATATATACACCATATAAAATAGACTAGGTGAATAACATTACAATATCCCTCAATGAAATGAAATTTTGGTGATATTGCTCACCTTATGCTCCATTTTAGATGAATATCCTTTAAAATAATATATTCTAGGTTTAAAAATTTTATTAACTTATGAAAAAACCAAATAAATAATTATGATATCAAATAAGAAACTTTTATAAGATCTTATCAATAGTTCGTTAATAATCTATTATTATTTTCATAATTTTGGGAGTTAATTGACTTTTTTCTCATGCATGTTTTGATATGATGTTCTTGGAATTTTGAATATTATATTGTTCTATATTAAATAGAATAATTATCATTAAATATAATTTTAGCACCTTCCATCTAAAGAGTTAGTGAAAGATGATTCAAATCGATTTGTGAGGCGGTAGTCTGGCGTACAAACGAGAGACCTTATCATATATCCTATAGAATGAAAGGTAAAAAGATATATATTATATAATGACCCAAAAGTTATAATTATTTAATAAGTATCATAAATATAAAATGGATCCATCAACACACCGAACCTTTATTGGGGGAAATGGAAAAACGAACGACATCGATTTATTAGGTGGTAGTCCAATATACAAATGAAAGATGATTTCGTAAACCATTTTATAGAAGTGTGCATAGTTTTAGGGTGTAACCATATAATAAATAAATCTTAATATATTTAAGGTAATAAGGTTATTATCTCATAATTTTTTGAAAATAATTTTAGGATGTGGATAAGGAAATAGAATGAAGATGTGTTTTGATTAATATTATTTCTTCTTTAGAAATCATTCCTTTGATTGCACAAAGGACTTTAAATTTTATATTTATGCACAAAAGAAGACTTATATTCAGATGTAAGATAAGTTTGGGAGTTATTTTTTTATTTTTTGGATGATAATTGTTTTTGATTGCATTAAGAGGGGTGGAGAGGGGGTGGACTTTTACAAGTGGGGTTAGTGGCACACATGTAATTATTTGGAAATACTGTATTCCGCCCATGTTTTCATCATTTCACTAGGACTCAATAGTGAAACCTTATCAATAATATATGATATACGACTGATATATTTCAATAAAATTAGTTTTTTTACAATTTTCTATGCTTATTGGCACTATAAGCTCAATGTTCAATCCCTCTATAATCTCATTTTTACCTTAATTGTTGAAATTAATTTTAAATTATTTCAATAATCACATTGGCGATAAATTATATTGGAAATTTTAGATATTGTAAATTATTACTATTCCAAATATGGAATAAATTTTTACAAATTCAACTTTCATAGGTGGTAAAATATTAATTTAAAATTAATCCTACAGATACAAGGAGAATATAGATTTTTATGGTGAAAATGTTTAAGATTTTAAAATATTTTAAAACTAAATTAAATAAGAAAATTATTTAAACTAACTAAATTGGATTACTAAATTTATAATTTGACAATTTATTAATCAAAATAAATTGAAAATATAATTTAACTTTATAAATTATTTATATGAAAATTAAATTTTCAATTAAAATCTAGTACTTTCACTATTCAAAGAAAATAAAAATTCATAAAAAAAACCAAAACATAACCCTATGATAATTTATATAACTTGAATTAAAAAAAGAATTTTATTTGGTCAAATAAAATTTCTAAAATTTCTAAAATTAGTTTTAAATTATACACCCCAAGCGTGACTAAAACAATTTTTTTAGGAAAATAATTTTTTTTTAATTTTTTTAATTATTATTATTATGATTGATAATAAATTGATAACTAATAAGTGTATGGGAACTGGGTATTTTCATAAGTCAGTTAATATTATTCATACTCTCCATTTTAATGGTTTTTTTGATAACTATCATATTAAACATTAATGTTAATATTATATTGTTGTCGGATAAAACCTAGTATTACATGTAATGAAATCTATCAAATAAAACTCATTGTTGTGTATAATTCAAGATAAATTAGATTTACATTCTTATAAAGAAATAAAATATATTTAATTCATTCCAAGTAGCAAATATATCATAATGTATCAGGACGTTATATTCCTTTTTATGGTCAGTGTTGTGTATCACATAAATAATTGAATATTATGTTATTCATTTATAATTTATCGGTGTTATATTTTCACCATCTTAAATAAATTACAACCTAAAAATTTATTAATTATCTTGATTATCAAGGGTTTTACATTTTTAAATACAATTCTTAAAAATACCACATCATAATATAGTTAGTATAACATCCCCTCAAAAATAGAGAAAGGGAAGTATACATATTATATTGAAAAAAACATATATATGATTCTATATAGGATAATATTTTTTTATAATTTAATGTTTCTTAAATGGTTTAATATCAGAAATATTTATATAGAGTAATTGAGGTCATTTATCACAATAAATTGATTGAATAAATGCATGTTAAGGGGCTCAGAATGTAAATCTATGATGATTTAAAAGATCATCAATTTAACATAAATTTATTAATTATTTACCTACCTTTTAATATAATTAAATATCCTTACATGGCATAATTAAATTTCACAATTTTATTATTTTGTTTTTCTTCAATCAATTTCCAGTCCATCCCTTCTAGAAATGAATTTCCAAAAATGAATTATTTTTTTCCAGGGCACTAAAATTAAATTTTAAAGGATTTTAAGATATATAAAACAATTATTTATAGTGTTGTCTAACTATTTTACAAAACCATTATGGTTATGTCAATTTATAAAATATTATAAATAAATATCTGAACCTACAATGTAATATTATTAGTTCATCATTAATATTTATTAATCAAATTGTTTAACTAAAATCATTAACAAGTTAACCAATACATCACATTGTCTTGTGGTAGGCATGAAACCATTATCATCCTTTGATTAGGGGTTCAAGACCCACTATATTATCATATAAATCCATCTATCACCCTGTATGTAGGTTGTCTTTTTTACATTACCATAATTATGATATAGTTCCCAAAAACATGACGGAAAACCTTGAAATAAATGTAATTATTATATTACAATTTTTTTCTATGTTTTTGGATACTTTTTTTTCTAAGTCTAATAATATTACATTTATATTATTACAATGTCATTAATGATTACATAAAACCAAAAGTTTATCCACACCTTTATACATATGTCTTTAAAATGTAAAGGCATTATTCCCCAAACAACTCTTCCATTAAAACATATAGTTCTCCTAAATTTCCCCAAAATTTCCTTAATCACATAAAAATGAAATAGAAGTGTTTAAGTCTTTGAAATTATTTTCAATATTAAATTCATTAACCCATGAGATTATCCATAACCCCTATGTTAATGAAGATATATATGATTATAACATAATCCAATGATTTTTCATGATTCTTATACCCAAGATAACACTGGTAAAAAATAATTCTAAAATTTATTTTTATTGAATCCCAATACATTAATACTTATTATGTTTTATTTATTGATATATAAATATTTGGTCTAGGATTTAACCTCTTCAATTAATTTTTATTATCTGTTGAAATCCTTCCTAGTGGATTTTAAATAAAATGAAAATTATCCTAAGAATATACCCCGAGACTGTCAAACCTGGTTCACAATAAAGACTATTTTTTGTACTAATATATGATCCAGTCAATCCTGGTGCACCCTTTTCAATGTTATAACCCCTCAATAAATCTATTCTAGAACCACATGCACTTATAGTGTGCATAAAAGGATTTATTTATAGAAATACCATATACTCTCTACCTTACAAAATATTTTGGATTTTCTTAGATACATATGTTCAAATTCTATCATAGGTATGTATACCATATTATATTTTTTCCTAATTCTAGTTCCCAATATTTATAGTAATCTTTATCTAATACAAACTGTAGTGACCCCAAACCCAATTTCCAAAATCCAGTTCCTGCTACCATTAAATTGAAAAAATATGCAAGGATTCAAATCCTAAAAGACCGATCAGTTTAGTAGTCTTGGTAAAAAAGATAGATACACGAGTCTTACATTATATTTGAATATGAAAATCACAACATAATTTTTTAATAATATCATTATTTCTTATATAATATTCTTACATATAATTCATAGTAAACTTCTTGAAAACCTAGGGAAAGGAAAAAGATATGGATTATCTCAAATGACCAGTGATGGTTAAGTACAACGAAATCATTCATGAATCAATAATCAGAATCATTATGCCAGTTGATAACTGAACACACATTCTATATAATAAATAAACATATAAGGGAGTGCATCGAATGATAATATAAATGAAAAAATCTCTTAGATAATGATCAATATAGAAATTTAAATAACTAATAACACATTACATTTAAATAACATGACTCCATGAATTGACAATGTATAATCAATATGCAATGTTAAATAAAGGAAAACACATTTCATTCAATAAATAACTTATAATGAAATAAATCAAGAGATAATTTCAAAGTGAAAATATATTGAATATTAATAATAAAAAAATGAAAGAAATGCTTAATTATTGGATGTTATATTAACCAAGCACATAGTACATTTACAATCCAGATATATCCTCTTAAATATTTAAAAAATACCTAGTGAAAATCCCATTTAACAGAGTTTATCCAATAGATTCATCCTATAATAATACCAATGCATATAGGTGATTACATTAACAGGTCCCTAACAAATATATTTCATGTAAAAATCATTCCTTATATATTTAATTGTAGATCTAATTTATAAAAACAAGGCTTATAAAATTTTTTTACTGAGTAATCGATACAGATGTATCAATAATTTCTTAGTTAATCAAATAATATTTAACGTAAACAACTTATTTAAACATGTTGTATGTTTTAGGAAATATTCATATCCATGAAAAATGATATGAATACTTAGGTTATATTTAATGTTCGGTGATCACAATATACTGAATAATTCAAGGTAAAGTTAAACACTATGAAAACGATTCAAGGAAGTGAATGTCAATACTATCCTTGGACAATATAATCACAATACTTCTAGAGAAATAATAAGTATTGTATCAATACATGTATGCCAACTATAATTGGAATAAGGGTTGTTTACTTCGATGAATAAAAATAATATTTAAAAACATTTTTGAGGAAAATACAGTTTCCATTTTTGAAAATTATTCTCTTTGAAAATAACTTTTAAAAACATTTTTGGGAATCCCATGTGGATGGTTGATGAGTTTGGTAGAATTTTATATCAATATATAATAAGGAATCTAAAATCAATGTATGATGAAATCCTCTACGATTAGTGATTAATCATAGAAAGAGAAACATCAAAAGAATTTGAGAAAGAATTAAAAAGGATGATGGTGATGATGCCCAGAGAATTGTTATGGACTCATTGGTTTTAATTTTGAAATACATTATTCTTGATTGATGATGATGCATGGAGAATTTTATGTATTCATCTAATAGAATTGGATGTCATGCCTGGAAAATTATCCTTATAAGTCGGAAATTTTTTATGTTGATATTTAATGATTAAAGGCATGTTCTAAGATGTTTTAACATTGTATAGTACAAGTGAAGACCATGAAAGTATTTATTTTCATGATGATGTGAGTATTTGAGTTCTTCCATGTAAGGAATTTTTTATTGCATTAGGATGGAATTAGAGGAAGACTTGAAAAATATTAATATATTGTTCCATCATTTAAAGAAGTGATCTTGATGTTTGATGATGAGATAAATATAGATTAAGAGTGAAATTATTATCTATAAATACTATTTTCTAGGTTATAATTTATTGTTGCCCAATATAAAAATGAGATCCAACCCTCTACCTTCCCAATCAAATGTTATCCAATGAATGTGTGGGACCCAGAGGTCAACCATGCATAAGGGAGGTCAGATCAATCTAGTAAGCAGAAAGCACAAGCCATATATATGCCTCATGGAATGAGGAACCACGTATAGGCTATAAATAGTGCATGCTCAAAGATTCAAATATATTGAGATAAAATCTTACCAGGGTGCCCATGGACCATGATGTACCGCAGCCTGTGTGGGGGTGTTGTGTTATGAATCTACATACTGACCATAGTGATGGATCAAAGAAGTAACAAGAACACGATCACTTTTAAAGAATAGGAAAAACATTTTTAGACTCGATATTGGAAAACATAGTCATAGGTACTATTCATGTCTCATTAAAATGACTGATAAAAGGAGTGTCATTTGATCTGGTTGATTTTAGCCGTCTAGTTAATCTCATAAAATTTCTTCCACATTCAGCCTTTTTATTGAACCCCAGTACCACAAAACTCCTCAAAACCCATCATGACCAATCCTAATCTTATTTGATGATATTTTTTATAAGAAGAGGGTCATTAGATTGAACTCAATTCATTAATGAAATCTAACATCTCTAATTCCGGTGACGAATTCATGGAAAATACAATTGTCCAAATGAAAATGATAGGTACATGAGGCTATTCGTGTAAGTGAGAGTTGATGATTTTAACTTAGGAGCATGTGATCCACATTTCATTCACTTGAGGATACCACTCTAAAGAGACATCATGAACTCAAGAGGTTAATACACTATGAAATTCAGTATACACAAATTTATAGGGTGTTCTTAGATTATTAGAGATATGAAATTCATCTTGTATCATTGAAGTAGTACTCAACGATGATTAAAATGAAGATCTAAGGTGATTCAAGGCATTATCTTCATCACCTATAAAATGATAAGCCATCATATGAGAGACATGATGAAAAATATTAATAATATCTCATTTCTAGAGAAATATTGAACCTCGATCAGAAATTTTTCGAAGGAGAATCCATCCTATATAGTTAATACATGTGTGGAGGAGAATAATAACAAAAATAAAAACTCTTGTGAAAGAAGTCTTGAATTTATTTGTGAAGAAACCAGTTTGCACATGGCACTCTGGATAATGCAATACAAATCTCCCGGGGTTGTCTAATTCTTCATGAAACCAAGGAGAGGTCAAAATGTGCACTGAACACCCATTCTACTTTGTGAAGAACCTGTTCTGTTATGTTCCTTGAGATTTCATGATACCCTACTTGAATCTATACTGGATTTTGTGAACAAACATGAGACTTCTGCAATACTGTGACACATACACAATGTCTTGTGAAGAAGAGAAAGAACTTGTGTGCACAAATACCATAATATTCTATTCGTGTTTTTATATGGGAAGGGAGAAAAACATGACTGAATTTTTTTTTCATACATTGAGAATCACATTTGATAGTGTGTTTGTGTACATATAATGTGTGAATGAAATAACACAAGGTTGATAGTGTCTTACCCACCATCCACTAATGTTTTGAATAGTAAATATAATATTTATTAATATGATTACATGAATACGTGAGGTTTAAGTGAGGTGATTTTTGATTATTGAATAAATATTTTGAATTATTAATGATCACTTTTATACATAAATAATTACATAAAGTAAATAATGCTAACATAACATGTCTATGCACACTAAACATTATAATATGGATAAATTTTTCATGCTAAGGTTTCAGATGTAATGAAAATTTTGAATGAATGGAATTGAGTTGAGATTTTTAAAGTTTTATTGCATAAAATAATAGAGAATAATTTGTTTACAATCCTTTTCCAAATATATTTCAACTGATAACTTCATTGAAAGAAGGAGTATTTATCCCATCAATTGATATTGTGAGGAAGAATCCAATATGCAGTGTCTCAAAATAGGCATCAATAGATCATTCTGGAAGACAATATTATTTTAGTTATTAAAGAGTATAAGGCCAACATATACATTATCCTGTTGATTTATTATTAGAAAAATATCATCAATGGAGTAAAAAAATTATCCACTTGATTAAAAGCCATCCAGTGTAGTAGTGATATCTTGTTGAACATGTTTAATGAATATATTTAATGAAATGGTGGTTCCCATATAAATAATTACACTAACGACTAATAGAACAATTATAAATTACACTACTGAGTAAAGAATATTTTTTATTTCCCATATAGCAATAATGTGGCAATTTCAAGGATTAGTAATCAATACTAGATATAGTGATAGGATAATCCATGAAGAAGACACAGCTTGATCACAATAAGGAGTAGGCCATATAACCAAATCTTGAAAAATACATTATGTGATACTATATATTTTATTATCTACATTTCACACATATATAATTTTTGAGAGCACACAATTGATCCATTAAACTTAACCATGATAATGGTTCATGAGTAAGAGGGGTAACTTAAAAGAAAGTAAATTCATTAAAAGGATGGGTACAATGATTCACCTTGACTCTCAGTGCCCATGTGAGATCCATCAAGGATCAACATGTGGCATAATGGTAGAATAATTATTCCTCTAATTGGATTCTAGTTTTACCACAAATTACTTTTACAAGGATTATATGATGTTTAGATTTTAATGTGAATCTGAAGCACCTCAGGTAGAAAATTTAATCACCATTCTGGTCGAAGAAAACAAGGAGGTTTCTTCCAAGAATCTAAAAAATATTAAGAAGAGGGAAGTAAAGAGATTGAGAAAAATGTAAAAGAATTAATATAAGGATAAATTTTCTATTTTTAAATTGATTGGCAATGATTCATATGAAGAAACTATTTAATTTTTTAGAGAGTATGAGGATGTTTTATCTATCAAAATTATTAAAGTCTTACCCTCCCAATTTCAAAGGTAAATGAAGAATGTTCCTAAAGAAGTTATTTCATATATACTTTCTTCTTTCAAAGAAATTTTTGATAATATATCATAAGAAGATGATGAAATAAATATATAGGATGATTTACTTGCAAATTAATTTTGAAGGTGTAATGTTCTCAAAGGCCTTGTTAAATCAATTGAATAATCTACAACTCTTTAAAATAAAAAAAAATTAATTATTGAATAAGAAATGAAATGGAATGTTTATGAGATCACTATGAGAAAATTTGTTTATGTTGAATTAATATATGTATTTTAAACACTAATCAATTTTTATATGACTGTTAGAGATTCTCAACTTGAAGAAAAAACGTGACTAGTAAAATATTTGACATTTTAGTAGAAGAAAAGATCACTTTTCATTGATGAATATATGTATAAGATCTATGATCTAGGATAATATCATAATGATACTATATGTTTCAAGGAATTATAATTTGAAGTTGAATACATGAGAATTAAATACCTTGAAATCTATTTGAGTGAATGTATTAAACAACATGAAGATATATTTTTATATTGAATGGTTATTGGAAGGAAGAACAAAATCAGGTGATAATGAAATATTTTAAATTTTCATAAAGTGTCTCAAACTAGATCTTGAATAGAGATACTTGGAGGAGACACATGATGGAAATTCCTAAGTTGTTGATAAGAATAATTGTTCATCCCAAACAAATGAAGAGTGTCAGACCTCAAATAGAGATGTTTCCATTTAAACATTTGATTTTCCCATGTCTCAAAAGATTCTCATATTGGTGGAAATAATATCCCAATATCATATATTGATCAACTTTTTAGAAACTCGTAGATGAAGGTAACCCATAATCCTATTTATTTTCTTTCTACTAATTTAGTCTCATCTTATTCAGTAGTTTTAATGTTAGAATATAAGATATGGGTTTATAAAATTACTAACAAGGCCTCTAAAATGGTAAGGATGGATAATATTATGGTCAGTAAAATAACTCCCAAAATTAAGATCAAAATAAAGAATATAAAATCCATTAAAAGAAAGAACTAAATCTAGTTATAATGGTACTATGAGTAAAAGAAGAATATTCATTGTCTATTATTGATGCAACATCTAATTTGGGCATCATGCCATATATTTATGGTATACTTTTTTGATATATAAAACATATAGAAGTGTCACATTTAGGGGGAGAATATTTGAGGAAATTAAGAAACATGAAAAACTAAAGTAGAATACAAAGATGTAGAAGAATATTTCTATCTAGAATATATTTTATTATGTTGAAGTCCTCTATGATTATTTAAACATAATTTATCATAATTATGATTAGTGCAGGTATATAACAACCATGAAACACACATATATTAATGAGAATAAATGACAAAAAAAAATGAAAAATAAAAGAAGAAAAGATAAAAACACTTACATTGGGAATAAGTATAATAAAGAATTCAAGAAAGAAGTGAAGAAATCTATTCCCATGAATAATGATAAGAAATATTCCTATAATGTAATCTCAACCAAGAAAAAATTCTTCTACTATAAAAAGATAGGTCATACCATGGAATACTGAAAATAATCCATTGAGGTGAATTAAAGTAAGATGAAATGCTGAATAGAATCAACCAAGGAGTGATACCAAAATATAGTATTGATTGAAGAAATTGATGAAGATGATTTTGAATATTTACCCAAGAATGGTATCTAAAAAACATTAAATAATCCATTTGGAAGCTCAAGATTAGAATATGTTATGAAGGAATTATTATTAAATTTTCTTGAGATATTGAAATATGAAAAATAAATGTAAATATTCGAGAATGAATCATTATCTAGAGAAAAGTAGAAGGAAAAATATTATTTCACATGAATAAGACCTCAAATTTCATGAGAGCTTGTCAACACATGACAACATAAGTGTCTAAAAATAATTTTTTGGAAGGTGAAAACATGATTTACATAATTCAAATAACTGAAAAACTATTCTACCAACTCAATGGGAGATATTGAGGTTTGAAAAACAATCACCATGGGAGGATACTGCATTATTGGAAAAAGAGAGTATGAATTATCCACACAAGATAAAGGTGAATAGAATTATATTTAATGATGTTAAAGAAATGCCAGATTGTGAAATATAAGGGATACACAACAATGAACAATACTAGACATATTCGAGATACAAGGAAAGTTTTATATAGGTTGAGAGGATGTTCTCATACCCATTTAAGTTATTTAGAAGCATATAAGTACTCCACCTTATTACATTAAATCTTGTGTGGTATTTTACATATTACACAACTGGTTATTGAAGGTGATGTTCATTCTCAAGATGAGTAATCAATGAACATAGTGGATGATGAAAAATTGGAATGATTATTCATGATCTTATAAATATATTAATTGTTCTAGAATTGTTGATTATCCACTATAATATCTTGAAGGATATTTGAGGAAATTTTCCACCATGTCAATTAGAATGGAGTTCAACCCTTCTGGGGAGGAGACATAAATGATATGCTATCAATAATGTTATTATGAATATCTTAATGATTTGGTCATCTCTACATAATATGACAATAGAGTTAACCCAATTACACATCTTTCACTTTTATTGATTTTATCAAACATGTTCATCAAGGGGGAGAGTTAGTTGATGTAAAATATCATTGAATGAAAAATATGAGAGAGAGGGATACCCTCAGGTAGATCTTTCTTGCCGTAGGAGGTGATGATCCCAACTCCTCCCACCCCCCATCAGAGGGAGAAGTTCCCTTGACGCATCTATTTGATACTCATGATACCCCCTTTCACTCCCTTTTCAAACCCTGATAGTATTCCATCCTCCCTATAGATTTCTGTCAGTACAAAAGACCCCAGAAGCTTCGATGGGATCACGCTTCTTCTGATCTCGTGCCTGGAATTCACAAAGGCATCATCCTTACAGGATCTAACCCAAATTTCACATTTCATGTGGCGTAGGCCTTTTGTGGATCCTTTAGATCACTTTATTTTTTAAAAATTGGGTTTTCAAGAGTGTGCTATTTTTAGCCTCCTTGACTCTATGAGTTTCATTATTCAGTTCACCACTGACGACATCCAGATTCTCACTTAGTCGAGTGTGCCTAGTTCATGGGACGATGATAGATTTCTCCTCTTTAGATAGAAAAATGATTCCCATATGAAATGAGACCCAACAAAGCTGTAAATTTGGGAATATTTTTTAGAACATCCTCTTCCATTTCAAAATCCATCGATTCTTTGTTTACTCGGAAATATGGTTGGGTGGTTCTTCTACACCGATAATCAGACCCATGCAATGTGTCAACCAATCTCTGCGAGGGTGTGTGTTTATGTTTATGTTTTGAAGCCCCCCAATTGAATCCATCTAGATTGTAGTGGGATAGGAATGTTAATATAAGAAGATCATAAAATTTGAATCTTGGTTTGATTACTGTTCTGTGTGCAAGATTCTTCGATATAGTTTGGAAACATGTAGCCATAGGGAGAGGCAACAAGGTGACACGTTGGAGGTTTAGGAGGACTGGGTACAAGGTGGTATTCTAATCTATAATGTTTTACTCTATGTTATTGATGTTGTAGGGTCAGGATATGGTTGTGAAGGTTCTGGGTAGGGGACAACAAGGCTGAGGTGTCTACAGGTTCGGTAGAAGCAAATTTTCAAAAACCAGCAATGAGCACTCCTCTAGAACCCAATGTAGTAGTGATTTTTAATAGAATGTGGAGGGATTTAGTGAGCCCTCTTGGTGACAAGTATTTACCTAGGGGTACCCAGGCCAGTGTGGTGGCTAAGGCACATTCTAAACAGATGAAGGCTCATTCTCAGGATTCGTGGGCCTCTATCAGAGCTGATGAACCAACCTCCAAGGGTGAGGCTAGATTAAAATCATGCTTGAATGTGATCGAGGAGTGTATTGGTGAGAAAAAAACTCTGAAAATGGGAAAAATTAATCTGGGAAGGGAAAGTTCAAGGATGGAAAAGTGTGGGAGGATCCTATACTAGAGGTAGGCAGTCCTTTGGTCACTACTCATGGAGCCAATTCGGGGAAGATTTTGTCAGACCTCAACTTAAACAACTAATTAGAAAGTATAAGTAATTAGAGAGAGCTTATAAGAAACTCCAACTGTCCATATGAGGCATATAATTATGGGGATGTCCAATCCTTAGATGATATTGGTCTAGGAGGGGTTGTTAAAGGTCTACACAACCAATGAAGGAAGAAAAAGAGTAGAAAAAATAAGTACATGGGGAGTTAAATTGTATCAAAGAAGCCATAAAAAATGGGCTGTAAAGACTAATATTATCTTATTAAACTGATGGAGACTCGACCAGAAAAAAGAGGGTAAACTCATGGAGCATAGGATTCAACAAGAGACCCAAGAGGAGGTTAGGTAGGAAAATTTCATAGTGTCCCAAGTTCAATAGATGGAGTCTCAAAGGAAGATGGCCAACACTAGGGTATGCATCTAAACCCTGACCAGCTGATGCTTGAAAGGGAGGATACACTTTACCCCAGATAGAAATGTGCAACAGGGTCAACTTTCATCCTATAGAGCCTGGAGGAGGTGGATTTGTATTCTTAGAAGGAATTACTCATGCACTGTGCTGAAGAAATGAAGGAGAATGTTTTGGTGATCAAGGCGGTGATGGAAGACATTTATTAAATGATGGTAACATTGATCGAAGTTGAATTTAATAGGGAGAAAACTTTATGGATTGACAATAAAGATCACTTAATGATCATAGGATTAAATATGGAGAAGATTAGAAAAGAAGAATACAAGTAGGCTTGTGAGTATCTAGTAAGGAACTATGGAGAGAACATAAGGAAAGTACCAATTTGTAGGTTAAATTCTCTCCCCTGGAAACTGTTTCGGGAAATGAAATATCTATTCTCCTAAGACTTGTGTTTAATAGGTCAATTGTAACCATTTATTCTTGACATGCTTAACTGTAGGGTTCTCACTCCCCCCTTAAAAGTGTCAGAATATAAAAAAGTTAATTAGGAGTGGAGAAATCTATTTGAAAGGGGGAGTAATATCATTTTACTCATTAATTTTTTTTGTATTAATTTAAGTGTGTTGGAGAATTTATTTCATTGGAAATTTGTTTTATATGTCCTCCTCTTTTAGGAATAAATATGTAACCAAAATGATATCGAATTCATGGTTGTAAATGGATTTCATGGACAAACTTGGTAATTTATATCTTGTTGTATATACTAGTTTAGCCCATGTTGGCTTAGAGCAGACCAACTAAATTATCTTTTCAAAGTGAACTATGTGGTACCAACCTTCTATTATCAAACTGGGAACTAATTTCCAAACTACTTTAAAGATAGAATAAAAGACCTACAATAATCCTTTGTATTTATTATCCTTATGTAGAAGAAGATATTTTTTACTTTGTGGAAGTGGTATTGAAAAAACATTCAATGGGGTGGATTGAAAATCCCTGGTGGATGGTTGATGAGTTTTCCTTTACTGAATGTAAATATATATAAAGGAATTAAGAGTCAATGTATGATGAAGACCTATATGATTAGTGATTAATCGTGGAAATATAAATTTCGAAGGATATTGAAAAATATTCAAGAATGATGACGGTGATGACTCTTGGAGAATTTATACGGAATCATTGGTAGTCATTTTGTAGTGTAACTCTAAATGATTGGTGATGGTGCAAGGATAATATTTTTGGATTCATCTACTAGAATTAGATGTCATGCCTAGAAGATTATCCTTTAACTATGACGATTTATGTGGTGATATTTAATTCTTAATGACATGTGCTATAAATTTTTCACATTAGATACCACATGTGAAGATCATATAAATATTTATTTTCATTATTATGTGATGATTTTATGGTTTCCATAAAAATAATTAATATATTTTGTAAAGAAGGAATTAAAGGGGGACATGACTTGTTCTTATATTTTTTCATATTTAAAGATGGGAGCATGTAATTTGATTATTTGATTAATATGAATTAAGTGTTTAATTATAAATTATAATTAGTATTTAATACATATATTTTTTTGGAGCCTAATATAAAAAATATTTCTAACCCCTTAGCTTCCCATGCCATCTTCAATCGAGGCACATGTAGGACCTGGAGATCAACGATGCCCAAGGGTGGCAAGCTCAAGCCCAAAATTAGGTGGAATGGGATATGCATACTTCTTATAGGGTGTCAGCACGTGTATTGGGAAAATGGAGTGCCTGACTGAAAGAGATCATAGATGTGGCCTGAATCCTTCAAAGTATCTTTTGGACTATAGTGTGTTGTGGACCTTGTGGGAATGAGGTGTTTTGAATCTGGGTTCTAATCAGTGTGCTGGATTGAATAAGAAGTAGGAATATGATCACTTAAAAAGTAATGGAAGAATATTTTGAGATTTGATTAAGTAAAATGAGATCATATATACTATTCATATGTCATTAGTATTCTAGATTAAAAGATAATTTTTTGATATGGAAGATTTTAGAAGTCCGATTGATCTCATCGATCATCATTTTCCTCTGGCATCCTTGAGGAACACTAGTGTGTTGGAACATCAGAAGAACCACCATGATTAGACTTCATGCATATTTGAATATCATTCCAACAATATGAGGGTTATTCTATATAACCAAATTCATGCATTTAATAAAAAGTCATTTATGCATGAAAATAATTTGAAGAACAAGCATCAGCTGAACTACAAATGATAGTTAAAGGTGGCCATTCTTGAAATAGAGATTTCAGTATTTTTACTGAGGATTATGAGATCATAATGACATGGAATTGATGATACCACATTAAAGAGACACTATGAAATCACGATGTTAACATGAAATTAAATTTGAAATATCATCAATGACTCATTTTTTTAAAGATGAGATGATATACAACATTATTCATAGAACATTAAGGGATTCTTCAAAATGTATTTAAATATTGATCTAATGTGGTTTGATGCACTATCCACATCTCTTATAAATAGATAATATTTCATTCTACATACGAGATTAAGAATATCGAGAAGATATCATTTATAGAGAAATATATCAACATGAAATTCTGGTTCAAAAAGGAGAAGCCTTCCCACATAGCTTATTATTGCATGATGTAGGAGAAACCCATGACTATTCAGCTTGTGAAAGTCATTATACATTGTATTTTTGAAGAAACCAGTTCCAATGAAGCTCTCAGGATAATGTAATAAAAATATCCTTAGTTTTCTATAAGCATCAAGAACCCATGGGGTAGTTGACATGTGTATTGCACACTCATTCTACATCATGAAAAACTTGTTCATCAATGATCATGAGATTGAGAAATACATTTTGTGTATATATACTAGTTTTCTTGAATCAAATTGAGACATCCAAAACACATTGACTCTTACACAGTTTATCGAAAAGAAAAAAATAACTTTTTTCAAATAAAAGTACCTATATCGTATTCGGGTTTTCACTCAAGAAGAAAGAGAAACATGTTTTCACATGTGTTTACATGCATTAAAAAAATGTGGACAATGTGAATGTATACATGGTGTGAATGAAGGAGAAAATGGTGGATAGTGTGTTACACCCCTTTTGCAGATGTATTTCATCGTATATGAAATATGAATGAATTTGATAAAATGCATGCATAAGATGTAAGTGAGTTGATATATGAAACATTAAGGAAGGCAGTGAACTATTCAAGAACACATACACACATAAAGAATCATTTAAAAAGAATACCATAAAAATAAATTGGATGTGAATGCATAAAATAATAATAAAGGAGATTTTTGTGTGATATGGTTTCAAATGTCATGAAACTAATGCATGAATTCAACTGAGTTGAGATTTTACAGGATATATGGAATAAAATTATAGTGAAGAACTTTTGTATAACCCTTGTAAACATTTACTAAGGTTTCTAATATCATTGATAGAGAAATTATCTTCTTATAAAATTGATATTTCAAGTAAGAATACAACATGTAGTGTCTTGAATGGTTCATAATTTGATCATTCTAAAAGATAATAAGTTTATGTGGAAGTAGAATCTTACACTTATTAATGAGTATAAGTATGATATGCATATCATCACATTGAATCATTTTCAGTATAATAACATTAGTAGAGGAACTATTTTATACATTTAAGACAAATTTAATAGATTTTTTAGATAGATATTGTTCTCTGTGTTTACTGAATATCATTGATGAACCAATGGTGCATGTATAAACAACAAAAATGAAGACTAGAGAAAGCATTATAAATAACAACATTGAATCAGAATTATTTTTTATATCCTACATAATCATTTTGTTCCAATTAAATTCATTTTAAATCACTAAAATATATAGTGATAATAAGATCATTGAAACAACCACAAGATGGTCATGGCGAGGTGTAGGTGTTAGTACAAAACCTCATAACAATAATTTTGTGCTTCTGGGTCTTTTATTTTCTATAATACATATGTATGTAATTTTTGATAGCACACAAGTGATCCATTCCTCTTAACTGGGTTAGAGGATTGATAATAATATGGGAAAATTGAAAATAATATAAATTCATAAAAAAGATGGGTACACTAATTCACCCCACTCAGTATCCCTACACGATCCAACTGTCCTTTATACCATTCATTAAAAATATCCTCATAAACTTGTAAAGGTTGTTTCAATGAAAATACTATAATGATGGTGGTAAATTACTTAAATATATTAAATATAAAAAATAACAATCCTTTTATAGTGTTACAAGTGTATAAAATTTCATTTTTAATAAAATAGTTTGAAGATTAATTTTATATTTTTCGTAAGAGAAAAAGTAATTTTTTTGGTAGTGATAACAATATCCATTTGTAAAAATTTTATAATATGTAAAAATGGGTAAAAATCTATTTAAAAAAAATTAAAAGGTTAAAAATATTTTTTAAATGATTTTGAAAAAACATAGTTTTAGAAGAAAATATATTTTCGAACGAAGAGAGAAATGACATTTGATTTTCTTAAAAACAATTTCTGAAAAATTTTAATCTCTAAAGTGTGTAAAATGGTAATTTCACCATTTTATAATAAAATAAAAGGGATTATTAAATAATGATCAAATAATTTACTTTAATGAAAATTCAAGGGTAAACAATCACGAATGAAATGAGATTGTGAAGT
Source organism: Viscum album (assembly GCA_963277665.1). NCBI lineage: Eukaryota > Viridiplantae > Streptophyta > Magnoliopsida > Santalales > Viscaceae > Viscum > Viscum album. The sequence continues at coordinate 1,739,323,787 of OY728156.1, forward strand.
GAGCCCTTGAAAGGATCACAATGTCGAAGTGAGAATAAACAGATGAATTAATTATGTTTTCAAATAAAAATACAGATAAAAATTTGGTTAAAAAATAATTAAATTATCATAATTAATTACACACATAATATTATAACATTGTGGATAATGTGGAAGTAGTATAGAAAATGAAAATAAATTGACATGTGAAATTCATTACCACTTAGAAACTCTAAATTCAAATCCCCTTAGACAAAATAATTAGAATTTAAAAAAAATAATAGGAATATCGAATTATTCAAGAAATTACATGTACCAGGGAAATTTTACACACCATATAAAAGAAATGAGGTGAATAACTTTACAATATGCTTCAATTAAATGAATATCAGAGGAAATCCATTACCGTACACTATTTTTTTGGTTGAATATCCTTTAGAACTATATGTAGTGGTTTTTAACATGTTATTAACTTATTAAATACCAATTAATGTTTTTTAATATATCGTATATTATCTTTTATATCATTTTATCTCCCATTATTTAATAATGATTTAGTATTTTCATCATTTCTGGTGTTAATTGCCTTATTTTTTCTAGAGTGTGTTTTGTTACGATGTTTCAGTTATTACACATATTATATAGTTATATCATACCAAGAATAGTAATCAAGACATAATTATATTATTTTAATATAAATTTTACATTTAATAGAAATCATTAATGATGTTTATGAAAAATGAAGCATGTTACGATAATGGAGAAGGTTGGTTGTACATACATATGAGTGACATTTTCTTTTTTGAATGATAATTATATAAATGAGATAAGTAATATTTTTTATTTAATTAATGATAATAATATCAAAAATACAATATTTTATACTAATATAAGTCATCCATGTGGTCTGGTGATAAAAATATAGTCAAGTGTCTTCATGAAGGTGATAGTCCACATGTACACGATCGATGTTATCATCTTTACTTAAGTCAGAAGAAAAGAAAGAAAAAAGATAAATATATATATGACCTTCTAAAATAATAAATATGAAATTAATATCATAATTATTTCTTTTATATGAAATATAATTATTAAATTTCTATTTACCACCTTTTATGTTAAACCTTATTGAATTGCGAATCACATCACTTCATGAGGCAGTAGTTCGTCATAGAGAAGTGTGATGTTATTGTATCTCTTATAGAATGGAAGGATATAAGATATATATGATATAATGACTCCTAATTTATAAATATGTTATAAATATCATATATAATTTATATATATCATCATACCCAAACTTTATATGTGTAAATAAAAAAATGAATGACATTAGTTCGTGAGGCAGTAGTCCACCTTACACACAAATAATAATTTCGTAACCCATTTATTGGAAGTGTGTATAGTTTTAGGTTATACACACAATGTAACAAAATTTAAATATATGTAATGTACTTATTTTTTTATATTATTATGTATTTAAAGTAATTGAAGGGGGGAAAGGGAAATAGAAGGAAGACTATTGTTGAAGAACACTACCTCTTCTTCCTGTATCATTATTAGGTTTGCACTAAATCATTCAAAGGAATGATTTATGATGAAAAATGAATTAAGGATGATGGGAGGTAATTAATGAGTGATTTTTTAACATGTCCTGGATGATCTAAGTGGTTTTATTGTGTGAATATATTAGGAGAGGGGGAAGCCTTTTACAAGTGCGGTGAGTGGCACACATGTAATTGTTTTGAAAGAGTAAATTACACTAACCTTTTTTCATGTTAATTGGCCCCAATAATTTTCCATTATAAATAATATAATGTATTATGTCTAAATAATTATATAAAATTAGTTTGATACAAATTTATAGGTCATTTTTTCACATAAGAATACATTTTAATCCCTTGGTAGTCTCGTTTTTAGCTTAATCGTTGTAATTAATTTCAGCTACCTTCACTAACAAATATAACCAAAACATAATTTCAAATTATTTGAAATTATAAAATTATTATGACTCAAAATATTAAATATACTATTATAAATTAAATACATATAAGTTTAAAAAAAATAGTTTAAAATTAATACCGTAGACACAATGAGAAAGGGCGTTTTTAAAGTGAAAATGTTTAAAATTTTACAAATTTTTTACACCTAAATTAAATATGAAATTGATTTAAATAATATAAATTTGATTAATAGATGTATAATTTAATTATTTTTTATTTTAAAAATAATTAAAAAATAAATTTAACATTATAAATTATTTATATTAAAATGAATTTTTCAATTAATATTCAATATTTCCATTACTCATAAAAAATTAATCTTCTTAGAAAATACAAAAAATAAACCCAAATGGAATTTTTGATATTTTTATTTCAAAAATGGATTTTATTTTCTAAAATAAATTTCCTAAATTATTTTAAAATTAATTTCAAATTATTTGTGCAAAGGGGGAGTACATCATCTTTTAGAAAAATATAGTATTTCTGGAAAAAAATTCATTATCTTTTAAATGATTCATATTATTATTTATAATCAATAGATTACTGAGAAATGTGATTAAATGAAATATTTTCCTAAATTTCGATAATCCTATTCAGACCCTCCATTTTAATAGATATGTGATAACTCTAATATTAAATAATAATAAAAGTATATTGTTGTTCTGTAAAACCCTTTCTTACATGTAGTACATGTTATCAAAGGAACATATTATTACATTTAAAGTAAGATAACTAGAAATTTCATGTGTTTAGTAACATAAAATATATTTATTTTATTCAATAAAAATTTATTATAAAAATTTGGGTTGTTATATTCCTTTCTATATTTGGTATTGCTTGTCTCACATGCAATTTAATTAAATGTTATTATTTTTTAATTTCTAGGTTTTAAATTTTATCAACCTTAAATAAATCATTTCCTCATAATTTAAGCTTGATCCTAGTAATAAAGTGTTTTAAATTTTGAGATACCAATGTTAAAAACCCCATATCATAGAAGAGTTATCAAAATATCCCTTTTATAAGAGAGAATGGGAAATACAAATGATATATGTAATATTAAATATAATGGTTTCTATGTTGGATAAAATTGGTATAATGTGATGATATTGACAAATATGAAAAGAATAAATATTTTTAGAGAGTGATTGTGGCCATCGATCACAATCATTTGAATGATGTATAGAAATTCAATGGCCTCAAAACTATAAATCTAGTTTGATTTAGAAGACCTTGGGTTTAAGCTAAATAAAGGTATTAGGATAACAATTTTTATTTCAAGATTATTTTCTAAATGTTGATTCATTATATTAGTTCATAATAATATAAGTAAATAGACTGAATTGATAAATTCACACCTCACAATTTCATTATTTGGTTGTGCTTTAATGAATTTCTAGTTCATCCCTATATTCAAGAAATAAATATCCAAAACTGAATTTTTTATGCTTGAAGAACTAAAATTCAATTTTATTAGATCGTAAGATCCATTCAACAAATCATTATTTCTTTCTACAACTATTTTACGAAAACTATATATTTAGAAAAAGTCATAAAATATAAAAAATCAATATCTAAAACAAAAAATTAATACTTTTACTTCATAAATTATATTATTCATCATATTGTTTTAACAAAAAATAATGACATATTAACCATGACATCATGTAGGCCAATAGTATGTGAGAAACCCTTATCGTACATTAGTTATGGGATCAAGCCCTAATGCCTTTCTAAATGCAATGGGCTGTTACCTTGCTTGAGGGGTTTCCTTTTTAAATTAATATAATTCTAATAATGTTATCAATAATATGATGGAAATCCTTGAAAGAAAAGTAATTATTTAACAAACTTTTTACTAGGGTTTTAAATAAAATTTCATTTTAAAAATAATAATAGTTTTACATGACTATTATTTTAATTCCTTCAATGATCGTACTAAACATAAATGTTATGAATACATTATAAATTTTTTATATAGACTAAAAAGGAATTGTTATTTAAATAATTCTTAAAAAGAAACATATACATTCTATAAATTTCTTAAAAATTTCCATAATCACCAAAAAGATAATAAGAGATGTTTCTTTCTTTGAACTTATTTTCAATAATAAATTCATTAAACCTTGATATTATATATAAACACTATACAATTGAATAGATATAGGATTATAAGATATTATAAATATGTTTATAGAATATTATAACTAAAATATCAGTTGCGAAGAATACTTGTAAAATTTAATTTATTTGAATCCCAATAAAAAAATACATATTTTTTTCGACATATGTCCTTCTTTTGACTAGGGTTTAACCAATTTAATTCATTATTATTATCAATTTAAATAAATTATAATGGTTAGTATTGAAAATGTGAATTATGATAATCATATCCCATATGAGTGTTATACTAGGTAGACAGTAAGACATGTCATCATTTACTAGGTTACGCTTGAATCAAGCCCAACTTTACCTTTTTGGATTTATTTATTAAAGTTACATATGTTTTAGAAAAACATCCACATGTTGTATATAGACAAGGATGTATTTCTAGAAAACCCACAATATATATATCTTAGTAAAACCTTAGGATGTTATTAAAAACACATGTTCAAATTTTTTCACATGATTATGTCCCATAGTAAATGTTTTCCAAAACATATCTCCTAAGGTTTTTAATAAAATTTGTCAGATAAAAAATATATAAAACTCAACCGAAGTAGTCCAGAGGCAATTCCTACTACGATGAAATTGGTATTGAATACAAGGAATCACATCGTAGTGGTCCGATCTGTTTGGTATTCTAGGTATACTAAATACATAAATGAGTCTTATATTAAATTTGAATAAAAAAATTAAAAAATATTTTTTCAAGAATATAATTATTCCATTTAGAACATTCTTTAATAAAATTAATAGTAACCATAATGGAATCATGGGGAAAAGAAAAAAATTAAGTTGAGATGAAATTCCCTATAAGGGTTTAGTATAACATAATCATTCATGAATCAAAAAGAATAATCAATATGGAATTTTAATAACTGAACACACATTTCATATATTCAGAAAAATTTGAAGGAATTGTGTACAGTGATAATATCAATGAGAATATATGTTAGATAATAATCAATAAGGAAATTGAAATGATTGGGGGAAAATTATATTTAAATTACTTAACTATATGAATAGATAATTCATATTAAATATGTAATGGTAAATAGCTGAAAACAATTCCATTTAATGAAAACCTGGTAGTGGAATGAATCCTGAGATCATTTAATAGTGAAAATAACATTGAAAATAGTAATAAAGTAAATGAATGAAATGGTTAATTATTGGGTGTCACGTTTCCCAGGAACATAATTCCTTTACCATCAATATTTATCCTATATATAGTTTAAATCATACTTTGTAAAAAAACCATTTATCTGAGGCTATCCAACAGATTCTTCACATGATATGACTGATAAATTGAGTGTATTACATTAATATTCCTCCAACCAATGTATTTCATGTCCAAATTATTCCTCATATATCAAATAATCAATTAAATTGACAAACAATTTTCATTATCAAATATCTGTATTGAGTAAGTGATATATATTTTTAGATATTTCCCCTATTAATGAACTAAATTTCAAATTAAACAATGTATTTAAAAATTGTATATGGTTTATAAAATAATTTTATCAGTGATAAATTATATGGATATTCAGGTGAAATTAAATGTTCATTGATTAATGGATATTATAAAACTTAATGGGAGGTGAATAACTGTAAAAATAATCCACAAGAGTGAATGTCAATAATAGCCTTATTCAAAATAATCAAAAGAAATATAGAGGAATAATAAGGATGTTATAAATACATGTATAACCATTAGAGTAATAATAATTGTTGTTTTCATTGATTAAATAAAAATAATCTTTAAAAATAATCTTATGGAAAATAAAATTTTCATTTTGTTTTTTTAAATTGAATTTGTTGAAAAATAAATTTTAGAAAGTTTTATTTTAAAAAGTACAAAAAAATAAGAAACATATAATTCAAATAAATTATGGTCATGATATAGGGTAATTTAGTACATTCTATAAATGTAAAAATAACATTCCTTTTTCAAAATAATTTTTTTGTAATGTTCCTTATTCAAAAATTATAAGAAGATTCCTTTAATTTTTTTGGAAAAATATAAGGGATATATTTTGAAAATGACAAAAATATTCTTTTGAAAACATTTTGAAAGAAGAAAAAATTGGTAAAAATTAATTAAATAAATATTTTAAAAAATGTTAAAAATTTTAAAAAAAATTTAGAAAAGAAGGTTTTAGAAGAAAAAATATTTCTGATCAAAGGAAGAAATGCAGTCATATTTTATTAAAAATAATTTTTTAAAAATTTAACTAAAAAGTCTCAAAAAATGGTTACATCAGGTTAAAATATTCATGAATGAAAATATTATAAGAAAATTAAATGTTTTATTAAACAGTTATCAACTAATTTACATTAATGGAAATTCAACTTTATACAATCTTGAATAAAATGAGATTGTGAAGTAAACCACTACATAGATCATACCATTAAGATTAGAATAGAATAATGAATTGATTTTGTGTATAATGTGAAAATAAAAATTAAACATTTTTAAATACAATAATATATAATCCAAATTTATTACAGACATAATAATAAAGTATTAACAATAACAAATATGTTGTATAACCCAATGAAAAGAAATTGTGTTGTGAAATTATTTAACACTAGGTAAATTTTAATTAAAATCTAATTAAATGAAATAAATTTTATTTTATCATAAAAAACAATTAATGTGGAATTATTCATGAAATTAAACATCATAGGGATAGTATATAAACCATATAAAAGGATTTAGGTGAATATAATTACAAAATACCTCAACAAAATAAAATTGAGGCGAAATCCCATACCTTACGCTGATTTTTGGTTGATTTTAATTTAAACTAATACATAGTGGTATTAAACATGATATTAAATTATTAATGGAAAATATTAATATTTATGATGTCACATATGATCCTTTTATAACATCTTATCACCCGTTCATGAATAGTATTTTTTAGTGTTCATCGTTTTGAGTTTTAATTGCCTCGTTTTTCTTACACAAGTTATATTATGATGTTCCAGCCATTTCACTTTATATATAATTATATAATCTAAATAATAATTAAAAATGACATAATTATGATATTTTTACAACAATATGACTTTTAAAACCAATCATGACGGATTTTTTTTAAAAATGAAGTACATAATGCTCACAGAGACAGTAGGCCATACGTACACATGAGTAATGTTTTCATTTTAAATAATTATTATAGGAATGAGGTAAGTAATATTTGACCCTTAAATAAAGATAATTATATAATATATACCATATTACATACTTATATATGTCTTCCATTTTTTTGGTGATGAAAAAGGGGAACATCTCTTCGTGATGGCCATAGTCCACACGTACATGAACTATGTTTTCATTTTTATGTTAGTGAATAGGAAAGAAAGAAAATGATATATATATATATATTTCTATTAAATAAATATAAATATGTAATTTATATCTAATTTTTTTCATTTATATCACATATAATAATTAAAATTATCTTTATCACCTTCCACGTGAAGCTTTAGTAAATGAAGACTCATATTATTCCTCGAGGCAGTAGTATGCCATATACACGTACGAAATTACGGTATATACTATGAATGAAAGTTAAAATTATATTTATATTAAATAGTGACTCCATAGGTATACTTATGTTATAAGTGTCACAAATATAATTTTCATCCATCATCATACTCAACCATGATAGGTGTTAATGAATGAATGAACAACATCGGTTCACGAGGTTGTAGTCCGCCGCACACACGAATGATGATTGCATAACACATTTGATGGAATTGTTCATTATTTTAGGTTTTAAACTTATAATAACAACATATTATTATATTTAATATATCTAATTCATTATATCATTATGTTTTTAAAATAATTCAAGAAGGTGGAGAAAGAAAAAAATGAAGATTCTTATTGAAGAACATTACCACATCTTCTGGGGTCCTCCTTTGAATTGTACTAAAAAATTAAATGGATAAATTTCATAAAAAATCCATGAATATAGGATTATTGGTTGGAATTTTGGGTGTTATTTGGGATGTAATTTCATGAACCTATGTAGTTTTATGGTGTTAGGAGGGGAGGAGTGTGGGTGTCCTTTTATAAGTGGGGTGAGTGGTACTCTTATAATTATTTGGAATACCTGAATTACACACATGTTTTTTTCATGTCACCAGGCCCAAATGATGATAAATTATCTATAAAATAAGGTATACTGTATATATATTGATAGAAAATGGGCATTGGAAATGTTTATATGTCATTTGGACTCTTAAGTTTAATGGTTAATACCATAGTAATTTCATTTTACATTAAGTGATAGAATTAATTTAAAATTCAGTCAGTATTCATTTCGGTAAAAAATTATTTTTTAAATATAAGACAATATGAATTTTTCTTTTTAAAAATATGAAATCTATTTTTAAAATTTAATTTCAGAAAATTTAAAAAATTTCATTTAAAATTAATCCCTCTAACTCAATGAGAATGTAGGCTTTTTAAAGTGGAAATGTTCAACTATTTACAATATTTATAAAAATAAATTAAATATAAAAATTATACAAATGTGATATATTTTATTAATAGATTTTAAATTTCAATATTATGAAATTTAAACCAATTCAAAATACAATTTAAAATTATTAATTATTTTTACGAAAAGGTAGTTTTCAATTAAAATTCAGAATTTTTCACCATTAATAAAAAATAAAACTTCTAATAGGGTCCTAAATATCCACCCTATGTAATTTTTATATTATTAGTTTAAAATTATACTTTTTAAAGGAATTTCCTAAGAATTTAAAAAATTAATTTTAAATGATATGTACAAAGCACGATGAAATCGTCTTTCTAGAAAATACAGTTTTTCCATAACATTTTCTTATTTTAAATGAATAATAATATTGTTTATAATCAATATATAAACAATAAATTTGTTTAAAATATAAATTTTCATAATTTAGTTAATCATGTTCATACTAACCTTTTTCTTGGATAAGTTATAACTATTATATTACATAATAATATAAATAGTATATTATTGTTTGCTAAAACCCAACCTTGCATGTGATGAAAACTATCAAAGAAACTCATTTTTGTGTTCATTGAAATATATATAATATATTGAATTTATTCAAAATAGTAAATGTATCAAAAATTATTGGGATATTATATTCTTTTTTATGCTTCATGTTGCGTGTTACATTCACAATTAAATAAGATGTTATTATTTTAGTATTCCATGGTGTTATAGATATTATTACATAAAATATATAATTATAATCATGATATAAAAATATTATAGATATGAATAATATTTTTAAAAATATCCTTGAATTATGGTTATAAAAAATGAACCACACTTCAATCATTGAGATAATATACTATACATATGCATGAGTATCATTTCCATTTGGGTATGATTATTATGGAAAGAAGGTATGTTTTATTATGTAATCATATAAAGATTATTATATAATAAAAAATATTTTATTTCATTAATTATACATATATATAGTACCCTTGAGATGTGGTGATGAATAACGAATCCCATCGCTCCGTGGAGGTGGTGGTCCACATGTACGCATAAACGATGTTTTCATTTTACATTGAATGAAACAGTAATAAAATAAATGATAGATTATATTTCAAGAAAGATAAAAAATATAATTAATATCATATATATACATTGAATCCATCATTATAACTAGATGTTGGAGATGATAGTGGAAAATGAATTACATCCGTCTGCGAGGAGATAGTCCACCAAACACATGAACAATAGATTATTTTCCCATTTGATAGTGGTTAGGGATGAACATAGATTATGAAATTAGCATAATAAAATATAGTAAAATTCTAGATAATTATTTTTTATATTATCGTGGCTGATTAAGATTTTACGGTGGTGGAAGAAGAAATAAAATTAAAACTCTAGTTTAAAGACTTTACCTTTTCCTCAGACAACCTCCTTTGCTTTACACATTAAGCCCTCTAAGGATGATATTTTGACCAAAATAAGACATTTATAATTTCATGTGATATTTTGGGAAGGTTATTTTGGTATGTAATAGATTAAAATTTTTTCCTTTCAGTGTGAAGAAATGAGAAGAAGAGGTGACCTTTTATAAGAGAGGGGACGAGCACTATTAGATTTTCTAGAATTATTAAAATAATATAATTTTATTTTATTGCTCCAATGGATATGTATTGATAATATTCAAAAAAAATATGTTTATAAGCTTAAATAATCACAACCAAAAATATTTTTACATGTTTAGATAAGATTTTTAACTTTATTGTTTTTAACTTTTTAACCTCGTTTTGAAAATTGTCATGATAATAACATTTTTATTCTTTAGGGGTCAACAAACATACTATAAAAGGAAAATTTTCACTTAAATTTCCCATTCTTTTATATTTTAATGTATTTAGAAATAATTTGGTTCAAAATACAATTTCGTGGAATTTTAAATCATTTTATTAAATAATATTTATTATAAAATTACATTTATGTCCGTTTTGATACTATTAATTTAATCTGACTTAAAATGAATTAAGGAAATTTTGTAATTAGAATATAATACATTAAAATAAAGACAATATTTCATAAAAATATATAAAATTCATATAAAAATATAACTAATTAAAATTATATAGCTTTTAATATTTTTAATATTATTTATTTTATGTTCTTATTAATTGACGAAATATGTTATTAGCATCACAAAAGAATTTAAAGTAATTAAGTAATGAATATAAATTCTATATAAATTTAAATCATTATAATAATTTTTTCATTCCAAAAATGTGATTTTATATTCATTCATAAATTCAATTTTTCCATTTGTGAACCTATTAGAGATATTTAACACTAAGAGAGTGACATTTTGTAACATTGTTGGAATTAAATATTATATAGGTTATTTTCATTGACAATTTCAAATAGAAAAATTATCATAAGATAATAAGGTTTTAATTAACTCCATAACATAATAATTTTGATGAAAAATTACCATCTTTTCATTTATGTTTTCCTAGATTTACCTGATTACACTTTAATGAGGTGATAAATTTTACCATAGTTACAATTCATAATGCCTAAAACTTAAAGAGAAATATTGACCAAATTAAAATATAATAATTTAAAATATGTAATAAATTTTACCAAATTCAATAATTATATGTTTCAAGAATTATTTATAAATTAATTTTTTATATATCCTGATAGAAACCATATATTTTGAAAAACACACTTTTAAGCAAAAAACATGATTTCTTCCTATAATTTGCATAGAAAAAAATATTAGATGATTGTTAAAACATTTTATTGAATATATAAAATATTAATTTCATTAGTATAATTCATGAATAGTGATAAATTTAATTTATTAGTTTAAAAACACATTTCATGAATAAAATGTTTTTCCCAGAAAAATTCCTTTTTACATATAAAAATGTTTTAAACCTGAAGTGCACTGTGTTGCATTTGTTGTCAATGAGGCATGAAGTTGTCTTGGAATGAATGGATGTCAAGAATTGTCAATATGTGAATGCCAAAGGTTGTGATGGTGTTGGTGGTGAAGGAGAATGGCCATGGTACTAAGATGCATGTCACTTAGGAGATTCACTAAAGTGACATAGGAGATGATGGTTTGAAACATTCTCTAAGTAAATCTGACGATTGTTGAGCTGTTCTTTAAGTTCCAAGAACTTGTATCAACTGGATACAATGTCACAACATGATTAGAAGACCATGCATTGTAGTGACAATGCATGAGGAGTTGAAGAAGCAAGATGATCCATTCACTACTTCTAAGTGGATGAAGTGGTTTAATGAAGTCCATGTACTAACTCTTAGTGCATGTGAATTTGAAGTTGATCCAATTGATCTCTGATTAGATCAATGAAGCACATTGAAGAATTTAAGTGATTTAGGAGCTCAGTTGAAGATGAAGACCCTTCGTGAATTCCATTACAAAGTGATGAATAAATGTTGAAGAAGAATGGAGGAATTCTAATGAAGAAGAAATAATTGATCAAGTAGCTCGGTTGATGAAGATCCTTGAGAATTCTCTCCTAAGTTGAAAATGAGATGGTGAAGAAGAATTATAAATTGAGGAGTTTTTTTTAATCAAGAAGATTAATGTTTGAATTCTCAAGAAGAAGATGAAGGAAAAGAATGCCTTGAAGGGAAAGTGGAACTTGGCATATTTTACATGGAGGACTTTGTTTTTACAAAGTCTTATTCAAGACTTAGCCAAAAAATTGGCCTTCCCGTGAGCACCTTGTGGGTTCAACCCCAAGGCTCATGTGGGCCTAAGGCGCCACGCCCAAGGGGGAACCCGTGGGGCGAGCTCAGGGCGGCAGGGGCGCACCCGCAGACACCACAGAGGCGGCTGGGGCACGCCCGGAGGAGCGCAGTGTGCATAGTGGGCGCCAGTGGCGCGCCCGCAGGAAGCATGGTGGGCGCTAGAAGCGCGCCCGTAGGAGCAGAGAGTGGGCGCAGAGCGCGCCCGCAGGGAGAACACGGTGCGGGGTGGCACCGTGGAGGGAGAAGATGCAACTGAGGAGTTGCGGGCAGCGGCAGGGTAATAAACCGCAGAAAAATCCCGCGGCGTTTCGATGTGGGACGCGCAAATTCCACCGGGAGCGAATCCCAGCCGCTCATCTGATCTCGCGGACGATCGGCGCCGCTCATCTAATCTGCCGCGCGCCGCGATCGATCCAACTGTCCGATGTCTTTCGATCACCTGATCCGACGGCTGCCACATCATCCTCTACCTCGAGCTCGGCCGAGGCATCTCCCGCGACGCCGCTGAACCAGAGGCCATCCGACCACCAGATTTCGAGATTCCGGCCACCTCTGAAGAAGCCGAAGGCACCATCCGACTCATCTGGACCTACTGAACCGAACCATGCTTAAAAATATACATGCATGCAACGTATGAATGAATTCGATGTAGGCCGAAGGCAAACCGAAGGTGCCGAGGCCGTGGTGTGTTTATGCGTGCATGTCATGGATCAGAAGAAGGCCGTGCATGCGTTCTAAGTCGCATTCACGTAGAGGAAATTAAAGAAGAAGATTCCGCGTGAAACAGAGGAAAGAAAATAAAGATTTGGAAAGTTTTTAAAGATCCGAAGATCTCGGGATTTTGAGATTTCTCACGCGGATGCACCGCCTCTCCTCTGCCTATATAAATGAGGCCGAGCCCTCGAGAAGCTTGCTGATGTTTTTGTTGAAGACCTGTTGATCCGTGAGAGCCCTCTGCCTCGCGAAGACGAAGCCCCACGCACACTTGCGCGGTGAAGTCCCTTGCGCGCAACATCTTTGCGCGATAAGAAGAGGAGTCCCCTGCCCGCACTCCTTGCGTGACAGGAAGAGCCCGCTCTGTGCACCGTGCCTCCTGCGCGGTTTGCACTAGCGCGGCCAAGGTGTGCTTGACACACTTGCGCACCTGCGGTGTTATACCCTGCGCGCCCGCGGCTACCCATTGCATTACCTTGTGTTCTTTGAGGCTTGCGCAGAAGAAGACTCCTTGCACCCTTGGAGCTTGCGCGACAGAAGTGTCCGCACCCTTGTGCGGCTCATGCCTTGTGCTCCTTGAAGAAGAAGTGGAAGTGGCCGCACCCCTTGCGCGCCCTTCTCATTGGAAGGAGGTTCGGGTAGTATGAATTACACACCTTGTGTGTGGGTGCTTAATAAATACTACACCCTAGCCGTGTGTATGCAAGGAGGAGAGGAAGACCAGAACTAAATCCAAGTTGTGTGTGCAAAGTGTAAATAGACCCTACGGATTTGTGGGTGCTAAGTGGACAAGTAGTAGGCCGAGACACTTGTGCTTGTGTGCCAAGTGAAGGAAGAATACCTACGGGTTGGTTGCATGCAAAAGAAAACAAAGAGGCCGTAGCCCTTGTGGTTGTGCACACTTGAAGATTAAAAGAGAAAGAACAAATTGTGTGTGCAAAGGAAGTGAAAGGCCGTAGCCTTGTGTGGGTGAAGTGAAGATCACACCTCATTTGAGTGTGTGTGTGTGAAAATTGAAGAGGAACACCCTACGGGCATTTATTGTGTGCAAGAAGAGGAAGGTCACTACAAGTGTATGCTAAGTGAAGAATTTGTGTGTGCAAATTAAAGAAGTGGCCGAACCTAGTGTGTGCACTAAAAGTGTATACACATTAGAAGAAGAAGAAGGAGTTGACCCACACTAAAGTATAACACACTTTTAAGTGTGTAAACAAATAGAATTAAGTGTGTGAAGATTGTGAAGAAGGTGTGTGCTTAAAGTGACTACACCCTTTGTGGGTCTACTGCACCAAGAAGAGGAAAGGAGAAGTGCATGCATGCATGCATGCACGTGCACACGTGAACAAAGCCAAATCAGTGGTGTGCATTTGAGTTGTCCAAGACCAGGAGTGAGACTGAGCCAGACTGAAGTTAAAGAGATTGGTTGTCTGAGTTTTTCAGTAGATTGAGAAGACCCTGATCATCAAAAGTGATCAGAGGTACAGAGCAAGGCCAGTAGCCTTTATCCCAGGCTGCTGAGGATACTTGAAGAACATAAAGTGAAGAAGAGCTACTCGTGCGACTCGAGGAGCCAAGAGAAGACACTGTGGGACTCAGGGAGAAGAAGTCTTCAGTGGGATTCTGGAGCAGGCCAGTGGGACTCTGGTAACACTGTGGGACGCAGTATAAAGACCCTCCTGTGGGACTCAGGAGAGATACAGTGGGACTCTGTATCGACCATTGTAATACTAACCGATTATAATGGGAGAATCCATGCTGAGAGAGCATGGCAAGGATGTAGGCCTTTGGTGCCGAACCTTGTAAATCCTTGTGTCCTGTGCCTTTTCATTACTGCATTATCCGAAAAAGGTTGAGAGATACCAGAAGAGTGGATCGAGGCTTTAACCAGCCATAGAGGTTTAATTGATTAAGAATCAATTAGTAAAAAAGTTTTAAAGGATCACTGATTCACCCCCTCCCCCTCTCAGTGATTCACACTGATCTGGGCACTTCAATTGGTATCAGAGGGAGGTTCCCTCTAAAAGATCCAAGAGAGTCTTTATGGAGTGCAGATTTGAGGAAATGAGTGACCAGCCTCAAATGGAGATATCTGCCAAGACTCAAAAAAATAGAAAGAAGAAACAGGAAAAGAAGATGAGGAAGAAGGTTGTTGCAATCAGAGAAACTCCTTCTATGGAAAGAAATGTGAATGTCACATCAGATGACAATTCCTTTTATCATTCTTCTGATGAAGCCTGCTCTAGCTGTGATGAAGATGGAAGAAACAATGATCTTCTAAATGCAATCAAATATCTTCAGAAGAGAGTCCCCAAGGAAGTTGCATTGTGTATAGCTACAGGCCTCCTTGATCTTCAAGAAGAAAAATTACAGCTAGAAGATGAAGCCAATTCTCTGGAAGTCCAATTGGCTAAAAGGGTTGGCATAACCAACACTCTCAGAAAGCTGGTAAATGCCAAAGATGAAACAGTATCTCTTTGCAATGAAAGATATGAAGACACTGCTGAAGAATTGCAGAGAAGCCTTTCTGAGAAAGAATTATTTAAAGTAATAATCAAAGATGTTTTCCATGCACTGGAAAAGAGGCACAAAGTGTCAATGAATGTCAGCGATGCTCAACTCGAAGAAAAAGTCAAGATAGTGAAGGAGCTTAACAATTCATTGCTAGAATTGAAGAAGGTGCATGAAGACCAGATAAAACAGCTGGAAGAGAAATGGGAAGGAAGGCTAAGAACTGTTGAGGATGAGAAGAACTCCCTCAATATTAAATGCTTAGAACTAGAGGTGATATTGAAAAATCATCAATCACCCAAAGCCCAAGCCTCCCAGACAGCTGGAAGAAGAAATGTTGCCACTCAAGTGAGCTTTGAGCAGGATGATTCTAAGAGAAAGACATCCTCTAATAAAAGTGCAACATCTTCTAAAAAGAAGGTACCATCCATACCATCTTGTACTGATGCTTCTAATTGTGTTTCCACAAAAAGTGCAGGATGGAAAAATAATTCCAAACAAGTATGGATGAAGGCAGTAAAGAAGCAGAGCTCTCCTGAAACAGCACAACAGGTCAAGAAAAGTACCCTACAATCAGAAGGACTGAAGAGGTCAAGATTCGTGGGACAATGCTGGTGTTGTAACAAGTATGGGCATTTTGCAAAGGATTGTTGGTACAATCCACTAAATGCCAAAGCACAGAGGAAGCCCATGCCAAGGGGGAGCAAGCCAGAAGGAAGGAAGCAGCATCCACAGGTCCATAGACATCTGTTTACTGCAAATAGATTTGGATTACTTGACAACATCTGGGATGTTTGCAAAAGTGGTCAAATAGATACATGTCAATCTCCAACTGTATCCAGAGCTCAAAAGAAGAAAAGATCACAGAACCTGGATAAGAGAGATTCCTTGGGAAGCAAGAAGAAGAAAGTGGAAAATGCTCCCAATAAGTGTTTGAGAAATGAAGAGAAGTCCTTGGAGTCTGAGTCCAAGAAGGGTGATGCATCCAGAAGGACCACCAAGAAAACATGCTTCTACTGTGGAAAGAAAGGACACATCATGGACCTTTGTAAAGAAGCCATGAAACTAAATAGAAGCAGACTGAACTCCAAAAGACAATCAATCCAGAAGAAGAAGGGATTGATTGAAAACAAGTTGCCTAAGAGAGGTAGCTTGACAGTTTCTAAGGAACCATGTGGAACTTCCAAAACTGAGGCCACTCTTCCAAATGATTTACTAGTCATATGGCCGAATCAGTTGCAACTTGCCAAAGATCTACAAAGAGATGAAGAGGAAGTACTGGCAATTGCTAAAGCAAAAGAGAAGAAGAAGATTTCACATGAAGATGTTTTGAGATCCACACCAGCACAAACATCATTGAAGATCAAATGTGCAAGTGTGAAGAATGGTGAAAATGGGACATCTCGGTTGAGAGAATCTTCTCAGCCTTGTTGTTCACATTGATGAACCAAGGAGGTTCCATCTTATTCCCTTATACTATTGGTATTTACATGTGCTGACATTGCAGGGAATTGAAGATGATGATCATTCTCAGCTGGAGGATGGTTTGGATTGAATGGAGTGCACCCCTTGAGGGGGAGCCAATCTGAAGAAGATGGGATTCTGAGATCAATACCATCTTGAGAAAAGTGAAGGTATTCCAATCATACTTTCATCCCTTGTTTCTTAATTTCATTCATCATGACAATTAAGGGGGAGTATGAATTGAAGACAAATGGAAGAAAGGGGGTGCTTTATCTTTGCACTGAACTTTCTAATGAGTTTTGTGAAGTATGTGCAGGATTTAGAAATTCATTGAATATCTGAAAAATTTCAAGCCCCTTGAAGCATGATCTCACATGTTATAGTGAATGTGGACAGCATTGAGTTCCTTGGTCACATCACTCTTGTTTTCTACACCGGGTTAGCCCAAGTAGACTTAGAGCTGATTTACTAAAGGTTCATTGCTCAAGTGAACATGTGACATCATCCCTCTCTTAGTACTTTTCAAGAAGATGCTATTCGAAGGGAGGAAGAGATATTTGTGAAAGAATACCACACCACACCTTTTCATTTGATTGCCAATAAGGGGGAGAAAATATTGGCACACATATTGACCCATTCATATGTGCTAAAGGAGTATATTGACAACAAATACAAAGGGGGAGATTGAAGTGCACTGTGTTGCATTTGTTGTCAATGAGGCATGGAGTTGTCTTGGAATGAATGGATGTCAAGAATTGTCAATATGTGAATGCCAAAGGTTGTGATGGTGTTGGTGGTGAAGGAGAATGGCCATGGTACTAAGATGCATGTCACTTAGGAGATTCACTAAAGTGACATAGGAGATGTTGGTTTGAAACATTCTCTAAGTAAATCTGACGATTGTTGAGCTGTTCTTTAAGTTCCAAGAACTTGTATCAACTGGATACAATGTCACAACATGATTAGAAGACCATGAATTGTAGTGACAATGCATGAGGAGTTGAAGAAGCAAGATGATCCATTCACTACTTCTAAGTGGATGAAGTGGTTTAATGAAGTCCATGTACTAACTCTTAGTGCATGTGAATTTGAAGTTGATCCAATTGATCTCTGATTAGATCAATGAAGCACATTGAAGAATTTAAGTGATTTAGGAGCTCAGTTGAAGATGAAGACACTTCGTGAATTCCATTACAAAGTGATGAATAAATGTTGAAGAAGAATGGAGGAATTCTAATGAAGAAGAAATAATTGATCAAGTAGCTCGGTTGATGAAGATCCTTGAGAATTCTCTCCTAAGTTGAAAATGAGATGGTGAAGAATAATTATAAATTGAGGAGTTGTTTTTAATAAAGAAGATTAATGTTTGAATTCTCAAGAAGAATATGAAGGAAAAGAATGCCTTGAAGGGCAAGTGGCACTTGGCATATTTTACATGGAGGACTTTGTTTTTACAAAGTCTTATTCAAGACTTAGCCAAAAAATTGGCCTGCCCGTGAGCACCTTGTGGGTTCAACCCCAAGGCTCATGTGGGCCTAAGGCGCCACGCCCAAGGGGGAACCCGTGGGGCGAGCTCAGGGCGGCAGGGGCGCACCCGCAGACACCACAGAGGCGGCTGGGGCACGCCCGGAGGAGCGCAGTGTGCATAGTGGGCGCCAGTGGCGCGCCCGCAGGAAGCATGGTGGGCGCTAGAAGCGCGCCCGCAGGAGCAGAGAGTGGGCGCAGAGCGCGCCCGCAGGGAGAACACGGTGTGGGGCGGCACCGTGGAGGGAGAAGATGCAACTGAGGAGTTGCGGGCAGCGGCAGGGTAATAAACCGCGGAAAAATCCCGCGGCGTTTCGATGTGGGACGCGCAAATTCCACCGGGAGCGAATCCCAGCCGCTCATCTGATCTCGCGGACGATCGGCGCCGCTCATCTAATCTGCCGCGGGCCGCGATCGATCCAGCCGTCCGATGTCTTTCGATCACCTGATCCGACGGCTGCCGCATCATCCTATACCTCGAGCTCGGCCGAGGCATCTCCCGCGACGCCGCTGAACCAGAGGCCATCCGACCACCGGATTTCGAGATTCCGGCCACCTCTGAAGAAGCCGAAGGCACCATCCGACTCGTCTGGACCTACTGAACCGAACCATGCTTAAAAATATACATGCATGCAACGTATGAATGAATTCGATGTTGGCCGAAGGCAAACCGAAGGTGCCGAGGTCGTGGGGTGTTTATGCGTGCTTGTCATGGATCAGAAGAAGGCCGTGCATGCGTTCTAAGTCGCATGCACGTAGAGGAAATTAAAGAAGAAGATTCCGCGTGAAACAGAGGAAAGAAAATAAAGATTTGGAAAGTTTTTAAAGATCTGAAGATCTCGGGATTTTGAGATTTCTCACGCGGATGCACCGCCTCTCCTCTGCCTATATAAATGAGGCCGAGCCCTCGAGAAGCTTGCTGATGTTTTTGTTGAAGACCTGTTGATCCGTGAGAGCCCTCTGCCTCGCGAAGACGAAGCCCCGCGCACACTTGCGCGGTGAAGTCCCTTGCGCGCAACATCTTTGCGCGACAAGAAGAGGAGTCCCCTGCCCGCACTCCTTGCGTGACAGGAAGAGCCCGCTCTGTGCACCGTGCCTCCTGCGTGGTTTGCACTAGCGCGGCCAAGGTGTGCTTGACACACTTGCGCACCTGCGGTGTTATACCCTGCGCGCCCGCGGCTACACATTGCATTACCTTGTGTTCTTTGAGGCTTGCGCAGAAGAAGACTCCTTGCACCCTTGGAGCTTGCGCGACAGAAGTGTCCGCACCCTTGTGCGGCTCATGCCTTTTGCTCCTTGAAGAAGAAGTGGAAGTGGCCGCACCCCTTGCGCGCCCTTCTCATTGGAAGGAGGTTCGGGTAGTATGAATTACACACCTTGTGTGTGGGTGCTTAATAAATACTACACCCTAGCCGTGTGTATGCAAGGAGGAGAGGAAGACCACAACTAAATCCAAGTTGTGTGTGCAAAGTGTAAATAGACCCTACGGATTTGTGGGTGCTAAGTGGACAAGTAGTAGGCCGAGACAATTGTGCTTGTGTGCCAAGTGAAGGAAGAATACCTACGGGTTGGTTGCATGCAAAAGAAAACAAAGAGGCCCTAGCCCTTGTGGTTGTGCACACTTGAAGATTAAAAGAGAAAGAACAAATTGTGTGTGCAAAGGAAGTGAAAGGCCGTAGCCTTGTGTGGGTGAAGTGAAGATCACACCTCATTTGAGTGTGTGTGTGTGCAAATTGAAGAGGAACACCCTACGGGCATTTATTGTGTGCAAGAGGAGGAAGGTCACTACAAGTGTATGCTAAGTGAAGAATTTGTGTGTGCAAATTAAAGAAGTGGCCGAACCTAGTGTGTGCACTAAAAGTGTATACACATTAGAAGAAGAAGAAGGAGTTGACCCACACTAAAGTATAACACACTTTTAAGTGTGTAAACAAATAGAATTAAGTGTGTGAAGATTGTGAAGAAGGTGTGTGCTTAATGTGACTACACCCTTTGTGGGTCTACTGCACCAAGAAGAGGAAAGGAGAAGTGCATGCATGCATGCATGCACGTGTACACGTGAACAAAGCCAAATCAGTGGTGTGCATTTGAGTTGTCCAAGACCCGGAGTGAGACTGAGCCAGACTGAAGTTAAATAGATTGGTTGTCTGAGTTTTTCAGTAGATTGAGAAGACCCTGATCATCACAAGTGATCAGAGGTACAGAGCAAGGCCAGTAGCCTTTATCCCAGGCTGCTGAGGATACTTGAAGAACTTAAAGTGAAGAAGAGCTACTCGTGCGACTCGAGGAGCCAAGAGAAGACCCTGTGGGACTCAGGGAGAAGAAGTCTTCAGTGGGATTCTGGAGCAGGCCAGTGGGACTCTGGTAACACTGTGGGACGCAGTATAAAGACCCTCCTGTGGGACTCAGGAGAGATACAGTGGGACTCTGTATCGACCATTGTAATACTAACCGATTATAATGGGAGAATCCATGCTGAGAGAGCATGGCAAGGATGTAGGCCTTTGGTGCCGAACCTTGTAAATCCTTGTGTCCTGTGCCTTTTCATTACTGCATTATCCGGGAAAGGTTGAGAGATACAAGAAGAGTGGATCGAGGCTTTAACCAGCCATAGAGGTTTAATTGATTAAGAATCAATTAGTAAAAAAGTTTTAAAGGATCACTGATTCACCCCCTCCCCCTCTCAGTGATTCACACTGATCTGGGCACTTCAAAACCAAAATCAAGTGTACAATTGATTAAAAAGACTATAATAAAATTTATATTAATGAAAATTAACTAGTGATGTTTTAAAACAAACAAAAACATAGAATATGACATTATAAATAGTTTAAAAATTACAATTCTCAATAAAAATCAGAAGTATTAATTTTTTTTTTGAAAAATAATAATTTTCAAAAAATACCCAAATATTTCCATAAAGTAATTTTGGTAAGATGATTTAAATAATAATTTAATTTTTATAAAATAATATTTCCAATTTTTTTAGAATTTAAATTATAATATTGTAATGGCTTAGACCTCTCTGGTCATATCCTTTGCGAAAATCAGGTGTATGAGGTGATTCGGTAGGTCAAGGTGACTTAACCCCAACACTTTTCCAATTTTCTAGTTCGGTGAACATTTCCAACGTTAGAAAGTTGTGAACAATGCAATGATAACTTTCTATGTACAGTTCCATCTGTGAATAGTTCTATCAGTGAGGTCTAACGGTAACCTCTCTTTCCATTGCCAAATTTCCATTTCTATGAATAGTTCAATTGGAGAATAGTTCAATCAGTAACCTCTATTTTTTTCCAAAATTCCATTTCTATGAACAATTCAATTGATAAACAATCCTATCAGTAACCTCTATTAGTAACCTCCAACGGTAACCTCTCTTTCCTTTTCCAAATTTCCAATTCTATAAATAGTTTTGTCGGTGAACAGTTCTATCGGTAAACTCTATTTTCTATTTCCAAATTTTGAGTTTGTGAATAGTGTTTCAAGAACGGTGAGGTCTATTGGTAACCTCTATCGTTAACCTCTATTTCATTTGCAAAATTTTGAGTTTGTAAACAGTGTTTCCAGAATGGTGAGGTCTATCGGTAACCTCTATCATTAACCTCTATTTCCTTTGCCAAATTTTGAGTTTGTGAATATTGATTCTAGAACTGTGAGGTCTATCGGTAACATCTATCAGTAACATCTATCGGTAACCACTATTTACTTTGCCAAAATTTGAGTTCATGAACAATGTATCCAACTTCCTATAGTTTTTCTCATTTAACATTTCCTTTGACATAAAATGCATTTAAAGCCTTATTTTAATGACTCTAAGGCCGATTCGAAGGCCATAACTCCTATATTAATTTATCATATGGCTCGGGAAATTTTTACTTGGTCAAACCGTGTGGTTTAATACTATCCACTTTTAAGGGAACACCTAGCATATCTTAATCCACCTCTCTATTAAATCGACTAAAGGGATGGTATATCTTCAAACCCAGTTATTCTTCCTTGTTCTTGGATATGAGACACTAAAACCTTTCATTTATTTCATAGGGGTTTTGCAATTAAATTTTTTTACTAGGATTTGTTCCGCTCTGTTTTGATGAAACCAACCAGTATCGATCAATCTTCAGTATAAGGTATGATCTATCTCCATTCTTTTGGGTTTGTTTTCTTTGGTTTCTCCTTGCCCTATTATGGTATGTGATCTTTATAATTCTAATGGTGTTTTCTTTGGTTTCTGTTGGTGCGGTATTAATGCAATATCCTTGTGTAGATATAGTTGTCATGGGAGGAGGCGATCATGATTCTTTGTGTGGATCATTCTTGTATAAGTAACAACAAGAACAATTTGAGGTAGGGGATTCGTTGCTTCTATTTTATTTTATGTGAAACTGTATAGTGAGCATTTTTTATCCCACTGGATCACAATGGAATTGACCTAATAAATATTTGAACTGGATAAATAAATTGATATTGATCGTATGTTATTGCTTCTTGTTTTTCTAGGTAATGTGATATATATGCTTGCTTCATATATCTGTTCATTCATGATGGAAATTTGTAAAGAACATAAACCGGAATTAATTAGTAATAGTTTGGATAAAGATAATGAGTCGTGTAAATGAATCTGGTTCTTCTTGTTGTAATTTGTTGTCAATCAAAATGTTGCAATAAGTTTGTTAAATTATTTATGATAGCTTATGAGTTTGGTTTCCCAATGCTGGAATCTATGAATAATAAATTTTTTAATCCAATATGGATTAAAGAACTATTAGTTGGAGAAAAGATAATCCCTTGTATGGTTTTGAGTTACCCTCTTGGCTATTTAAATGTCAAGAGACCATTGGATATAATGTTTGTTTTTCCTGCTGCTTGTGTTGTGGTGTGACCCTGGATGGCAATTGTGATATGTGGTGGTAGGGAGGTATATTTATTGTGGCAGTAGTTGATGCCTAGAGTGGCGAGATGCATTGGTTTATGCATGTGGGTGTCAGGGAGGACACACGAGATGATGGACCAAGTTGGATGTGAATGTTTGGATGCTTACTAATTCTTATTGGTTATTTATGTGCTTTAATTCTCCCCACTACTCAAGGAAGCTGGTCTTACTTACCCTTCTTCTGAAAGGGGCAAAGACACTCAGGGTTTTCCATGTGATTTCCATGTTTAGCTTCTCAACAGAGAATGGGTCTATTCTCTTGCTATAGGCGGCAAAGACTCGACGGTTAGTTTATCTACTCACCGTGTTGACCCCCTTGTGTTTAGTAGCATAGAATGTTTTTATACAATACCTGGGAATATGGGAAAGTTATTCTATAAATAAATAATTGAATAAATGATGTTAACCCATGGATTTTGGAGCTTGTTGGTTCACAATTCTGAGGTTTTGATTTGAAGGAACAATGTAATTTGGGTGTGATGCTAATTAAATGTAAAGTGGAATTTTTATTAGTTAATTAATGTTTAAAAAATTACCTAATATGCAACTAAATAAAAAGAAATGAAATAATGTTTTAAATAACTTTCAATGGTTGGGTGCTTATAGGATACATAGTCTTGGAAGTGGAAGCTTGGAGTCCAAGTGACGTTTTTGGTAGTTGATTCTAAGACTAGGTTATGCCCATAGTATGGTTGTGAGCTATAGTATATTCTATACTTTTTTTGTTTCTCTATGCTTCTCCCCTTATCATTAAGGGAAAATAACACCCCAGGGATTTTGAGCCCTTGGGGGTGTTTTCTCCAACATTCCGATGGGAGGATGAATGGCTGACCACCCCTTTTGGCCCTACTCTATTCTCTTGGTAGTTACTTGTGCTGGTAGGTGCATCAGTTAGTTTTCCCCATATATGTGCGAACATGGCTGTAATATCTTTTGGTTATTCACACAGATATATTCTGCATATATTTTCCTATGGACTACTATAGGTGTAACTTGTATAGGCTGTGATGGCTTGAGGATCCTTACTCAGTGTATGGGCTGTAATGGCGTGAATTATAATAACTGACATATGATACACATTATGTGGGTTGTGGTGTTTCCCAGAAACTACCAGGTTACTTTTTTTACATGGACGTGGTGGTTTTTTTGCATGAGGTGCATGTTGTGGTGCTTCGCCTGGGTGTCTGCAGGCAATCCTTTTTAGAGAGAGATGGTCAGAACGTGTGATGTTGGGGAAAACCGGAAACCCATTGGGGAAGTAGTACGTGGTACCATTTATATTCATTATTATATGATATATTCTTGAATGCGTCACTTGTTGAGAGTATCCATGGGAAGGCTAGTAACTTAGTATACCTATTTAGGTGACGAGTAAGTTTTACTTTTTGTTCAATGTGATTTACTACACTTTCATTAAATTTTCACGAGAGGATTCAGGGAAGATCCTACTGAGTATAATGTTATACTCACCCTAAGTATATATAAACTTTTTTTCAGGTCACTTGGAGCAGGTTGGAGACCAAGGTTGTTACTACTAGGTTGTGGTTGCAGGAGCACTTCGGTCTTGTGGTTGCTGCTGTTTTACTTATTTTGGGTACTTGTAGTTTATCCCCATTAAATTGTAGTAGTTTTTCATGACATTTCATATTTGTACATGGTATTTCTTTCATCTTACTAGTTGAGTTCAAGTTGGTTGGTGTCTATATTATCTCTCTTCTACATGTGTTCTCTTAGATGGTAATGCCTCCCATTTGTGTGTATACTATACCCTCAGTGCTAGTCTCCAACATGGGGCCTACTTGAGGGGAGACTCAGGGGGTCATTATCTTCCTTCTCACATTACCGACCCAGGAGGGGTACACTTTTTGGGGAGGGGGTCACGACTGAGTGGTATCAAAGGTAGGATGAGAGATATGATGGAGTTTGGAGTTAGGCATAGGTGAGGTTGCATGGGTTGGTAGCGCAACGATGTCATTCATGTTTATAAAGTTATGTAAACACTTGAGACCAGCCGAGACATAGGTGTTTAGGTCCCCCTATGATCTGATGTATGGACCATTAAGTTTACAATGGCTACTAAAATAGGTGATACTTGTTGCAAGGTAGAGACCTAGGAATGGATCATACATAATTCTTCTTTGTACCTCTGTTTCAATGGGTATACCTTGGGATCAGTTAACCTAAAATTAATGAAAGAAAAAAATTAATTAATTAATGTTGTGACTTCCATTTTGCAAGTTTAGGAGATCTAAATTTTTTTATTTTTCAGGTATGGATCCAAGTCGATGTCCTCATTAGGATTCCATAGAAGATGTCCAGCAGGTTGTGGCAGAAGATAGCCACTGGGTAGAGGTTGATGATGATGACAGTTGGATTAGGAAACTACGAGAGTTTTAGTGCCAATGTCTTGAAATGTATGAGGGCTTTGTTTCAGATGTAGTAAAAAAATACTAGTTGGAGGAGGTCGAGATAGGCTTCAGTTCAAACCGTGCTCGGAAGGACCACTCTGTGTCCTTGGTTGTGACGATGCGACATGGAGTAGTGAGGAAGTGGTGGTTCTTTTTTCCTTGGGGATCGAGAGGAGTCAACAATCTCATGGGGGAGTTCCGGGACATGTTTAGGGTTGAGTTTCTTTTTGGGACTGCAAAGGCGTCCAGTCACCAGGAGCATTCTACCCTTCGATACAGGAGGTCTAGTGAGCGAGATTTTGGAATCTGTTTCGGCAACCTTTTACAATATGCTTCAGACCTATTTCCAGATTAAAAGGCTAGGACGAGGCATTTTGAGGAGGCTTTGCATCCAGAGATCTAGTGCTAGGTCACCCCATTTACATTTAAGACATATCTAGAGGTGTTGGCAAGGGCAGAAGTCGTTGAGAGGACTTTGGACAGAACTAGATCAACCTGAGAGGGGAGTCGTCATGATTCCTCATGATGAATAGTTGTGGTATGTGGTTCCCAATTTTTAGGGTAGAAGAGTTTTCGTTTGGCCGAGGGTAGGTCGAATTCCCTCATCATGTCGTTTCTCCGAGGGTAGCAGCAGTCGGGCCTATGCCAAGGGATCAAGCACTTTTTTTCTTGTGGTGGTCGAGGTCATTAGAGGCAAGTGTGCCCGACCTTTTAGAAAAATAATCATGCACCAGTTTTTCCACTTCAGGTTCCTCCATTGAGGTAGTTCCAGCCGAGTCATTAGCAGTAGTTTTCACCATCATTAGAACAGTAGGGGTTCGATGGGGTAGGAATGGGATAGCCCTGTGATACTTTCTTTTCATATAGAGAAGAGAACGGCCGTGGTGGTGGTCGTTATCATGGTTAGAGAGGTCTTGGAGGAGGTTGTGGTCAGCTTCATGCTTTAGCGTTGCCAACACCAGGCGAGCCAAACGTCATTCGAGGTACACTTTTCTTGTTTTCAACCTTGGTGTATTCCTTTTCTGATTCAAGAGAGACATACTCCTTCATATCACCTACCCTTGTACATGCTTCAGGACTTGAGACAGAGAGGTTTCGAGTGCCCTTGGTATTGACTATGCCAGTTGGAGGTCGAGTTGACATGTTTAAAGTATGTATAGATTGTGAGATAGTGTTCAGGTAGCACAAATCTTGGGGAGATTTCCTATGATTATGAATACAACCATTTGATGTTATCCTCAGCATGGATTGGTTGTATTCAATTTAGTATATTGTGGATTACATAAAGAAGTAGGTCATCATTTCGATGCGCGTAGAACTACGCCAAAAACTTGTAAGGGAAGCGCTACCCCTTTATCAGTGCTTGGGAAAAAGTGCAGATAAAGGGGGCCTTTATCAGCGCTAAAAAAAGCACTGATAATGGGGGGCCTTTATCAATGCTTTTTTAGGGCTGATAAAGGCCCCCCTTTATCGGCGCTTCTTTTAGTAGCGCTGATAAAGGGGGGATTTATCAGCGCTTTTCCTGAGCGCTGATAAATGTTGAGTTTCAAAAAAAAATATTTTTTCATTATAAATTATATTTTGTTATATAATTATGTTTATATTGATATAAATACAATATATATATTTTTAAATATGTTATAGATACATATAAATAGACTATTACATTTAATATATAATAAATTATGTGAAAATGGCTTCAAAATATTTTTTAAAAATATTATTAATCAATAATTTTCTAATTATTATCGATTAAAAATCATTTAATAACAATTTGAGGACACAAAAAATCAAAACAATTAATAAAATATCTAAAATACGTTGAAAATGTAACTCAAACTTTAAACAGCCATAACTTTTGACACAAGTGTCCGTTTGAGCTCTACAACATATCAAATCAAATCCTGCGACACGACCTACGTCGCTAAGACTCGGGGAAGCCCAGTCAAGAATTTCTCGTGGCCAAAAGAGGCCCATAAGTCCTCCAAAACTGAGTTATTAGTTGGGGTACCCAGATTTTTTAACATTCAAACAAGTATAACTTTTGATCCGGATGTCCGTTAGGCCTGTACCACATATCATATCGAATATTGTTTCATTTTCATTGATTTGATTGGGTGTGGAGTTGAAACTAAATTCTATATTATATGTTATGGTCGTTTTAACATTTTATGGCTTTTCAAATACACATATATATGTATTTATTCGTAAATATATATGTTTCTGTGTGTGTGTGGGTGTTTCTGTGTGTTTCTGTGTGTTGTATATATGTATATATGTATTTATTTATTTAATTACTTATTAACACACATCAAAAACATATTTTTTTCATAAATGCATTTAAAACTAATCTTATATGTACATTCTATGGCTTTTCAAATACACATATATATGTATTTATTCGTAAATATAAATGAGTTTGTGTTTGTGTGTGTCTCTATGTGTGTCTATGTGTTGTATACATAAATGTATGTGTGTTGTATATATCTATGTAAGTATGCATGAATTTATTTATTTATAAACACACATCAAAAACATATTTTTTAGTAAATGTATTTAAAAATAATCTTATATGTATATATTGATATACATATAAATATACATATAAAAAATTATAACTAAATATATATATATATATAAATATATTAATATACGAATTAATATATATATACTAATATATGAATAAATATATTTATATTAATATAAATCTATATCAATATATGAATCAATACATGAATAAATATAACTATATATCACTAAATAGAGAACAAAATGAAATGGAATAGTGGTAAAGGTGCAGTAGTGAAAGGGGGGAGGTCCTAGGTTCGAGTTCGGGTGGAAGCAAAATGGGTGCGTGTGTATGAGGATGCGCATGAAGGGCGTATGAGGATGCGCGAGAGACCTCCTAGCGCTGATAAAGGGGGTGTGGAGCACTGATAAAAGCACTCCCCCCATATTTTTTTTTATTTTTTTGATATTTTTTGACACTTATAAGTTCTTTTTAAGAGCGCTGATAAAGGTCCCTTTTAAAAGCGCTAAAAAAGAGCTCATAAAGGCTCCTTTTATCAGTGCTAAAAAAAGCGCTGATAAAGGGGGCCTTTATCAACGATTTTTTTACCACTGATAATAGGGGCCATTATCCGCGCTTTTCGGAGCACTGATAAAAGGGACCCCCCCCCCTATATTAGCACTGTGGTTTACATAGATTTTTTAGCACTGTTAAAGCACTTTTTAGTGCTGATATAAGCCGTTTTTTAGTAGTGTAGAGAGTTAATGGTGTTTGTTGGCCAGTGATATCATCAGATGGGTCATAGGAATGTTACATCCTTATCATCCATGATGGCTAAGCTGATGATGAGTTCATTATAGTTTTAATAGTTTTCATTTCCTAGGGTCATAGAAGTTTACCCTGATGTTTTTCCCGAAGAGGTTTTAACATTACCCCCTCGATGAGAGATCGAGTTTGGGATTGAACTACAACTAGAAGCATATCATATCT
Source organism: Viscum album (assembly GCA_963277665.1). Taxonomy (NCBI): domain Eukaryota; kingdom Viridiplantae; phylum Streptophyta; class Magnoliopsida; order Santalales; family Viscaceae; genus Viscum; species Viscum album. The sequence continues at coordinate 1,739,353,282 of OY728156.1, forward strand.
CTATATCTCTATATAGAATGACCCCTTATGAGTTACGAGATATACATATTCAGCTTGATAGTCTGTTATAGTGTGGTTTTGTTCAGCCATGTGTGTCACCGTGGGATGCACCCGTTTTGTTCGTAAAGAAGGCTGACAACAGTTTGTTGTTGTGTGTTGATTATCATCCCTTAAACAAGGTGACAATAATGAGTCCCTATCCTCTTCCACGTATTAATGATTTATTCGATCAACTGTTGGGTTCAAGAAAGTTCTCAAAGAATGACTTGTGGTCAGGATATTATCATATGTGTGTGAAGGATAAAGATATATCAAAGTATGATTGTTGTTGTCATCAAGGGAATTATGAGGACGTTGCAATGCCGTTAGGCATGAGAAATGCTCAACCTGTGTTCATGGGATTGATGAACGTAGTGTTCCATGATTTCTAGGACATTTTTGTTGTGGTTTTCATCAACAACATACTTGTGTACTCGTCTAAGGAGGAGCATGCAGAACATCTACGCACAATTTTGGGAGTTCTCCACTAACATCAGCAGTTTGGGAAGTTGTCGAAGTGTGAGTTTTGGGATTTAGAAGTCCATTTCATGGGACTGTTAGGCCCCCACAGAGAGTAGTTATGGATCCATCAATGATAGAATCATTTGTGTCTTGGGCATCCCCAAGACATTGTCAGAGGTGCAATGTTTCCTTGGTCTCATTGGCTACTACAAGATGATCGTTTCATATTTATCTCGAGTTGTGAGTCCTATTATTGAATTTACCAGGAAGGATCCGGCATTCATATTGACTCATCAATGTCATCCAACTCTTATGTATCTAAAGGAGATGTTAGTAAGTGCTCTAGTTCTTTGTCTTCCAGTAGAGGGAGTTTAGTTTGATGTTTTTTGTGATGTTTAACATCTGCGGTTAGGCTGTGTTCTGATGCAGAAAAGATCAGTTGTTTCTTATGGATCTCATTAGTTGCTTCCCCATGAACGTAACTATTCCACCCACTATCTTGAGTTGGTAGCTGTGGTGTTTTCACTGATTTTGAGAATATATTACCTCATTGGAAAGTGCTTTGTGGTTTTCACTGATCACAATATTTTGAGGTATGTTTTCTCACAGCATTAATTGTTCTTACAACAACGTCAATGGATGAAGTTCTTATAGAAATATGACTTAGAGATATCATATACACTTGTAATGGGGAATGTTGTAGCTGATGCGCTGAGTCAAATGTCACTTAGTGATGTTGTGCATGAATTTGGTGATTCATAGAGAGTAATGGAAGAACTGTTAGCATTAAATCTTGATATGAGTGAAGTTGGGGGAATATATTGTCTTTTTCAGATGAAGGTACAGTCATATCTGGTGCATAAGGTGGAAGAGTCTCAGTTGGGGGATCTAGAGGTGGAGGTCTTGAGAGACCGAATTGTTTGTGGTGAGGCCCCTGATGGGTGGTATGAGGATGAACAATACTGAGTGTTGTATCATGGAAGGATATTTTTTCCTTTGAAAATGCGTGAGATGATTCTCAGATAGATCCATAGTTCACCTTTAGCGGTGCATCCTGACATTAAAAAAATGTACTGAGCCTTGAGGAGCCAGTTTTGGGGGCCTAGTATGAAGTGTGCAGTTACGGAGTTTGTGTCTCGATGTCTGGTCTGCCAGAAGGTGAAGGACAAACATCGCGTTCCTGGTGGTCTACTCTAACCATTAGATGTTCCACAGTGGAAGTGAGAGGACATATTAATGTAATTTTTTACTGGTTTACCTTGAGATCAGGGAGTACATGATGCTATTTGGGTGGTAGTGTATTGTTTAACAAAATAAGCCCACTTTATAGAAATCAAGGAGTCGAGATCAGTGGATGTTTTGTTGAGGCAGTATCTAGAAGTGGTGGTGAGACTTCATGGTGTCCCAAGGACGATCATTTCCGACTGAGATCCTTGCTTTACCTCTATGGTGTGGAGAGGTCTCCAGCATGCTTTTGGTTCTCAGCTATTCCTTAGCACTACTTTTCATCCTAAGACGAACGATCAGACAAAGCAGACCATCTAGACTCTTGAAGACATGTTACGATCTTATGTCCTAGATTTTGGATGTCTATGGATGAGGCACTTACCCTTTGTGGAGTTCACTTACAACAATAGTTTTCACTCCACCATCAAAAATGCACATTTTAAATCCTTGTATGGCTGACCTTTCCGTTCTCTACTGTGCTGGACTGGGGTAGGAGAGTCATCAATTCTCAGACATGAACTAGTGAAGAATACAATAGAGATAGTTTAGTTGATTCACTAGAGGATGAAGACAACACCAGGTCATCAGAAATCATATGCCAGTCAAAGGGGGAGGCCCTTAGAGTTTGATTTTGGGGACCAAATGTTTCTGAAGGTGACTCCCCATCGTGGGAAGAGAAGGTTTGGTCCTGGGAGTATGTTTTCTCCCTAGTTTGTTGGGCCTTTTGAGGTGTTATCTCATGTTAGAGAAGTGGTGTATCGAGTAACAGATGAGTCAAATACATGATTTTTTCCATGTATCACAGCTCTGTCATTAACATCATGATGACTCCCATGTCATCTATTGGGGAGAGATCGATGTTGATGATGATGTGACCTTTGAGGAGCGACCTATGGAGATCCAAGACCGTAAAGAGAATGTGTTGCGCGATCATTCTATCCCTATGGTTCGTGTCTTGTGGAGACACAATGGCATGGAGTAGAGTACCTGGGAACATGAGTCACAGATATGTGCTCAGTACCCATAGGTTTTTGATGTTTAACTCTTTTCATGTAACAATGTACCCTTTTTGGTTATAGAACATTCGTTTTTATCGTATAATTTCTTTTGTTTCTTCTTATGGCCTCCTCTCTTTTAAGAGGTATCTCTATGGGTGGTTGTTCGGACCTCATTTCATTTTCCCTTTAGGTGGGTTTTGAAATCTCGAGGATGATATTGATTTGAGAGGTATATGATGTAATGGCCTAGACCTTTATGGTCCACACCTTTGGGAAAATTAGGTGTATGAGGTGATTCACTAGGTAAAGGTGACTTATCCTCAACAATTTTTCAATTTTCTAGTTCTGTAAGCAGTTTCAATAGTGGACAGTTGTGAACAGTGTGATGGTAACCTTCAATGAACAGTTCCATTGGAGAACAGTTCTATCAGTGAGGTCTAACAGTAACCTCTCTTTCCTTTTCCAAATTTCCAATTCCATGAAAAGTTCCATCGGTGAACAGTTCTATCGGTAACCTCAAATGGTAACCTCTCTTTCCTTTTCCAAATTTACTTTTCTATGAATAGTTCCATCGGTGAACAGTCCTATCAGTAACCTCTATAGGTAACCTCTCTTACCTTTTCCAAATTTCAAATTCTATGAACAGTTCCAATAGTGAATAGTCATATTGGTAACCATTAACGGTAACCTCTCTTTCCTTTGAAAAACTTCCAATTCTATGAATAATTCTATCGGTGAAAAGTTCTATTGATAACCTCTATCGGTAACCTCTATTTTTCTTTCCCAAATTTTGTGTTCGTAAACAGTGTTTCAATAATGGTGAGGTCTATTGGTATCCTTTATCGGTAACCTATATTTTCTTTGCAATATTTTGAGTTCATGAACAGTGTTTCCAGAAAAGTGAGGTCTGTCTGTAATCTCTATCGGTAACCCCTATCGGTATCCTCTATTAATATTTCTAAATTTTGGGTTCCTGAACACTGTTTCCAGAATGATGAGGTCTATCGGTAACCTCTATCACTAACCTCTATCGGTAACCTCTATCGCTAACCTCTATCGGTAACCTCTATTTCCTTGGACAAATTTTGAGTTCGTGAATAGTGATTCCAGCTTCCTACTGTTTCTCCCCGTTAAAGTTTACTTTGACATAAAATGCATTTAAAGACTTCTTTTAAGGACTCTATGGAAGATTCAAAGGCCATAACTTGTATATTAATTTATCATAAAGAATGGGACATTTTTACTTAGTTGAACCGCGTGGTTTAATGTGATATTATTTTAAAGTACAACCTTGCGTATCTTAAACCACCGCTCCGGTAAATCTTCTAAATGGATGAGATATATTCATCTCTAGTTCATACTCATTGATCTCACCTATGAGATGCTAGAACCTTTCATTCTATTCCATTTGGGTTGTGCAATCAGACTTTCCACTTAGGATTGGTTCTGATCTGTTTTGATGCAACCAAGCATTATCGATCAATATTTTGTATAAGGTATGATCTATCACCATTATTTTGAGTTTATCTCCTTCTTTTTCCTCTTTCCCTAATAATGTATGTGATCTCTATGATTCTAATGGATTTTTCTTGGGTTCTTGTTGGTGCTGTTGTACCATAACATCCTTGGGTGGATACAGTTGTCACGGGAGGATGCCATTGTGATTATTTGTGTGGATCATTCTCATATAAAGAACAATAAGAACTGTTAGAGGTTTGGGGTTTTTTGGTTCTCTATTATTTTATGTTCAACTATATAGTTATCATGTTTTATCCCACTGGATCACAATGGAATTGACATAAAATATATTTGGACCAGAAAAATAAATTAATATCGATCGTATGTTATTGCCTCTTGTTTTTCTAGATAGTGTGATATCTATTCTTTCTTCATATAACTTTTCATTATTGAAGGAAATTGTTAAATAATGTAATCCATAATTAATTGATAATTGTTTGGATAAATATAATGAGTCATGTAAATGAACATGGTTCTTCTAATTGTAATTTTATGTAAATAAAAATGGTGTATTAAACATGTTTAATTATTTGTGATAGCTTACTATTTAGGTTTCACAATGTTGTAACCTATGAATAATAAATTGGTTAATCCAAGATGGATTAAAGAACTAGTGGTTTGATAAAAAATAATCCCTTTTTGGGTTTTGAGTTACCATCTTGGTTGTTGAATGGCCAAGATCCCATTTTATATGATGATTGTTTTTCCTACTGCTTGTGTTTTGGTGTGAGCCTGGATGGCTGTTGTGATATGTGGGGTCAGGGAGGCTTATTGATTGTGGCAGCAGTTGATGCCTAGAGTGGCGAGATGCATTAGTTTATATATGTGGGTGTCAGGAAGGACACGTAGGATGATGGAACGGGTTGGATGTGAATGTTTGGATGCATTCTGATTCTTATTGGTTGTTTATGTGATTTACCTCCCCCCACTACTCAAGGAAGCTAGTTTAACATAACTTTATTCCAAAATAGTTGAAGGCACATGGGGTATTCAACATGATTTCCATGATTATCTTCTCCATGGAGAATGGTTGTACACTCTTCCTATAGGCAACAAAGACTCGACGTGAGTTTATCTACTCACTGTGTTGAGCCCCCTTATGTTTAGTAGAATTGAATGCTTCCCTAGAATGCCTAAAAATAAGGGAATGTAATGCTGTAAATAAATAATTGAATAAATTATGTTAACCATTGGGGTTTGGAGCTTGCTCGGGTGCAATGCTGAGGATGTGATTTGAAGGAACAATGTACTTTGGGTGTGATGCTAATGAAATTTAATGTGGAATTGTTATTGGTTAAATAATGTTTAAAGAATTAATTAACGTAAGGTGCAACTGATAAAAATGGAATGAAATAATGTATTAATGATTTTCAATGGTTGTGTGCTTATAGGATACCTAGTCTTTGAAGTGGCAGCCTAGAGTCCGAGAGACGTTATCTTCAGTTGAGTCTAAGACATGGTTATGCCCCTAGTATGGTTGTGACCTATATTATATTCTGTAATTTTTATTATATACACTACTCCACCCTGTCAGTAAGGGAAACTGACACCCCAGGGATTCTGAGCCCTGGGGGTGTTTTACCCATCATTCTGGTGGGAGGATGAATTACTGACTACCCCCTCTAGCCTTGCTCTCTTCTCTTGGTAGTTATTTGTGCTTGTAGGTGAAACAATTAGTTTTCCCCATATGTGTGTGTTGAGGGATATAATGGATTGTGTTTTTTTTCACATTCACATATTCTGGATATAATTTCCTATGAACTACTATAGGTGTAACATGTATTGGCTATGATGGCTTGAGGATCGTTACTCGGTGTATGGGATGTATTGGCTTGATGTATAATACCCGACGTATGCTACATGTTATGTGGGCTGTGGGGGATCCCAAAAACTACCAGGTTACTTTTCTTATGTGGATGTGGTGGTTTTTTGGAACGAGGTGCATGTTGTGGTGCTTCGCCCAGGTGTCTATGGTCAAGACTTTTTGGAGTGAGATGCTCTGGACGTGAAACATTGGGACCAAGAACCAACCTAGTTGGAAAGTATTAGTGGGGTACCCTTGATATTCTTTATTATATGACATATTCTTGTACACATTACTTTGTGAGAGTATCCATGGTGAGGTTGGGAACTTAGTATATCTATTTAGGTGACGAGTCAGTTTCACTTATTGTTTAGAGTGATTTAGCAAGATTTCTTTACTTTTTTAAGAGAGGATTTGGGGAGGAACCAACTTATTATACTGTTATACTCACCCTATGTATATATAATCATATTTTCAGGTCACTTGGAGCAGGTTGGAGATCAGGCTGGTTACTACTAGCTTGCGGTTGCAGGAGCTATTTGGGCTTGTGGTTGCTGCTGTTTTACATACTTTTGGGAACATCCTATTTTCCTCTATCAGTTATAGTAGTATTTCATGACATTTCATATGTTTACTTGGGATTTCTTTCATCTTACTGTTTGAATTGTAGTTAGTTGGGGTCTATCTTATCTCTCTTTTGCATGTGTTCTCTTAGAGAGTAATGCCTTCCATTTGTGTGTTTACTATACCCTCAGTGCTAGTGGCCAACACCGGGCCTACTGGAGACGAGACTTAGGGTCATTATCTCCCTTATCACATTGCTGGACCAAGAGGGGTACACTTTGTGGGGAGGGGGTTGTCAAAAAAAGTTTCCCAAAAAATAAAAAAAAAATTCAGAAAATATTTTTCGGATGAATAAAAATAATTTACTAAGAATATAGTGATATTTTATATATAATTAATATATATTTGAATTAATTTATAACCTTTATAAATATAAATATACTTCATTATTTTGTCAACCCTATTCATTCATTAAAATTAAATATCTAAATTATAATGGCCATGCAGTATTTTATGGTTTGTTTAAGCTTGGAGTTGAAAATCCTGTATCATATCAAATATTGTTTTTATTATAAAAAATATGATATTAAAACCACCACCATTTAATAAAAATTTAACTATAATTTTAACAGGTACTTGATAATCAATGTTCTTACAATTTATATGATCTTTCTTGAAATTTGACATCATTAAAATAGTTAATAAAACATCTTCTTGATAGAAGAGAAAAAGAAGTATGATGTTCATATAGAAGAACACATAAATAGGTTTCCAAGTTGGAAAAAATTAATCTGGAGTGAGAATATGGACATGGAAGGAAAGCATAATTCCCAAATAATAACAGTTAGTGATAGAGATCAATGATCACAAAAAACTGGATGATCAAGAGTTGGATAATGACTACAAAACCATATACCAAATAGGTGTGAAAAAGGACATTAACTCGACAAAAATGTTTCTAATAAGATAAAATTTTCATATCAAGATCCATATATTAGATTTGATGAAATTTTTACCATTAATTATAAGAAAATAAAGAATATATACTTATTTGACAAGTAATATTTCATTATTTTGATCAATTTATACTATAATCTCATCTATTTCTCCAAATGATGAGTGTTTGAGAATATTTTTTATGAATGAATTACTAAAATAAACTTATAATGGATTAAATATTACACCAAGGGATCAAATTCTATTCTTTTTTTGTTTAGATAATAACAAAAACTAAATTTTTTATAAAAAGGTATCATAACTTTGAAAAAGAAATAATATTTCCTATGAATAAATAATACATTAATATACAAAGTCTCAACAACAATACCCTAAGTGAAACTTAGATCATTTGATGAATAATTATACATAAAATTATATAATATATTGTTAACAAAATATAAAACCTAGAAATTAAAATGAATTAACCACACATACTTCTGATATTAATTTATTAATTATCTATCATCAAAATTTATCACATATAAACTCATATAACCGAAAATTTATATTCCCTTATCTTATAATATCTATGATATAATTATAATTTACATAAATATAATGATTCACCATAAATACATATTAAAATAATTTATTATTACAAAAGATCCATAAATACTAAAATAAAATTACATAACATTATATGTACCTTAATCATATTAGGTTCCAAAAATACTAAACTTCTTCCTTGTTAGTATTAACGAATCAATCAGAAAATAAATTTTGAATCCCATGGTTATCTACACGATTAAATATATGATCCCAAAATCAAATGAATAATCCTCTATCAAATAGTTTATGTATAAAAAATCAATGTCATGATAAATAATAAATCATGTAGGCTAGTGGGAGGAATTGAACCTTTATTTCCCTCCAGTTGTTGGTTAAAGCCCTACGACCATGCCCGTTCTGACAAAGTTTTCAATTTTCCTAAAACTATATCAATATAATACCTATAAAATTCTTATAAATATGATCAAAATTATTATAAATAACAATAATCCTCAAAGATTATATATATGATAAATGTTATTATTGTCTTTAAACTTATTTCAGAAAAAATAAAACAACTATATTCCTTAAATAACATTTTCACATTTTTTAATTTAGGGTTACACATACCTCAAACATCTACCAAAAATCAGGTAATATCTCCAAACGTATTCCCAACACATAAAACACTAAATGAGTATAAATGTTTTCAATCATAATATCTTACATAAATCTACCACTTCATAACAAATATTTTATCCCTATATGTAGTCACATTAATCATTCATCCTACTTTATAATCCATTAACTACGATTTTCTATATTATTAAATAATACATGCTTTCTATAAATGATAATTTGGAGAATTTCCTAATATAAAATAATATCAAAACCCATGTAAAGATATATTCCATATTGTTTATATAAAATTTTCATTTTTATCATCCTCAATAACGATGGAAAGTGGAATTTCTAAAAAAAATTCCATATGATATTTCTGATCCCATTATTGATATTTTTTCCTAGAACATAAATTTTCATAATTTTCATACTACCCCCATTCAATAAATTCAATTAAAACCATAAGATGAAATTTATTCCTATCAACAACATTAACTGGACACTTCATTTTCCATTTAAATATTATCTATTTATTCCATTTGTTCTCAGATAAAAAAACATATTCCCTCCCATTTAAGAAAATTTCATGGGTTTTTCATTCAATAATCCTAACACATATGTAATTAAATAAATTTACCTTTATGATATTTATCACTTGAACTCCCATTGAGACATATTTATATCCTATTGGATGAATTATAAAACTCACCTAGGATAAAGTTGTTAATCATGATTTATGATGGAATATTAAGAATAAAAATAAGATTTTTTTACTACACCACCCATTCCATTTAGTTGATCATTTAGTAAACCTCCACATTATCCTTCATATCCCATTTAATTTGGGTTCTAATAGATTAAACCACTTACTAGGACCAAAAGGTTAGTGTGATAATATCAATAAAATTAAAATAAACCATCTTATAACAAGGATAAAACAAATATATACAGAACTATGGTATTTTTGTCTATTTTTATTTGTCCCAAAATAAATTTAATTCTACCTATTATACTGCCCATTTCTTTCATATAGATATATATTTTTAATTATACTCCAATAACACCCTAACATCTAAATTCATCTTATATGTCCTTTGATACCATCTATAAGGACTTGAGTATAAGCATTACATGATCTGGTGACATTAGATAAGAATTATCTTTTCTCCATTATGACGACTTATTCAAGATTATAGTTTTCAATAATTAGTTTTTATATCTTATATGAAAAAACCCTATTTCAAAATTTGGTCAGTTCTACTAAGTATCCATTTTTCCGAAAATGCAAACTTTTAACGTCAAAAAATATTTCATTTCATGAAAAATATTCATGACCTTCAACTTGACTTATTAGTTACACTTACCCATCCATAAACCCTATGAAAAAGATTTTTAAAGAGTTTGATGAGTAAAAAATCCTTAGTAGGGGATAAAAAAAACTCGTTAGGTCATTCGAAAACCATTAGATCATAAAAATAATTTTAATTTAAATATTGAGATTAATTAAATAGGACATAATGATTAAATTTCATCAAATAACACTTTATTAGAAAACATGACAAAAAAAATAAAAACCATGTGTGTTTATTACAAAACAAGAGAATCCATGGAAGACATTTTATTGAAACATACCATTTTCCACAAAAATGGTATAACCATGAAATACAAATATGAAAATTAGCATACCTTTTGAAATAAAATATTTCCACAAAAACCCACAAGTATGAATAGAAAATAAATTTATGTTTCTTGGAATGTAATATTTATAAAACCCTTATTGAACCCTTATAATAACCCTTACTATTTGAATAAACATATAGAGAACAAACAATATAATTCATTGTAGATATTAAACATTACCCAATTAATTGGAGTTCTATCAAGACACACCATAGTATAAACTATATCTTGCTCACTCATTATCAAAAAAATGTCAATGTACCATATCACTAATAAAACCTTTAAAAAACTTTTTTAAATCCATTTTCAAACAAACTTTTAGATATATAAATATCCTCTCTTTATAAAAACATATAATCAATGAAATAATACCTAGAACAAGAGGAATAAGGGTTTTATTTGAACAAATCATGAGATCTTATAAAGTAACATATTCTTCAAATAACAGTTATGGTGGTGGGAAAATCCATTGACATCTTATGTGTTAAAATAAAACATTTCAGTTGTCTTTTTGTAAAATATTTCCACAAAAAACCGTGAAAAGTTTTTTTCGAAAACAATTGAAATAATGCCATAGTAGACATAAAATTACCTTTAAATTAATTTATATCCATAAAAATACATTAGTGATATATTTTAAAAAATATGGACTTGGAAGAAATGGTTTTTAAAGGGATTCATTAAAAGAATATTTTTTTGTTGGAGGGTTCCGTATGTAAAAACTTAAAAATATTTCTATTTTTAAACATTTTTAATGATAGGAAAATAAGGGAAAAGTTAATTTTAGAATACATTGAATCATAAATAAAAACTCTCCTATAACATATAATAGATCATGGACATAGAAAGAAAATATTTAGAAATGAAATATTTAAAACATTTAATATAAAGTTTTATGTTAATGTGTCTCTTACCTTGAGTCTGACTCATCATATTAATTCATTATCATCGTTCATAATAAATATAGAATAACTATTAAATTTATTGAGAACGTTTTTTCTGTTTATTATGCCTTTTATTTGACTTATTACCAACTTATATACAATTACATAATAATTTAAGTTCACCACAAATGGGATGATGATATTATTCTCATATGTCCAAAATGACTTGGTAGGATGACTATGGTCAATGCATTTTTATTACATGATCTATTAAAAAATATTCATCAAATTATTATGATTTTATATATCAATTACAATTTTAAAACCATTGAAGATGTATAGTAATTAAAAATAATCTATGATACAATAAAAGAGACTATTGGCCATACATACACATGAGTAATGTTTCCATTTATAAATGATCACTATTGAAACATGGTAAGAATTAATTTATCACTCTAAAATTATTAATATATCATAAATACTATAATAATAATTTACATATAGTTATATTTATGTATATCATAGATGTAATTTAGTGATTAAAAATGAATCACATAAGTAAAGTGAATTATATATTATCCAAAAGTTTGCATTAAATAATAATAATAATAAATTATTTAAGTTAATCATATGTTAGATATGGTGATGGAAAGTGAATTTTATCAATCCATGAAGCGGTAGACATCCACACATAAGAAGGATGGATTCTATTCCCATTTGTTTGTGGTTGTAGATTGATAGTGTTTTTTCCATTAAAATAATAAGGATTAAGTATATTTTTTAATAATTTTTTTTATAATCATGGTTAAAGAATATTTGAAAGAGGTAGAAGAATACATAAATTAAAAATCTTGGTTAGAAACTATACCTCTTCTTTAGAAGACCTAATTTGTATTAAAACATAATCCCAATAAGGTTTGTATTCCGAACATAATAAGACCCATATAGGTGGTTATATATGTTATAAAGGTATTTTGGTAGATATTGGACAATCAAAACAATTATTTACATGTGACTTAATAAGAAGAATATGAAACATTTTATATGAGAGGGGAGGGACAGTCTTGAAATTTTATAAAATATAAAATTAAAATAAAATAATTTTTATGTTATAATGAATCCAAATTGATAATATTAGAATACAATATGTGTATGATTAAAAATAATCTCTTATAATAAAAATTTCACCACTTTAGTGAAGGTTTTTACCCCTCTACTTTTTAACATGTGTTAACCCCTTTTTGAAAGATACCACGATTAAAATTTCATTATTTTATGGGACAATATAGCTAATATAAAAGAATAATTTTACATTAAACGGAACATGGTTGAAATTTCAAACTTGAACCAAATAAATTGAATATACACTATATTTTATGAAGTTTTATATTATTTAATAAAATAACATTTATCATAAAATAAAATTAATGTCAGTTTCTGAATTATTCATTTCATTTACTTAAAAGACCTAAAGAAAAAGATGGAATATGAATATAAATATTTATCATAAAAAAATATTTCGTTACCATATTTAAAACATATATTACATAAAAAATCATTCCAATTATATGACCTTTAATTGTTTTTAGATAATTTAATTTATTATTCTATTAATTGAATAAATAATGTATTATCATTTCAAAATAATTTAATGTAATTAGATAATTAATAAAAATTAAAAAAATTCTATCATGAAAAATAGTTCATTATTATCAACATTCAAATTTAGATTCATTCATAACATTAATTATTTCTCGTTGTGGGCATATAAGACATTTTAAAAACTAAGAGAGGGATATTTTGTAACTCTCTATGCTCTAAATATCATACATGTCATTTCATGGAGAATATCCATTATAAAAATAAATTTCTACCAAAAGGTTATATGAGTCAAATTAACACTATGTTATAATAATTTTGATAACAAATTATGGTCTTGTTATTTAGTTTTAATTGATGTTTACCTAATTTTCCCATTATTGAGGTGGTCAATTTTTCCACTCTTACTATTCATAATGATTAAAAATGAAAAGGACATATTTTCGAAATATAATAATCTTAATTCCAAATATAGAATTTATTTTTTTCAAATTAAATACCGATAAGTGGAATAAATTGATATTATTTTTTTAAAATTACACAAAATGTTATGAAACCATATTTTTAGAAATAATGAGTTTTAAGCATAATAATGTATTTATTATTATTCCATGCATAGAAAAAACATTAGATAAGTGATATAAAATTTGATTGAATATATAATATATAAATTTAATTTAAATAATTTATCAATATCTATAAAAATAATTCATTTAGATAAAAACACATTCAGCACATAAAAACATTTGTTTTGGGAAAATACCTTTTAAGGTATAAAAATATATTTTTAACAATTTCAATTATAAAATTATTTAGAAACTATATAATTGGATAAAGTTTTATCAAAAGTAACTAATATAATTTTAAAACAAATATATAATAAAATTTGGCCGTATAAATTCTTTCAAAAACACAATTTTTAATAAAAATTAGTAATATTAAGTATTCATTGAAAAATATTTTTTGAGATAAATATATAAATTTTACAATAAGATTATTTTGATATTAGAATTTAAAAAATAATTTCATTTTTTATAAGAATTAAATTTACAAAATGTATATAAATTAATTTATAATATTTTCTCCAAAAAAATAAATGCAAATAACAACCAATATTCAATAAAAATGTTGATGTTGATAATATTTTTTGTAATTTATAGGATCAACCTCATACTATAGGGATATTGATATTTTTAGATTAAAATACCCTTATATCAAAAATTGATCATCAAACAGTTGCTGATAGAGTTGATCTTTAGGAGTGGATACAAGCCATTAATGTGGAACATTTTTATATTGTGAAGAAATCAATATGGGAGCTTGTGAAATGACCTAAAAATAATAATTTTATGAGAAATAATTGGGTGTTTATAAATAAATTGAATGAAAAAGGTATGGAACCTTGAGATAATGCTTGGATGGTATGGTAAACCTATTTTGATATGGAGGGCATTGATATTGATAATATTTTTCCACCAATTGAAATGTTTAAGAATATCATAATTTTATTGGATGTGGAATAATGAAAATAATTCATGTTCTAAAAAATTGATGTAAAATATTCCATTCTCAATATCTATCTCGAAGAATAGGATTGAAGTGAATAAACTATGGGTTATATATTAGAAAACGATGTCTGCATGGTCTTCTATTTAAATAAATATTTTAATGGGTCAAAAAAGACCCTATTTAAAAAATCCATGTAATATTCCTAATAAATAAATTTCAAGCATTATAATATTTCACAAATATATTTTATGGTATCATATTCTATATAAAATATTTATATGGTATTTCAGTTGAAAAAGAAAAAGATTAATTCTCAACAAATTATTTTCCATGAATTTTATGGTTTATTTTATACATTAAATTTTATAATTTGAGATGGAGTAAATTTTATTAACCTTTTAATTTGTTATGTAAGAATTACCTTAGGGTGAATATGTAGGAATTTTTCAAAATAGTTTAGTTCTTGTTGAATTGTCAAAAGTTCAATGTTAATAAAATCTCTCAATTTTATAACATCATCCTGATATAATAATGACTGAATGTTTTAGATTTTTTTATGAAAAATATTTATTTAATTATTTAAGTAAATAAATTTAATATATTATTTTTAAATTATAAAACCCATGATTCAGATTTTGGAACCTATGTTATGTTCCTTTATCTTAAAAATAAATTTTTATTCTTTTCTTTTAATCAACCATTCATATGGTTTTATTTAGTTTTGGATTATATTTTTAAAACACAAAACACTCTTTTAGTAATAATTAACCATTATATATTATGAGTTTCAAAAGAATAAAATAATATTTTATAGATTAAATTTTATATTTAACGTTAATTTTTTTTTTCAAAAAACCATTTCTTATTGTGTTACATTTACATTTCTTGGAATAACATTTTACCACCAATAGAAATTGAGCAATAGAAATTGGGTTATATATTTTAAAAAAATGAGATAAAATTTGTTAGTGAGGTTAATTTATATTTTTGTCCTTAAAATATGTTACCTTTGTAAAATTTAGTCACCATGTAAACAATTATAGGGGTCAATGAGAGGTAAAAATAGGTGTAAGGCTTTAAATGTCTGCAAGACCTATCTAAATCTGATAGTTTGAGTAGATTTCAACCCTATTACATCATATATTTGATAATGTTTCAACATTAATTCAAGTAGAATATGAAAATACATTTATAATATTTTAATGGTTGGATTGTTTATAATAGTGACACTCCTATCAGATATAAAATACCACTTTTCTCCCCCCATATCCAACCACATTGAACACCCTAGCTCGACTAATACATACCAAAATACCTTTTGAAAACCTTATCCACACCCTAGAGCTTTTTCTATTCCCAAAAAAACTATTAATGAAACCTTATGTTTCTTTGGATAGGAAATTATATAATAACACGCAGTTTTCGTGTGTAGATATTACTCCATATTATATAAAAATTCATTGCATAACATTATAATCCATACCCAAAATAGAAGAGATTTGTATATTTGTATACTTGGATACATAAATAATTTATACATAAAATAACAAAATAAAATTCCTCTTAGTTCCTCCCAACTACCACCCTTCATAGAAAAATGACACATAAAACATTTCTTCATATCCAAAGGAAAAGAAAACAATATAAATGGTGTTCTTAGATGCTTAGTATTAGAAAAATAGGAAGAAATAAACGATCAAATATGAAGAACATGTTCATAAGGGTATTTTAACAACTTATTTATTTTCAAAAATCATACCCAACATATCATAGATCATAATCATGAGTTATGGGATAAATCATTATAGTTCATAAGAAATGAATCATAAAGTAATTAAAGAACATGATCAGTTGAAGATTAATATTGGCAAAAGACACATTATTTTGGGATACACATAATAATGGAATATAATTTCCTCAATCAGTGCTCTCTTTTAAGATTATCATATTTTATTGGGTTTACTCCACATTCCATGATATCCTTAGTCATGTTTCACTCTGTAAGACATCAATTGTGGATAGAGTCCCATATAGAATTGGGTTAATTTTTCATTCCCAATTTTATTATCACATGAGATATCTATCATTACCCAATGCATTATAGGGATATATAATTTCTGATTCATACATAAAATAATTATAATATATTTATATGTGTGTTTAAATACCTTAAAAAATAATCATACCATTATATCATAACTCATGAAAGGAAAACATGTTTCATAATTATTTCATCAATGCATTAACCATAGAAAATAAAGGCGTTTCATAAAAATACCATCATCATATTCATAAAACATTTATATAAAGAATAATTATGATATAATTGTATCATATTCCAAATAAATTACCAATAACATCAGAGGATGTATTGATAGATGAAAAATTCCATTAAAATATAACTAGAATATTTTATGAAGAAAGAAATCTTATTATTAAAAAATCACTAAATAAAAATCCAAATATTAAAAAATATTAAGGAATTTTGTTTTTGAAAATATATTATGAATTTTTTTTTATTAAATAATTTATTGGCCATGATAATAATAAATTTTTTTCATACTAATTACGTTAAAAAACATATTCCTTTTATATTTTTGTTAAAAATTCTAAAGTACCTCATTTAGAAAATGTAAAAAATATTCCATGGATTTTTTAAATATTAATTAAAACATCAAAACATGATATTAAATCATCATAATATTATAGAAATAATTTCCTTGAAAATTTTCTAATGATAACTTAGACGTGGAAGAAAAAGATTCCCGACCAAAGACGAAATAATATATGTTTTTAAAAAAAAATTAAAATAATTTTAAGTAAGAAAGAGAATAAAATGTAACTATTTACTTATAATTACATAAATAAATATAAGAGAATAATATTAATGGGGTTTATCCGAGAGGGATAATATATTAACCTTTAATGAAAATTTAAGAAAAAACAATCCTGATTAAAATGGTATTGAAACATTAATCCCTTAACAATTTAGTACATTTTAAATCTTACAAAACATGAAAGAATAAATTCCAATAAAACAATAAATATCAATATAATTTGGCTATTAATCATATAAAAATTCAAGGGATTTTTATATACACCTCATAAAATAAGATAGTTTCATAATAAAACATATGTCGCAAAGAAAACAATTTGAGATGATAAACCATTACATCAAGTTAGAATTTCTATATATCCATAAACTACTATATAATAAATTTAAATTTATTATAAAAATATAAATTAATAATTTATATACATTATATCCTCTATAATTCATTTATAAACTTTATACACCCATTTATTAATAATTTGGAATTAAAATCTTCATTTCTAGGTGATAAATGTTTCATTTTTCATGGATGTTTCCATTTGTATGTTCTAATAATTATATGATGATAATGGAAACCTAATCTACATAATCATACTAATTATATATACATATAATATATATTCACTATATTCATACTTATAATCATCGATAAATGATAGAGATATAAAAATGAGAGACACAGTTTACATAAACAATAAGCCTATGTACGCATGAATATTTTTTCCATTTTCAAACAATGAAATGAAAGAAGGATAAATATTATTATATAACTAAAAACCCTAATTATATTAGAAATAATATATATATATGTATAATATATTTTTATTTCTATCAATGTAAGGGGTAAATTAATAAAAACACATCACTTTATGAAAGTAATAGTCCACATGTACGAATTAGCAACATTACCATTTTTTAGAAGATAGAAAGGTAAGAATGTAGATAATATATTATAATAAGAAAATAATAATTACATCATAATTATGATAAATGAATATTAAACCCATTATAATAACTATCCATGAGATATGGAGATGGAAAAATAATTGTATTGTTACGTGGAGGTGGTTGTCTAGACGTACACACGAGAAATAATTTCAGTTCACACTCGATGGAACGGGGGGGGGGGTGGATTATGGTTGATCCATAATTGAAATAATATTTAACTATAATTATGACCCTAAATTTGTTCTGTAATTATAAATATAACACATTCATGGTATTTATAATTATAAATAATATGAATGAGGTCAGGTACGACAATTATCTCTTTTTTCATAGATATCCTCTGGATCCTTTATAAAGGAATCGTGAAATAGTATTTTAAGAATAAAATAATCTAATATTCATGTTATGGGAAGTTTAGAAGATATTATTTTTGGTTTTTATTGTTTTTTTTCTCAAAGTGGGGTAAATAAGGTAGTGCAAGGATGTCTTTTTCTAAGAGGGGGAGTGGACATACATGGAATTTTATAAAATATTAAAATGTATTCATGTGTTACACAATACAGATGTGTCCAAAACATACCAATTAAAAATAATATCATATTTATAGTTAAAATATTATTGTAAAATAGGATATATAAAATATTTATTTTAATTAATACCCCTATCACTTGGTTTATCCTCTGGTAAACCCATTTTAACATTAATAAAGTCAATATATTTTTATTATTTTTAATCTCCATTGTAGTAAAATCAGAAGTATAAATTTTTAAAAAATATTAATTCTAGTGATTAAAAATATGTAATCAATTTTATAAATTTCAATAAATATATTTTTATTTAAAATTTATCCCCCAAAATGCAATGAAAAGAAATTTTCAAGAAAAAGGTTTTTTTACATTTATAATCTTTTTATCCCAAAATAGAAAATAAAATTTATTCCAATGGAATTAACTTTATTAATAATAATATAAATGATGTAAATAATGTTTAATCAAATTTATAAAAAAATCAACTGTTGAAATAATTTAAATAAATAACAGTTTCCAATAAAATTAAGTAATTTCACTATTCATTGAAAAGTTGATATTTTTTGAAAATTATAAAAAATTAACTCTGTGAAAATTTATACATTCTGATTTTTAAAATGAATTTAGTTTTGTAAAATAAATATTCAAAAATTGGTATAAATTAATTAAATTATTTTCTCATAAAAAGCAATAAAACCCATTATTGATGAAAAAATTCATTTATTTGCAAACAATTACTTTAGTAAAAAATGAGTAATTACTTATCAATATATTTTTTATCTATATACTTATATTAAATTTCTTAAAAAATATTGTAATTACTATTCATACTTCTAATTTAATGGATAAGTTATAATAATATACTATAATATTGTTCATTTGGACTCAAGGTTGTGTGTATCCACAGTTATTGATGAAACTATATTTATTTGAAAATAAGTATATCATAAAATCATAATTTTTTCATTCTACCCCCCTTAAATTTAATTTCACCTAATAAATTATAGTAGTTTGATAAAAAAGTAGATATATATATTTAATCACATCTTTAGGTTCCCAAGTAGCTTCTTCAAATTTTTAAATTGATGTAGATACATTAAACAAGTTAGTTGTCTTATTCCATAGAAAATTATCTATATGATATAAGATTTATAGTATTTTTTTCATAGCATAGATCATGATCTAATAGTTCAACTTAAAAGTTCATTATCTATGAAGGATCAGGTATGTAAATTCCTAAGGGATATACATGGACCACATTTTGAACATAGGAGAGGTTTGGTGTATGTTCCAATTGATAAGCTACCATCCAAACACAATGAAGAATCTTGAAATAGAAAATATTACAAGGGATCCAATTTAAAATATTTTTTAATATCCTGAACCTATTATATGGATAAATTTATTGTAATACCATCTCAACAAATTTGGATCACAAATTTCACTAGTTCTAATCTTCATAACTTTTCTTTAGACATTGATCCATCTATATGTGCAGTTGAATGGCTCTGATTTTCTTAACAATTTACTCATCTACATCATGTCCCAATTTAGTTTATTCTACAACATCATACAAACACATTGGATTTCTTCATTTAATATTAAGTGATTTATAAGGATCCACATAAATAATTGGGTGAATGATATTGTTATAAGATAATTTGATAAGAGAAAGTTGTTAATCCCAACCATTATTATAATACAGGTTTTCTATTGTTTTCTTAGATTGGACAACTATTTAAGTATGATAAGTATTATTGAAACACAATTTTGAACACATATATTTATTAATACATCATATGAACTTTAATCTATACCTTATATCTCATTCAGACATAAATGAGAGTGGTAATCTAGGAAATATCACTACTTCCTTGTTGTATATTCTAGAAATATGATCAAGAGAGAAATGTTATATTGTAAAAATTAAATTTGTCTAATTTATAATGATACTAATTATAACAAAAATAGAATTATGGACTTCATATGTTTAGAGGATTCTGATCACAAAATCCATGGCGTTTTTTCCCACTTCTATTTTTATATGGGTAGTGGTTGTAATATCCCCTTCAAATTATACCCTCAACCCTAACATAATGACATAAAAGATACTAGGAATCGTACTCTACAATTCCTATCTTTGTAAAACCCACTATAAATAATAATTTACAAATTAATAAATATTCATACATCCATGAATAATAGTAAATGATGAACTATGATCTTCATTAAAAACTACTTTAAATATAGCATGAATGAGACACATACATGGTTCATAAACCTTATCATTTAATTATAATCAAGGATAATCTCATGAACATTATTCACCTTCATTTACAACTCAAAATCTTCCTTATGTTCTTATTTAATCTTCACATGGATAGATGGTTGAAAAATCATATGAAATAGACAATATTTCCATTATTCATTTTAGATTTCATAGTCCATACATTGAAAATACATAAATATATGTTCCTTTATGATCCACATCAAAGATAAACAAGCATTATTATTTTGAATTAACGAATATGAAACTGTTTTAACATTACTATGGTGTTAATGTGTTGAGAGGTAATAATCATTAGTCAACTCAAAACATATCCTATTGTATATATTCAACTCTTTCTAAGTGAATATATAATTTAATATTTTATGAAGAGTGTACATGTCACACCTTTCACCGTAAGGATAATTCATCCATATATTAAATTATAATATTACTATAGATAAATCCAAATCATAATTTAGGTAACTTTTCAAATAAAATAACATTTTTTTGAGGAATAAACCATCACCATATCATTATGCATTAGGAAACATCTTAGTACATTCATTGATGCATCACTAAAGATCACAAATCCTTCTCCATTGTACAGTAGTGTGATCATAGGTGTGATGAATAACCTTATACACAGTTCTAATAAACTTCGGTCATATTACCCTATTCAATGGAACATGACTCCCTTCCATGTTAACATGGGTAGTGGGTTATATTTTAATGAAAAACTCTTAACAAATCACTTATAATATCCATCCAAACTAAGAAAATTGCAAATCTAATTCATAGTGGATTGTTTTATAAAATGTTCAATAACATCCATCATTGAGGGATCCGCGGATATAACCTCACTTGAGATTATATAACCCAAATAATGAATCATATTATAAATAATGTTCATATATAGTAAATTTTTTATATGAATTATCAGTCACTGGGGTCTTCAGTACAATTCTCATGTTATATTTACACTCTTAATTTTTCTTGGAATATATATTAATAACATCTACAAATAATACAAAAAATTGATCAAGGTAATCTATAAAAATATATAAATTAAATACCAAATGATATAAGGGAAAATATTAGGACTAAATAGAATCTCTATAAATTAATTATGCCCATACCTCATATTGAATTATATCATAGTTATTCATTCTCTTTTTACCCTCAATTGATAGTATCCATATTGAAGTCATATCTTGGAAAAATATTATTCACCACAAAATTGATTGAAAAAAACAACAATATGAGGACATGGGTACTTATTCTTGATCATGATATTTTTATGTTTATAAAAATAAATGTAGAGTTACATTGTTTTTTATTTCTTCATAAGTAATTGTGCAGGTGTAGCACATAATGATGCACTTGGGTGAACGAATCACATATAGAGATTATAAAAGATTTTCTTCTTAAATTATTAAAACTCATTCAGTTCTATAATATATAGAGTTCTTTAAAGAGGTGTATAAATAAAGAATGAATTCTGTTGAAAACTGAATTTCAGGATTAATTGGGAGAGTAGACAACATTTTTGTGGCATCACCTAACAAATCACATATAATAGAGATATCTTTGATGAGTTTCTCCCAATGAAATTGAGATAAATACCCCTCTTGAACAATAATCGAGACCCAAATAGTCGATATAATTTTCAATGGAATAATTTATTTATCCTCACATTAATAAATGATTATAAGTTTTTTGGGAATATCAAATGCAACTTCCATTGGAAATTGATATGGGATTTATATAAAAAATGGAATCCACAACCTAAATAACTTTAAATTCAACTTCAATAAGACATCCACATAAATCCTTCTTAAAAACATTGACATGATAATTTATTTACTTAGGTATGGATTTATCCTTTAGAATATGGTATTTTTACATATAATGCTCTGATTCCCCACATTAAATATGTTAATCTATAAATGAATCTTTAGAAATAAATTTACATTCATCCATTAAACTCTTCACTTTCATAGGTAATTTGTTTCTATATTCCATTATTTTATATATAAAATACATTTTCGTACTTATTTGATTCATTCTATTGGGTGTGTCTTTCTACATTTCTAACATGATGGAAATTGATCCTTCATTCCTCCATAGTCTCTACCACCTAATCTATCAACACTATCAATTACTCTATTATTTAGTTAGTCTCAGTGTTGGTTAAGGTGTAGGTTGATAATTATATATCATGATAACTTATTAGTTACAATCACAATATCTTTCAATAGATTAAACCACTAATTAGGTTTATCATAATCCCCGTATTATCTATCACATTCAGTTCGAACAAGATTCCTTCTTTTCCCATCCCTTAACTAAAACCAAAAATCGTAGTATAATTTTTTTTTATAAAATTAGGAAATAATTTAATCATTAAAATAATTTATAGTATTTCATAATTATTACACCTTTTTTTAGTCTATATCATTTTATGTTTAACCTAGTTCCTATGTGATCATCATCAATTCAAATCCACCATAATGATTCATAGTAAAAATGAGAATTAACCAATACATATCCCTTATTATTTTTCGGATATGTGTTTATTATTAGGCCCACTCATCATGCCCCAATGACGATCAAGTTAATACCAAATCCACCCCAGTTAGTGTATATACCCATATGTGTATCTATGGAACATCCACATTCTCTATCTAGTATCTTGAAATAGATGCATATTCTAGGAAAACCACACTTTTTTATTTATGGTGACTTAGGATATTCTCATTTACAAAGTCTTATCCCACATTTCCTCACAAAAATTTTCCCATATTTGATCCCAAAAATAATTAAATCTTGATATGATAATAACCATTGCAACCCACACTTTTCAAATATATATCACATTGTTTTTTAGGAAAATTCATTACATAAATTTACTATTCATGCAATAACTATATAGGTTTAGTGACTTGGGAAACATGAATATAAAAAAACATTTATATAAAAGATCTAAATTTTATCACCCTTTGTTCATCATAACTATAAACCTTTAAATACATATCAAACATACAATCATTCTTCATGTACAGGAAAAGGAAACATAAAAGTTGGAGAGCTCATATGCCCTGTATGAATAAAAATGGATATATAAATTATCAATTAAGCCTGGAATGTTCATAAGTGTATGAGAACATGTTATTAAAATTTTAAAACCACACCCAACATATCATATATCATATTCATGATTCATTTCAAAATGCTTGGCAGTTCATAAGAAATTAACCATAAAGTAATCAAATAACATGAGCCATGAGAGCATAAAATTAACATAAGGAATATGTTTTTGGAATAAACATAAGAATAGTAAATCATATCCACTGTCATGAATCACTAACAATACTATAATATTTATTTGGGTTCAATTTTTATTCTATCATATCTTTATTCAAGGTTCACTCCCAACATTATCATAGTGAACATAGTCCCTTACTGAGCTAGCTTCAATTCCCATTGTAGACATTTTTATCTCATGAGGTATGACTTATTTCCTATAAAATTTGAGGGTCATATAATTTTATCACCACCCATATCATAAAACTTATCCTTTAATTTGTGTGTCTTAATTTCAAAAAATAGTCATCATATTATCACATCAATACTTGTGGAATGGAAATGAGTTTCATTAACATTTCATTAGATAATTAATAATATAAAATAAATTGGTGTTTTAAAAATTGAATAATTATAAAAATTAACCATAAAAATAAATAAAAAGGATTTTATAATTCAATTACATTCCCAATAAAACATTTTTAACCTCAGTGGATTTCATGATAAATTAAATATTCATTTCAAAGACACTTGAAATATTTTTTGAGGAAAATACCCCTTTCATTTTTAAATCATGTAATTATAATTTTATTGTTTTATAATTTTAATGAAAATATTTTATATTAAAATAACATTGGAAATATTTAAATGAAGATATGAATCATTTAGTGGTCATGGTGGAATGAAATTCTGTTCATGTCGAGCATGTCCACACAAAGTTTTCTTTTAAATTTTCTGTAAAATGTCAAAGGTACCCAATATGAAAAAATAGAAGATTAATTTGAGTTTATTTATAAAAAGTAAAATATGAGAAAAAATTAAATTAATATATGTTAAGATAATTTTAAAATCATTCTTGGATAAGTTTTAATGAAGACACAAGCATAAAAAAATATTTCTAATGAGAGTGGAAATAAAAACTATTTTTATTTAGGAAAACATTTTCCTATTAATTTAATGTTCCAAAGAGTGTAAAATAGTACTACTATTTGAAAATTTTATAAATAAATATATGAGAATAAAATTTATGGGTTTTATTGGATATGTATCATAAATTTTCCTTCAATGGGAAATCAATCCTAAATAATCCTGATTAAAATG
Source organism: Viscum album (assembly GCA_963277665.1). Lineage (NCBI taxonomy): Eukaryota > Viridiplantae > Streptophyta > Magnoliopsida > Santalales > Viscaceae > Viscum > Viscum album. The sequence continues at coordinate 1,739,378,659 of OY728156.1, forward strand.
AGATTCAAACATAAATCCCCTACCACTTTTGAAACTTTTGAATCATAACACTCATGGAAGAATAAAAAACAATGAAATTTTTTATATCATTAACATAAGAATAATAAATATATATCATGAAAATATAGATCTATATACACCTTGTAAATAAATATGGTTTTATGACATAAAATATTTTCCAAAAAAGAGAATTTGAGATTATAAATCCTTACAACAAGTTTGATGTACATCCAAACTACTCTAAAATTATTTATAATAAATTTAAATTTATAAAAAATTCTATAAAATATTCATTTATATAATTTTATATCATATATGTTCTACTTTTAACATTTTATCACCCACTTTTTGAAAATTTTTTATTAAAATCATCATTATTACTCATTAACTGTTGTGTATTTCAAAGATGTTTCAGTTCAATAGTTCCAATCCTTGAAATTTGATCATGGATCCTTAATACCATCAATTTTATTAATAATATAATCATAATATATATTATTTATATACCAAAAAATATAATCATTCATAAAATGTAGGGATAAAAAATGATTTGCATAAATCATTTATATGGTAAGACATACATATGCAAAAAAATTGTTTTCATTTTATAATGAAAAGAAGGAATATAATATAAATATTATTTTATCATAATAGAACCATATTTATGACATAAATAATATTTATATATTAAAAGCATCATTATTATTATAATGACAATGACGCCTGTATCCCATAGCGAGTGTCTACTTTACTACATTAGCACTATATATATGTAACCGCATCCCAAATGACAAAATTGTTTAGTACTCTAGAAGAAATATATACAAACATGATTCCCATATTTATTATTTATATAAAATTTATTATTCCTTTTCATGAATATGAGTATTCTAATATTGGTATTTTCTGCATACCTTATAGGGTGTTTAAAATTATTATTGGTTGAATTTATATTATTATTCTTGCCACGATGGATAGTTTAACTTGATTTGTGTTTTATAGAAGGATACAATTTATAATTGAAGAGGTAATGAAAATAGGATAACATTGGGGAAAAATAAAACTTCAAAACGTGAGGTTCACTCATGGAAAGGCACCATAATTTTGAGGATGCAACAGATTTATAAAACTAGGGCACAAAAATTAAACATCATGTATTTAATTTACACGATATATTTTTTTTGGCTAAGAATTTGTAAGAGATACATAGAGAATCATAAAAACAAAAAATTAAATTATTACGTGATGTTTAAACACATTACACATTGTGTAAATTTTTGATATGAGATTCAAAATCATCAGATTTGGCATATCCGCAATTTTAGACCAAATCTATGATGTGGGACCCTCTAATGATCCCTTTTTAACCATTAATTAGGGATTTTAAATGTTTTACAAGCCATATAATTCTTATAAAAGGAGGGATAGGCTACTGATCTTGTGGAGATTCAGATCTAAAGACCAATTCATGGAGTGAGAAGCTGCAAGCCCCTTTCGAAATTCTTCTCTCTTTTCATTATGATTTCATTTTATTTATCTGTATCTATTTCTCTCATCACTAGAATGAGGGAGTAACCTAACTTGTGATAAGGTAATGTTATAGATCATGTATTTGGTTTGAGTTATTTATGTATTAAACTTTTATTCCCTTTCTATTTATTTTCTCATGGACATTGGTAATTGAATCTTAAAGTAACATTAATATTTTTCAACTGACTACCCTAAAGAATGCATGAACAATTTCAAAATTAGGGAAAATATGGTTTAAATTTGGTATTAAGACAAATTTGATTTTATGAATCCCTAAATTACCAAACCAAGTGGAATAGGAGATTTTCACGTCAAATTGGGGACACCATGACCATTAGATTTTCCTCTCCTCGACTCTGGCACCAATCAAGACTTAATCAACCAATTTTCTAAAATAAAATTGCATATAAATCTTGAAAATATAAAACACTAGTGCACTTTCAAAATCTATTTTCATACAACCCAATCAATATTTTTCATTATCATTTTTCTTTCCCAAAATCGAATGGAATCCAACTTTTCTAACCTCTATATTAAAATTAATAAAATTAAATCTTTTTGAAAGCCTAATAAAACTAATTTCATCATCTCTATAGATAAAACATGACCTTCTACTATACTCATTTTAATTAGTTATGTAGAATAATTGAGTTCTTATTAGTTTTTTGCATAGACTTATATGGAATTAACTAAGCACTCTAGGCCTATCAAAACTGACACCGTTATAGGGTATGGTTGCTTTTGGGTTTTTAAGATATTAATTTTAATTTTAATTTTGTTTCAATTATACTTTTTTACAATTATTGTATTGGGATTCCATTTTTAGATTGAAATCATTAACACACAACTACAACACTCAAGCACATAAAAAATACACCATCAATTCAACACATCATTCAAAACCGAGCCTAGAGGTTAAGGTAACTAAGACCATGGTAGGAATGTAAATAAATCAACCTAAAAATATTTTTCAAAGAGATTAGGGGATACAGAGATTATAAACTACAATCATTCATCCAACATAGAATTTCAACTGAGCATCCTATCTCCCCCATTATATAAAATCACATTGTTGTCTAGACTTTGATAAATTCAATGATTTAAAAAAGCCTAAAATTCACCATACATCCACAAGAAGATCTGAAAAAACATTTTCAAATCTTTCTCAAGCTCTTCGACACAATACAATTCTAGAACATTTCATGTGATGCGGTAAGAATCCATCTTTTCTAATTTTCATTATATTACTGATCTTGATATTTGGTTCAATTCTTTCTAATTCATTTCATCACAACATGGGATGAGAGGGCATAAAAATTCCTCACCCACTTATTTCCACCTTCTAATTCATTGGAAATACGGGTAAATATTCAAAAATCTTGTCATTGTGAAGTCGAGTCACTATATTATGACTAAGAAAGATATAAATATATGACTCAAAAATTCCACCATCATTGAATAATTTTTTTTATTCTTATAAAAACATTATATTTGGTTTTGTCATAGGGAAACATGAAAATTCATTATGCTGCAGTTAGAGGATCATAATTGAAGAACTCTCCTGGCATGAAGTACAACTTGTTGGCTGGGATGAAGACCAATTGTATCCAGTGTCAAGGATATGGGAAACAATGAATAAGAGTTTTCAAAATCAAAAATAATTTCTGAATTAAACAAACTAGATTCATTGACCATGAATATAGACACCATGACGGTCTAGTAGAAAACCCACCACGGTTCGAGTATAGAGGATGAAAATTATGTGGATTATAAATATGGTAATAAATTAAAGAGTTAAAGACCACAACCACAAAAAAGACATTGATATCAACACCGAATAAAATTGTATTAAAAATAGAGAACACAATTTCCAATACATACAAACCCAGTCCATACATTGGGTGAGATGATAGGTACATTCAAAAATGATTCTTGGGATGTAAAAAAACAAATGAAAGAAGACACATGGAACCAAATGGATAAAATGTGAAATCCGGAGTAACAATTTGGCCAAATTAATAATCATTTTAGAGATATACCAGTAAAAACCTATCCATGATTCCCATAAGAACACCCTCATGAATATTTTAAATCGATACATAATAAAAGTGGTAAGAAAAAAAGATTGTAGTATAGAATATTCAGGACAAAAACTGTTAGGTCCACTAGGCTGGATACCCTGAGAGGGGGGGTGAATCAGGGTATAACTAATTAAAAATTAATGCCCGTTCTGATCTTGTTTCGCTGTTAAGAAAAACACTCTTCTCTCTTTTCCCTGTTGCACGATATAAACAGAATGTAAAGCAAGCACAAGACACAGCAATTTTACTTGGTTCACCGCTAAGGGCTACGTCCAAGGAGCATACGCCGACAGGTTGCCGGTCGTACCAAATTCCACTAATCTTCACTAGCTGTGGATTACAAGATTCGGGCTAGATCACTTCTATGCCCAGGCTCACTGCCTTTACAATGTTTAGGGTCAGCTCACTGCTCTCCCAAGGGTCACTCCCTGTTTCTCTCTCTCTGGCTCACTGCCGGTGGAGAGGATCACCTTCTTCCTCTTCCTGAGCTCACTGCTCTTGGATGGAATCCACTCACAGTTTATAGACCTGTAGGTCTCTTCATTTTCCTGAAAGAATGCATCTTCTCTTGTATGTAGATTCTCTGTTGAAGTTTAACTTTCACCCGTTGATGAATATCTCTTTGCACCGAAGGTATCGAGCAAACTTCCAGCTTCCACACAGTCTGAAAATCACTGCGGGAATAAAACCTTACTTGGCGCGCAAGTCAACCTCGGCGCGCAAGTCAACCTCGGCGCGCAAGTATCGGCGCGCAAGTCACAACGGGCGCGCAAGTCCTCCTCTGACACTTGCGCGACACAAGCTTCCTCAACTCCAAACTTGCGCGACTCTCTTCCCTTTACGCCCAAACCACCATTGGTGCACAACTGCAAACCGGCGCGCAACTTCTAACACCGGCGCACAACTTCAACCACTGGCGCCCAAGTCCCACCTGCGCGACCACACACACCACTTGCGCGACCACCACACCTGCGCGACGGGAGCTCTCGTCTTGAACTCCGGTGAGAAATGAGGAGGGGTGGTCCGGTATTTATAGGCAATCTGACCACCCTGCGCGACAGCGCGCAAGTCACCTGCGCGACCCAATTTCGGCGCGCAAGTCTCCTCTCCTTTAGACAATTCCGCGACCAACTCCCAAACTTGCGCGAACCTATTTCCTTAGCCATATTTTGATCTTCTGATCTTGAAAAACATGTGGCGCGCAAGTTTCCTATACTCCAAGTCCACGGCGCGCAAGTCCCTTTTCCAAAAACACTTTTCTTCATTTGCCGATTTTCAGGCCCAAAAATTTGGCAAACACTGGAAAACGGCGTCACCTTGTATCTGTTCTTTTGTACCGCCTCCAGATCTTCCATTCCTTTTATCGACGTTCTTGAATCAAACATGTATCGTTGACCTCAGCTCTTGAACTCGACACTCCACCATGAAATCCTCTTTGTCAACAAATTTGTATGTCATTGTTTTGCTTTGTCAACAATCACAACTCAGATGTCTGCTTTGTCAACAAACACAATCACCTCAAAAATGCTTCAATGATACCTTGAGGGATTTTTGCCCAACAATCTCCCCCTTTGGGTTTGTTGACAACTCTTACAAAACAAAGATACGTCGTTGATTCTTCAGCCTCCATTCGCCTCTTGCGATTCGGATAGCGATCAAGGATTTACTCAACACATACTCTAAGCCCACATGAGCAATGCTCGGCGTGAGAAACAAGAGTAAATGAAAAGTTCATCAATGAATCACTTTATCTCTGACATCCACTGATGACACCATACACTGTCCAACACCACTCTTCTGCTTTTATCACGATCCTCAGTTGTCGTGATATCTATTCCTTGATAGATCACTTCTAGCATCGTCAGATTTAATACGCTCCCCCTTTCTGCTCACAACTTCAACACCTCTTTAGCCATATTTCCTGTGTTGTCCAAGCTAAGCTCTGGCTAAGCACGTTCAACTAGCTTCAACTCCCCCTATCTGGCTGCTCCACCTGTCAGCTTCTCCCCATATCATTCATGATTTATCAAATCTCCGCACTGTCTCCCCCTTGAACAACCACTATTTTCTCCCCCTTTGTCAACGAACCCAAAGGTCACACCTTTGTAGTCTGTAACATAGTAGAGAACAGATTAGCACAGTAGGGAAAACACAGCATACCTCGGGGAGAGGGGGAGGGTCCCGCGTCCACACTATTTCAAGTGCGGGAAATCGACTGAACTCCCAGAGCTAGTTGATGCCTCTCAAAAGCTTCCTTGGGTAAGGCCTTTGTCAGAATGTCTGCAACCTGTAGCTCTGTAGGAACATACTCCAACTTCACGATGCCCTGCTCAACCTTCTCCTTGATGAAATGATACTTGATCTCAATGTGCTTTGTCCTGGAATGATGGACAGGATTTTTTCTAAGATTTATAGCACTTGAGTTGTCACACTGGATTCCGATCGGAGACTTCACTTCAACTCCCATATCTTCAAGCTGCTGCTTCATCCACAATAACTGTGTGCATGCTTGAGTGGCCGCTATATACTCAGCTTCTGCGGTGCTCAATGAAATGCAATCTTGTTTCTTGCTTAGCCAAGAAATACACAATCCACCAAGATAGAATGCACCACCTGACGTTGATTTTCTATCATCTGCTGAACCGGCCCAGTCTGCATCATTATATCCCAATAACTCTGTCTGAGATTTGTCGTTGTATGTCAAACCGAAGTCCACCGTGCCCTTGATATACCGAAGTATTCTTTTCACTGCAAGCATGTGACTTTCCTTGGGATTACATTGATATCTCGCTGCTTGGCATGTGGCGAAAACAATATCAGGCCTTGTTGCGGTTAAGTACAACAGAATTCCAATGATTTGCCTGTATTCTGTGATATTAACTGCCTTGCCATCCTCATCTTTTGATAATTTCATCCGGGTAGCAACCGGAGTCTTCATTTCCTTGGAATTATCCATTCCAAACCTTCTTAGAACTTCCTTGGCATATTTGGATTGAGAAATGAAAGTTCCATTCCTTCCTTGTGTCACCTGTAGACCAAGGAAAAACGTTAGCTCTCCAATCATTGACATTTCAAACTCATTTTTCATGAATTCAGAAAATTGTCTGCACTGAGCTTCATCTGATCCGCCAAAAATTATGTCATCGACATACACTAGCACCATCATCCTTTGATTACTGTCATTGCTGAAATAGAGATTGTAATCAACTCCTCCACGCTGAAAACCAAGCTTCTTCAAGTACTGATCAAGCCTTGAGTACCATTCCCTTGGTGCTTGTTTCAGCCCATACAATGCCTTCTTCAGCCTGCGAACTTTGTTCTCATCCTCATGAATGAGAAAACCATCTGGCTACTCAATATACACCTCCTCTTCCAGAACCCCATTTAAGAATGCGAATTTGACATCCATCTGGAACACTTTGAACTTCCTTTGCACTGCGATGGCTAGGAATAATCTTATTGTCTCCAGCCTTGCAACCGGTGAAAATGTCTCATCAACATCAATTCCCTCGATTTGGGAGTACCCCTTGCACACTAGACGTGCTTTGTTCCGAATCACTGTGCCATCTTCATTCATCTTGTTGCGATAGACCCATTTGGTCCCAATGACATTCTTGTCCGCTGGCCTCGAAACAATCTCCCATGTCTGGTTCTTCTCAATCTGATCAAGCTCTTCGTTCATGGCCTGAACCCAGTTTTCATCTTCAGCTGCATCAGAAAAACATTTCGGCTCCACTTGAGACAAAAACGATGCTTGCTGTGATGATTTCATTCTTCGAGTCTGAACTGGAGCTGTTTGATCACCAATGATATTCTGCCTATCAATCTCAGCTCGACTCTTTGGCTTCCTCGCAGACACCGACTTGACACTTTCCTCTTCATCATCAGTATCTTCTTCTGAGTCAGCTTCTGCCACTTCTGCTCCCCCTGGGTTACTTATCTCATCATCACTTTCATCCAGGAACTGTTCACTGGGTCGTTGAGCAGTCTGTTCATTTTCGACTATAGTGACATCATTACTCTCAACAATTTTTCCCAGCCTCTTGTTGAAGCATTTATATGCTTTGCTTTTCCCTGAATAGCCGAGGAATATCCCTTCATCTCCTCGTGCCTCAAACTTCCTATGATGTTCTTTGTTGAGAATGAAACACTTACTTCCAAAGATTCGAAAGTATTTCAACGTTGGCTTCTTTCCATACCACAGTTCATACGGAGTCTTCCCTTGCTTCGGACATAACAGGGACCTGTTTGAAACATAGACCGATGTCAAAACTGCTTCCTTCCAAAATTTCTCTGGTAGGTCCTTATCAATAAGCATTGTTCTGGCCATGTTGTTAATGATCCGATTCCTCCTTTATACTACTCCATTCTGTTGGGGAGTTCTCACTGATGAAACTTGATGCCTTATCCCATGTTTCTCGAGATAGTTTTCAACCTGACTATTTGTAAATTCCGTACCGTTATCAGTACGAAACTTCAGAATTTTCTGCCCAAGCATCTTCTCTGATTCCCTCCTGTGCTGCTTCATGCAACTGAACACCTCTGTCTTGTGGGTTATGATGAATACCCAGGCCATTCTGCTATAGTCATCAATGAAAAGAACATAGTACCTTTGCCCATTTATAGCTCGTGGTGAGATAGGTCCACATACATCAGCATGCACCAATTCGAGCACTCTAGTTGATTTCTGTTCCTTTGGCCTGTATGTATTTCTGATGATTTTCCCTTGTTGACAAGCATCACACGTATGAGTGCGATCACGTGATAGTTTGGGAAGGTCTCTAGCAGCATCACATTTAACGAGATCCTCCATAGATGGTTGGCATAGATGACCAAGTCGCTTATGCCACAGCTGGTATTCTTCCTCTCTGGATAAAAGACAAGTATCTTCTTCCCCACATACAAGATAGAGATTTCCCTTTGACCTTTTTCCCTGCAGAACAGCTGCTCCATCTTTTCCTTTCACAACACACATCTTCTTGGTAAATTGGATAGAGTGCCCAGAGTCACATAGTTGACTGACACTGAGAAGATTATGACTGAGACCCTCTACTACCAAGACATCAGCACGTCTCATCTCTTTGCCCCCAAACTTGGCTTTCCCTGAGCCAACAATCTTCAGGCCTTCATCATTTCCAAATTTGACAACTCCTTCTTTGTCATATTTGATGCCTGTAACAAGATCCTTATTACCCGTCATGTGGGATGTGCAACCACTATCAAGGATCCAAACACCAGATCGATCTGATGCTTTAAGGGCAATCTCCGCCACCACAGCCTTCTCATTTTTCTTCTTCTTGGTCCATACTTTTTCTTTCACACTCGGCATGGATTGAGGCTTCTGTTCTTTCTCAGAGCATGATGGACCACCCTCATCTTGCAGAGCTGCAAATCTGTTCTGAACTTTTAACTCACTTGTTGGTTTATTGATCTGCTGCTTGCGAACATTTCGATTATTCTTTGACACATTTCTCTGAATGATTGATGTGCAATACCTAGCCATGTGTCCAAATCCTCCGCACCAAAAACAGTGTCCTTCAAAATGTGTTCTGGAAAACCGTTCTCTGTTTGGCTGCCATCTCTGCTCATGTTCCCTTATGTATATCTTGGCTATGGAACACACAAACTGTGAATGTCCCATTTTCCCACAGCAATAACACCTGATATAGGATGCATTCCCTCGTGATATTTCAGCACTGTGATTTCCCCTTTGGGATCTTTGAATACTCTGATTCTGTTTTGTTCCCAAATCAACCTTCACTTTCGGGATGAGTGCTTGCGGTCTGACTGCAATTGTCGCCAATTTTTTTTCTTGACTAAGCCCAGAAACGACCTTAACATCTGAGCTCAATTGCTGTTTCTTTCCTACTGAACTGCTAGGCTCCGCTTTCATCTTCTCTGTCTTCAGAATAGCCTGCTTTTCAGATATCACATTGGGGGTCAAGAGTTTATCTTGATCCTTGAGTTTTTGTCGCAGACTGACCACTTCTTCTTCAAGCTCTTTGATACATCTAACCTGCTCCTTTCCTGTGTTTGTCAGACAATCAATTTCCTTCTTTTGTTCCTCAATTTTAAGCTTATAATCAACAATATTTTCTGAGCTCTCTGGTGTTGAGGATTTTAGTCTTTCAATTTCTTCTAACAGCTCAGACTTTTCTTCATCCTGTTGTTGCATGTAGAGTTTGGCATCACGAACCACTTTATTGGATTTCTTCGTTTTGGCTCTCCAAACATCTATCTCCTCAAGAGCTGCTTCCAATTCGGCTTCCATATCAATTCTCCCTTCAATTTCTTCTTCTTCTTTAGCATTAGCTTCTTCTCCCTTTTGAGAACTACCAACAATTGCCACCAAGGCATTTACTCCACGATCTCTGCAATTTTCTATTTCCTCAACTTCTTCATCCTCAGACTCATCTGAACTTTCAAATTCTTGTGAGAGAAGATTCTTTTTCTTGAAGAAATTTCTCTTGAATTGTTTCTTCCCTTTCACAAAAGCTGAAGACTTCTTTTTGGGAATTTCAGCGTCATCATCATCATCATCATCTTGAAACTTCTTGGGGCATCTTGCCGCAAGATGACCAACCTTTCCACATCTAAAGCATGCTAGTGGAAGTTTACCTTTAAACTTTCCTCTTCCTCTTTGTAGATTCGAAGAAAGGAATGACATCACCTCATCTGTCTCTTCTTCTTCATTATAATCTTCAATGGTGAGCTTCTTCATGGCCTTAAATGCCACCTCTTTAGACTTCCCCTTTTCCACAGCCTCATTATCATCGTTCCTCATTTCATATGCAACCAAGGTACTGTGAAAATTGTCCAATGTCAGCTCTTTTGGATCTTTATCTTCTAGTACTGAAACTTTCGGATTGAACCGAGGTGGAAGTTTCCTCAAGATGCGCTTTACAATCTTTATGTCTTCAATGACTTCTCCAAGACCTCGCATATCTTCCACAACAATGTTTACCCTATCAAAGAATGCGTCAACAGACTCATTCGGGTTCATTTTCAGATCTTCATATTTGTTCCACAACACCTGCAGCTTTGCCTCTCTGACTTTTGTGTCCCCTTCATATATATTCAAAAGCTTTTCCCACATGGAATGTGACGTTTTGCATGACATCACCTTTGTGTAGATGGGATTGGAAAGGGCTCCCCCTAAGGCATTGATTGCTTTGGAATCAGCATCCAACTCTCTATGCTCAGCTTCTGATAAGGCACCACTATTAATATCAGCTGTGATACCATGCATAGCTGCTGAAAACACATCCATTCCCAAGGATCGGAAATAGTGTTGCATCCGATTCTTCCATATCTGAAAATTATATCCGTCGAAGATCGGAATCCCTTTATGATTGGTTACCTCCATTGAGAGAAGAACAACTTTCAACCTTTCCCTCTGATACCACTTGTTAGGTCCACTAGGCTGGATACCCTGAGAGGGGGGGGGGGTGAATCAGGGTATGACTAATTAAAAATTAATGCCCATTCTGATCTTGTTTCGCTGTTAAGAAAAACACTCTTCTCTCTTTTCCCTGTTGCACGATATAAACAGAATGTAAAGCAAGCACAGGACACAGCAATTTTACTTGGTTCACCGCTAAGGGCTACGTACAAGGAGCATACGCCGACAGGTTGCCGGTCGTACCAAATTCCACTAATCTTCACTAGCTGTGGATTACAAGATTCGGGCTAGATCACTTCTATGCCCAGGCTCACTGCCTTTACAATGTTTATGGTCAGCTCACTGCTCTCCCAAGGGTCACTCCCTGTTTCTCTCTCTCTGGCTCACTGCCGGTGGAGAGGATCACCTTCTTCCTCTTCCTGAGCTCACTGCTCTTGGATGGAATCCACTCACAGATTATAGACCTGTAGGTCTCTTCATTTTCCTGAAAGAATGCATCTTCTCTTGTATGTAGATGCTCTGTTGAAGTTTAACTTTCACCCGTTGATGAATATCTCTTTGCACCGAAGGTATCGGGCAAACTTCCAGCTTCCACACAGTCTGAAAATCACTGCGGGAATAAAACCTTACTTGGCGCGCAAGTCAACCTCGGCGCGCAAGTCAACCTCGGCGCGCAAGTATCGGCGCGCAAGTCACAACGGGCGCGCAAGTCCTCCTCTGACACTTGCGCGACACAAGCTTCCTCAACTCCAAACTTGCGCGACTCTCTTCCCTTTACGACCAAACCACCATTGGTGCGCAACTGCAAACCGGCGCGCAACTTCTAACACCGGCGCACAACTTCAACCACTGGCGCGCAAGTCCCACCTGCGCGACCACACACACCACTTGCGCGACCACCACACCTGCGCGACGGGAGCTCTCGTCTTGAACTCCGGTGAGAAATGAGGAGGGGTGGTCCGGTATTTATAGGCAATCTGACCACCCTGCGCGACGGCGCGCAAGTCACCTGCGCGACCCAATTTCGGCGCGCAAGTCTCCTCTCCTTTAGACACTTGCGCGACCAACTCCCAAACTTGCGCGAACCTATTTCCTTAGCCATATTTTGATCTTCTGATCTTGAAAAACATGTGGCGCGCAAGTTTCCTATACTCCAAGTCCACGGCGCGCAAGTCCCTTTGCCAAAAACACTTTTCTTCATTTGCCGATTTTCAGGCCCAAAAATTTGGCAAACACTGGAAAACGGCGTCACCTTGTATCTGTTCTTTTGTACCGCCTCCAGATCTTCCATTCCTTTTATCGACGTTCTTGAATCAAACATGGATCGTTGACCTCAGCTCTTGAACTCGACACTCCACCATGAAATCCTCTTTGTCAACAAATTTGTATGCCATTGTTTTGCTTTGTCAACAATCACAACTCAGATGTCTGCTTTGTCAACAAACACAATCACCTCAAAAATGCTTCAATGATACCTTGAGGGATTTTTGCCCAACAAAAACCAGTAAAATCAAGATAAGAATTAAATTACAAGGAACTTAGGCTTAATAATAATAAGAAGAACCAACTCAATATAATCAAATATTTACTTTTCTATAATGAATGGTGAATGTAAATAACAACATAAAGAATGTTTAATTTCTTGAAAAATTTTAAATATTTAATATTAATATACTATTTAAAAAGGATCCCCTAAAAATTATCACATATGAAAAATTCATGAAAGAGAAGGTAACCAAACAAGAAGAAGCTAGAATATATTATAAATATTCCACTCACACTGGGGTGTTTGATGGTGGTATCAAAGGACATACCTAATAAGAAAAGTTATCCTAGTAGCTGTACAATTACCAACTTTATTGGAGGTAACTTATGTGGAAAATATTTTCTTGATTTAGGTTTGAGATTCAATATCATTCCTTAGAGGACTTTGAAGAGTTTGGGACATGAAGGATGGAATTCTACAAGAGTTTTACTCTAATTAGAAGACATAATAGTGATTCATCCATGAGTAGCCATGAATGATATATTGATCAAAGTATAAAAATTCATCGTTCTCATTGAATTCTTAATGTTGAATATGGAAGAAGATAGAAATACACTCATTCTAGGAAGACCATTTTTAGCCAAAGGACGTGTACTGATCGATGCTCAAAATGGGGAACTCTGTCTGAGATTTAGCAGTGATTAGGTATGTTTCAATATCCACTGAGAAATAAATAAATATGATGTGAAAGTGGTAAATGGGTTTAGAGAAGGAAATAAACCTAGAGTTGAAGATTTATCTTAAATTGAAGTGGAAAATAAGATAGATGTGGGTTTTCTAGAGGATTATCAATTGAAGATGAAATAGAATATGAAGACCATGACTCTTGACACCATAAGAGAGACTGAATCCACTACATTCGGGAAATTACAATAGGTATGGGTGGTATATGAACTTGGATTTAGTTAATCAATATTGAGTAATAAATGGTGGATCAGTCCAATAGAGATCAAGCAAGTACTACCATTAGGGAGAGATAAGCTATTCAGAGAAGAGAGACATGAGACAACCTATGTGTATATGAAACAACTGATATCATTTAAAAATCTTGAAGAGGTGCATAATTATCAATAATTTATCATTTGTTCTGAAGCTAATGGAGTTACGGTCGATCCAATGATGGAAAAAAAGTGCTTTCAAGAGTCAACCAACGTTTTTTTAATTATTTATTTTATATTTTTAGAGGTGAAAATTCTCACAGTCGAAATAATTCAAAATTAATTGATTGTTTCCTATTCTTTCATGTGTTTATTTTTAAATTTTTGGACTATCAAGACCCAATCTGATAGTAATAATAATAAATCAACGAAGATGATGCTGAAAAATTTCACATAATGAAGGTCCCTTACACGTCTTGAAAAGGTGAAGGCAGAACCATTATAGCCCAACCTCTAACCACTGATTTCAGGGGGTGAAGATATTTCAATTCTGTATTTTTCAACTATATTCCCTATATTTAATCATTTATAATTTTTTTTCTACCAATTATATTCACCTCATTTTATTCATACCTCAATTAACTAAACAAGGATCCATAAAATAATCATGATAATAAAAATATGATGAAATTTGAATTTCATCATTAATAAAATTGAAAAAGTAAAATAAGAAAAATGAATGAGTAAATATAATCACGTGTATTAGGATTTAAAAAATAATTATTTAAGAGAGTATATTAATCATAATAAATTAAATTTTTATGATATGTGTCCAAGAATTGAATTTTTAATATTTGAATTAATTCATGAAATTATTTATAGGTATTTACATGAGTAATTTTCTCTATCATTCATGTCATTCCTCAGACATGCTCTAATCCAAATATGTTCCATTATTTCATTCATATATTTTATGAGAAATTATGGCATATTTTCTTCTATAACATTATATGGATTTTATTGAAGTTATGAGTGAATATAATCACATTAAAAATGATTGATGAATTCTATTTTTAGCCCTTATTAAAATGATTCATGGCCATAGAATATATGAAAAAACTTATTATGAAATGAGCTGTTTTAAAAAACTATTTAATCTGTTCCTTCATTCCTCTAAATATTTTCATGATTATCAAACATATGAATGGGAGAACTAGAAATAATTTTAAGGGATAGAAATTTTGAAATGAAAAATTGGGGGGATATTTCATGATATTTAGGGAAGGCGCATTCATTGTATTTGCTACACATCGTCTTAAAAAAGAGAAAAAATTGATGGGTATATGGAAATTAAAAAATCACTAACTCCTAAATAGTGATCTTGTTATAACAATTAAAAATAGTGTTGTGAAGAGTTAATTTGGGGTTAGGTGGTGTACTTAGGGATTTTCTCTAAAAAACATTGGAAAAAGAAAATCAAAGAAAAATAATAACAACAAATTATGTTTCATTTATACAATTTCATCACATTATGAGCCTAATATAAGATACCAGAGAAAGAGATAGATGAAATTTGTAAATGGATACATTCATTGAAATTATTTTTTTATATAAGGAAAAATTCATTATATTCGATCATACTTTTTGAGACACATAATATATAAATCATCTAACTACAATCCCTATGCCTTAGATTCATTTGATCTAAAATGGTGAAGCCCGCATAATTAATCATGGTTTCCATCATTTAGTGCTGGAGTTGTCAGATGCCTTGAAATATTATGGTAAGTTACTTGTTATTGATGTATGTGCATCAATATATTCATTTTTACCCTTATGATGAGTGGAAAAATTTATTTGAGGATATTTTACAAGTAGAATTCGTACATAAAATAATTTGAAAATTGAAAATGGTTGACTGAAAATTCCTTTATATTTCAAAATATGAAAAATAATATACATGGGTAACATGCAATATTTGAAAAATGAGTCATTAATAAACAATCTATGTGTGATTCTAAAACATTTATTTTTCTCTTTGATCAATTTATTTTATAGAAACTGAATTTGAAGTATGGTAAGGTGAAAATCCATTATAGAATGTTGAGATTCCATCCTTGAGGCAACTATGTATTCATATTTGGTGGAATTTTGATATACATTTAATGTTATGTCAAAAAGTTTGAATACCTTGAGAGGTAGGGGTGAATCAGGGTATGATAGATTACAACTTCTGCCCCCTTTGGATCTATTTTTTTGTTAGAAAAACTCAATTATCTCTTCCTCCTGTAGTGATATATGAACAAATATGAAATCGTGCATAAGATAGATCGATTTTTTACTTTGTTCACCCTCACTAGGATACATTCATGGAGCATAAAATGGTGATGTGATGATGTACCATATTCAATGAGGCTCACTTCCAATAAAGTGTACATTGTTTGGGATAAATATTCAATTCCCAGACTCAATTCCTTTACAAGAACTATGGTATGCTCACTACATTCCCAAGGGTCACTCCCTATGCCTATTTCTTTGGATCACTACTGGCGGAAAGGGTCACTGTCGTCTTCTTCCTTTGCTCAGAGCTCTTGTAAATGAATCGACTCACATTTTATAGGCTTATAGGTCAAACACATTTAATGGACATATAGAATCCTCCATTTTCATTAGTTCATAAATCCTCAAATATAGGTAGATGCTCTATTGAAGTTTCTTTTTCACCTGTAGAGGAAGTCCACCTTCCCAGGTACAATTAGACACCAGTAAATAATTTCAAAAACTAATTTGATGACTTTTCATTCTTCTTTCAGTGTTTTTTGAACCACATTCTCCTCCTGTGTGCTATTTACCATGTATGGTATGTTGAATGCCTCCTCCACATACCACTACCGCTTCAGTGAATAGCCCTCCATTCGTGGAAATCATTTTCCTTCAATATCGTGTACCACCTCTACATACTGAATCTAAAAATATCCACTATAAACTATATATGAAAATAGTCTCTACAAACATTCCTTTGTCTACAAACATTTCTCTATCTTCAAACTACCTCTACCTCTACAAATCACCCTCTGGCCACAAACTATTTGTAGTTCGCAAACTACATATTCTTATCACATACTAGAGTTTATTCTCCATATACAAGAGCTCCCCGTATGTGTACCATGTTCTTATTCCATGGTCTACACATCCTTTGTGGCCTACAACACCTACCAAAAACTATCATCACAATACCTTCCATGCGAACCACTTCAGCCTTCATAGAATTCTCCCTCCCAAACTCCTTCAGACCTCATCGAAACCCTAGAGCCATGATATATTCTCAAATTATTTTTATCACTCATTAAATTTTGTTTCATTAGAAATCTTTATATAGGAAAAGTTATCAACACAACAAACTAATTAAATATTTACCAAATCTTTGATTCGGTACATCCAACACCATATACCGATCCTCCTTCCACGAACCACTCCCATTCCGTGAACCACATTTCCATTCTGGTTTGTATGCTGCTTTCATTATTATGCATCGCCATTACCTGATTCTATCTTGTGAATTGTCATGATTTTTAAATAATTAACACCATTCACTACAAAATGTCACCATGAATAATTTTGTGTTCTATAATTATCTTTCAGTTATTGATCTCGCTACCTGTTACACTGCCGTGATCCCTTCCTAGTCATGGTATGTGGTTAATGCCCCTGGGCACCGAATTTCTATTACTTTTCTGATTTCATTTTTTGTTCATCGCACCATTTATTCTTATGAATATATCAATACATTTCCAAATTAAAATTCTCAATTTTGATGCCAAGAAACATGGAAGACACTGGGAAACTACGCCACCATAAGAACATATCATTGGAAAATACCAACCATACTCATTGGTGGTCATCTAGCTTTGACACCCAACACAATCACAACCCAAATATGATGTGGTACCCTCCAATGACCATTTATGACCATTTATAAATGATTTTAAAAGATGAATAATTAATATGGAGCCTATAGAAATATGGATAGGCAATTTCTGTTGAGGAGATTCAGATCTATAAACCAAAGAGTTGTGTGAGAAAACGCATGCCCCTTTTTGAGTTCTTCTCTATTTTATTTATTCATTAATTTTATTTTATCCTTCCCTCTCATTCTACCTTCACTAGGATAAAAGGGTAAACACACATTTTGGTAGGTTATTGTAATAGATGATAATGAATTTCATTCATTTATTTTTATTATATTAATATATTTGTTTTACATGATTTATGTTTTCAACTTCCAATCACATTCTCATTCTTTTGTCAGGACCATTGATAATTCAATCTAAAAATAACACTAATATAATTGAACTGAAAAACCTAACGATGGTATGACCATCATAATGTTTAGGGGTAATTTGGTTTAAATATGGTGTCTACACAAACTTGATTTAGAGAAACCCAAAATTACCAAACCAAGGGAAATATGTGATTATTGCATCAAACAGGGGATGCCATGACCATTCGATGTTCCCCACCTCAACTCAAACACATATCAAAGATTAATAAACATATTTTCTAATATATAATTACACTTGAAGCATGAAATTAAAAAACCATAGAATGATTCTAAAATCCATTTTCAAAGAAATAGATCAATTTCATTTATTTTCATTCTTATTTCACAATATTGAAACAAATCTATGTTTTGTAACCATTTTCTTAGAATTAATATAATTAAATCTTTTTGCAAATATGATAAAACTAATTTCATCATCTCTCTGGATAAATCCTTACATGTTACTATACTCATTTTAATTGATTATTTTTTTAAAGGTTAGGGCCGAAGCCACTCATTTTAATTGTTTTTGTATCATAGTTCAGTTTATTTTATAATTTTTTTTGCATAGATCCATAGGGAATTAACGACACCCTATGGGCTGGCCACATTACCTCTAGAATACCCCTTTATATCATTCATAGTAACCTCCCATGATTCTTAAGAAAGGAAAAATAATAATGGTAATCTCAAATACCAAGTAAGGGTTACAAAAAATATAATATATCAATGATCAATAACATAATTAATATGAATGTTAAATAAATAGACACAAATTGCATTTAAATAATTTTAATATATTGATTAGATATTTTATAATGAATAAGAAAAGGAAAATAACTATACACAAAAACTATTTAAATAATGTTACTACCATGATTAGATAATAAATAATCTATATGGAAAGGTAATATCTGATAATACATTCTATTAAATACAAAAAACTGAGAATGAAATGATTCTTGAGATAAGATCAATTATAAAATCACAGGGATAATAATAACTGAATTCTAAATGTAGGATATTTTTAATTATTTTACATGATGATATTATACAACATGAAACCATTACTATTATGATCATTCAAAATACAAATTAAAACTAATTGGTAGGTATATAGCAGAAAAACATTTAAGTAAGGTAATCCAACTAATTCACCTCATGATAATGCTGATGCGTCAATGAGTATCTATAACAATACTGCACATGTATCTTCTTATCCAAATAATTCCTCATATATTGAATAATATATTTAATTCATGAAAAATATTCCTTATAATCAAATTTCATTATCGAGTATGGAACTAAAATCAAAAAAAAATTCCCCATTCAATCATATACCTTCAAAAATTAAAAACCATATATATAAATGATATATGGCTTATGTAGTAAATATTTCCATGATAAATAATATGTATATTCAGGAGAAAATTAATGTCTAATGGTTACGATAAAGTGAATAATTCAAGGGAAAGATAATACTTAAAGACAAAATGAATCCTAAAATATAAATTTAACACATTTCCTAGAAATAATAATCACAAATCACCAATATAAATACTAAGGATGATATTAATATGATATATTCATAGCGTATTATAAGTAAAATAATGTTTTGATGTTGTTAATGAATAAAAATACAATAAAAATATTATCAAAACATTCTTGAGAAGAATATCTTTTCCACATTAAAAATACTATTCTGAAAAAATACGTACACAAAATATTCTGAAAATAATTTTATTTGAGAATAAAATTTGAAAAGTATAATGTATTTTTGAAAACATTGAATGGTCATGATGGTAAGAAATTGTTTACATGTCGTACACCTTAAAAATTACACTTTTTATATTTTCAGTAAAATATAAGTGGTCCTTATTTTAAAAATAAAATGACGACTCTTTTAATTTTTTTAAAAAGTGAAACATCATTAATTATTCTTAGAAAATCATTCATAGAATTTTAGAAAAACGGAAAACATTTTTTAAAAACATTATTTTGGAAGAAAAATAGTTTCAGTTGAAGAGAGAAATAATGTTGAATTTTTTTGAAAAAAACTTCTTAGACATTATAATAACCAAAGGGAGATGATTTTTAATATTTCATTATAATTTTGTAAATAAACATAGGATATGATACATAAATCATTAGTCAAAAATAAAATTATTTCCTCCAGTGGAATTCAATAATAAATAATTCAGATTAAAGTTAAATAGTGCAATGGACCCTCACAAAATCCTGATTTTGGAGTGAGAATTAATAAATGAATCAATTATTTTCATCAAATGTATATCCACATAAAATAAATTTTAATAAAAAATAACTTATTAAAAAGTATTCTGACACATAATCTTATAATTTTAATAAAAATTAAGGGTTATTTTAACCTAATGAATGGTTATTGGGTTATGATTTTTTTACAAATTCTTAATTTTCAATTCAAATAACCTTAAATATATTAATTAAAATTAAGATTAAATTTAACATTATGTATGAAATAATCATAATATTACATGAAAACGGAGTAGTATATACACTATATAAAATAATTTAGGTGTACACTACTACAATATTCCTCAATTAAGAGAAATTGAGACAAAGTTACTTACCTCAAACTTCATTGTGGTTGAACATGATTTAACCTCATGTGTAATGTTTTATTAATTTTTTAAATTTATAAAAAACTTATTTATATATTTAATATCATATATGATCACCACAAAAAAATTTACCTCCTATTTCTTAATAATATTCAATTATTTATATAGTTTTTTGTTTTAATTGCCTCATTTTCTCTTATGTGATTTGTCATGAAAGATCTAGTTTTTGAACATATTATATAGTTCCATAATATCATCAATTATATCAATGTTATATATATATATATATATAATTTTTTGTCATTATATTCTTGTTTTGATTCATTATTTAAATTTCAAAATTAGAATTAATGACATCGTTTTAGGGAGATGGTAGGTCGTACATACACATGAGAGAAGTTATCATTTCTTTAATAGGTGTTAGGGTCGAGAAGTGGGCGATATATAAATTTTATATAATCAAAATAATTTAATCTATATGAATTTTATTTATCAAATTTATCCTTTTTTACTTTCCATGTAAATAGTAAGTAAAAAAATCACATCCTTTGATGAGGCGACAATCATCTATACACATGAGCAACAATATTGTATTTTAAATAGAATTTAAAATAACAAGGAATAAATTAGATGAAAATTTAAGAAGTTCTATAATATCATAAATAGCATATAGATGTATTAAATAAATCATTATGTCCATCTAAGAATCATGGTTATTGAACATGAATTACAACGGTTTGCAAGGCGTTAGTCCACTATACACAAGATTGAAGGTTTTGTTTGACATTATATGGAAGAGGAGATAGATATAGGAAATGAAATTAAAATAAATAAATCCCATTATTTTTAATATATAGATTTTATTATTTAATTTTTTTAATAATATCTTAAGGAGTTGGATAAGAAAGAAAATAAAAAGGTATGTTTATGAATGTTACATCTTTATCAGAAGTCCTCTTTAGGATTTGACCAAAATCCTCCCAATGTTTGATTTATGATAAAAAAGGGATATATGATGTTTTTAATAGAGAAAGGAAATAATTTATGACAGTATTTTATGAAAAATATTTCTTTTAATGTACGAATAGAATAGCAGAGTAGTTACCCTTTCATAATTGGGGAAGAGGACACACATGGAATGTCTTGAAAATAATATATTACACCAAATTTTTTAATCAGTAAAATAAAATAAAATGGTAAATTATCAGTTATTATAAGATATAAGGTTGAAATATTTCCATTCAATTTGTTTTTTAAAGGTTCGTTGGTAATATTTGCCCTTACCTTTTTATTTTAATCCTCTGTAAAAAATAATTTTCCATAACATTGATAATTAATTTTTTCTATTTTCACTATTCATAAAGGTAAATAATTCTGTTAAACATATTAAATAATATAGAATGTGATTCTAAATAACAAGGGATCCAATTTTCCTAATTAAATTCCTATAAGTGAAAAAATGTTATTTAAAATTATACCTGCATATGTGATGAATAAGGGAGTTTCCTAAGAGGGAATTCTCATACATATATAAGGTTGTAATGAATCAATTTAATATTAAATTTATTAATAAAATATGAATTTTATTTATTTTAATATTATTGAAATAATTTTACTTTAAAAATGTTTATATATTATGTTATCTTCGTAAATATTTTAAAGGAAAAGGTAGTTTTTTGATAAAAATCATCATTTTTAACTATTCATTTAAAACTAATCATTTTATAAAACCCCAAAAAATAACCATAATGTACTTTTTTTATTTGGATTTAAATAATTATATTAATTTTATCAATTAAATTTACTAATAGTAATAAAGATTAATTTTAAATTATACTTGCAAAGCACGACAGACCAAACTTTAAAAAAATGATATTTTTTTTGAAAACATTTATTTTTCTTTGAATTTTCTATTTAAAAGGAATAGGTAACCAATGATTATTTGTAAAACATAAATTTTCATAAATTATTTAGTAATATTTATAGCTTCCATTTTAATAGTTTGGTTTTAAGATTCATGTTTTAAATAATAATATTATAATAGATTATTCTATTTCATTTAAACCAAATGTTGCATGTGTCACAAGATTAAAAATAGATAGAATTTATATAAAAATTATATATCATGAAGTATTTGGGTTTTACAGTCTCTAATGAGCTCATTGTTCTATGTTATATATTAAATCAAACCCAGTTGTCTTTTAAAATATTTTGGTGCAAAATTATCCACACCTTTAATAAATTTCATCCTCAAAATCTATAGTTGATCTAGATAATCAATGGTTTGAATTTTGGAAGTACCATTTTTGATAAACCCGAATCCTAAAAGGCATAATTAAACTACTTCTTGAAAAGAGAAAAATGTTATTTATAATAACACATAACATAATTTCCATGTAAGAGAATATAGATGGGATGTGATGACATGGACATGGAAGAAAAGTATAAATAATTATAGAGAGGGATAAAGATGATTGATTACAAGAAAGATAATGATCAAGAGGACCTCTAAAATCTAAATCTATGATGATTTGAAAGACCAATTTATTCTTTGGATATGAATTTAATATAATAACATCACTACTTAATGATACTTTTTCTAATGTTGAGGAATTAATTTACTATCTACAAATATAATGAATTATACATATCTGATATATTTTAAATTTCATAAGCAAAATTTCAATTTTTATTCATTATTTGATAAATTTCCACTTCATCTTTTACTCAGTGAAATTAATACCACAAAACAATTTTTTATTCTGAATAAACCAATGTAAACATTTAATGGATCATAAAATCCGTAAAATATTGACCTATACTTCTATCAGTCTCAAATTATTTTCCAAAAATGATATTGTTAGAATAAGTTATCAAATACAATACATTAATATCTTAACCACAATAGTAAATCCACTGATTTAATATTAATATTTATCTGTTAAATCATTGAAGTAAAAAAAGATATATTAACATGAAAATCATGTAATCCAATGGTAAGAACAAAAAACTTATCTCCTTTCAGTTTTGGGTTTAGGCCCCATGGCCTTTGATTAATGTAATGGGTTGTTACCCGATATGATGGTTTCCATTTTTCTAAAACTATAGCAACATAATTCTTATAACATTCCCATATTGTGATGAACAATAATTTATCCAACGATAAATATAATATAGACCTTAATGGTTACCAATACCTTTAGTTTGAAGTCCATAAAATGTAAAGGCATTCTTCCTAAAATAGTTTTTTTATACTAATCTAATGGGTTGTATTTTCATATTTTTTATTTAAAAATTCCCTTAATCATGTTATATTCTCACCATTTGTTTTTTTTAAAATGTGTGTTTAATACATTAATATCAAGATCAACATTAAAATCATAAACCCATGATAATATCCATAACTCTTGTATTAATGAATATGTACATTATTCTAAAATTTAATGTAATCATTAGATGTTTCATAATTTTTATAACCAAAATACCTTTGATAAAAATAAATCTACAAGTTATCTTTTGAATCCCAATACATAAATACGTAAAATATTGTATTTCAATATATGTACTTAATTGCTCTGGGGGTAGACCTATAAAAGTGTGAATTGACTCAGATTATACCCATGTTCCTCACATTTAATACATGAAACTATATATGGATCTGTAGGGTAATATTTATTTCCTTCCCTCATATTCTTCATTTTTTCTTGGAAATTAATTTCTTTATGCCCTTATTTTCAACACATAATAAATTTTTCCATTCCACTGGGAATCCTTCTTGGGTGTCTCTTTCCATTTTGTTATATAGAGTAAATCCATGCATATTTACTTGTGTTCTCTATCTCCCATGGTCTTAAGAAACTAGATCAATCTATTCTTTGGTGAGTCTGAGAGTTAGTTAAGGTAAGGGTTTTTAATATTATATTGGGATAACTGATTAGTAATTATCATGATATATTTACTTTTTATCATTATCAAATTTAGTTTCTAATAGTCACAACATATTTCTTCACATTAAATGATAACATGATTACTTCAACTTCAATCCATTGATGAAAACAAAAAACAAAGTCTGTGATAAATAATAATCATAGTAAGAAAATCATATAATCATTTATGGGATGTCTAAATTAAGCCACAATATTTTTAATCTAGGACACTTTATTCCTATCCAAGGTCATTTTTCCATCATTTATTCAAATGATTAATAATGGTTAATAAATAAAATGTGAATTATCGAAATAATATCCCCCGAGAGTGTGAAATCTGGTTCATACTAAGGCCCACTGTTTTGTATGATGTAACATTCAAATCAATATCGACACAAATATTCAGAGTTATTATCCCTAGATACATCTATAAATGACCCATATGCACTTGTAGTATCTAGAAGTTGATATATTGTCTTGAAAAACCACAAAATCACTATCTTAATGGAACTTTTTGACGATCTTCTATACTTATCCTCAAATTTTTTCATAGGGTTATATACCCTAATAAATGTTTTACATAATATAGTTACCAAGGATTATACAAAATTTCCTCTCATATCAAATCTAACATACCCTAAACCTAGTAGTTCGAAGCTAGTTTCTATTTTATTACATTATAACTAGATACAAACAATTTCATGCTAAATGGACAAAAAGATTAGCAGTATTGTCGATCAATATTCATACATGATTCCTATATTAAATTTGTATAAACAAGTTATAAAATAATTTCATTCCCTTAAAATAAAAATATTTCCTCTATCATTTCTCTATATATCACTTGTAGTACACATTCTAGATTAGTGTAAAGGGAAGTAAAATAACGTTGATCTCAAATGCTTAGTAACAATTCAATATAGGTGATGATATCATGAATCAATAAGAATAACCGAAATAGAATATAAAATTACTAAACAAACAAAAAATTCATATAATTTGACTGTAATTATTTAATAAATCATAATCAATATATAATGGTAAATAATAGAACACACTTTCCACTTGAGTAATTTTATAATCATGGATAGATCTAGCATAATCTATATGGAAAAGTTAGTATCTAAACACACATCCCATTAAATCAATAATTTGAAAATGAAATGAATCCAAATATAATACCATTTTGAAAGCCTCATGATGAAATATATCTTAATTAGTATTTAGAGAAATTATTAATTAATAGACTTCATGATCTCAAACATCATTAAACCTCTACTATCAGGTCCTTTTATAGGACTGTTTAAAACTGATAGGTAGGTATACACCAAAAACCCATTTAATTTAGGCAATCCATCTGATTCATCACATGATTAAACTGATTCCTAAAGGGGATATTTATATCTAAGCCCTACTAATAATTTAATTTCCAATATATTCTCCAAGAATCATATATTCTATTTAATTCATGAATAATACAGCTTATCGAAAAATTTCTGAATCGAGTAATTATTAAAAAGTAACCATAATTTCTTCATTCAATCATATAACATTAAAAGTAAACAATAATATTTTTATGTGATATCTTATTTAAGTTATAAATATATCCATTATAAATAATATGGATATTTAGGGTAAATGTGTTTGATTGTAAGCAATATAAATTTAGACTTGGGGTGAATAGCCATTTAATAAAAATAAAAAGTAAAAAATTAGAGTTATATAAATTAATGATTATTCAATTAGTTTTATGTTCAATATATGAAAATAAGTGAAAAAAATAAATAATACATAGATTTATATTGGTTTATTTCACCAAGGCCCAAGCACATTCCCCATCCTTCTCTACTATATGAGATACAATCACCCCCAAAAAGAAACTCACATTTAAATGTGTGAGAACTAGTTATAGAATCTTTATTTTAAAAATATCCAAAGGAAAAATGCAAATTTTTTATGATTAGTGTATATAGTTTGTGTATGACCCCAATATTTTTTGAAAAAATAATTCAAATGAAATTAATCATCTTGATATTTTTCAATTAAAGCAGCACTGAATATAGTTTATTTTGCAAAGTCCATATGTTTGGATTACGTTATATTAAAAACCTCGAAAATAATGAACTACATGAAACATAGATAAGATTTTGATTTACAAAAAACATTGACTTGGTGTTCATTACAGGCAACATCGACTTGACGTTTGTTATACACGACACCAAGTTACTTTGAAAAATCATATTATTGTTATAATTATTTATAAGATATAATTATGACCTGGACATTAAAAATTCTAATATAAATATTAATAAATATTTTTCAATATTTTTATAATTTTTTTATAAATAATACAAATTGATAATGATAGATATTATTTTTGGTAAAGTACTTCTATTTTTAAAAATAGTATTTTCTCAAATGAAATGTTTTTATTAACATTCTTTGAAAAATAAAAAAATTTAATTTTTGAAGTATATAGAAATCTAATTTGATAAAAATAATGATTATTTTTTTTTAATTTTTAATGTTTAAGTTAGCTTCAGGTGAATTTATGGTAATTTTCGGGGAAACAACATTTTTTATGAATAGTGAAAATTACTAAATGTTATTTCAAATATTCAATTTCATTTAAATTATTTATAATGATAAATTTTATTTTAATTTGGTTTCACATTTTAATTAGGTCATATTTTTTTAAATAATCACAATTTGGATGATTATAATAAATTTCACTTTGAGATTGAATATAAAAACCAAGAAAACTTTTGAACATGTTTACAATAAAAACCTGTATTGCCGACCCAATTAAGAGATTAAATTTAAATTAATTTCCACCACTAATTTTACTGTAAATTGTAAAAATGGATTAAATATTTTTAAATAGAATAATTTATACATTATAATAATTTCAACATAGTTTTTGGGAAAAATATGTTAGTGATAGTAATTAAAATTAATGACAATGATTAAGATAAAATTAAACATAATTAGTGACTAAAAATTAATATTATGGGTCCATACATCTTATAAAGTTGTCGAAGTTCCATTATATGTCAGTATTTATACCGTATAGTCAAATAAATATAAAGTTTTCCATTATTTGATCCACCTAACATGGGAAAAACACGGGTGGAATTCCTTTTATCAAAATTTACAAGAGGACCAATCCTCCTCTACTATAAAAATGCCTCCCCACCTCCCACTACCTAACACCTATCAAAGAAAATTGGCTTGATCAAAATTTGAAAAAAATACATCCACAACATCCCTATTCTCATCCTACAATCCTCCCATTGTGATTATGTCAATCCATGGAAGCCCTTTTGTGCAAAAAAACATGTTACCTAAATAAGAGGCAGTATTCTTCCTCGAGATCTATTTTACTATTTCAGTTATCCACCCCTAAACATCTTATTTTAAAATATTTTTTAACAAAAATAGTATAATAAATATACTAGGATGTTTTTATTATATTTTTGGTATCTATAATTTCACACACTTCCATACAAGGTTTATTGAACCCACTACTTAGTTGTTGGGAAAACAACCGCATCACAAAATGATGACTGTTCATTTTTTCATTGTCTTCTATAAAGTTGGAAATTATGATGAATAAAATATTTTTATCTATCATATATAATTTTTACTATTTATTTATGGGTTTTTAATACTTTTATAGAACATATCATTTTTACATTCCTTTTGGGGTAAATATGATAATTTTGTTTGAGGAAGTCTAGAGTTATACCCCCTCAAAGAGATGTGATTCGTTTACACACTACATGGAATGCATTAAGGATGGTATTAAGGAAAACAAGTGATATATATGATATAATAATTATAATGGAATAATAATATATATACACATATATAAATATATTCCATTCAATAGATTCTTTCAATATTACTATTAAATAGAAACCTCATTCATGCGTATGTACATCTTACCGTCTCGATAAACAGTGTATTCCATTTCATACTTCTATGTTTTATATATTTTTATAATAAAAACATACTGAATATAAATGTTGTTTATATACTTTTTACATTTTTTAAATCATTATATATGTATAAGGACATGATAAATTAAAAATTAAGAATCATGTATAGAACAAAAGAGATATTACACAAAATGAAACATTAACATTGAATTATAAAAAAGCGGGTAATATAAAGTCACAATAAAAAAATATACAGTATCAGATATTATAATATGGTTCATTTATTTACATTTAATAATCTTGTATTTATTATACAAGAGTTCTTTTATTACAAGGAGACTCAAGACACATGGTATGTTAATTTCATCTCACTTTTTATTTCCAAGAGATACACATTTATTTCAACACCCATTACTTTTACTTGGTGTGTATACATCAGTTGGACATATCATATGATTATTATAATTAAATTTATTGATATTTAAATAAAAATTTTTGATATTTTTTTTATTCATGTTATGTTTCAAAAGTAAACAATTCATTATAGTAATTTTGACTCGATTTTCCTTCATTGAGACACATTGTCTATTTTACACCTATATTTTTCCTTGAGTTATATATACTAAAATTGAAATGTTATTTCACGAATATAATTTTCTCCATGTTATTTTAAGCTTCATTAAATTATATTTTTCTTATATGTAGAGTATGGTTCAATTTTATCGAGTGGTAAGAGTTTATTGAAACAATCTCACCAGTTTTCGAGATTGTTTATGTTTATGCTTCATTTGATGAACTCTTATATTCAGTATCTCATGAGATTTCATGAAATTTACCCTTCCCTGGTTATTATTAATATATTCATGAACTGGTACCATTTTCTACTCTTTGGTATATACGATTGTCAATAATGTTTTTAGGAAATCCTGATATTGCACATTCTTTGGTCGGAAATCAATGATTTTTCAAAACCATGTTTCTTAAATAGGGTTTCCAATAATATTATAATATTTTACTATATGATTTAATATAAAATTTTGATTTTTTCTTTTATAAATTTTCTAAAATGAATATTCTTTTCACTTTATGGACATTTATTTTTTAATCTTTTACCATAAAAATGTATGTTTCTTCTTAACTCATATTTCTTGAACGGATTTACATGCGATCATGTCAAATATTTCCTTGAAGCTTAATTAATAGATTAGAAATTTAATTATTTCATTGTACATGTGTTTATGATTTCATTATGAGATGGGTGTGACCTATATCTCTATCCGGTTAATGAGTAAAGATTTAAATATCGTGAGATAGACATGTTTAGAAATGGAAATGCACTTAGTTCTGTATTACAGGGTGGGAATGGGAAATAAACTTAGTTCTGTTCTACATGGACGGAATGAGGAGTGAAATCAGTTCATTAATATAGTGCTGGAGTTTTCTATGATCCCGGTTCAGTAAATGATATTTTCCACTAAGATTGCCTTAGCAGTGATGCATTGACTAGTATGTAAATAACAATACATGTTTATGTTTATGCCACAATTCCATGAGTTATCCCTATGTTATGCTTTCTAGGATTATGTTATTTATTTACTTATGATTTTGTTCTTATGAACTAACAATCTTTATACCATGATTCAAATTTATATTCTTTTTATATGTAGGGAATGATCTTTTATTTCAATGATCATGTTCTCATACCCTTATGCTCGTGACTATGCTTACACATATCCCTTTATTAACCTAATAGAGAATCTGAGATAACCCCTTTTAATTTTTACTTCCCCCATGTTCTAAAGATATGTATTATTTTTCTTGTGTCCATGATGTATTCTATTAAAAAAGAACCTATTTGGAGATTATATAAGCTCATTTATGTAGTAGTTCTTATGATTCTATGTTTCTAAAGGAACTATACTATTACAATCATTGGCTGTCTATTTGTATATTGTTTTATGTTTTCTACAAAAGTTATGCAATATTAATGTATGAAAAGTGTGGGTCCTAAAATTTTGTATTATATCAAAGGATTAATTAACGTTTATAATCTAGGATGAGAATGTCTTAGTGAGAACCCTAAGAAAATCTCAAAGGATTATTCTATTGTTAAGAAAAATCATAGGAAAATGTCTTGAAATTTTAGAAAATGATAGAGTTAGTGGTTTTCTAGAAATAAATTTCTGCATGGACACTACATTTGGATGTGGCTCTGGAACAGATGTTCCTAAGAGTAACAACTTTGGTAAGATGTTCTAGTCCTGGCTTGGGGTAATCTGGTAGAGGCTAACAGGCCTTGCTGCACAACTAGTTTGATACTCATGGGGGATATGCTTTGTTAATTAACTAACTCTTAATGAACCATAATAAATTATTTTGATATAATTTGGATATTAATAACCTCTTAGCAACCTAGGGTGTCATATATTAAGGAATGTATCATGATTTAGATATCTTATATGTAATTATTTTCATGACTATGCGGATTTCTTCTATGATTAGTAAAGCTCACACTATGCTTCTGGTTTTTGTCTGTGGTGGGAAGTAGAAGGAGCTGTATTAACATTAAATGTTATGGATGATTAACTTTGGATTATTCATTTGGGATGAAAACTAGAGTGAAAAGTTTTGTGATCATATCGAATGAGTCTTTATGGAACATGATTAAGAATGTCTACCTTAACCCACTCCTGGGTTCACAAAGGAAATGAAGGAATCTGTTGGAAAAGATTTAGGGTAATAGAAACCATGTAGGAAATAAGATTCAGTTTCCCTTGTGTTAATAATGGGGAAAGATTCACCTAATTTAATGTGCTAAAAGAACAAGAATATGTTTCTAATATAGAAAAAAAGACACAATAAAAGGGACTGCATGCGAAAAATGAAGAGTTTTGTTAATGAAATGGAATATAATATTGGCCTCCCTAAGGAATTATTGAAGGATAATTGTTTAATGTTTGTAAATAATTGTCATTATTCAACTAAATTTACTATAAGTAATGATCTTGAATAGAATAATTAAGGTGGTTCATGAAGTGGTTATATTGCTGATGATGATGAGACTGTAAATGAAATGTGAAAGGAATGTGGTATTAAATAATAGGATGAGGTATCCTTATTATGGATTATATATGAAGTGTAATAATCAATGTTTTTATATATTTTTTAAGGAATTATGTTATTTTAATTGAAAAATAAACACGGATTGTTCATTTTATGTTTCTCACAAAGGATTTAAAAGACTATGTCGATGGTTTTTGAGAGATTGGAAAAATGATTTAATGAAAATGTGATATTTTTAATAATAGAGGATAAACCCTTATATGTTACTTTTCTTATGATATTTTTTTGGATAAATATACACAGGATATGAATATGTAAATTGGATGGTAATAATATCCTTGGAACTAATTAACGAATTATTGAAAATTAGAAAATGTCATCATGGATAATGTTTACAACTTCTTGGATTTATTGAATATATCGTGTAATATATTGAATAAGGAAGCATTCCTGTTTTCCAAAAGGGGTTATGGTTATTCATTTTTCTACCGCATTCCAAGAGAATTTAGCATGAGGGTATTCAAATGTTTGGAATGTGACATCCAAGAGATAATTTTTGATATATAGGGGATCAATGATAAGTTAATTTCATGATTTTGTCTATAATGTTTTGTATTTTACTCTTTCAAAATGGTTGTAAGGTTTATCATTCAAGAAAGGTATAAGTTAAACATTAGAGGAAGTATTTAGGTATGGATGTTATTTCTAAAACCAATATTAAATGGCTATTTAGTGAATTACCTTTTTTGAATGATGTCTGCCATATTTATTTTGGAAATTATATTAGTGTGGTTTTAAAAAAGGAAATCTTGTATGTTGGGTGAAAAAAAATTATGTTCTGAAAGGCCATATGTCTTGAGCCCATGAGAGAAGGATGATAAGTGTTTCATGACTACCACTAGCTTACACGATGTCTTGGTTAATGTAAAATTATTTTTTTATGAATAATTATTTATAATGAAACAATTGTGTGATTTTTTTTGATTAGAGACTAATGTATTAGACATGATAATTTTTATGAATAGTTTGATATAAATAGCTATAATTTTCATTCTTTTATGGGCCTTATTATTTATTAAAAGTGTATTTTAGTTCTTCAAGAATCAACATTAATTTTTGGACATCCATTTCTTTATGTAATGGATGAATTAGATATAGTTAGATGCACAAAAAAAGAATGATTTTTTTTTTATAGAAATACATCAAGTTATTATATTTACTTATATTCTTTGTCAATAAAATAATTACTCAAATATAGAACAATGATAAATATTTGTGTTCTAATACATTTATTTTTATTGAACCGATGACCTTAAAATTATCACATATTTATGACATTGAGGCCATAAAATTTTCGAGATCATTAAATTGTGTATGATTTATGAACCCAATAAATATCTATAAAAATTTACATTTTTTCAATATGTAAAATCTTTATTCCCAATCTATGTTCTCCCTTGTTGAAGCCATGTTATATGTCACTTTGGGAAACCTTTATTATTCCAGAATTCCCTTTTAAAGTGAAATTTTAGTACTCATTCTTACGATGTGGGATTCTATGAATGAATCACTCAAATATTAAACATTTGATAACTGAAATGAATTTGAGGGAGATATCAATTTTACGGGGGTAAAATGTAACACCCTGAGAGTTTGTGAAATATTTTTTTGAGAGAATTTTACATTTTGGATATTTTTCATTCCAGAGAACACTGAAAATAATTTATACTATTAATTCACTATGTTTGGCTTGATTTATACACAACAACAATTTATTCATGAAATAAATATTACATAAATTTTATACTTTTTAGCTAGGACCACCAACTTGGTAGAGGTTACACCCAACACTGAATTGGAATACATTACACTCAACACTAAGATGATATTAAACATCATCCTATTTTTAAAATTATTTAAATGAGATAATTATAATGTAGACATTAGAATTAGTAATATGAATAGTATTAAATACTTTAAAAATAATTTTTATAATTTTTTTATATAGATAAAACATATTGATAACGAAAGATATTTTCTTTGGTAATGTCTTTATTGGTTTTAAAATTCTATTTTCTCAAATGAACTACTTTTAATGTCCTATAAAAAATAAAAAAATAAATTTTAGAAAAAAATTTAAATTAAATTTGATAAAAAACATATATTTTCAACTTAAATTTTATAAATAATCTTAGAGTGAATTTGTTTTATTTTTCGAGGAAACAACATTTTTGGATGAATAGAAAAAATTACCAAATTTTAATTCAAAATATCATTTTCATCAAATTTATTTAGAAGGGTAAATAAAATTTTAATTTGGTTTAAATGTATAATTAGAACATGTTTTTATAAATAAAACCATTTTGGGTTATTATAATAAATTTTAATTTTAAATTAAATAATGAAACATAGAAAAAATTAAATATTTTTACTTTAAAAACCTGCATTGTTGACCCAACTACCATATTAAAATTAAAATAATTTCTTAAAATTATGTGATTTTAGTTTGAAAAAATGGATTCCAGTTTTTGAATCAATATAATTTATAATTTATAATAAGTTCAACATACTTTTCGACCCAAAATATTAGTGAATGTAAATGAAAATAATTACGACGAAAATTGTAAAATTAAGCTTAATAAGTGAGTAAACATTAATTTTAAGGGCCCCAATGACCAAAAAAATTTCCAAGTGCAGTTGGATGGCCATATATTGACCCTATCCTCCCTTTTATAAAATATTTTCAATTATTGGGTCCACATGGAATGAATAAATAAGTGTGGGATTTATTTTTTAAAAATTTACAAGAGTGCCACTCCTCTATTATAAAAGGCCTCATCTCCCCCACTAACTCACACCTCTCAAGCCACATTGGCTCAAAAAATCTCTTCCCAAATATCTAAAAAATAATCCCTCAACTAATCCAAAAATAATCTCCTTTCCCATAAAGCAATCTAGGGAATCCCTCTTGTGCAAATCAAAAGGTGTTACTCGAATAAGTGGCAACATTCTTCCTCAAATTATTTTGTATTATTTATATTATCCACCACTAAACTAATCTTATTACATTATTTTATGACAATACTTGTATCTCAAAAATACTAGGATGTTTTTATGTTATGGTTTCTACCGAAACTTACACACACTTCCATCAAATGGGTAATGAACATATTGTTTATGTATACAACGGACTACCACCTAATTAAACCATGACTGTTCCTTTTAACTTTACCACCTTTCATGGCGTAAATTATTAAGAAAAATATGTTTATATATGTTTATATATTATATTTATTATGTATTCATGTTTCATTGAACATTTTACAACAAATAACTATATACATTCCATTTAGTATAAATATTACAATTTCATTTGGAGAAGTGTTGGAAGCGATGTGATTCATTAACAAACTACACTGACTATATTAAGGATTGGTTTTGTAAGAATATATTATTTAATAATTATAATTTAATAATGATATATTTATATTTATATTTCATTTACATATTTCCATTTAATATGACTATTAAACAGTAACAATGTTCATGCATACGTATGACCTATCACCTCCATGAATGGTGTATTCCATTTCATACTTAAATATATTATAGATTATTATAATACTAATATAATGAATATAAATCATATTTATATCATCTTTTCAATTTTTGAAATCATGATATAATTATAAGAAGGAATGATAAAACAAATTAAGGAACATGCGAATAACAATGCAGATAATATCCAAAGTGAAACCTTAACATATAATTATTTACAAGCAGGTAATATAAAGTCATAATC
This sequence comes from Viscum album, assembly GCA_963277665.1. Lineage (NCBI taxonomy): Eukaryota > Viridiplantae > Streptophyta > Magnoliopsida > Santalales > Viscaceae > Viscum > Viscum album. Next base: position 1,739,413,749 of record OY728156.1, read on the forward strand.
ATATCACATAATGTTTTATACAAAACAATTTGGTTATTTTATAGATTTATAATAAGCTTATATTTATTATAGATGATGTTTTTAGGAGAATGATGATATTCAAGACACAAGGTTATGGAATTTCAACCCATTGTTTTTTTCCGGGAGATACACGCTTCATTCACAACCCATTCCTTTTTTGTGGTTTGTATAATAACCATATATGTAATATATTATTATATAATTAAAATTATAGATATTTAAATAAAAATTATTTGATATTTATGTCAGGGGGTTTATGTTTCAAAATTTACAAAATTAGTAATATAATTTTATCTCGATTTTTCTTCTTTGGGCCATATGCCATGTTATGCACCTACATTTTTCTATGAGGTGTATATACTACCATTGAAATGTTATTTAATGGTTCTACTTATTTTGATGATATTTTAATCTACAAGAAATATTAATTTTATTACATGGGTACTATAGTTTAATGTTACCAAGGGGTAAGATTTTATTAAAATTATCTCATTGCTTTTCTTGATTGATTATGTTTATGTGTGATTTGATGATATTTTTTGACCCATAAATCAAGAAAATTCATGATTTTTCGTCTCCCCTTTTTATTCATAATATATTCACTTATTGGTACCATTTTTTAATATATGGTAAATATGGAATTTTGAAATGTGTTTTTAGGAAATGATGGATTTACCCTCTCTTCAGTAAAAAATATGTCTTTCTTAAAAACCATGTTTTATAAAAATGGTTTCCAAGAATCTTATAACATTATCTTATAATTTTGATAATAATTTTTTCCCATTTCTGTTTTACCAATTTTTTCAAATAAATCTTTTTTTTAATTTTCAAACAAGGAATTTTTTAATCTTTTATTATGCAAAAAAACAAATTTTCTTCCTAACTCATAGGACATGTACATATTTTCCTTCCATCCTGATCCAAATTTCATTGAATCAACCGTTAAAATAAAAACAATTTTATTATTTTTTTTAAAAGGAAATTATTTCTTAGTAATGTAGATATTCATTATTTTCAATTTTATTTTCAATTAAAAATGTTTTATCATCAATGTTTAATTGTTATTGATGCTTCCTCTAAAATATTTCCATGATAATTATTAAGAAAAAGTTTTTTCATACATTTTTAATATTTCAAAAGATATTTTACAAGTTTTAAATCATTATTTATATGTATTTAAATTATTTTCCAAAAAAATTAGTTTTAAAAATGTTATCTTGATTATTTGGTATGTTTTCAATTAAATAGTTTTTAAAACATTTTCAAACATTCCATAAAGATTTTCTAATTATTTTAAAATAAGTAGTTTTCTAATCATTTTAAATATTTCTTTATATATTTTGAATGTATTTCAATAAATATGGTTTTAAAAATGATTTCAAGCTTTTTTCAAAATTTTTCAATTAAAATTTTATCAAAACATTTTCAAGATTTCAATATAAGTTTTAAAAATAGTTTCATGATTTCATTATATATTTTCAAAGTATTTTAAAATAAAAAGTTTTAAAAAATAATTGCACTTTATTTTATTAAATTATCTTCAAAGAAAATGTTTTTCAAAATGTTTTCAAACTTATTTCATCAGTTTTAAAGTAAAAGGGTTTCAAACCATTTTCAATATTTTTTTATAAGTTTGAAAATTATTGTGAAAGAAATATTTTTCAAACTATTTTCAAGCATTCTCTATAAGTTCTCAATTTATATTCAAATAAATTTTTTTCAAAAAACATTAAAGCTTATTTTATATGATTTCAGGGAAAATGGTTTTCAAAAGGTTTCATAATTTTTAAAAATAATTTTTCAGGAAGAAATGGTATTTTCCTCGGGAAAATTTTTCAAAACATCTTTACAGTTTTTTTTTCATCTAAGATGAAATATTTTTATGTTACTCGTTCCATTCTAGGAAATTTTCCAAAGGTTACATTAATTTTTTTTATTGAATGGTTTATATTTTTATGGAATGATGATAATGACACACATTTATCTTCCAAGGGTTATATGATTTTGAAACCCTCTTATTTTCATAGGTTATTCTTTTGATTAAATGATTGTGAACCCTGTATCTTTTCATTGTGTTATGATATGATTACATTTCTATTATACACATTTCAATTCATGGTCTATGATATGTTTTTAATGATTTTGTTGAACATGTTTTATATTTTCACTATAAGATGGGTGGGACCAATATCTCCCTATAATGAAATGGGTAATGATTTATATTGAATGAGATAGATATGGATGGAATGAGAAATTATCATTGTTCAGTATTATAGGGATGTAATAGGAAATAAAACCAGTTCAATATTATAGGGATGGAATAAAGAGTGAACTCAGTTTAGTAATATAGGGCTGGAATGTGGTGTGATCCCTATTCTGTACAAGACTATGTTCGCTAAGATGGCATAGGAAGAAATGCCTTGGCTACTATCAATATAGTTATATACGCATATGTGTCTTCCACATTCCATGTTTTATTTCTATGTTATTATCTCATTAATTATATTCTCTATTTCCTTATGATTCAAGTCTTATGAACTTCCATTCATTATACCATGATTCATGTTTATGATCTTTGATACACATTGTATGATATTATATTTTCATGATCATGTTAGCATACCCTTATGCTAATTATTATTCTTATGGATCTCCCTTATTTACCCTTTCTGATCTTATGATCTCACACCTTTTTATGTCCATTACCCAAGGTTATAAAGATATGTTTTATGTTTGATGTGTCTAAGAAGAGTTCTAATTATGAAGAACCATGTGGGAGATGATGCGTCTCATTTATGTACCATTGTATGTTTTCATGTTTCAAATGGAACTAGACTTGTATCATATTTGGGTATCTGTTTGTATAATGTTTTAAGTATTCAACAAATGTTATGTAATGCTAATGTATGAAATGTGAGGGTCTCTATAGTCTATTTCATAATTTTTGATTAGGAGTCACATCCCAAAATTCATTTTAGTCGGTAGAATAATCTAAAAAACAATACATTCTTTTATAGGTGAAAATCATAAACCAGAAATGAATAGTTACAATCAAATAACGAAAGGAATAATACAAGGAGAAAAAATACAAAGAAAAACTAGAGGAAAAAATGAAGATGAGAAAATTTTTGTTTGATGATATTGATCACTAAATTAAAATATTTTAGTGTAGTCGAAGTCACTTCCTGATCACATTAATAAATTCAAAGTCCTAGTGATTCAAGATTTAATGAGAAACTAGAATGTATCACATGAATGTTTTTGTATTTATCTTAAATAATATTAATATATTTGTTTTTATTCCTTCATCACATATGTAACTGAACAATCCCATGTCATTATTAGTTGAAAGATACTATTGGATCTTCAATATATACAATCACTAAATTCCACTTGTTAGAGAATAATAAAATAAAAAATTACCATTACATGTATTTAGAAAAACTACACAGAATATAAATGAACTTTGTTGGTATTTATTTATACATGAAATAAAACTATAAATCTTCCAAAAGATCAGTAAAACAAATATATAATACAAATTTATAGAAAAATTAAAATTAAATGAATAAAATTTTATATAATTAGATCATTAAAATTTTATAAAACAAATAATCATATAGACATATTACTTGTATTGAAAATACTGCATGTGTGTAATATAAAAATTTTGTATAATCAAAATAATTTTAACAAAAATATAATTGTTGTTTTTAGAAAAAAAATATTTAATATATTTATTTCAAATACGTCAATTTGAAATAATAATATTTTATATTTTTGGAAAATATAAAATTAAATAAGTATACAAGGAGAATTACCTTGCAATAGAATTATGTTTGTATTTATCATAATCTACTATTAATGTTTAGATACTACTATTGTTAAAAAGGTTGGGGGGGATAAATCATCAACTTGACCTATCATGAAGGATCTTCTACCATTAAATGAAATTCAAGATAATTATATTGATGTGAAACAAATGATTTACCTTCCTTGAGAACAATTTTATATGACACTCTCGTGGCATCACATAAAGCTACTTCCATTATAGTTAATGAAACTTCAATCCTTGTATCATGAAACTATTATGGTTAGGGATACCCCACAAATAATTTGATCTACAACTACCATGAATGCATCTTCTATATTCTACTGTGAAGGAATACGATGGAGACTGATAAGATGTTCTAAAAAAATTGAGCAATATAATAACTACTATAAAAAAATACAACTTATACATCTTTTATAATGGTAATATTGTTTGATATGGAATATTTCTACCATCATCTTACTATGGTACCATAAAAGAGGTTTTCAGTACTACTATCACACTTCTAAATTATAGATGGAGAGTATTACTAATTTCACATCGATGCATGGTGCTGCCATCGAGCCAATGGTGCTACCATTGAAAATATGATACCATAATCTAAAAGGATATTCCACAAATAAAGAGATACCATCATCCACTAGTATGTTCTATATTAAGAATCTACATCCTAGTAAATTTTATTAATTGTTAATAAGCGATGTATCTTTTATTTGAAATGTTAATATGCATATAAGAATAAATTTAAATCATGTATTTAGTTTTATTGGCCTTTTATTTATCATTTTGAATAAATAGAGGAGAAATTCTAATACCCTACTCTCAATTGAGTCTTACTCATGACCATATATAATGGAATAATGAGTTTGGGGAAGAAACCTTTTGATTAATAATATCATGGGATATAATAGAAGGATGAGATCATTTAGATCAAGAAGCCATGGAAATGTATGAAAATTTTAAAATTGATGAACTATGTATGTGTCTATTTAAGTCTACCATCATAAACTTGGTTGGGTGATCCCTCTCTATATTAACTAATCCATATTGCTCAGAGAAAACTAACTGGGGTCGAATATAAGGTTCCACCATGTTTTTGACCTGTGTTATGACCCACCAACCTTCTTCACATGCATTGTTTCATAATATTTCCTTTGATGACTTATAAAAAAAATCACCTACCACATTGTAGGATTTTCAAGCCCGTTCTCCCATATGGTTTACCCATTTCCCTATATGTTGTTGAGGGGTGTCCCATGGAATTTCAATGCATGGCCTAAATTTATTACTTTGGACTCCACTAAATTTCATAGTAATAAAATATAAATAAGAATTAAATTTAATGTATCTAAATAAACGATTGATAAATAAAATTAAAATTACAAAGAAACATTAAATAGTTCAAGAAATAAAACATGTATGTAAGAAGTCATTATTATCTTTTATCAAATATTAATTTAATTAATGTGTGGATGTTTTAATTTATCAAATTTTTTTCAATAAATATTACAATGATTAAAACCTAAAATTCTTACCATATTGTAAATTAAAAAATAGACCATTTATTATATTTTCAATAAAATTCTCCCCCTTTTGAAATTTATCAAAAAGGACATTAAAATAAAATATATAAAATAATTTCCATTTTCATTAGAATTAATTACATAGAAGTAAAAGAGTATTATTTTTTCATAAAATTTAATATTTATTTACAAAATTCAAGAAATCATAAATATTATGCTTCAAATATTCACTGTCCATACATGATTTTAAAAAAACATCGAATCTAAAGGTTAAGTGAATATGTCTATGAATTGTTTTATAGTAGGAACAAAATTTAAATAGATACCAATATTATTTACATGATCCATATGAAAAAATTATAATAGCAATGTGTTTTGTTTTATTCTATTATTGAGGGTTTCCAATAATTAACATTGCACAAGAGTTCTCATAGATGATTGGAATTTTATCAAAACAAATATTAAATTCAAATTATATTTTTTAATCCATATAGGTTGTGAATATTAAAAAGTAGTAGAAACCTATTCATACTTAGATATAGAGATTCGTATTGATTATTTTTTTATATTACTACATTGAATTAATATTTTAACCAAAAAATGACACAAAATAATTTTTATTTTATAGTCAATCATACATCATCAATACTAAAAATTAGAATAATATTATAAATAAAATTAATTCAAATTTTAAAAAAATATATCAGTGATTATAGTACCCTTAATATATCTAATTACTCTTCTAACTTCTTTAATATGAGTTTCCTTAGGATTAAACTAAAATCTATCATATAAAAGATCCATGAAAATTTTGCCTTTCTAGATACAGTGAAATAAAATAATTTTTCTATCACACATTTATAATTTTTAATATCATCTATCTTACAAATATAGTCGATGTTCAAATTCGAATTGGTACACTTTTAGGCTTTCAATGTCTTACTATAATCAAGTAGAAACATTTTAAATATTTCATTTGGATACTTATCATAATTTAATAAAATAACTTCTTTTAATTCAATATTTTTAAAATTTAGAAAAAAATTTAGTACACCCATTTATATCATCTAGATTTTATTTCTTATTAGTTAAAAAAATCATTGCACAGTACTAATTTGTTGGATTTTTTTATCATCAATATGAATATGTATAATCATTATATGATTTAAAACTGTTTCTATAAACAAGTATGGATCAACCTATCTTTTTAAAAAGTCATATTAAATTAGAAAAGAAGATTTTATTTCATAACATGTTCTAGAATCTTTATTAAGAACATATAAAGTATACTTTAATTTAAAAATATTATATATAAATTTTTAATTTTCAAATCTAGGGGTTTTTTGAGAAAAAAATTCATAGAAGTTATTACATTTAAAAATGTCATTTTTAAATAATTTTTCAATAATTTTATATTTTGAAAATAATAAAAAGATAATAATATTCTATTTACTTTGATCCTTCCAACATGAGGAAATTTATTTTTTCTTTTAATTCAATCATAATGAGAATAACTATGGGTAACTAGTCTTGCATTATTTTTGACTATGTTTCCATCTTCATAATATTATTATGTAAAATTAATATAGTTTCTTTTATTTGTTTATATTTTAGTAAATAAACTAAATTATAAAAACTATTCCTTTCAAATTGATTTAATTCATCATGAATTTTATAAATATGTTTTTGAATCAATTTAAGCATTTTCAATGATAATAAGAACACTATTAATAAAAAAATTTAAATTTTAATAGCAACGAAAAATAGATTTTTTGGTTTGTGTTCGAGATTCTACAATTTAAATTATTTATTCAACTGTAGGATCTTTAAGAGTTTTAAATTGTTTAGGAATCTTCTGAGAAGTGAAATTCTTCCCCACAACTGATGCATTCTCGTTTTTATTGTTAAAATATTCACCAAAATTTAATTCCATAACATAACAATCATCTTTGTCTAAAAAAGGGTTCTTTTGTTATTTTTGTTCATTAAACTAAACCTATGAATACAATTCACTAACTAAATTTATCTATTGAAAACACTATATTATTTTCAAGAATTAGAATTACCTAAAAATAATCATCTAAAACTTTTTGAATTGAATTTTTCTAAATTATATATTATGTTTAAGTTAAATAAATTGTTACCAAAAACCCTAAAAATCCAACAATTTGGTTTAAATAATAAAATTTTAATTTGGAATTCTATTTAAAAATATTATTATAGAGACTATATTTAAAATAAGAATATTTTATATTATTACTTCTAACCAAAATAATCTACACACATTATATCCCAAAACCATTAATCTAACAATTTCCAGTACAAAAAGATTAATTCTTTCAAGAATAACATTCAATTGTGGGGTCCTAGGGGATGAAAAATAATGTTATATCCATTTTCATCACACAATTTAAAAAATTATAAATTAAAAAATCCACCACCTATATCAACTATAATAGTGATGGTTTCCATATTTTTGATGTTTTTATTTTTGTATAGGAATCAAAATGATTAGTTAAAGCTTAATTTTTATGTGATAAGAAATAAATCAAGATAAATATATTATATTCATCAATAGTTACAAGTACTTTATTCTTACCACAAAAATAATAGGTTTTATATGTCCAATCAAATAATGACATAAAATTTCTAATCAAAATTAAGTGTTAACTTCATTTGATGATTTAAAAATTTCTTTTTTCTTTTTTCCTTTTTAACAAGAATCACACATAAAATAATTTCTTGTATGTATTTTTTAGAATTTTGAAAACATGTTCATGCTTTTAAAAGTTTCTCAATTTTCTAAAATTTGTATGTGGAAGGATTTTATTCAATATAATTTCATGTTCCCCAACAATATTTAAACACATAGACTCTTGTTTGTTTAGATCAGAGAAATAAATAGTATAAAAACTTATTTTTCTCATCATATAAAATAAAATAGGATTTATTTTTCAAAACTTGACATGTATCATTTTGAAAAATTACATCTAATACATTATCACAAAGCTAGGATATACTTCTCAGATTATCTTTTAAACCATATTCATATAATACTTTTTAAATAATAAATTTTCTAGATAATAAAACTAACCAATACCTTTAATCTATTCATTAGATTTTTTCCCAAATGTAAAAACACATCCTTCACATGAATTTAATGATATAAACAAGAAATTAAAGATTGTCATGTTCCGAGAGTATCTAATATCTAAAAAGCTTATGTCTCTAAGTATTCCATGGTTGATATCATGATATTAAATAATCAAATATACTATTATTGTACCAAAATTATATTGGGTCCAATTGTTTTAGTAGAAAGAGATTTTTGTACCCTAATATATCTAAATCCTTTACTGCTAGCCTATTTATAAAATAAAACTCTATAAATGAATGTTCTAGTATTCCTAAATGAGTTTGTAAATCAAAATGAATACATATTTTCATAACCCCCATTAGTTGTAAATTTAAAATAAGTAACAATAGAATTAATTCCTTTTGACCTTTTAATAACCTTAGTCTCATTTAACTTTGGAGATAAAACATTATAAATAAAAAATTTCTTATTAGTGTTTAGTATCATCAATGGAATCAGTTTATCATATTTTTATTTACCTTAAACATATGAAGTTAAAATCTATTTATGATTTTAAACATCATTTTTTAGATTCATATTGTTCTTATGAATAGTCTCTATAAATATACAAACCATATCACTAAATACAAAGGCCGTGTTTCATAATTTCTTATTTTCTTTATTAGTGATCTACATTCATTTTCATATATAATAAAATCATCTAAAACAATTATGCCATATTTCCTCATCTTTATCATTTACCACAAAAATGTTTTTAATTATTTCATTTCCACTTTTAGCTTTAACAACATAAAATAACACATCCATTTAAATTCATAAATATATGAAAACAAAGTTTTAATATTGTCTCATTTCATTTTCTATTTCCTGTTTTATTTATCAAATTTCTTATTTTAAATTTTTTATCAATATAATTTTTAATTCTTCAGAATCTCTATTTTGGTAATTCATCATTTTTTAAGAAGTTATTTAAATTTTGAATTAAATGAAACATAATAAAGAAATGAATTAGAATTAATTATATTTTCCATTTTAGATAAAATATTATGATATACTACATCAAGAGTAGTTAATTGACTGAAAATTGAATCAGTTTCCTCACATTGTAAACCCATCGGAGCAAGGTTCCCTTACCCCTGTCCAATTTCAAAATCACTACTTCAGTAAGAACTGGATATTCAGTCCCATCCCCAAAAAATCAATTATTTATTTTTTCTCCTCTTATCTTTGTGTATATTTGTATTTTTTTAGTTTTTGATAGTTTATTATTGTTACATCCTTGGTAAATAAAGAATATTAAAATTTCATATTTATTAATATTTGGGAATTAAATATTAATTTTTCTATAATGGGGTATCTATGTTTGATAGTGCACCTGACACACAACAATGGGTTTCTCTGTAGATTTATGTTGCACACAATGATGAGTATACTGAAAAACAATAAAACAATATTATTTTTTAAATAGTAGTTAATGAATAGCTGTTTTATTGGTGGGAATCAACAGAACTGAACATATTATGATTAAACATGGATTTTAGAAGTGGGACATCAAAATTTACATTGGGAAATTTCTCTGTATTTTTTGGATAAAGTTCAGTTTTAATGAATTGTGAAAAATACTGCATTATAAATCCAAAATACCTTTTCATATAACTTATTTATATAGTTACATTTTCCTTTTAATTTGTTTTAATGTGTCATTAGGTTATATTTTTATCATATATTCAAATTTTGTTCATTGGATGTAATTTTACTATGAATTGGGACTTGAAAAATGTCAATCTTTTGATAGCTATTTTTTCATAAAAAGTCCCTTTTCGGGATTGACAACAGAAATTAAATTTAAATTAACTTTTACAACATCTCTCTTTTCAATTTGAAAAAATTGATTCCATATTTAAAATCATGAGGTAAATTTTTTTTAAATAGGTAACATTTATTTTTAGACATTTTGAATAGAAACATCAGTAAATATTTTATTTACCATGGTTAAAGGGTAAATTAGTTAAAAAGGGTAAAAATAATATTATAATAAAATGAAATTACTCTAAAACGTGTCCAAACACTATTTTATATTACATGACCGACCATGGACATCATTGGGTCAATTTTGGGACCCTATGGATCCACTTGTAAGTGAAAATGACATTTTATAAAAAATTAAATTATTGTTAAGAAAAATTTAACATAAAAATATATATTTTAGTAAAAAATAATTATACGGGAATATATAAGTGATATTTTAAAAAATAAATATTAATTAGAAATCTAAAATGATTTCCTATATCATGGTTTTTTATTTATAATTTATAGACATCAAATGAAAAAAATTATTTATTACACAATTATGATGTAATAATTATTTAATTAATGAATGTTTTAAATAAATGAGATTATAAATAATAAAATAATTCTATTTCAAAACATTTTATTTCACCCAGGAATTTTAGATATGTGGAAGAATTTTTTAATCTTTTTATTAATGAATTTTTTTTCAAATGAATCAAATTGTTTTGTATTTTATAAAAAGTCATGATATAAATAGTATAAAAATGGACATAAATGAGTTTTTAAATCAATCAATATATTATGAAATGATAAAATAGTAAAAAACTATAAGACTATTCCAAATGACTTATATAAGGTTTATAATTTCATTAATGAACCAATTCTGGTTCTATTTGTATTTTATGGTAACTATATTAACAATATAGTATGTATATAGAGGAAAACATGGTAAGAGTAAAATTAGATAACTAAGGGTTTAACTTAAATGATAAGGTTAAATATGAAACCAAAAATTTTATAAAAACTATTGTCTGATATTATTTTGAACAATTGTAATATTATAATATAATTTAATGAGTTTTTGACCTTTTTGAAACAGAAAATAATTTTATAATAATATAATATTTCAATGATTCCCTAAAGTGCCCCTCCTCCCTCTTATAAAAGGACACCACCTCTAACCCATTACTCAAACCTCTCAAGCCCCTTTTATAATCCAAAATATTTTGTAATAATCTCCTAATATCCCTCTATTCCACTTAGAAGCCTCAATTTGGGATGCAGTAAATTCAATAAATCTTTTTGGTTCAAACAAAAGGGAGTTACCAGATTTAAAGGTAACATCTTCTCTCAAGATCTTTTCATTTATTTATAATCCTACAACACCCTAAACTATATTTATTACATAATTTTATAGAAAACCAAATATTATCAATATGCTAGGATGTTGTTATGGGAAGGATTCATGCTACGTGCACATACACCACCATATAATGAGTACGAACATACTGTTTCTGAGTACGGTGATAAGTCGCCTCACGAAACGATGATTGTTCGATTTTCCCCTACCACCTCTAATGGTCGATATTATTATGGAACTATAATTATATACGCTATTTGTGATATTTTTTATCATTATGCTTCTTTAGTTTTTATTTAGAACATAGATTTATTATTTCCATGTTTTATAAATACGATAATTTCATTTAAGTGCGGACTACTGCCACCTTAAGGTTATATGACTCGTTCATACCATAATAGAATGTATGAAATATGTTTATCATAATCTTATTTAACATATAAAAAATATTATATTATACTGGAATAATAATATACTTATGTATCATTTGTATTTCATTCCTTTAAAAATGAAAAGTCAAATGAAAGCAACGTTCATGCGTATATACGACTTACTGTCTCCATGAATGGTGCATTTCATTTTCATATATCCAAATGACATGGACTGTTATAAATACATATATAATGAATATATATGATATATATGATATATAAATCATTAATATAATTATGTAATAATAGAATATTGACCACAAAAACAATGTGTAATTATAACAAATTTATTTTTCTCTCAAGTTCTGAACATCGACAAAATGTACAATATGAACTCAAATAATAAACAAATTGTTATAGAAAGTAAATAAGTGATAAAAAATAATAATAAAATTGATTAATGTTTCTTAATAAAGTATAAATTAACTTTTTTTAATTATTCAGGAACAATAAGGAACATACAAGACAAGACAACCTTGAGGTAAGGGGTTTTCATCTCACTTTTTATTCTCGTGAGATTCATGCTATATTTTACAATATTTCCTTTTTTATGGTGTATGTAATGCCCATGATTGTATTATATGTGTAATATATTTTAATTTATGGGTATTTTCATCTTCATTTTATGATCCTTCTTTAATGTGGTGTATATTTCATAAGTTACCAAATTGATAAGAGAACCTTTCACCCTCCTCTTTTAGAAAAAGACTTATTTTTTCATGTATCATAATTTCAATTTTATTATGATGGGATATGTTCTTCTATATAAATATTTATAAAAATTTTATTTTCGTGTGATTAGAGTCCTTTTTTATAATAATTTAAATTTCTAAATTTTTACGTAATGTCGTTACACTACCGAATTTTCATAAGGTAACATCTTAACCCAATTTCTATTATTTGGGTTAATCATCTACTTCATGATTATGTCACGCTAAGCCTATGTGAGAAATAAAATTTCATATCCTATATTTTATTTATAAATTAATTATGTTTACTTATATTGAATACACATCATTGATCTATTTTTCTTAAAATTGATCTTCATAAGGGACTTCATCTCAATCATTTTTCATTGGGGCATACATCTATTTACATACAACATTATTTTATACGGTGTATGAACCACATTGAATTTTATTTTCATTCAAAGGGAATCATTTTTCAATGAAGCGTTTTACTAAACGAAAAGAAAATTTTTCTTTTTAACATCTATTGTGACAACAAACATTCCTTCACCGCAAGTATTATTTGATATCTGGCTTCCTTAACAAGCAGTATCATTTTTAAAAATGAAAATAAACACCATACACTTTTTTTGTAGTTTGGTATTGAATATGGTTTTGAAAAAGTATTTATTATGTTAATATCTTGAAATGTTATATTTTTATTGGAATGTGGAATTGTTATCTTTCCTTTATATTAGTTTTTTGTTTTATGGTTATGTTATGGTTCTTGGGAATCGTTTACATTTACAGGTTGTTCCATGATAAACCTAGTGTGGGTGAGCCAGAGATAGCTCTCTAATACATTGGGTACCATAATGGTGGTAAGTTTTAATGTCTCTACTAATAGATTTATGGAATATAATGTGATGGGTATTCCAAATGCAACTCCCTATGTAGCTGTGAAGGATATAACGTAAGTAGGTTATTGATTCCATAAGTTACCTTTATGATTTATGATTTTTATGTGTTATTCCTAAATCTTATGATTTCAAGAGGTGTTTTAATGAGATTATGTTTTGTATGTATTGATGGAATAATGATTTCGTTGTTTATTTTATTACCCTGGATGGTTTTTAGGCTCATTATATGTTTTTAAAATATTTTCCACAGGTATAAGGTATGGTAAGAGAATGGAATAATTCTAGAAGATTTATATCAAGAAAAGAATTATTGTTTTTGTTTATGAATATTTATTTTATGAAAAAATGGATACTGACTAGAAGTGTCTAATTTTTAATATTTTAGATGTAATGTAATAATTATGGCCTAATTCTCTAAAACATTTAACCTAAAAAGATCTCCAATATGAATTAATAGCGTAATTCAATGTTATATGACTTTTAAATCTAGGGCCTTATTGTTGGTATTAGAGGTCGGTTTAGGAAAATTTATGGAATAATAGTTTTTTATGACACATGGTCAGTCATTATATCTACTCTTTAAGTTCAATATTTATTTTTAAACTGTTTTAGATAATGAATTTTTTTTCACAACTGGAAGGAGGAGGATCTGAAATGAAATTCCTATCTCTTCTTAATGACTTGCTTGAAATAATTTTATTTCTAATACATTTTCTAACATACAACTCACTTGAAAGAAATTGTTTGTGATATCAATCACCTTTGTTATACGTTGATACCATTGTGGATAATGGGTTGTTTTTAATCAAATAATATTTTCTCAATTTTCTCATAATTTCAACAAAGGTGAATATTATCAAATAATTTTCAAATATTTTACTAATCAAAAGATTTTGAAGTATATTATGATTTTTAAAGAGGTAATGAAGAAATAGAACATTGCACAACCTATTTATATTTTCTTCTAAGTTATAGTCTTTCAGCACATAATTATGTTATTTTAAAAGCACCATTGATTGAATTTTTCAACTCAAAATCGGTATGAATATTTTATAGAAAGGATTTTTATGCAATGTTTTGAAATAATATTCCTACACGATTATTTTCCGAAACAATTTGTTAATGAACACCCATATGACCTAAGTTATACGAGGTGAATTGGATAAAGGAACACGATAATTTGGAAGTATCTATAAACCAACTTTGCAATGCATGGACCATCTATCTATGTGAACAAGATGACGATGAAACCATGTAGAAACCATGATCAAGTTAGGATGTTTTTTATTTGGTAATAATTTGATTTTATGGATAATGAATTTGTTGTTTTTTTAACATTTGTTTTATTTAATGGATATCCTTTGTATAAGAAAATGAATTGCTGATTAAGAGATAACGGTTATTTGGGATGAAAGTTTCTCTTTTGGGGAACACTATATGCCTATGGAAAATAGAATACTCTACGATATCATTTGTGGAATAACGGTTGAAATATGATTTTGAACTATATCTGTTTTATTGTGGACATGTGGCTATTTGGGTTATTTATGGAAATGATTAACCTATCATAGGGAATATGTGCTTAGGTTAATTACTTTTTATTATGATATATTAAGAGTAGTAAATGTTATTTGGAGATAAATGTTATGATTTATCATGGAAAAATATGTGATAAAACCCTATGAATTTTGGTTTTCAATCTTAGTTGGATTATTTTGAAGACAATTATGTATTGAATGGTCTTTCTTGAACTTTGGGTATTGTTTGTTGAATTTTGGAGATTAAGAGTAGTATTTAATTGTATAAATGATTTTGCTTTTGGGGATTATCTGATCTCATACTAACCATTTTGGTATTGGTTAATTTGAAAAGATATGTAAAATATATAGTTCATCATTGGTGGATTATGTTATTCTAGACATGTCTTTTCTAGTTCATCAGGTGTGACCAAGTCATCTTGAATACTCATCGTTTGAAGAAAAGATGAGTTTTTGGTGGAAATTTATTAAAGGATGAAACTCTACTTGAAATGTATGTATATTTTCTAATGTTCTTAGTCAATATCATAAATAAATGCCTCAAATTTATGAAAAATAACTTAAAACAAAAACATTGTCTGTTTACTTTTCGTAACGGGGAATCAAATACCATTTAACCTATCACAAGTTTGTGGTTTTCTGGTGGTTAACTTTCTTCTTATCATGTTTTATATTACTCCCCATCATAACTAGACACTTAGATTCTTCTCCATATCCATATTTTCATGGAATCATAGTATGACTTATCTTAGGTGACTATTTTAATTCCGTTTATTTCTTTTAAAGTCATAGTTCTATTGACACTTTTTCCGATTTGGGACATTCAATGAAGTTTCCAAGCCCAACTTTAAAATTGCGAGGATGCAATTTCCATAAGCGAGAATGATGTTACATCCCAGGTTAATAAAGAATATAACATTTTCATATTTGTTAATATTTTTGAATTAAATAATAATTTTAATTTAAAGTTAATTCTATGTTTGACAGTGACCCAACACACAATAATTGGTTTCGCCAAGGACTTATGTTTTATACAAATCTGAGTCATACTGAAAATAATAATAATAATAATAATATTTTAAATGGTAGTTAATTCGTAGCCATTTTATTGGAAGGAATGAATAGAACTAACCTTTTTATAATTAAACATGATTTTTAAATGTTTTTATATTTATCCAATAAAATTTAGAGGCATAAAATTATAATGAATCTAATTTTAAGCGTACATACTCTAATATTTTTAAAAGGTAGTTTTTCTGCCTTTGTATGGAAAAGCCAATTCAAATCGAGTTTTTGTAACTTTTATATGTTGAATTAGAAAAGATAAACTTTTTTAGATGTGGGACATAAAAATATACTTTGGGTAAATTTTTTGTAATTTTATAAAAAATTTCATTTTTTAATGAATAGTAAAAAACACTTTATTTTAATTCAAAACTGCATTTTCATCTAATTTCTTTATATAGTTAGATTATACTTTTAATTGGTAATAAATTTAATTGGATTATATTTTTTACATTTAATCCAATTTAGTCCATTTGAAGTTATTTCACATTGAAATTGGTAATAAAAAAATGTCAATCTTTTGATAGTTATTATTTCATAAAAACATGCTTTTTAGTTTTGACAGCATGAATTAATTTTAATTTAAATTATGAATCTTATGTTTTATGAATTTGGAAAAATGGATTTAATATTTGGATTCAGGAGATCCAAATTGTGTAAAAAGCTAACTTTTTTTTCAGACATTATGAATAGAAGCTTTAGTAAATATTGTATTTACCATGGATAAAGAGTAAATCTGAAAATAAGGGTAAAAAATACTATAATAATATTATTAAATTACCCTAACACGTGTACTAACACTATTAAATGAAATATTTCCCACCATGGGAATCCTTGGGTAAATTTTGTGACCCCATGGCGCCACAACTATGTGAAAGTGACATTTTATAAAAAATAATTTAAAGTTAAGGAAAATGTAACATAAATATATATCGTTTAGTAAAACAATTTTTATATGGGATTATATAAGTGATATTTTTTTATTATAAATAATAATTAGAAATATAAATGTATTTCATAGATCATGGTATTTTATTTATAATGTTTAGACATATTATAAATAAATTTATTAATGTAATAATGATGAATTAATAATTACCTCATTAATGAATGTTTTAAATAAATGAGATTATAATTGTTAAAAGAAATTTATTATGAAACTTATAATTACCTCCATGAATTTTAGAGATAATTATGACTTGTTATATATTAATTAATGAAGGTTTTTTAATTAATGAATTTGGTTTGGATCTTTTAAAAAGTCATGATATGAATAGTATAAAAATTGACATAAATGAGTTTTTAAATAAATCAATATTTTATTAAATGATAAATTAACCCTAAAAATCAATGATTCGGAAAAATTACTTATTTATTGTTGATAATGTTATTAATGACCCACTTGTGGGTCTATATGAATTTTATAATAACTATATTAACCATATAGTATAAATATACAAGTAGACATGGTAAGAGTTAAATTAGTTAACTAAGTGATAAAGCAAAATGATAAGGTTAAATATGAGAACAAAACTTATCTAAAACCTATTTTATGAGAGTATTTTTTACAATAATAATTTTATATTTTAATTTAATCAGTTTTTGACCATTATAAATTGATAATATTTTTATAATAAAATAATATTTGAACATTTTCCTAAAGCACCCCACCTCCCTCTTATAAACGGACACCACCTCTAACCCATTACTGAAAACTCTCAAGTCTATTGGATCATCCAAAAATTGATCCAATAAGCTTGTAATATCTTTTTATTCCACAAATAATCATTTATTTTTTAATAAGAAAATTCAATAAAGCCTTTTGATTCAAACCAATGGTAGTTAACCGATTTAAAGGTAATGTCTTTTCTCAAGATCGTTTCATTTATTTTTCCTTCTCCATCACCCAAAACTATCTTTATTACAACATTTTATAACAACACCGATATCCTCAATGTACTAGGATTTTATATGGGATGTATTCTAACTAAACATACCATCACCGACATCTAATGGATATGAACATAATATTTCTATATACGGCGAACTCCTTCCTCATGAAACGATGATTGTTCGATTTTCCCCTAGCACCTCTTTTGGTGTATATTATGATGGTAATGTAATTTTATATGATATTTATGATATTTATTTTGTTTCTATGCTTCTTAAATTCTCATTTATATCATACCTTTATTCTTTTCATATTGTATAGATAGGATACTTTCATTTGAGGATGTACGGACTACCACCCACTCAAAGTAATATGACTCATTCATACCATACATAGAATTTATAAATATTGGTGTTAATGAACCTATGTAATGTATATAAAATATGATATTATAATATAAGAATAATATAGCTATGTATAATTTGTTTTTCATTTCTTTAAAAATGAAAAACAATGAAACGATTGTAGAGTCCATGCGTACGTACAACTTACCGTTTCCACAAACAATGCATTTCATTTTCATATATACAATTGTTATAAATACATATATATATATATATATATATATATATATATATGATATATAAATCATGAATATCATTATGGAGATAATGGAATTTTGACCACATGGAAAATTTGAAATTATAATAATTTCAATATTGACTCATGTTCCGAACATCAAACAAATGTATAATATGAACAAAAATAATTGAATAATTATTATAGAAAGGTAATATGTTATATAAATTGAATAATTAACATGAAAAAAGTTCTCAAGCAAGTATAAATTAAATAAAGATAAATATTTTGGAAGAACAAGGAAAATACATGACAAGTCAGACTTGAGGTAAGGGGTTTTCATCTCTCTTTTTATCCCTGTGAGATTCATGATATATTTTCCACTATTTCAATTTTCGTGGTTTATTTAAATCTCATTATTGTATTATTTATTAAATATAATTTAATTTATTGTTATTTAAATTTTCATTTTATGATGATTCTTTCATGTTGTGTATGTTTCGTAAGTTACCAAATCGGTAAGGGATCCTTTCACAATCCACTTTTAGTAAAAGACTACTTTTATGTTATGCATTTTAATTTCTGTTTTATTTTGTTTGGATATGTCGTTCTATATAATTATTTCTGTAAATTTTATTTTCATTTTATGAGTGTCCCTTTTTTTCTTTCATCAACTCATTTTATGAATTTTTAAGTGACGTCGTTAGCCTGTAGAATTTTCGTAGGGGAACTTCTTAACCCAATTTCCATTCATTGGGTTAATTTTCTACTTCATGATTATGTCATGATATGACTATGTGAGAAATGAATTTTTATATCCTATCTTTTATTTGTACTTTTTTTATGTGTATATATATTGAATACACATTATTAATCTGTTTTATTTACAAAATGATCGTGGTAAGGGACATAAACTCAATCCTTTTTCATTGAGGCATATTTTGATTTATACAAGATATTGTTTTATATGGTAAAACATTTGAATTATAATTTCATTAAAATGGAGTCTTTTTTATATGAAGTGTTTTACTAAAAAACAAAAATAATGTTTCTTTTTAACGTATGCGGTGACAACGACCATTTTTCCATAGCGAGCATTATTTGATATCTATATTCCTTAACAAGATATACCATTTTTAATAAAATAAAAGAAATAAAACATACCATTTTTTGTATTTTGTTATTAAAAATGGATTTTAGAAAGTATTTCTTATGCCAATATCAAAAAATGTTATATTGTGATTGGAATGTGGAAATGTTATCATTACATTATGTTTGTTTTATGTGTTCTGATTCTGTTATGGTTCATGGGAATTGTTTACGTATTAGGTGGTTCCATGATAAACATAGGGCGGGTGAGCCCGAGATAGCTCTCCAATAAAATGGGAAACATGAAAGAGGTAAACAATAATGTTTCTCTTAATAAATTAATAGAATATGATGTGATGAGTCTTCTAAACGTAACTCCCTACATAGATGTTAATTCTACGACATAAGTATGTTAGGTATACCACAAGTTTCCTTTATTATTTATAATTTCTAGGTGTTATTACAAAATATTATTATTTAAACATATGTTTTATAGATCTTATGTCTTGTATGTATTGATGGACTATTTATTTATTTATTTTTCTATAACCCTTTCTGGGATTTTTATGCTCATCCAATGTTTTTGAAATGCTTTTCACAGGGTATGTGGTAGGTTATGAGAAAGGAATAATTCAAGAGGATTTATATCATGAAAATAATTCTTGTTTTATTTTATGAATTTATATTTTATGAAAAAATGGATACTCAGTAGAAGTGTCTACTTTTTAATATGTGAGATGTAATTTAATAATTATAGCCTAATTATCTAGAACTCTAAAGCATAAAAAATCATCAATGTGAATTGTTAACTTATTTCAAGATTATGTAATGTTTATGGCTGGGTATTTATAATTATAATTTTCTCTTTATTCATGAAATCAAAAAATATTAATTCAAGAAAATCATTGATATTATTAGAATTAGCATTCTTGTAATACATTTTGGGATTTCTACTAAACAGTCTCTTACCACCATTTTTTTATTGAACATGAAACAATTCGTGCTAATGTGAGCAATCTATTTGTCCTTATCCAAGAAATCAAATTCAAATCTTTTAGATATTTTATTAACATTTTACTTAGTTGAAATTAATTTTTTCTTTGTAGAATCCTCGTGATAAATGTTTTTTCACTCTAATTCACAATTTTAAAAAATAAAATATGAGTTAATCAATGGTATACTCAATAAAATTATATCTCTCATCTATGGACACTTTCCATTCCTGGAATATCTCTGGAAGAGATAAAAACACTCATTAAACTTGATCTATATTGTCCAGTACTTCACCAAAAGCACTCATACAATTTTTGATACTCGTAAAGTCTTGGTATTCAACTCATTGAATTACTAGATTAGTTATACTATGTTTTTTAGTACTATAGTGAGTCCCTTGAAGTATTATACATATATCGTGAGCTATTTCACTATATCATACAGGTCTAGAAAACATTAAACATATATCACCATACAAAATGTTTTAACTTTATAATTAAAAATTTATTTTACCATTTTATTACATAATAGTGTATTTAGATGAACTTTCGGTAGTTTGTCTAGTGATGTACACCTTAATATTTAAGTTGAGCTTTCATTCTTCTTTCTAGAAGCCATAGTCACTTCCATCAACGAGTTGGTTTTTTTAGAATCCATCCATTATTGGAAATGATACATTCCATTTTAAAATAAAATTATATTTTATTCGTTATATTATTAAGACTAGGATATCATGTTATCATGGAGTCAAAAATAAACAAATGAAACGGTCATAGTATATAAATATCTATTTTAGAAACCACCTTATCTAATGTGAATTGGTTGGTATTATATTAATATAATTAGAGAAGAACACTATACTTTAAGAAAGGTTTCATGCTCTAATAGAAATGGTTGGATCATAGGACATGGAAATTAATACTAGGGAGGGTAGAGTGAAAAATCAGTTTTTCAAAAATTAAAAACAAAAATCATATTTTCATTTATTAAACATTTACTAGTGAGTTTTAAATTGAGGAAATAAAATTTTTCAAAAATAAAGAGAATAAACCAATATATTTATAATGTTTTATAAAAAATGATCCTAGTCTACTCAACCTTATCTACTATACGAGAATATGTATACCCACTAAGATACTCACTATTAATGTTGTTATGATATGTTAAAGACTAAACATTTTACAAATAACTAGACGCACAACCAAGAATTTTTATAGGATCCTTGATCCTAGTCCATAAACAGAATTTTTATTTGGAGTCACAACCTAGACATCCTTTTAGGAGGTATAATAACCCAAAAAATACTTTTTTTGTAAGGGAAAAATCATATACCATACCCAAATAAATTAAAAACTATTAAAAAGGATAATAATTTAAAGAAAACAAATATTAAGAATACCATGAACAAATATCTGATAATGAGAACATTGATGTTCGTCAATCTTGATCACCACAACTATAGAGGATGGTTCAGTAGAAGTATCTAGGCGATCAAATCAAGAAATCAGAAGTCGCATAGCTTCTTGATCAAATGAACAGCTAGAATGTATAAAATGAATGTATTTTTAGTTGTAACTAATAATTGATTTTCATTTGTTATTATTCCATTATAAGATCTCTAACTGACTAATCCTATAACATTATTAAGTAAATGGACTTATTATATCCTTAAGGGATCCACTAACGTAATGGCACATGTTAGCGCATAAAAAATATATAATATTACCATTACCTGTATTTAGTAAAATTACACTGAATAAAAATGATATTTTTCTCTATTTACATCAACATGAAATAATATTATAAATAAAACGGAGATATAAAGTGAAAAAATATGTATAATAAGTAATTTAAAAACATTTAAAATAAAACGAATACACTTAATTTTTAATTAAAACAAAAAAATCATAGAAATAGGCATCATATAAACATACTGTATGAATGAATAACACTAAATGTGTGTATAATAATAATTATATATACAACAAATAATTTTAACACAATATTAAATTATCATTTTAGGAATATAATATTTAAATTGTTCATTAGAAATACATAAATTTCAAAATAATTAGAAATTGTATTTTAATAAAACTTAAATTAGATTGATTATGGATGGAGAAATACATAGCGGTGGAACTATGTTCCCAATGCTGAAATAGTACAATTGATGTATAGATACCGCTAGCATTGTAAAACAAGGGAGTCGGGCTACCACCAATTTTATCTACTAGGAAGGATATTTTACAATTATATGAAATTCTTGATGCTAATATTTCTATGAAACATATGAGTAATCATCATGGAGATGATTGGTAGGCGATAATATTACGACATCAAATGAATATGCTACCATTTTAATTCATAAACCATCTACCATTGTAGCCTTAATACATTATAATAAGTGCTGCCACCATAATGATTATGATTTACCAATACCACAAATGAGTGTACTATATTATACAATGAATGAAGAAGTTGGATCATCATAAGATGGTCTACAAGCACTAATATGTTAAAAAATTATCCTCAAAAGTAATAATTCTACCTCCATTTTAACATTACAATTTTTGGAGTTGAAATGGTGCTACCATCTATATACTATGCTATCATGAAGGGTGAAGATGGTACTCCTGTCATGCATCTAAAAAGTAGATATAAAGAACTGCTAACACTGTGTTGAGGCATAATAATATCATAGAGGTAGTGATTCAACCATTTCAAACATTCCTCCATCATTCGAATGACACTTCCATAGCTGATGTGTGAAAGCTATCCATTGGTTGGTGACAAAAAAAGAATTCATTATCAAGTAAATTTAATTTATCTTTAACTATAGAGGTTAGTGTTATTTAAAAGATGATTTTTCATAAAGGTTGAAGTTGTATACCTATATTTAGTTTGTTTGACCATGAAATGCTCCTCGAATATAATGATAGGTGATTACCAAATATCCTAATATTTATTGGGTTTAAATTTTTCTCTTTAATAGATAATGTGAGGGGATAAAGATGACATACTTTGAATAAGAAAAGTATGAGATCCAAGATATGGATGAGTTCATCTACATGGAGAAAATGTAATTATTTTTGAATCTTTTAGAATGGATAAATAATGTCCATTCCCAATTGATTCCCATATCATAAACGTGGGTGGGTGATCCAATACTTCATAAAAATATTCATACCCTCATCCACCCAGAAGAGAGTTATCACGAACTTCTATTAAGTTCCACTATACTGCCAAACCACAACGCAACCCACTAATCATCGCTCCTACCCTAGAATGCCTTTGTGAGCCTATACATGGATTACACTTGGTTGCAACCAGGAAGGATCATTGGGAATGTCCTTCCTCATGAATGACCCATAGTATCAATATGTGGTAGATATGTTTTCCCATTGTATTGTAATAGATAGTATAAATTTTTACTTAATCCAACACTAATGTTAATAAAAAAAATATAAAAAATATATTCATTTAATGTATCTAAATATTGGATAGGAAATAAAAATTAAAATTACAATGAATCATAAAAAATTTCAAAATGTTTTACATGTAATAATAAATCATTATTATGTTTTAAAAAAATTGAATATAGTAAATTTGGGGGAATAATAATATATCAAAAAAATTCATAGAATTAATTCATGAATTAAAAGTTGAAATTTATTTAATTTTGAGTGTTGATAATAAAGTTACTATTTCCAGGAAAAGCTAATGATTACAAATAAAATTAAGAATTATGATGTTAATACCATCCCTGGTTAAATTGATCATATATCACCCAGAGTCATAATAATGATCGTATCAATACACAAAATCCCAAGTGAATCATATGTTTAATAAAGGGTTAATTTCAATGGTGAATTAAAATAAAATAAATATTTCATTAAAACATTATTGATGAAAATAACCTTCTCAATTTGAAAATCATTACTTATAAAATAAAATTTCCAAAAATATCTTGAAAATATGATTTGAAACATATAAATAATTCATTAAAACATTTAATGGTCATTACAATAGGATATTCGTTACATTTTACATATATTAGGAAGAATATTATTTTCTAGTTTTTGGTAAAACCCAAATAAGACTTTTTTGTTACCTTACTTGAAGATTCCTTTTATTATTTTTTTAAATTAAATAATATGTACAAATGTATTTAATAAATCTTTTGGATAATGTTAAAAATATTATTTTGAAATTTGGTATTGGAAGGAAAATTTTTATTTATCAAAGGGAGAATGAATGTGATATTTTCAGTAAAATATCATCAATAATTTCAAGTTCCAAATGAAGGAAAATGGAATTATTTCATGAGATGTTCATGTTTATCTAGTGGAGAAGAAAATTAGTTGGGTTATTTAAATAACCATCAAATTATTTCCTTTAATAGAAATTCTAACTGAAACAATATTGATTAAATTGATATTGTGAAACAACTCTTTCAAAGATAAAAAAATTGATGTTAGAATTAATAAAGGAATAAATTATTTTTTCTTGAATGTTCATTATTTTAAATGATTACATTAGGAGATTGTATTTCCAGGTGCAAGTTTTTCTCTTTATTGATTGCATGTGATTTTTCTTTAATAACCATTCTGTATTTGGATGATTTCAAAAAATATAGTATATATATTTCAATGATTATTATAATGATTGATATGTATTATATTTATATACATTTCATTAGTTTTTTTGGCAGTCTGAAAATGCATTTTTATTGCTCTAAAAAAACAATGATGTTGCTACTGTAGTTTTAGAAAATCTACAATTTAATGTTTTAAAATTTTAAGTATTTATTATAATTAAACTTATACATATATAAATGTTGCAAGAAACATGTTTTTATAAAAATGTAGAATGCTTATCTTGATTATATTAGTTTACATTAGTGTCTATAATGGTTGTTTGAATGGTGATTAAATTATTTCAAGTTCAGCATTGATTTTTCAGAACTGTTCTTTTCCAGAATGTTGTTGGCTATATTTTTCGATGATATTTGGAAGAGTATATTTCATATTTATTTTAGTAATGAATATTTCCTAATATTATATATTTCTTTAAGAATAATTAATTTTGACCAATGTCTAAATTTTCATCAATGAGCCCTTAAAAACTCATTTAAGTCTGTTATTGTGTTTTGTCCTATTCTTTCATGAACATTGCAAAGTGTACTTCACGAACCAGAAAATACTATTCATAAATAGTGAAAATGGTGGTTCACCAACCCTACATTACTATTCATCATCCCTATGCTACATTTCAGTTCATCATGCCTAAAAAATGTTGATATCCATCATCCTTACACTACGTTACTGTTCACCATCCATACACTACGTTTCTATCCATCAACCATATGCTACGTTATGGTTCATCATCCATATGGTTTGTTATTATTCATGAATAGGGAAATGTATTGTTTATAAACCCTACGATACTGTTGGTAATTCATATTCTATGTTACTATTCATGAATAGTGCAATGTATGGTTCATCAACGCTACGTTACTATTTATTCATTACATTTTTCGAATTGATTTTATGAATACATATAAATTAATTTTATTGTTTATAATGATAATAAATTATCATTAAATATAAGAATATTTATCAAATAGATTTTAATGTTTTTATTGAAATATTTATAGACGAAAAGTGACAAAAAAATTTACATCTTTTTCCTATAAATTTGGATTATTAAAAATTATTTAAATTCAAATTTTTGAATTTAAACTATGTTTTTCTAATTCTTTATAGGAATTGGTTTGACTAAATTTAAATTAGTTTGAATGGATTAAAATTGGTGTTTTAAGTCATTCAAAACTGCAATATTTCTGGAGATTCTTTTTTGAAGTGTAATTAAAATTATTTTGAATTAATTTTAATATTTATTCTATAGGAATAAAGAGGAAACTATGATGTATTTTTCAGGGAGATATTTATGATAGCACTTGAATCAATTTATTTTAAATATCTAATTAAAATTGAGCTGTTGTACTATACTGATTATTTATTTTCTATGCATAGATTTATCTAGTGTAGGTTAAAAATACTAGAGCAACATAGAAAAATATATTAAAAATTTGGACACTATATTTTCTCAAAGAGAAATTGCGGTGGACAATGAATATGCTATGAATTTTCAGCATCCTAAGACATTTTGTTTCATCATCTGTACAATCTCTCAAGTGCATTATATATTCTTCATTAACTATAATTTTCATGATAATACGGTCTGATCTAAAACTCAATAACCAGAATCAGTGATCTACTTGTTTATCTTATTTCGGCTGGTTTTGAGTCTGTAACACTTTTTCATATCTCTCTCACACACTCAATTTTTCTATTTACGGTTTTTCATATAAAAGGATTATTTATTATTCTATTTTTGTGGGTTGTGACTCTCTAATTCTGAAGTCAGGATCTAAGGTTTGTGACTCCCAATATCAAAAGTCGTGACTTTTTGTGTTGTGACTCCATTTATCTAATGTCAGGTTTTAAGGGTTGTGACTCCCCACACAAAATTCAGTGTTGTTTTTATCCCCCACTAGAAAAGGATTTTGTAATTGGGTTATGATTCACACATAAAAATCATTTTTAGTACCCATGTATCTCTCACTGAGTAAAGAGGTGTAAGAGAAGATGTATTCCCACTTCATACCAAACTACTATACGAAAATTCATTGAGGTATTTACATTTTCTTCTACTAATTAACCTCAATAATTAACTTTGATAATTTATTTTATTAATAAATTTATTTGATGAAATTTTTTTATCTACTCTATTCACCCCATGTAGAACATCTTTCATTATCCTATCTGACTCAATAATTGGTATCAGTGGGAAATACTTTTTACAATTTTTTATATTTTTTATTCTCATTCGGATTCCTTTAAATTAGTATAAAAACATTATTCTTTTTGGAATTGTAATATACCTCTCTAGATTTTTCTTTGATTTTATTTTTTCTAACATATACATAAACCTCATTGACTAAGGACAATATCATATAAGATGGAAGGATTGAACCATAATGATTCTTGGATACCTCAAAATCAACCAAACGTTGATGGTAATGATTATAGCTACTGGAGATCCCGAATAAAGGATCACCTAAAATAGATAAGCATTGATAAATAATCTATCAAATAAAAACAATACAAACTGCTTGATGCTGATTGTTATACACTTTCTATAATTGATGTAACTAGATATGTTTTAAAATATATTTTTAATAATTTTTTATATTTTTTTATTTAAAAAAGTGTTTATAACCATGTGTTTTCTTGTAGGACATCTCCATAAATATGGAAGATTCTACAGGTTACTCACCTTAGATCTAATAATCTAATTTATACCACACAAGGAATGATTTGTGGTGAGTAAGACTGCAAGATGGGTGAAGATAAAACTCTAAAAAAATGTTTCATAGATTCAAAAGCATTATAAATGAAATGAATTTACTATTAAATGTTCGGTAAAACCCAATAATTATTGAAAGAGTACTATAAGAATTACCAAATAAATTCCATGCTAAGAAGGTTTTTCTTGATGAATGAAAGAACATCAAAGAGTGAACCCTTGATGAATTGATTAGATCACTCCAATAGTTTGAATTGGAATTGAACAACATCGATGTTGGAGATACAATAAAAATAAAAGGTGTATATTTTAAAAATGTGAATGTTGTTTGTAATGAATCATCAGATTCTGATCTACAGGATTTGGAAAAAGAAGATATAGATAATATTGTTACTATTTTTTAGAAAAGGCTGAAAAAGAATGTATTCATGAATAGGATTAGAAGAACCCTAAAAAATAATATTAAAAGAGAGATAAGAAAGGTGAAACAAATTATGATACTCTATATGTAACTTATTTAGAGTGTAGGGTGAAATAAAATATCAAACCCTATTTTCCAAAACTAATGAATAATGAAAAATATAAAAAGTAGTAGAAAAAGGAGTTAACCACTAGCTGTAGTCGTAGAGAAGAATCTGATTCCTGTTAAAAATCAGGGAATGAGAAATAATCTTCTAACTTGTCCTTTTTGGAATTACTAGATAAGGTTAGTAATTCTTATTTGTTTTCTGAATATTCTCATTCTAAATGTAATTTTAAATACCCCAAAAGATTTTGAATTAAACAAAAAAATTTAATGAATATGAAAATATATTTTCAAAGATATTTATTTATATAATAAGCATAAAGAAAATAATGAAGAACTTGTTTCTTAAAATAAAATAATTTTGAAGTAGAACGAAAAACTAACTACAACTGTTTCATCATCTCATTCAAGAGTTCCTGAAATGCTAAAATCTGCTCAATATTTGAATGAATATATGAATAGGGAAATTTAATGTCTTAAAGATTATTTATCGGATTTTCTTCATGGTTGTAAAAAATATATTGAAATTATGTATTTGACAAAATTTTATAAAAATAAAGATAGTTTTGTCTATGATCGAATATTTCCACAAATGTATAAATCTCATTTTGTTAAAAGTAAAAATGGATGTACATAAAATTTTACATGTTATCAATGTGACATTAATGGTCAGTAGGAAACTTATTTTTCTCTATGATTTATGAAATCTTGGGGATTAAAAAAAGAATATTTATAATTTTTTATTATCTAGAGTACCTTACAATACATGTTTAAATTTTGTATGGGTACCTAAATATTCTATAACTAATCCTATTAGTCCCAGACATTCATACTTACCAAAATTTTTAGGCAATTGATTTCTATATGAAAATATGCCTTGGATACCTGAAGAATGACATACGGAACATGGAATGTGGATTCTATAAGAATAGTAATAGAGACACATACCACTTATAACACATATCATGTAGGCAGTGTAACTTTTGGAGACAATTCTAAAGGCAATGTAAACGGTTTTTTTAAAGTTGGTATTTTAAATTCTAATTTTATTTATAATGTTTTATATATTAATGATCTAAAAAATAATTTAACTATTATATCACATTTATTTAATGATGTAATTAATGATAAATGTAAAAATGATAAATATTTTATTTTTAAAGACGATTAATTACTATTTTATACTAATTAAAAATAAAATATTCATACTATTTATTTTTTTAAACAAAATATTTGACATGTAAAGTGTTTGAATGATATATAGAATGACATCATACATTTGTATCAATGCATAGGTCATGTTAATTTTATAATGTTGCATTTTCTCTCAACAGATGATAATGTGTTTCAGCTTCCTTCCTGAAAGAAATAACATATTCAGGTATGTGATTCTTTTATCAATGGTTAGAAACACATAATTTCATTTAGACCCATAGATATGATAATTACAAATGTACCTTTACATTTAGTACATTTTGATACATTTAGCAGCAGTCAAATTCCTAGATTTGGTGGAATGAAATATACATTATTTATTGTTGACGATTATAGTATATTCATTGGGTACACTTTCTTTCTCATAATAATGATACATTTTCTAGATTTAGTACTCTTTGTAAATTAATTCAAAATTAAAAACGATATACGATAATATCTACTCATATTGATAATGTAGGTGAATATCATAATTTAAATGATGATTTATTTTTGAAAATAATGGCTATTTTCATAGTTTCTATACTAATAGAATACAATAACAAAATTTTGTTGTAGAATGGAAAAATAGAACTCTTATTGAAATTGACTGAACAATGTTGAGTGAATATAATTTTCCTAGATATTTTTTACTGATTATATTTCTTCAGCATGTTATATTTCAAATAAAATTCTTGTTCTACATTTTTCAAATGAAAATTTTTATGAATTATTCAAAACTAAAAATTCTAAAGTTGGTTAATTTAGTATTTTTAGTTTTATAGTATTAGTTTTAAAAGAAAGAGAAAATTTAGATAAATTTAATGAAAAGTTTTATGATTGTATTATTCTTCGTTATTCTAATAATACTAAAGCTTATCTTGTTTATAATAAACATACTATGATTATTGAAGAATCTCTTTATGTGATTTTTGAGGAAAATAATGTAAAAATAAATTTTGATTCTAATGATACTGATAGAGAGTTTAGAGAAAAAAAATTAGTGATTATTTTACTCAATATAATATTGAATCAATTGTGGGAGCATACTCTTTCTCAACCAAATCCAAAATAATCAAATATTTAAAAAGATAATATTGTTGAAAATATAATTGGAAATGTTAATTCTAGTTCTAAAACTAGAAATTATATTTTAATTTTTTGTTTCAATTCCAAATTTATTTTTGATTTTGTTTATTTTATTATTAATGATGCTTTAGAGTATGAAAAATGGATTATTGCAATACAAGATGAATCATATCAGTTTATTAGAAATAAATCTTTGAATTTAGTAAGAATTTTTTTAGATTAAATAAGTTATTAGAACTTAGTGGATATTTACAAACAAGATGTATTAATATTGAAAGAATCTAGAAAATAATGAAAGTATTGTTTCACAAGGATACTATAATGAAGAAGGTATAGACATTGAAGATTCTTTTTCAAATGTAGCTAGGCTATAAGTCACTTGATTTTTTTGATTTTTCTTATTTTCAATAATTTAAATTATACCAAACGAATGCAAAACATGATTTCTTAAATGGATTTATATGTAAAGAAGTTAAATTTTCCCAAACCCCTGGTATTGAATGTGAAATATTTCCAAACTAAGAATATAATTTATCTAAATATGTTTACGGTGTCAAACTATCACATCGTGCTTGGTATGAAAGGATTTATTTGTTATCTTTAATTAATGATTTCATGAAAGACAATTTTCATCCATCTATTTTTATCAAAATAACTTCAGTTGATATTATAGTTGTTCAAATTTATGTTGATGATATATTTTTTGGATCATTTTTTGAAATAAGTTGTAATTAATTTTGTTCATTGATGTCTTTTATATATGACATGAGTTTAATGGGAGAATGAAAATTAATTCCTATACATAAAAATTTTCAAATAAAAGATGGAATTTTTATTAATCAATATAAGCATGCTAAAGAGTTAGTTAAAATTTTTGTTCTTAATTATGTTAAGTATATGAAAACTCCTATGGTTTCTAATTGTAAATTAGATATTGAGGCATCTGGTAAATCGAATGATTTTAAAGTATATAGAGGGATGATAGGTATCTTGTTATATTTAATGCATCTAGATATGAGATCCTTTTTTGTGTTTGTTTATGTAATAGAATTCAAGAAGATCATAAATAATGTCAAATTAATGATGTCAAAAGAATAATTACATAACTTAATTTAACTATATATTATTGTTTATTTTATTTAAAAATATAATTTTTTTAAAATCATTTTCTAGTTCTGATTTTGGAGGTTATATAATTGATATAAAAACCACACCATGTTTGTGTCATTTTATGGGAAAATATTAATTTCTTGGTCTTCAAATAAAAAACTATCTATTGTATTAACTACTACAAAAGCTGAGTATATCCCTGCATATAGTAGTTGTGCTCAATGTTTATGGATTAAGAAAACACTATGTGATTTTTTTGTCTATCTTGATAAATAACAGATTTATTTGTGTAATACTTGTTCAATTTAAATTTCAAAGACCAATTACAACATTCTAGAACAAAGAATATTGATATTAAATTTCATTTTATTAGAGATCATGTGAATATGGGTGATATTTCAATAAAATTTAAACCTTTTGAAAATCACCTAGTAGATATTTTTACAAAGCTTTTATACTTTTCTCAGTTTGAAAAAAATATATCTGAACTTGTTATGTTGATATTTTAATTTTTTATTACAGTATTTGATTCGGGGGAGTATCTTTTACTTTTTTTATTTAAAAATGGTGGAGATAGGTTTTAGAAGAGATATTTTAGAAGAAATTGGGGATATGTGAATTTATTTTAAATGTATAATTTTTTTTAATTTTTCTAATTTTTTATTAAAAAAATGGGGAGATTGTCTGTGCCTGAGAATTCCATTGTTTCATTACATAGGGAGACTATTTTTTCAGGTCCATGTTTTCTTTTCTTTGATTACATGTGATTATTTGTTTTAAAATATATCAGTATTTTAATGATGTCATAAATAATAGTATATATTTTTTTTTGTCACATTTGACAGATAATATTTTTATATACAATTTTTCAGTTTATGAGAATGTTTTAAAATTCATTTTTATTACTCTAAAAATTTAATGAAGTTTCTACTATAGTTTTAGAAACACTATAGTTTTCAGTTTTAAAAGTTTGTGTATTTATTTTATAGAAACTTTTAGAGATATCATATATGCATGAAACAAGTTTTTTAGAAATATATAATATTTTTTGCGATTTCATTATTTTGCATCGAAGTCTAAAGAGGTCATTTGAATGGTGTTCAAAATGATTGAAATTTTAATTTGATTTTTCAGAACTACTATTTTTAAGAATGTTGTTGGAGCTATTTTTTGATGATATTTATAATAGTAGATGTCAAATTTATTTGATTATGTATTTTTTGGAAATATAATAAATTTCTATACAAATACTTATTTTTTACTAAAGTCAAAATAATCTTTAAAGAGAACGTAAAAATTCCCTTAATTTTGTAAATATCTGATGTCCAGTTTTTTCAAAAATAGTTCAATGTATGGTTTATAAACTCTACATTACTATTTATGAATAGTGAGAAGTATTTTTAATCAACCATATGTCATTGTTCATCATCCATACGATACGTTACTATTCATGAATAATTCAATGTATGGT
Organism: Viscum album; assembly: GCA_963277665.1. Taxonomy (NCBI): domain Eukaryota; kingdom Viridiplantae; phylum Streptophyta; class Magnoliopsida; order Santalales; family Viscaceae; genus Viscum; species Viscum album. The sequence continues at coordinate 1,739,447,308 of OY728156.1, forward strand.
TCATTAAACCTACATTACTATTCATCATCCATACACTACGTTACAATTCATGAATAGTTGGCCAACCAGGGATGGCTTAGTAGTACCGTATAAGGCGGAAACTCCATGGCAACAGAATTGGTGCAGGTTTGAGTCTCGCCACACTCAAATTTAGCTGGGGACGAGCGGCACATAGGTGGTGAATGGGGCCCAGAATAAGCGTGGCATGACAATCACCAATACCTCATTACCCACAACTCATTTTCCTGACTCTCTTTTTCATTTGCTTAATAAAATTTTTCTTGGGACCAGTTTTGATTGGATCCTGGACTTTCTTGGTACAGTTAATGAATATTGGAATGTATGGTTCATCAACGCTAAATATATGTTCATTCTTGATGTTACTGTTAATTCTTTGCATTTTCTGAAATAATTGTTTTCAATATATATGGATTTTTTTTAATGGTTTTTCTATAAGAAAAATTCTCATTAAATACAAGGATTTTTATCCAATAAATTTTAATGTTTTGTGCTTTATTTAGAGACAAAAATTAACAATGTTTTTGAACATATTTTTCCTTGAAATTTAGAGGTTTCAATATTATTTAAATTAAATATGTTGAATTTACATTAGGTTTCTACTGCTACATTCCTGGAACTGTTCTGACTAAATTTAAATTGGGTTTAATGGATTTCAAACGGTGTTTTAAATCATTCTGCAGTACTATATTTATGGAGATATTTTTTGAAGTGTTATTCAAATTATTTTAAATTAATTTTTTATTTTACTATATTATATATAAAACATCATTGTGTTTTTAAAAGAGATATTTATGAGATTACTTGAATCAATTTATTTTGAATACCCAAAAGATATGGAGCTACTGCACCACGATGATTATGTATTCTCTAAATATAGATTTCTATTTACAGGTTACAAATAAATGAGCAATATAGAGACATATGTTAACATTTTTGATAATATGTTTTTTCATAGATAAATTCATACAATAATTGATTCTACTATGAATTTTCAATATCCTGTGACACTCAGTTTCATCACCTTTATGACCTCTCAAGTGATGAGTCTTTTTAGAATCAAATAAAATTTCCCTAATGAGAGGAACTGATATAAAACTCAACAACCAGAACATGTAATCTCATTTTTTATCTTCTTTTATCTGGTTCTATGTATGTAACGCATTTTCCTATCTTTCATATGCACTTTATTTTACTTTTTATTATTTTTCACACAAAATCATTAATTATTATTGTGTTTTTTTGGGTTATGACTCCCGGATTCTAATGTTAGGATATAAGGGTTTTGACTCCGTTTATATAATCAGGATTGTTATGGTTGTGAGTCTCTTTATCTAAATTTTGGTTGTATGTTTTGTGACTCCCCAAACAAATGTAATATTCATTGTTATCCCTCGAGTAGAAAAGTATTTTGTAATTAGGTTACAGTTCCAAAAAAATTATTTTTAGTTCACATGTATCTCTCTTCGATTATAGAGGTATAAGAGTGGATGTAGGACCACTTTGGAATGAAATTATATAAAAAATTTCTTTCTTATTCTAATTTACCTCAGTAATTATTATTTTTAATTAATTTTTATTAATTAATTTTTTTTATTTCAGTTTTAAATTCGTTCTATACACCCCTTATATACCATCTTTCATTACCCTATCTAACCTAGAATTTATGTGTATCAAATTTAAATAAACCTAAACATATTTTTTTTTTTCAAATTTCAAAAAATATAGAATTTTTTACTGTCAAGGTCAATAATGAAGTAATATAACCAGAAGAAAGAAATTTGAGTTTTGAAATTTTTTACAACATGGTAATTTTCATTTCAAATCCCCTTATATGGAAAGATTCACATTAAAACATGAAATAAAATTAATTATGAATTATTCAAGTTCTTATATTAAAAAGAGAATTATATATACAATATAAAATAAATTAGGTGCATAATATCACAAGATTGCTAAATAAAGGGAGACTGAGATGAAGTTCTATACCACATAGTTATTTTTGGTTGAAAATTACTTAATATGCATTATATTGGTTTTAATCATGTTATTAATTTATAAAATAATAATATTGATATTTATAATTTCTTATATGACCCCTTATAAAATTTTACAACCTTTTTGTTAATCATATTCTATTATTTTCTTTGTTTTGACTGTCAATTGCCTTGTTTTCTCATGCTCGTTTCATCTTGAAAGTTTTGGTTTTTTATATATTATATAGTTCCATAATGAATAAATTAATATGAATGATATAAATATGATTTTTTTTAATATGTAAATTTTTAATTATTATTTATATTTGAATGTGGAGAAAATATCACTTCACTTATCAGAGACTGTAGGTCGTAAGTTCACACGAGAGGCGTTTTAATTTATTTAATTCATGAAAGGGAAAGGAAGTGGGAAATATATTAATTTCTTAGAATCAATATAATTTTTTCTATATCACATATATTCATGAAATTTAACCTTATTACATTATATGTAACCATTAAGTGAAAAATGAATCACCTTACTTAACGATACGGTATTTCCCTGTATATAAGAGAGATGATAAAATATTTTAAATGGAATGAAAATAAAAAGTGTATATGTGGAATTAAAATTAATTCAGAATAAAAATATCATAAATTTAATTTTTGGGTGTTAAATATAAAATTATATTAAACCCAGAATGGCGGTGATAGAAAATGAATTGCTTTAGTTCGTGTAGTCATCATCCTCCATACACATAATAAACATTTTCGATTCCCATTTTATGGAAGACGAGATGAATATAGGTATTAAAGATAACATTGAAATTTATCATTTTATATAAGATAATTATTATTTTTATATAAAAATTATTTATTAAAATTTTATGGTGGTAAAATTAGAATTAAAATATAACCACTCGTTTAAGAATGTTACATCTTCTTTAGAAGACCTCTTTAGTTTTTCCACATGATACTTCTTAAGATGTATTTGTTATTCGTAAAAGGGATTCAAAATGGTGGAAGGGTACAAAATTATTTATTTGGGTATATATTTTCTTAACCAAATGTCCATGGAGTGTGATTATGGGAGGAAAGGGGGTGACCTTTTAAATTCAGTGGAGAGGACATATATGGAATTTTTTGAATGGAATCAATTATACCATCATATATTACTTTAAAAAGCCACAAAATTTTGTCATTATAGATATATAGAGGATATAAAGTCTAAATATGGACATAAAATATAGTTTATACATGTTCTAGTTCAATAAAACCATATTATTTTAGCTAAACTCTTGGTAAATTAGTTTTTTATCTTAAACATGACAATTATGTTGTACACCAATAAATTTTCATAATTTTCAAGTTTAACATGATATTAATGTATAAAAAAATAATTATTATTCCAAATATGTAATACATTTTAACAAATTAAATTTACATAATTAGTATAGTCCCATTTAAAATTATATCCAAAGAAGCTATGAAAAAAGAGATTTTCAAACAGAAAATTCTTGGGTAGAACAATTTAATATCCAAATTCAATATAAAATTATCTCCAATAACCAAAATTTTATATATATAATATAAGTGACTTATTTTAATTTTTTTTATTATAATTAACATTCATATATAATTTAATCAATAAGATAATTATTGATAAAAATCAATATTTTTTCACTATTCCTTGAGAAATGAAACATTTAAGAAAAATAAAAAAACCATTATAAGATTTTTTTGATATTATGATTTATAAAATGAAGTTAATTTTATAATATAAATTATCTAAAATTGATAAATAATAATTTTAAACTATCTGTTGAAATCATGACTAAATCGTCGTTTAGAAAAACCACAGTTTTTTATAAAACATTTCATTTTCTTACAAATGTTATTTATTTTTATTTATAATCAATTGATAACCAATTTACATGGGTAGAACATATATTTTTTGGATAAATTAGTTAGAAAAATTCATACCCACCAACTGAATGGGTAGGTAATTACTGTCGTGTTTAAAAAAATACTATTTTAATACAGTATTGTGTTTTGTTTAATCCTGGTGATGCATGTATCAAAAACTATCGAAGGGATATAAATTTATTTTACAAGAATTATACTATAAAGTCTCAGATTGATAAATACTAATATAATAATGGTGTTTCAATTAATACAATATATGGAACCCAACTTTCTTATTTTAGAAGATCAGTGTCATACAACTACCGTCCATGCAAATCTTAAATGAAAAATGAATCACGACACTACGTGGAGGTGGTGGTCCAAATATATGCACAAGTGACATTATAATTTTTCAATGGGTGGGGAGGATAGAAGGTAGATATAGTGTTATAATTTTAAAATCATAATTATTTAATAAATATTATATACTGATATTGAACCCATCATAATAATCATCCATTAAATCTTGTGATGGAAAATGAATTGTACTGCTTTGTGGAGGTTGTACTCCACTCTTACACATGAGAGATAAATTAACATCCCACTCAATGGAAAATAGGGTTGGTAATGGTTATTAAATAATAATAATGTTATTTAATTATATTTTTTATAATTAAATTATTAATTTATGATCAATAACACACATATAGATGGGTTTTAAGATGAAATAAAATTAATGATGTTCTGGTATGATGAATACATATTCTTTGATATACCTCCTTTAGATCCAATTATATAGACCCTTAGAATGGTATTTGAGGAAATAAAAAACCTCTAATTCAATGATATTGAATTTTATTAAGTAATTGGGTAGTGTTTGGTTGTTCTGGGTGGATAAAAGTAGTGTAAATAAGAGAGGGGAGGAATTTTGGTTTAAGTGGGGGATTAGACACACTTGGAATTCCAAATAATATTAAAATAAACAAATATATTACTAAAATAAAATTGATAAAAAATGAAAAATTTACAATTATGAGATTATATAGGGTTTAAAGATGTATATAAAATAGTATTTAGATATGTTTAATTGGAATTATCACCATTTTATCTTTGTTTAAACATTGATAAACCTGTTTAATATGAATTATTATTATTCCAAATTTTGAATATATTTTATCAAATTGAAATCAAAGAAGTCCTATAAATTAATTTAGTATTTATCTTATAAAATAATATGACAAGTGGTATTCCTAAAATTTTCTTCTTATGTATAAAATGTTCTTCTTCCAAAATACATTATAAAAATTATTAAAATGAAATTAATTTTATTATTAAAAATACAAGTGAAGTAATTTAAAATTTACGCCATTTTAAAATGAAATATAACATTTTATGTACTTGAAAAATGAAATTTTTAATAAAAATCATTATTTTTCACTATTCATCAAAGAGTCAATAATTTTATAACAATATCTAAAATGTAATCATATATTATATTTATATTATAACATTGTAATTTAGGTTCATTATATAAAATAATATTTCTAAAATTGGTAGATATTAATTATATTATGTGGTCACAAAATGTAATTAAAATCATTATTGTGTAAAAATGTATTTTTGAAGCATATAATGACTTGTCACAAAATTGAGTACTTAATTTTCAATATATTTTCATTAAAAAAATATAACTATTTTTAATAAAACATGGTTATTCCTTTTCATACTGAAAATTTTTCCATGAGGTTATAACGATATACTATATATTTTTACATTTAGACTCTGTGGTTGCTGTTACACAGTCTATCAATAAAATTAAATTTATTTAGAAGAAAATATTTCATAAAATCTTTTTGGGGTATAAATTATTCAATAGAGATATATATATATATTATAACCAATAAATTTCAAGTTTCTTTATTCCTAAACAATTTAATAATATTATATAACCATCTTAATTTACTATTATCAATAAAATTTTTATACATATGTGTTATTATGTCGATGGAATAACCATTCACTACATTATTTCCATACATAAAAATGTAATTTTTCATGTGTACGTGTGGACTACAACCTCAATGGATGAAATAATTAATTTTTAATTAATACCTCAAATGGATAATTATAATGATATATTAAATTAATAATGATTATATTTATTATATGATTATGATATTCTTAGGATAAATTATCTTCTTCTTTCTTTTCTTTTCAATTATAGGAAATCTTAAAGAGGCCCTTGCATACATAAATACTACCGACATCATGAACTGACATATTTATTTTTTCATGATAAACACAAATGTATAGTTATAATATTTTATTTAATTTATAATTATAATAATTATTAAATGATCAAAATTTTATAGATTATGGATCCATGAACCTTGTAACCAAAATAAACCTATCAATGTTATTTTTTGGAGATTATGAGTTGAATGACAAAAAATTTTCTAACATAAACCTAATCGATTTATTAACTAAAAAATGGAAATAAATTGAATAAAATATAAAATAATAAGTTAATGAACATAATGAATGGTATAGAAATAGTTAAATAATTAATATAATTTTATTATAAATGAGTGTCAATGTTTTAATAAATGAGTTGGGACTCGATGTAAGGGATTTTTAGTTAATTTGTTTAATGTATTCCAATTAAATAATATTTTTATATATACATGTTCATTGAAATATTTTTCTTATAATAAATATGAATGATTAATTTTATTTAAAACTATATTTTATATTCTATATATTGGTTGAAATTGAGTATTTTCAGTGGTTTCAATGTGAGATAATATTTTTATTACATTAAAAATGTCTGAAAATAATAATTTTTTATTATATACTTCTTGTCCTCTTATTCCCACTACTATGATACATTTTCATTTTTTGGAATCCATTAATTGGTTTAATTTTTTTCCTAAATAATTTAATATTCCACTTATTCTATGAATTTTTATGCTTTTAAGTGTTCTCAAAAGAAAAAGATATTACTTCTTATTTTAATATAAAATATAAAATTTATTTTACTTATGATTTCAAAGTATATTTTCATGTGTTTTATGATATGATTAAAGCTATACGTATTTATTCATGTCATAATTCATGGAAATTGTTCATTATTATGGGTGGGTATGATATAAACTTCTATGTTATTGTATAATAATATATTATACATAGGATATATGCTAAAATTAACCAGGTAGGTTATTGTGATATAAGGATTATTATAAGAATTTTTTGTAAGGGTAATTTAATGAGAAATGTCCCAAAATTCCTACAATCATTTTCAATCGTGGTGTAATTTTTATATAAAATCTTTTGATTTAATGAAGTAAAAAATATAAACAAAAGATTAAAGGAATTTTTTTTATCTTTTAAAAGATAAAGGTCAGAAGTTTAATTTTTCAATGAAAATATTTCATGAGTTCTAATTATTTACCATGAAAATATCAGGATTATAATTTTTCTACTATGATTTTTTAAACAAATTATGGAAATCTTTGGAAATTATGTTGATTTCATGTATATGTAAATTATTATTTGAGATAATGTTTCATTATATACAAATACAAATTCTTTATGGATATTCATTTTTTTCAATTTACTAATACGTTTTTTTATATCTCTTAGTTTTTTTGTCATCATTCATTTTATGATTTGTTTCACAGGGCCTAAGGATGTATAAGAACTAATAAAAGGTAATTTTTTTGTAAAGATAAAATTTAAAGAAATAATAAAGTGTCTAAAATTGAAACAATAGACTAAGCTTAAGATCCCATATTATATAATCAAAGATGATCATGTTGATGTATCCACTTTTTTTTATAATTTATTTCTTAATTATATAATATTATAATAATAAAATATATTGGAAATTTATGAATGTGGAATATTTTTATAAATAATTATATTAAGGGTTTATTATATTATTATTTATTATACTTCAGATTATAGTAGTGTTTTACAATAGGGTCCCAAATATAGATTACATGGAAATTAGATCCTTTTGATGAATATTTACTACAGTAAACAATCAAATGCTTAAAGAATATAATAGATAGGTTCTATTGGAAACTCGGAACAAAATATTTTAGTTTGGTGAAATATGTTCAATGATTCCCACAAAGATAAATCAATTTAGTACACATACTTAAAATATTTATTTATAAACTAGGGAAAGGAAATTTAAGAAAGGGTGCAATCAGATGATTAGTAAGGGTAAATAAAATAGATACATAATCAGGAATATGAGGGTATGAGACCCTGATAATTACATTTGAATGTCATACCCTATAATCCAAAGATCAGACACATCAGTCCTGGCACAAATTTTTCAAGATAACAATACACGAATCATAATCAAATGAAGAGAATAATCTATGGGATCAAAATATTGTAATATGACAAAGACTTTTGGCATAATCATAAGCTCAAAAATCCATTCCCTATAGGTCATGTACCATTACCAATACATATTAGCGAACATCATGGGAACTACACCTACTTGGCAGGACAAACCACAAACCCTAGTTAGACCCCTTTTTTATAGTGTAATTGGTTAACTCACCAATGCATATTATTCATTAATGTTCATTCCAAAGATCATATTAGTTGAAAATTTACTTTACCGAACTGGGTTCATTCCCCATTACATCTATGTCTATCTCATGATACAAGAATATTTACCCAATGCATTGGAGATATATATATGTCCCACCAATTACATTATGAAATCATATATACATGCTCCACAATATAATGGAACATTAATAATATCATGACACATAACAAGAGACGGGTTTCATAAACACCATATTACAACACTTGGAGTGAAATGGGTTTCAAAAACATTTTATCATATCATAACCTCCAGAAAATAGTTAGGCTTCATAATAATTTATTTATAGAATATCCAGTGAAAGGAATAGAGTATAATAAGTACTTTTGAAGGTATAATAAATGGAAGAGAGACATGTTTAATAAATAACTTTTCATCATAAAAACAACACATTTAAAGAAATAATAAGAATGATGTCATTAGATCATATTCCAATAAAAGAGTATGCTATATAAAAGGAAGTCATATTAGATTTAGAAATATTTTTAAATATAACTTAGAATTTTTTATAGAAAATTAAATTTCATTGAAAATAGTATTTAGACATATAAATTTTTTAAAATACTTATATTTGAAAAAACATTTAAATAAATGATAAAATATTTAAATATTACTTAATTTTTTTTGAAGAATAAGTCCTTTCAACATTTTTTTTTTAATTTTATAAATTTTTTATGAAATTATAATAATAAAATATCTTTAAAAACATCTAAATATGTTTTGAAATAATAAAAATCCTTTTCTTTGAATATAATAGTTAAAAACAGAGAAAGTATGATTGAAAAAACATATAAATAAAATATTAAAAAGAATATTTTTTTAAAATATTAATTTAAATGTGGAAAGGATCCTTCAATGAAGTGAGTGGTAAAGATGGTGGATAATTCTGTACATGACATATTTGTAAAAAGTGATTTCTTTTATATTATATCTAGCATTGAAAAAATCATAGATCAGAAAAAAAGGATATTTCTTTTAAAACTATTATTTTAATGTAAAACATGGGTGAAAATGAATTTTAAAAATTATAGGAGAATAATGGAAAATTTTTTAATGCATTTTTTATAGAACATGGTTTGGAAATAAAACATATTTTCTACCTAAGAGAGAAATAAAGTTGAATTTTCACAAAAAAAAATTACTAACTGTTTTTTGTTCCAAAGAGTTGGAAAATGGTACCATTACATGAATATATCCTAAATAACCGTAGATAACGAAAATTCATGAGAACTCCTGAGATGTGGAATATATGATTCATTAATTGAAGCATAATCATAAATAGTTTCGATAAATTATGAGATTATAAAAATAAAATATTACCAAATTGTTAACATAAATTATAATACCCATGAAAGAAAAAAAATAAAAGAAGGCTAAAATATCATGGCAATAAAAATATATTAAAGATAAAAAACTTCAATAGGGATGTATATATACACCACATAAAATAATATTTAGGTTTATAAAGTAACATGTCTTTTAAATAATAAAACTTGTGACAAAAATAATTTTATAATTTTATATATTTTGAAATGCAAACCCCAGGAAAGAGATATAAGCAAATGGAAATTTAAATTCTAATAAATTTTATGACAATAATCACAAAAAATCTCAAGGTAACTATAGACAACATATATTAGAAATAGTTGTCGAATATAGCATGTGTGTTAGAAAAGTAAAATGTGAGACATAAAACCCATAGTAATTAAGTAAATTTGTACCTTGATTCACGTGAGATGATAAAATGAAATGAAAATTTTAATATCATGAAATAATTTAAATTATTGATATAAAATTTCATAGGGATGTAAATGTGAGACTATAAACCCCCTTACCTTATGTCTTGAATATCTTCATACCTCGTAAAAACTAATGTATAATAAAATATTTTTTTATAAAAATATTTACAGAACAATATCCATATATATATAATACCATATATGATTAATATAAGAATTTATATTAATCTCTTATGAGAAATTCCATGTTAATGTTATGTTTTAGGTAATATACACTTTGTTTTTCATACATGTTTGGACAAATTATTTATGGTCATCCTACTTAGATAATGATTTAATTAATCATAGAATATAAAACATAATATATATAATATATATTTATTATATAGGTAACTATAATAATCTATAAAATAAATAAATAGGAAATGAAATACACTCTTTATGGAGATGGTAGGCGGTACGTATGATTGACCGTTGTTTCAATTTTTGTAACATATTTAAAGATTGAAAACTAAATGATATATATATATATATATTATCATTATATTAAAATTATTATATAATATAAATATATATATAATATTTTTATTAAAAAAATTTAATATATTCTTAGTAATTTGTGATAAAATCACTTTACTTTAAGGAGTCAGTTGTCCACACATCGAAAAATGATGGTATCATATCCCCAAAAATGGAAAGCAAGGTTTTTTATATTATAAATTAATTATATTAAAATAAATAAATAATATATATAATATATATCATAAAAAACATAATGTCTATTAGTATTACCGACCTTGATAGGCGGAAATAAAATAACTAAAGACATCGATTCACTAGGCTGTAGTTTGTCGTAAACACGAACGATGATTGTGTATCCCATTTGATGGAAGTGCATGATGTTATATGTCACACACTTAACAAAAAAAAATTATATTAAATATAATATGGTTATTATATGATAATTATATAAAAATAATTTAATTGGTGGAGGATGAAATAAAAAAAATTCTCATTAAATAATGCTACCTCTTAATCTACTATCTCCTTTTGGTTTTCACCAAATGCCATTTTTAGTTTGCATAATTCCAAAAGAGTGGATTTGTTGATGAGATGAGGGATGTTTTTTGTTTATTTTATCATTTCATGGAGGATCAAAGAGTCCTTATATGTGTGATGATTTTGGGAGAGTGAATTCCATTTTATAATTGAGGAGGAGTGGAATTCTTGTAAATACCAAAAGGTAAACACGATTGAGAGGTATTTATTACAAAATGTGCCTCCAATACATATTTTTTTGATAAAATATGGGATATGGTCGAAATATTTCAACCCAATAATATTTTTACCGGGTTTTACTTAATTTTTCCATTATGTTGAATGTTTGAACACTAAGTAAACTCATTTTGACCTTAGTGACAATGTATTTATTACGTTCACTGATGTTTTCGTTAAAAAACATAAATTATTATAAATGTTAAATTACTATGATTCAAAATGTGGAATCCATTTTTGAAGATTATAATCACAGATGTTGTATAATTTAATTTGATATTAATCTTATAGATGAGACACAATAACGAGTTTTAAAAGAAAAATGTTCAAAAGTGTGAAATGTTCTTATATCAATTTTCAATGTTAAATTGAATTAAATTAATTAAATTTTATTTATTGATGTATAATTAAATTATGTATACATTAGAATAATTTAAAGTATAATTTAACAATATAAATAAATTTGATGAAATTGTACTTTACAAATAAATTTCAGTATTTTTACTATTCATTTAAAATGATTCTTCTCAGAAAAATACCAAAAATTATACCAAAGTAAATTTAGATACTAAAAAATAAAAAATTACATTTTAATTTCTAATAAAATTTATAATTTTCTCGAAAAGTAGTTTTAAAAAAATATTTCATTAAAAGGCGGCAAAACTACCATTTAAAAAAATTAAGCCTCTTATGCATAAAATAAGATTTGTTCTTATCTAATTCCCATTAAAATTATTGTATGAATGAAAGATTTTTATTTTGGATTTACTATATATAAATATCATTAATATATGTCACTAATAGTGGTTAATTTAATTTATTAATATAAAATACATTTGTGGGCATAAAATGGGGTTTTTGAAAAAAAACATCCTTTATATTCAATTGGTTTTTATTTTAATTTATAATTAATTGATAAAATAATAATATATTTAATAAAAAAGTGTATACCATAGTTTCTAAATTCAGTTAATCTTATTTATATCTACCATTATAATGACTTGGTCATAACTATACTAATATTTTTAAATGTATGTTGTATTTTGATAAAACATTATCTAACGTATAATTCGAGATATCAAAGAAACATTGTATTGTGTGTAAGACATGAAAAATATAGTTTTACATGTACTTTAAGCTAACCAAATTATTGGGAATAATATAAGCATAAATGTTTTTCATATAAATAAATAACAACATGGCATAGAGTTCAATGAACTAGAGAAATGAAATGAAATTTATTCAAAAAAATATAATTCATAAAAAATACTTATGTAAAATTATATCTCCTTAAAATTAGTTTAATCCATAATATTCCTCTAGGTTATCAATTATTTAATACTTGAATTTTAATTTTATAAAAGCATAGATTGTAAAAATGAATAATGAAAATTACCTTCAAACAAGATATTTGGAATCATAAAAGTTACTCCAAAGTAACTCACAATTAGTTTTCAACATAAGAGAGCATAAGTAAATATCGGTACAAGTGATAAATGCATAAAAAATCAAAGAGTTATAAATATAACTAATCATAGTATTTTTTTGTTCCAGGGAAAGTTAAAAATCACATAACTATTAACCAATTAGGTTTATAGAGTTTGTTGATATCACAAAAACATGATGATAACATGAAAAAACATTATTTAAATATCATTTTCATAAAATTGAATAAGTTACATAAGAATATATACTTAATTAATTTCATTCCATAAGAAAAATATCACCATTTGGTGTTCTGAGATCAAATTGCACCTCATCTCTTACTCCAGGATGTGAAGGTGAGTTTGTTGTGCATGAATAACTAATTTGTAACATGTTCCATAAATAGAGAAATAATCCATTCCATATATATTTATTTCACTTAATTATTAAATGGCTATAAAAGGATATAATTATGCCTAAGTTCTCATACTCTAAAATGATAATTCAATATCTCAAAAACTATTTCAAATTTAAACATAAACCATTCCTTAAATGGTTATCATTTTGACCATTCCTAATGTTGAAAATCCTAAACATTATAATTAAGTTCACTAAATGATCATAATGTTCATGAACCATAAATTATAAAGTAACTCTTGGTTTCCACAAACCAAACATGTGAATAATTCCATTATGTATTCTATTGAAGAATGATAATATCCTAAATGACCATAAAACCTTATTGAAAACATGAAATATTTTTTTATTTATAGAAATTATTGGATATTTTCCTTAAAAAAATATATAAAACTCATCAATTATAACATAAACCACTTTAAAAAAATCCATTACTAGTTTTTAGTTTATACATACTATCCAATTCACTTTTTTTTCTGAACATTTCTTTATGAAAATTGAAAACCATTTTCTCAAAATCATGAACATATTAAGTGTTAGAAACCATTAATCATGTGTTTTCTTCAATAAAATAAATCCTTTTAATTAAATAATTTTTCTAGGTCATCAATACCATTAAATATTTTCTTTAAAATATTTAATGAAAACATTATACTGAGAAACATTATAAATATTTACTACTTTAGAAAATAGAATAATTGAATTCAAATACATAAAAACTTCATTCATCCCACTTTATACTCAAGAAATAGAGTAAGCTTCATCTCTTATTTTTTTTAAATATTCTTTCCTTTCACATTTCATTGGTGGTCTCTTTATCCCCAAAAATACAACCATTACTCATACCTCCTTGATGATTATTTTTACAAGATTTTTCTTTAAGAAATAATTTTCCATTTTTTCCATACATTAAACATTTAAACCATTCAGAATTTAATGATATGTCGAGGATAAAAATATTCCCATACATTACATTATCCAATATACACATTTTTTATTTGAGGATGCATACTTTATGCCATTATTTTCTAAAGTCAAAACATCTTCCAATTCCTTTAATAAATCCACTAGGGTGTTTCTATCATCATTTTTGACAAAAAATTAATAAAATATATAGTGACCCCAACCTTTTACACATATCATTACATGACAGTAATCATTATTAAACATAAAAAAATAAGCCATGTATCGTAATGTCTAGTGTCGTCGAAGATTAGGTCCATAATTAAATATCATAAAAACAAAATCTATTTAATATCCACATAGAGATCCTAACAATAATAACACAAAAAACAACTTCATAGAATATCTTGGGGTTAACATTAATAAAGGGATGATCTAAAAATCCCAGTAATGGACTAATTACAAGATAAATTATATCTAATGGGTTAAAATAAATGAAATAAAGATATAAAAAGGATTGGAAAATGATTTAACATATGAAATCATAACATATTAAACATGGGATAATACAATCATGGAATTATAGTAATTTGGAAGTAATATATAACATGAATTTACCATGATCCCAACTCCTTGAACATAAAGGATCACATGTGAAGGTTAACCACCAAGACCGTTGTAGATGGAGCATGAGTCAATTCTATCCTCCAATACTATTACACATAACATCTCATGGGACTAAACAATACCTAATTAATTGGAGCACTATTTAAGTGAACCCATATTATCATTTTCATGAATATTTTATCCACATAAATAATCATAGATAAAATCATATATAAACATAAGGGTACCCATAGAGTGAAATGTGTATCACAATCAGGCCATAAAGAATAATAAATTGGTATATCATACAAGTGTCCGTGAATGAATGGAATTAAAAAATACATAGAAATTCATAAGTTAAAGTATTCATATATCATTTTATGTGATTTCAAATAGAATATACAACATTTATGAAGATTATTTAAGAAAATTTAGCGTTAGAACATTTTAGTGTGGTTTTACGGAAAATACTAAAGTGAATTTCAATAAGAAAATGATATAAAATTTTATACAAAAAAATATGTGAACCAAAAAATGTTTTCCTAATAAAAAAACTGATTTTATAAAAACAAATGGTGTCATAAAATATATTATAAAGTTCATTTGAAATTGGGTAAGAATTCAGAAAGTTCCCAAAAAATAGGCTTGCTTATCAGGAATAATTGAGAAGAGAACCAATGAAAAATATGTATATCCCTAAAAGATAATGATTAATGGATATTGATAAATGAATTTGGAACATATGAACATAATATAGAATATTTATGTAAAAATAAAGATTGAGAAACCCATAGAAATAATGGAGGCTCAGGTAGTATCCATTACCTTAAGATAAGAGGTTTCCATCACTCGATCTAATTTTCCCAAAATACCAAATTAGATTAATTAATTTATTATTAAATAAACTATTGAAAATTTAGTTGATTTAGTATTAAAAATTTAAGTTCATTCATGCCCATTTTGATGGGTTGAGATGTTCAAATTCATTGATTGGGACTGTCTGCTTCCTTGGTTTTCATGATCAATTTACATATACACATATATGGCTAATATTGTAAGATGAGGATGGTTGTACAGAATTTAAGTTATTTGTTATTATAGAAAATAAAAAATATTAAATGGATAAAAAATTCATTTGGTTATTTAATGTGATGGTGAATCTTTATTTAAAACATTAATCATAACTCTTTGGGTTAATTAGTGGTTTTTTAATCACTATAAACTCATTTTGTTTTATAAATTAACACCATTTGTATAAAATGATTAAAAAACATTAAATAATTAATTATACATATATTATAATATATTTCATCCAATAAATTTTTTTCATGATCATAATTGGATATGGTAATAGAAATTAAAAACCCATCTTCCTTGAATGTGATAAATTAACACGTCTCAGACGGTATTTTCATTTCAAGTATATAAGTAGGGGAATAGAGAGGTGATGATGATAAATTCGATAAAAAGATTAAAATAAAGTATATATATATATGAAATAATGTATATTTGATTCATTTTTAATGAGGGGAGGTGAGGATAGAAAAATAAACAAATGGAACTTGAAAATAAATAAATGAAAATAAAGGTGCTAATTACCTCTGGAATACTCTACAATGAGAATCTCTTTAAGTGGATTGGATTGGGTATTTTTGTAAGACCAAGAGCTCTTAGATGTGGGGAAGGATCTTGGGAGTATATTGGAATTTAATTTATACAAGTAAAAATAATTAAGATGTGTTAGGAGAAGAGGGGATGATGGGTGGTTTTTATAGTGGAAGAGAGGAGGGTTTTGTTAATATTTTATCCGTTTTTTTATTATTTTTCTCAAGAAATACATCATATTGATTATTGTGAAAAAATAGTAATATATTTATATGAGATCAAAACCAAGTTTCTTATGTCAAAATAAATTTATCCTTTATGCAATAAATCATGTATTTATCTTTGAACATATATTATCTTATTTTACTATTCACCAAAAATTCATGTATTTTAGAAAAATTTCAAAAAATCCCCCTATCAATTATTTGATGCATTGAATTGAAAAGTGAAATTAATTTTATGAAAATAATATTCTAAATATTATAAATATACCTTTTAATTAAAATTATAATTTAATTGAAAAATAGAAATTTAAAAATTAAAACTATTTTTATAACACTTTTGAAAACTAATTAAGGCCGTATGAAATTATATTATAATTATAAGGAATTGATATAATAAATTATGAATAAATTTTATGAAAATAAATTTTCTTTTAAATTATTAAAATATTCATTAAATTTTAATTAATTAATTATGACTTATAAAAATTCCAACACTATGATATAATTATACAATATTTACACTTATAATATGGATAAATTTTATTTACACATTCATTGGTAACGTTGGTTTCTCACTTATCTGATTTACTATCAATAAGGGTTATATTAATATTCATAAGTGCAACACTACTTTTCATAAGGGTATATTACTATTCACCTAAAATTATGATTGTCATATCAGACACCAAAAATTTTACTGATCACAACTGTGAAAGTAAGATTTTCATGATTCAAATTAGAGAAGTAAAAATATTTTCTTTTAAGATCACATAACATTTACTAGTTCCATAAAGAATAATGTGGAATTGTGTTGTGGTTTTATTTGATTATACAATATGACATAATTATAACCAGGGAATTCCCACTGAATGAAATTTGGGTCGTTACATTCTCCCCCTTATGAAATTTCTCCCACGAAATGTTATTTTATATTTTATGCTTTAAAAAGGCATTGGTACTCTTCTTTCACCACTTCCTTCATTTCTCGTGCTGTATCATCATACTTTTGGTTCCACCATAGTACTTTGACAATGTTATTTGTCTTTCTATGTAGAATTTTATCTCTATGATCAAATATCTTCAATGGAATCTCTGCCTAAGAAATATCATTCTCCAAATATACTAACTCTGAGGATTGTACAAGTGAAGGATCTGTTATATACTTCCATAATAGGGATACATGGAATACATTATGTACAATAGAAATGGTGGTCAAAATGCTAGTTGATAGGCCACAGCTCTAACATGATCAAGAAAATAAAAGGGTAAAATATATAAATGAATTTTCTTTCCTTTCTTCCCAAATATCCGGAAATTATTCCCCAGAGATATGTGAAGGAATACCATGTCTCTGATATTAATATCAAGGTCTCATAGATGATTGTATGAAAAACTCTTTTTTGACTTTGGGATGTCTTGATATGATGCTAAATGGTTTTCACCTTCTCTAACATTTCATCGACCATTTCATCGACCATTTCAGGTCCTAGTAGCATACACTCAACAACTTCATCTCGGAATTCCAGTATTCTACACCTTTTCCCATAATGGTATTTATATGAATCCATTTGGATACTAGAGTTGAAATTGTTATTGTAAAAGAATTTGACCAATGGATGTTATTAGTCTGATCGTGCATTGAAGTACATATAACATGCTCTCAACATGTCCTTCAGTTTTTGAATATTTCGCTCAGATTGGCCATCAGATTTTGGATGATCGTCCATACTGATGTTTAATTCAGTGGTTATATCTTGTTGGAGTCTTTTCTAGAACATTGAGGTGAATCTAGGATCTATATCAGATACAATAGATAGTGCTACACCATTAATCCTTACAACCTCTTTTATATATATCCTTTCATGTTCATCCAATGAGTAGTCCTCTTGAATTGTGATAATGTTGGATGTCTATGAAAGTCATTCCAAAATGAACCATATAACATTTTTTCCTATAGATTTCATTGGAATTATAATGAAAAATTCAATGGTGATGTTCTCCAACTTTCATTTTGTATATATAATAGTTTTATTATACCCCTATACATTTTCCTTTCATATTTCAACTTTGACATACCATGAACTTTGATGTATACTCAACAATCTTCTTATTCAAATTGTCCCACTAATTATTTTTTCAGAGATCTTGTTACATCATTCTGCTCTTAGGTTGAATAGAGAAGGTTGAGATATGTACATATTTTAGATGATCCTTGTTTATATCAGTATCAGATGGTATACATAATCAAGACCTAAAACTAATGGCTTCATCCTTAGAAATAATGAACTCAGTGTATTTCCCATTTCTGATAGCTTCCACCCTTTTCTAAATTTCTAGAACATTTCATTGAGCATCCCTTATTTTCTCAATAAGGGATGGTTGAAAAATTATTTGAGGAAGGATTGATGAAGTTCACCCCATGTTGATTACCATGTCCATCCCTTAAAAATATATGAAAACTTGATCCTTTGTAAATATCAATATTGATAATGATGTAAGATCCCTTCTAATTAGAGCATCCTCCACCTTATTTTCCTTACAAGGATGATAGTGGATTGAGATGTCATAATCCCCAATAGGCTCTAACCATATTCATTGGAATATATCATGGTATTTCTATACGAATATATATTTGTGTCTATTGTGATCAGTATATATCTTACACTTATCCCCATTGAGATAATGCCACTAGATTTTCAACACAATGATTATAGCCACCGACTCCAGAGCTTGCATGGGATAGTTTTTCTCATTGATTTTTCCCTTGTGCATAGGATATCACATTATCATTTTTCATCTGCACAAAGCCTAATCCCATCTATTAAGAATCACTGTATAACACAAAGAGGTATCCAATTATCTGGAGTGTGAGTACCGACACAACGATATGCCACCTTTTGATCTCTAGAAAGGTTTTCTCACATTCTTGAGTCAAGAATAACTTCACTCCCTTTCATGTAAGCTTAGTCGTTGTGTTTGAAAATCATGATATGTTCTTTAAAAATCTTCGATAATTACCATCTAGACCCCAAAACCATTAGATATCCATTACAGATATTGGAATATGAAACTCTTCGATTGCCTTTGTCTTGGAAGGGTACAGAGATATTTCTTTTCTAGTGATTGAATGCCCATATAACGACAATTCCACTATCTATAGCTCACATTTACTATACATTTCATAAATGCTATCCGTTTTCAATATCGTCAATATAGTATTCAGATTCTCCTCACGTTCCTCCTTACAAATGAAGTATATCAGAATAGCATTGATAAAGACTACCAAAAATTGTGAAGGTAATCTACAAATAATCTATCAAAAAAATCCATGAATATTGTTGGAGAATTATTGTTTCTGAAGGGAATCATTAAGAACTCATATTGTTCATACCTCATTAAAAAGGATGTTTTGAGAATATATACTTTCTACCACATTAATTGGTGATATCCTAATTGAAGGTCCACCTTAGAGAAATAACTGGCCCCATGAAGCTGGTCGAACAAGTCATCTATCCATGGAAAGGGATATATGATCTTTATAATGATTTTATTAAGTTCAAAATAATCGAGGAAGATGAGCCTTGATCCATAGTTTTTCCTAAGAAAGGGGAATAATGCACCCCATGGTGAAGCATTCGGGAATATAAAATCTTTATCTATATTCTTATGTAACTGCTTCTTCAGCTCTTCTATCTCTATAATAGCAATTTTATTTAGTTTATTTGATATATGTAGGGATCCCTTAAAAGTTTCAATTGATTACTCAACCTCTTGATTTGAATGAGGGGAAAAAATTGTCATGAAATACATTACTGTAATCCATCACGATCGTCATATCTTTAAGAAGTGTAATATCATTTGTCTCAATCATTTGAGCAAGATGTGCTTGCTAAAAAGGAATCATTGTCCACATGTAATATGTTTATTCTAAAGAAGATTCACTTTCCTCCTTTAACATCTATAAGATTTGAGGATAATCTGGGATGTGATGAGTGATATCCCTTCCCCATGTAAATGTTTTATTTGTATAAAGATTTCCAATCCATACCCAAAATACATTCGAACTCCAACAGAGGAAGTATGAAAACATTACCAAGGTTCTTCAATCAATAAATTCTTTTGGGAGGGGTTATAAACATTGGATGAAATAATTTTCCCACTCTCATTTCTCATAGATAAATCAACCTCCAAATTTATGAGGTTATGTTTGAATATTTCTACTATACATTCAAGATATGTAAGAATGCATGGAACCAAAATCAAATAGTATGATCTCTATTATCAAATGAATAAATAGAATACATGTCACCGCATATTTTTTGGGATCCTCCTTAGTATAATTGATATCATATAACCTTTCTTTTCTCCATGTAGTTTGTTTTTGATTTCCTCCGACAACCCTTTTCTTTGAGAAAAAGATCGCATAATTCCAATGTTATTTATTTTTGTAACACTACACTATAGGAGGAGTTATGATATTAAACATTTGTATAATTCCATGTTAGTGTACTTATTTATATCCATTTAGATGTTATTAGAATGATTTCCCATTCTTCTATATTTAATGTAATTCCATGTTCTATTTAGATAGTTCCTAGGAGGCTTCATCACACAATTTTTATGTATGTTATGTTTACTCTTCTTTCCATCATGGGATTTATTTTCTAAACCACCTATATAAGATTTTAATTTCTACTTTTTTTTCATTGGGCCGATGGGTATGTTGAGAGTATCTTATCTCTATTTCAGCATAGGGGGTACAACAGAAAATAGCCCTATAACTATTCAAGTCAATAATCTTCAATGCTTGTAGGCTCGACTTTAGTTTGTTTAATAAGAGATCCACCTTGTATTCAATGTTCCTGAAAATTCTAGAATTTTATCTTACAATCCTTGTAAAAATTTCCATATATTCCGCAATATATTAATCTTCCTTCTACTTATGTCCCAGGAACTGACTTTCCAACTTGAGAAGGAGGGTTTGAAAATAATTATTTATTTAAAATCATTTTCTTGAGTCCCTCGTAATCCATGGAATAAAATTTCTCCTAAGAAATAGTATTGTTGACCATTGTACACCACTAATCAGCTTCCCCATCAAAACGATAGACTACCAACATGACTTTCTATTCTATTGAGCACTAGAGTACAAATATTGTCCTTTCAATGGAATTAATCCAAGGTTCCATGAAGAGGGGATCAGAATATCAAAAAAATATTGGAGGCCTTTGACATATAAAGGACTTGACTACAAATTTCAATTTCCTTATAGGAGGAGGGAGTTCTACATGATTAAAGTTAATATTTATATCTTTTGTTAGTTGAGAAAGTACTATCATGATGTTTTGATTACCCATTCCAATCATATTTAGAATATCATTATGTCAATATTCACATATCCTATCACATTGACTATTGGGACATGTCCTTATATTTCCCTTCATTGACTATAAATATAATGTCCAATTAGGGGGCTTGAATACTTTATAATAATCATAAAAGGAATATATGAACATAAGGGATAAACTTATAAAGTGAAATTATATAATAAATTTTAATTCACTTGGTTTAAATCTAGGTTATCCCTTATCTATTTCGTAAATTATATTCATATAGGCTCTTTTTTATTCAATTAATAATGGTTCATAATGAGGTTTTGATGTTACCAAAGCATATCCCCTAGTAGAGTCAAAACAGATGAAGAGTAAGGCCTATTTCTATGTAATCGGTTGCCTTGAGTTTGTCCCATAGCACATTGTGAAAGTTGTTACTACTTGGTAAATCTATGGCAGAACCATGTCAACCTATTGTATCCAGACAAGGATTTATTTTACTAATAATAAATTATTTGATATTAACCAAAATATAGGGATGTTTTCTTATACTAAGTTTTATCCATATGGTTATTACTAAAGAACTATATTCCTAATCTCCATAAATAACTAGGCCATCCTATGACACTGAATATTGTAAAGCTAGCCTTTTAAACATATTATTACATGACTTTTACCATAATCAAACATTAAAAATCTTACAAATGATCATTATGTCTATTGTCATGGATGAATAGGTACATAAATAAACCCCATAAAAATAACTTTTCTTTAATCTCCACATTCAGCTCCTAACATACATTGTGCTAAATTATCTTGATAGGACAATATATAGATTACATTAACATAGGGATGAGCTAGAAACCCCAGTAAGGGAATAATCATGAGAATAAATCATAGCACATGTGTTAGACGACATGACATAATGATATAAAAAAGGTATAGAACATGATTGAACATATGGAGTCATAAAATATAATAGAAGGGATCACATAAACATGGAATCATAGTAATGTGAAAGTTAAAAAAATTTACATTAGAATGAGTCCAATTTTTTTAACATAAAGGAGCACAAGTCAACATTAACAACCAACACTATTTCACATGGAGCATGAGTCAAGGCTAACCTCCAAAGTCGTTCCACATAATGTCTAATGAGACTAAAAATTACCCAATGATTTAAAGCTATATCTGGGTGCACCAGTGTTAATGTATTCATGAATATGTTATCCATATAAAGAGTCATACATGATCAATAATATATAAACATTAGGGAACCCATTGAAAGAATTTGGTATCATAATCATGTCATAAAGAACAATAAATCGGTGTTTCATACAAGTGTTAATGAAATACACGAATTAAAACTAACTTGATAATTCATAATGTACAATAAGATTATATCATGGAAAATTATTTCAAATATAATTGAAAACATGTATGAAGAGTATTTAATAAATTTTACCATTCAAACATTTCAATGCGGTTTTAAGGAAAATATAAATGAGCATTTCAATTTAAAAAGGGAATAATATTTTATATAAAACAAGAAGTGAACCAATAATGTTTTTATAAAAAAAATAATGCATTAATAAAAATAATGTTGGCCTAAAACATATGATAGAGTGCACTTTAAATTTTGTAACAATTCAGCGTGTTCTTTTAAAACAGGCATTCTTATCCGGAATAATTGAAAATAAAGCCACATAAATATATATATATATATCACAAAAATAGATTGATGAATTGATCTTGATACATGATTTTAGAACATATGAACATAATTTATAACATGTACATATATATAAATGATAACTTCATTTGGGAAAAAAAATGATAGAGCAACCAGATGATATAATAAAGGTTCAGGTAGAATACCTTACCTGATGTATGAAGGTGTCCTTCACATGATATCAATGTCTATGATAATAAAATTAGATTCATTAATTAATAATTCCAAAACATCTTACACATTTAATTTACTTATTATAATGTTATTGAGTTCAATCTTGGCCTTTTTGATGGGTAAATATGTTTAATTTCATTGTTTGGGAGAATTTGTTACCTTGGTCTTCATGATGGGTTTACCTATATACATGTATGGATAATCATGTATGATATAGATGGTTGTATAGTATTGAAGTTATATGTTTTTAGAGAACGCCCAGATGATTAAATGGTTATAATATTAATTTGGTTCATTGAGTGAGGATAAATCATTATATAAAACATTAATGATAACCATTTGCGTTAATCGGTGGTTTTTTTATCACAATGCACTAATTTTGTTTTATAAATTAATACCATTTGTAAAAAATGATTCTAGGACATTAAATATGATAATATATATATATATATATTATAATCTATTCAACCATACAAATGGATTCATGAGCAGAATTGATGAAAAAAATAGAAATTGAAAATCCATCATCATTAATTATAATAAATTAACACATCTGGGATGGTGTATTCATTTCAAGCATAAAAGGAGATGAAAGGAGATACAATGAAGAAATATTTCATAAACTTGATAATATTATATTATAAATGATATAGTGGAGTTTTCGTGCAATTTTTATGAGGGGAGGTGAAGATAGAAAAAGAAACAAAAGGAACTTGTAAAGAAATAAAAGAATAGAAAGAGGATGATTACCTCTTGAATACTCTTTCTTGATAACCTCTTTAAGGGGATTGGTTTTTGTGTTTTGGTAAGAAAAAGATAACCAGGACATTGGGGAGGATCTTGGGAGGATATTTTACTAGATGTTAGAAAAAGAACAATGCTTGAGAAGTGTGAGAAGAAGAGGGGGTGAGGGTGAGGGAGTGCTATAGTGGTTTAGAGGAGGGTTTTCTCAATATATTATTCCTTATTATTATTTTTTCCAAGAAAAGAAATAGTATAATTATTTTGAAAAAAAAGTAATATGTACAGGTGAGTTCAGAACCAAGCTTCTTATTTAAACATAACATTATCCATGACACAATAAATCACGTATTTAGCATTTATCTTAAATTATCTTATTTTCCTACTCACTAAAAATTCAATTATTTCAAAAATATTTGAAAAATTAACCCTACCCATTTTTTGATGCATATAATCCAAAAATGAAATCCATTTTATGAATATAATTTTATATATATGAGAAATTAAATTTTTAATTAAATTCATAATATACATGACAAATAAATATTTTAAAATTAAAACCGATTTTATAACGTTTTGGAAAATTAAATGAGGTATCATAAAGATACATTATAATCATAATGAATAATAATAATAATTTATGATTAAATTTTATGAATATAAATATAAATTTAAATTATTTAATTATTCATAAAATAAAAATTAAATATTTTTGACTTATAAAAATACCTACACTGTGATATAATTACTTGATACTCCCACATATAAGATGGATAAATTTTATTTATACATTCATTGGTTAAGTTACATATTTACTTGGCATATATACTGTTTATAAGGGTCACATTACTATTCATAAGGGTAACATTACTATTCATAAGGGTATGTTACTATTCACCAAAAATTATGTTTGTTTTATCAGGCTCCAAACATCTTACTGATCGAAACTGTGTATGTGAGTTTTTTGAAATTCAAATAATAGATGTAGAAAAATTATGTTTTAAGGACTCATAGTATTTCATATTTAATTAAGTAATGATATGGCATTGTGTTGTGAATTTATGTGATTATACTATATGACATAATTATAAGAAGGGATTTTTAACTAATAAAACATCGGGTTGTCACGAAATCTTCTTTATTCCCTAGTCTCAATCACTGAAACTCGTAGAAAAATCATTCCTTATCATCTTTAGTAAGTCAAAAAGGATTTAAGGAACATTTTCTTACTATATGACACATAGGTTCGTCCACAATAATTTTTTTATATTATATTTAAACCATTCTTAATGGTTTGTGAATATTTATGTGAATTCCTGTAGACTATCCCTTGAGAGTGTTAAACCAAGTGTGTAGTAAGAACAGTTATCAGGAACTAGTTCTTGATTGAGTGTAGATTAATATGGTTTTATTAGTGGTGTCATCCCAACGTAGAAATGTCCTACATCCACATCCCCATGTGTTACCCAAAAATGGATGTATTTCTATGAAACCAATTTCTCTCTCCTTTTCCAAAATTCTAAAACATTTTCATAAATCATCAATTATCCATAGAGTTATCCTCAGATAAACCCCTATACAAATACTTAATAACATTCTTAGAGATCTCACTAATATTTTCTCATCATTGTTTCCAATGGCTGACTAAAGCATTATTTTTAAACCAACTACATCGACTCAGACATAATATTCATGGAAATTACAACTTCTTGATTAAAATTAATTACATTCTATAAACACATGATCAAAGACATTAATTGTTTTTTTAAATTGGAAACAAGTAACAAAATATTCTATTCTTGGTGAAATATCTTCAATTTTCTCCACAAATATCTTCCCCTTTAGTACCTCTGCTTAAAAATATTCATCAGAACTCGAGGAAAATAAACATAAGAAAGGGTGAGATTAGAAACTCATTAAGGTAAATAAATGAGACACATAATCATAAAAATGTTATGATAACATGATCCTAACATTTTGTGATCTTATCATTAATAAAAAAATCATACACATGAGTCATGGAATAAATTATTGAGGATCATAAGATATAAATCATAAGGGGATCATGAGAATAACATCTGAGAGTATTACATTTTTATCAAAAATTGACTAGTAAAATACACATAAGCATATGAAATAATTTCTTATACCTCAAGGATCATTGAAAAAATTTATTATGGAACTTCATGGGGGATAAAATTACTTTTAGGGACACACAACCATCACCAATTGAATCCCTTTACATATAGTTGAACGAGTTCACTCCGAAAACCATCTTTGTATTTATGGTTTATTCTGAAGAACATTTTAGTGGACAAAGTAAATTACTAAATCGTGACCACTCCCAATTCCATCTGTGTCTATCTCAGGAGATATAAATCTCTTCCCAATTAATTGGAGTGACATATTGGTCCCACTAATCCCATAATGTAATCATGCATACATGTTCCATAAAATAACAAAACATTCATCATATCATGAACCATAACAAGATATGGGTTTTATTAACATTATATCATAAACCAAGAAAGAAAATGAGTATCATAAACATTTAATCATTTCATAATCATTGGAAAATATATAGGTTTCATAATTAATACATCAAATTATAACACTTTATAGGTAGTGAATTTCATAACAAATTTATCATTGTAAAAACAATGGATGATTAAAATTATAAAAAATAACATTTCATCATAAAAATAGACCATTCAATGATTGAATAATCATAGTTTACTTATATCATATTCTCCATAAAGAATAAAATATATCAAAGGATGTCATCTTAGATGGAGTAACATTTGATAAAAATTTAAAACATTTATTGTGGAAAACATCCTTTCCTCTTTTAAAAACTATTTTAAAATCATAGAACATTTTTAAAACATTATAATTTAAAAATAGCATTGAACATATATAATTATTTTAAATCATTTAAATACTTCTCTTTTTAATATTCATGATATTTATAACATAATTTTTATTCTATAATGATAAAGCATTATCCACTTTTATTCCTTTACATCCCTTGAAAAATGGAAATGATTCTAAAGTGTAAGTACAGACTACCACATCCATGAAGTGACCCATTTCTTTTTTTTCTTTACTAACTATCATGGATGGTTTTATAAATGGATTAAAAACATATAATTTTATAAAATAATTTATGTTTTGTAATGATAAATTTAAAAATTCTACTGATAATATTAAAAATGGTGTTTAAAAAAATAAACCGCTATAATTTGTATGTAAAAACATCCAAAATTTAAATTTCATTTTTATTCATCAAATAAATTTTCATGAATATTATTTTATTTTAAAATGGAAAACATCATCAAAAAAAATTCTTACTCATTCCTCTTTGTAACATGTTCTTGTTTAGGTTAGTTTTACCACATACAGAAATGATGTTGTAATATTTATGTAAGGAATGATTATAGAATCAAAAATACATGTAACATTATGTAATAATGATGAATTTATGAAGTTTTTATGATTATATAATAATGAAACATACATTAGAAAAATTCAACAAAAACTCTCCAATATTGCTTATTTTAAACTCCTAAAAACTAGATTATCAAGATTTATTTATGGAAATGTAATTAAAATGAGGCCTATTAAATTTTTTTATAAAATTATGTATACCTGATAACATGAATCATTTTTATATAATGTAAATATGGGTAAAATAATATTTTATCCTTACAAAAATATTGATGCCTCTTGAGATATTTGGAACCAAACAATCCATAATTGACCTACTTAAACTTTTACAATTTAGTACGCAAGTAATAAATGAAAATAAATAGAATAAATGAAATTATAATAAGAAAATAAATATGAATTAGGTTCAAAATAAGTTAAATAATTGGTATAATTTTATTATTTAGTAGGTTAGACGTCGTATGATTTTATTCAAAACTAGACATTGAACACATTTCATTAAAACATTATTTTAGATATATCCTTTAAATTTTTTATGATATATATAAATGTCCTTATAAATTTAGATTTTTATACTGAAAATTAAAAATTATGTTTTAGTTTCTTTTAAAAAAATTTAAAATTACCCTTTTAAATTTTTCCACATAGGATAATATTTACTTTCATTACAAATGTGTGAAAAAAACTAATTTTTTATGCTTATTTATTGATCATTTTTTCCAAAAAAAATCTTTATTATTATTCATTTAAAATATTCCATATAAAAATTTAATTTATATAGAAGAATATATAGTTCCAATTAATCATTGAATTTTCATCTTTATAATGTTTTCAAAAAAAATATACTTTTCCTTATTTTTTGGTGAAACTGGATGTTATTTTCATTATGTGTCTAAAATTATATTTTAAAGAGTTTCATAATGAAATGTAATATTATATTGTTTTTATTATTTTTATGGTTATTTGAAAATAAATATGATAAGGGATGGGTATGGTAGATCCCATTAATTTATTGGGTAATGATTTATACTCAAGGAGAATATAAGTTGGAATGAAACAGTTAGTTTATTCCATTTGCAAGGGTTATTATAAAGGTTCATGTCTGGGTGATATGAAGATAATGTTGAATATTTCCTTATTTTCTTTATATTCAATATATATATTTTACAAAAAAAAATTAATTTCATGAGTTAATGAAAACGATCTTATGGATATAGAAAAATATTTATATTTGAAATGGAAAATGTCGTTTTTGAAAGAAAATATTTCATGATTTCTCATGTTTTTCAGGAAAAATTCCTGATTATGATTTAACATTTATGATTTCATGAGATATTTTTTAAGAAAGTATTTATGGAATAAATTTGGTTTTATATTGAAATTAATGATTATTTTTTCTGAAGGTTTAATATATAAATCTATGAAACTTTCTTATGGGTTATCACGATTTTTAAATGAAATGATAATATTATTTTTTTACATAACTTATAGATATTTTCGAGTTCCTACCACATTCTAAAATATTATTTACATTGAATAAGGATGTGTAGAAAAGATAGTAAGGTCAATAATTTAGTTACAATTACTCCTTTTACGGAAGAAAAAGTGTCAAGAATGAAATAATAGTTTAACCGTAAGAAGCGTTATTTTACTAGGAAAACATTAAAGTTTATGGTAGTGTATAATTTTTTATGTAATGTATTTCATAATTCTATAAATATATAAAACTAAAATATCATTTTAATATATGAAATTGACCAAATATCAATTAGACACCTAATTATGGGTTGGTTATGTATGTATTTTTATTCTTTATATCAATGAAACAATGTTAAAAATACGTTTTAATGCCAGATTTGAGAGTGCATCCTTGGTAATTTAAAAACACATTATATTTTATGTTTTTGTTATGAAATAAATAATTTATGTTTGATAATATATAATTTTACAACAATTTTATGGGGAAAGGTTACTTCTTCTTATATATATCTATTTTACAATGGATTTTATATAGGAAAAATGGTGAATGAGGTAGAAAGACAAAAAATGGTAAAAAAATTCTAAACTAGTATCCTATAATGGTTTTAGTTATAGTTTAATAGTTTTTTATATACTAACTAAATTGATACAGGCTCTTACTGATGGTGATGATGTAATGGAGTGACTATGTTCGCTATATATGAATATGTCTATAGTGGATAATTTCATAAAATAACACCCTCATGATTTAGGGGGAACCTCACACCATATACAATCTAAAGGATGTATCAATTCAAAATTTAATATATTTAATGTTTTTATTTTTAAAATATTATAGGTAAATATATCTATTTATCATTTTGAAGGAGACACTGATTGGTGGTAGTATTTTATTATGAAAATGAATGGAAAGGATGAGATGTATGACATTTAATGGCTAAACTTTTAAGGTATTTTAAATGAAAAATATTCTCTTAATGTTATTTTAATAAAATTGAAAAGTAATTTATTATATTTTAAGAATAAGTAAGAGGATTCAATTTTTACATATGAAGAAAATTTTTATTGATTTTCTAGGTATGCAAAATTTTTATTTCAGAATATGATAGTAAAATTGGAATACTCTACAACGGATTAAAGAAACTTTTGTAAAGGTATTTGTTAACTTAGTTGTTTGGAAGTTAGGAGGATATTTTATGATATGATGAGAATGATGAGATAGATTTTTTTGACATGTAGAAGAATAAGTATAATATGTGATCTATAATGAACAAAATGGGGAAACATTCATCAATGAAATAAAATGGTAATAATTTTCAATTACCCCTTGTGATAATTGAGGTGAGAAAAATCAAAGGAAATGTATTTTAAGATTTATAAGGGTTAACTTAGGTGCTAATTTGGGACTTTTCAATCATAAATGTAAGGAGAAGATACATGGTAAACGTTGAAAAAGTGATGAAGATATGGTAGTGAAGTGTTTAATTTGAAATTAGATGATCCATTACATTAGACCATTTCAGAAGAAATGTTTGCTGGAGAAACTGAATAATCACCTAGAGAAGATGGGGGAGGGAAAATAATTTTCTAAAATATCATAACATGATAAACCATCAAATTAATTATGGACATTTACATTATTTATTTACTCAATGTATGAAAATGTATATTTTTTATTAAGGATCTACGAATTCTTCTATATCTTTATATTTTTTGAGTAATATATAAATATGACATAATGAAAGGAAGTAAATTTTTTTGGTAATAATCATGGGTTAAAATATTAATGAAGAAATGTCTTTTGGAAATATTCCTACTACCATATACTGAATTGTTTTCCCCAAAAATATTGTTTTCTTACCTATAGTAGAGATTGATGTCTCTCTGGGTACGGATTAGAATTCATTTTTCCATGCTATAATAGTTAGGATAGTTAATGAATTTTTATTTAATTTTCAGGGAGTGTTTCAATTCCTATATAATGGGTTCATACCTATGATAACATATCAGAAGGCTAAAAAATTGAATAAGGGTAGGGGAGATACTTTTCATTCTCATGTAATTGAAGAGAAATAATTATTAATTCTATTTAATTTATTGTATTAAATATTTTATAGGATTATTTTCCTACTTTTTTCTTAAGTATTATTCTTATTAAGGATTTTGAATTCACCATTGGCTTAGTTCTTGATGATAAGCCAATATCAAATCCTCTTTATCAAATGGATACAATTGATCGATTGGATTTTGAAAATAAATTACAAGAATTAATTGATAAGGGTTTAGAAACACTATCCCATCAACCTGAGGTTGTTCTGTTTTGTTTTTAAAAAATAATTGACGTTAGTTTATTTTTTTCTTGATTATAGACCACAATATAACAAAACATTCAGCAACAAATACTTATTTCCTCATATATATGAAATATTCTATCAGATCTAGGGTGATCAATAATTTTTTAATATTGACATATTGTTCGGGTATTATTAGTTTAATTTAATGGATGAATACATTCTATGGAAAAGTTTCCAAACATGGTATGACCCTTATAAGTTTGTGGTGATTCCATTCTTGCTGAAAAATGTAATGACATGAAAATTCATTATGTATTTTTTTAATATATTATTCTATATAAAATAGCTATCCAAAATAGAATGATGATATGTAAAAATAAAATTTTACAATTATAAGATAATCATTATGTTAGATAGTATTAAAGGGAAAAACCAATTTAGAAATCTATGAAGAAAAAGGAATGAATAAACAACATATTACGAAATTCTACCTTATGAATATCATTAGCTCAATCTTAGAACAATTGTAGATTCACTAGGGTCTTCCCAAGTACATGATAAATTTAAAAGTCAATAATTATGATATGAGATAAATTATGTATAAGACCAGCTCACAATCAAGGAAATTTCCACTTGATCTATGCACGTCGAATCATTAACCTTGATTGACACTAAATATTACCTTATTCTTAGATATTATGTGGAGACACCGAGGGGAAATTTAAATACTACTATGGAAGTTATAAACATGTATTTATTAAGGTAAATATTTATTTATTTCAAGTGTTTTACACATTTCATAGTTTTACGATTAATGAAAAAGGAATATATTTACCAACAAATTGATAAAATTTTGATGATTGTTTTCCTATTAAAAAAATATCTATTTTCTAAAATTATATATTTTTTATGTTATATATTTAAAGAAACTGAATATATAATTTGTAAGATATTTTATTCATATTAATAATTTATGAGACTAATAAAATTAATAATTGATAGGGAATAAGAAGAATATTAAGAATAATTAAATTTTGTAAAAGTTATTTCCCTACAAAAAAAATTTTATTTATTATTTTTTAACTGTTTAATTCAATAAAAATAGAATTATATTTTTAAAAAATTAAGATAATATTTTTATTTATAATAAAAATATTCTTTTTGGAAAAATTTCTGGTATTTTTTAAAGTGTGAATTTTAGGAGAATAATGTAAAATACTATTTTTACGAAAACACCAATTTTCAAGAAATTATTAGATTATATGTATGAATTGGAAATATTTGAAACCAATTGTTGGGAGAAATATTTATCTTATAATATAAAATTCAAATTATAAATTATTTTATTTTTATTACATATGAATGACATTTTAGAACTTATGTCACATTATTCTCTAAAACTGATTTTGATACGTTATACATTTATCATTTTTAAATTATTTTTTATCACTTTTATAATGATAATATGATATAAAATATTAAAAATTTGGAATTATAATGATTTTGTTATATAATAATAGTTATTTTATATTTATGCCTAAAAAAAGAATTACATAAGAAAAAACTAGTTACCATGATAAAATCCAACAGGGTAAAAATGATTAACTAAAGTGGAAATTGGTATATCAATTTAAAAAAGATTTATAATTTAGTGTCTGAGTGTTGGATGAACCAAAAATTTTCAGAACTTCATTTTTTTTATTCTTCTTTACATTTGTAACATGATAACTCTTTATATTAAGTGATATAATCAAACAAACTCATTCTCATGACTTTTAAATGGAGCCTCTCACAATCCCATCAAGAGAACTAAAAAATATTAGTTTCATCCTAAAAATATACTTCAATTAAATACCTTAAAATCCTATTTCAATTAATAATTTTTCATGAAACTAGATTTTTACCTAATTCATCCATTTCCAAAGACTATTTTAAGGGAAGATCAATGTTTACAACATAAGTACTAAATTTTTAGTAATATTGTTTATTTTATATATTTGACATTAAAATATATTTTTCCAAATATTATATGACGAGTATAGAATTTTTATTATATATAATGTCATTATATTTTTTAAGTATCCATTAACCACCTTTCCCCTTTTCCAACGATGAATACTAAAATGACATATGTGCATATGTGAGGACTTCTGCCTCCGTGATGTTCCATGATTCATTTTTGGTCACCACCTTACATGGATGATCCAAATTTAAAATTTTATAAATAAATATGATTTTTATAACATGTTCTACATGCTGAAATAGTAAACCATATTATACATTTCTCATGTTCTATGAAAATTGAAATCATCATCCATGTATACATCCAAACTACCACCATTATGGAATAATGTATTCCGTTTTTATTCAACTCCGTTCTTGTATGGTCATGGGAATGGGTTTAATTTAAAAATATTTTTTTTATGAAAGTATTAGGATTATGTTAGGAAAAATTATATAACATATTAATTATATTGAGAACAAAATATTATTGTAAATTGAACCATCTAAAACAAGTGTACCAAACATAAGACAATTATTTTTAATTTTTAGTTGTTAAATTTCCAATTACTATTATTATAATTATATTAATTTATGATATATAAAATTAATATAACATTATAATTTATAATTTTATAGTCATGAATAATTATTTTAAAACTCAATCACTTCATAATTATCAATTAACTATGTTATGTTGTTGTTTTGGTTTGTTTATCCGCCTACATGGATAATGTTACAAAATAATATAGTATAAAAATATTATAGCATAATTATTTATAATATATCACTTCAATAATGAAATATTTATTTTATGATTGTTATAGAATGTTAACAGAAATGAGATATCAATATACATTCACTAAAAATCATAGATACATGCTCATCCTTAATTTCATCATTACTGATCATAACCAAAACTCCCATAGAAATAAATTTTAAAATTATAAATCATTATAATTAATTATAAATATTTAATTTCCAACCTTATATGATCTAGTGATTAAAAACATTGGTAGACGGTATAAAAAAAGAATAACACAATTTTGAAACTAGGTTAGAATGATGACAATTATACACACACGACATAAAAAATAGATAATAAAAACTAATATACTAGTGGAGAAAAATTATAAATGTAGTTTATAATATTTTAAAAATATTATTAATTTTATTGAATAGGTGATTGTGAAATTTATCTTTTATGATATGATATTTGAGTGCTTTATTAAGTATATATAATTAAGTTAAGGGGATATTTTTCTTAAACGTAATTATTAGAGATATATTTCTTATTGAGAACCATGATATATTTAATATAGCATGATTAATTTTAAATGAAGTTATTATACCATATTCATTTATTTAATGGAGTTTTAAGATCCATTTAATTTTACATATTTAAATAGATTTCGTTTCCAAACATAGTAATGATTTCTGAGGTTTTTTAATATAACTCGCATCATTGATATATCCTTAAAATTGATATTATTTCATTAAATATTTGTTTTTTCTAACTAAATATTTTACTTAATTTAACATTACCTTCATCTCTAGTAAAAATAGACCTTTTAATTGAAATATTTTTATAGTAGTAAAATATATTTCTGAAAAATAATATCATTATTGAAAATAATTACTATCATATTTAATGATATTTTTTCTTCATTTTCATAATTTCATACCTTATAGTGTTATCCTTTATATTTGGAAACTCAATTAGGTGTTAATAACTTTGGCCATTTTCAATATAATTTTATTCTTTTTAAATGTATGATTTATTATACCTTTTTATGATTTGAGTTTTAATATTGATTTTAAAATTATTTTCCTTCCATGGTCATTAGTTTCACTTTGTATTCAAAATTTACGCGAA
Organism: Viscum album; assembly: GCA_963277665.1. Classification (NCBI taxonomy): domain Eukaryota; kingdom Viridiplantae; phylum Streptophyta; class Magnoliopsida; order Santalales; family Viscaceae; genus Viscum; species Viscum album. The sequence continues at coordinate 1,739,483,108 of OY728156.1, forward strand.
ATATCCTATATGAATTTTCTATGATCTACTATTTAAGATTTTATTAAAGTATTTTTTTCATATATTTTCGCATCACCTTTAAAAAAAATTCTTAAAAAATTAACATATATCTTCTTCTTTTACGAAATGGTAATATATATTTCCCTAGAAATATATTATAGTATCACATGATTTTTCTTATTAATCTCAAAATTATTCATTTCCATGGAAATTACCATTCATGAAAACCCTCTAAATTATATTATAATGTTTTTTTGAATTACACTAATTAAAATATTGTACGTCCTTTGTATTTACTAATCATTGAATAGTTAGGGTTTTTCAATAAATGTCTTTCTTTTGTGAACACTCAAATTTCCCATTAGTTGATTAAAGGGTGTTAATCTAGATGTGACACATTGATTGATTGGGAAATTTTTTAAATTAAACATATAACTTTTATCTATATTACGTAACAACCATAAAAACTATTATCATGATTTATGGTATTGAAATATAAATTTATTGAATATAATTAGAAACCCATTTGTTTTTCATGGGAATACCATGTTATTATTATTTACGAAATTATTATTTTTTCCTTAAATGAATTTTTTTTGATATGGATATGAACCACATATTATTTCCATGGCTTCATTATAATATGATGAATTATATATTTCACGTGTCACACATATGTATGGATGGTGATATGTGTGGTACTATATCTATCTCTAAGTATTAGGTTAATTTTATAATCTCACCTGATATTATAGTGTGTAAATAATGAGATTTTTACAAATTCATTGGAATAATGGGTTTTATTACATTTTCATGAATGAAATAACGAGTTTTTCAAAAAATTAGGGGTATAATGTTTTTTATCAAAAGTTTTACTATGATTATGATTCGTCTACAATTCTATGTTGATTTTCCTTTTGAGATATATTATATTCCATATATATTGCTATTCTCTAATATATTATATACTTTTATGTCAGGTACCTAGGGTTTTGGATTATTGTTTTAGGCATCTAATCTTGATTATTATTTTTCCCCATTTGATATGATAATTTAATGAAATGCTATAATGTTATTACATGTCTTATTCCATGAATTATGATCTATTATTTTTTGGGTATATCTTTATTATATACAGTAATTATATACATATGCTCATTTTATGATTACTTATAATCTTTAATTTTAATAGCTTATGTTTAGCGTTTTTGATCATCTAAGTTCTCCCATTCTAATATTTTTATATCACTAGGTTATTAAGGAATGCATTATATGTGACATGTCTCGAAGAGAATATTTTGTATATAATATAAGGGATATACTAAAGACAAATTATAGATAAAATATATTCTTATAAGGTGAGAAAAATATTGATTTGATGATAAATGCATGTTTGTTCTTAATTATAGAGATTTCTAAATTATCTAACTTCAATCCTAAAAGATTTTACGAAAATATATAATTTAATATTTTATACAATACATGTAATTATTAAACGGTCACTTATCGTATTTCATATTTGGTATCATATTTTTATTTAGTTAACATATTTGGTTAGGTTGTTAGGCGATGTAAATTTAAGGGTTGAAAATATAAGGATGATCACAATTTAAATGAGATAGTTTACCTTTTATGTTAATAGAGATAATATTTAATATTTTAGATATTAGTAAAAGAAAAATTTATTGAATACCCGATGATAGGTTTAAGGGTTAATCCTACATATAAAATAATATCCCAATATGTGGTAATTATATATTGTGTGGTTCTCTTAGAAATTACACCCCTATTTAATAAGATGAAGTGGATATGGTTGTGAGACAAATTCACCATGAGGTAATAACCCTAAAAAGGATTGGTTGAGTATCATTTCAATCATCACATTGGTGCACGATGGGTTATAATAAGTCTAAATAACTACCTATGCACTCATGAGGGATATTCTATGGTTAATCAAATTCAATATGAAATCAATTAATATGTATTTATTATAATATAGAATTATGTTATAGAATATGAGTGAATCGAAACTAAAGAAACGAAGATTGGCCAGAGGGTGATTTATGTTGAACTAATAATTAATGTAATAATTTCATTATTTTAGAATTTTTGAGTTAATACTTTTCATTTAATTAAATTATAATAATTCTCTATTTACGTTAATTAATCATCAATATCAATTAATTCTTTTTGGATGTAGTAATGGATAAATACTGAAAGAATCAATTTAAAATTTGATTCCATGGAAAATGTGTATATTTTTACAATTAGAAACCTCACAGGATAATAAATAACGTGTGAACCCTTGTATTCATACCGAAAAATGATAAATAGAAATGATTAACAATTTTAGAATAGTTTATTTCCTATGTAAAGAAACGAAGTTAATGATGTAGTTTCATGGATGTTTAGGTAATGGATACGATAAATGGAAGAAGATTATGTTTCCTTTATGTTGAAAAATGTGGTAAGATTAAAAAAGGGGAATTTACAGAAGAAAAGATGATATGTTTTGTGTGTGGAAAATGGGGTAATTAAGAAAACAACTTTCCAGTAAATGTGGCGATCTTAGTTTACACTATGAAAGGAAATAGAGTTCATTTGGAGGATCCACTAATATTTCAATGTAATAAATTTATAGAACATGGACATTATCCATGTCAATTTGAAATACATGGGATAATAAGGATGATACAAATCAGTAAATCGATTCAAATGTGAAATCATATACAACAAAAACTATATATGTGGGTTCTAAAAATGATATTTAATGAGGAACATTGATCACCCACTCATGAAATGAATGTGTAGTATTAGTATGTTGTACAACGTAATCTTATATAACATAGAACATAACATATACACCCTAAATACTAGATATTGAATTATGAATTAATATATTTAGTACTATTATGATTTTATACCAGGTTTGTATCTCAATTGAAATGGATTTTTAAAGGAATGGGCATCCTCTAAAATCAGTTTATCCACCACTTAAAAAAATTTGATGTGATACTAGGCATGGATTGGATTTCAATACATAAAGGCCATGATAATTTAGAAAATACGAAAACTAGATATAAAAAACCTATCCATGGACACCTATTAATATAAGTCTAACTATATACTCCCTATGAAAAATATTCCCATTATATTGGGTTATTTAGCATATATGGTTAATGTAACAATTAATATTATTTGTAATCATATTATAAAGAAAAATACGAAGTCACTAGTCTTATGAAGGATAAAAAGGATCAAACTTCAATAGAAATAAAATCCAGAGTCATGTGTATCTTATGGACACCATTGACTGTTTCAATAGTTGGAAATATTTAAAATAGTAAAGAAATCATTTATTTAAGGGGATGGTGAAATGGCCCGATATTTCACTATAAAATTTCTTAACTTTAATAACATGTTAACATATTTTTATAAAATAACACCAAAATAAAATGAAACTATGATATGTTTAATGAATTTGACCATTACAAAACAACTGTTAAATTATTAGGTTTAAAAGCATGTAATAAAATTTTCTAATCTTGGAAAAAAGTGGAATGAAATTTTCTTTTTATTGAATGTATCCTTTATGAATAATATTTTATGATCTTGGAAAGGATATAGATTCATAATTATTTTTCATAGACTAATACCGTGTCCAAATCCAATAATCTTAATATGAGTTATTTCAAATGCGAGAGAAGTTTAAAATCTTGTGAATTCCCATAAACTCTAAGCTAGTGGAATCATGACCCTCAACAACCACCTAATCTAATCTTAGGATTAAAAGTTATATAGAGATCCTATGGGGCTAGTTAAATTTAAATTAGGATGATATAATCTTGTAATTTCATGGGTAACAATTTCTTCATCACCTATATTTTATACATTTAATATTTTATCCCATAAGTATTATTTTTTATTTTTTATATCAAAGAAGAAATTAGAATGATTAGTTTACACTAAAAATGTATTTTTCCCTAAAAGTTAGTTCTTATGTTATCAATTTTATTAAAATAAATATATTATATCCAATATTTTTTTATGTAATTTATGTATACATACCAATAAAATTATTAGTTGATAAGAAATAATAATATAGACAGTTAAAAATTTAAAACGTTATTTTTTGTAAGAAGATTATTCATTATATGTTAACTTAAATGTTAATATATCACTTTTGAGAATATAAATATGAAAAAATTAATATATGTTTTGAATTTATAAAAACAATATTATCTCAGAATATTTTTTTGAAATTTTTTTGAAATTATTGACTTGTATGTGAATAGTGAAAAACAGAATTTTTTCAAATTCCAGGACTTTTACGAAATCATTAGAATTTAAATATGGTATGTAAAATTTTTGTCCCATTTTCAAGGAAAAATATGTATTTGAAAAGATTAATTTTAAATTAAAAATTGTTTATTTTAGTTAAAAAACCTATGTTTTTATATTTTAGAACAAAGGTTATAATATTCTCTAAAAATATATTTAATAAACTATAATATTTTTTTAAATTTTTTATCACGTTTAGAAAAATAATTTTCAAAATATATTTTAAATTTGGAATTATAAGATATATATGTGTAAAGTCTCATGTTTTTGAACTGGGTTAAAACACGAATGTTTTTGAACTTTTTTTTGTAACGATGAGTCAGTTATTATAACCATGATTCAAGATAATGTTTTGCATGTTGGGATATTTAAAACATGTTAATATAGGGCATGAACATCCATTAAATATATCCTTGGGTAAATCCAGATTAGAGTGTTTATGGTGATAATGTAAGTTCATCCCATAGATCAGGAAGTCTTTTTAGGACTTGAGTGTTTTAAGACGCCAATATGTATAAAACTATCATCTTTCTTGCATGATGTCGACATGGTGATCATGGTTAATGGAACATAACACACACATTTAAAGTGTTTTGTAACTACTTCTCTTATGAGCGACGGGTCATTTCTTTTGATAACATGGACACTCTTAAGTTGGGTAGTGTCATCAGTTTTGAAGTATATGTCAGTTCTTACATGGAAGGACACCCTTGATGAGTTTACTGGTGGGCGAAAACTATTGGAAAATATATTAGTTTTGGAAAATTTTCCATTGTATTATTTTAAAGAACAATGATTCCTTGGGTGGAAGGGGAATCTGGTTTTGGATGATGATCTGGAAAATAGTGATGCCAAGCCTTTTGGTAATGTATTGACCGGTAGTAGATCGACTGATCATTTGGTAACCCGGGTTTACTATTAGTGTGATATTCAGATTGAGATGAGCATGTCCCCAATCTTGGACCCATCCTGGAGACACTAAGAAATATTCATTCATACTATGAGCTAATGTTTTAAAAAAATTTGGGCTTTATATATTGGTTTTTATCTAGGTTATACATGGGATGGATGGTTCTTTAGGTAATTCATTTATTCATGCTGGGGAACAATAGTTTTGAAATAGCCAAGATATTTCTTGGATTGGGAAGGACACCAGAAGTTGGGTGACGATTTTGATTATATGTAATTGCTAATGGAATCGTTTTAAAGGCACATCACTAGTTTATGTGGGAGTGTCTATTTTATGGGATGGAAATGACTTTCACGGAAAGAGATGTGGTTTGGGTGTTTGATAGATAAATATTAAAACTATTGGTGTAAATAAACAGTGAGTGGATGGTTAAATAGATAATTAAGAGATGATGTCTCTAGTTGTACGGGCTCATTTAAGCAGTACATTGATGTTTGGGATGGATTTTGAGATTTGTCTTGGGTTTCGAAAGGCATAAGACATTGGCCATTTTTAATGGTTAAAGGTGCGTTCAACTTTTGGAAATATAATGCGACTATTAACATGATACTTTATGATCTTTGTGGGTTGGTTGATACTGTATTACTAACCAATAGCTTCATGGGGAACATAAGATTTTAAAATGGGTTGATTGTACTGTCCCATGTTTTTCAGTAGGGTATGTATATAAATGTTTTTGAACCTTTTCATTGTAATGATAGGTCAGTTTTTAAATACATGATTTGGGATGATGTTTCATGAGTTTGGATGTTTTAAATATATTTAAATTAGTATTGGGTAAAGGCTTAAAGAGTTCTTGGATGGTTGGATGGGTTTTGGGAGCACTATACGAGGCAATGAAATTTTGAAGGGTTGTGCACGGTTAGTTAAACAATACGGGTTAGCAGTGTGTAATCAAATAGGTGACCAGTAGAAGATGCATTGTTTGCACATTGTCTATAAAACAATGCGAGTAAAACTGTGTATTTTACCCAGTTTTGCGTTTCAGGTTAAGTTAATAAAATTAAATTCATGGTTGATATGATATTTTCTAAATGTGTTATTATGGGTTTCTATTAATTAAATTAATGTTGTGAGAATTTGATTAAATTCTGTTCATATGGAGATGTTATTTAATTCAATTTAGATGAAAAGAAGTAACTTTATATTAAACAATGATCAACAGATGTATTTATTTAATTAAAATGAGATGAGAGGAATTTAATTAAATGACTAATAAATGAAAAGATGGGGCTTATCAGTGAATTTAATTATTAAATGGTAAAATTTAAATGATGTGTAATGAGGATTTTCGGTTTCATTTAATTAAATTCAAGGAAAAGAGGAATTTAATTAATTAATATGAAATGTGGGTCTTATTTAATTAAACTAAAGATCAAGAAGAATTTAATTTGTCTTTGAATTGGGGGATTATTATTTAATTAAATTACGGTTGATATAATCTAATTAAATAATATTGAATATTTGGTGTTATATATTCAATTATTTTTTAGGGAACATAATTAAATAAAATGAATTGGAGAAATTGTTGAATTAAATTCATTTGGAATGAATTTAATTATGTTATTATTGAAGATGTGCCTTGGAGTTTTTTAATTAAATTATGTTGATATAATTTAATTAAATAATATTCAGTTAGAAAATTTGTTTAATTAAATTTATTTGGAAAATAATTTAATTAAATGATCTGTTAAATGTGGAGATGGGGTCTTATATATTTAAATTCGTCGTTAAGATGGATTTAATTATTTGATTAAAAATGTTGGTTTTATTTAATTAAATTGTATTGAGATAATTTAATTCAATAACGATGTGTTAGAGATTTTTTTTAATTCAATTCGTTGGAGAAGAATTTATTTAAATGATGTGTAATTGGGGATTTGGGGGTTTTATCAAAGAAGCATTTTATTAAATGATTGTAATACTAATGGTTATTATTATGAATGTTTAATTTAATTATTTTTGGTTGAGGAATTTAATTAAATAAGGTGAGATCAAGAATTTTTTTTAAATAAATTAAGTGAAATGGAATTTAATTAACTGACGTGAAAGAGTGATTTTAATTAAATAAATTAAATATTATGTTGAAAGTAATGAATTGATGTGAATCAAGGTTTTAAATTTAATTAAGGTGAAGGTTAAGAGAAATTTAATTAATTTTTATGATATGGGAGTTTCATTTAATTAAAATGAAGGATATAATAAAATGATAATGAGTTGGAGAATTTAATTAATTAAATTCAATTGAAATGAATTTAATTAAATGACTTGTAACTATAGAGTTGGGGTTTATTAATTATGTGTATTAAATAAAGGATAATAATAATAACATGGTGGTTATTTTTTTAATATTTTATAAATCCTTTTAATTTATTTGGGTTTATTTTCATTTAGTTTAAGTAAGATAAAACATGTTGGCACACTCCCCTCTTATCTGTTAGGTCAAAACCCTATATTTGTGCTTAATTTAGTTTCTTGTTTTCTTTCAGTTCTAGGTGGTGAAAAATATTTCTCGGGACATGTTCGTCCATATTATGATGATCACCACTAAAGGCAATGTGTTTCAGCTCTATTTGGTTGACAACATTCATTTTAGGGTAAGGCTATATTCCTAATAATTTGTTTCACACCCCTTGAATTAGGTGTTTATGGTTAATTTGAGTTGCGGTTATTTAATTGGGTGTGCGTTTGTCCCCACAGTCTCAATTTTGGGTCCCAATATTGTTGTTAGGGTGTTGCGATCCATTCTCATGTGTGAAAACATTTATGTTGAAGTGTGTGTGTGCCAGTGAGCAGCAGCATTGAGTTTGAAGTCCTGGCTTCTCAATTCTTTATGGTAGGTTCCACAACATTTTTTAATTAATAAAATATACTTGTTTTTTAATAATTGTTTTGGGAAATTTGACTACAAATGCTGAATGAATTGTTTTTTTGTATAAAATAATTTAATAGATTACAAATACACATTTTTGTAAGAAAACACCTACAACAGAGGTGTGCTACCTTCAAGATAAAAACATAATGAATAGAATGATATTTTTGTTTAGCTTGCGAATTTTCATTTTGATATGGACTCCCTTACATGTTGACACACTTGGGTTATGTGGTAATTACTAGTATTGGATATGATAATATGATATAAATAACCTAGATATTAATTATGAAATATTAAATTGGCTATGTTCTGATAATTAATTGTGAATTAATTATGTGCTTTGAGATATGTAAGTTAGAAAATTAATTGGTGGATTAATTGTGATATATAAAATTGGCTATGTTGAGATAATTAATAGTGAAATAATGATCTTCATTGACAATTTTAATTAAGATAACAAATCAGGGGATTAATTATGAGATAATAAATTGGCTACCATGAGATCATTAATTTTGAATTAATTAAGAGCTTTGAGAATTGTAATAGAGATAATTAGTTGGGGGATTAATTAAAAGATATACAATTTGGCTATGGTCAAATAATTAATTTTGAATTAATTATGTTCCATTGTTATTATGATCTTGATATTTTATTGTTGAATTGAATATAGAGAGTTTAGATTTATAACGAGATAATTAATTTTGAGAAAATTAATTATGAGATATGAATTGTGTTTTAGATTAATTAATTGATTAAATTATTAATTATATTTGTGTACCTAGTTAATTAAATATTTTACTAATGGATTTGAGTATGTCCAATGATATGAATGAGAGGACAATGTATCACGTTTTTTAGTTGAATGTGAAGCCCATTTTAATATGTTAATTGAAATAAATAAGAATGTTTTCCTTATGTATAAATTTGAGTATTCTTACTTATATTTTATTCAAATTGGATAATGGAATGCATGAGATGTTAAATGATTCATGCATTATATGTTGTGAATTAATGCAACATATATAGGTTGGGGAGATAAGGGATTATGGGAGGCCTTGGGGAGAAAGAATATGTTATTTTTTTGTTGATCCTCTAGAAACAGTGAGAGCTCATTTAGTTGATCCAGGGGATAGACTGCATGCACTACTCTTGGTGACGGGTTTCTATGTGTTACGTCCTGATCCATCCAAAATTGATTTCCAATCTACCATTACAAAATGAGGTAGGATGACCGTTTGAGATTCCATATTAAGTTCCAATGAGATCGTGAGAGGTCTTGGAGTTGGACCAGGAGAAATAACATGAGCACTTCCCCTAGTAATGAATGTCTATGAATTATGTCTTGGTCAATCCATAGATACTATCTAGGGTAAATGTCCATTTGGCATTGGTACGGGGTTGGTACATATAAGACTACACTAAGTATATGTATATATATTCATTGTTATATATATATATATATACATTGTTACAATATATATATATATATACATAATTGACATAATCGTACAAACCGGCCATGGGCTGAAGAAGGATTCGCCGTCAGGTGTCTCTTAGGAACCTGAAATGGTTGTTGGTTATTTATTCAATTCTATTATTGTTTCGATATACTTTCACGCTATTTAATTTTATTTCATTTTCTAGATTGAACTGGACAATGGTGTTCCAAACCTACTATGATTTATATCTAACACCATATTCGGGCCACCATTGAACTGGGGTACCCGAATAGACTCTACTTGTTTATAAGACCATGGAAATTTCTTGTTGCTATATGCTTATACCTGGGGGTTAGGTGCAAAAGATTGAGTAGGATCTTGGGATGATCATGGATATCACCCTTGGGGATTTGGTTCTTTTCATTGTTTTATACTGAGATGTAAGGAAATATGATTTGGTTACTACTTTCAGATATGTACCACCGTTACATGCATACATTTTATGAGCTGGTGTTGGAAATTTTCATTATTGGGTTAATATTACGAACGACTTACGCTGCATTAATTATCTATTTATACTTCTTCCGCTATTGTCCTCTATTTATATACTATTATACTACTATGAAAACTCTTATATGTGGGTATATTCTCCCCACTAACCATCCTAACACCTGTGATTCTAGTCGGTAGCCTCTGGCATACTCGGAGGCTCACTTGAGGTCATGTGACAAAGAGTCTGGCTATTATTTTGATGGTTAGCCACATCAGGATGTTACAATATGATGTAATAAATATAATATTATTTTGATTCATAAAAATTATTTATAATGATAAAAACTAATTTCCATTGTAAAATAAAAAATATTAAAAAGGGATAACAAAAAGGATAAAAGGATTGACATGTGGAAAAAATGTTTCTCACTAAGTAGTTATGGTGTGGATAAAACAAAAAATATATCGAGTCCATTATATTCCATTTTTCAATCTTATTGTCATGCAAAAACCTGCTCTCATCATATATAAAGATAAAACATATTATTCTCACCATTTATAAAAGGGGCCTCTCTACACCCATTCAATTCCACTCCCAAGTATCAATTATCTCTTGAATATATACACTTTTTTCAAATCCTATAATCTTATTTCAATTATTAATACTCTAGAAATTAGTTTTTTATTGAAGATGTACTCTTTAATATAATCATCCTTTGGAAGCACAATGGTTTCAATGTATGTACTTACATCTCCCTAATGTTGTTTCTTTTCTATCATTACATTTTAAATATATTTTTACCAATATTATATGATGAAACTTTTATATATATTATACTTAAATTTTTGTTTCTTTCTTGTAATATCCATTAGCCACCGTACCCCTTTCCTCTAAAGGGAAATAAAAATGGAATTCATGCATATGTGTGGACTATTGCCTCCACATAGCTTCATGTCTCATTTTACTTCACCACCATACATTGTGGCTATTAATGTACAATTTCAAAAACATGTATGATATCAATAACATGTATTATATTCTGAGATAACAGACCATATTTTATATTTCTCCCATTCCATAGAAAATGAAATCATCATCTATGGGTACACGTAGATTACTGCCTCTATAAAATTTTGTGTTCTATTTTTCATCACCTACTTTAATGGATGGTCATGAGAATAATTTTAATGGGTAAATATTATTTTTGGGAAATTAATTATATTTTTATGAAAAAATAGAGAACCTATTGATTATATGAACATCAAATGATCATTTTAAATTCAATAGTGTCAAACAAGCATACTAAGGATGGAATTAATTTATTTTTGCAATGTAATTGCTTTTTCTCTATTAAATATTACTCTAATTACAATAAATTATGATTTATCACATTAATTAAATATAAAAATATCTTTATTCCTCTATAATATTGCTACTAAAAAATAACTTTATAATCATATAATAATTATTATATGTTCATGACTTGGAACGACTAGACACCCACTATAAAAATGATATAAAAAAATATTATGAATAAGTAATAGAACATAGTTAATGACAATAAATGATATAAAAGGGAAAATAATTAATTTATTTTTCTTTTTTAATGAAAGAATTAATATTAATCTCATTAATTAATATAAAAAAATCTATTCATTAGAAATTACTGAGTTATGCTCATCAGTAATTTAATATTTATGTATTGTAACAAATAATGTTGTAGAATGAAATTATAACAATATAAATAAATATAATGTATAAATTACACTTATTTTATGATCTTGGTGTGGTGAAATTTGTGATATGAACAAAGAACATCATCTCAATTAAGAATCCTATTACAGTAAAATGTTCATTTCATAAAATTTCATTTCAAAAAACATATTTCTATTATGAATCATTGTATCTTTAATATGATGTGACTAATTACAAAGTAATTCAATTTAAAATATCAATTTAATTAATTGGTTTTTTATATCCATATAATTTTCTCTATTGAAATGCATTTTGATTCAAAAGATACTATAGTGGAACAAGTTTTTGTTAACTCAACTACCTTTATTGAGTTATAAGGATTATTATTTAATATATTAATTACATGATATGTTTCCACCACCATAAAAATTTATTTCATTGAACTATATTTTCATTTATAGTGTAAAATAACATTTTTATTCAAATTTTATTCCTTGTTAAAATTTGTTTCTAAAAAATTACATAATTGTTGATAATAATTAACAACCCCTTTAATGACAGTTTTACCTCATTTTACATATTTTCTATCATTCCAATCTTTTCATTTATATTTTTAAAACAAATTATGTGTAATTTATAATGGCCTTAACATTTCTATTTTCATTATTTCAACTATACTTTTTATTGACTATTTTCATGATATGGGTTTCAATAATGATATTTAAATATTTTTCATCTATGATGGTTTTTTATATTCCTCCCCAAATTTCCTTGAAATAAACTTTATATACCATCATGGTTCCATTTTTAGTATTTTTTTAATAGTTTATGTTTTCAAATGTTTTCACATCTCTTTTTAAAAAAAATTAATGCTTGATTGTGGACTATACAATATTCTTTAGTAAACATGTCAAATAAGATTCCTATAAATTATTTTATTATTTCACTTTCACTTTCCTCTTTATCTCAAATAGATATTTTTCTATTTAATTATCCTTTCACATGTTACACCCTAAATTCTCTCACTTTTTTGAGGAGAATAAACTCAGGGAAGTACTTTACCTCAAATTTCATTCCCAGTCATTGAATATTTTTGACTTTTCATAAAATGCCTTTACGCTATGAATATTATATATTTAATTTCACTGATTGATTGGAATTCACCTAGATTCCATAGATATATTGAATGTTATATCTTATTAAGTTAAACGCATACCATTTATCTATATAATGTAGATACTATATTTTATATTATTTTTATTTAAGGGTATTTTCCTGTAATGTTATTTAATTTCATTGGATACCCTACTTACATTCCATGGTTATATCATGTTATGATTCTAGATAGAATTTTGAATATTTTACTAACATAATTACATTTGTAAAGGATATGTAACCTTTTTATTTAATTGCGTTCATTATGATATGATTAATGATTATTTTCAAGTGGAACTCATATATAAAGATGATGTGGGGTAGGGTCCTATATCTACTTACAATTTACTATTTATGTTTGATATCTCATGAGATATTAAGGTATATACATAATGAGTTTTTCGAAAAAGGTGTGGGAATAATGTGTTTTATCACATTTTAATTCATGGATATAATGAGTATTTCCATGATGGTGTGTGAATGACAAGTCTTCTCATAAGGAGTCTTATGCTTAGGAATTATCAACCATTATAGGTTTCTTTTAATTTCAGAATATGTTATCTTCCATTTTTGTGACTCCATTATAATATTCCAAACAATTTAATGCTTCCATGGGTTAAGATTATTGTTTTATGCTTTCAAGATAAGTTATTATTATTATTCTTCCATAATATAATGGAACTCCATGTCATTTTCTTATGTTATGCATTTCCTTATACCAGAATTTATTCTCATTGATTATTTAGACAGAAATTTCTTAGGTATCATATTTATACAAATATTGTCATTAATTTTTCACATTTGATCTTTGACTAATTTTTTGTTTACCCCTACCGAGCATCTGATCTGACCCATTATTATGTTTCCATTTCTTTAGTTTATGAATGAATGTTATATGTGTCATAAATCTAGAATATTATCATTTATTGATAATTTATAGGAGGTGTTGAATAAGTAATACAAATTAAGTTGTTTCTCATTTTGTGAGAGAATTAATATTGGATTATAAATACAAAAGATTTATTAGATCAATATTACTCATAGTTCTACAAAAATATAAACATAAAAGGTCTCGATAATGTATATGATATAGTATTTTCTATAAATTAGGTATTTATAGAATACATATAAATTGGTTGTCTGATTACACACACATGATATATGTTTTTGATCTTAAGAATATATTTTTCTATGAGTATTTTAATAAAAGTTATGGTGCTTTTGATTGATTATATGACAATATATTTTAGAAGTTACGAGGATCATGGGAAATATTAAAATATTTCTTTGAAACATTAAAACAAAATAAGATGTTTGGAAAATTTAGAAAATGTGAATTTTTTATAGCAAATTACTTTTCATGGTCATACTATCACTAAAGATGGCATAAAATATAATACCTAACAACCCACTATAGTATGAAAATATCATATCCCAATCTATCGCAAAATACACACTCTAAATACCATTTATTCATGTGTATATTTAAAACATCATCTTTTGGCCCTTAGAACATTATATTTTAAAAATAAAATTCATTTATGTATATTTTCAAACATATAATCCTGATATGAAAATTGGGAATTTTTTTTGAAAAAATTGATTTTTAAATGAATGGTGTTTTTTTAATAATGAATTTTTAAAAATATCTAGGTTGTAATCATAATAAAACAAATTAAAACATCATTATACTGAACAAATATAATTTTTATAAGCAAGAATACATATTTTAAATTATTATTTTTGATTTATAAATGTATATTTGGAATTTTATATTTATGTCACATTTTTCACAATATTTATATTAATGAATTATCCATTTTCTATTTTAAAATTATTTTACATGAATTATATAAAATCATTTTTTTAAATTTATTCAACATTTTTAAATAGTAGTAACATTTTTTTTATAAAGGATAATTTTATTTTTAAGAATAAATGAGATATGCTAATTTATATTATGTTTAAGAGTTGAAAATAAGTTTAAAACATGTGTAAAATTATATTATATAAGATTTCATGAACATAAATCTTCCCCAATCGATTATTTCTATATTTTGAGGTAATATACTTGTGGGTTACATCAAATCCTTATTAATTGTCGGGTATTCAAAAAATGATCTTTCATTTCCACTTTTAAAAGGACCAATACCAACCCTTCAATAACACTCTTAAAGTGAATCACTTTTACATACCTCCACCATTAATCCACTCTTACATCCAGTATATTCGTTTCACAATAATTTATCCTTATTCCTCTATTTATAATGGATCTTTTAAGGAAATCTCAAAGTGATCAACAGGAGTAATACTTTTTTACATAACTTATTGCATTTCTATATTAAAATTACAATTATAATTTTATAATCCCAATATATTTATATTATTATTTTTTATATAATTAATTTTTTTATCTTATGTTAGTAATAATTAACCACATTTTCCATTTTCCTTAAAGAAAAAGGATATTCAGGCATGTGTGTGGATTATCCCTTCCACAAACTGCCATGTATCAATTTCCTTAAACACCATACAAAGATGGTCCTAATGTAAAAATGATAAATAAGTATGATAATTATAATAAATTTTATACTAATAAATTATAAAAAATATTTTAAATATATATCATTCATTGGAAAATGAAATCATCAACTATGTGAATGTGGGGACTACCTCCTTCATGGAACAATTGATTTATAAATTTCTTTTCATCAATATCTTACATGGATGGTCACGAGAATGTGTTTAATGGAAAAATATTTTATTTTATAAATTATTATGGGTTTTATGGGAATATTGGGAAACCTATTTAAAATATTATAAATAAATAAATTTTGAATTTAGGATATGATGTAAGACTTTTCTATAGTAAATTTATATCTTTACGATAGTTTTAATATTATGCACTTAATTTACTTTATGTGGTGTATTTATCTCTAATTAGAGATTTTATATCATGGAATTAATATTATTAATATTATTTCATGATTAATTTGAACATCACTTTTTTAAATTTGTTTTTATTGATTTGGTAGCTAGCCCATCAGTGTATTTTTACATCTTAATTTTCATTATTTGGAACTTATTTTTTTTTAACCACCTATTAAAATTTGTGCGATGAAAGAAATATGGAACTCCATTCACACTAATGCACATGAAATTAAATGTAATTAATTTTTTATATTATTTTGTCTCCCCCACATTCTATGGATTGAATATTTATCAAAAATGATGTCAAACATAAAATTTTCCATAGTGGGGAATCCTTCCTTTGTTTTGGTAAACTATAAGTGTTAGTGTTTTCCTAGAAAATTCAGACCCACAAATATTCAGTAATGTAGATAACTCTATTTAATAGATTCGAATAGGGTTAATAACCCTGTATAGGGTTAGTTTAGTATTGACTAAATCACCATACTAATGAAAAACGAGTGGGGCTATGACTTTACACCTGCCTAGACATCCCTATGGGATATGATTTGGAATATTCAGAAAATATTTATGAATGAAGAAAGATAATTTTTTCCTACAATTTACTTGGTCTCTTACTAATTCATGGTATTGAAACAAATTACTATATTTCATGGATAACCAAACACATTCAATGTTATCTCACTACTATATTTGTTTCAAAATGCTACTTCCTATTACTTTGATATTACTCGCCACAACATCAAAGTTGATTTTGGGATGTTCTTCTAGAAATCAATTTGATTTCATTGAATGTGTAATTATATTATTTTAATATTTATTATTATATAGATAAAGATTTTTTCCTTTATCCAACCAATCCTTAGGTTATGGTATAAAATATATTATAGAGTCTTATAGTTAATACATTAGACATAATCCGGTGATAGGCGTGCCCTTGAATTATCTATCCCATTAATGAATTGATAGTACAAAAGAGAAAAAAATCTATATTATTTTGGTGTATTCCTCTACCAATATTGCTATATAATATTTATTCAAGTCCTTCAAAATATATTCTGAGAGATTATATTTTTCTATCTATTAATATGAGACCAATAATTAATATTATTGTTATTATTGGTATTATTCAAGTGTATGAAATTATATCAGTTTTACTAACTGAGGATTAATGTTTTTATTTAGTCCTCCAATATCACAGTTTAAATAATTATGTTATGATATCATCAATTGTATTTTACACTTGAGTATCTTAGACCACCCTTATTTGTTATCAATTTCGTATAAAACATAGATGGGAAATCTATCTGATGAAAGTTTTAATGACATTATTACTATGTATTGATGCTATATCTATTATTTTGAAATGAATTATATATATGTATATAGAATTGAAAAACTAAAAATCTATTATATTCAATAGGAAATGTTTTATTCTATACCAATAATATAATATGTCTACTTTCTATATGTTTCTAATGTTTTTTTGGTTACATAACAATTTATATTTTTATAAAAAATGATGATGAATAATGGAAAAGAAATAATAATGTCACTAAAATTTAAAGTTTTGTTTTACTTATTGGTCATTAGGAATGTTGTTTAGAAAACCATTCTAGGTTATCTAACCCATTAACCAAGACAACTCAAAAGATCGTTAAATTTATTTAGACAAGGGAGTGCGATGAATGTTTTTTGTAATTAAAAATAATATTGGTTAATTATACAATATTATCAATTCCATAAAAAATGGATTTTTTTTTCAATTATAGTGTTAATTTATTGATATTACTTAGTTTGTTTTTAATATATAATAATTAGATAATTACATAGGCCTTATTTGAATTAAAAACCATTAATGTGAAATATCCTATTCCTGGCCTTGAGTAGTTTTTATTAGTTTTTTTAAATTTATTGTCATCTTCTATTTGTGGAGAAATATGATATATATACATATCATAAATTTTTAAAACATATATTCACTCAAAAATAATTAAACATGGAGAAAATAAGATAACTAGAACTAATAATGGATTATGATTTCATGATTCACTGTCACCTATATAAATATAATAATGTAGAAGATTCCTCAAGTCGAAATGATAATGCATCCTTAACAATGTTAAATTTGCATCATGATATATTTTTTAATTATTTAATGAATACATTATCAGAAGTTTTGTATCTGAATTTTTTTCACATTCTCTCAAATTTCATTATAATCATTGTGGTTAAAAATAATTAAGAATGATTTTTACGAAAATAGTGGTTTTCAAATAATGTTATAATTGGTTAAGGATGGAATGTTATTTGTGGTTAACATGGATAAATAAGTTATAATATTAATTTTCAATAATTTTTATGTATTATTGGATTCTCAGTTGGGAATGGAATCGTTGAATCAAGATCATAACTCTTTATATTCCACTCATCATAGTAGTACCTAGATATATAGTGAGACTTGGGAATATTAATGGTTAAGACCTATGAATAATCATATTACGGAGATTACGAATAAATGTTGACTTGTCAATAGATTAATTTTGAATGATAACAACCAAAGGGGATGATTCAAACAATTACCTTTCTTGAATTGAAATGGGAGATCACTTACATGGATTTCATTCTTGGATTAGAAAAGATATCTCGAGATAATAATTTTATTGGGGTAATTTTATATCAGTAAATAAATATTTTCATCTTCTTAAAATTAAATATAAAATGTATTTGAATCATCATGAATGACTCTATATTAAAGTGATATTCCAGTTATATGGTTTTCCTATTTATACTGTATCTTGTTATGTTATGATATTTACATATAATTTTTTAATGGTGTCTAGAAGTTATTTGGAATTGTATATTCTTTTAGTAAAACGTATCACCCTCAACCAGATGTAAAATGATAGGGTGGCATTCAAACATTAGAGGATATGATATAAGATTACACATAAGTATATTAGGAGAGTTGGGATTAATATCCTTCATTCACAAAGTTGTATTTCTATAACAGTTTTCATTCCAGTATACATATGGAACCATTTTTGGCATTATAATGAAATAATTTTTAGACCATAGTCTATTGAGACGATATTGGGGAGAGAACATTTTTGGGGAGTGAATTTTTTGAAATGTTGAAAATGATTAAGAATTATATGTGGGTATCCCAAATTATTTAAAAGCAGTATATATATAGTTATAGGAATGATTTTACATTAAATGGTAGAGAATATATTTTTTATAAAATATCTCCATGGAAAGGTGTGATGAATTTTGGAAGAGAGGGAAAAACAACTCCATGATTTTTTGGCCCGTATGAGAATGTAGGGAATTTTGTTGCATTTTCTTACCAAGTATCCCTACCATCAAGATTATTTCAGGTATACGAAGTATTTCACATTTCATTGTTAAAGAAGTTGATTCCTAATCCATCATGTGTTAAGAACTACAAGTGTTTAATTAGAACATATTATTTTGTATAGGGAAAATATATTATAGATTATAGATAGTAAATATAATAAGATTCAAAACAAGGTAACTAAAGTAGTAATTGTTTTATGGAAGAACAATATGATTGGTGATGTAAAATGGGAAAATAAAAAATATATGAAATTAAAATATCCTCAACATGTTTTTAATGAATAAATCATTAAGGAGTCACTTTTATAAATGAAAAGAATGTGAAAATCCACAAAACATTAAAAATTAATCAATTTAATATCTTATTAGTGTTAATAATTATATTTTATGGATTCATACTCAATTATATAATTTCAAATTATTTCTCAGTCTAAAAATTATTAGGATTATTCTAACAAATTTTTCATCCATGAATCATATAGTTTTATTAAAAGGATTAGTTATCATATTTGAATTTTATTAAATGGAATTGATTTTTTAATTCATCATTTCAAATTTTTCATAAAGTAAATATTTGGTAATTTTATTAAATAATTTATTGTTATGTTGATAATGAAAAATATAGTTTTACAAATCTTGTCACGAATAGGACATCATCATGATATAATAATTTTTTAAAAGTTTCTAAAACCATTTTAAACAAAATTTAATGATAAAACGTAAAAAAACATTAAAAAATATTATATTCATTTTTAACTTATGTTTAACAATTTGGAACCAAATTCATATTTTATTATAATAAAAACTATTTGTGTTTCTTTTATTTTAATCTTGTAATCATAGGGGAGAATTCATTTTTGGATTAGTTTTAAAGAAACATAACTCACCCATGTTTATTAATACAACAATAATTTTTTTGGGAATAAGAATTATAAGATAATTTATTAGAATATAATTTTATTTTTATAAATTATTTATTTCGAAACACATTTTTTCATTGCGTTACTTGAACCTATTTTAAATTATTTAAAAGAGTTCCACTACTCTCACATATAAAATGTCCTTTACTCTCCTCACTTATCTAATTTTTGTTCCATATCTCAAAAAATACCCTTAAAAATACCACCTCAAAAACCATTACCACAACCTGATGCTTCTGGACTTTTAAAATGTCCAATAAAAGAAGACAACAAGTGTTTTTCAATGGATATTCTCCTTGAAAGTGGTATCTGTTCAAACATATCCATTTTATGTTTCTTTATTTTTAAAACAATTCCAAATATTCTATAAAAATACTAACATAAATAAATCTATATCAATACTCTACTGAAATGTTTTTATGTTTATGGAACAACCACTCGCTACATTTTTCCATCAATGGAAAATAGAAACATTTGGCTGTGTGTATGTGTAGACTGAGACCTATAGGGATGATGTATTTCGTTTTTCATCACTACCCCACCTAGATGGTTATAATTATGGATTAAAAATACAATTATTTTTTCATAATATAATTATCATTTTGAAAAGACAAACTATTATCTACTTTATTTACCTCTCGCCTATTCCAAAATGGAAACATCGCTTATGTGTATGAGAAGACCAACACCTCCATGAAGGGATTCATTACTTTTTTCAGGAACTACATATGTTAATGGGTTTAAAGTTATTATTAATGTATTAAAATAAAAATTATTACATGATAATTATTTGATATATTATATAACCATGACCACATTGACCACAACCACCCAACCAATGTTGTTTTGGAGATTATGAATTGAATGACCCCCAAAACATCCAATGTTTTCTTAACTACTTATGTATCCAAACAAATATGGAAACAAATTAAATAAACGGAATTTTTATAAGGTAAATAATGTGAAGGAGTATTTAAATCGAGTAAATAGTTAATAAAATTTTATTATTTATGAGGGTATAAGATGTTTGAATCATGTTCAGACTCGATATAAGGGATTTTTCTTTAAATCCATGTTTTGATGTTCTTCTTTCAAATATTTTTATTACATATCCATGTTATTATATTTATTTTTATTTTTACTTGAAATGGATTATTGTTGTCGATTTCAATTATGTTTGAATTTATTTGCATAGTTTGAATACAAATTTTTTCAATTTTTTTCTATATGTTTTAGTTATGAATTTAATTACAAAAACATGAGAAGAATGTTTTTTAACATTTAACACATGATATATTTTCACATAAAATGACCCTTCTTCATTATTAGGAATAGTTTACCTAATCTTATGGTTTTGAAAAAAAAATAGTTCCCATTTTCTAGTAATGTTTATATTTTTAATATCCTTTGATGGAGAGGGATAATTTTTCATAATTTATGTGAAAATAGAATGCCCATTTACATATTAGTTCAAGAGTTTATTTTCATTGGATTTATGATAAAAAATGTCTTTGTGTTAGCTAATACTATGTGTCTTTATTTTTTTAGTATTATGGGTGATTCTATTATTACATTCTAATAATTTGCATGATGATATGTTCTGTAGAGGATATATACTGGAATTAACCTAGTTGGTGACTCCATTTTGTGGTTTCTTGTAAGGGTTCCTATAATGATAATGTATCCATAATCCTAAATGGTTCTATAATGATAGATATAAATTATATATAGAATATTTTTATTTCATTAGGTTAATAAATTAACTCATGATTAAATAAAAGTTTTATGATCTTACAAAGGTGAATGGTTTACTTTCCAAGGAAAGTCCTTCTTTGGTTATCATGATATCCCATGTAACTTTCATTTTTATAACATTAACTTTATGCTTGAATAAAATATATTTTATTAGAAAATTAAGGGAATAATTTTATTTTATGAGTATTTAAACTATTATTTTAGGTCAAATATTATTATATAGAGAACAAAACATTATTATATGTTTTCATGTTTTTAAATGAACTAACAAGTTTACTTTTTTATATTCATCACAATAAATATCTACCAATCCAATGTATTGTAATTATTTTTACAAGACCTAATTTTGTATATAATGTATAGTAATGTTGAAATTTTAGTAATAAAATTATGTCATGAATTAATAATGTAATTCAATAATGAAATTCTCATGTAAACAAAAGAACATATTTTAATTCTAAATATGAAAACGTTATAGAAGTGTCCACAATTTTTTATAATGGATTTATTAATTATCTAAATCTATAATACAAAAATATCTAATAAATTTTATAATTTAAAACCCCTTTTAATAAATAATGTAACAGTAGGTTTTTTTCAATTAAAATATTTAATACCTAAACCATGGTATTTCAAATTGAATGGTTGTCTAAGTGATATGAAATTTTTGAATGGGATAGTTTAAAATGAAATTTATATTATGTAGATGACCACATGAATGTCATATTAATTATATATATAGAGATGAAATCATATTTACCTGAATAAAAAGAAAAACATGGTAAATATTGTGATGCATGGATGATGACTCGCTTTAAGATTTCAATGATATGGCATATTTTATATTATTTTAAATAGAGAATAATTATAATCCTAAATTTATATCTTTAGAAAATGCTTCTCTAGAATTATAGAAGAATATTGGCATGGTATATTGAAAATAACATTAAATGTCAATTCATTTGTAACTAATTTTAGAAAATTTGAATATGGAAGGAATTTTTACCAAAAATAATTTAGAAAATATAATTGGAAGTCCAATTTATCTAACAACGTGAAGGCCTTATATAACTTATGAAGTGAATCAATGTGAATGGTATTAGAGTGATAAAAAATATTCTCACTTTTATATAAAAATAGAGTCCATAGATATGTAAAAGAAACACTAAATTATATAATTATATATAATTTTCTTTTGATTTGTACATGTGGGTCTAAATATATAAATATTTTATACAAAATTACACCAATAAAAGATACAGATTAGGTGAAAATTTATTTCTAGTAGATATATAT
Organism: Viscum album; assembly: GCA_963277665.1. Lineage (NCBI taxonomy): Eukaryota > Viridiplantae > Streptophyta > Magnoliopsida > Santalales > Viscaceae > Viscum > Viscum album. The sequence continues at coordinate 1,739,506,338 of OY728156.1, forward strand.
GTAATCTATTATATAAAATGTAGGATTCAGTGATTCTAATCAAAATTGTGGAAGATTGTTACCCGATTACACAGGTTTTTATAGAAATACATCAGATACGTGTTTATATAGGAGATATAAATATTCAGTGTGGGAGAAATCCTAAAATTTCTTGTGATAATAATATTATTATTTCATTTTCCATGAAGTGTGTGAAACATTCAATATCCATGAACATAAGTTCTAGATATTATTTCATTAAAAAAGGTATAATGTTCTGAAATCCGGATGGATTGCGTTTCATACAAAAATAAGGCTACATATAGTTTTAATAAATCTATTCTAATCGAATGGTTTGTTTAATTAATTTTAAAACACCATGTTCAACATTTTATTATCACATTAAAATTACTAGTTGTATCCCCGATTGGGATTGGGATTATATTATTATAGGGGTGTAAATTTAACTCTTTTTTATCTAAGGGGGAGTGGTACTATTTTGTATCAAGGATTTTTAGGATGTGGATATTATAAATGGTGGGTGGATGAATGAGAATTTGTGATATAATATATGTTAGTTGTACAATAATTTATTTTCAACAAGAGATGTAGTTCTCTAAAAATAATAACTTTTTTGGTAGTTTGGTGTGAAGAAATTATTCTATGATTATGAATTTTCTTTGATGACTCATTTTGATAATTATAGAATGTGACATGTAGGATTTTAACAAAATCTAATTGGGGGATAAGGGATCCTAAATAATTTTTGATGATGTTCAAATTGTTTTTAACCAATTGTATGCGAATTATTTGGATTATTATTGAATTTTTGTCATCAATTCGGTCAATTGGAGTTCTATTTTTAATGTTTTAGCAATTTTTTTATTATACATGGATTCAAAACATTATTAGAACATAAATAATATTAAGTTAAGTATGAGATTATTATAAAGGTACTTATTAATGTTTGGATAAGATGTCTATTGAATTACATGAAATTACTTTTATAAGAGTAATTATGTTTCATAAGGGATTGATATTGGGAAAATATATGGTTTTCTTAGTTTGAAGGTGAAAATAGATTTTTTATTCTAATTTATAAAAAATTAGGCCATCCTTAAACCAACCAACCAAGAATCCTAACACCGAAGTGAACTAATCCAATCATAAATGTATAAATCGCTACACCATCAATAGGGAAGCATAGAGGAAGAGTTCCTGTGCTTCGGGAGAATATGCTAATGATGTGCAGGGAGGAAAGTATAGATAGTAGATAGTATTGTGTGTGGGGACACATGTTAACCACTAGAGTCGTAATCTTATACAAGTTTGAATGAGTGGTTGAGAGTCAAACTAAAATATTTATTTGTGAACATCAATTATGAGGTTTGATGTTAGAATCTGTGTTCAGGGATAGTATTAATTTTTAATTCAATGTATATGAAGAATATAAAAGAAATCATGTAGATTAAAATAATTTGATTTATCTATGATGGGGCATCATCTTCAACCTCAAGATATTAGTTTTTCCACCTAAGTTTGCATGACACAATTCTATGTATTGATATCTCATCAGCCCCAACACAAGTTGATCTACCACAAGAGTTCAAGAAAAATGCATGAAATTATTATATTATAGTAAATCATATAAAATTTCCAACTAACAACTATTAGAATCATCATGAGATATTGAAATAAGGTCTCTATAGTTAAGTTTTTTTAAATTATGATATCTATCAAACTTCAAAATAAGTTCCCAAAGCAAGTATGATGATTATATTTTTGATGTTCTCATAGAAAATAATTGTTCATGATGTGAGCTCATGATAAATTTATTGATATAAAAAATAACGTTTAGGATGGTGATTTTATGAACATACTCTGATTATGAGATTATACTAATTTTGTTTATAAATGAAGCTATAAGATATCATTTTCCATGGATTAGAATATTTTTTTCAACTTAAAAATGACTAATATAATTCCTGGAGTACATATTTGAGGATGTAGTGTATGGTTCATGTATGGTGTACATAATGTGTAGTTTGTTAGTGAGAATGAGGTAGTGTTTTAGATGATTTGATGCCATTATTTTCATGGTCACAACGTTTTTATTATGTTTACCATGTTTTTAAAATATATCATAGTGTGATTATAGTGCAATATATCTTATATATACTCCATTAACTCATGGTTATTTTTATGATTAATATTTGAGAGATGTTAAGCTGATGTGAAGGTCATTTTGACATAATTAATAACCATGTGATATGATATGACATATTTTATTTTTCAGGAAGTTGAAGCATTATAATTATAACTTGAAAAACCTTAGTTCTTATTCCCCATATGAGAAGAATTATGTTACAAATGAAATAAAAATTTATTTTCATATGATTTTTGTATGATAAAAGATTCTCTTATGATAATTAATATAAAGTATTATATGATGAATTTCAGATGAAATACAATATTTCATGAAGATTAATCTACAACAATGGGGAAAAAATTAGGTAAAAATAATATATTGATGAATAAAATATTGTTGACTATGTGTGGTAAAAATAAGAATTACATCATTCCAAAATGAACTACAATAAATAAAATTGAAAATATGCTACACAATTGTGTCTTGAAATTAATGAGATGGTGATAATCTCAGATGGCATTGGTTGTGGCTATACATTGTTTGATATTTTTAATGTGGTGTGAACATGCTATTCAATATATTTTTTACGATTTATGGGAATAAATGTCATTAAAAATTAAAATAAAAACAGGGATGCATTAGTGATTTTTCATATATTGTTTTAGAATATTTTATTTGGATGTGAGAGAATGTTGTTCTCATGAGACTCTAGAAATTATTTTATAAATCTATATTGTTGGAGATTTTATTGTTTGAACACTTTTGATTAAAGTGAAGAATCTATGATTTGGGTCTCCAAACAATCCCAATAAGGGGTAGGCTCTCACATTTATGCAGAACCTAGTACATTTTTATAATGTTTTTTGTTTGATTTATGGTATATAATCATACAAGAGTGGATAAGATCCTAACATATATAAAAATCTTGTTTTAAAGAATGTGATATTATAAAAAGTCACCATTGATTCAACCCCCCTTTTTTAGGGTTCAACAACTTCCTATTATATTTACTAAATATATAAACAAATATTAATAAATCATAATTATATTCTTAATTAAATTCCATTATAAAAACCCAAATAAACTATTGGGTCTAAACTAGAGATCCATAATTACTCATTCTCACCTCTCCATTGACAAGAGGTTTCTAACTAGAAAAAATGGCCTAAATCCATCTAAGGGGATCCTATACCCTCAATATTATGACATATGATAAATAAGAATGTAATAGAATATTTATAATTAACTAATCATTGTAAAGAGAAAAAAATATCCCTAATATGAAATGGCATACCTATTATACAATAATAAATAATCGGGCTAAAAAAATGGAAATCCAAAAGATGCTACATCGATTGTGAAAATTAAATAAAATCAAAAATAGCTAGATTATGATTATGCATCACCTCCTTCTCGTCATATCCTCATCAAAGGGATCATTCACATCACTGAATCACTATTCATGAAGTCTTTACCTGAACTAATATTTCCGTGTAGGGGTTACTTAGTAAAAAATAGTGGGACACCATCAATGCATCCTTAAATGATGTGATCAAGTGAAAATGTGTATTATATAAATAAAAAATAAATTTATAAGCTACAAAAAAGTCTAATACCATGAAATTATCTGCCAACCAGGCCACTAGGATCCTTGTCCATACCAACTTCAACTCATTGGAAAACAGAATGTGAAGATAGAAGGATTATTCAAGAACTAGAATTGAATCTAATAATCATGATACTTTCCATCACATGTATGTAATACTCGATATCCATGAGACACTATATAAGTCATGTTTTCATAAAATTTAGGCATTTAGTGGTCATGATACACAACATCCACTTGGCATCGTGTAATATAACTATTGGATTCATATGGGAATCATGTGTATCCCACATCATATATAAATAATAGTCGTATCCCTACCATGTATATAGGTCCATCATCACCATTGTAAAAATATATGATAAAATCCTGTCAAAATGATAAAAATTTCAACAATGTCTACCTATTCGGGTAAACAAGAACAATACCTCCAATGTACACATAATGTGGAAGAATAGACTAGAATGTCTGTAATATCATCATGAGTAAATATAGAAACATTAAATATATCTGATCATAATCAGAATAAGATAAAAATTCACAATACTAAAAAGTAACATATAAGATTCTCACAGGATATGTAAACACCCACATGTAATCATAATCAAGAAATACTACTACGTGTGAGAGTGAAATAGTTATATCATGGAAAAATGTGTTAAAATGAGCCCATACTGGGTAAAAACATATAACCCCAATATTTTTTATGTCAAAATAATGGGTTATCAAAGTGCTATCAATCAAATAACATCTGAATCTTAGATGGATCAAACCACATTTGATGGATTCATAGAAATAGTTTTATTAATTATATTTCAAAAATAAATATAAACACCACACGTGATAAGAGTTTCTCTCTACTGGATAATCTATAATAAACATGATAATTTCATATTATACTTATTGATTGTTCCATATTATTAATCTGCGAATAATTAAAATCCCAAATATGATAATAACCACTCTCTTAAAAATAATCTGAGATAGAAATGAATTATTCTCATTATTCATTTACATAGTCAAAGGTTATTATCTTTCTAAGAACAAATTTTCACTTTTCCTATATGTTTTAGATATATTAATTAAAAACACGATTTACAAAACTATTTTTAATTATGTTTACTTGTGTTATATACTTCAAAATCCCATCACCAATAAAAGACAAGAGAGGGTGAAATTATACACTGTATATAAACTTGATAGAGAACACAGTTTAGTTAAATAAAGATTCAAAAAAATGAAGAAAATGAAATATATAATGTCTATCTAACGAGAAAGACAAAAAATTGAGGTCATAAAGTGTTAATGTATCTTAATAAAAATAAACAAATTTTCTGCTTCACTATAATTGGAAACCAAAAAATTATATTACAATTTATTTAATTCATCGTACAGATCTTGATAGAGGATTCATTAAAATATTTAAATAGATCTTATGAACCTTAAGTGACTGAAGTGAATTGATTCCCATGTTTATTGGAATTTAAAATAGTCAACAACATGTTATAGGTTCTATCTAGGGAAAAAGAAGAAATAATATCATTTTAGACAATTTCTTCCCAAAAAGGGAGCTGTGTATGGGTAATATGGTCATCCCTTATGTAGCATAAATTTTTACTATATGGGTAGAGGGTAACCCATATGAATCATTTAAAAAGGATAGGTTACCCTTAAAAATGTCACCGTACCCTCACATATTTCTTTAGGTACCCTTATGTAGCCTTTATAAGCTATCACTTATCTATATACAGTAGCAGTGGTACCCTTAAGTATCCTTTGAAAATAAAATTTCACCTTTACAAAATTCATGCCTTACACTTAAGAATCACATATTAGTAAGGTGTTTCCAATAAACATCTCATGGAACTACGATTATGTAGCCCTTCTTACCCTTACATAACATATAGAATCTAATCATAACCTTATATAGTACATGATATACCCCTAAAAACTCATTTAAAAAGAGAATTACCCTTACATAACACTAAAAACCCACTAGATGTAAGGTTAGATGGAACATACCCTTACATATTCCCTTTTAATTACATAACTATAGATATTTAATTTTATTTTAATATTTCCACCAAAATAATTTTAAAATAAATATAAAATAGGTTTTGAATAGATTTTAAAAATTGAAAATGTTGTTTCCCCTCATTAATGTATTATCATCATATATACATGTCTCTAATAGTCTCACTTAAATAACTCAATCCAATATTCTTGAACAACTTAATCCTGATACCATATCTATTCATGGATCCATTCATGTTTATGAAAAAATTGAGATATTTTGATCCATCATTCACCTAAATTCCATCCCAATTAGATTTATGGTCTATAATAAATACTTCTTTTAAGATGTATCTAAATCCAAAACAATTTCGTCATGGTCTATAACATTGAAAATATTTTGTATGTACCTATAGAGTATATTCATATGAAACAAATCAAGCATACTATGGTAATCTGTGGTATTATCCATATGGTATTCAACTATCCTGATATACATCATTATCTGGATGGGTCCTAAATAATATCAAGATAGATATACTTTTTTCCATAGATGATAGTGGCCAAACTGTGGAGTAACCATCAAGAGAACCTAGTTTCTCATAGGGAAGCCCAAAGGACTCCTCAATTTGACAAAACAATGTATCTTCTTTATCTGGGTGGTGATCAACCTCTTTCAAATAATTTACGCACTCTTAGAGGTCTCCTTAACCAAACTAGGTCTGATAACAACTACCTCTGGCCAAACACGTATTGAATGAAATGGTCATACATAAATATACTAGGAATGTTCACTTGGATTGATGGTTGATAATTTTCGCTTTAGGAAAAATAAACCAATCCTTGGTGATCAGCCCATGATCCACCATATTCGAGGATGTGGGATTGAGGAATATACTCTAGTATGTGAGTCATCAACTTTGAATATTAATCTCTCTAAGGATAGTGTATTGTGATCATTCATAGCCAAGCCCCTCGATATTTGTTAAGACATTATAGAATCGCAATATGAAACAAGCATCCCTATTAAAAAAAATTCAATTGAACTCTATGTAAGAGTACTAACACAAGGATCTAAATTGTACATAGTACATCCATAATGTGAACCTGTCAGATTGTTATGATGTTATCCACCACCGTCTTCAGCTAATAAAAAATTACCAAGAAAAATTAATGATTACTCAGGGTTCTAGGTAAATCCGAAACGTCTTCAGACATCTACATGAGAACTTGAAGTGGACGAAGAAAACCATCGGGATGCTGGTTTGCAGCCTACACCTTATAGTAGTTATGGAACTAAGAAACTGACCCAATGATTCCCCTATTCATCCATGGCCACCAGAACAATCACCTAATGTCACAGAACATGGTCATCACACCAGGATGTATCGATAATCTAGTTGTATGAAAGTATACATCATTTATTCTATTATTCAAGAAAGTTCCATAACATTGTCTTGTACAAGGAATATAGAGACACCACACAACAACCACTGGCAATCACACCACCTCCATCTAGCTATTCTACCATCATATCACTCTTTAAGAAGGTCTCCTATCCAGTGTTTACTTGTCAAAGTAAACAAGATTTAACCAACAATGTATTAAATTTCATTGAACCATGTTCATTAGAAGCATCCATCCTCTGGTCACCCAATAATCTCATCAAACACCACAACTCTTATAATGGAAACTCACTGAACCCACGAGATACCAATGTTTTATGGCTAAAATAATTTACTAGTACATTACCTTCCCTAGGTACAAAAAACATCTCAATGTAAAAAATATATAAATATTATTTATAGTTCCCATAATTTGAATTTAGTTCTCTCTATTTGAAGATATATTGGTGGATTTTGGGGTATGTGGAGACTAAAAAAATATCACTGAAAATATTGTACCTCTAAAAATTAAAAAAACTAAAAAAAATTCCATAACCATTTAATAAGTGTGTTAGTTCCACTAATGGGGTTGCAACAAACGTGAACCATAAGCTACTTCCAACTCCCACTGCATCAATAAAACTCCAACTCCAATGTCTAAATTATCACAATATACAGCATAATCGTTCCTGGGGATGATAATTTTCAGTACTATAGCTATATTGAACCACGTATTTAGCTCAAAAAACTCCTATTTACGTTGATTCAACAACTAGAACTTCAACCACTTCTTCATCTACAATTTCATAGTTGCTAATTACCGAGAGAAGTCCTAGTAAAAAATTTGTTATTATCTTTCTAAGAAAAAAAATCTCTTGATCATGAACAAATTTCGAGGATGTGGGTAGGACATCACTACATCCACATTAGTTGGGTCAATGGATATAGCTCTTGTAAACACTACATTCCCCAATTAAATCACTATATTATTTTGAAAAATTAAACATTGTCGTGTTAGTGTAAATCCAATTTTCTTGATGAAATATTAGTTATATCTCAAGATGTTTAGCATACCTCCCTAGTGTAAGTGAGTATATTGGTATTTCATCTATGAACAAAATTACGATAGAGTACTTATAAGTCTAAAAAACATTATTCATGACATATATGAACACTTATTGTGTGTTAATAATTCTAAACAACATCACCAAGTACTCGTAAACCCCATACTAGCTCTAAAGTTTTATATTCAAGAAGTCCTACTCTCTAACTTACATCTAGTGGTAGCATTCTCAATGATATATCTTAGAGAACAACTGATCTCCCCATAACTAATAAAAAGGTCACCAGTACTACAAAAAGTATATTTTTTCTTTATTTTCAATTTTTTAGCTTTATGTAATCTATGTAGTGTCAAAAACATCCATCCACCATCTTAGTAAAAAAATAAAGGTGTACCCCACAGTGAAGTAATCACCCTGATAAATCCCTTTTAATCTTAGCACTTGAGTTTTATACTGAGATCCTTCTTCTCAGTTATCATCATATAATAATGGGGTAATAAAATGAGATATGCACTCTGTATGACCTCCATCTTAATGTAAATTCCTATATCTATGAGAAGATGTAAGAAGTAATATATAAACACATCCATATTGATATCTGTGACTTGTAGAAGAATTTATGGGGTTTCCCTGATCTAATTGAATGTTCTAAGCCATCTATCATCACAATAATCATCCTAAGCTAACTAAAGTTAGAAGAACTCTATGTGATCAAGATTCCCAATCTCCAATCCTAATGAATCTCTATACCTTTGATTAATTAAACCACGTGTCCCCAATAGCAGTCAATGTGATTTGTAAAGATGGAAATCTAATTCATGTCAATAGGTCACATCAAATTACATTTTATAAAAAGTCATGAAGCCACATATATTTCCCAAATAATAAATTATTATAGGAAATTTCTGGAATCAAAATAGGTGGTTCACTTTGGTTCTAAATGAAGTAACAAGGGAGAATAAATCAGTGGATAACCTGATTGGTAGGTCATGTCCGATAACTACATGTAAAGATATGAATAAATGGAGAACATTAATATCTAACGAAGTTGAAGATAAAATAAATATGATAAAGATCATACCACATATAGTAGATGATACCTCACAACTATATGTTGGTTTATAGTCCACTTTATATACATGACCAGCCTCATCATCATGACCCAGTCCTTCGTAAACATTTATTTATCAAGTCATTATCATTTGGTTATATTGTTGAGGACCCCATCCAAATACATGGTTATGTAAACACATCGGAATAAACACTATAGAGAAACATTACCTCATATCTATAGAAAAATAATAATAAGGATTCCACATCTAATTGCACTCTCCATACTAGATCTGAGGGGTTTTGAGGACTCTTTGTTAATTACCAATCATCCCACAATTGAAGAATGGTGGGTCGCCTCATATGGGAATAAGGGATAGTAAACTTCTGTACACATGCATAGAAATTCCCTTCTAAAGGTCCTTGATTATCGTCTTCCATCTATCAAAAAGTGTACTCATGGAAGTAGTTGGAGGTCCACCGGACTGAGACTTGAAGGGTAGAAAAAGTCCAACTAGTCTGACCACCACAAAAATCTTCCTTGAGGTAGTTTCCTTTCATAAAACAATAGTTATGATGACTGTATGAATATATCGACCTATTGCATAATATTCAGATGAATCCTGATCTTGAATATCCTGGCCGACTAATCCTCATTTCCAATAAAAATAGGATCAATTTAAAGAAGCATTGAAAAAATATCGGAGTAAGAAGAAGCTATCATGTGATGCTTATGTAGCTTAATGAAATCCTTTGCCCGGTTAAGATTTAGTATATTAAGAAATAACTCCTTGAAGAATATGTAATTGAAGGCCACCTAGGTGAGAGACTCCAATCACACAGCTTTTCCCATGACTCACCCCCAATACCTAGAAGGTCGTTACAACATGAAGGATCATAGATTGTTGACCTCCCCTATTTTGTTAATCCCAATTATGGTTTAATATGATTTGGTAATCCCAAATAATGTTTATCATTATAATAATCAGTCTTTCAATCTATGAATTCATATTATTATGTTGATAAAATATCAAAATGATCATTGGAATTTTTTAATCAATGGTTATCTGTGCTTATACTTATTTAGAAATGTTACTGACTCAATTTGGATATGTTTTTCATAGAACAACTACTGATAGACAAAGTCCAACGATATGCATAATGGCTACCGATAAGGCTAAGTACACTGGTAAAAAAGTCTACTGATATGGATAAGGTCACCGGTATGCAGGTAGTCACCATTACACCTGAGCTACCGATAGAATAATTCTACCAGTATGCACAAGTTTACTGATACAGACCTACAGATACAGTAAGTGTACTGGTATTTACATAGTTACTGATCAAAACAAATAGACAGAAAACTACGGATATGAAGTCCACCAATATAGAAAGACAATATCTACTGATACAAGTCTGCTAACACAGACAGACGACTACCATTTCAAAAGAAAGAGCTACCGATACAAAAGAACTACCAACAGAAGGAGCTACCGATAGAAAGAGATAATGATAGAAGGAGATACCGATACAAAATAGCTACAGATGGAAGGATCTAATGATAAAACGATATTCTAATAGAAGGAGCTATCGATACATAGAGCTGCCGTTATACAGTATAACAGCCACTGATATAGAAGAGATACTGATACGAGCTCACTGATACTAAGAGCTACCGATGTAAATCAGTCACAGTTTCTCTAAACTCTTTTCTTATTTGTTCATTTAGCAACGGTAATATTTTATGTATTAAATGCACCTAATATTAATTAATGTTAGCTTTTGGAATTTCTGGAACTATACCTCATACCTATAAAAAGGTAATCATTCCTATTGTTGGAGATAAAGCTAGATAAGGGAACCTTGAACTACTAAAGACGTGTTGTGGTGGTGATCAGTCAGTCTTTCCATGCACATATGAGAAAATCTTCTGGAGATACAGAAGGACTCACATGCATTGAAGAAGAATTAATAACACATACTGAATCCGTTGAACTTGATCACTCAAGGAGTAAAGAGCTTCAACAATTTCACTCGCATTCAAACTGATCAACCAAGTCCTGCAAGTCAAATACAAAAACGACACTCTGTTTCTTGAAAAAAACTATATATTGACTAAAAGAAGTATCGGCATCAATCCAAGGATTCCAGAGCTTCACTCAAAACACATAGATAATTCTAAACGCATCTCTATCTGTTTAGATTTATTGTGTTTCATATATTTAAATTTTGAGCAGTGTGTGTGTGCTCTATATTTTTAGATGCACACTGTCCCCTATACTGAACTGTAGGATTTTTAAATCCTCACTCAATATTTCCGATACTCTCTTATATCCCACTGTGGAATATGGAAGAGGTCAGGTGTGACCTAGAAAGCCTGTGTGCTATTGTTTGTTTTTCTCATGAAGAAATGTGGTAGAGGTCTTAGTACCTGGACAGTCTATGTACTGTTCTTAACCCTGATCCAGTGTGTGGATCAAAGTTTATTTAAACTACTTTACTGGACTAAGTCTCGGCTTGATACTGATCCTCTTGGTTAAAAATATTGTTCTTATTTATGATGTTTTAAACTATATTTAATACTCCACTTCTAAGTACTTTGAAATATACATCTATTTTAATGTTACATTGATATTTAAACTAGCAAGTGTTTATAACTTTTGTTAGCCGGTAAGTTAGATTCAAAAGTTAACTAATTCTCAAAATGAGTTAATCGGGAAATAATCAATCTCTTGAGAAACTAATTTAAAACTTACAATCTTTATAAATTCACTACAGTTTAATTTTTTTTATTTGGGGGATCTTAATCATAATTTTTTAACATAAATTTTAATTGGAACTCAATTCACCCTCCCTCTTGAGTGTCCACTCCAAACGACATTTGGTATCAGAGGTTTGTTAATAAAGGATTTTCAAACACTCTGTTTTTCAATTGTGATTTTAGTTGTATCTAAGTGATCATAAATTTCTGTTAGTTCTAAATTTTATCACTTTAAATATACTTTCTAAAATCTAATTATGGATAATATATTAGAAGGTGTTTCCACCAACATGTCACCTCTCTTTAATGGTATTAATTATGCCCAATGAAAACTGAAAATAAAAATTCATTTAGAAAGTATGGGACTTGATATTTGGACTACTATTGAAACTCACTATAAGATTCCAGAAACTAAAAGTGCTACTTGGAATGAACCTACTAAAGCAGCATACAATAATAATTGTAAAGCAATGAAAGCCGTGTATTGTGCTTTAGGAGATGAAGAATTTAATCGAATATCTTCTTGTAAAGCTGCTTATGAAATCTAGGATACATTGGCTATTTCATATGAGGGAACAACCAATGTTAATAAAATGAGATTGAATAACAACACTATTAAATATGAAAATTTTAAAATGAAGCTTCATGAACCCATTTCTGATATGTATCTCAGGTACAACGAAATTGTAAATACAATAAGCTCACTTGGAAAAGTTGTTCCTACAAAAGAGAAAATCATGAGGATATTAAGATGTCTTCCAGAAAGATGGAGAGGCACATCAGTTTCAATAAGAGAATCTTGTGATATAATTTCACTACCTGTTAATGAGATGATTGGTAAGTTAATGATGTATGGATAAGAGATAAAGGTAAACAAAGAAGAAGATGATGAACCAAAGTGGACGTCAGTGGAATTTAAGTCTACTGCCTCAAAGAGCAAGGACAAGGAGAAAGTTCACATACCCACTGAAAGCTCAACAAGTGAAGGATCAGATTCTGAAAGTGATGAAGAGATGGATAAAATATCCATGATATTGAAGAAATTATATAGGAAGAATAATTTTTTCAGAAAACCAAACTTTAAGGGTAAATATGACCAACGAGGTAATTGGAAGAAAGATTGGAAGAAAGATGACAAGGATGATGAGATAGTGTGATTTGAAAGAAAAATGAAAGGAAAAATTATGGATGACTGTCCAAAATCAATGTATAAGAAGAAATACGACTACATGGAAAAAAAATAAATGAAATGTATGAAATCAACCTGTAGTGCTTTAGAAGACAGTTCAAGTGATTTTGATTCCACTTAGGATGAAAAATCTCAAAAATCTAATATGTGTTTCATGAAAAACACATTGGAGGTAACATTGGATACTCAAGATTTAACTTCATATTATTCTGGAGTTGATTCTGATTATGAATCTGAAAATAAGTCTGGTGAAGAATTATTCGAATATTGTAATATTCTAGATGAAACCTATAATGAATTTAAGGACTACTATAAGACCTTGATGAAACAGAATTCATTGACCATCTCTGTTAAATCTAAATTGGATATAGAAAAGGAAAATAATTCTCAAATAATTAAGGAAAATACTGAACTGAAATTTTCTAATGATAAATTTAGAAAATATTTAAAGAAGTTCACACATTTAAAGAATACTATAACAAAAATTTTAGGTAAACAAGTGGAAAAAAATATACCACTAGAATAGGCTATCATCCTGGACAGAGATAGATTACTAAAACTATGTTTATTCCTCAATCCGGATAGTATGCTGCTAGTTTTAGATTTTTAAATTCCTATGCCTCAACTAGCTATTAACATAGTTATAGATCAAACAATGTTAATATTTAAATTTTTTTTGAATCTATTGAATATATGAAACCCATTAGACTAATCTGGGTACCAAACATTTTTCTTGGTAACCTATCTGGACCCAAGAAAATATGGCTACCGAAATAATTTTCTATTTAGACCTGTTTTGTAGGAGGCCTTCATGAAGAGTTTCCATAATAAGACATGGTACTTGGACAGTGGATGTTCAAGGAAGATGACAGTATGTTCCTCCTATTTCAAAAATTTAAACCCGAATGATGGATTTCATGTCACCTTTGGTGATAATTCAAAAGGAAAAATAATTGGCTTATTACAGTTTGGTATCACTGATTTAGTTTTAATTTCTAAAGTATTATTTGTTGATGGATTAAAATACAACCTGTTAAGAATTTCACAGTTGTGTGAGGATGGATTCAATGTTAAATTTTAAAATGATGCTTGTAATGTTTTTTATTATAAAAATGTTATTGTATTTACTGAATTAAGAAAAATAAATGGTTATGATGTAGATTTAAATTATTTAGCCAAACAAATGGTTACTTGTTTAAATACTTTTGATAAAGTTTTTGGGTTGTGGCACAGAAGATTAGGACACTGCAATGTTCATTCACTTAGGAAACTGACTTGGAAAAATTTAGATAGCGACCTACCTCAACTAAAATTACCATTAGACAATGTTTTTACTCCCTTTTAAAAGGGAGAGCAACATAATGTTTCATTAAAATTAATGAAAGAAGTTTCAACTTATAAACCTCTTGAGTTAGTTCACATAGACTTGTTTGGACCCTCTAGAGTTTCTAGTTTAAATAGGAAGCACAATGTGTATGTCCTAGTTGATGAATTTTATATATACACTTGGGTATACTTTCTTTCTCACAAATGTAAAGCCTGTTCTTATTTTATGAAATACTGAATGTCTGTAGAGAACCTTAGTGGACATAAGATTAAAAACATGAGAAGTGATCATGGTTGTGAGTTTGAAAATCATTAGTATGAATCTTACTGCTCACACAATATCTATAGTCACAACTTTTCTACCCCTATGACATCTCAATAGAATGGTGTAGTAGAAAGAAGAAATTGAACCCTTCAGTAAATTGCAAGAACTATGATTAATGATTATGATTTACCTGTTTATTTCTAGGGTGAAGCTATGAATACGGCTTGTTATATTAAAAATATATTCTTGATTAGACTCTTATTAATAAGACCCCTTGTGAATTGTGGAATAATAGGAAGCCTAAAGTTAGTTACTTCAGAGTTTTTGGTTGAAAAGTCTTTATTCTCAATACTAAGGATAATCATGACAATTTTACTTCTAAAAGTGATGAGGGAATCTTTCTAGGATACTCTATAACCAATAAGTCTTATAGAGTCTTTAATAAAAGTATCAAATGTGTGGAAGAATATGTTCATATCAAATTGGATGAAAATGATCCGCATGATCCTAAGTCTTCTCTTGAAAATCGTGAAGAATATGTGTCTTTACTGGACCTTAATGATAAAAATAGTGAACCTATAGTAAAGATAACCAGTTCTGGAGGTATTCCAGAATCTATTTTTTGTGAACCTGAACATAGGGAGGAACAAGAAATTTCTAGACCAACCTTTACTAGATTAACTAGGATTCTATAGAATCATCCTTGAGATGATGTTGTTGGTAATCATGATAGAGGGACATAGACTAGAGCTTCTATTAGAAATCAGGTAGTACGTCAAGACCTTCTTTCACAATTAGAGCCTAAAAATATCTATGATGCAATCAATGATGAATTTTGGGTAATGGATAGGCAAGATGAATTAAATCAATTTCAAAGAAACAAATTCTTGGTATTAGTTGACAGAACAAATGGCACTTTGACCATTGTCACTGAATGGGTTTTTAAAAATAAAGTTGATGAGTCTGGAAACATAGTTAGAAACAAAGAAATGTTAGATGCACATGGGTATAGTCAAGAGGAAGGTATAGACTATGAGGAAACATTTTCACCTGCAGCTAGATTAAAAGAAATTATGATTCTAGATGCCTATGTTGGTCATCTGAATTTCATATTATATCAAATGGATGTTAAAAGTGGTTTTCTAAATGGTTTTATAATTGATGATGTTTTTGTTGAACAACTACCTGGATTTAATAATCCTCATCTTCCAAATCATGTTTTTAAATTCTCTAAAGCTTTATATGGTTTGAAACAAGCTCCACGAGCTTGGTATGATAGACTTAGCAATTTTCTTATTTCAAAAGGTTTTTATAAAGGGATTGCTGATCCAACTCTCCTTATTAAAAGAATTTCTAAATATGTTTTAATAGTACAAATATATGTTGATTATATTATATTTGGATCTTCTAAAAAAAATTTCTGTATTGACTTTTCAAAGATTATGCAAAATGAATTTGAAATGATTTTAATGGTAGTACTCAAATAATTCCTTGGATATCATATTTTTCAAAATGAAAATGGTATTATTTTAAATCAAAGTAAATATATAAAGGATCTTTTAAAACATTCTGGTATAGACAGTATTAAGGAAAGTGATACACCTATGACTACCATTTGTAAGTTGGATGCTGATGAAACTGGAAAACCAGTGGATCAAACCAACTACAGAGGGATGATTGGGAGGCTAATCTACCTTAATTCTAGTTGACCTGATGTTATGTTTAGTGTGTGTATGTGTGCTATATTTCAAGAAATTCCAAAAGAGTAACACTTGCTTGCTGTTAAAGGAATTATCAAATATCTTAAACATACTGCTAAAATAGGATTATTTTATCCAAAAGGTCAATCATTTGATTTAATAAGTTATTTAGATGCTAAATTTACTGGTTTCAAGTTAGATAGAAACAGCACGTCTGGAACATGTCATATTCTTGGTATGTACCTAGTATCTTAGTGTAGTAAAAAGCTAAATTATGTTTCCTTATCTACTGCTGAAGTAGAGTACATTGTTACTGGTAGTTTCTATTCACAAATTCTATGGATGAAACATGCATTATTGGACTATGATTTTCAGTTTAGACGTGTAACTATAAACTATGATAACACTAGTGTGATTAATATCTCTAAGAATTTGTTATCTCACTCTGGGACCAAACACATTGATGTAAGGCATCACTTTCTGAGATATCATTACCAAAATAGTGATATTGCTCTTGAATTTATAGGTACTCAACATCAATTACCTGATATTTTCACCAATCCTTTATGTTCGGATAGGTTAGGCTACATTAGACATGAGTTAGGAATGATATACTTTGTATGTTAGAAACCTCACTATTAGAAACCTCACTGTTAGAATACGCACCCTTAGAAACCTCACTATTAGAAACCTAACCATTAGAAACCTCACCATTAGAAACCTCACCCTTAGAAATGTCACCATTAGAAACCTCACTGTTAGAAACACCACCGTTAGAAACCTCACATTTAGAGACCTCACCGTTATAAACCTCACAGTCAGAAACCTCACTGTTAGAAACCTCCTTGTTAAAATCCTCACCTTTAGAAACCTAGCCATTTCAATCCTCGTTGTTAGAAACCTCGCCGTTAGAAACCTCACCGTTAGAAACCTTGTCGTTAGAAACCTCACCGTTAGAAACCTCACCGTTAGAAAACTAATTGTTAGTGTAACTCACCGTTAAAAACCTCAACATTAGAAAACTCATTGTTAGTGGACCTCACCATTAGAATACCTCACCATTAGGAATCCTCACCGGTTTACCCTACCGTTAGGATTGCGCTGTTTTTAAACTTCCGTATCAATAGCCGCAAGAATCTATATCATTTATATTTTACTTATTGTTTTTTATATATTTATTTTTTGAATTATAAATGATAAAACATATGATCCGACCTCTCTCAATCAACCTCAAACCCTTTACCTTCTAGCCTTATCTTCAAAATCATTGAACCCTAAGCCTTGTGATTCGGAAAATGGAAAGAGTAAAGAAACAGTCATTCACCGAGAAGGATATTGAGCCAAATGCCAAAGGAGAGCCTAGTGGTGGAAGTGAAGTGAAGAAACCAATGAATCCGCATCTCGTTCAAAGGGAAATAGTAGTTGAGAAAGAGATGTGCGTGGAATGGTTGATGTCTAGTAAGTCTTTAGTTCTGGAAGTACTGTAAGATCAAAAATGGGTAGAATGATTCTCGAGCAACAATGGTCCTTATTATCCGATGATGGTAAAATAGTTTTATGATATTGTTCATTTTGAGAAATCAGAAGTTGGGAATAGGATAATATCAGTAGTGAGTGAAAAAACAATATCTTTTTCCTCTATTGAGTGGGATGGGTGCCTGAAAGTTCCACATGAAGGAGAGTTTGGTTATTTCTCTAAATCAGTACCTCCTACAAGTGTAATCATTGAATATGAAGTGGATTTGGATGAATTAACAAGAGATTGTACACCAAGAAAAGTAGTTTCTGCAGAAACGAATAGAGGTAACTGGTTACTGTTCAAGTTCATCCACCATGTGCTATGTCCAAGAAGAGGGGACTTTACAAATCTGAAATACCAAGATATTTATTTGCTGCATCTGTTAAGACATGGTGTTAAGGTGAATCTGTGTAGACTTCTAATGAATCAGATTGAGGATATGACTAGGCCCAAATCAATGTCCAATGCTTTATTTATTGCAATGTTAATTTCAGTTACGATAAAATTAAAGGGAGTAGATAAGTCTCGGGATGAGACAACAGTGGTAAGGAACAATTTTTTCATCACAAGGACTGTTTGTAAATACATGAAGATCAATTAGAACCCACAGAGAAGATAATTGGTCAGTGATGATGAGAAGTTTTATGATAATTTTAATACTTTGGATCATCCTTCTAGGCCTAAGGATGTGAGGGATCTAGGTCTAGGACCAAATGAAGAGGATCCTCAATATAGTGATGATACTGATGACAAGGATACTTCTGTAGCAGATGGAAGGGACCCGAACATGCCTCTAAGTCCTATTTCTGAAATTGTATCATTTAGAAAAGGAAACATTCTTGGAAGAGATAAATGAAGAAGCATATGTTAATGAGGAAGACCAACCTACTCCAGAGAATGAAGATGAAGAAGAATCTGAAACTAAAGAATCTACTTCTACCACCTTGAGTTTGAGTCCATTGATTGGAAGTACTGCTTTGCTAGAGGATGTAATTGTTGATGTAGTTAGACCTACACCTATACGTAAGGATCGTCCTGCTGTTAAAGATATGGAGATTGTTATGGAAGAGTCTTCTAAGGAAGACCAAGCTGTTGTGGGTGCTATTTCTACACAAGAGAATTCACAGATTGAGGGGGAGCATCCCACTAGACTAGGAAAAGTTTCAGTAGCTGATGGAATTAATGACTTGGATGAAGACCTAGGTTTTATTGTTTGTGGGTTGGACTATCCAGATTTTGATGATGGGACACCCATGAATAGACCACAAGTTAACTATGATAAATTTTTTTTTAGTTTTTACCAGAGGATGTGGTAAAGAAAGATGATCTCGAGCAGTTGAAGTCTTATCCTAAGACCTCCTTTGTCGAAGAGATAAGAAAAATGGAAATCACTTTGATTTCATCCACTCAATCTATTATGAATTACTCTGTGGAAAGTATTGTGATTGAATGAGATCCTGTAGTTGTGCCTGACAATCTAGTTACTAAGGCTAATCTTGAGTCTTTAAAAGCTGAATTGAAAGATACGTAGACTACATCTGTTGTAGATTTCATGAATTTCTTTGTTGAAGAGATAAAAAATATGAAAAAAATCATTAGTATTCTCTCTCGGGTGTATAGTGTTAGGCCCTGTGATAGAGATGATGAATGAGATAAGAGTATGTTATTCCTAGATTGAGAACAGGACATGAGTTGTTGCTGCCTTGAAGCAGTCTCTTTCCTCTCTAACTACCTCGAGTAGTTCTAAAGCTCAAATTTGTGGTGATATCGATTACATTAACGGTGTAATAAGGAAATTTGTGGATGTTTTTGAGGGATTTAAGAAGTCCATGGAGCAGCAAGTCAGCACTTAGGACTCTCTTCTGAAAAATCTCAAAAGTGGGTGACTAAATATTTTAAGGAAATAGTTGCCTTTGATGTTGCACCTCTGATTTCTTCTAAACCTTCTTTGGATATTGATCAGATTCGAGATTTGATTAGGTAAGAGATTGGATTGTCTTCTACTAGTGGATCTGTAGACTCTACTACATTGACCCAACTTGTGACTAGCACTAGAGATATAGGGAAAATTGTTCAGAATTGTACGAGAGAACCTTCTGCTTCTCCAAAAGAGGTAAAAGACAACGTGGATTACTATTTCCAAAGGTTTTATATAAAGAATCATCTCAACAACCATTTCAAAATTATTCTAGGGAACATGAATCTACCCCCAGTCACTCATGCTTTCAACGAAAAAGTAAGAAAGCTCAGAGAGTTGACTCCTGCTCTAGACAAGTTTATGGAAAACAAGGTTGACTTTATTTATATTATTGGGAGAGGAGGATGAATCATTATGGACTTTAGGAATCTGTTGCTTAAAATTTTTCATGTAGACAGTACTCCTATCATTGCACCTCTAGCCCTACCTACCTCTACTCAGTCTGCCTCAATTCTTCAGTTGACTCCAGTCCAAGCAATCCGGAGCCTCACTCCTTTGATCACATAGGAGGCTACCCACTACTGTCCAGGGACAGTCTCTACTACTCAACCTCCCGCAGTGATTTCTGGAATTCCCAAGCCTTCTATTGAAGCTTCCCATCCTAAATATACCTCCGAACCCAAAGCCAACTCCAAAGTTGACATTCAGGAGGTGGATTGAATAGTGGCTTGGACATTTGATAAGAATCAATTGTACTCTTTTTGTTTCAATTATGTATTTCTCTGTATCATTTTATCCCCAAGGAATATATATGAATTTACTTTCTTTTACCTTCAGTTCCTTCTCTCATTATTTTTTCCCACTTTTTGCTAATCACAAAGGGGGAGAAATATGAGAAATATAAGGAAATCGGGAGAAATAATATAAAGTGTGAGACAGATGAGAAATATGAGCATAACTTTAATATGAGCTTAAAATATTCTAAATCTGGTACATTTTTTTGATATACATTTTTTTTGTTACCTCTAATACAATTTCTTTTAATACTATATCCTCTAATACTTTTAAAAAATCAAATTTTAAAATGTCATTACTCGCACTGAGAAATAATAACCATAGTATTTTATACAGGTACATTAATGATTATTTTGGATTACAATACAATAAGTTGTGATTATCAAAAAGGGGGAGATTTTTGACCTCGGTTGTTTTGATAATACCAATTATGCTTTAATATGATTTGGTAATCCCAAATAATGTTTATCTTTATAATAATTAGTCTTTCAATAAATGAAGTCATATTATTAAGTTGATAAAATATCAAAATAATCATTGAAATTTTTTAATCAATGGTTATCTGTGTTTATTCTTGTTTAGAAATGTTACGGACTCAATCTGGATATGTTTTTCATAGAACAGCTACTGATAGAAAAAGTCCACTGATATACACAACTGCTACTGATAAGGCTAGGTACATCGATACAAAAGTCTACTGATATGTATAAGGTCACTAGTATGCATATATTCACCATTACACCTGAGATACAGATAGAATAAGTCTAC
Source organism: Viscum album (assembly GCA_963277665.1). NCBI lineage: Eukaryota > Viridiplantae > Streptophyta > Magnoliopsida > Santalales > Viscaceae > Viscum > Viscum album. The sequence continues at coordinate 1,739,527,825 of OY728156.1, forward strand.
CGGTATACACAAGTCGACTGATACAGACCTACCGATAGAGTAAGTCTACTAGTATGTACATAGTTACTGATACCAACAGATAGACAGACAACTACCGATATGAACTCCACCTATACAGAAAGACAAAGTCTACAGATACAAGTCTGCTGACATAGACAGACAGCTACTGTTATAAATGAAGGAGCTACCGATACAAAAGAGCTACCGATAGAAGGATCTACCGATAGAAGGAGCTTCCAATGGGAGGAGGTACCAATAGAAGGAGCTACCGATACAAAATAGCTACTAATAGAAGGAGCTACAGATAGAATGAGATATTGATAGAAGGATCTACTGATATATAGAGCTACCATTATATAGGATAATAGCCACTGATACATAAGAGCTACTAATACGAGCTCACTGATACTAAGAGCTACTGATGGAAATCAGTCATAGTTTCTCTAAACTCTTTTCTTTTTTTTTTGTTTATTTAGAAACAATCATATTTTATGTTTTCAATAAACCTGCTAGTAATTAATTATAGTGGTTGGAATTTCGGGAACCATACCTCGTACCTGTAAAAAGGTAATCTTTCCGATTGCCGGAGCTAAAGCTGTATAAGGGAACCTCGAACTACTGAAGACGTGTGGTGGTTGTGGTGATTAGTCAGTCATTCCATGAACATACAAGACAATATTCTAGATATACACAAGGACTCACATGCATAGAAGAAGAAGGAATAACACATACTTAATCCATAGAACCTTATCACTCAAGGAGTAAAGCGCTTCAAAGATTTCACTTGCACTCAAACTGATCAACCTGGACTTGGATGTCAAGTATAAAATGACACTGTTTTTTGAAAAAAAATGAGAGAAGGACTCAAGGCTTTATCCGCATCAATCCAAGGGGTCTAGAGCTTCACTAAAAACACATAGAGCATTCTGAACTCATCTTTATCTGTTTATCTCTATTGTGTTTTATATATTTACAATTTGAGTAGTGTGTGTGTGCTCTGTATTTTTAGACGCACACTGTCTCCTGTACTAAACTAGAGGATTTCTAAATCCTCACACAATCATTCACATACTCTCTTATATCCCACTGTGGATAGTTTTAGAGGTCAAGTGTGACCTGGATGGCCTATGTGATATTTTTTCCCACGAAGAACTGTAGTAGAGGTCTTAGTACCTAGAGAGTCTGTTTACAGTTGTTAAACCTGATCCAGCGTGTGGATCAAAGTTTATATAAACTAATTGAGATGACTAATTCACAACTTGAGACTGAACCTCTTGGTTAACACTATTGTGGGTTTTTATGTTGTTTTAAACTATATTTAACACACCATTCCAATGTACTTTGAAATATAAATTTGTTTTAAAGTTACTCTAAATGTTAAACTAGCAAGTGTTTATAACTTTTTTTATCCAGTAAGGTAGTTTCAAAAGTTAACTAATCCTCAAATTGACTTAACTACGAAATGATCAATCTCTTAAGAAACAAATTGAAAACTTACATTCCTTATAAATTCACTATAGTATAATTTTTATTTTATTTTGGGGATCTTAATCATAATGTTTTTAACATGAATTTTAATTGGAACTCAATCCACCCCCCCCCCTCTTGAGTGTCCACTCCAACCAGTATAGATATATATTCAAATCTATATTTGTCTCATAAAGGAATAATATAACTTAATTAACATTGACCCAATCCTCACCATCCTATAGTAATCTACTTCAAAAAAAGGATTGAGGTAGCTGGAGCCAAAAATCCTTTGCACAATCAGCCATAGATCATGAAAGAAGGGCTCCTAGAAAGAGTGACCCACAACATGTACCACTAGATTAGGAGTAGGAGTGTTCTCTATAGAACCCTCTTACATATTCAGTATTGGAACAGGAGTAGTAGGGGTACGCCATACCAATTATTCTAGAAGTCTCATTAGGCTTCTATGGGGTGACATCTTATGTTGCACGACGTTAAGTTATAAAAGTAAAATGTTATATCATAAATAGTCTAAGGGTCCACAAAAAATATTCCATGTGAGTAAAAGTGTAACCAAAGATAAAAACCCCAAAGAACTATCTAGAGTATCATCCCTACATGTTAGTCATATTAAGAATATATATTCTATATGATGAAAATATGTTCATTATATCTAATTAATGATTATATGGATATATCATAATAGCATGGAAGAATATATATATTACATAGTAGAGAATCTATCTTGAATATATAGAACAAATTATGTAATTTAATTAATAAACCACTACATTGTACAAAAAAATGTATATATATGGCATGCTGGCTTATGTGTGTAGTTATGATGCAAGAAAATACTCAAAATATCATTAAAATGGTAAAAAAATATCACATCCATTGTAACTTATAGGTCTATTTCAAATGATATGTATAGGCATATAGAAACTCTACATGTTGAGTCCCACACGACTATCTCCTTTCTACCATGTCCTAGTCCAGTCAAAAAATAAAAGTAAAATATCCTCTAATAGAATTTTGTAACACCCTATCCAAATCATTGGGTCTAGACCAGAGTTCCACATTACCTTAGTCATGACTCCCCATATACATGGGCTATTCTACTAAGAACAATATTCTAGGTATGCCATTGGTGGGACTATACCCTCTGTATCAAATCAATGGGCAAATAATATTATAATAAAATATAAATAAACAAATAATTAGAGTGAAAATGCAGAAAACAAAATAACCATAACTATAGAGGGAATACATATCATTAAATAATAAATAAACAAGATCCAAAATATTCAATCGATGCGAAATGATTCCAATTGAAGAATATAAATGAAAAAATTGGAGAGAGTATATTCTAACATACCCTCAATGTCTTGGAATCCATCTCCATAAATCCTAATAATAGGACCTTTTACTTCAATAGATCCCATGTTATAATGTCCACACACACAATGAAACTTTAATACATGATGTGACTAATAAAACCTAATAATACATTACCATTTCATACATAAATCAATGGATCATTTTAAAATTCTTATCCCATAAATAGGAGATAAATACAAAAGAAACACAACATAACAGAACCAAGAACTTGTGTGCTAACTAAGCCACCACGTGCCTCATCCATTCCTACTTCGGAGCCATGCTAGAAGTAATTTCAAGATATTAGGATTAGTTATGGGCTATATAAGGGGATAATATTCATTCTAATTATAATTTTGTGTGTGTAATAACTAGAATTCACTAGAAATATGATGATTCCTGATATCAGCACACACTAAGCATGGAGTGGTTGTGGAACTTGGCATTAACGAGGAATCGAGAAACATTCTCCATGGATTTATTTAGGCATCGAGTGTATCACTCAATAGCTAGGGAGATCATTCTGTCCCTATATTGTACTTAGGTTTGATTTATCTATAGTCACAAGTCATGCACACTCCATCTGAAAGGGATAAACAAGTCACGATGGTGCACCTACTTTGGGATAAAATAAAAATACCCCAAGGGTACAAATAATGGGGTAGAACAAAACAAAATCATGGAATACCATTATGATTATAAGTAGATACATACAATACATGTGATGATAATTAACACAAGCTATCAACATTCTCATTGAAACAAGTACAATGTAAGAGTATCATGGGATAGACAGACAGACAGACACACACACCCACATATGATCATTATCAAAAAAGACTCTATTGTATGCCAAAAAAAGTGTTATATAATGGAAAAAACTGTCAAAAATAGCACCAAAGATCCTACATCCATACTACTAATGTCAACCCCATGGTTTCCTAAATAATTATCACCCGAATCAAATCCATGCCTTAGCTGGCTCAAAAATCCTAATAAGTATTAGAAGAATGAATTCATTTATTTTCTTTTATTTTAAAATGTTATAGAAACACCTAAGGTGATAATAGTTTCTCTATCCGAGATAACCAATAAGAAACATGATAATACTATATTATCCTTCTTGATATACGAATATTATTTCGTAGAGATTAATTATTTTCCAACATATGATAGTAATATCTTTCTAGAATAATTTGAGATTAAAAAAGAATTATTTTTATTATTCTTTTCCACAATCCTTCATCATTATAAATTAGAAACTCTTCAACACATTTGATTAGATATTCATAGAGATTAATTCAAAATATTATATTTGAAAATATTTTTATGGAGTTTTCACCTAACTTTTATCTTTTGCAATGACATCACCAAGAATAAAATAGTGTGACATTATTTTGTGCTGGGAGTGTAGATGTAGAATACAATTTAATTGATGAAAGTTTGTTGAAAAATTAAAAAAAGGAAATATACTTCCCAAAATGAGAGTAAAAGTAAAAAAACCAAGCATACTACGGGTTTAGGTATTTTATGAAAAATATGTAGGTGTTCTAATTCATAGTATTTGGAAACATAAATATTAAATTTCTATATAAATAATTCCTCATTAATATCATAAAATAAGAGTGATTAAAATACTAAAAAGAGTTTTTATAAAACATCAATGAGTCAATAAAATTTTATCTCATGATTGTTTTATTTTAAATGAGAATAAAATGCGGTATAGGGTCGAGGTCAGGAAGAAGTAGAAAAAAACATGTTTTAAATGAATTATTTCCAAAAAGGTTGTGGAATATGGGTATTATGGTTTCCCTTGTACGACAATATATGTTTCATTTAAGGGTAGAGGGTTACCCTTAAACATCCATTAAAAAATATTAGTTAACATTACACAGCTCACCCTGCCCTTACAAAATTACTTTTTTCCCTTACACAACCTTTATAAATGAGAGATTACCCTTACATAGCACATATAGTTCCCTTATACAGCCTATGAGAATACAAGGTGTCATGACCCACCTTCACCAAAAGGAGGGTAGGGTTAGCAGATTTCCAAGCCCTCCCTTCATTAAGTTGAAGGAAAGATAATGACCCCCAAAACCCGCCTTTAATAGGTCTCAGAGTGGTTACAAACACCAAGGGAAGGAAATCCCACACTAAATGGAAGGAATTACCCTTTTTTTCTTTTAATAGGACCGAGAGATAAGATAGTGAATCCCACAACAACAAACTGAAAGTAAAATTAAAGCCAAGAACCATTCCCAATGCATGTTAAAAATGTAAAATCCACAATGTGTAAGGAGAACATAAAGAAAATTACCAAAAGAAAGAACAACAGAAACTACGATGATCAGTCACAAGGTCTGAACTAGTATGGTCCATCACGATCCCCGAAGTCCTCCTAGAAACCTGAAAGCAGTTTTATATACTTAGGGTGAGCATACAAGTATACTCAGTAGGGAAAAACCAAAGATTCTCGTGCACAAGTGGGGAGGCATACTAATGCCCTGTGAGAAAAGAGATAACCAAGCACTTAGCAAGGAAACTATACACCCAAGCCTCGCCAAGGCGCACTCCCCAAATAACACACGTAAAGTAATGTATAGTAATAGAACATCGATGTTTGGGTACCCCGCGCCACTTTACTACTGGTTATTGAAGACATCTTATGCATCGAACCAATCCTGCCATTCTCATCGAAGTCCCAATGCCATACCCCAACCGCACACACCTAGGATACAACTGTCACACGTAACCACACCTGCAAACACCTAGGCCAGAACAACCACTTCCATGCCCGAAGACACCTGGGCCTCATCCCGAAGATACTTAGGAAACCACATGCCCACTCACACCTGTCCAAACCACCACACTACCCCGCCTGAAGATTCTTGCACTAATAATGGACTTTCGGCCATCACAGCCTGCCCGTAGAGTCTTGGGATATTCGGGAAAGGGAGCAGAAAGGATCTAAAAATCATCCACTCATAAGAGTCTTGGAAAAAATAACCTCCCCCACGAAATGGGGGTGTTCGGCACTAAGTGTTCAACTTGGGTGGGGCGCGAATAAGAAACATAAAACTAGAAGTATATGTAAGGGTAACAAGTACTCACCCAATCTAGGTTTTTCTATAGCCAGCCTAAAGAACATCATCCTTACTATTTGTTGATATGACAAGAGAACAACACCCATACCAAGTCAAAAAGCACATCAAATGAAATCCCCATTTGTCCCATACTTGCTTTAATGTTCAGTAATAATGTTTAGATAAGTTTCTTCACTACTGGGTAACTAACAACATAAGTACAAACCAAGGGAAGAAGTTACATCCAACAATAATTTAAGCATTCACACCCGGTTCTATTGCAAAGTCACAAAAACAAAGGGTTAATGGAGATCCCACAAAGTACAGGAATAAAAACCCCAATACATAGTCCCATTTCCCCCAATATCCAAGAGCAAACGGTTTCTCAACAACAGAGGATCCCACCCCAAATCGTGATACAAAGAGAGGATCCCATCTTCACCCACATCACCCCCAGCAATCTAAGCCCCACATCCAAGAAAACCATACGGTCACCCACAAACGGCCCGTGAAGTAAACAACCAAATCAATACTACCCACGCAAGTCAAAAAAGGTATTTTCAGATTTAAAAGATTTAACACAGTCCATGATTTCAATTCCACTGGGCTTGAACCAACGTTATCATAGAAAAGGAGTTGATCGTGGTGCTTCCAATTTATTTAGCCGAATATAATTAATTTTCCAATTTCCTTTACACAGAAAAGGTTTCAAAACCAAATTACAAGACATTTAAACATCACAAAGGGTAAGGGTTTATTAGTGCACAGATAAAGACCACCAACGACCATGATTTTCAGTGGGAGTAAGCCCGCACAATTCAGAAATCTCCAATCATGAAAGAGGATAAAAACTGAGAAGCATCATCAATTAAACCCCTCCCCTTCATTTAGAGTATGTTTATTATCTTCATTCATGTTTGGTTAACCCAATTATATAGAAGAAGTAGCGTACCCACCATGAAAGATACACAGAAAGGAGAGATGAAGGTGAAGCCCCTACCTGATTGATCAACGATCGAAGCTTCTCTCCACGCGCGAGGAATAACGGATGCGTAAATTGCAGTGGTGTGACCTCGGGTACTCAAGGACGAGCAGATGAATCGATCACAAGGTGATTGAGAAAATGAAACCCAGGGAGAACCCATTAGTTTATAACGATCAGGGACAGTTGAGATACTGAGATAAGAACGCAAAACCGCCTAAAGAGTGAGGTTGTGGGTTGACCACGCGGCCCCACACGTCATTAAAGGGTCCCCACATTTAGGGGAGTTTTAAACTGACGCACACCAGGGGACCTCATCAAAAACTTAATTAAATTCCATTAATGGGTGTTAATGCACTTTAAAACAAGCTTAAAGGCGTCAAAACAGGGTATAAATCCCAATTTGGGCAAAAAGGAGGTGCTACTTGAAAAAACTGTGGCCAGCAGTAGGCTGGGTATATCGGTAGGTCGAGCCACCGGTAAGCCGAGACTACCGGTAGGCCATGCTGTCAGTTAGTCAAAGCAACCAGTAGACCGATCCACTGGTATGCCACGGCTACCGGTAGGCCGAGCTACCGGTAAACCGAGCTACAGGTAGGCTGAGCTACCAGTGGGCCGCGACTACAGGTAGGCCGAGCTATTGGTACGCCGCGGCTACCGGTAGGCAGAGCTACAGGTACGCCGAGCTAATGGTAGACCGAGATACCGGTATGCCGATCTACTGGTAGACCGAGCTACCAGTAGATCGAGCAACCGGTAGACGGAGCTACGGGTAGACCGAGCTACCAGTAAACCGAGCTATCGGTAGGCCTGCTACTGATAGACCGAGCTACAGGTATACCGATCTACCGATAGGATGAGCTAATGGTAGGATGAGATACCGGTAGGCCAAGGCTGTCGTTAAGCTTCACCAAGAAGCAATGATAGCTACCCAGACTACCCCGAACACCTAAACATCACATTTTCACCAAGTAGTGGACCCCAAGACCCCGGGAAATTACATCAGATATTTCTCAAACTATTATCGTCCCCGAGAATATAAAAACAAACCAGAAGGAGAAAAGTGGGGTCCGAACAACCACCCTCTAAAGATACTTCTCAGGGGAAAACCCCTGAGTTTTTCCAAAGATAGAATATAACCCCTCCTTCATCATGGAACATGCACCCAAATGTCATCAACCACAACGTTTACAAAAAGCACAAGGATCACACTATCAAATAGAAGAGTTATGGAGTCCCCTCCTACATGTCAGGGTATTATCCGCTTTGGGAGGCACAGACTCACCCGCCCAGGTTTAATGCATCCACATTAATGAATCTGGATTAGCAGTCAGGTATTATCATCATCACACATTCGTACACATAGACAGAGAACAGGGAATAGATTATCTAATAGCTAATGAAAACAAGAATTCCATATATTAAATCAAAAGATACAATATCTCATGTATCAGAACAAAAAGAAGATGTCAAAACAGCTCTGGGTACTGAATGCAAAACTGGGTCTCCCACTCCCATCTGATGTCTTCCAGGCCACCATGCCTCCACAACACACGAACCGATGGTATGGTTCATCCATGAAGCACTTTATCCTTGTGATCCTTGATATTGAATGGTCGTTCTATGAAGGTCGCATCATCCTGGAAATCTAACTCTCCCCAATCGATGACGTGGGAGTCATCATGTAGATATCGACAAAGCTGGGACACATGGAATACATCTTGTATCCTCAGTAGCGGAGGTGGTAGCGCTTGCTGATAAGCCACTTCACCAACCCGCCGCAACACATCGAAGGGTCCGATGAACCTGGGATAATTCTTACTTCCCCTGCCAAACCTCCGCTATCCAGGTTGATGCGTGACCATCAAGAACATGTGGTCCCCTACATCAAACTCCAAGGGCATTCTAATTCTATCGGTATACGACTTCTGCCAGTCCTGAGCTGCCTTCATCCTTTCTTGTATAAGCTGAACCTTCTCTGTCGTGCTCTACACCACCTCCGGGCCAAGAACACCTACTTTTCCAACCTCAGTCCAGCACTTGGGTGAGTGACACGACCTTCCATATATTGCTTCAAATGAAGTCATGACAATGGTAGAGTTATGGCTATTATTGTAGACGAACTCTACCAGAGGCAAGTTTCGCACCCATGATCCCCCAAAGCCTAGAATACATGCCCGCAGCATGTCCTCCAAGGTCTGGATGGTGCGCTCTGTCTGGCCATCTGCCTGGGGGTGGAAAGCAGTGCTAAGACGTATATGGGTTCCAAAAGCGTGTTGCAATCCCCTCCAGACTCGTGCGGTAAAACGTGCATCCCTGTCTGAGACTATGGAACTCGAAACTCCATGCAACCACACCACCTCATCCACGTACCTTCGTTCCAAAGCATCCAATGTACCCGACTTATTAATCGCCAGAATGTGAGCCATTTTTTTCAATCGGTCCACTACTACCAAGATGGAATCGTACCCCCTCGGACCTTGGGTAGTCCTATGATGAAATACATTGAGATGTCCTCCCAATTCCACTCGGGGATATCTAGAGACTGCAGTAGGCCGCCAGGAACTCGGAGTTCTGCCTTCACCTGTTGACACACTAGGCACTTGGCCACAAACTCTGCCACTGCTTGCTTTACTCTGGGCCACCAGAACTGTCTCTTTAGACCTTGGTACCTATTGGAATCTCTTGGGTGTACCGCTTGGGGTGAGTTGTGGAACTCACTAAGAACCTGGTCGTGCATCGCCTCTAGAACAAACAACTTTCCTCAGAAAAGCATCTGTTTCTGACCATCCTCCATCCATCCTTCCAGAGTGTTGCTCTGGTCAACTCGGCCACGCATCACTTTACACTATGGGTCTCCCACTGAGGCTCCTCCACTTGCCGCAAAATATAAGAATGCACTGTCATCTAATATAGTCAACCTCTACCACTATGCATCCTTAGATCCATGTGCAAGGTAGCAAACTCCTCCATTGACTCCCAGGAATCCACCGACTCTCAGACTACATCCTTCTATGACCTCCTACTCAAAGCATCAGCCACTACATTCCCTTTTCCCGAAGTGTAGGAAATCTCAAAGTCGTAATCCTAGAGGAACTCCATCCACCTTCTCTGCCGCAAGCTTAGGTCCCGCTGGGATAAGATATACCTCAAACATTTGGGATCTGGGAAGACCACAAAGCGTTCTCTGATGAGGTAATTCCACCCTAATATTAGCAAAAAACGACCGCTGCGAGCTCTAGGTCGTGGGTGCCATAATTACGCTCATGAGGGCGTAGCTTCCTAGACCCATAAGAGATCACCCCTTGCCACTGCATCAACACACATCTGAGGCCCTGCCATGAAGTATCACAAAACACCTCATACACCACCACTTCATCGGGTAGTCTCAGCACTTGGGCACTAACCAACTTCTCCTTCAGATAACTGAAGGCGGTCTCTCACTATTCACTCCAAATGAAAACCTGGTCCTTCTTGGTCAAGGTTGTCAAAGGGGCTACAACTTGGGAGAATTTGGGTACAAACCTTATATAGTAACTCGCCAGCCCAAGGAAACTATGATCCTCTCCACATTCTTGGGTGCTTCCCAAGAAACAACTGCCCCAAACATTGATGGGTCCACCGTTATCACCTTCTCGGACACTACGTGCCCAAGGAAGTGCACTTATCGCGTCCAGAACTTGTATTTAGACAACTTCACATAAATATCGTGTTGTCAGAGGACCTCCAATATATTCCTCAGGTGCTCCATGTGGTCCTCCATTAATCTCGAATAGATCAGGATTCCATCGATTAAAACAACTACGAAATGATCTAGGTACTCTCGGAATACGGAGTTCATAAGTCCCATGAACATAGCTGGGACGTTCGTAACACCGAAAGGCATGAATACAAACTCGAAGTGCCCATATCTACACCTGAAGGACATCTTCGAGATGTCTCCCTACTGCACCCTTAACTAGAGATATCAAAACAGTAGGTTGATCTTCAAGAACCATACTTCCCCTTTCAGCAGGTCAAAGAGATCGTCTATCCTCAGAAGAGGGTGGCGATTCTTGATCGTTACCTAATTCAGCCTCTTGTAGACTATGCACAACCTGAGACCACCATCTTCCTTCTTTGCAAACAAGATTGGAGCACCCCATGGTGACGCACTTGGTCGAACATAACCGCTATTCATCAGATCGTCAATCTGAATCCACATCTCTCGTAGCTCTGAATGAGTCATCCGGTAGGGAGCCATCGAAATCGGATGAGCACCAGGCTGAATGTCTATCCCAAACTCAATATCACGTGGAGGGGGTAGAGTCGGTACCTCCTTAGGAAATATTTCCATAAACACACTGACGATTCCTGGAACCTCAACCATCTCAGCATCTACTAACTCTACTGACAGCTCAGCTAACAAGGAGAGGAGGGGTTCCTCTCGCCTGCTTCCCTTCTGACTGCTCTGATCCCCAGTGAAAGTAACACGCCGGTCACCCATGTCTGAGAACACAACCCTTCCTCGGAAGCAGTCGATGATGACACTAACATAACATTTCCAGTTGATGCCCAGAATGACATCGTATGGCTATATCTGTAGCAGTAGTAAATCCCTGACCGACTGATTTGTCCCTATCATCAGTCTGCATCCTTGACAAACATATAACATGTCGGTCTGACCTCAGACTGGTTTGCTCAGCACCAGGGGCACTAGAAGTCTCTCGGTATATAGACCCAGAGCACGGGCCAGACCGGGTGCAAAAAAGGAGTGCGAAGATCAAGTATCGAACAAGGTGTAAGTAAGGGTAATGAACAAACTAATCGTACCTCGAAAAAACTCAGATCCCGATGGAACTATTGCCTCCACAGAGTGAAATTGTCCATGCCCAACTCCTTTACCCCTCGGCTATCAACCGCCTCCCCGACCACACCCTGGTCGAGGTCCCTGAGGAGCGCCCTGAGGTCACCCTCCCCCCTACAATGTCTACCCTCGGAGGAGCGGGAGCTCGCTGCCCCTGCTGCTACTACTGAAATGGCCTATCTGGAAGCTGCTACTGGGGCGAGTGCTAGGCATGTCCGCCACTGCCATACTGGACTCGGTCCGGGAACTGACTCTGGAGATGTCCATGTCTCCTAGAGACAAAGAACCTAAGACTTAGGCCTAAAGGGAAGGGGCGAGGACCAGGGGACCGGAACTGGAACTATTGTGGCCTGATCCCTGCTGGTCGGAAACTATAGGGTCCCGATGCTGGAGGTCTGGTTCTAACGACCTTTCCCTTTGACGATCCTATTTTAATCCCCTCTCATGACACACCGCCCAATGTGTTCATCCTTACTACCACCTCCGCCTTCTTCTGGACCTCCAAGTATGTCAGAAAGGTGAAGGGGGTAACGACCTGCTGAAGGGATGGTCAGAGCGCCTCCACTAAACGTCTCGCCCAAGACTCCTCATCCAGAAAGAGGTCCAGAGAAAAGTGGAGGAGATCCTTGAACTTGATCCCCAGCTCCCTTACTGACATACTCCCCTACTGGAGGGAGAGTATCTTCTACCTCTTTTCTGCCTTCATCGTAGAAGATAGGAATTCTACCCGGAACTCCTTCTCGATATCAGCCCATGCCACCTCACCCTCTCTCCTCCCCCCAGGTAGAGTGTCCACCACTGACACGCCGCTCCCCACATCTGGCTAACAGCCAGAGGAACCCAGTACTCGGTCCGAGCCCAGATCATGCCGAAGGCTATCACCAGCTCCTCTAGCCAGCTATCCGTCTTTATGTCAGAGGTGCTTCCCTCGTACTTCTCGAGGGTCTGTTGCTGGAAGGCTCGAATCGCCTTACGCCACTGGTCATCCTCCTCCTCTTGATCAGCCCTCTGCTGATCGGCCACGTCTACCTTCTGGGCTTCGATCGCCCATACAAATCATGGTTGTCTCCCGTGTGCCATAGCTGCAAGGTAAACAAGGAATTCCTAATCCCAAGTAGTGAAGAATATTGTCCTTACATTTTATTTGACATCTTTATTTATTTTTGAATCCTCGAAACACCAAAAAAAATGAGAAAACAAGTCATTATGATGCATGTACCTTTTCTAGGGTCTCTACCCTGCAATCATCGTGGCCTCAATTGGTCATTCGATAGGTCTGGAGTCCTTGCATCGGATCACGAGGGGGGGGGGATAAAATCTCGTGTCCTAGCCGGTCTTCTCTAGCCTAATTCACGGAGCAAGGTCACCCAACTCTGTTTCCCTACCTTCCCATGAAATAATCACTATGCCTAACTCCAAACTCAATCCTATCTCTCAACCATCAACTTTGATAACATTCTATCATGACCCACCTTAACCAAAAAGAGTGAAGGGTTAGCAGATTTCCAAGTCTTTCCTTCTTTAAGTTGAAAGAGAGACAATGACCCCCGAAACCCACCTTCAATAGGTCCAAGAGTGGAAACCAGCACCAAGGGAATGAAATCACACAATAAATGGAAGGCATTGCCCTTTTTTCTTTTAATAGGATCTAGAGATAAGATAGTAAATCCCACAACACCAAACTGAAACTAAAAGTAAATCCAAGAACCATTCCCAATGCAAGTTACAAAAGTAAAATCCCCAATGTGTAAGGAGACTACAAAGCAGAATTCCAAAAGAAAGAACAACAACAACTGTGATGATCTGTCACAAGGTCTGGACAAGTACTGTCTAGCACGATCCCCGATGTCCTCCTGGAAACCTGAAAGCAGTTTTATATACGTAGGGTGAGCATACAAGTATACTCAATAGGGAAAAACCAAAGACTCTCATGCACTAGTGGGGAGGCATACTAATTCCCTGTGATAAAATAGACAACCAAGCACCTAGCAAGGAAACTAACCACCCAAGCCTCAACAAGGCACACTCACCAAATAACTCTATTCATGTAATGTATAGTAATAGCGCATCGATGTTTGGGTACCCCACGCCACATTTCCACTGGTTATTGAAGACATCCTCCGCATCGAACCAATCCCGCCATTTTCATTACAGTCCCACTGCTATACCCCGCCCGGACACACCTGGGCCACAACCACACATCCTGCCTTCAAACACCTGGGCCACAACCTCTAACCCACCCACAAACACCTGGGCCAAAACTATCACACGTAACCACGCCTACAAACACCTAGTCCAAAACAACCACTACCACACTCGAAGACACCTGGGCCTCATCTCGAAGATACTTGGGAAACCACCTACCCGCACACACCTTGGCCAACCACCACACTACCCTGCCAGAAGATTCTTGGGCTAATAATGGACTTCAGGCCATCACAGTCTGCCCGTAGTGTCTTGGGCTATTCGGGAAAGGGAGCATAAAAGGATCTAATAACCAGCCACTCATAGGAGTGGTGGAAAAAACACCCTCCCCCATGAAATGGGGGTGTTCAACACTAAGTGCTCAACTTGGGTGGGGTGAAAATAAGAAACACAAAACTACAAGTATATGTATGGGTAACAAGCACTCACCCAATCTATGTTTTTCTTCACCCAGCCTAAAGAACACTATCCATACTATTCATTCATAAGAGAAGAGAACAACACCAATGCCAAGTCACAACTCACATCAAACAAATTCCCCTTTTGTCCCATCCTTGCTATCATGTTCAGTAATGATGTTTAGATATGTTTCTGCACTACAGGGAATCTTCAGCATAAGCACAAACCAAGGGAAAAATTTAAAGCCAACAACAATTTAAGCATTCACACCCTGTTCTATTGGAATGTCACAACAACAAAGGGTTATGGGAGATCCCTAGATGTACTGGAACCATAGAAAACCCCATGAAACAGCCCCATGTCCCCCAATATCCAGGAACCAACGGTTCCTCAACAAAAAAGGATCCCACCCCAATTCGTGATACAAACTGAGGATCCCATCCTCACCCACATCACCCCCAACAATCTAAGCCCCCATCCAAAAAAATGATACGGTCGCCTGAAAATTGCTCGTGGAGTAAACCAAACCAATACTACCAACACAAGGCAGAACATGTATTTTTAGATTTAAAAGATTTAACACACTCCATGATTTCAATTCCACTGGGCTTAAACTGGGGTTATCATAGAAAAGAATTTGATCCGGGAGCATCAAATTTATTTATCTGAATATAAGTAATTAACCAATTTTCATTTACATAGAGAGGGTTTTACAACCAAATTAAAATCCATTTAAACATAAAAATGGGTAAGGGATTAATATTTCCCAGAGACAGTCCACTAACAACCATGAGTTTCAGTGGGTGTAAGCCCGCACAATTCAGAAATCATTAATCATGAAAGAGGACAAAAACATAGCAGCATCATCAATTACACCCCTCCCCTTCATTTAGAGTCAATTTATTATCTTCATTGAAGTTTGGATCACCCAATTCTACAGAAGCAGTCGCATACCCACCCTGCAAGATACACAGAAAGGATAGACGAAGGTGAAACCCCTACCTAATTGATCAACGATTGAAGATTCTCTTCACGTGCGAGGAACAACGGATGAACAAATTGTAAGGTTGTGACCTTGGGAACTCAAGGACGAGCAGACGAATCGATCGTAGGGTGAGAGAGAAAAAGAAACCCCAGGAGAACCCTTTATTTTATAAGTGCTGGGGATGGTTGAGATACTAAGATAAGAACACGAAACCGCGTAAGGAGCGGGGTCATGGGTTTACCACGCAGCCCCACACATCATTAAAGGGTCCATGCCTTTAGGGGAAATTTAAACCAACACACACCAGGGCACCTCATCAAACACTTAATTAAATGCCATTAATGGGCATTAATGGGATTTAAAACAAGCTTAAAGGGGTGGAAAGAGGGTTTTAATCCCAATTTGCACAAAAAGTAGGTGCTATTGGAAAAAACTGTGGTCACCAGTAGGATGGGACTACCAGTAGGCTCAGCCACCAGTAAGCCGTGGCTACCGGTAGGCCAAGCTACCGGTTGGCCAAAGCTACTGGTAGAGCGAACCACCGGTAAGCTGCGGCTACCGGTTGGCCGAGCTACCAGTATGTCGAGCTACCGGTAGGCCGAGCTATAGTTAGGCCAAGCTACAGGTAGGTCGCGGCTACCGGTTGGACGAGATACAAGTACACCGTGGCTACCTGTAGGCCGAGCTACTAGTACACCGAGCTACGGGTTGACCGAGCTATCAGTAGACCGAGCTATAGGTAGACCGAGCTACCGGTAGCCCGGGCTACCGGTAGGCCAAGATACTGGTAGGTCGAGCTACCGATAGGCCGAGCTACCGGTAGGCCGATCTACAGGTAGGCATGGTACCGGTAGACCGAGCTACCTGTAGGCCGATCTACTGGTAGGCCGAGCTATCGGGAGGCCAAGGCTACCATTAAGCTTCACCGAGAGTATGTTATAGCTTCTCAGACTACCCCGAACACCTAAACATCACATTTTCACCAAGTATTGGACCACAAGTCCTCAAGACATTACACAAGGCTCCCTTTATGTGGGTCATTAATTACTCATATTTAATGTATATAAATATGTGGTTACCCAATAAATAACATATGGAATTAACATTACACATCCCAACATTCCCTTATTTAGCTCTTAAAAACTCAATTTTACATTATAAAGAACGTGATGTACCCTAATGAAAATTAGATAAAAATATATATTCCATTACATAACTCCAATATACCACCTTTAATAGGGTTATAAGGCACTTAACCTTATCTATTCTCTATTCCTTGTGTAAGGGTAGAAATGTAGTTGAAAATTTTTATATATTCCCCAAAAATATTTACAAAATTTAAATAAAATAAGGTTTAAAGATCATTTAGAAAGTGATAATATTACACAATTAACCTAATAAAAGGAAAATAAATGTTGTAGAAAAACTGAATGTGTTATATTTCCATGAATGTACGTTCATATTTGTATGTACGATGAATTAGATGTAATTTTATTATTAAAACTAAATAATAAATTAAAATTCATAATATAACACATTATATCAATGAATAATTCAACAAACAAATAAATGAATGAATAATTCATATATTTATTTATAAGATATTAATTTTATAAAAAATTCATAAATATATTATATAAACATTAAAATAGGAATTGAGAAACATGAAAAATCGTCTTTTTCACTAATATCATTTCATAATATAATTTACTGGGTTTTTATAAGAGCTACTTAATATTTAGATTATGGCTTATTTAATTAACACATTTAATACCATGTAATAAAAATTTAATATTATATTTAGAAAATTTACTTTAATTAAATATCTAAAATTTATTAATAATAAAGAATTAATAAAATCAACATCCAAAGATAATTTTATATTGGATTAGATATTTTTCAAATAATACATTAAAAAAAAATAAGTTTTTACAATTATAAAATACTAATAAATAAATATATAATAGTTTATAGGTTATGTTATATATTTTATATACTTATAAAATAATTTTCAATGTGAATCCAATTAAAACATTGATATAATGAACCAAAATGTTATTCAATTGGTTTAAAGATCCCCCAATGATTGTGTATGGGTTCAGAGGGCACATGAAGATGATGTTTCTCGATAATTCTAACAAAAAAAATAATTTTATTTCAAAATCATTCCAAATCAACATATTCCAATTATAAGTCTTACCTTTTGTTAAAAAACTATCCACTGGTAGTCCATGACCATTTTGGTGGCAGACATAAATTGAAATGTTTGTATGTTTTACTATTTCGTGCTATATATGAGTATAATATGTTTTATCTATCATTTTCTATGATAGTGCACATGTAGTACTAAACTGGAACATGAGAACCCACCTAAGAGTAAAAAAGTGTGGATGGTGTCGGTATAGTATTATCTTTTCACACCTGGTGTTCATGACTTCTAATAAGATTCCTATGTAATATTTATCCTAGAACATTGCAACATTTTTGGGATTAACTTTGTAGTACCCCCTACGTTAAAAACATAGAGAAGGTTGATCATGCCATATTATCCTAATGTATATACAATCATTACATAATTGTAATATCAATTTGTTTGCCTGATGTAATAATAATAATTATCTAGAAATATTTTTTACATTATCACATATATCTCTACATTAAAATAAATCATAGAGATGGTTAAAAATATATATTTAGAACTATTTTATGATCTATTAGAACAAATAATCAAACCACAATTTTTTTTTTAAAAAAAATAGGCCATGATCATGATTTATAAATAATACGAATATGTATTTGGGCATCAGATATGTAGTGTATTTTTTTTCTCAATTTCCTCGTCAATTTAATATTTAGTCCAAAATTGCCTTGATTTTTTCTGATACCATGAAATGATTTTAATTATATATCAGGCATCTTAAACGTAATAGAAAAAAATACAAAACAAAATGAATCCTAGAATATATTTATATATTTGGAATGAATAAAAATACAGAATTCTTAGTATGACATACTTATATATGTCAATCAGAACATTTGAATCTTTTCATAGTTTTTTATAACTATCACTAAGAACCAATCAAAAATTTTCTTCCAATGGAAGTATCCACTTATTATTGGAATCACTAGATGCTCTGGTGGAACCTCACCCAATTCACAACTTTGTAGAACCCCGAGTTTAATGAAAAGGGAGAATCTATATCTATGAATAATATCATTCATGAAAAGTTATAAATTATATTTTGAAAATTTATATTTCAATACCACTTATATGGATTAAGTTACCTCATATTGGAATCTATCAACTCAAAACATTCAACCTAAATTTAATGAATGTTTTAAAAAATTCTGATGCTTTTCAAATAGATTATTTTTCTGATTAAATCTTATATATTATAAATGTCACATGTTTAAACATTCATGTTATATTATCATAATTCTTATAGTAATCATCACATGATGGATGTTACCGAGAATGATAGTTGGGGAAGAAGATAGATTTTGAATCTTATATTATGAAACAACATGGTAATTCTATTTTAATTCTTCTATTTATTAGTGTCTCGTTCTATGTACTAGTACTCATAATATTATACTATTTCATGGTCTGAACCACCACATTTTTGTTGGAAATTTAGTGAAATATAGTAGTATAAATGATACAAGGTGGAATAATATGCGATGAATTAGTTTATATGATATGTTATGTCATAATATTCAGCGTAGAGAAATCATTTGGTTTTATCTGGTCATTACATAAGACGTGAGGTAGTTATAAATAATGGTATTTCCCATCCATGTAACTCATGAAATCATTATATTTATAAAAAGATATCATGACATATAGAAAGTGGATAAATCAATAAATCAAAGGGTACATCATATAAATCAATTTTCTATCATCAAATATGATAAATAATGAAAAATATTGTGAATTTTGATAAAAAAACATGTCATTAAGTAAGATATAGAATAAAAAGATTATTTTTATAATTTTCAATTATTATATAAATTATTAAATGTTTATAATTTATAAAAACAAGTATTTTGATATATTTATTTAATTTTTAAGGTGTTAATAATTTAATTAATTATAAAATGTTTATAATTTTTTATTATTTGGTATTTAAAAATTTAATAAATAATTATCCATTTTTAAAAAATGTCAAAATCCTTCACTAGAATAATACATAAGAATCCATTTTTAATATTTAGTGGGATTTAAAACATATATATGTTTGTTTTGGAAAATTTGATATTGGTTTAAAGTGTACTTTTAAATTAAATTTGTTATATTGTGTTTATGAATTCATACAATGAATAACATAAAAACATATATGTTATATTAGTTCTTTAAAAATGTAATGTGAAAATGTTTTAATTAATTATTTTATTGAAAAAATATTTAATCCATTACAAACAACTAGATTCGCATGATTTTATATATAATTTAAATAAAAAAATGAGAGACGTAATTTATTTAAAATGTTTACATCAAATATATAATGTTTATTATTTGATAATAATTTTTTAATAAAATATATAATCTTTTTAATAATACGAATTTTATGATAAAACTATTTAAGTGATTGTATGAAAAGTTCATTTTAGATAAAATTGAATTCTCTGGGTTTATGTGTACCTAAATTATAACATGTTTATTATTTCTTTATTTATAAATTTTTCCTTAAATTATAATCACAATTATATATATATAAATTGTTTATTATTTATTTTGTACAGTTGTTTCTAATTTGTAGATATAGTTTTTTTAAAATCTTTTTCTATTTTAGTATAAAGAGTTAAAATTATTCTAAAAAAATTTCATATATGTATATGATGACTTATATGAATTTTTTGAAAATGGATTAGTTTTATTCTAAGTAACATATGGATTGTTCACACGTTTTGTTGATAATTACACATCAATGTGGATATGAAATATTCATTTTCTAGGTAGAATAGAGATCCCAAACCTAATCATCTGAATCATGGATATGGGTCATAATAATATATGAGATAAGATGGTGAGATTAAATCCCCATAAATAAATAATTTTTAGATTATTTCAAATCTGAATACTTTTCAATTACTCAAATAATGATTAGATATGTTCTTGATAAAGAAGGGAATACAATGATTATCTCAGGAAATTAAATCAGGTAATGAGATGACAGTAAGTGTTAGGTTACATGTAGTTAGAATTTGATATTGGGTATGGTTAGTTGTAAAAAAGTTTAGAAGGATACATAAGGAATAGTATTTATTTTATCCATAAAACATTTTAGGAAAATAGTTTTCTACTAAACTGCCCAAGTGTCATTTATGAAAAGATTGGAATTATTTCCTAAAAATGTAGATAGTGTATTAAGGTTCACTACAAAATAAAGTCATTACATAGTTACATATAGAACCTCACACACTAATAGATATGATTAATATTAAAAGGGGTCATATATTTAATGATATAACATTTACAAAAAGTAATTTTTAAATAAATTAAAAACATGTTACTCCTTTGAGTTTTAGTTGTTGACAAACTTTCAATCATAATCATAAATAATGTCTTTTAAATAAATCCTATATATGTTTAATGATACATATTTCCTGGCCTAGTATAGAAATATAATAATCATTCAAAAGTATATATGAAAACTTTATCACCTAGTTAAACACCATACATAGTTTTTTAATGCTATGGAATTAATTTAGTAACACATGTTGATTTACATGAGGTTTTAGAGTTACTAAATGTGAAATTAAAAAAAGGACATTAGTCAGTACTCTTCAGTTAAATATGATAATGTATTTCAACGACATGGAATGACTATAGGTATATTTTAAGACCTAATATGGATGTAGAATTATTATAGTAAAATTTGAAATTATAATGACGTATTTATTTTTATGAATAGAATATTTCATCAATGGGGTGAGCACTAATGATCATGAAATATGATATCTAGGAAGTTGTACTGGGGTGATAGTAAGGGTAAATATTTTTTCCAAATAATGAAAATTGGATGTTCCTACTTAAAATATAATTCATTAAAACCAAAACTAAAGTAAATAATGATAATAAATTTTTCAATATGGGGGAATTATCTAGGATAACTAAAGGGGTTTGAGAAACTAAATTGAATTTCCATGTTAGGTATTAATGATATTGAAATAAATTTTTTTATTTTTAAATGTTGTATGACACAAAATTTATATTTTATGAATGTTTTAAATAATAAAATGTAAAATATCATGGTATGAATTGATGGGGTTTGATATTTATATTAAAATATAGTATAAAATGCATTTATTATGAATGTATGTAATGAAAATCAAAATTTCAAGAATAGGTAAATATAAATTAAAACGACTTTTGTTATTTCATTTCATATTTATGATAATATATGTTTCTTTGGTTAACAAATAATTATTATGAAAAATAGAAAATTACGGTTTTGGTACCTGTGGTGTAGGATACATTACATTCTATAATATGATAGAGAAGAACATAAATATATAAAGATTTTCTTCTAGGATAACGAGTTTTTCAATGATATTTGTTAAAATATAACTAATGTGATACCACCACCTTTAGTAGAATATTTTAAATTACATTTTTTCAATTTTAATACTATTTCTCAGGAAAATAGAATAAAATATATGATATTGACATAATAGTTTATGTTTTAAATATTCCCACAAATGTAAAGAAGTGTAATTTTTTAGTACAGATTATTTTATGTTTATTAATAATATATTTTAAATATAATATTGTGTATAAGATTTGATTGAGATGAAATTTATAGTTATATAATATCAAAGTATAAATAAAATATTAAAGTTGTAAAATTTGTAAGGACATGTCACTTAATATCCCAAAATAGTTTAGGATATATCAGTTTAGAGTTATATTTCATTATCTCGAGGAAGTGAATTTCACTAGATATCCAATATAAGTGTATAGTGTGTTGGTAATGATTATTTTAATGTTTTATATTTATTACTAAATTGTCTCAAGGAATTTATTTAGAAAAAGTTACTACAATGATAACATTGATTAATTTAGAAAGATTTTTTTATAAAAAATAGAAATTATAGAGATTGTAACATTTTATATTGTGATTTTAAAAAATCTGAATATTATTTTAAAATAGGTTAACATTAGGAATATAATAACTATGTGTAACAATTTTTGTATAATAATTTCTAAAATAATTTACTCAATAAAATATTTTAGTAGGATAGTTTTAAAAGATACTCACATAGTGTTGTGTTAGGAATTATCAACAGATGTAATGATCTTAACAAAAAAAAAATACATCAAATATACAACTTATCTAGTGGTATATCCTATGGGAGTGGAATATATGGCCAAATATGTAACCTATTATTTTATATTCTTAAAAATGTTTTATGAATATAAAATTTATCATGTTATAAATAATTTACCCTCCTCATTTTCTTTCTTTCACGTTTACTAAATATATTTAGTGATGGGAAATGATATGTGACCTTTAAATGGATAAATTTGAGTTCTATATAACATATTATTATCATGGAATATTATAGGATATTATGTAATGGTAAGGTCATAATTTGTAGAATTATATATATATATATATGATATGATCATAATGAATAGAAGGAATTTTTTGTGCAACAAGGCCCACTAAGAATACCAGATGGAGTTTCACACACTTTATATTTAGTATTCAAGGGGTATATATATTATATTGATTCATCATTATTTAGGTAGAAATGATTCATAGCACAATAAATTTCATAATTTCATTCATTTCATAGGAAATTGTGGAGGCATAACAAATTCATTGGTGGTTGGTTATATTTCTAATGATTTAATTTATTGATACAAAACAAATACTATATTTTTCCTCTCATTGAGAGTACGATGATTATGACCTCTATTTGGATAGACTGAGTGTGTTTATGGTAATTCCTATAATGGATTCATGTTATTTTTTATATCTATTTGTGATGGGAGCATATAATGTGCTCATCCACATGGACAAATGAAATGTGATATATTCATCAACACGATTTATCTATATTGAAAATAATTTAGAACATAGGTGTTTCAAAAAATTTATTAATATTTAATTTGTTTTATTTTTAGTTTTTTTCTAAGAAAAAGTTACATTATGACTATGCATACTTGTATGTGACAAACTAGTCCAAACATATATAGATATACTTATGTTTTATGGATATCACACCAGATCCATTTGTATCATGAGTAGAAATGATACTTTTATAGAGGATTCTCATTAGATAAATTAGGAATTAGAGAATTCATATTTATTATAAATTATATAAAGGCTAGGGTAGTCAAAATATTTTTTTGTATTAAATAAGAATCCATTTTATAAAACTTGGGGATTTTCCCTAAAAGATATTTAGTTCGTATCATAAAATAGTTTTAAATATATATTTATAAATTATATCCTATAATGGGTTACATTGTGAATTAGATGATATCTTTCTAAACGTGTTATGAAAATACCCAAAAATTATGATATGGTTTCAATTTTTGGGTATATGATGTATTTAATTTTGAAATGATACCAATTATATGATGTTTTAGTGAAAGTGGGAGATTAATGGGGATATTCCCTAATAATAATGTAACCCATTTATTTTTTTGGTTATATTTTAATTAATTGCATGGTAATCTCATATGGTTCTACATTCATGAATCTAAGACATATCATATGCCTTAAATTAGGAGATATCATAAGGCATGATATTTTTATATCATGGAAAATCATATATTATGATATAGAGATATTATAAAGTAGGTTAATCATACTCTAAAATTAACAAAAACCTTATAATCAATTTTGGAATTCAAATGTTAAGTATTAAAATTAAATAGATTTCCTGAAATTATTATCATTATTATTAATGTTTTATACAATGAAACATTCTGGTTTTTATTGACTATATGCTATAATTATTTGAAACTATCATTATATATACTCATACATTTAATAAAACCAAAGTAAATACATGAATACCTTGGGAGTGTATCTAATTGATATATATAATGAATAAGTAAGAATTGATATTTTTTTCGAATGAGTTTCATGTCCCTCGTCAATTATACTAAATCACACTTCCTACATTGTCCATTTCTAGGATAGATACATGAATATCATGGATATGATAAGGGTCATTTACACAGATGTGGTTATTCAATATTCTTGTGGATACACCATAATGGAAGTAACCTCTATATTATTTTTCAAGGATTTACATCAACCACTATGATTAATTATTCATCGGCAGCCAACAATAGTTAAAGTTTCATTTTTATAATTCTATTTATAATGGTTTAATTTATTATGGAATAGTGATATTTTTTTCATTGTTTTTATTTTCATACACTAAAAAGAAGAAGTGTTATTCAATAATTAAATACAATTCAATATATCAAAGAATCCATATTTCCCAATTTTCTAAAAATGTATCAAAAAAATAATATTTAATATAGTCTAATGATACAATCACCAAAAATATGGGTTACTACACTCTCTAAAACATTAAGGATTTTTATTTTAAAAAATCATTATCCGCTCAAAATTGTGATGTTTTTAATCCCATATTTAAATATCATGTTCCCATGATCTCCTTTGAATGATTCCATGTTACTATAACACATGTACTGGTCAATATCCTTACCTTTAAGGGTATTCGATGCCAAATGTTTTATCATATTTATGTACTCTAATAATTTTAAACAATACCAAATGTATATCTCATCTTAGTAAGTATTTTTAATTGATTCATGTATGTAACTTTTTAGTTGAAACAAATGGAAAACTTTATGTATCTAGTTTTACTATATGGGAAACCCAATGCAGTAGAGAAACTCAATTACCCTATTTATAATTAAGGTTGGACCGATGAACCACATGGAATCCATGATCCCGTGGACAAAACACTACAAATCATGTCATTATGATACATTTAATAACACATTTTATCCATCATTGATTTCCAAAGACATACATCATTAATCCACAGAAGAATTGTGATAGAACTAAGCTGTCATCGTCTACTACAATATCACATAAACCTTATTCACCACCAAATATAATAGCTCTATTCCTAGGAAAGGCATCTCTCTTACCTACTTCTTGTTTATGGGTGACTTATTTAGTCTCTTGTAAAGTGCCTCAAAAGTTTCAATACTAATATTTATTTTTTATCAGTTATTGTACACAGACTCTACTATTATAATTCATAATCCAAAATATGGTCAAAATTTATCTGAAAAGGTCAAAAAACTCTTCATAAACAAAAATTGTCATATTTTTCTGAAAATAAGTTTTTATGTGGAATGTTTTACTCAATAAAAAATAAGTCTTGAATTCCTATTACAATACCCTAAAAACTATGACATAAAATTAGTATCTATGTAAGAAATGGTCAACAGTAGTGTGATTCCCTTGCCTATAACTCCCTCCTATGTTAGAATTCGATGAAGCCACCCACACTACTTATCATATTCCATAGGATACCTACTAGAATTATTGGTATAATATCTAATTTGTGGATTCTGTTTAATAAAATTAGATCTCAGAAATATTTTAAACAACTTAATGATATCCATCACAAACATCACATCAAATAGAAATAAATAAACAAAATACTATAATAGGTATAATTATTTATATATAAGTTTGATCACACAAAACATACACTAATTATGCAATGGGATAAACACATATTAAAAATAGAATATCCCAAAAATACAAATATTCATTAAATCCATCATGGATCCATTTCTAATTTATATATCTGAAATACATTGATCATATGAAACTGATCCCTTATAAAAGTTTTTTTGAACCCGAATAACGACATGTTGTCTATATGATTATAGGAGTTCCCATGAATGGTGTGATAAATATATCTTATTCATGTCTCAAAATGGTCTTTTATTATAAAACATTTTATGTGATCATGATGGTGGAAGGTACAAATTTTAAAAAAGTGTATTGGAGATCATGTGCTAACTAAGAAACCATGACTCCTTGCTCCTGAGTTCATCATGTTCTAGATAAGACACTATAACACCTAATTACATCTAATTTTTACTAAGACATAATTATTTTATACTGATACACTTGTATCACAACCCATATCCAAAGATATATGGTAAGAATCCCTTTTATCGTATACCAACTACCTAATGGGATAGGGAACAATCATGCATTCAAAACTCAAACTACTACCAGATATCTCAAGGAAAGGATAATTATCCATCTCACACATCACATCATGAACCATCCCTTAATGGGGGTCACTTACATGACCCAATCCTCTAGATGAAAATATCCTTGAACAAAT
Source organism: Viscum album (assembly GCA_963277665.1). NCBI lineage: Eukaryota > Viridiplantae > Streptophyta > Magnoliopsida > Santalales > Viscaceae > Viscum > Viscum album. The sequence continues at coordinate 1,739,554,551 of OY728156.1, forward strand.
CCTTATAAAGTAAAGGTAAACTCTCAAGAACCAATCCATATCATTATTGTGTAGGTGTGGCCCAAATATGCATCTTCCACAATAGTGTCCATCCCATAATAGATGAATTAGCATACAGTGTCCAACACATTTTGCTGGGTAGAGCATCTTTGCAGTGATGCAGTGGCTATTTCCCCATATTACTACTTTCCAAAGGTGGGTGACATTCATCACATATTCATAGATGTATGATCCTTGATCAAAACGGGATGATGGGATGTTAGTTACTCCTACCATGGATTCAACCCTTGAATTCATTACCTAGTAAGGGTCTCCCTTATAGATTAATATGTTGTTTGTGAAACCTGTTCTCTATTCCATATCATTGTGGATTCCTATTAATTATGATACTTATGTCAAGAAATTACATAGTATCAATTCATGGGGTAAAAAATTGGAAAGGAGAGTAGTCGCATTGGGTGTCGTTGAGAAAGTATGGATACTAAAACATTACAACACCTATATTCTTCCTCAATCAAGACATTTTCAAATGTACGGAGCCTATTGCATCCCACATCTGTAGAGGGTTATATTATACTGCAGGCCTATGAGATTTTCCTTGAAAACCCATGTTTATCAAGGTGTGTTATGTTAGTTTAAAATCTAGAAGAGGTGGATTAGTGTGATTATAACACTTAAAAATATGGGTCAGATAGGTTCACCTCTTGAAGTGATCACCTTAAAGGTTTAAGCGATGGATGGATCCAAGCACACTATAAGGAATGAACTGGAAGAGGTTTCCACCATGAAGAGAATGTTTCACATCGAGAAGTCCTATCAGAACACTAATAATGTCAGATCAGTGATGGTGGGATCCAATTAGGGGGACACCAAGGTTTACCTTTGGTTGGGATTGAACCCTAAGGATGCTTCTTATGTAACATGCCTATAAATCATGGATCAAATTTCATGTAGTTCTAAGTGGGTTATTTGGTAATTATGCATGGCTAGTTTCTCATCGCAAGAGGTACACTCTAAGAGAGGGAAGAATATGGATTAGGAGTGGGACACTCTAGGTTTGACGAATATGGATTGTGTGGGTCTTATTCATGGATAGCTTCCAGGATGATTCTAAGAGCCGTGATGTTGTAGAAGGAATGATCCCATCAAGATAGGGTATCCTGCGGATGAATTAGGATGAATATGGAGGAAATTGTAATGGAATGGATAGAGCAATGAAATTGATGGGATTGGACCTTAAGAAGGCTACCTAAATACCCTATGTAAGAGACAGGGATCAAAGTCCATGTTGTTCATGATGGAATTGGGGCTAACACAAGGCTAGCTACCCTATGACATGTTGGGTCTTATACATGTTGAGCATCCAAAATGGACGAAATTGGAGGGAGTAATCTCATGGAGATAAGGGTGATGTGATTTAATATGTGACTTCTGATGGATAAGAACACCTATGGGGGGTGTATCCAGAAGTGGTGTGTCCTATAAAGGGATGGTTTTAAATTAGTAAGGATGATCAAAGCACCAATTATGGTGGATAATGGATGGAGAGCCCCAATTATGGGCACATAATGGTTTACCATTTGTTAGGATTCAAACTAGGGGAGGATTACCACATAACCTATATAGAAGACAGGGATCAAAACCCATGAAGTTTAGTAGTAAAAGGATTGCACATGGATAGCTTCCCAGAATAGAGGAAACCTAGTCTTTCTTAAGGATGGATTCCCGGATGAATGGTGTCATGAAGACCACTAACCTCTATGCCCATGTATGCTATGCACTTTTGAGAAACATGATAAATAATTAGACTAGTGAATTGGGTGACAAAATATGTTTTAGTGAGAAATAATGTCAGGCTTATGAATGAATAGAGGCCTTGGGGGATGGGGATTGGGGCTTACAAATAGTTATATTCCTTGGGTGATAAACCCCCAAGGCATAGGGATGGTCTATTGAGAGTCCCATATGTCATCACCTCTCTATTATTTGTGTCCAGGGGAGTAAAAGAGGAGAAAGGGTTCTACATCATGCAAGAATTTCTAGGGGATTACAATAGGATGATTATCCTTTCCTGTGGGAATATGTCGCTCCATGAAAAGAGGATCTCATTACATGTGAGGAAGATCTCACATCCATGGGGTCATGTGGGAGAGGAAAATTAAGAAGGAGGGGAACAAAAGTGGATTTCACAGGGTGAGAGTATAATTTACCATCATCAGCTCAGAAAATGGTTCATAGAAGATTAATTTCTTGCAGTACAGATGAAGAGGAATGAATCTATAACCCTTGGACATACAAAACAAATACCTACCAACACATGACAAAGGGAATGAATCAATAATATCAAGATAGAAATGGGTGGTGGAGTGGTCAGTCTAGGGGTCTGTGTCGGTGTAGTTATATGAAGAAGAAAGAGCAATTAGAGTACCTATGTAGAAAAGCGTTAGGTAGAGTAACACAACATAAGACACAACATAAGGGACCAGGAAATCACTACACAAAATCTGAGAGGGTATCACATAGTAGGTACATGTATAACTATGTGTTTTCAAGCAAGATGGGATCGAACATTGGGTTTTTAGTGAATAATCCCAAAGAGCCTAATAGAAGTTGTGGACACATGGTTAGAGTGTTACAAGAAAAAAATAGGGGTCTAAGAGAATGAGGTATTACATAAGGGTATATAGTTTGTGCAAGAAGGATATTTTTCAAATACAAGACTTAGGATATTGATTCATGAAAAAAGGGTCTTCTCTGTACACATGACTTATGCCAAAAAGGAAATGGGTGAGGGTTAATCCCTTGCAAGGCCACCTAAAGGGGGACCCACAGGGGACCATTCATTGGAGATCCCATACCAAGATGTCATGACATGCATGTGGTCATGGTAGGGGTTATCTTGTGCACACTTGAGAGATGATTTTACTTCCTTATAGTTACTCTAAAATGGGCGGGGTACAATTATATGCATAGGATAAACTCTTGGTGGGAGAGCATAAGAGCTGTGACATAAAAGTTGACGCTTGAGCTCGCATTGGGCGCGTAATAGACTTACACACAATCCAACCATATGAACACCAAAATTTCTTTATTTTTGAAACATAATTGGTTTTTTCAGGAGGTTTGGATGAAATAATACCCTTCACATCTCATTGGTCACATTAGGACCTTTTGTGGGAATTTTTTTCTTGTGCACATCCATCCAACATTTTGGATGGCTCCCATGGGGTTCTCGAAATTTACTACTGAGTCAAATTTTGGAATTTGGTTTCCCAATGATGCCTATATATGGCCTCAAGAAACATTATGTTTCAAAAATACCCCCCTCGAAATATGAGATGAAGGGGGACTAGAAGGTCATGTTCCAAGGGAAACACTGAAGTGGATTATGCGATCTCAGAGGTGCATGAAAAATCCCAATGCTGACACATAAGGCTCGATGTGTTCATGAATAATAACAAGTTCATGCCATAAAATATATGGATGGGACCCTGGAATAGTAACATCACCATCTATATGACAAGTTATCATGTTCATGTGCATATGTTTCTTATTCATCTGTGAAAGAGAAAATGTTTGTTCACTACTTTACACACAACATTGAAATCTTATGCAATTCTGATATAGGAAAATGTTTTACAACCATCATCCGATCATTCATAAAATCACATATTTTTTTGTTCCAAATCTCAATATTTGATGCCAAATTCTATGCGCCTTTGTATCTTGATTGATATGACCAGTGAACTGCCCTCTTCTATGAGGGAGGCTTCCTTTTCTACATAGAGGGATACAATGATTGTGAATTCAGAGATTATTCACGATATAAGGGTAATATTGGAAAATAATGTACTCATACGAAATATGATGTAGGCTCAGACAGATTATATCCTAATTGGTAGCCTCCCACCATGGGACATCAACATTCTGGAGGAAGTGGCCATTTGAATATTTGAGGATGATTCTCCTAAGTCATGGGTCATGAGAAATGATAGTAATCTATGGTAAAACATAACAAATAATAGAAACCCTACCTGGGAGAATTGAGAGACGACCATGTTCATTCTAAATTTTAAAACCAAGATAGTCATAGGGAGAAAACTAGTGGCTGATGAATTCCCCCTACTACCAAAGCACATTCTAGTGTAGTATCACATATGAGGATAAGGGCTGGCATCTAGATAAGGGAAATAGGATTGAGGGGAATTTTATGAGTTAATAGGAATGGGCTTATTGTGTGAAACTAACTTGAAATGAATTTGGGGGATATCTTTAACACATCGGGCAGTTTAAGGCCTTGTGAATTGTGCAATTTCAATTCTAATACAAACAGGTACTGGTGACAGAGCTATTTAGTAAGTGGTCTCCAAACACAAATACTCCCAAAAACCACCACGGGGATGAGGTTGTCAGTATTTGGGACATTAATTTCATGGGTGGAATTCCCCGATAGGACTTCAATATGATGAGTTCCTACCAACGGAGAATATCTAGGGAGACAGAGCGTAAACCCCCATTCTGAGATGGCATATGCTGGATCTAGAAAATGAGATACTGGTTATCATATATATTATAAAGGACATCCAATACCAAACATTGTTCAGACTATTCATTAAGAGGGATGAACATGTGAGGATATCAAGATGGGGTAGGCAGTGTTTGAATTCATCGCAAAAAGGAAAGACCCGGTCATATTGGGAGATTTTAGAATCAATCAAATATCAGTCAGCAGGCATCAGTGTAAATGTGAGTTTGTATTTACAAGGGAGATATTCCAATTTCCATACTTCATTCCTAAGTAGTTTCCTACTTCTTAGTGAGGTACAATATGATTGGGTTTCGTCAGGGTATGCTAGTAATATTTGGGATCATGGAAGCCTGCAACAATGTTAACCTTGAAGCACATGTATGGGAAATTATCCATGGAATTCTGGGGAAAATTTATTGGGAGACATGTGAAGAATAATTTTCAGAACATTCTAGTTCTACCAAGGATGGATTATAGATCCCTTCGGTGGATATGGATTGAAAAATGCCATCTATCCTCTAGGTGATGTCATGTGAACTTATTTTCTGAACATTGTTATGGTCCGACCACTAATTCTCAATAATGAAGGGTTCAAGATCCAGATCGGTGACCGAGAAAACATCAATTTACATATATTCTACACCTCGATCGACCAAATGTTGTATGACATATGGAGTCCAATAAAGCATAGGGATTATGTAGAGAGTGTTAGGGGTGGAGTGCTAGTAACCAAGATTTATGGAATGTTATTTTTCAAGCCATATGTTCCCCTATTCTATTCTGGACAGTTGTTTCCTATAATGGTTGCCTAAGAATGTTTATATAGTGGTCTCGGAGGATAATAACCCTTGAATCCTTTTCTAGTGTTGGCTCATGTTTAAAATTGATAGCTTTTGTGAAATAATTGCACTACCCCCACTGATGTTCATGGCAGACTATCAACAGATTATGCTGATCACTGGGTGGTGGAATATCTTGAAGAAATTCAATGAATGAACATTTTTTAAATCAAGTTGAAATGTTTAAATTCTTGGTGGCAAGAAATTAAGTGAGAAACAACTAGGTAATAAAGACTAGGTGGATTATAGGTGGCTGGGGAAGCACGAGTTTGATCCTCGACAGGAGGAATGTCAAAAGATATGGCCACACCATGTCCTTTTATAGAGGGTTGGTCCTAAAGGTGACTATGGGGACCATGTATAGAAGCCATGGGAAGAAATTTATATACTTTATTCAACCCACCATATATGCAATCTTCCACACGCTTTGGTCATTTTCGACTACATTTCTATAATTACTAATCTTAGAAATCATGTGGAAAAAATTGAAATGATATGGGTTATATCTACTAGGAATTGGGCGTATCCAGACTACTGATAGAGTGGATTCTCATTAGAAATATGCATATCTGACATCCAAGGAAGTATATGCCTGAAAACATGGGAAATATAAAGAGATAATTATTTTGGTAAATGTGATGCTCATATAATAGAATGACCCAAATGATCTATCCCCTATGGATGATTTCAATGAAGAATAAGAACAATAAGAGTATGTTGAAGAAGAATAGGGGGAGTATAAGAGGAGGAGGAGGAGGTAGAGGATGAAGGGCCTGAGGGTGAGGAATATTAGGGTATAAAATCTCATTAGAAGTTTCCATGATATAGTGGAGAAATTATAGGCTCAAACAAGAAAGCTGGTTGATGTCACAATGTAACCCTAGACTTATTTCACTCATGGTTCTGTCTCTTTTTATAAATTAGATTCACTTACCAACTATTTCCCAATTAATATACAAATAGGTGATAATAAAATATCTCCCACAATAGGGGTGAAAATTTACCAATAGACATGGGGTGATGTGTTCTTAAGCCAAAATCTGCGGCTGAGCCAGGTGGAAGACTATTTGTGTATGAAGTGGCCAAAGGTGATCCAGCTGATGAGGTCAAGGTGACATCCACCGAATTTATGTATGCACCCACTTTTCATAGGTATCCCATGGAAATTATTAAGTTAATAATTACATAGGGGTATCTGGTGGTAGAAGTTTCCATATTGACTAAAAAACATGATTTGGATGCACTAATATATTGCAAATATTAATGTTTTCAACAACTGACATCTATTATATGAGAATATGGATGACCAAGGTGTCCATTTTACACAGTTATCATAACACTACATGACCGAGAAACCAAATAGTCTAGACATATGTGGGGGAACTCTTGATAACTGCAGAAGTCCATGAGGAACCAATCACTTGAGTTAAACTGGCCTTAGAACCAAATGGGTTGGATCTTGTGGTCAATGGTGATGCCACTTCAAGGGCATATCATAAAACTGGGAGAGACAAGGCTGGTGTAGAAGAAACAAGGGAATATGGGTTCCCCCATTTCATAGAGACTAGTCCATCATAAAGTATGTTAGAGGATGATCCTGCCACTAATCTTTTAGCAATCTTTCTAGAATACAGACTGCGGTCTCTAAAGAGCTAGATGAATCTGATCTAGATGGAACTAAGAAGACACTCATCACAAGACACAGGGCATGAAAGTGTATTTTCAAATACCTGGATATCACAAAGGAAGAATTTATGCGTTGAATGGGGTCACTCCACACCTATATACACTGTCTCTATGCCATATGGGTGGATTATTTCCATTTTAATTTGATAATCAGTGACTATCTTGGTGGGAAGATGTGGGATAGATGTCAATTCTTAGACATCGCCAAGAGCTACAATAAATATAAAAATATATGGAAGTTCTATGATTCTGAACATGAAATCTAGTTCCTTAAAAATTACTGAATTGGTGTTCAACATTTACACCAATCAGTCAGAACACATTGAATGAATAAAGGACCAGTTGACAGAAGCTTAGAAGTTGCTAGAAAACTATATCCAAAATGTGGGTGATATATTGGTTGAATGGAACTAAATGCATATTAATGTGGATGAGATTCTCTCTAGGGATTTAGATGAGGATATGGGGCCCAAGAAATAGTTGGAAACTCTGGAATCCATGAGCCAAAATGTGGCAGTATTGAATAATTCCATTAATGGGTAAAATCCTTAAGGTCAATGTTTTGGCGAAATATATGAAACATATATTCTTTATTGGTTGTATATTTTTGACCTGCTTATAAGTGAATGAAAAAAATTGTTACATGTTTTAATGGTTCTACCTCAATAATATCATTGATGCAACTAATAATAGGCCCGAAGACCATATGGGCCAGGCACAGTGTGATAAATAAGGGACGACCAAACAATTGTTCACATTGTATGAGAGTTCATTCCAATCATCGAATACTCAGGGTCTAATATTGTTGACCAAACAACTAGAGTTTTTGGGATAAGAGAGGATGTGAATATAGAATGTAGATATAGGAATACCCAACTTGACATTCCCAATGTTCTTTAGTGCATTAAAAGGATAACGATATAGGCATTATAATCAATCTAAACAAGGGGGAGTGAATAGTGTGATTCAGAATTCTCCAAAATCAGAACAAAATTATGATGGCATGATGATATGAGATAAATATTGACCATATTTGAGACACAGTTTCAATACCATCATTCTTTAATGGTGGAAAACAATGAGGTCCAACCACTAACCATATTGAATACATTTGACCAAACTGTAATTTGTTTCCAAAGTATTTTGAAGAATTGGACCAAAATAGTAGGTGAGATGAAGTTTCATGGGAACAGACTGTTAGGGGAGATGCCTTAGCTGTGAAAGTGGATGATAATCCAAATAAGGGTAACATAATGGATATAAGTAGAGTTGTTTAATGTTTAATGGATTCCAAAACTCTTGAAATTATTCCACTGTGTCTTAGATTACATTGGTTTAAGTGAATTTGTCTGAACAAAGATATAACCTACCTTCCAAATGAGCATCATTTATATGCCGAGTGACATTTGAAGAGTCAAAAAATGTGGTAGATGACCAGAATTGTGGGAGAGGACAACTTAGTTAAGGTATTGGGATTCTTTTCAATTTCACAACTTACAAGTTCAAATGATTCATCCGTAGTTTAATGTCATGTTTTGGGGATGATGCAAATAATTTGATGTTATACTATCTTGACCATGGACAATAGTTTAGTTTCATGATACACAAACTATGATTTCTATTACTAAATGATTTCAGTGGAAATATGGAGGTGGACCTAATGGGAATGATCCAAAAGAGGATTTCACACCATAAAAATGTAGAGGAATAGATCGAAAATAGGCATATATGATTTGTTGCAGGAAAAAACCTGGAATGATTGAGGGACAAAGAGACCAAATCTACCACACATACCCCTATGGGGATTTGATTTGATTATCAAAGTGGTCAAACCGTAGTCAGGCCCAAAGGGACAAAGGGGTTAACGAACCTATGGATGGGCTCGAGACAATGTGTATGGACATCACTACATATCTCTTAAGGAATGGAATAAAACCATACATAGTTCACAAATTTTATTTATTTTAACGTCTTGTGGAAAGAACATGGGAGGGGTTCCTTGAATGGAATATGTGTGGTGTGGCCACCATAACCCGTTGTGAATGAGGATCGAAGAGATCCACACCACACAAGACATTCCTAAGGAATGATCTCCGAAAAAGAAAGGGAGAAAAGGGTTTATGATTCTAAAGATGGGCCCAGGGAAAAGGTGTCTCGGAATAACTATGCATCCCATGAAGATGAAAATCTAGACACACATAGTTATATGAATTGAAAGGTATATGTGGTTTTCCAATGAGATATGTCTTCCTAGGTGAAGATATCATAGTGTTGTGTATACTACTATCATATAACCTAGACATAGAATGTGTAGTTTTACATCAGATGATAAGGACTAGGGAAAATTAATATTATTCAACTCAATCGGGAACAAAACATAACTAAAAAACACCATCCATCATAATGTAAAACTTTCCTAAAAATCTATTCCAATTATAAAACTTCTCAATTCAAGGTATAATGATCCACTAAAAACTTTCTTACATCTTCTCATAGAAAATCATACATGATCTAACCCAAACCCAATGGTTTATGCTCCTATGAAAAAGATCCCATAACCCGAATCATGATTATTTTAGTCACATAACATCTAACCTTAGCTCACATATGAAAATAACTCCTCATTACAAACCATGATCTTTTACCCATGCAATAACCACACAAGAAAAATGGGCAAGGTTTTAAATTGATCCCTACCTCAAAACCAAATAGAAATCACGGTATTAATGTCAAGTATTCACATAACTACCAGGTACTATTAACTATAATTCCACCAAAAATATATATGGTAATATACCATATATGTTTTCTAAAATTTTATGTGACCTAACTCGCATCCTCAATGAAATTGAAACTCATTACCGAAGAAAAATCTTCATCAAACCAACATTCTTAAATCTAATGTCGGTTATGATATACTAAGGGTCTCAATATAGTCACTTAATAAGGAGAATATATAGCTTCCATTAAAGAATGTCATGCACTGGGATCCGCATGATCTATCATTAGATGAAATACCAAGATTTATTCAAGTATAATTCTACATTAATGTAGTAAAGGAAACCAATATCTATGTTAGTTTTAACAATTTATTGAAATGATCACTATTGTCAATGAAATCAATCACATACAAACACACGCATGTCATATTATTCCATTGTGTAATCTATTATGCTTGTATAAAATCTTCTTACGAATAGGTCATGATCTAAAAAAATAAATGAAATCCTTTAATAATCATATTATATTCAGTAAACATCTTAAACATAAAATTACTAAAGAACAACAATCATTTCACCCTGTTTGTTAGGAATTACCACCAGAAATGTGTTTATGATGCACTAGTCATAGGTCTGTGATATTATTTAACATAAAAACTGAAACCTATTAACCCTCTCTCTATATCGAAAAAAACAAAAATCTATGATACCACTATATGAAACCGAACCAATAATGTGAATCTAATCTAGGGTTCCATGTAGCCTCATACGAACATCCCTATATTCCCAAGGATAATAACTATGAGTTAAGGATTTTTCAATACAGTGGGGAGACTATTCTGTTAAATATTAGACACAAAAAAATAAGTAAATAGATGATATCGATCAAAAACATTAGACTATATTGGAATATATAATAAATATTTATCTAATAAATGAAATGTACTATACAAAAAAACTGTAAAAAAACACACACTAACTACCCAGTAGAATGATTATATATCCAAAATCAATAAAATAAAAAAAATATACAAGAGCCCTAATATCATCCTCGGGCTGTACCTCATCCTGGTATCCAAAACCCATTTATCATATCTAGTCCAATCCTCTATATAATCTTTATTGATCATGAATGTAGACATATGGTATTCACACAAAATAATGATCATATATATGGTGTGAGAAATATTCCTTAGTAGAATCTCACTATTTTCCAATGTATAAAAATTATATGTGTGTACATTTTACGAATGTAAACATGTCATGTAAGCATATTAGGCATCAGGTGACAACATTTCCACCATGAATCCCTAAACATTAGGGCACCCTATTCTAACTAGGAAACTAGGTCACCTATCATTACATATTCCGAATTAATATAATATCTTATCATCAACTCATACCCTCAAATTCTTATCCAATACCATATCCAAATACTCAGGGTGGACATCATCCACGTTCTTGACCCACCATCCAAAGGAACATGGAATGATCATTCAACTAAAACCAAACCCACAACCTTATCACTCATGTCTTGGTTTATTGTCGATGTCTCACATCTTGTCATGACCTTGGTTTTCATGGGAGGTCCATTTCTATGAACCAATCCTATATAAAATATGTTCCTCAACTTGAACCTACTCAATTTGACATATCCAATTATGAACCATGTCTTCTCACTCAAGAGAACATTAGGCCATAGATTTCATCTCCCACACTAGATGTTGTTTCTTATTAGAGGCTCAAGTATACACATACACATGACACAAAAAATAAGGCCCATATTCTATCACAAAAATCATCATCTCATCACTGGGAAATAATCACTTGAAACCTGAACCTTATATGAAACACATATCACCTAACCTACTAGAGAATCCAATGGGTCTTCTAGAACTATCTTATATTCTTCTCATTAATACCATCGTAGGATCATCACCAATTGTTTAAAATGAATTCCACTATATTTTCCCAACACAACCTCTATAACATAGTCCAAAACCAATATAATACCCCCTTGGAATCCTAATTTCATATTATGAATAAAATATATGACCCACAACAAGATACCATTTCATATATAGTAAATTATATTTCTCATCCCTTCAAACATTTTCTTGTCCTGAAGGACTCAATTTTCTCAGTGCACTCACTAAAACTCAAACCACCCTCACAAGTGATCTACTCACTTATAATAAGATAAATATTCATATCCCATGTCATAACTAAGTTAAAGGCTCTATTTCATATTCATTTTGATCTACGAGAACAAAATTTGGATACCCACTTCTCATATCATACCTCATAAGATACTTAATATCTCACATCAACTGAACTGACACTCTCACCCCTTATAGGTATCATAACTAGATAATCTAAAACATATAATGTTCATAACATCACACGTTGAACCTCTAAGAGGCCTATGACCCCACTAAACCCTTCTAAATAGACACTATCAACCACAAATTAACATAATTAATCCCTTAAAAACTTCATGTATAAAGAATTGATATATAAAAATTCATATGACCTTGTATTAATTGGAGAAACTACCTAGAATATAGGGTCATCCCACCTCTCAGCTACACTGATCCTCGACCAAGTTCATCCATGGATTATATAATAGTTTATCACCACCCCAACTCTTATCCCAAGATATATAACATAAATGATTAATTACAAGTAGTCATAACTAATTATTTAATATAAAAGTGATTCGTTTTTTATGAGAATCTCATCAAGGATCATAGTCACACCAAACCTATTGAAAACCTCAGGTGTTCAATCTCTTGGTTCCTCGACCAAGCATTCATAAAAATACCCTTTTAAATGGGATGATTTCAATTTGATCTAGTTAAATAATCCCCTTTTATATAGTTAATGGAATCATAAAATTAATGGTTTTCAATTAAGGAGAAAAAAGGAAGAAATGGAATAACTCATATGTGATTACTGTATGAAATTTCTAAAAACCTCTCCCAACATGGGGGGATTCATGGTAGAATGAAGAATGAAATGTTTTCCTTAATTGCATCGCAAAATAATCAAATTCACCCATAAACAATGGGTATTTTACTAGAAAAGATATATTATCTCCTAAAAAATAATGGAATGTTATTTATTGAGGTTTTAGTAGGGATCTAGGTTGTATCCCATCTTGGGTAAAACCTATAGGGATACCATTATAGATCAAATATCTAGTGTTACATCAAAGAGGTCCCAGATATGCCACTATATAGCATAAAATCATCATATGTTTCAAAGAAAACACCCATGAGGTAGGTCCTCATTTTAAATCCATTATCCTTTATAGCATATACCATATATTACTAATTTTTCATCATTGATAATGTTAATTATACCACCCGGAATCCTAGATTTAGTGTAAATATCCCATAACTAGAAGGATGCCCATGTAACCCCTCTTTATATCATTGAAATATCCCTTGACTATCTCATGGTTCCCATTGAACATGACAGGGACATGATATAATGTGGACTTTGGGTTTAAATGAAACCATATTGAATATATCTCCCAACCTTGAAGGCCCCCCATCTGTGGTGGGACCATTAAATATAATCCACATGGAATCCATAAGGGGATCCCTCTTTAGCATAATCTCTAAAGATGTGACACATTTGTTTTCCCCTATTAAACCTCTATAACATAGCCCTTCATGAAGATCGATTACATTTAACCCTTTATGAAAAGTCACAATGTACCATGTCCCTCGTCACAACAAATCTAATGGGGACATGAAAGTGGTAATAGCCTATTTCCACCTCTATCCCTTAGGTAACCAAGAACCTCTTATGATTCTTCTATGATAACCTAAACTACCAATTAGCCTCATTCCAAATCCAAAAAAAAACTCATTTAAATGTTGAAATGCTTAGAGTACCAAATTGAACCATGATTCATTTAATGACCCCATATCCAAATAAAAATTTAAAAAATTACATAAAACATAAAATTGTGAAAATAAATAAATAATTACACAAAATATCCCATTAAACTATAAAATATCATTGAAATAAAATAATATCAATCACTCTACCAAATTCTACAACCATATATAAATGAATATTATTGAGTTGGTTTATCTATAAATGATCACCCAAAGAAACATAATGACTCACACCAATCATAGATGCCCCATAATGAAATAAATTATTATTTTATAAAACATCAATTCTAGAACTAGAAGGTATAAATCTAAACTTATTGAGACATGATGATCTATCTATACTTGTTTAGATGTGATACACAGTGATGTTAACTCACTAGACTCCACATTGTACCCAATAAAAAAAATACTATTTCCCAGTTTCATTATGAATACATAGATATAAAACTAAGAGGTTAGTGTGGAACTCCCTCAATACCTCATGATGCAGTATAGCTTGAACCAAAGTCTTTCATCCCGAGAAGATATCTTACCCCTCCTTTTGAAAATATATCTTCTAAATTATCGAAGGATATACTATTTCTCAAGGACTCATAATCGATATCTCTCAACTAGGCCTCCCTCAAATTCCCAATATGTTAAGGGTCCACCACCATTAATCAATTATTAACCACATATTCCTTGACTAATAAAGGCAAATTCATCATGAAAAATTTCTCAGTCACATCCTCCATTAACATTGTATGGTGTTTCCTCATAAGGGAGTAAAGCATATCATTTCCCTATTATATATTATAGGTAATCTCAACGTCACGGTATTTCATGATTTGTATCTAGAACATATGGCTTAATTAAAAAGATATTATTTAGTCGATGTACCTGAGACTCTTGTGGTTTTTTTAAACTACCAACCACTTACCATGAAGGTAATGTATGTATTTTTTTCAAGAGAAAACTATCACTATCAAACCTATATAATAAAATTTGTAGTTCCAATCTATAGGTCTAAACTATCTTGGCCCATAAGAAATAACATATCTCCCTTGCATGAGTACACAACCAAGCCCAAATCTAGAGTAACATCAAGACACCATAATAATAAATTCATTATCTAGAAAAACATAGAATATGTGAACATGTTAATGTACCCTTGAAATCCTTAAATTCTCTCTGGAACCAATCATAACAAATGAAGGTACTCTATATCGGTAAAGGGATGTCAGAAAAGATAATATCATAGAGATGTCTACCATGAGTTTCTGATGTTATCCCATAAAACCAATGATTATTTCAAATAAAAATACTCTCTTGGTTTCACACCAATAAATTAATTACTTAATATATATAATTTATATACATAATCCCATTAGATGAAATTCATCATGAATTGGATCACTTGAATCCACAACTACCACTTCTAGATATTACTTTAGGGATATTTCCCTTGACGTACATCCAAGAAAATCTTAATAATATTAGTGTGACCATCCTATGATTAAATATAGTCAGAATTTCATCAATTAATACTATAATGATCCAATCTATGAAAGGATAAATTTTCTAATTCATGTATCCAATAAACACAGTCGAGTAATTAATCACACTAATAAAAATCTCTAGAAAGATGTTCCCTAGGGGATACAATGGGGTTGATGACTCAACCAATAATGATATTTCTTATGGGATACAATAGGGTTGATGAAACCTTTCCTTATATGGTCCTCCAACATCACTTTTTTCTCATTGAGCTCAGTCAAGAAGTTCAATATGATATATAAAAATATCAATGTGGTCTTGAGGTCCTGATCAATCCATGCATTGATAGAATGATGAGGGAGAGATCATAGAACATCCTTAGTATAAACACCAAAAAATAATCACTGATTGTAGGAAGATGATTTTATAATATTCTACATTGGAAAAATACATTCACTCGAACTAATGGTTGATCATCTATATCATCCAGGTAATATTTCCAGCTCATCTCGAAAAGAGGTCCTAGTCTCATATGAAGGAAAACCATAATATTCCCCCTTGATATCCCAATATTTTATGAAGAAAACAGTTAATACCTATAGAGAGTATGGCTAAACAGTCCATTCATAGGATGAAATCATAGGGAATAATCCCAATCACAATGTGGTCCAAAACAATTTTCTACACTAATAAGAAGCTCACATAAATAATAGATGTGGTATATTGATCATTTCCAGTATAAGCCTCTAGTCGTATTTGCCATTATAAAAACTAAGCTAGGATTTCTAGATTTCAGACTAGGTATACAAAAATCAAGAAATGGAATAAGATAGTAACTAGGACTGTGGGTTTCAATGTTTATAAGAAATATATAGTACCTTGAACTGTAAGAGGCCCATCATGGGTGAAATCAGTCCATTCCTACATCAAACTATTTCCTAAACCATAAAATCCATGAAGTTTGAATAAACATCCTTCGTATGGTGATATTGTATGTATACTATAAATTATTCTATCTTTATAATCCTAGTGCACATTATTTTCCTCAACAAAGACACTTTCTAGAGGGAAACCATATCACCCTCAGGGAGGAAATTTTTATCATTACGTCCATGATGCATCATGTATAATATCCGTAACCAATGGATTTGATATTGAATAACCACCAAACTATCCTTCTATACACCAACCCTCTAAAAAAATCAATTGATCACTACATCCCTCTCTAGAACCCTGTAAAGATTGGGACGTAGAGGGTAATGACTTTGACTTGGATTTCTCTATAGATTACTTTCACTAACTACCAATCATTTACGAATCTATCATGAATCATTTTAAGAGAGTACCTCATGAGGCAATTACACCTTGACATATAATATACAAGATAACTCACTATATATTTAATTTATTTTAAATTCTTATAGTACTTACAATAATTGGGTAATAATATAAAGAACTAAAAATCACATACATAAATTTTAAATCATAGTTTATGAATGTTCATTTTATAACATAACAATTCAAACTATAATCACTTAGGTTTAAGACATTTTTAGACTTTAAAACATAAATTATGTGTCCATTAGTGATCTTCACCATCTCCTACTAAGTTCCTCATAAATATATCCCATATAAAATATTTATTATATAATAACATTCATCATAATCAAGGGAAATGAATTATAAGAATGGTTGAGCTTATATACACGGATATGGAAAAAACTGAGAGATATCAATATATCAAGAGTATAATGGTGTGAAAACATTAGAATACGATATCAAAAAACAGACCATACATATCATATATCATATACAGGATCTGTAACAACCCATGATTTTATAAGAAATATTCGTTTTAATTTCATTCATATCTTCTGTTGTACGCTACACCAAGATTGTCTTGTGCTATACGCAACACCGTATTTGCTTGCAGTATACACAACACTATTCTTGGATTGTGTTACACATAATTTCATGTTTTTTTGATAGTAGTTATTTTACAAAACATTGATTATATATATATATATTCAATGTATTTTGTTATACGCAACAACAAAGGAGTCGTGCACTACACACAACCATAACATGGCTTGCATTACATGCAATCACGACCTTCCTCGATAACGTGTGTTGTATGCATTACCGGGTTTTACTAAACAACGATATATTATTATAATATTATTATGAACTAGCCGTTATGAATAGTAGTAACTAAATTTTGAATTTTAAAATATTATTATTCATCTTACACATTTTCTAGAACATGGTATAAGAACAAAATAAATTTTTTGGGAAAAATAAGTATTTTTTAAAAAAATGCAGTTTTGCCGCCTTTTGATTGCGCTCATACATTAAATATAGTTTTTGACATGTTTATAAGTTCAATTTTACAAAATAAAATTATTCTTTGGAATTAGGATATAAAATTTTACCTTGGATAAAATTTTCATATTATTCTGATAACTTTCATATTTTAATGAATAGTAAAAACACGCTATATTTGAATTAAAAACAACTTTTTTCATAGTAATAACTTATGTGGTTAAATTATAATATTTAATGGTTTTAAATAATAAATAGAATATATTTTTACCATTTAATATAATGTATGTCATTATCCTTGATTTTACATTGAATTTGTAAGTTTAATAAATTCAATCTTTTGCAATGTTATAAACAAAAACCCGTTTTCTTTCGACAACAGGATTAATTTTAATTTAATTTCTGCAACTTCTATGTATTGAATTTGAAAAAAATGGATTACATATTTGGAATCAGTGGGTCCAAATTATATTAATAGGCTACTTTTTATTTTTGGGCTTTATGAATAGTAACAATGGTAAATTTTATTTACCATAGTAAAAGTTTAATTGGGTAATTAAGGGTAAATAAAATATTATAAAATTATCTTAATACTTTTCTCAATACATTTGGATGATTATAATTTTTCCTAATTCATATTTGGGTATAAATGGAATCCATTAGAACCTACATGGAGGTGATTAAGACCATTAGTTTATTTTATTTAAAGGAAAGTGAAATATGTCTCACTCAACATTAATAATTAAAGTATTTTTAATATAAGTTTATTCAAAATATAAATTCAATTATAAAATATAATTTTAAAGATAATTTTTTTTTTGTCATGGTAATTTATTTGTAATTTTTAAGTGTTATTTAATTACCTTATTATCTTATACATTAATGATGCAGAAATTAATTATTTAGTGAAAAATCAATAATATAGTTTTCATTGAAATATTAATACATATCAAAAGGCCCAAGAATCTGCACATGAAATATTATTAGTGTATATATAAATCCTAATCATCCACTCACCAAATTTTTGACCATTTGGATCCTTATTAAGGTGATTATGACACTTATATTATTTTATTTTAAATGATTCCAATGTTTTCACCTTCATAATTTAATAAATATAACAATTTAACAATTGTGATTTTAAGTTGATAAATTCGAGTAAAAGTATTATTGTGAATGTTAATAGATTTATATTTATCTTATGAGTTTATTTGTAATTTTTATGCAACAAATAATTATATTAAATAATTATAAAAAAATGTTGTAGTAATTATTTTATTAAGAGATAAACCAAATAAATGGTATTAAAAATAATAAAATAAATATTATATGAACTATTTAAGGTGCTACACTAATTTTATAGATACATATGAGTTGTTATGAATCTATTAAAGCTTTTAGTTTGAACATATCTTCTGTATATATTTTATTTAAATTCATCTAAATGAATAGTGTCAAAATTGGCAGTATTGTTATTTTATAAAAATAACATATTATAAAATTGTTTAAAAATCAAAAAAATATTTAAATATTATAAATTTAAATTTATATGGTCTAAAATTTAATAAAGTATCCAATTATGGAGAATTCACATAAATAAGTAATTGTTTGTTATAATTGAAAATTTAGAATGTTATTACCACAAATATAATTAAATTGATTAAGTAAGGAGAAATCAAGTTGATAATGTTTAAAATAAGTTCCTAACATGTCTAAATTTAATTGGTTGATTCTATTACAACCCTATATCATCTATTATTCGAATATGAGTCATTTTTGGAGGGTTTAAGTGGGGTTAGATTTATTATAAATTAATATTTTTAAGATTTCCAGAGGTGCCCCTCTCATCCCTTATAAAAGGGAACCTCCTCCCTCTATTCCTCACACCAATTTGAGCCTTCAAGCTCGGCCAAAACCTACCAAATTCTCTTCTCCACTTCCCTAAAAACATCCTATTGGTCCTGGTCTTCTTCAAAGACCTATTTTAGTGCCCTAAGAGGAGGTCTCAAAGAGGCGCTTCAAAGAAGAGGTAATGTCCGTTACCAATTCTTTCAACTTTATTTCTTATTCCACTTATTCTTCTTTAGTTGTTTAATTATTAAGTAATATCTTCAGTATAACTCATATACTGATATGTTATTATATGTATGAAAAGAACCGATTTCACCATCTATCCATCCTACGGAAAATGAATTCACCACGCGTGCGTACGTACGGAATACCGTCTCCACGCCGTGGTGAAATATGTTATTCCACCAACACCTTTCATAGACGGTTATAATGGTGTAAATAATAACTATATATGGTTATTATAACATCATAACGATTCTAATATATTATACCATCCACTCCAATTCTATTCAATAATTATGGGAACGATATAATCGCTCGTACGTACGTACAGACTACCGTCTCCACCACGCGATGAGATTCATTCTCCAAGTTAACCATTAATGAATGATAATAAAGTATATATAATGAATAATAATTAAATATATGAATTTTACTAGATTTATGTATATATATATATGTATGTCATCTATTTAGTATCATTCAATTCAATAAGGAAACGAAAACATCGTTCATGTGTACGTACGACCTACCTTCTCCATGAACCGTGTATTTCATTCCTTTTATCGATATATAATATATATATGTATATGATGAATATATATTATATATAAATCATGTTTTACATTATGGAATTATGTAAATCAGGATATAATTATTAATATCATGAACGACAAGTCGAAACACATACGATAAATGAAATGATTTTTCCAAAAATGCTACTTTAACATAGAATTTACAAAAGAACGAGTAATATAAAGTCATAAGTGAAAGATATATGATATCATAACAATGAATATTATTCTGTAATAATTCAATGACATTATTTAAATCATTATATAGGAGGTTCGGATACGTACGAAGCAAATTGGACCTACGGTAAGGGATAATTTTTCAAATCTCATTTTTATTTGAGATTGCTTATTCGTATGTATTTACTGGGGTTATTTATATCATCTAAGTCCATGTTTTATAAAAGTTATTTCCTGTATTTTTAAAGTCCTTTTTACCCATTTTGACTTTTACTACATGGTATGTATGTAATATGTCATTTGTTTACGTTACGAGGTACTTTTCTGACTTTTCCGACAAAAGTAAGAGAAGAATGTTATTATTAACATATACGGCGTTAACGGATTTTGACGGTTTCATAACGACTCATTTTCATGAAGCATACTCAACATTATATAATGACTATTTTCAACAAAATACTTGTATTTTAAAAGTGCATGGCATTTTTTGAAAAGAAAATGATTTTGAAGAAGAAAGGATATTTTCCTCAAGAATTCTTTTCAAGTGTTTTATCAAAACCATTTTCCATATAAGATGACATTATTTCATATGTGTATGTTTCAAGTATAATGTCTCTATGATTTACATGGTTTCACTTTTGTTATGATGAAATTATATCCATTTGTTTTGTATGGATTATGTTATGATGGAATGATATGAAATCCATTTTATTCATCGGGTTATTATGAATGATTTATGTTAATTTTGTGGCCCACAAATGAATGATTTCATTATGAGATGGGTGGGACCTATATCTCCCTCTAATGCATTGGGTAATGATTTATATCTCGTGTGATAGACAAGGCTGGAACAGCATGTTAGACCGTTTCAGTAATACAGGACTGGAACGAGGAGTGAACTCGATTCAGAAAGGGACTTTGTCCACTAAGATGGTCTTGGAAGAAATGCCTTGGATACCATGGAAATAATATCATGTGCTTAATTGTTGCCACAATTACACGTTTTATTCCCATGCTATTTTATCATGATTGATGTTCCTTTATGACATATGCTTTACGTACTTCCAAGATTCACGTCTTTGCTCAAGATTTTGATGTTTAGATTTTATTGTCAAGTTTTTGCATTCAAATTTCTATGGATTGTTTTATGTTCTCTATGTTTACCTTTACTGGGTATTTAAGCTCACCCCTTTTATGTTTTCTTTTCCCAAGGATATAAATAAATTATTTAGGTAAGAAAAAAGGGGAATATCTTTATTGGGAGATGTTGAAGATCTTTCACCATGATTAGAAGATTTTATTCCGAGTTTCCAAAGACACTAAACTATTACGATCCTTGTGTGTCTGTTTTTGTTATGTATAAAGTATTCCTCAAAAGTAATGTAATGTCCATGTACGTCAAGCTTCGGGCGTCTACAGGATCCATGGAATTTATCTTGTAAGATCATAAGACGTGAATCATAATGTAATCAAAGACCATGAACTATGAGGACATAACGATTGAATAAGTCTATGATTTTTGGAAAAAAATAAAATCATTGATGTAGAAGTTCAATGATCATTTATAAAGTTACCATACTTTAAAACACTCCCCATTCCATTATAGTAGTCAGGATACACTCTCAGGACTATCATACACTACTGGAAATCTAACATATCCCAACGGTTTGAAACCGTTGAGATAGGACCTGAAACCATTGGGATAGGCACTAAAACCATTGGGATATCATATCCCAAAAATTTCATTAATTGTTGGCATGTGGGACATTGGGGTAGCCATATACCAACAGTTCACATTGAACCGTTTGTATAGGGGGGTTCAGATTACAATTTTCCCACGGTTCACTGCGAACCGTTAGGATAAATTTATGCCAACTATTTCGAACCACAAGCACATCTATATACCAATAGTTAAAACTATTGGTATTTATCTTTGTCAACAATTTCCTAAGGTGATGGAAATATGTTGTTCCAATGGTTCAGCTTGAACCATTATAATTGAGTTATACCTATGGTTTTCAACCATTAGTAAAAATATACACTAGGAGTTATACAGAGGTATACAATTGGTTTTGAAACTGTTGGCATAGCCCCCCCCCCCACTCAGTTTCACACACAAAACCTGCTATCAAACACACTTCAATCAATAACCAAAATCACACTACAACCTGCAACTTGTAAAAACAAAAAACACACTACAAAAACACACAAAAACTACTATCAAACACTATGCAATCAAAAGCAGAAAACACATTGCAACCAACAAAAACATAAAACACACTGCAAAAAAAGGAAGCATATTGGAAAAATTAGACAACAAAAATCACACAAAAAACACATAAACACACTACAAATGCACAAAAAACTCACTACAATCACCTACAATCACATAGAAATCAAACACAGAAACTCACTACAATGACACAAAAACTCACTGCAACCTGAAATAAAACAAAAAAAATGCAATCAGTTGATGAGTGTTGAATTATTAGGATGCATGTATTCAACAATGATACTGATGAGTGTGGAATTCTTAGGATACTAGGATTAAACCTTCATGTCTATGAAATACCTTGTGCAATCCACTTGGATTTGATGTTTTGGCTACAGATGTGGGAATTACAAAGATGTCTTGGAATAAACTCTATAGACATTAAAACTCTATTTCCCTATGATAATAGGAATTGGCTAATATTAGAAGATGTTCTACTTTCCAAGACATCTAGGAATTTACCATTGAACCTGAGAGTATTTGATTTCTCAGAATGCCATGTAATTAGTTGTGGGCTTGCTGAAATTTGTTTTCCTAGGTCCATTCCCCTAGGAAATAGTTCTTTAACATAAAACATTGATATTAAATTTCCCCAAGAGAATGGGAATTGGTTTTAAATGATATAATAACTGTAATTGTTTCACGACATGATGAGACACTCCGGCAGTAGACAAGGTACGTGTGGTTGATCACAAGTGCCACATTAGAATTTTTGGTGCACAGTACAGGGGGATGATGTCTAGAAGAATTATTTCTATAAAATGAACATTACATAAAGAATGAATGATTATAGAATTTATTGTCCTATAGTTACAAGTTAAGTTATTGATTCTAATCAAAAGTGAGTATAGAAACTAATAGGTGAAAGAAGGTGCACATTTGAAAGATATGTTGATGTGAAGAAAGAATTCAGATACATTTTCAAAAGATGATTCATATAAAATAGTTATCATTTATCCAAATGTTAAATTACCGATCACGGGATTTATAAGCATCAATGAAAGGTAAATGAGACAGTCTTTAAAATGATCATAAAACATTATTAGAAGATAAAATATCTTAAGAACATGGTATGAATTCTCACATTGGTACATAAGATTATTAGTTTCTTATGTAATAGCTATAAGATAATATGTATGTGTTATAGTCAAAGTGATACATTAGGTTTATCTATTTGTAATAATTATATGTTTATTGAATAATATTCTAGAAGTTTACATAATATGATTCTATACTGATCATTTAATACAACAATCATCATGACTATTTGAAAATAATTCATGATTGATGCTGAGTATGGAAGATTGATTTTTTCTATGATTGATAGAGAATTATCTGAATGTTTTAAGACAAAAACATGAACCAAAAAATAAGGGGTAAAGAGTTTGGAATGTGAATATAGAAATTAAATCAACAAATGATAAGGATTCTCTTAGAGCATCATGTATTGGAAGGAAATTTTTATAGTAGAAGTAGAAATTGAAGAGATTGATGTGGAGGAATAGAAGTTTGTAATAATTTATACTTCAGTTGATGCAAGTATGCAAGTGTGTTGAATGGAGTTATAAAATCTACCAAATTGCAAGAAATACCATTTTCATTATCCATATCGATAACCCTATAATTTTCAGGAAGGAAAAGTACATGTAATCTTTCATAAACATAAAGTTGTTTCATAGCTTAAGAAAACAACTTGTTAATGTTACATGAAAGACAACAATATGGGTGTTTATACACATCAAAAATGATTACCTACTACTCTAATGTCAATTATGTGAATTGGAGTCTTATATATGCATTTTAGCTAACAAAAAAAACAAGATTTTGCAAATAAAAGTAGTTTCTAGTAAATTTTAGGTAATGTAAATAAATGAATTTGAGATTCTACAACAAGAAAATCATCAAACCTGGATTATGAATAACCAGATTATATGAATCGGTTTTTATGTAATAGTTAGGGATTACTATAAATTTTTTTGAATTTAGGATAATAATCGATCAATACCTCCCATCATTTGACCAGATTGCATTGTTGTCAAGGTTGTTAGTCCCAATAATTTAATGAAAATGAAGTACAGATCAAATGACTTTGGTAGAAATCCCATCTACAAAGAAAACATCATAGACATGCTTGACAGCTGATGAGGGGTAAAAAGTCAGAAATCCATATTAATGATATATATGCATGATAACACAACAAAAATTATAACAAATGCCGATCAATGCTGTGAATATTTCACAGTACAAGAAGTAGAAAGAATCAATAACAAGATTCAATGAAGCTTTAATAGATTAAATTCCAAAAAATTAGTATCTGTGGGGGGGTGTAAATTTTCTAGGTTTTCAATCCAGAAAATTTTAACATAGTCCTCAAAGAGAAAATTTTAACATCAGAAAAGAATTGATTTGTAATAGAAGATAAAACATTTACATAACATCCAATAGAACCCTATCAAGTGTTGGCGATACATAGCCTCCATGGAATATGTCCCACCAGTTACTCCTCTCTCGCCTAGAAGAAACCTTATCACTAACCACATACACTACTAATGGAACAAAGATAGATTTTCTAAACTAATCAACATGCATCTGATTCAATTACGTAACAACCCAAACTTGGAGGGTGTAGTTTTCATCGATACTACTTGTAGTGTAAACACAAACCATGTAATTTTCATTTATCTATTTCGATGCCAATAAACTATGAGAAAATAGAAAAATCGAGGTATTCAGAATTGTGGGGCTACCCCTTCATGTTGAATCACTAGTAGGTAAGAAACACCCAATAATAAATTAGACACACCTACTTTCTTCAAGGATAAAGTGTAAATTTAACACGAAACTCCCAAAAGAAATTTTGCAACTAATATTTCCAAAATATTCCTCCAACTTATAATTAATTTTATAAAACAAATAACATATTTACTGGTTTGAAAATGGCATGATATGAGTGATTAATCAACGAGGGAGAGAAAGACTATGAACAGTCGATGGATAGTAGTGTGTGGTTATCGGTGTTGTAATTTATAAAGAATAAAATATTTGTTTCGATGGGAAGGGGATGTGACTTAGTTACTCCCTGTATGTTTCAGTTAGTTTAAGATAATGAGGAATGAAACTAGTACTGTTTATGTAATTAAGAGAGAAAGAATAATTTATTTTCATGTGGTAATGAAGTTAAATAAGAAGAGGTTAGATTCTATATAGTCTGATTTTTAGAGATGTAGGAATAAGAAGAAGGTGAAACACTCATGTTTTTTGGTAGGAAGATGTGTGTGTACTGTTGTTCATACCAAAGAAGAAGAGGGTGTTACATTCATGATGTAGTTTATGTAATAAAGGATAAAAAGAGTCAACATGTACACCGAAGGTGAGAAGGGAGAATAAAAGATCCATTTCATGCAAACTAATTCATTTTCAGGAGACTATAGTGTAATGAATGTTCATGGGTACCCCATTCATGTTGTAGGTTATAGGTGTATTAATACCAGGTCATGTGTTTGCAGGTTTTTCTGAATCACACTAAGGATAAAAACTTTTAATGAGTGTTGATCCATGAAATCAGTATCCTCTTTTTGTGTGTGTATTTGGATGTGTTTTATGTGTATCCAAAGGTGATGGGGGGAATGAGAGATCCATTTTACCTAAATATAACATAATAAATAAGAAAGGGGATATAAAAAATTAATTTTTTAAAAAATGTCATTAAAATTTATTCACCCCACCTCTTAGTGTTGCATACGTCTATAAGTGATTCATTTAAATATTAGGGACAATACGTATGACTAATGGTACTATAGATTATGGAGGATGAAGATGGATGATTATTACATAAAAAATGAAATAGGTATTTCATTAATAGGAATTAAGATAGAAAATATAGAGAAATATTAATGGGAATCGATAGATCATAGGTTACTGAGAATGGTGAGGTTGACATTAGAGAGGAATGCTCCTTTCAACATTCGAGTGAAGAAAACAAGTCAAGCACTAATGAATACCTTTACAGACATGTATGAAAAAACAATAAATTTAAACAAGGTTTTTATGATGTATATGTTTTTGGGAATGAATTGATGGAATGAAGATGGGGATGCATGGTAGCAAGACAACAAGATAAAGGCAGAGGCAGTGATGGTGATATAGAGAAGGGGGTGTGAAGGAGAATGGGACATGGAGAAGGAGGCGAGAATGATGGGGATGAGGCAGAGGTGGGGAGAAGATGGGGTTGGGGGAAGAGTTAGGGTTGGGGGAGGAATTGTTGAGAGGGTATAGTAGGGAGGGAGAGAGGAAATGAAGGGAATCCTGACACGTTGGTGAGAAATAACGTGGAGGTGCTATATCCTGACAACCTAAAAGTCATAGCACATGTAACTACATTATATGTCAGAATTAATAAAAGGATAATTTGGAATTGAAAAATCAAAATCCTAAAATAGTGAACAAAGAGAATCATTCAAACCTTAAATTGTTTGACAATTCAAAATGTATCATGTCGGGAGAATGCAGTGGTGTAGAATGTACCTAACATAATTTTAAGCAACAAAAATATAACATTAAACTGTACAATCCAAATTGGGAATTGAAAAATCAAAATCCTGAAATAGGGAACCAAGAGAAACATTCAAACCTTAAGATGTTTAACAATTCGAAACTTATCGGGTCAGGAGAATGCAGTGGTGTAGAATGTACCTGACAGAAGTTGAAGAAGAAAAAATAAACCATTAAACTATAAACAATTAACAGAAAAACAAAGAATAAATATATTCATTTTATAGTATATAACCATTAACAAATTCTGAAATTTTCTATTATGTACTGATCAGTTGAAAAAAATAACTATTGATAAGCAGTAGAAAAAATAAACAAGTGACGTTTGCTCTATTTCTGAAAAAACACTTTTACTTCAATTCTAGAATAAAACCACATAAATAGTTGCCAAGAAACACTATAAAAATAAAGAATATGAAAAAATTTAGGCTGTGTTTGATATTTCTTATTGAAGATAAAAAATTTGAAAAAACAACTGTTGATTTGTTCTGTCTCTGAAAAACTGTTCACCTTTAAATTCACAATGGAAACCATGTAAATAAGTGGCATAAAAGAACATTTTAAATAAAAAACATCGAAACACTTATCAAAAGTCTTATATAACACTTACTTAAGTGATAAGCGCAATTATCAATTTTCAAAAACTTATGTGAAATGTAACATTATACAAATGAAAGCGATATGTAGTATATAAACATTCTAGTAATTAGTGTCAAATAAATCCCAACACTTACATAAGGGATAAATAGTAATTACAAAGAAACACCTAATGTTAACACAATGGACATGCTAACACCATGGACAAATTAGTTCTTCAGTTAGGTTTACCTAAATTTATGGGACTACAATGCTGGAAATAGAGAAGTGATGCAGTGGAGGCACTTCCACATCTAAAAGGTTGTACGAATATCCTTTGAAGCCTCAACATCCAATCCATAATAGATGATAGAAAGCATATCAAGATGAGCAATGACAAAAATAGAACAACAAACACCTATCAATTCACCTCTGGAAACCAATGTATGCCCTAGCACCAGCTTCAAATAACAATCCCATTATAAGGAAGTTAGTTCACTTCAGAGCCATTTCTATTTCCTTAGGAAAGTGTTGCTGATCAATACATTCTCACAGGAAATTCATCACTTTCATTTACATAGGATCAACTATTTCATTATTCTTGTGACATGTTATCCTGCTAAAGTTCAATCAAAATTTAATCCCAAGTTTTCACTCGTTATAATCTCAATATGTAACACAAACCAATATCCTTCAATAAATCATGTTGGGGCCAAGTTAAATGGAGAAGAAATTAGGAAGAGTTTGCCTTTGCAGAGTATTGTATTTTGTTGTCAAAGAAGATAAATCAATTAACTTTGTAGAGGGACCAAAATCCAGATGATGCTTTGCTGATTTGTATTTTACAAATATCATATGTTAGGAAAACTTGTGATGCAAGACTTATAATGTAAAGGGGGTGAAATGATGATGCCAATCTTATATAGTTTTGATTGGAAGGAATGATGCTGCTGGAAGATGGGATGTTTCAGTACTTCCCATTGTAACTCTGACAATGCTAAATCTGATCTATCAAAGGATACATATCACGATAGTGGAATTCATGATAAAATATGAAGAATGGTTGTGGAAAGTAGTAATGAAATAAATAACAAAGCAATGAACAATCTAGGGGCGTCACAAAAGCATAGTTTAAGGTGGTGCTGTTTTCCTGTGTTTTCCAAATTTTAGGGCCTGAAAATTGGGAGATGAAGATATGTTTTTGGTAATGGATGGAGCATGCAAGATTTAAGATGGTTTAGATTTGTGTGTACAAGGCATGATTCAAGGACAGAACATCGAAATATGAAAAAGACATGGAGTGTGTGGAAATTTAGGCATGGTGCGTGAAAAAATAAAGTGGTGCACAAAATAGTAGCGGGTTGCGTGAAATATCTGCGGGATGCATGAAATGTTGGCGTGGTGCGCGAAATAGAAGAATGAGGTTTTTTGCACAAAAGGTGTTTTGAGATCAGAACTACGAAAGTTGGCAAAGGCAAGAGGTGCGTGAAATATTGGAGCATGTCACGAAATATGAAGTTGCGTGAAAGAGTTTCTACGCGCATGAAGGGGGTTTTACGAGAAGATTAGTGTTTTTTGCGCGGGGAAAAAAATGCCTATAAATATGAGGTGACCCCCTCTCATTTGTCATTAATCGACACTTAGAAGAAATCCCGAGGTCTAGTCCATGTAAATTATAATCTAAGTGAGTTGTGTGAAAAGAAAGAAGATTGCGTGAAAAGAGGATAGCTTCACAAAAAATAGAGAAGCTGCATGAAAAGAGAAAATGTTTCATGAAAAAGGAAAGTTGCGCGAAAATGTTTTTCATGCCAAAAGTAAATTTTTACGCGCAAGACACATTTATTGCGTGCAAGATATCGTAAGGGCTGCGCAAAAAATTTGGGATCTTCGCACATATTCAGTTGTGCGTAATGAACCTCTTAACTCCTTCTGGGTGGGAAAGTGAAGATCTGAACTTTAGAGAATACATCTGTTCAATTGTAAAGAAGCACTGAAATACTGTAATTCCATATTTGTGCTAAAAGGGTGCACACGCACTTGCAGATTGATTTCCATGTGCTAAACGAGTGTAAGGGTATATCCTACTCATTGTATTCCATGTCAAAGGATTGTTTTCTAGTGGATTGTGTGGTACTGGATTATTTCCGTACCATACCAAGGACGTAGCTACTCATGTTGAGTAGTGAACCTTGAAAATCTTGTGTTCCTATGGTTTTGTGTGTTCAGAAGAGATGAAAATATTTAACTAGAGGTGATGGTTTTTTCAAATTAGAGGAAACATAAAAAGAAAAATATATCACTAATTCAACCCTCCCCCTCTTAGTGATAACTGGATCCTGACTGGGAACTTCAAATCATCCCCCATCTAAGTGCATATTCCCCCCTCACAATAACATGGAAAAACAACTACTAAGGTTTTACCCCTTATCCCCTTTTCATTATACGACCCACTTACCCAAAAAAATCTTAATAAGTCAAGCTTGATATTTCATCAAGCAATGGAAATACATCTCCATGATTCATTTTTTCCAAAATCTTTCAAACATTATCTATACTCCCATCACTTTCCTAAGACTCAAGATGAAACCCCCCTCAAACTACAAAATACCCTTATCAAAAAGATACAATTTAAGGCATTAAAGATATTTCTTCATTTCTCTAAAACAATATATAATCACTCGAAGCACATTACATGTCAAAAACATCACAAGTAGTCCCTATATTCATAAAAATCTAGAGAAAGGTACAATGACCAACCCTAGTTATGTGTGTGAGTACTAATATGGGAAATGAAAAATGACCATCATAGACAAATTGAACCATCACTTATAAGATTTACATGAAAACACTTCAAGATTGGGGAAAAATCAACCAAAACCTTATGATCTAAATCCAAACCTAGTAAGACAAAAATATAAAGTGATTCCTACCTGATAAAGTCTTACCTTTCTAATCAAACAAATACATGAGAGAAGTAGAAAAGAAGGTATCTTGTTGTATTTTCTGGTGATATCCACCAAATCTGCCAAAATATTCATTGAACAATTAGATTTAAATCATTGAAAAGGGAAAATAAAAAACTATCTACCAACAATCCAAAATGTATGGAAGGAAGAAAATGATAATTGTAGAAAATAGAAAGAATAAAACTGATTGTTTGATGAAAATTTCCATTTAAGTGATGATCTAAGGGAATCGTGTCATTCCACTGTCAGTTGAAGTTGATATGCATTCAGAATACAAATTGGGGTGATGATCAAAAAATCAACTTGACCAAAAATGTGTGGAATAAAAAAACATTTAATTACTAGAAGGAAAATGATAATGATGTGAATTTATGATAATTTGTGATCTTTTTAGGAATTAAATTGTGTATTTCAATAGTCAGTGGAGGTTGATTTTGAGAAAAGCTACGTTGCGAGCTAGGTCACGTACCTAAAATCGGTATTTGAAAAATACCATGGAAATCTATCAAAGGCAGATGATGTGGTCGTGTTCTAGTAGTAGGTCTTTTTTGCATTCCTGTAGTCGGTCGAAGTGGCTTGTAGGACATTAATATAATACACTTTAAATAGATAAGTCACTATGCGGTTCACATATTTGACACCTGCAACTACATGACCATCTTTATGTGACCATATAACATATGATTTAATGTGTCAGTACCATTAATTCAAATCCCATTCATTAAATTATAAAAAAAGTAATGATGATATGAAAAGGAGAATAATTTTCCAAATCTGTTTATAGACATGATTATACTAAATAAGAGTGTAATATAATGTATTCATTTTTGTATAGGAGTGTAATGTATATAATATTGTATACTGTTGAAATCTATTGAACAATCGACATTTCTAGAATTTGTATACAAGAGTGTAATGTATTTTTTAACAATGTATGGCACCAAAAAATATGCAAGTATCTTTAAAGAAAGTGCACTATTGAAGTGTATGTATATAGAAGTGTAATGTCACCAATTTTTTTTGTCAAATTCTTAAATTTTATTATACATATAGGTGTGAATTTCCCTTTTAAGAAACAATCATGATGATCTTGATCCAACCTATATAGGGTGGTTTCCATGAATAAAAGGTGATGCCATTGTAATTCATAACCTAACCTTGAATGCCCAATGTGTTATATGATGTGAGATCCCAGATTTAGTTCTAAAAAATTCAGTCTTCAAAGATGTTGCAATATTGATAGTAGAGAAAATGTTATTCATGTCAAATTTAATATCAATGTAATTGTTGTCATACTTTATTTCATTCCTAGTCTCCATTTGATCAGCTATGAGGCCCGTGATTCCATTAGAAGTAGCTAATAAATATATAGAGCAGACAAAAGGAATGGTTAACATAAGAAGTGATTTATCACAAGGTGAGATATATGTACAATGTTATCCCAAAATCAATAGAGGACATAAAAGAAAATGGATGAATTTTGTCACCGGGAGGCAGAGTCCGAGTGGAGGCAGAGGCTAGCCGGAGGCGGAGGCCGGGAGGAGGTGGGGGCGGAGGCTGGGAGGAGGCCAGGAAGAGGCGTCTGCGTAGGCGAAGGTGGAGGTGGGGTCCGAAGGCAGGGGCGGGGGATGAAGGCAGAGGCAATATGGAGGCAAAGCCATGTTAGAGTTAGAGGCCGAAGCAGGAACCCGAGGCGGAGGCTGCTGCAGGCACGGAGGCGAAGGTGAGATGGTGGAGGGAGGGAGGCGAGGGTGTGGAAGGCGGAAGGTAGAGGTGAGGGAGGGAGGTTGTGGTCAGTTCGGGTCAGAGAGGCTAGGTTGTAGAGGCCATGTCGTGAGAGACACAAGATCGAAATGAGTATCGGGAGGGTGAGTATTGAAATTGGGGTTACTTTGCTGACGGTTTTATCAAAACCGCCTGTATAGGTAACCAAATATCATCTATAACCACGGTTTTGTTAAACTGTGGGTATAGATCCATGGGTAAAAACCCATTTTCTATGATTGATAGTAGACATTATCCCTTACAGTATTGGGTTTACTCTCCATTCCATTTCAATTTAGCTTGTGATATTTCAATATTTACCCAATATATTTAATGTATACATAGGTCACACCCATAATATTATGAAAATCATACATATATGTGTCATAAGGTCATACAAATTTCATCATATCAGATCCCATGAAGTCAAATGGGTTTCATAGAAATTTTATCATAAAATTACATATATTAGATAAATAAGATTCATAATCATTTCATCATTTCATCAAAGCATAACTATGATAAAAGTAAGCATGTTTAATAAGAATTTACAAATGGAATAAACAGTGGTTGAGAAATGGATTTCATAAACATTGTTCCATCATAGGCATAAAAAATTTATAGGAATAACATGAATGAATTCCATGGATTACATTCTTATCAGTGAATAAGTAACATCAATGTAAGTAATCTTATATATATAATTATTTAGAATGAAAAATCATGTGGAACATTTCTTAATGAAAATATCCTTTATTTAAAAATAATTTTTTCTTAAATTAATAATTTATAAATTATCTTTGGAACTAATTAAAATCTAGAATAACCATAAATACATATTAAGTAATCATCAAAGACATTAATGGTCATGATGTTTGTGAATTCTATCCATACCATAAATGTCAAAACAAAGATTCATTTCACATTTTCTGTAAATGCCAAACATTCCTTTTTTTTGGAAAATAAAAAGAAGATTAATTTCAAAAACATTATAAAAAAGTAATATATGGGTAATAAAACATTTAATAAATGAATTTAATAATACTAAAAAAGATTAAAAACATTTTTTGGATGAAAAATGGTTTTCGACCAATGAGAGAAAAAAGATGATTTTTCATAAAACATTATTTTGAGAGCATGAATAAATAAAAAGAGTAAAATGATGGTAATTAATTCATTATCATTATATATTCATTATATAAAAAATTATTATTTTCTTGAGATATGGATTATATGATTTTATCATTTGAAGCATAATTATGGGAAATATTGATAAAATGTGAGATTGCAAAAGAAAACCATTACCACATTGGTAACATTGTATTGTATTAAAAATGAAAGTGAAATGTTAAATAAAATATATAATATAATGTGAATAAATTATTCAATATAATATAAGTCAAATGTATCGTATATACTCTTCATATAAGAAGATGGGTGTATAACATAGCAAATTTCTCAAATAAGACTAATTGAGATAAAAATACATTACATTAAGTATAGAATTCTTAAATACACATCAAAACTAATTTATAAAATATATGTTTTTATTATAAATATATTATATAAGCATAAATAAATATATCATAACATATTTCTTTAGTTATAACTATTTATTTCCTGCTTATTAACAATTCCATGTAAACATCATGTTTTGGGCTATAAATGAATTCTTTTGTTGTGTAAGTTTTAATTTATTATTTTTGACCTCTTGCATTGATCATGTTTCTATATTATATATAATTTCATCTTGATATAATTATATTATATATTCACAATATATTTATATAGAGTAATCCATAAATTTTAGAGATAGAAAATGAAATACATCGTTAATATAGATGTTAAGCTGTAACTATACAATGACATTCTTTCTATTTCCATGATGGTTTTAAAGAAAGAATGATAAAAAACATATTAACATTATATAAAAATTTTCAAGTCATTTATATCACTTATTTTCATCAAAACAATCCTTGTTACTATCGATGTAAATCGTGAATGAATCACACCACTTCTCGAGGTGATAGTCTATGATACCCATGAACGACATTATCATATTCCAACTAAATGAAAAATAAAAATTTATATGTAATATAATATTTATTTAATTATAATAATATAATTAATATATAATGTAAACATTGAATCCATCATTTTATTAATCTGTGATAGGTGGTGATGGAAAATGAGTATCATCGGTTCGCGAGGCGATACTCCACCATAAACATGAATGATGATTTGTATCAAATTTGATAGAAGTGAATATTGTTTTTTGTAACTAAATTAACATAATAATATAATAATATATTTAATAATTTAATTATACTATAAATTCATGGTCGAATAAGAATTAAAGGATATTTAGGAAAATATAATATAAAAATATTTGTTGAAGAAGGTTACCTCTTCTTCGGGTAACCTCCTTATCCTAGCACCAAAAGAAAACTAAATTTGGATTAATGAAAACAATAAGGCCTTTATGATGATATTATGGACTTATTGAATAAATTTGGGTAGTTATTGTCTGAAATAAATTGTTTTGGAAGTGTTCTGAGTTGTGGATAATGGGTGGCCTTTTATAAGTGATGTAAGTTGCACACATGTAATTTTTGAAAAGAAAACAATGTATCCATGTTCTTAACATTAGAAAAGGGTAAAAAATAGAAAATCTATAATTATACATTACGAAGTCTAAATATGGTAATAAATTCTTTATTAGACCATTTTTGGATCATTTTTAACATGTATTGTTTTAATTTAACCCCCAAGTAAATCCATTTTATCCTTAACCATGTTTTGTTTATATTTTTAATATTAATTTTGGATAAAAATAATGTTCAATATAGTTGATAATATAATTTATCTAATATATAATATGTAATCCATTTTTCCAATTTTCATTCACTAATGTGGAATAATTTATTTTAAATTTAAACAAGCAGAAGTGATGAGAAAACAGTTTTGCAAAGAAAAAACCATCAAAATTTTAAACATTTTTGTATAAAATTTCAATTTAAAAATTATTAAAATGAAATAGACTAGATTAATTCATATATAATTGGACTAATATGAATTCTAAACACATTTTAACAATGTAACCTTATAAATGTTTTAAATGAAAATTTATTTTTCAAAATAATCTATTGTTTTTCACTACACATAAAAAGATTAGTATTTTTCAAAGAATAAAAGAAGTAAAAACTGAGATAATTTTCAAATAATTATATAAAAAATGATGTTTATTTTATCAAATTAATTTTCTAAAAGTATTTAAAATTAATTTTATTATTGTTTTAAAAATGTAATAAAAATCATTTTTTGAGAAATATTTTTTTTTAAACATGCAGGGAATTAACAAAAGAATATGTATTATAATTAGTATGTTTTAATTATATAAACTGTAATAATTAACATTTAAAATTTAGTTATTCGTATTCATGATTCCTGTTTTATTCTCTTCGTAATAATGGCATTTTTAAATAACAAAATTAATATTTTCCCTTGGTTCGTTAAAACTCAGTTGTTAATATGACACAAGATATCAAATAAATTTAATTTATATAAAAATTAATGATTCATAAAGAATCATGTTGTAAAATTCTACCCCCATTAAATTAATTTCACTCTTGAAATTACATCCATCATATGAAAGCATACGATGGATAATTGAACTCATCATATGCTTAAGTTCCCATGTATCTTCCTTAAAATGATGGTTTCACCACAAAATTACATGCAGGTGACTGGTCTCATTTCATATTACAATATCAATATGTTCCAAAATATCGTAAAAAAATTAAAAATAAGATAGATATTTCTCTATAGGTACATCCATCGATATTAGTACATGAGAATGGTTACGTATGTTCTTCCTCAATAGTTATATGTAGAACACATCACAGACTTGTGATAGGTTCAATATAAGTGTTAACCAATAGGTTACCAGCCAAATACCATCAAGAATTTCAAAGGTACCAATATAACTAGATCATAGTTTAACCATATTTCCAAAAACAATTACCTTCATCCATGGATAAATTATTAGAAATAAATTTTCAGAAACATGAAATTCCAAATCATATCCATGATTTTTAGTATAAAATATCTGTCGACACTAAGATATAATGAGGTTTTTCTTAATGGACTTAACCTTATATACAATTTCTTTAACAATATAAGATCATTATAGATTTATTTCTCCAACAGTATTCAACTATTTGGGATCTCTACACTAATTTCTATATATAGATTTATAAGGAGCCATCTGAATTCCCAACTAGAAGATATTATTGCATGAAAAACTAATCTAGATGAAGATGTTGATATTAATAACATTTAAAATCATAAAAATAGGATCTCAAAATATTATTTAGGTTTTATAATTTTCTCTCAGACTAAAAATATATTTGGGTATGATATATGGTTATGAAACTCAACTCTATATCAAGAAAATTCTAAATACATATCCTGAAAATTAAGGTGATACTAGGACATTGATCAGTTATAAGTAAATGTGGTACTCCATTTAGACTTGCCTCTTTCTTGCTAAATATCATGGATATTTTATCCTAATAAATATCTTCTCGTATAGCGATGAAGTGTGGTGACTTTTTAAGGTG
Organism: Viscum album; assembly: GCA_963277665.1. NCBI lineage: Eukaryota > Viridiplantae > Streptophyta > Magnoliopsida > Santalales > Viscaceae > Viscum > Viscum album. Next base: position 1,739,591,606 of record OY728156.1, read on the forward strand.
ATCAACTAAAATCCATATATTTTTGTTCCCTTTATGATTTTCATAGAGTCCGACAAGAAATTCCATGGTGATGTTTTTCTATTTCTATTCAGGTATGTTTATTGGATGAATAATCCCATGAGACATTTGTCTCTCATACTTAATATGATGATGTACCAAGAACTGTGAATAAAACTCTATGATATCTCTCTTCATGTCATCCCACTGTAAATACACTTTCAAATATCTATACATTTTCATAATTCCAGGATTAATAGAGAATAAATAACTATGATATTCCTATATTATTTCATTCTTCAAATATGGTATGGATCAAACACATACAAGTTCACTAAACCATTTCATTAAAATATGAAAAATTTTAATCCCTGGAACATCTCCTACAATCTTTTAATTTTCTAGATCTTCTTTACGTGCCTATTTAATCATCACATGGATAGATTTTGGAACATTCAAAACTGTAAGATAATATTTTTCCCCATTATTCAATATTTCCAAATATTTATTTTGATAAACCATTCATGTTGGATCTTTTTTGACACTCATCTTTGATTAGCTAGCAGGATCCTTTTGACTTAAAGCATCAACAGACTTATTCTCTTTCCCAGGGTGGTAATGTATTGAGTTGTCATAATAAATTATCATCTCTAAAAATATTTTATATTGTATTTTAAAAACATTTTGTATGAATATATACATTAAAATTTTGTGATCGGTATATATTATAAATTTTACCATAATGACAATTCCTCCATATCATTACGGAAATTTTCTATCAAGGCCTTGTACCAAGACACTAGTTTGTCTCCTGAGACCTACCGATGCTTCGAGGAGCTATAGTGGGCTCCACCCATCACTTAATAAGTCCAATGCATTCCCTATATAAAATGTTTTAAACATAACATAAACATTCATATTAAAATTAGCATACGAAATGTCAATACATAATCCAAAAACCATGATTGGTATAAAAACAGCACATCCACAGTGAAACATAACTTATTAAATACAATATGGAAGATTGTATTGTAAAATATTATCCTTAATTGAGAATAATGAATGATATTTACATAGATGAAAATAATCATCAAAACCATTTGAGTGTAATAACCACCTTTTTCATGAAAACATTTAAAAGACACGCTATTTTTCAAGAAGCCATTTAAAAATAGATTTTTGAATCAAAGTGTCCCATACCACATTGAAACTTTTAAAAGTAATTTTAATTTTAAAACTTTAATGTACATATAAATAAATCCTTAAAACCATTTTTAAAACATGGCCATTAATGAGAATTATTTAGATTGATAAATCATTAAAACATTTTAAATGATATTTTAGTTAGAGTTCCTAACCAAAAGAGAGACACTTGAATACAAATAATTGAAGTAATCAAAAAATTATAATATCACGAGAATAATGGTATTCATGATATACTATTTCCAAGTACATTATATACATCATTTAAAAGTGAATTGTTGTATAATAACAAATAACCATCCCTGGAATGTAAATTGAGATGAAATCTCTTATAAAGACCATATCCTTAGGTTAAGGATAAATCAATGACATAGTTATGTTTGAAAAATATAAATACCCTCAATATGATTATATATTCAGTGTAAATCAATCAGAGGACATTCACACATATTATTGTAAAAACAACACCAATGAATTGGATATTTAACTCAACAAATGGAGATTTAGTTAAAATTACACTTATCAAGTTCATATCGATGACTTGAGAATTTATCAATGGAATGATTATGTGTATTAAATGTATATCCATAGAAAGGTGAGTGGAAATTATGACATAATCTAATTAATAGTTATTCCACACATAATCTTGGATTACGATAATCAACGATGTATGCGTAAAGCCGAATGAGTGGAAATTGAAATGTGTAATTCCCTTACCAATTTGGTAACTAACAAAACATAAATCCCATGAAATATTAGTCTTACAATGATGATTTAAATATCCATTAATTAAATTATATTTCACAATGAATACAATCATGGGCAACACACACACCACATTCAATAAATAAGTGGTGAACTATGGAAATCTCACAGAATTAAAAGTGAGATAAGAAAATCCCTTACCTAGTACGTTTCCTTGGTAGAGGGTAGTTTAACATCCTGTATAATGGTGAAATAATTTTTATTAAATTATACAAGAATCATATACATTAATATGATATCATATATGATCTTTTAACATTTCTTTGTTAATAATAACTTAGTTTTATCGTCGTTTCAAGTGTTAACTTACACCTTTTATTTTATATGCTTTGTTACATAAGTCGTGTTTTTTATGGATAGGTTGTATCTTATTCATATCCAGAATTATATCAAGTCATTAAACATTATTTCTAATCAAAAACTGATAATTAGACTTGAATGGATACGATGGGAAATGAATCTCATCGCGTTCATGGAGACTGTAGTCCGTACGTACGAACATGCGACAATATCATTATTTTAATATTAAAATAATATATAATTGGATGTTATATCATATATAATGAATAATTATAATGTTATATTTTTTATTTACTTAAATTACACATCATTATCATTCCCATCCAAAAATTAATGTTTTGAATAACAATTACACCACGACGTGGAGACGGTAAGCCGTACGTACGCACGTATGGTGAAATGTCATTTAACGGATGGATAGAATAATGAATATGGTTTTAAAATATTTCTAATAACATAATAGTAAATTATAAGATACTTTATTTATTATTTTATAATGTAAATAACAATGAAAGAATAAGTGGAAGAAGAAAGGGACTTGAAAGATGGTGGTGAAAACATTACATCTTCTTCCAGTTATTCCTTTCGATTTGATCTAAAGGGCTCCATAGGATGGCTTTATAATCAAACTAATTCCTATAGGTTGAAGTGAGGGATGTTTAAAGAATATTAAGGCAGGGTTTGGCCGATGAAAAAGGCTTTTAATGTGTGAATTATAGAGAAGGGTGAGTGACCTTTTATAAGAGGGTGAGGGGCACCTTTGGAAAAGCTAGAAATATTATTTTATAATAAATTCATATTTGGTTTCTAAGGGCTCCAAAGTGGATTATATAAAGTTTAAGGTGGGGATAGGTTCAAAAAAACTCAACAAATAGGTTTTAGATAGGTTTGGGTAACTTTATTAACTTTACCTTTTTTATTTAACTCTTTGTTAAATAGCTAGAAATTTACCATGTCTCTTTTATTTTTATATTATATATTTAATAAACATACTATATACTTCCAAGCGACCCCCAAGTGGTTCATTAATGATACACCTATCATTATATAAGTACTTTGGCTGATACTTAGAATTTTAGTAATAGAATATCAATTAATAATATAATATTTGTTTTAGAAACTCTTTTATATCAATTTTGATACTGTTTAACAATTGATTTTTGTTAAAGTCTTAAAAACATTAATAATTCAAAACAAATTCATTTAATTAATACTAACATGTAATATTAACCTATAAAATTTGTGAATTTAATCAAAACTATGCAATTATATTTATTTTAACATTATTAATACAAATTAATTTATTCTTTCATTAATAATGAAAATACTGCATCATTATTGTGTCATAAATAAATTTAATTATTAAATTTATAAAAATAATAAATAATATCCCATTATGTAGGTAAGATTTTTTATCTTTATAATGAATATTTATAGTCTGAAATATAACATTTATAACTCTATTTAAAAATTCTTTTACTAAAAGATATATGCTTATGTCATTCTTGTATTTACTTTAACATAATTAATATAAAGTGTCATTAGCACATAAAAGTGGCTCCATAGAGTCCCACAATCTACCCAAAGATTCCCATGGTTGGAAATGTATCAAAAAATAAGGTTAGGACACATTTTAGGGCATTTTAATATTTTTATAATATTATATTTTTTCCCTTATTTACGGGATTTACCCTTTAACCATGGAAAATAAAATATTTACCAAGTAATTATTCAAAATGACTAAAATTAAAATTTACATATTTACACAATTTGGACTTCCTGATTATAAATATGGAATCAATTTTTCTAAATTCAAAACATATAATTGGCCAAAATTAATTTAAAATTAATTCCTGTTGTCAATACAAAAAGGGTGTTTTTAACATATAATAATTATCAAAAGATTGACACTTTCTTATGTCTAGTTTAAATGTGAAATTATGTCCAATCACCAAAATTGGATTAAATTGTAAAAATAAAATCTGATTATACTTTAAAACCTATCAAATTCATAATTTATCACTATTAAATATTTCGATTAAAAATGCTGTTTTTAATTAAAATTTAGTAAATTTCTCTATTTTTCAAAATATGAGAGTTATCAGGAAAGTACCAATAATTTATTGAAACTAAATTATTCTCTCCCAATCCCAAATAAAATGTTTATTTTGTCAAATTTAATATATACAAGTTTCAAATATTGGATTTAAAAATTGTTCGCCATTAAAAGGCGGTAAAATTGCATTTTTTGAAAAAAACTTATTTTATCTGGAAAAAATGAATTTGTCCATAAATTCTGTCTAAAAAACTAATAATATGTACTATAAAATTTTAAGGTTTATATAAAGTTTAAATTTAATTTTAATTCTATTCATAACCACTTTTAAATTGACAATTTGGTAAGTCGTGGTGCGCTTGAACTCGATGATGCGTGTAGTGTTAGTTATTGAATTACATTGAAGAACTAACATACTATGAAATTTTGGGGTGTTACATTCTTCCCTCCTTTATTATATTGAATTCTCGCAATTTTTAAAACTGGGCTTGGGAATATAATCGAAAGTCCCACATCGAAAAAAGATTCATAAAACTATTACTTTAAAAGAAAGAATGATAAACACAATGGTCACCCAAGCTAACCCATACTAGGATTCCATGTAGGAAAACCTAGACATGGATGATGAAATAAGTGTCAAGTTATAATGGAGAGGGATATAAAACATGATCATGAGAATGTTAACAATAAAAAAACCAGAAACATGTGATAGGAAAAACGGTCATTAGTTTCCCAATAGTAAAAGTAAACAGACAACATTTTTTTGTTTTAAGTTAAATTTAAAAAAGATTAGGAATTTATTTATGATATTGACTATGAACATAAAGAGATATACTTACTTTTTAAGTATAGTTTCATTCTATAATAAATATATACCACTAACTCATTTTTTTAAATGATGATTTATTCAAGAAGACTTGGTCACTCTAGAAGAGCTAGAATAAACTTTTAGAAAATCACATGACCCACAAAGGATAAAATATATATTTACTTTGACATTAGGGATTAATTAAAACCGAAAAAGTTAGTACAAGATCTGATGATCCCCCAAAAGGATATTCTATTAGAGAAAGAAACAATTATATTAATTCATATAATTAAACCAACAATACCCCAATGTTAAATAAATACCATTCAACAAATAATTGTCCTTAAAATCCTTTAATATAATCCAAACTAATATTGAAACCCAAAACATAGAATAATTTGGTTATCTGATCTTCCATGTTAAATTTTATCTCCAAAAGACATCAAATACTCTTAAAGTCACATTCTTAAAAGTAATTAACCTAATCACATATTCTATATTATAGGTTAATCACTTCTATAAATAACCCAAATCAATAATAATCCACAAAAAAAAAGATAAAAATACACCATTACTCCTCAAATGAAATCCCATAGTATTCTATTTTCCTTGGGCATATAGTGTTCCCAACAAAGCGAAAGTCTTCTAAAATAATATTTATCACTTAATAAAAAAATCATTTTCCTATACTAAGGTTATTCATTTTTTAAGACATAAGATCCCAAATCAACTTATTATTGATCAATAAAAGCATTTAACTAAAAATAATTAGTCACACTTAATAGAGTCTTCACGTAGTATAGTGGTGGACGATAAATCTCAATCGCACTCTGGTTGTGGGTTTGATTCCCACAGCTTTGTCCGACACGACAGGTTGTCACACGGTCTGCGTGTTGTCCTTTTTAAAAAACTGTATTTTATAACATTATCAAAATGAGATAAATTCTAAAAAATAACAAAACCATTATTTAACCACAAATGTTATCTCATACCTTGAATTTTCACCCCAAAATATAATAACTTGTAATTTCCTCAAACCCAATGATCATATAAAACCAAATGGTTATTTATAACTATATCCACCAGAGAAAATATTATACTTCCTCAAATATCATCTTCACATGAAAAACTGCAGGGTTACAAATGTAACACCCCAGGTAAATAAAGAATATTACATTTTCATATTTATCCAAATTTGTGAATAAAATATTGATATGACTTTAAAGGGGACGCTATGCTCGATGGCGTACCCAACACGCAACAACGAGTTTCCTGGGAATCTTACGTTGCACTCGAATAATAAAATAATATTATTTTAAATGGTAGTTAACATCTAGCCATTGTATTGGCGGTAATGGATAGAAATAACTAAAATATGATTATATATGTTCTTAAATGTTTTTACATTTATACAATAAAAGATAAAGGCTTAAAATACGGAAAGAATTCAATTTTAGGCGTATATGCCCTAGTTTTAACTAAAGGTTCACTTATCGCCTTTTGTTGGTTAACCATCATTAAATATAGTTTTGATCACTCTTATACATTCTTTTGGACCAAATAAAACTCTTATTAAGAATCGGGACATCAAATTTTACTTTGTGTAATTTTTTGGTATTTTTCCGATAAAGTTCATTTTTTTATGAATAGTGTAAAATGTTGTGTTTTAATTCAAAACCTCTTTTTAATCTAATTTATTTATATGATTAGATAATATTTTGAATTGGTTTTAAAGTGAAATTAGAAAATATGTTTACCATTAAATCCAATAGTGGTCGTTGGAATTAATTTCACTTTGAAATCAGACTTAAACTAGTGTCAATCTTTTGATACTAATTGTTTTATAAAAACACGCTATTTGCGCTGACAGCGGGAATTAATTATTAAATTAATTAATGTGACTAATATGTTTTGAATTTTGTAAAACGGACTTCATTTTTGAATTCGGAATATCAAATATATCTTAGGGTGAATTTTTGGGATTTTTCTGAAAAACTTCAATTTTTGATGAATAGTGAAACCACTAAGTGGTACTTATAAAAACTGATTTTCCGTTTAAATGAAATTTTGCCATCATTGTGTTTTGATTTTCAAAAATCCAACATACATGGTTGTCATTAAGAAGTAAAATGTGGTTCAATTGGATAAAAATAATTTTTTGGTGAATAGTAACTTATTAAGTTTTTAATCGCGATTAGAGGTAATTAGTGTAATTTAAGGTAAAAATGATATTATAAGAATGTGAAAACACCATGAAACTTGTCCTACACCTATTGGGTGAGTCATGGCCGACCAATACAAGAAATGGGACAACTTTGGGACCCCATGGAGCCACTTTAGTTGGAAAATGACATTAATATATTTTTATTTAATGTTAAAGTGAAAATGACACTAACATAAATTGTTTTACTAAAACAATTTTTAAGTGGAGTTATACAAGTTCAAATTTTGATTATAAATAGTCATTGGAAAGCTAAAACGATTTCCTATATCATAGTATTTTTTTCTATAATTTTTATACAAACAATAAATTAAATTATTTATGACATAATAATGATGCAGCGATGACATCATTATTTGACGATTTAAATAAAATGGAAAGATAATGTAAAATCTATGAACTACACATGTCCAAAACTTATTGGGTGAGTGGATTTCAAAGACTTATCACCTTATACACGAATTATATCAATGTGGGACCTTTTAAAACCGAAACACATTTTCAAATAAATTAATATTTCTTACTTTCCAAAAGTGCCCCTCCTCTCCTCTTATAAAAGGCCCCCACCTCTACCTCTTTTCCCACACTCCTCAAGCCTTTGGCTCGGCCAACCCCTGCCCATTTACTCTCTCCACATCCCTCACCTCATCCTTGAGGATTCCCTTTGGGCAGAATCCTTTCAAAGGATGCCTTTAGGCTCAAATCAAAAGGAGTTACACTTTTAAAGGTAATTCATTCTCTCATGTTCATTTGTTTTATTTTGCTTCTCCAACCCCATAAACTCTTTTTATTTACTTATCTTGTAACAACACCAATATCCTAAATATACTAGGATGTTGTTATAAGATTTATTCATTCTACACTATCACACAACTACATAAAATGATTAAAGAACATACGGTTTCCGTGGATGGCGAAATTCTGCCTCCCGAAACGATGATTGTTCAATACTCATTTAACACCTTCAAAGGAGGCCATTATGATGTCACTATTTTTATATATGATATATAATATGTTTATGTTTTACTTATGCTTCTGTATTTTTCATTTGTGTCTTACCTTTATGGCTTCCATTATGGGTATACGCGATATCTTCATTTTAGGAAGTGCGGACTACCGCCCCCTCAAAGTGATGTGATTCGTTAATGCCATACGTGGGACGTATAAAGGATAGATTTAATGTTATTATATATGATGTTATACTGGAATTATTATATAACTCTATATCATTATTATTTCTTTCCATTAAAGTATGAGATAGAAATGAAAGTAGCGTTCATGCGTACGTACGGCTTACCGTCTCCATGAACGGTGCATTTCATTTCTTACCTCTAAATGATTATGTAATGTTATAAATGCATGCATGTACTGGATATATATGACATATATGATATCTACATCATGAATAAAATTCTTGATATAATAAACATTTGGCCACACGAACAACATGTAATTGTAAGAAGTCCACTTTCGACTTAAGAACCAAATATCGACAAAACTAACATTATTAACTTAAATGATTAAATAATGTTTATAACATTGAAATAAGTGATCTAAAAGGAATAATGAACTATAAAAAGTGTTCTTAATAAAGTGTAAATTAACTCAGTTTTATTATTCAGGACGATAAAGAACGATCGAGTCAAGTCGGACCCGAGGTAAGGGATCCTACTCCTCTCTTTCTTTTTAAGTATACACTTTTATGTCATTACTTTTAAAGCTCATATTTCTTGTTATTGGGATGATCTTTTATATTACACTTACTGTAATTTTTATGTTCATGTGATGAGAGACCCTATTCTCTCTCATCAATCCATTTTGTATGTTTTGAGTGGCGCCGTTAGGCTGCCGAATTTTCGTAAGGGATTTTTCATCTCACTTTTATTCTCGTGAGATTTATGCTACATTTGCCACAAATTCCATTGAGTGGTGTATGTACTGCCCATTATTCTACTCTTTGTGTAATATACTTTCGTTTATGAGTATTTACATCAATGATCTATTGTCTTTCTTTCATGGGGTGTATGTTTTGAAAGATACCCAAGTCGGTAAGGGAACCTTTCACCCTCCTCTTTTTTTTAAAAGACTTCTTTTGTTGGGTATTTTAATTTACATATTGTTATGTTGGGATATGTTCTCATATATCCTTATTGATGTAAATTTTATGTCCAAGTGATGAGATACACTTTTTATCTCTCATCAACTCATTTTGATGTGATGCCGTTAGGCTGTCAAGGGAACTTTTTAACCCAATTTCGATTTCTTTGGGTTCAACATGTAGTCATTGAATATGTCATCCATTGAATATGTGTGAATGACATTTTATTGTTTTACACATAATATCCACTTATATTGGGTGTATTTATATTTGTCACACATATTGTTGGGATTGATTTGTCCTTAATTTTAGGATACCTTCATTATAAGGGATTTCATCACAATTGACATTTCTATTGAGGGTTCATTGTTGTTATGCACCAATTCACTCTTATATGGTGTATATACTGTCCTTTGGAGTATTATATCATGAATCCATTTATTCTCATGATATTATAAAGTTCTGACTAAATTTTATTCCTCAACTATCTGTATTCAAGAGTCTCTCCTTTTGTTAAAAAACTCTTTAACAAAAATATCATTTTAAATGTTTTAACGATTTAATATTCTAAATCATTATATTTAATGTCCATGTTTTCAAAATGGTTTTCAGTATTTATTTATATGGACATTAATGTCATAAAATTATAATTACATCAAAATAATCAAAGTGGTATGGGACACTTTGATTCAAGAATCTATTTTAAATGGTTTTTGAAAATGGATTGATTAATTCAATATCTGGGAATTACTTATTGTGATTTCAAATGAAATGTTGTTATTGAAATGTTTATATTTTCAATATTTTATGTGTAATAATGGTACTTGGACATTATGACGGGTGGTGCCGTGAATACCAGGACGGGTGGTTACGTTATAACCTCCAATGCATTGGGTATGGAAGTCGGCCGTATGGCTATTCCATTAAGTATGTATGGAAATTGGCCATATGGCTATTACATTAAGTGATATGTGTGGGAGTCGACCGTATGGTTATTTCCACTTAAGTATGTTTATGTCCCAAGTTACCTTTATATATGTTATGTGTTCTTTATATGGGTTTTATGGTAATCCTTTGGTTACAAAAAGGTAAGTAATGATATTTTTTTCAGTGAAGAGATTTTACTACTTCATGAAGGTGAAAAGTATTACATTAATAAAGTTTCCATGGTTTACTTGTTGTTTTGAAAAACTAACAGTTTTCATTCTTTGTGTATCCCTTACTGAGTTTTTTATGCTCATCCCAAGTTTTTGAAATGTTTTTCACAGGTCAAGGGAAAGGTACATCATGTGATGATAGTGTCAAGGATGTGTCAAGAAAGAATCTGTGTTCTATTTTAAATATGTTTCCGTTGATGGGAAGAATGAATATTGTCTTTTATGTAACCATGTTATTTAAATGTGGAATGTAATGCAAGTTTCATGATCTAATTCTCTAAAACTCTAAACCTGAAAAGATCCTCAATGTGTAATCTTGTAATAACTCAAGATTAAGTAAGGTTTAAGGCTGGGGCCTTATAACAAATAAAAATGAAAATTATTCCAAAGTAATCCCACGACCAAGGAGAACTAATAATTTTAAACATTTGTCCAACAATTTATTTCCACATAACTTCTTCTTTGATGAAAAAAAATATCTTATAGAATAGGGAATTCACTCAAGTAATGGCCAGGTCCCCTACATTGAAGGCAAATGACTGTAAATAGATTCTTGGGACCATTTTTATTTTCTTCCATAGTACTCTTCATTTTTCCTCAGAAATTATTCACGTTATTTCCTTCATTACCACACGTAAAAATTTATTTGTTCCACTGAGACACTTTCCTGGGTGTCTCCATCCACATTTCCTATATGATAGAAATTGATGATTCTTTTCTCCATGGTCTCCACTATGGATCTCTTATCATTCATCACTTTTCTCTTCTTTGTTGAGTCCGGGAGTTGGTTAATATATATATTGTTGATCATATTTTTGGAAAACTTAATTGGAATGAACATGATATCTTTTAGTCTTATCAAAATTGCATTTTTTTTTCTCATTTCCACCATCATTCCCACCTTGTATATCATTCTCAAAGTTACTATGACTTCCTTGAAATCTAGCCATTGACTAAAACCAGAATGAATTGTGTGTGTAACAGTAGTCATAAAATCATTTAGATAATATCATGATAGCATATTTTCAATTTTAAACATATTAAGATTAAACAAGGTCATTTATTCTCATTTTATATTAAAATCATTCAAATCGGTTTGTATAGAAAATGTAAATTATCCAAATCATATCCCTAGGGAGTGTCGTAACCAAGAGTACCACGAGGCCCATTGTCGTGCAACAGTTCCCGTTCAAGTCAAGCTAAAGCGGTGTTTTTTGGTTTTACCATTAGGTACATCGGTTCCAGAGCAGCCTCTACCTTCTCGTATCTAAACAGGGATGTAATGCTTGGAAAACTGACAAAATATCTACAATACCAAAATTTTAGGAATTTCTTTTATTCTAATCCTAAAATTATATATTAGGGTTATGTTCTCTAATTAGTGTTTATCTAAATACATTATCCAGGGTTTGTACTAAAAATCATCTGATACTAACTGTAACACTAGACCCTAGAAGCCCACAGTCAGAGCATTATTATGTATCATTGGCATGATGGTGAAAGATTAACTCTCGAAATACTAATTATTTTAGTAGACTTGGAATCACTAGATACATTCATAAGTTTTACATTAAATCATAAAATGGAAAACTACAACAACATTGATTCCATATAAAACACTGAGATCACATAGACTATCCCTGCAGGGCAGTCATATTATACTTCTTCAGATCATGGGAAAAATAAAACATAGAAATGGGTGAGCTCAAATGCACAGTAAAGATAACAATATAGAGAAAACATTAAAAAATAAGCATAAACATTTTAAAGCAATGTATAACTAAAAAAATGTCTTTTAAACATGAACATCTGCATAATATAGTAGAAATTAAATGAAACAATTCCACTTACTTATTCACATGGATATTCTACTAATTTAATAATTACATGCAATATCAATAACCACTTTCATAATGATGGATGGCATAATGCCATACTATCATAACCACATAGTCAAGGACTTGTGACAAGACTTCAAATAATGTTTTGTCAAGGCCTTATGCCAAGACACTAGTTTTTCTCATGAGTGCTAATGATGCATTGGGGAGCTAGAGGGGGATCCACCCGTCACTTACTTAGTCCAATTCATTCCTTATATGAAAAGTTTGAAACATAACGTAAACATTCGTATTAAAACTAGAATATGAAATGTCAATACTTTATCCACAAACCATGATTTGTATAAAAATATAACATCCACAGTCCAACATAACTCATTCAATAAAATATGGAAGATTGTATTGTAACATATTAACCTAAATAGAGAATAATGAATGATAATGACATAGATGAAAATAATCATCAAAACCATTTGAGAGAAATATCCCCCTTTTTCTTGAAAACATTTAAAAGACACACTATTTGTCAAGAAGCCGTTTAAAAATTGATTTTTAAATCAAAGTGTCCCATACCACTTTGAAACATTTAAAAGGAATTTTAATTTTAAAACATTAATTTCCATATAAATAAATCCTTAAAACCGTTTTTAAAACATGGACAATAATGAGAATGATTTAGAATAATAAATCATTAAAACATTTCAAATGATATTTTAGATAGAGTTCCTAACCAAAAGAGAGACACTTGAATACCAATAATTGTAGAAATAAAAACATTATAATATCATGAGAATAAAGGTATTCATGATATACTTTGTCAATGTACATTATATACACCATATAAAATTGATTTGGTGTATAATAACAAATAACTCTCATTGGAATGTAAATTCAGTTGATATCTCTTATAAAGACCATATCATTAGGTTAAGGATAAATCAATGACATAATTATGTGTAAAAAATATAAATACACAGAATATGATTGGATATTCAGTGTACATCAATCAGAGGACATTCACACATATTCTTGTAAAAGCAACACCAATGAATTGGATATTTAACTCAATAAATGGAGATTGAGATAAAATTACTCTTATCATGTTCATATCGATGACTTTAGAATTTATCAATGTAATGATTATGTGTATAAAAAGTATATCCACAGAAAGGGAAGTGTAAATTATGACATAAGCAAATTTATAGTGATTCCACACATAATCTTGGAGTAAAATAATCAACGAAGTATGTGTAAAGCCGAATGTGTGGAAACTGAAATTTGTAATTCCCTAAACAATATAGTAACTTACAAGACATACATCCCAAGAAAGATGAATAATACAATGATTATGTAAATATCCATAAATTAATGTGTATTACACAATTAATGCAGTCATCGGCAGTACACACACAAAATTCAATAAATAAGTGGTGAACAATGGAAATCTCACAAAGTTAAAAGTGAGATAAGAATATCCCTAACCTTGTAATTTTCCATGGTAGATGGCAGTTAAACATCCTTAATAATGGTGGAATAATTTTTATTAAAATATAAAATAATAATATATATTAATATGATATCATATATGATCTTTTAACATTTCTTTGTTAATAATATCTTAGTATTATAGTCATTTTAGGTGTCAACTTACTCATTTTCTTTTATATGTTTTGTTACATAAGCCATGTTTGTTATGGATGGGTTATATATTATTCATATACCGAATGATATCAAGTCCTTAAACATTATTTTTAATCAATAAATCAGAATTATACTTGAATCGATACGATGAGGAATAAATCTAATCGCGTTCGTGGAGACGGTAGTCCGTACGTACGCACAAGCGACAATATCATTCTTTTGATATTAAAATAATATATAAATGGATGGTTTATCATATATAAATAATAATTATAATGTTATATTTTTTATTTACTTCAATTAATCATCATTATCATGCCCATCAAAATAATAATTTTTTCAATAACAATTACACCACGACGTGGAGACGGTAAGCCATACGTACGCACATATGGTGACATTTTATTCAAAGGATTGATAGAATACAGAATATGGTTGTACCATATTTACAATAAAATCAAATTATATATAATATACTATAGTTATTATTTTATAATGGAAATATCAAAGAAATAAGAAGTGGAAGAAGAAAGGAACTTGAAAGATGGTGGTGATAACATTACCTCTACTTCGGGTTCTTCCTTTTGATTCGATCAAAACGGGCTCTTTAGGTTGGCTTTCTGATCAAAATAATGCCTCTAGTTTTTAAGAATGGATGTTGAGAGAATATTTGGGTAGGTTTTGGCTGATCCAAAATTCTTTTAAGGAGTGAATTATTGAGATGGGGGAGTTCCCTTTTATAAGACGTGTGAATGGAACCATTGGAAAAACTAGAAATATTAGTTTATAATAAATTCATATTCAGTTTCTAATGGCTCAAAAGTATATTATTTAAAGGTTAAGGTGGGTATAGGTCAAAAAACACTAAAATCGTAGGTTTTAGACAGTTTTGGGTCACTATATTACCTTTATAGTTTTCATTTAACTCTTAGTTAAAATGTTTGATATTTACCATGTCTCTTTGTATTTTTATAATATATAGTTAATAAAATTACTATATACTTACAAGAGACCCCCAAGTGGTTCATTAATGATACAAATATCAATATATATGTCCTTTTTCCAACCTTTAGATTTTTAGGAATATAATATTAATTAATAATATAATATTGGTTTTAAAAACGCCTTTATGTCAATTTTGATACTATTTAATAATTGATTTTTTTAATGTCTCAAAAACATTATTAATTTAAAAAAAAATTCATTTATGTAATACTGACATGTCATATTAACAAATTAAATTTTTGGATGTCATCAAAACTATCAAATTATATTTATTTTAACATTTATAATACCAACTATTTGATTCAATGATTACTAAAAAATACTGCATCATTATTGTGTCATAAATATATTTAATTATTCAATGTATAAAAATTATAAATATAATTCCATTATGTAGGAAATCATTTTTTCTCTCTACTGAATATTTATAGTTGAATATATAACATATATAACTTGAAGTAAAATATGTTTTTCTAAAATATTTATTCTTATGTCATTTTTGTATTTACATTAACTTAATTAATATAAATTGTCATTATCACTTAAAAGTGGCTTCATAGGGTCCCAAAATCGACCCAATGATTCCCATGGTCGGAAATGTATCAAAAAATAGGGTTAGGACACATTTTAGGGTAATGTAATATTTTTATAATATTATATTTTTACCCTTATTTACCGAATTTACCCTTTAACCATGGTAAATAAAATATTTACCGAAGTAATTATTCAAAATGTATAAAAATAAAAGTTAACTATTTACACAATTAAGACCTCCTAATTATAAATATGAAATCCATTTTTATAAATTAAAAACACAGAAGTGGCAGAAATTAATTTAAATTTAATTACCGTTGTCAAAACAAAAAAGCGTGTTTTTAACAAATAATAATTATCAAAAGATTGACACTTTCTTATGAGCTGTTTAAATGTGAAATTATTTCCAATGACCAACATTGTACTAAAAGGTAAAAATATAATCTTATTATACTTTAAAGCCACTCAAATTCATAATTTATCCCTACTAATTATTTTGATTAAAAAAGTTGTTTTTAATTAAAATGTAGTAATTTTCACTATTCATCAAAAATATGAACGTTATCCGAAATGTACCAAAAATTTATTGAAACTAAATTATTATGTCCCGATCCCAAAAACGAAGTTTATTTTGTAAAATTGAATTTATAGATGTTTCTATTATTGGATTTATAAATTGTTATCCATTAAAAGGTTGTAAAATTTAATTTTTGAAAAAGAAATTCATTTTTCTGAAAAAAAAATGAATTTGTCCTTAAATTATATCTAAGAAACTCATAATATGAATTCTAAAATTTAAGGGTTATATACAATTTTAATTTTTTTTAATACTATTCCTAACCTGTTTTGATTGGCTAGTTTGGTATGTCGTGGTGCGCTTGAATTCGATGATGCGTGAAGTGTATGTTATTGAATTACTTTGAAGAACTAACTTACTATGAAATCTTTGGGTGTTACACATTTGGATAAATAATTATCTATTCAAGGTTCTCATAGAGATACTTCTTTAGATCGTACATCCCAATTGTGGCCATCCTATATGAGACATTTTAAATTTTGTGGCACTAGGTATGAGTTCTATTAAAAATAATCGTCATGATTCGTTTGAAGACTAGGGAACTGTACTTAAAAACATTAAAAACACCCTACACAATTAAATTATCGTTGATGTGATGTTTTCCCCCAACAATATGATACATATATTCCTTTTTAATGGGATTTAAGTCCCATACAATATATGGGATCTCCATCAAATTTTTATACTTATAGTCACACTAATAGATGAGAAATGGTTGCTTTGGAATATCAAACATGACTTACCTTCCTAAAAAAATGACGTGGCATTATGTACATAATGTCAATCCTTTCCATAGATAACATAAAAAACAACAATAGGAAGAATGGTAATATTTTCATGAATCACATTCCACAGACATCAATTAGTGAAGAATCGTATTTGAGAAATGTGATTAACTTCGAATTAAGGGGTTTCGCTACAAATTCTACATCTATTCATTTAGGTGGAATCCTGATACTCTTCAAAAATTATTGTGATATGAATTAATTGGAAGATCTAGAGTAAAATAAAGCATTAGTAGTCCAATAAAGGATGGTTTTTGTACTTTTCACCATTTCGTTATCACACCCCTCATCAGAAAAAATGATTAAATGAAATTTCACCTTTTTACATGACATAAAATGTTTCTGACATCATCCAACATCAATTAACATCATATTTGAGAACTGATTATTATAGTTCCCATACTTCATTCATTTTAATAACTAGATTAAGGATGGATCATTTCATAATGCTCTCCCCTATTCATATCATGAGTTACATTCTTCCAATAAATTCATAAATCAATAACTCAATGACATTCTTTCTCGCACATAAAACATTTATTAGTCACCTTAAGACAATTTCCTCCATGTTTCCAACCACACCATGTTCATGAAAGAAAATTAAATTTTCTACTCAATATTGTTTTTAATGTTTTCTTTGAACTTCATTAATCTATTCATTTCAAAAACATGATATTAATGGGAAAATAAGATGTCCATTTCCACATTTAGAGAATATTAAACCATTTATTCATAACAATTAATGTCACTTATCGATAATTCCATTTTAGAGGCTTGATTAAAATCATTTTACCAATCGATCATCCATGCCTTTAGTTGGGTGATAATGTTAGAAGAATACATTGTATGTCATGTAAAATATTCATTATTTGAAGAAATAGATTATTTATCCTTATTTTTTCAATTAATGAATTACTTATCCATTTTTTATAATGGATATGTGGGAATTAGATATTGGAAAAAATGCACTTAAATAAATCCCACTACATTGATTCATTTAAATCATGTTCCCTTGTATTCTTGATGATATACCCTTAATAATATACTTATCATTCCAAATAATTTACATGAGAAATTAAATTTTACATGTTTTGACCACTAGAGGTGGGAAAATAACATTCAGTGGTAAGGATCCATTTTCTAAATACCAGACATTCAATAGAAACACTCAAAGAAGATGTAAATTTAGTAATTAAGGTATGGAAACAAAATTTTCCCCCATTTTTTCTTAAAATGTTTTTAATGATTCATATCATGAAAAATTCATGTTACTACAAAAGTAAAATGTATCATTCATACACCAATAATATTTGACTGATCTAGTGGGAAATAATTGCATTGACCATGACAAAAAGAATTATCACAATTAAATTGGGTTTCAACAATTTACTTAAACTAGAAGTCATAGTGTAAGAAACAATAATCATATTAGGGAACCACATAATCTTAAAAAATCACATATATGGCATGTAAATCATGAAACCTTATTTTTAATATATGAAACATTAGGTTTATCCTACTTTATTCGTATCCATATTTTATTTATGTACTTCATGATAGTTTATGATGTGTTTTTGAATTTTAAAAATCTTTTCCCCTGGGAGTGTAAAACTAGTTGTGAAGTAAAGCCCATTGACGTGTATTAGGGGATGACTGAGTCAATATTAATGTACCATTTTAATATTAATTACACATAGTTTTTTCTATGTTATAGAGACATCCACTTTTAGTATCCAGGTGGGGATATAATTTATCATAAATCACTCACTTTATCCACATTATAAATTCCGTAATATTTTCCTATACATTTACACATCGTTATTCTTATCCTTAGATATATTCCCAGAAATATCCCTACAGATCTCAATAAAGTATTCTTATACTAATTTATAATTTTTAACTAGTAATATGATCTAAAAAAAACTATAAATACAGAAATATCTTGTACATAAATATTATATCATAATAGATAAATATTAAATACATACCATAACATTCCATACAAGAATCATTTTGGGGAAGGGCGTTTTAAATCCTGGAATGATAAAGAATTTGTTTATAGGTGAGAAATTTTATCTCCCACAATTTTTTTAATAAATACCATCCATCCTAGGCATTTCAAACATATTTACATATATCATAACCTCAGAAAATTGAACATAAAAAAGTGTTATCTCATATCCTTAGTAATTTAGGATGATGGGGATATTGATATATCATGAGTGTAAGGGTATGAGAAAATGAATGTAACATTTGAAAAACAAATCATACATATCATAGATCAAAAGAATGATTTATGGTGTTAAAATTTGATGTTTATATGACATGAATCATAATAGAATCAAATAACATAAACTATGAGAACATAATATTGGTAGAATACATAGATTTGTGTCACACACATAATCATAGAAAATAATTTACTCAGTAGTTTAATGCCTGCCTCCAATACTATCATAGTGGAGTGATTTTACTACAAAAATCATCATAGTATCAACATTGACTATCAATTATATCATAGTTAATTGATTCCCTTATTAAAATTGGTTAACTCTTGATTATAGTCCTCTTTATCTCATGATATATAAATCATTTCAATAAAAATTAGGGGGTGATATAGGTCCCACCCATCTGGTAATTGTCATCATCATATATATATATAAGAGTGTGACATAAGGATGTTCAAAATTCATCCTATTATAACCCATGAAATGAAATGTTTTTTATTTAAATTTAATAATAAAATTACCTATGTAAACGAAAAATGATTCATAATCTTGTCATCACATAGAAATTCATAACCCAAGAATAAATAAACGAGTTTTATAAGAAATCTATCATGGTTTGACTTATGGAAGTGAAATATGTTTAATTTAATTTTTTCCATCATAATCAACAAACATTCAGAGAGAGAATAATAATTGTATCCATGGATCATATCCCATGTTAATCATTAGTAACATTAAAGAAAGTCATCTTATAAGGAAAATTATTTTGAAATAAAATTCCCATGGAAGGTTTCCTATGGAAAATATCCTTTCAATGAAATTATTTTTTAAATAAAAAATTAATAAATTTTATGAAATCCATCTCTTTGATAAAAAACATTATAAATAATAATTTTATTTTATAATAAATTAATGGTTAGTACATTCGGAAATTCTGTTCATTCTATAGATGTTAAAATTAATATTTGTTTCACATTTTTCGGTAAAATCCCAAAATGTCTTTTTTGATAAAATGGCATGAAGTATAATTTAATTTTTTTTGTAATAAAATAGAACAACTTAAATTATATGTTTAATGAATAATTATGATAATTTTTAAAAAATTGAAAACATTTTCTGAAAATATGGCCTTGTAAAAAATGTGTTTAACTGAAGAGATAAATAAAGATGATTTTTCTTAATTTTTTTTAAAAATTATTCATTAAATAAAGAGAATAAAATTATGGGTAGAATTTATTCTCTTCAAATAAATATTCTATATGAAAATTAACATGATTTATGGTATATAGATCATAAGATCTCATCACTTGATGAATAATCATGAGAAATCCCGATGAACAATGAGATTGTAACATAAATCACATACTACATAGGGAAAATTGTTCCCAAAGACCCATGATACAAAAAGTTTAAATGAATCATAGAATATAATGAGAATAAATAAATTAATTATATTAAATGTAAATGTGTATGTATATACACCTCATAACATAAGGTAGGTTCGAAAAATAACTTATGTTTAAAAGAAGAAATGTAATGACAAAAATTCCCATTCCATAAGATTAAAATTCCATCAAACATATTCCAAAAATATATATATATAACATACATTTATTATAAATATTTTTGAGAACCTTAAATTTATATATATTACCAAATATTATTTTCTTATGTTCATTTATTAACTATTTTTTAACAACTCCATAAAATATAAATGTAATGTAAGGGAAATAAATGCTTTGTTTCTATTATTGTTTTTAGTATTTATTTTTAGGTCCCTTAATATGATCATAATTCCAAAATATTCAAAATATTATCCATGATATAAATATTATATATATTAAGTATATATATATATATTCATTACAGACAAGAAATGTTAGAGAAAATGCAATACATTGTTCATGGAGACCGTAGGTTGTACGTATGCATGAACGTTTTTCCATTTACAAAATATATTAGAATTTTTTTAAATAATATATTATTATTCAATAATAATTTTTATGTCATATATATGTTATGTTTTTAATAAAATATTCCTTGTTACCTTCAATATAAATCGTGAACGAATCACATCGCTTCATGTGGTGGTAGTTTTCCCAACACAGGAGCCACATTATAGTATTTTCGCAAAATAGAATGTTAGATTTTATATGTGATATAATAATTATTAAATTATAATAATATCATTAATATAATATATAAATTTTTAATTTCACATTATATACATCAATGAGATCTGTTGATGGAAAATGAATAACATTTGTTCATGAGGTGGTAGTAAGTCATACACAAGAATGTTGATTTCGTATCGCATCTGATGGAAGTGGATATGGTTTTGGGTAATTAAATTTTCATAAATAAATTTAATATATATATTATAATAAATTATATAATATCATAATGGTTGAATAAGATATGTATGAAGTTAAGGAAGTCATAAAATATAAACACTCGTTAAAAAACGTTACCTCTTCTTTAGGTAACCTCTTTAGCTTTCAAAAAAAGCTATAATAGGATAAATTTATTACCAAAAAAATGATGTTAATATTGGTTTATAAAGTATTGAATTTATTTTTTCAGTTACTAGATTATATTTTTTTTATTATTAATAAGAGAGGATAGAGGGATGCCTTTTAAATGTGTGGTGAGTGGAACACATCTATATTCGTGGAATAAAATTCTATACGTACATTTTTCATAAGTAAAAAAGAATTAAAAAAAAATTTATATAAAAAATGGGATAAGGTTTTTTTATTTTCATCCAACGAGTTTAAGATAGGTTTTGGGTCATTTTCGACAAATATCTTTTTAGTTTAACCTCGAGTTCACCCATATTTACCTTAAGTTTGGTAAATAATTTCTACTCTTTGTAGTAATCATTATGGTTGAAAATATGTTGGTATAATCAGATAATATAAATTATTTTAATTAAAAATATTGAATCAATTCTTACCAATTTCTTTCATATAAGGTGAAATATTTAATTTAAAATTATACCCATAAACACGATGAGAAAGCAGGTTTCAAAAGAAAAAATTTTCAAATGTTATAAAAGGATTTATATATAAATTAAATGTGAAAATGAATAAAATGGAATATATTAAATTAATTTATATATAATATTTTAAATTTTATTTTTATACCCATATTTTGAAAAAAATATACTTATTAATTTTTTAAAGGAAATAACAATTTTATATAAAATAAAATATTTTTCACTATTCTTTAAAATATTTATCTTTTTAGAAAAATATAAAAAATTTACCCTAAGAATATTTTTACATGAAGAATTTTAAAATGATGTTTATTTTATATGTTTATATTTTTAAAATTTTCAAAATTAATTTCATTATTTTTTTAAAAATGAAATAAAATTATTTATTTTTTGAAAATAGTATTTATCAAACATATAGATACATTACCAAAAATTAATTAATTTTTAATATCTCTCCATCATATAAAACCAGTATATTTGATATTTAAAAATTTTAATCTATATTAATTCAACCATGTTTTGTATATGGTTATTAATTATTTTGATTATTTATTAATTACAATAGTTTGACATGGTTCGTTAAAACCCAGAGGTGCTTGTAACACAAGCTATCAAAGACATTTAATTTGTTCAAAAATAATAATTAATAATAATAAGGGTTGTGAAAATTAGTCTCTATCAAATATTAAATGAAATTATGTCCCTATAAGTGTCTCTTCTTGACTGGAATAGATAATAAAACTCCACTAATGACTCATTGCACCATTTAGAAGGACAGATGCTAGAACAACAATATAATCTATAGGTGTCAATACTAGGAGGAACTACTATGTCACTACATCATTTGTGTCATTTTTTACCTTTGGGTTAGGATATCCTCATAACCTGTTTGATATTTATTATTGAAACAAAAAAATACCGCTCAACCAATGTGAATACTGATCCTACCACAGTATAAATTTATGTTAATTTATAGGCGAAGGAATATCTACTGGCATTATGGGCAGAGTGTTTTCTTGTTACACTATAGATGGAGGATCTTCTCCCCTTTTGGTTTGTTAGAACATCTTATGATTTTATCCTCATATTGAGATATCATCAAATAGCTTGTCTATGAAATGAGGATTACTTAAAGAATTGGCAACTCAAGACCCTAAATTGGGATACTAGATGGTTTTTTTCCTAATAAATATTGTTAATTAACTAGTTGGAGAACAATAATTATATCATATCTGGTGAGATGTTTTAAAAATTGATATGTATATCAATGAATAATTTATACATGATGCATTATCCATTAACTCATTCCACACAACTAGAGCCTTAGATGCATTAGTAAAGAAGCATGTTATTATAGGTATAGTGAATGGTTACATTTTCCAATAAATTAAAAATTTGTTCCATATCTTGAAATATAAACCAAATAGCCCTCTAAATAATATCTTTATACTTCTAATAAAATATCCCAAGTCTCTTGTCTCTAATCTCTTTCCCAATGAAATAGCTACTCTGATTCGACCATGAGAATTCCTAACCTAATGAGACCTCACATAGGATAGAAATAAGCTATGTCAGATACCACAAGACCATCCACATAGGACATGGAATATTTAGAAACATCAAGTAGGGATATCTCAAAACAAGGGAGTATATAGTATAACACATTTCTAACCAACATCATATCCCTATATGGTAATTAATAACACATTCAATATAATAATACAGACTCAATATATAAAATTCATGAAAAAATTACCACCCATAATGTTTCAAAATTTTTAAAGATTGAAAATAAATTAGGAAAATAATTTCATAATATCCTAGATTAATCAAACCTAGGTAACTATAAATGATGATGGATCTGTTATATAGATATTTAAATCTCAAAATTTTCTAACATCTATCATTTATGGGTACTATTAAACATATACTTCATAAATACCATGTCTATCAATATGACTTCAAAACAATACACCATCTATTTAGGAAATCAAACATATAATATAAGAATAAATATATGGATGAGTATATACATACTCTATAGGATGACCTAAACCACAAAATATTGATAAATGAATAATCAGCTCACGAAAAACTATGGAATGAAGAGACCCATAAATGATAATAAATAGAATATTAGATATATAAAAAAGTGATATGATATATATAACTCAAAAATAAAATAATCCACCAAAACAATTGACAACCTAATTAATACTACAGAGCATTTTAAACCACATCATCCCATAAAAGATATACTGGGGGACCTGCGCACCTCTCTGAGGGGTTGCATTGCCTGAGGGAGTAACTGACCCTAGTAGTGGACCCCCACCTCATCATGAATGACATTTTATATAATTGATTACTTGACTCCATGTATTTAAGAACCATTTAATATGAAATTGTTGGAGTCTTAACTCTACCAGTCATGCAGGGGACTCAATCATTTTTATAATCAGAGGATTACCAACCACAATCCTAATATGATTTAATCACACCCTGGGAAAGTGAGAGAGTACCATCATCTTGCAAAAATAAAGGGACTATTCCTTGTTATCAACACATTTAATGAGTATTTACTAATATTTGTTACTTCTCTAGTCATCAAACAAGATTTAAATAATTAAACACATATAGGCGCCAAAGTTATCTTTCTATATCACTTTGTGTCTCATATATGGTGTCAAATAAGGCTATACCATTACAGTATAGAAATAAATACACCCATGATAGATTACATAAATTCCCAAATCTATTTCTTGGGAATGTTGATATTAAAACAACCATGTTTTTAAAAAGTCCACGACATGTATATTTGGTGTATATAGTGTGTATCTCCTCTATAGAATCCTAGTGTGTACTTTTTGTACATACCATGTTGGGTTAGCATACATATAACATATAATGTTGTATATGATATGTAGGACCCACAATGTATCCCAGGGTGTGCCACGACATCTATATGCATGCATAAAATGACATATATGACTTATAACCATACCCCACAGGCCGTGTGGGTTCAAATGTATTATTGGGTGTGTAGTCATTTATAAAATTGGTCATGTGAATTAGTATATTGTGTCCTAGGTAACAAAATTAAGCCTAATGTTGTATTTAACTATTACTAAAACCCAATCCACCACTAGTATTATGATACATGATATTTTTTTTGTAATAATAGATCACGTGATCCTATAAATGAAATATAGTTCTTAAACAAAATTGAATGTTAATTAACCACATCAATTGTTATTTTGATAATTCCTAAATTGATACCATGGCGATAGACCATCACCAAATCACCTATGAGGGTTGATTCCTTCATCCATAAATGCCTAGAAACCACTCATAGATGGAAATATATAGAAAAACATATTTCACACCACACCACCCCTCATGAGACTTCTCCTAGATGTTTTACCATTACACATACCAATGATATGCTATCACCCATTGAACATCACACACAACCCGGTCCCGACTGCGATGTACAAAATGGTGCTTCAAAATTATGAATACTACCTAATTTTTTATATTAATTGTTGTATTCAAACTTCTATCCATTTTAGAGTCTAATTATAAAAAGTAAGGAACAAGGATAGATAGTACAAGGAATATTGAATAATTTGAGGCTGTTAGGATTAAACCACCACTCATTGATCATGATTCCATGAATTATTATCTACATGAAAGGAATCATAAACATAAAACTTTTATTGAATAGAAACAAATTATTAGCGTATTTAATAATATCAATAAACAAAAAGTAGAGAAATGATCATCGGGGTTTTGGTTTCTTATTTCAAAGTGTTTCCCATATGGTTAGAACAAATGAAAATATTATTTCTTATATTATAACTGAGGAAATACAAGCATGACACATCATACATCAACAACATGGTTAAGATATATGTTGGGGATGATGATAATTTTTTGAGTACCTAGTGTAAAAAAGGATTTTAATGTGAGGACCCATTATGGTCAATAGATATTATTGTTGGGTGTTTTGTAGAAGTATGAGAATATATGAGAATGATCATGATAATGAAAGGGTAAGATGATGGATTAGTACCCTCACATTTTTAACATTTTTTATTTCTGAGAATTAAACAATTATTCGTTGGGAGTATGTTGGGACATAGGCTTATATATTAAAATAATTTAATATTTTTTAAGATGAAGAGTATCTTTATAGTGAGATGAGTTAACTTTCTTCATAATTATATCCTGAAACCATGGTGATATTGGTTGTAGCATGAAGATTATGAAATTTTTCATTTACCATCATGAGAGGTGTTGTTCTAAGATGGTAGATTTTGTTTCATGGCTATTATCTGTTATTGATCATGGAGTTGCGAGACTCTTGTTGTTATTTTTTTTGGTTTTATGGACTGTTTTGTGAGACTTATGTTTCATAAAAACATGATCGATGTCAGTGAAGTTAATGGGATGAGATTGTGTGAAATGAGGAGTTATTTGGGTCCTAGATTATGTCATCTTTATTTCATCCTGGTCCGCTGGGGACTATTGTGGCATAAGAGCCCTTTTCTGCATCATGATCTTTTCATAATATTGGGGGAAATATGATAAGGTATATTATGTTTCATCATGATAACTATGGACCAAAAAATTATTATAAATATCTATTTAACAAAATATATATTATATTTTATATGTTTTACTTGATCTCCTATCCCTTTGTGGTGTATTTATGGATACATAGGAATCCTAGATAGATATTCCACAATTTTCAATCATGTGGTTATCTCATGACAAATTTAGATGAATTTTTATGCTACATTAATGAGATAATTATACAATATGATAATTTTAAAATATTATACTATGATATTTCGTGGTGTTGTTGTTATATTTTTCAACATAATGATTTCTGTCACTTTGTTATAACATTATTATTTCATTGTTTTAATATTTTATCAATTATTAATAAAAACTATATTTTTTAAATTGATCCCCAATATCATACAATAACATTAAGAAATAAAAATTATTTCAAAGATTTTCTATTTATTATACCCATTTTATATTATGGTTTGATTGAATTAAAAATTTTGACAAAATTATGAAGGATATGATTGTTCACACACAATGAAAATTGAATTTTATTGTGAAAAAAGTGATGAATTGTGGTAAAAATACTGGTTTTATTGTGATACCAAGTTCCATGACTCTATGAAAAGGATTTTCATACCAAAAAATATTTCCTTGGGAAATCATCCTAGTTTTAAAGAGGGAGTATCTTTAAACAATATAAGCGGTTTAATACATAATATACCATTTAGATGATACATATTTTTAGTTTATGGCATCATTCCACCAAGGAAGAGTTTTTCCATGACCTCGATGCCTAGTGAAATCGACATGAGATTGATCTAAGAGGAATCACATTCAAAATATTGTGTCGTTAAAGGAGTACTATTATAAGTTGTCAATTAACTTCTATTTATTAAAAAATAGGTTAATTTTTTTAATTACTAATCATCATATATTTATCTAGTTGTAATTTAGGTTTAAATCAAATAGTAGTGGTCCTGAGATAGTTATAACTTATAATTCCGCACATTTTTTTATGTTGGGTAATTTATATTTGAAATATTATTGTAAGAATATATTGTGTTTTCTATAAAATATATAAATTCATGGGTGATGAAATATATATGTATAGTCCCAAATACAATTCATGGTGACCATAAAATGTTAAATTATTGATGCAGTGGGATTTTCATAGTCATAAAGGCTGTTTAAGGTTGCTGGGATTTACTACAGGATATCATGAAACTCTAGTTTTCATGTATGCACTATTGTATACCTTATTTTATTGAATTTTGAATTATTATAATGATTTCTTGGGTGTTTATTTGATTAAAAATTTAATTGACTATGATTATAATAATTCCATTATATTTCCCAAAAATTCATGTGCAAGTTACATGTTGCTTATTTTATTGAATTTTAATTTTAAATTATTTTTATAGAAAAAATATTTTTAATAAAATTAAATTAATTATAATATTGTAACCCTTGATGATGACATGTTATATTATTATTGTGACTGTATAATTTTTTTCTAGAATGTAGTATAATTTTTATCATAATCATCAACATAATTATCACCCAATTTACATGAGAAGGGGTTTACAACCATTTATCCCCATTTTTGGTAATGTAATATAGGTAATATGAGAGTTATTCATCACTCATCTACAATTTCATTATAAAATCTAATGATAATTTGGACAATTTTATATATTAAAATCTCCTATTTTACTTTCTCTTCTTATTAATCTTCTTACCCTAAACCTTATTCTCTTAATTTTGGTTAATGAGAGATTCCTGTTTTTAAATATTATGGAAATACATAAAAATGGCATGGGGATTATTGTCTTAATATAGTATGAACTCTGTTTCTAGCCACAAAATATCACCATTTTTCGAGGCATTGTGGATCCAAAAATTCTAGGTTGGTGGTCTTATCACATTACCATTCATCGAAATTCTTATTTGAGTTTAGATATTTCAAACTAATTTCAAAATAATAATATTATTTTAAAAATATATTTTGTCAATATTTGGATTATTGTGTGTTTAAATTTTGATTTAATGTAATTTAATTTTTTTTCCTTAAAAAATTATATTCTTCTATGGTTATTTATTATACAGAAATAACTTTTTCAAGTTCCATTATTATTTTTCATGTTCTATAACCAATGTTTCTCTAATGAAATTATTTATTAATATTTATAAAGTGTGCATATCATGATTTCATTGACGTTTATAATGATTAAGGTCAATTTAGAAATGGAATAATTTTTCTTTATGTTAATTTTTGGTTCACATGGATTTTTAATAGATGTTTTTACAAATTTTTGATACATTAATGATAAATTTCCTTGATATAAATTACATTATTTATACTATAAGATTTATTGATATTTTTGTAAAGTTAATTTTGACTAATTGATTCTATATTTTAATATAACATTAGTGATAATTATATTTTTTTAATTTTTTATTATATCATTGACATAATAGATAGTTATAAATATTCTATATCATGTACATGTATCAAAATAATTTAAATCTTTTTTATTATGTTAAAAAATTAGTGGAAAGACATTAGGTACCTAGATATTTTCTAGGACAAGGACATATATTATGTCATAATACAAATATTCCAAGCTTATGAATTTCATATTTTTCACTCCACTCTAACTAGGTTGAAGTAGTTATGATGGAAATCCCAAGAGCTTTATTATGGGAATATCACTACTGTTTGATAAAACATTGTCTAGTAATTACATAGGTTACTGTAAGATTCTACTCTATCTAGGGTCTTACAAAAAAATGGATTTGAATATTGAATTGTTTTAGTACAAGGTTCCTTTTTTATCCCCTGCCTATTTCATATAGGAAATATCCTGGTATGTTTTCTCTATATGATTAATGTTTCAGTTCTTTTAGAGGAGGCCATGTGCATATATGTATCACTATGGTGGTGGTTGTATATGATG
Source organism: Viscum album (assembly GCA_963277665.1). Lineage (NCBI taxonomy): Eukaryota > Viridiplantae > Streptophyta > Magnoliopsida > Santalales > Viscaceae > Viscum > Viscum album. Next base: position 1,739,621,349 of record OY728156.1, read on the forward strand.
GTGCTTGTGTGAAATGTGAATATTGTTTAATACATTTTTATTCAAGTTCGATATTATATAATAACAATATTTAATTTTACTCAAGATATCCATTTCTTATTATATTTTATTTGATTGGAATTTTGTTCTATTAGTGATTTATGCATGTCCAAGATTCATTTTTTATTTTTTATAACATGAAGACTATTTCCCTATACATATGTGATACCATATTCACTTTACCCACTATATGATTATCAGGAATGCATCTTAGGTCTAATGAATTACACATTAGGTATGATGGATGGTTATTTGGGTTGTTATGTCACTTAATAAAAACATTCTCTAGAACACATTGTCCTACACACATCACTATGTATTTATTACAATATCCTAATATATCATTCATCTATTCTACTAAAAATTGATTTATTCAATTTTTATCATAAATTAGTTTCAGATTTAATAAATAATTTTTGTAATGACCCAAACTTATTTTAATGAAAATCCATCTGAATATAATTAAATGTAGTATTATGTGGAATGATCATATAAAACGAATGCACATCCTTGGTTAAATGTTTTAGGATTTAAAAATACCATTAATAAAGGTTACCGTTTCTAATATATTTTTTTACCAGTGATCACATGATTAGTATAAATATTGGGGTTTAATAAATCCAATTTACTCATGCAAAGGAAGCGATGGCCTCATTTGGTATAATTTCTCCATATGAGACCCATTTGTGAGAGATCAGAAATGTGGTTTAGTTATTGGTCTTCTCTCTTGACCAAGCCAAAGCTTATCTTGAACATGTTAAGTTTGAGAGGAACAACCTATGGGAGAAGTTGAAGTTAAGAGTTATTACCACCCATGAAAAGCTATCTGAGCCACCCCAAGAGTCGGTCACCATCACACTCCTTACCTTAATGGCATATGTGGGTGTTATAAGGGGTTATGTAACAAGACCCCATTAAATGATTATGTGAATTATTCTTGTATAGATTATAGAATATATATTCAATTAATTATTATTACTTTGTAAATAGTTTTTAAAGCACAAATAATTTTTTTTGTTAATATTCAAATGAAAAATCTATTTGAATGAATTAATGGATTTTTAATTAAAAATTATTTTACTAAAATATTATTATGAAATTATTTTTATTAAATATATAAGATCATATAATTTTAAGGAATAGAATTTTAATTTATATTATGGTTTCAAAGATGTTTTTTCCAAAACACGTGAATTTTTTATAAATGATGGGTTTTATTTTAAAAGAGAAAATACACATTCTTAGGAAAATATTTTGATAAAATGAATATTATTTTTGGAATCCGGAAACTAAAATAATCCAATAGTGATTTTTTCTTAATTTTCTGAGAGTGTTGATTTTTTTTGGTAAAACTTAAATACCGTTTAATTATATAATGTGTTTTATGACATCATAATGAACCAATAGTGGGGTAATAAAATAACATAAATGGGTTGTTCGGACAATATATGTTTCACCCTTAAAATAATGTTATTTTATATTTTTTGAGTAAATTTACAAAGCATTAGTGGACCCTCCAAAACATAAAAAACATTTTTTAACTTTTTTAATTGAATTCCTTGAGAGTGTGAATCACCTCCACATAAGCAATCCTAATATTTTAAAATTTTTGTACATTAGCCTTATAAAAAATGTTTTACATTACTCTTTGGAAAAAACCATGGGGAAACCCCTATTTACTGGTTTGTGGTTTTGATTTGTTTAATTGGTAGAGTTCAAAACCTAAATAATAAAATATTCCATCCCTTTTCCTATTTATAGCCACCCAAGCTCCCACTTTTTATTCACTCTAAGCCATTAGAGCTCAGCCAAAGCCTTCCCTCCTATATCTGTAATCCTACTAGGTTCCCAAATCACCCCAATATGTCTTTCTTAATCCACTCCCAAGCCTTTAGGATCACACAACAAGTAATAGATCTCATCCTCTCTCATTTTTGCCCTAGATTTTTATGTTGTTATACCTATGTCTTTTCAATTAAGAATGTTGGTGTATAATATCACACCTCCCCATATAATTACCTTATTATGTTTTAATTATGATAGATCCCTTTCTCTATCATTAATTCCTCCCATGTACAACCACTACAAGGTAGAAAATATATAAGGGATTCCTTCCATTTTTATTTTATCCAAGTTTCTTAATATTGTAATTCCCTTTTAATTTGAATTATAAATGTTGTGGTTTTATGTCAAACCTCCCCTATAGTTTCCTCATTATTATTTAATGATGATATACTCCTTTATCTATCATCTATTCCATCCATGTATACCTATTACCATGCCGAAATTCTATATAGAATTTATCTCTCCACATTTACATTCAAGATATTTTATTGTATTATGAATCTAAATTCCAGGAAATAATTGGGAAATGTATTTATATGAACCCCTTACTGTACATTTCTTGTACATATGATGTGACACCCTTTCTCTCTCATCAACCATTTTTTATCAGTTCGAATATCACACCATTACGCTACCGAAATTTCACAGTGATTTTCCAAGCCAAAGTCATTGTATAGAGAATACCATGAAAATTACTCTATCAAGGGTATTAAACTTTATGAAAATTTACATATTTATTATAGTGTTTAATTTATGTATTACACATTCCATTATCATGGAATAAATTCTGATTTATAATGAATCAATGTTTTTTGCTCTATGTGGCACACTTACACATGAAATGAAATGATTAAGAACGGTGTGGCATGATAGCACTCCAATGCATTGGGTAAAGATTATTATCATGATATTTCAAGTGAAATGAGTGTTTACCCCTGATAATTCAATGTAAATTATGGTTTACTCATTATCCAAATGCAATGAGGCATGGATCATGCTAAAACAATGTTAAGTGTTGTTTCCACATTTCAATGTTATGATAATCATGTTATATCATTCATTTATGTTCATGTTTCTCATGAACATTTTTAATATTATTTTTGACTAACATGTATTATAATCTTCATGATATTCCATGTTTAATCCCTTACCAGGCATTATAGATTACGCTTTTCTTATGAGTTTCCTCAGGTTATCCCATGCAATGCTAAGTATGAGATAATGTAGTGGTCATGTAAATGATGTTTTCAATAAGGATGTTGTGTTTCTTGTATTATGTCGCTACTTAATGTTCCTAAGACCTCAATACACTAGAAATATTGATATAAAATGTTTTTTCAAGTGAATATTCTATTTAAAAAATCATGTTTATGTTTGTATTAACAAAAAGGTTGTTATAGTTATTATTAGAGGATGGAATTAGTTTTTTTTGGGATTAGGATTAGAAAACCCCAGTGAACCCTAAGAGATAATACTATGTATAATAAAGACATACCTAAATTTTTGTATGTACTAAGTAAGTGGTTTATCAAGAAAATACATACATGTCTGGATACAAGCAAGTAGAGGTGGCTCTGGCATATATGTACCTCAGTGTGAATACATTGACAATGAGTTTCGATCTTGACCTTGGGTATCCTGGTATATGACAATGAGCCATAATGCACTATTGGTTATGACACTTACTAGGGATATGCTTTGGAAAATTCACAAGCATAGTTCGAACCATTGTTAATGGAATAAAAAAGTTTCCTTAAGAATATATTTTGGGACACAGATCATGGATAACATAGATTGAAGGATATAGATTCATAAGTTAATTAAATAAATGTTATTTATAAGTCCTCCATTTTATTACTTGGATTACCCTTTATGTGTAACCCCTAACTTTACTTTTATTCCCGCCAATGGCCAGTAATAGGAGAACTCATGCTAACAACCAATGCGATGATCAATGTGATGATTGTTTAATGAGATGCCCAAATTTATGGGAGTAGGAATGAAGAACTTTTTCATAATACTTTCTTAGTTAACCAATGTTTTGAATATAAAAATTGGTTAAGAGGAATGTTCAACCCCCCCCCCCCCCCCCTTGAGAATGAACAAGTTGCAATCGAGAGCTTCCTAAGACAAATGCCTCCTACATTCAATAGGTCATATGATCCCTCAATCGTCGAACAACAGATCAACTCCATTGAAAAGATCTTTTTCCATACATCAATGTTCCGAACAAGAGAAGGTTATTCAGTATGCTTATCGTATAGAGGGTGAAGCTAATCAATGGTTGAAATTGATCAAAAATACAAATCCTGGGGAATATATCGAGGAATTGGAATAGAAGTATTTCTAGAAAAAAAAATTTGATAAATATATTCCATGCACCTTCCAACATAAGATGGAAGGGGAATTTCTTTCCCATAAGCACAAAGATGACAAATTTGTCAGAGCTTACAAGGAAAATTTCACAAAGCATGAATGATATTCCTCTAGAATTATCATTACCACCAAATTCATGGCTGAATGCTTCTTTATTGGGATGAAAACTAGCATACAAAAATCCCTGGAATTCCATGACATCAATATCTATGAGGAAATTGTCTGAGGTTCCCTCAATGTCAAAATAAACATTCGAGAATATTAGGGGTATCAAGGGGATTAGAAGCGTAAGGTGGAATTAAATTCTGGTGATCCGATGGATAAATCCCATGGTGCTATGAAAATCCAGCACCCCACTTGCCAAAGGTGCAGAAAGAAGCACCCAAGAAATTTCCTGAAGGGTACAAGGAGATGCATTAGGTGTTGAAGAGAAGGGAACCAAGCTATTAACTATTGGCAAGAAAAACTTGCGACTCTAACAGAGGATAAAAATTCTCCATTTGACTATAAATGCATTGTTCATTTCCTCAACTGTAATGAACCAGTGCAACTTGAATAACAGTTCCCTAAGACAAGGGTGTTTGGAGGAAACCAAGAACCTCAAAGGTAGCAAGGGTGAGATTTTTTCCATCATTACCACTGAATTGAACCCCAAAAATGACCTGGTTACAGGTAAACTAGTTATTCATTCAATAGTAGAGAATGTACCTTTTTATTCTAGTTATATGATTTCTTCTTTATCCTGATAGTTTAGTAGAACAATCCCAACAACACCAAAAATCATGGAAGTAAATATTTCAGTGTGTACGAAAAATGAGGAAATAATTGCATCCCTAGAATATAACTCCTACCCAATCATAATTTTGGGATTTAACTTCTTAGAGAACCATATCACACTTCCTATGGTGGAATTTGAAACAATTATTGGCATGGATTGGAATTCCTTATATAAAGACAACAAAAATTACCGTGAGAGGGAAATCACTGTCTATTTTGAGAATCATCCCCGGATTCTATAAAATTGCTAGGAAGAAGATGAATATTATTTAGAACCATCATCTCAAGGAAAGATATTACTACCCTATGAGAATGCGTATCTAGATAAATGATTTATTCTAAGCAAGAAACCAACCTTGTAGACCTACCTATTGTGAGGGAATTCAATAATGTGTTTTCTGATGAATTCCTTAGTCTCCCTCTTAGAAGAGATGTGGAATTCTCAATTGATATTATACCTTTGGAATTTCCAATATCTAAGAGCCTGTATTGAATGGATCCTGTGGAGCTTGAGGAGATGGAGAAACTACTATAGGAGAATCTGGATAAAGGGTAAATATGCCCAAGTGCTTCACTATGGGGTGAAATAGTCCTCTTCGTCAAGAAGAATAATGAGTCAATGTTCATTTTCATTGATTATAGTGAGATAAAAAAATCATGATAAAGAAAAAGTATCCCCTACCTTGAATTGATGACTTGTTCGATCAGCTATGTGGAGCACAATATATCTCCAAGGATTATTTACTATTGGGATATTATCAAGTAAGGGTGAAGTAGGATGATATCCCCAAGATTGATTTTCATACAAGATATGGGAAATATGAAATCATAGTAGTTTCTTTCTGAATCACATATTCTTCAAAAATATTCATGGACTAGATGAATAAAGTATTTATTGATTTCCATGATAAATTTGTATTAGTCTTTACAGTATATATTCTAATATACTCCAAAACCAAGGAGGAGCTTGTGGGGAATCTATGAACTATAATAGTGAACATAAAAAAGGGGAAGTTCTATGAAAATTACAACAAGTGTGAGTTCTATTTTAAGGAGGTCTCATTCATAGGTCATATCATCACATGAAATGGTATATCTTTGGATCACATGAAGACAGATGTAATAGAGGGATGGTCGAGACCAAAATCAGTAGAAAATATCTGTAGTTTATTGTGGTTGGATAGATATTTTCGGTGATTTTTGAGAAATTTGTCACAATTTTCCAAGCCTATTTTCAAAATAAATAAGAAAGGAGTAAAGTTTTCCTAGATTGATGAATGAGAAGTGATATTCAAGGAGTTGAAAAGGAGGCTTATCACTACATCTGTTCTCACACTACACATAAGTGGTGATCTTTTGTGGTATTTAGTGATGCTTGAAGAAGGTTCTGGGCTCTGTGTTGATGAAAAATGAGAATGTAATTGTCTATTATTCAAGGAAATTTAATTTCCATTATCAGAACTATCCAACACATGTTCTAGAGAAGGATGCAGTTATTTTCACTTAAAAAATTTGGGGGCATTATCTCTTTGTGGAGAAGTGTGAAATATACATGGATCAAAAAAGCCTCAACTATATATTCACACTGAAAAAGTTGAACATGTGACAACAAAGATGGATAGAGCTGATCAAAGACTATGACTACTCAATCCATTACCCCCCATGGAATGTGAACAATTTAGTAGATGCTCGGAGTAGAAAAGACGCAAAAATTATATCATTAATGAGAATTGAAAAGGATCACATATTCTTAGAATTGATGAAGATTGACATGGGAATCATAACCAAGGGAAAATCATCAATCATTTCCCAAATGATGGCTCAAATGTATCTTCTGGAATGTTTAATGGATGCTCAAAAGAATGAAGTGGGAATTTAGAAGAAAGTGGAAACAATCAGAAAAGTGAAATCTTAAGAGTTCAATATCAATGTAGAAGGAAATTACAGATTTGGGAAATGTCTATGTGTTCCATCAATTCCAGAGTTAAAGAAGTAACTTTTTGAGGATGCACATAGTTCAAATTTCTCTATTCACTAAGGAAACACAAATATGTATCAATATATTTGGTAGAATTATTGGTGGGATAACATGAAGAAGTAAAATGCTAAATATACATTAATGTGCATGGAGTGTCAGGAAGTGAAGGCTGAGAGAGAAAATTCTATGGGTATGATGCAACCATTACCCATACCAGCATGGAAATGGGAGAACAACGCAATGGACTTTTTCATCAGACTTCCGACGACATTAAAAGGAGACAATGATATCTGGGTTGTTTTGGATCAACATACAAGGACTAGTTACATCATTGCAAATCGGTAGGATTTATAACTAGATCAACTGGCACAAGTATAGATCAGAGACGTGGTAAGGCTGCATGGAGTACCAATATCTATTGTATCCAATCGAGATCCAAGATTCACCTCGATGTTTTGGAAGAGACTTCAACATGTTCTGGAAACTCAGTTGAACATTAGTATGGCTTATTATCCTCAAACTGATATCCAATCTGAGCAGACCTTACAAACTCTTTAGGACTTGTTGAGAGCATACTCAATGGACTTAAAAGGTTGATGATATAAACATCTACCTCATATTGAGTTCTCATACAATAAGATTTTCCACTCCACATCCGAATGGCTCGTTATGATTCCCTTTACGGGAAGAGGTGCAGAACTCCGACATATTGGGATGATGTTGGGGAGAGAAAACCCCTAGGTCTAGAGTGGTCAAAGAAATAGTAGATAAGGTTAAGACCATTCAATATCACATTAATGTGGCTAAGAGTTGACAAAAGAGATATGATATTAATAGTCAATGAGACCTAGAGTTTGATGTCAGAGGCATGGTATTCCTTTGCATATCACCATGGAAGAGAGTTATGTGATTTGGGAAGAAGGTAAAGCATATTCCAAGGTACATCAACCCTTTTTCAATACCTAATCGCATGGGAGCTGTGGCCTATCGACTAGCACTACCACCAAACCTATCTCATGTCCTTGATATCTTCCATGTATCACTCTTGAGAATGTATATTCTGAACCAATCACATGTACTCAGTATTGAGGTGGTACCATTGGAAAATTACCTCTCCTATAATGAGAAGCTGGTGAAGATCTTACATCGTAGGGAAAAAGTTCCAAAAATAATACAATTCCCCTCGTCATGAAGTTGTGGTGAAATCAGATGTTTTAAGAAGCAATGTGGGAACCGGAGAAAGTGATGAGGCATAGTTACCCCCATCTATTTTTTTGTGGGAAAATAAAATTTCACGAGTGAAATTTCTTAAGGGGGGGGGGATTTTAAGAGTCAAAACTTTTGTTAATCAAAATCCCTCTGGATCTAATTAAATTTCTTATTATCTTGAATTATCATATAAAATGTATGAAATTCCTTAGTGTTATGTATTTGGATATCATCATACCATTAAGAATTTTTAACATTGTTAATATAGTCATTGAACAGTGATCACATTATTAGTATAAATATAGGTCTTTAAAAAATCAAATTTATTGAGGCAAAGGAAGTGATGGCCTCATTCTGTAGAATTTCTCTATATGCGGGAAATTTTTTGGATCTCATAAATGAGGTGGAATGATTAGGCTTATCTCTTAATCAAGACCAAGCTGGGATAGAACATGTATAGCTTGAGCGGAACCACCTACAAGATAAGTGGATGTTAATAGAGATTACCACCCATGAAATTCTATCCGAGCCACCCCAAGAGTATGTCAACATCGATCACCATACCATAAGGTTTTATGCAGGTGTTATTAAGGGTTATGTAACAAGAGCCTAGATCTATGATTAGGTGCATTATTTTTGTATAGAACAATGAATATACATTAATTATATTATTATTACCTTATAAGTAGTTTTTAAAGAAAAATAGTATTTTTAGTTAATATTCATCTAAGAAATCGATTTTGTTGAATTAATGGATTTTTGAATTAAATAATATTTTAACCAAAATATTATTATTAAATTATTTTTTATTAAATATAAATTATCATATAATTTTATGAATACAATTGTAATTTTATTATGGTTTTAAAGTTATTTTTTTCAAAAAAATGAATTTTCGATAAATGTTGGTTTTTTATTTTAAAATTTAAAATTCACATATTTAGAATATTATTTAGATAAAACGAACATAATTTTTGGAATTTGGAATTCGAAATTATCCAACAGTATTTTTTTCATAATTTTTTGAGACGGTCAAATATTTTGGGTAAAAATTAAATACTGTTTAATTATGTAATGGGTTTTATGACATTATAATGACCCAACAGTGTGGTAATAAAATACCTTAAATTATTTGTTCGTCCAATATATGTTTTACCATCAAAATAATTTAATTTTAAAATATTCTGATTTACTTTACAATGCTTTAGTAGACCCTCCAAGACTTATAAAACATTTTATCTTTTTTTAATTGATTTCCTTTGGAATGCGACTCACCTCCACATAAGAATGACTAATATTTTAATAAGTTCGTACATTGGCCATATAAAATAATGTTTCCACTACCCTTTGGCAGAAACCATGTGAAAAACCCATGGGTTGGTTTGTGGTTTTGATTAGTTTAATGTGTAGTGTCCAAAATCTAAATAATAAAGAATTCCCTCCCTTTTCCTATTTAATTCCTCCCAAGTCTCCACTTCCTCTTCACTATGATCCTTTGAAGCTAGACCAACCCCCAAACTCCTATCTCTAGAATATTCCTAAGGTTCCCAAGCTCCTAATATGTCTCTATCTATCCCAACAAAGCCTTTGGTATCACAATTCCATGTAAGGGATTACTTCCTCTCTCATTTTCCCCACATTTCTTTAAGTTGTTATACCATTTTATTTTCAACTTAAAATGATAGGGTGTGATTTAAAACATCCCATATACTTACCTAATTATGTTTGAATGATGATAGATCCTTTATCTCTCATTAATCTCTCTCATGTACACCCATTACCATGCACAAAGTCTGTAAAGGATTCATTTCTTTCTCATTTTATCTATGTCTCTTAATATTGATATGCCCTTTTATTTTCAATTATAAATGTTTGGGTATGATTTAGATCCTCCCTTATACTCTCCTATTTATGTTTTAGTGATTATAGGCCCTTTTATCTCTCATATATTCCTTCCATGTATACCCATTACCATGCTGAAATTCCGTAAGAAATTTCTACCTCCTAATTTACATAAAGAAATTATTTTCTATTATGAATCTAAATTCCATGGCTTGTTGTGGGACATGTATCTATATGAAAACATTATTGTAAAATTCATGTACATATGATGATACACCCCTTTATCTCTTATCAAGCATTTTTATGAGTTCTTATGTCATGTCATTATGCTATCGAAATTGCATTGCGATTTTCCAAGCCAAATTCATTGTGTAGTGAATACCATGCTGATTACTCTATCAAGGGTATTCACATTTATAAAAATTTAATTATTGATTAAAGAATTTCATGTATGAATTACACATTCCTTTATCATGTAATTAATGATTATGTTTACTAAATCCATGTTTTATGATCCATGTGGCACAATTCTGCATGAAATTAAATGATTATGAAGGGTGCGGCCTAATAGTAATCTAATGCATTGGGTAATGATTTGTATCATGATACATTAAGATAAACGAGTGTTTACTCGTTATAATTCAAGTTATAGGAGGTTTCAATCTTGCTCTATGTGTAATGATATTTGGGTCATGCTAATACCATGTTTAGTGTTCTTGCCACATTTCCATGTTATGATAATCATGCTATATCATGCCTTTATGTTCATGTTTCTATTGTTTTCCATTGATACGCCTATTGCCTAACATGTATTTTAATATTCATGTTATGCCTTGTTTACTCCTTTACTGGGCTTTATATCTCACCCTTTTCTTATTCATGTCCTCAGGTTATCTAATGAATTGCTTAAGTATGAGGGAATTCAGTGGTCATGCAATGAATGATTTCAATAAAGAAGTTGGGTTTCATGTATTAAGTCGTTATTTAGTGTTCCAAAGCCCATATGACCCATGAAATCTCAATATTCTATGTTTTATCAGGTGATGATTTAATGTAATTAATTATGTTTATGTGTGTAATAAAATTATCCGGATTGTTATAAATTATTATAAAATAAATCTACTAATATATTAATAGAGTATTTGGATGAATTTATAATTTATATTTAAATTGTGATAATTTTAAAAGTATGTGGTATTTTAATCATTCAATTTTATCCTCTAAATTTAAAGACAGTACTTTGGATAATTTATGCATAAAATTTATTAACCATTATATTAATTTTTATTGCATTATGAATTTCATATATAAATATATAATTTTTCCATTAGAACAGAAATATAATATTTTCTCATTCAAAAAAACGAAAAATAAAGAAAATTTATTTTTATTGAAGAAATGTACTCATGAATATATAATTATTACAATAATTCACTAGTTATATGTAAACTATATCTTTTGGCTGATAATTTGACAAAACGTTATCAATTTTAAACACATATATATACTTCTCACTATCCAATTATACTTAATATCGTTTTCCAAGTACATTATCACAAATGTGATCTACATAATTCAAATCTAAAACTGATTCATAATAATTTACAAAAATAAAAATTATAAAACATAATTATTTATCATCACATTGAATCTCTATATGAATATGAATAATTCCAAATATATATTAGTAATTATAAATTAATATCAATATAAAGTGCGTGTTTTCATAAATTACAAAAAATAATATAATATATTAATTGAGTGAGTATCATATTTTATAGATCACCCCATAACTTACATAATATAACATACTAACAATGAAATTATTTACCCATATGTAATATATATTGTTTTTGAGATAAGATTCCAAATTTACTAATACTTGAGTTTTTTTAACTCTCACATCACACAAATATTTATATAGAACACTATATTAGTTATATTATATAAAAATCATAGATAATTTAATGGGTAATATATTTCACAAAATCAACTAGTGAATTACATGAATTTTATTCTTATAGAAGTAAATCCTATTAACTCCACTTATACATTTGAAAACTAATGATCAAGATTAGATGTGGGGAACTAATCTAATTATGGTAACCCATTCCCACTTCATCTAATATAATATAATCCATGGTTACCTTGAATTTTTATTATATATTCCCATGGATGATTTAATAATCGACATGTGTTTTATTTTTAAGTAAGATGAAACCATTCTGTTTTGAAGGGATTTTAAATATCTCAAAATTTTCTATTTGTATATCATATACTGCATATATGAATGCATGATTCTAAATAATTTTATGAATGTTATTATTTCAATAAAATTTGTATTTTATAGTTATCTTATTGTATAAATACATTACATATAACGATTTATGTTATCCATTTATGAATTTTTTTAATTATATTATTACACACACACACACATATATATGTATGGATCTTTTGAATATGATATATATAATTCATTCATGAAATGGATTGAAATCCCATGAAACCAAAATCATATTCATGATTAGTAGTCTGCCACACCATTCTAAAATTGACCCTTCATACCCAAGAGTGGAGGTCCCGAGGTCTCCCAAACACTGTATAAAAATATATCATATCATTTTAGATTAATATTATATATATGTCATAACAAAAAACAACATAAAACTATTATGGATTAATATATTTTTTAAAAAATTATATATAACCAACTAGTATATGAAATATTTATAATATATCCTTTTATATTCTTCACATTTAGAACCTTTCCTAGGAATAACACTTTTAAAACCTTTCTTTATATTCTGGAAAAAATGAAACATAATATTGGATGATCTCTAATGATCGGTAATTTTATGGAAAGGAGATATAAATAAATAACAATATAAAATAATATAATGGGAAAATGGGTATAATAACATGAGATTTATATTTAAAAATGAATCTTAAATATTCAGTAATCATACTCATTGAATAATTTCTAGTCATAAATAAAAAAAGTAAAAGACCATGAGATATGAAATTATATCATAATCATTAGAAAAATTCTTAAAGAGTTGAATAAAATTTGATTCTTAATCATAATAATAGAAATATTACATCATGGAAACCAACCCAGATATTCAACACAAGTTTGTCTTGGTACAACCATCTATGAACATTCTTTATCCTTGGTATAACCTCTCATAAACCCTCTTTTGGGCATGGGATAGGCTAATGTGTATTCTCTTCAGATATTTGGATAACCCCTCATGAACACTTTGATCTCATACCCATTAATCATTACCCAATACATTGTAGGGTTATAATAGGACAAACCATTATATAATCATATTCAATCCTTATGTATCCCACACAATCATGAAACAATTTATCATTTTTTCCAGTCTTAACTATTGAAAAATATGTAAAAATTCACCAATTTCTAATCCACATAGTCATAAATCATCTATATAATGAAAAAAACATAGTATCATTGGGTCACATTCCCATTGAAGTGTAAGTTACATCCTTGGATGTTTTCATAGATGAAAATACCTTAAAATATTAATAAGGTATTTATTGACAAAATTCACTTTACATTTTCAAATAACTTATTTGAAATAAAAAATTATAGAATGTCAAGAAAAAATTTTTCATTATAAATAACTATGTAAAATTTTAAACTAATGTTCATCGAAAATCGGGTTCATGATGGTGTGGAAATCCTTCCATGTTGTATATGTTTGTGAAATGATTACATTCACAATGTTGGTCAAATTCATTTCATTCAAAAAATAAAAAATCACATTAAAAAAAATTAAGAAATTGGTAAAAATAATATTAACTCAAAATTATAGAATTTTAAAAATATTCTTCATAAAATATTAATGAAATCATGGACATTGACGTAAACAATTCCATAATAAATAGAAAAAATATCCAATTATCCTTAACAAATTATTCGATATGATGGTGTCCATTGAGAGATTAAAATTACAGGAAAATTATTAATTTATTTAAATAAAAAAATTAATAAAATGCATTATATTTTGGAGAGATATATCATAAAATTTCAATATTGGAAATTTATTGATAATCAACCCCAAAAGTGATATTATAACATATGTCCATTATTACTTTGGTTACATTTGAGTCATAAGTTTCATAGAGGAATTGATATCAAATAAAACATTAAATTCCATAAATATAATTATATTCATGGTAAAACAAATAAATGGGTATGTAAATTCAAAATATAAAAAAATATAAGATTATAACATGACATATACCCCAAATATGACAAATTGAGTTGATAAACCCTTTCTATAATTATAACATTTGAATCAGAAAATATTGGATTAAATAATTTAAAGGGTAACATTAATGAAATTTAATTTAGAAGGTATCATGATATAACATCTTAAATGGATGTTATATACACCTCATAAACATAAAAATATTATAACATCAAACATGTCTCAATGAAACTATTCTAAGATGAAGAACCCTTTTATTATATCATACGTGATTCATAATTTCCCTAAAATCATGTATCATAAATTAAAATTTATTATAATTATATTATATAACTATATACAGACTTATAATGTCATATAATATCCACTTATAACATTTAAAAACCTTTTTATTAACAATTAAATATTATCCTCATCATTTCATATATTCACTACACAATTTCTCATGTAAGTTTTGTTTTGAAAGGTATGATATTTGAATCTTGGTCACCATTTAAAGAACTATAAAATTTTATTTATGTTATAAATTTAAAATATATTCATTATATATATATAACCTTCCATAAAATATATATAAATAAAAATACAACAAATTTATTATGGAGGCAATACTTTGTACGTACACATGATCAATAGCGAAATTTTTTAATGAGAAAAATGAAAAGAAGAAAAGTTTAATTTTATCATTATAGAATCATTATTACTTAACAAATATAATATATATTTAGTTAATACACTATTATAAACAACTATGTGAGGTAGTTATGGAAGATTAATCACATCACTACATGGGGGAGGTAGTCTACAACAACACATGATCGATACTTTTGTATCCCATTTTTTGGAAAAGAGGTGAAAATGGTTTTCCCATCATCATAATAAAATTTAAATACACTATTGGTACTACATTAACTATTTTTTCGAAAGATACATTGTATTACTATGATGTATAAGAAGATATAAACATTGAATGAGTCTTGTATGAAGATGACATTTTCTTTAAGAAATATCCTTTGGATTACACCTTGAACCATAATATTGTTATATTACAGTAATAAAAACATTTCTGGAATTATATTAATGGTCGTAGGAATGAATTAGTTATGTTATCTTTTAATCTAGATGGCTCAACTATTTTGAAGGGAGGATATAAGGTTCCTTTTATAACTAAGAAGAGGACGCACATAGAATTACATGAATGAATTTAATATAATTTATTTATTTCAACTGTGTAATGATTCCAAATTGGTATTTATTAGAATAAAAATAGGCTATGTTAAAAATATAAAATTAAAAAATAACTTATATTTTTTTGGTGTAATTTTAAAATAATACCATTTGTTTTTACCACATCATGAATCCTTTTTATGCATAACCGGTAACCCATTTTTAATTATTCAAGGGTCATAAATTTACATCCACAGTGACACATGGATAAAAATTTATCCATGGAATAAATTTTATACCAATTCACATTCCATATATCATATTTAACGAAATTTATATTTCTAAATTATTTATTTATGTATTTTTTATTATAATATATCATTAAAGTCATTTGTGAGACTACTAATTTGATTTGGATTTAATGTTTTCATGATAAAAATTTATTAATAATAAAAACTCTTTTTTAAAAAGATAATACCTTTTTAACCAGAATTTTTGGGTGCAACAATAAATCAACAAAAACATATATATTTTAATGTTTTAAAAACTAATTACTAGATTGTTCTTAATATTTTCACAAGCACTATGTCCATATTTGAAAGCACGGAAGATAATTATTCCACCACTAAAATTTAAAAATAAATTCCAATAATAAAAATAATTTATTTCCATTATAAATAACAATTTATATTTATTCATAACTTCTTTTTATATCTACGAAAAAAATATAAGGCAAATTAAAATGAATAAAGTGACATTTTATATTTTTTTCTTTTCTTAAAATAAAATAAATGTGAACATAAAAGTAATGTGGAAATAAATTCCCATATATTCATATATAGGGTGGATTGGGTCAACTTTTTTTTCTTATAATAGGATTAATGAATTATATATATGTATTTAAAAGTCATGGTGTATAGTTCTAACCTAGTTTTACAGTTACTGAGGTTATAAATCATTACCATGGTCACAATTCATAATAGAAAAAATAAAAGGAACATATATAAAAATATTTAACATAATGATTAAAATTATGGAATAAATTTTTTTGGATTAATTTTCATAAATAAGAAAACATTAATTATAACATAAAATTGTAAAATGCAATGAAAAATACTTTTAAAAAAGGTGTTTTTATGCCAAAACATGAACCTACACCACAATCAAGTATAATTTATATAACTATGTAAATAAATAGAATATTTATAATTAAAGCGCAATTATGATAATATATGATCAAATTTAACTCATTATATGAATATTATGTTTATTTATATAATTAAGGTAAATGATATTTTTACAAAAATTACTATTTTACATTATTCACAAAAAAATTATTTTTAGAAAAATCCAAAATTTACTCTAAAATAATATAGAAATTCCTTCTTAAAAAATGGTGTTCATTTTAAAAAATAAAATTTTCTATAAATGATTGAAATAAATATAATTTTCCATACAAAATATCAAAAAAAGTATATTTTGAAAACAAAATTGAATCATAAAATGGATTTACAAATAATTGAGTAGTTATTCATTATGAATTAACCAATATTTTTTCATTATATAAATCCTTATAAAATTATTCATCATAATTTTTTTATTAATATTCAAACCTCAAATTTAACAGATATGTTATCTATATCACATTTAAATTATAATATTACTATACTACATTGATGTTCACATAAAGTGTGATGTTTCTTATTAATCATGATATTGATATTTTTGCCCATTTAAACTAATTTTTTGGGGTTTTAAAAGTTAAAAACAATGTCTTATTATCTAAATATCATTACATAATAAAGAAAAAGTTTAATATAACATTTAATTAAAATATGAACAAATAGTTAAAATGAGTCCCTAGTTTGGAATTATGAAAATGAAATCACTATTGACGTTATACAAAAATTAGATACTATATTATACTAAGAAATAGAATCTGTGAATAGAATACATCATATTTATAAGAATAAAAATTAAATATTTTAAACTAAAGTAATTTTTTTCACAGTATAATGAAATTTTATACATGAATCATTAATAAAATTATAAATAAATACTTGTGTAATTCAAATATTTCTAATTGGTATTATAAAAAATTTACATTATCATTAAAATTAGAAATAACTTTAATATTTTATATTTTTAAAGACAATATAAATATATTATGTTGTCTTTATACTATAGTTTACAAATTATTCGTTAAATATAAATTTTTTAATAACTCTATCATAGACCATGATATCTCTATATATCTACCCATGATAAAAATGATCCAAAATCACAACTTATGGAATATCATTATCATATAACACTACACCGATAATCATAAATAGTGATATCATTATAACAATTCCTATGATATAATCAGTTGGAACTATTTCTACAAGGTTACACCACAAAGCTAGTTGTTTTTGGTTCTATCTGGACATGATTCCACTAGAACCCCACTTATGTTGGCATTGAAACTAAGTTTGACCTTTAATAACCATCTCCAATTAGACATGGAATAGACTCTAGAACATATGGTATACATATATAAAGAATTATATTTGTAATAAAACCCTATTATATCTTATGATAGTCAAATTATATCACAAATAAATAGTTATGACCCACGTAATATAATAAAAATCCATTATATAATCCCAAAATTCATGTATTGCCCTACATTTTGTGATTATGAAAAAAAATCTAAAGTCATAATCCATCAACTAAAAATTAATATATAAATGTGTGTAATATCTATCATTAGACTACATTTCATCGATTCTAATGATATTTTAAGGATCAATTCACTCACTATAACAAACCTATGAACAAATAAAAAATTTTATTATAAATCCTGAGTGAGAATAAAAGTAAACATTATTGGTTCCTATTTGAAAATTATAGTGCTAATGTAGAAGAAGAATAATAAATATTTAGTGGGAAAGAATTAAACTAATATGTTATCCCATCCCAATCATGGCCTTAAATCCATCATAAGATACACATGATCATGTTTTGATTCACTATTCATTATCACATTTAAACCACTAAATTAAACTATTTTTGATTTGTAAAATAACAATATAATAATCATTTTCATTTATCATATAACAAAATTAAATAAATTTTAAATAATTTTAAAAGTTTAATTTCACTAATTTCTATTATTATATTGTAGGTGGATATTATTTGGAGAGGATAATATTAATTTCAAGTAAAAAAGGCCAAAACAATGTGATATAACAAGTACAAATGTGGACTAAAATAAACTTTTTGTCTACAATACATATGAAATTGGGATAAAAACTGGAAGATGAATTAAATGAATAGATTTATACAATTATATTGAATACCATATATCCTAATTTATACATAGAGGGACAAAAATTACCAACATTGGATAGAATATTTATTTTTAATAGTTTCATGGTCACTTCTATAATTTGATCGTATCCCGATTTATTGGTCTCCAATTACTACCAAAATTATAGTAGTAATATTAAATATTTAAGGGAATACATTATTAATATTTTGAAAAGTGATATAATATTTTATAGTTACCTGAATACATAATCCTAGTGGTTTTTTGAAATATGTGGTGTCCAAAATAACTTTCCATATTCCCTATAAATTAGAACCTTTGGTACCACATTTGTATTCTTATAAAAGCAGGTTAACTATTGAAATTTCATAGATTTATAGGGTTAATATCATCATTATATATTTTATAGAGATCCACATACTGATTGGAAAACCATTAGTGGTCATGATGTTCAACATGAGTCTCATCTTCTTCTCAATGGAAATATATATCTTGGATGATCACAGTGAGGGAGCTACACACTTGATAAAAGAGTTCTAACATATATTATAATATTAGTTTGGTGTATTTATTTTTTGAAACATTTTTCTAATAGAAAAATACCATGCTTCTACTCTGTATAAATTAATCAGATATAATTGAAATAAACACTTTTCTTTTCTTTTATAATGGGATTGCAATTTAATGTGGTAATATTGTGTTGTTCTAATTGGAAAACACAATGGTCTATTTCCTATCATCAAAACTTGATATATATATATATATATATATATATATATTTTAACACCTCATTCCAAATATAATATCCAAAACATAAAAAATGATCTTTGTGTCTGGATTTGGTTATTCTTTTACTACTTAATATGGAAAAGTGGGGAATCATGATATTGGTTACCCTCATCCAAACAATTTAATTAAAGCATTTAAAATTTAAGTAAAAAATCATCCCATTTACTGTAGAAAACATGATATTATCTCATTATACTAATCTTTTTAAAATTTAATTAATTTTATAAAAGTATTTAGTCAACTAAAATATTCATTTACTGAAGATAATCATTTTTCAAACTCCCATAATTTTTTATTTTTTTGTATAACATAATAAAAAACACACATTAAACCTCTATATATCCCAATGAGATTACATAGTGTATTCCTTATAATATAGATAATCTCTAACAACTAATTAATTGTATGCTTCAAGACATGAAAATCGATATACACTATCCAAATCCACTAATAGTGTGACTATAATAAAATAATTTAATTATTTAAATTAATGTTCCCTACACCCATTACCTAATTGATCTAGTACTCCTCACATCCTAACGACATACATCATGACACTCCCATTGAATATATTTATATTTAATATATCAATCAACATATCAATCCATATAATGTTTACATTCCATATACAAATACCAATCAATATCAACATTAAAATCCATATCCACATATAAAATTCAAATTTATATCTATACTAAAAAAATATTACTTCCCCGCTATAACAACACATTTTTTTGTAAGGGGGAGAATGTTAGAGGGGGTACTCAAAAATAAATTCCCAATACATCTTGGATTTTAAGTGTACAATTGGATCCCATGTTTTATATGAGAATTGGTTAGGTTCTCCAACTTGATTGGTCATTTATAATAATTTTTTATTTTGCATCATCCATTTCTGAAAATAGAAAATGGTATAGTATGACCCACAAACACAAGAAACTATCGCCACATCTAACATGGTTAACACAATAACATTTCAAATGAATAATTTTTTTATAGAATGATAAAAATCTTATATCTATCTATAGAAAATTATTCTATACTACTTATAAAATTTTAGTTCGTCAAAATACATCTTCTTATTTATAATCTCACAAAACATCACTGGTCCATTAAATATTATGATTAAAAAAATTACTAAAAAATTAAAAAACATATATTCATTCCACAATAATTAATAATAAATACTTAATTCATTACTAAATTCATTAATAACACATTAATACAGTCATTTTTTTCATTTTTTTATTCTGAATCATGTAATGGTAACTATAATTAATTATATTATATTGTCTAAACATTATATCTAAAATAACCATGAATCACCATTATATAAATCAAAAAATAACATTAATGCATCACATTATTGTGACCAAACCTTAATAATTATATCGACAAAAACAATAAAATCAAAAATCCCAATATTGATCCATAATCTCCAAGGGTGGGAATTTAGCAGCGTGGTCCTGAATGATTAGTTTGGGGAGTGATTTTGTAATGAACAAGATTTTGGATCCTCTAAAATATAAAACATGTTAAATATCTTATGAGACAAACTACACACAACATAAAAAACCAAAACCCTTTAATAAACATTTATTAATGAAGATATAATAAAAAAAGATTGAAAACCATTAATAGTCATTGATTTTAGTATGTAAAAAAGTAATATGAGTTTATATTGAATTTTCTACTCTCAATAAAATTTACTTTCATTAGGTTATATAATTTATTAATAATATATAGATTAAAAATTTAATGAATTTAAATTATAAATATTAAAACTAGTTTATTAATTTATCCCAAAAAATTATCCAAGGATTAATTTTGTAGTTTTTTATGAATAGTTGATTATCACGTGAGTAGTGAAATTCTGATATTATTAATGACAACACTATTATGAAATTATCATATTTTATTAAGGCATTGAAATATTATGAATCCTTTTAAAATAATATTATACATTATAAAAAATGATAAATCATTTTAAAATTATATTTTATTTTTAAAAAAGTATTATCATCATTTTAAAATATTTTATAATGATTTAATGAAAACAACTTTTCATCTATTTATTTTATTAGATTATAACATGATGAAATTAATTTTTTAGTGATATTTTTTAAAAATAAATAATTTAAATATTAATTTATTTAAACTCATTATACTCTATGTAATTGATAATTCTATCCCATTAGTAAATATATTTTTTTAAACTTTTTTAAAAAATGTTTTTTAACCCTTACATGGGATAACAATAAGATTAATTTCCTTGTATATAAAAAGTTAATATGATAAATTTATTCCTATATTTTAGTCAATAAATTTCATAGTATTTAAAATGTTCATTATAAATTTCAGCTGTAAAATTTTAAATAATTAGGTTTAATGTTACTTACTATGATAATAGTGAAACAGTTTTTCTAAAATTTTTGTTTTATGAATTCCATGGAAATTATATAAAGTAAATTTAATGGAATTGATTTAAATAATGAATATAATTGGATTTATAAACACATATTTAATATATTTACACTCATTTAAATTTAAATCAACATTAAATAAGATTTAGAATCAACATTTTCCAAAATATTAGTTTTCTACAAAAACTATTTTTATACAAAAACAATTTTATACACATTATTTATTTTAATTTAAATGTTATTTTCATAATTTTTATAAATTTAATTGGATCATATATATTTTAAAATTAGTTCTATAACACTCTTGTTTCTTCATATAGGTGTTGTTATATGATAAATAGATAATAAAATTTCATAGTTTGATAGTAGTTTCCCTGTTTAAAAATGAACAAATACAATGAAAACTATTAATTGTAAAAAATATATAACATGTTTATAAAATGTTTGAAAAAAATGTTAATGAATTTATTGACCCAAATACCCCAAAATTAAATAACATAATATCTAAGGATTCATTGAACTTGTAATAGTATAATGGATTTATTCAAAAATGAATCGTGTTTCAAAATGTGTCCCTTTATCACCTTATAAAAGGATACCAATAACACCCATAAAAAATAAGTATATCCTTAGAATTAATAAATCTATATATTAATATTAATCTCCCCAGAACCCTACAATAATAAATAATCCCCCTTTCACTCAAAATTTAGTAGAATCCATTCAATTTAAAGTAGTCTTCTAAGGGGGGAAATCAACTCTATAACATTACTATAATATCATTATTATGTTTTTCATCATAATATTACCCATAGAAATATATTATAATAATAATATTATTAATACTTAATTATAATTATTATTATGATATGTATTTGTATTTATTCTATTACCCTTAGTTATATTCTTTCATCTTCGTTGAAAAATAAAAGAACATCGTTAGTGTGTCGTGAAAACTACCATCTCCACAAAGCAATGCCATAAGTTTTTCACCACATAATTTCATGGAATATATTAATAGTTTCATTTATAAAAAAAATATGATATATCGAAAATAATTATTATTCATAAATTTAAATTTAATATCCTCAGTGAACCCTATCTTGCATTGAGAAATAGAGATTCTAATCATGTGTATGTGTGAATTACTACCCCCGTTATGGAACACTTTGGATTTGTAATGTAGTCTATCATACATTATCTAAAGAGCCTAAAATATGGGTCAAAAAACAAATAATAAAATACATTTATTGTTTTGTTATAATTATATTATTTTCAAGGGACAACCTCTTTAATCATACTTGACAATCAAGTAAAATTCTATTCAGGTCTTAGTATGTTTAAACAGCTACAAGATTAATGATTTAATATATGGTTATAGATAAGTATGGGAACAAGAAAAATAATAATATAATATATTATGTAACTATTAATTAGTATACTTCTTTGGAAATTTTATATTAAGTGTTTACAGTACTAGAAATTTGGGATATATCCATGGTTTAAAATCATAGATATAGGTCCTCAAACTATGACTATAGATAATATCCATGGGTTGTGGAACCATGGTTGTGTTTGGAATTGATATTGGCATATAACAATATCCACCGTTTGGAATTTTGACTAGAGTACTATAGACACGGTTCAAACTGTGGCTATAGGTATACAACCACAGTTCAAACCATGTTAATATCAGTATGGCCACGATTACAATCGTTGATATACCAGAGTGTGGACACACATTATTTACATGGTTTCTAAATGTAGAATTAGACCTATAGACACATTTAGAAACCATGGAGATAGAAATGTTGTATCAGTTAGAAACCATATATACAGGGTCTGAAAATCTCTAAAAAATTGCCTCCCCAACTCCGATTGTAGTACCACACCCCATGTATCTCCCTCCCCCTGTAAACCCCCTGGATATCCCCCCCACTCCACTTGCATTATCCAACCCCCTACACCCCTCCCCCTGCAAAGCCCCCCTGTACAGCCCCACCCCCTACAAAGCCCTCTAGACAGCCCCTGATCTTAGACAACCACCTCACCCAAAATAATATCCCCACGCTCTCTCCTAGGTAGTCCTCCTCCTTAAAACCCACCAAATAGCCCCCATCCTCTCACAGACACAACCCAAATATATTACCCCCCATTATAGCCCACTCCCACAGCAAATATTCCTATGGACATTCCCACCACTTGGAAATCCCCCTTCACAACCCCCACCCCCACTTCAAACCCCCCTCTTAGACAACCCCCCCCCCCCTCTAGGACACCATCTATCCTAGACATTATACACCCCCACCGTATATAACCCCATCCCTCTTAGACACCCCTCCCCTGGACACCCCCACCCTCACTCTTGGACATCCCACACTCCTTTCTAAACACACCCTCCCCTATCCCCATCTTCACCCTCCCACCTCGTACCCATGGACGCTAGAAACCCCCTCCCCCTCTCCTACAGAACTCTCTCTACCGGACCACCTCCCCCTACAAACCCCTCCATCTGAGACACCATCTCCCTCCTGAACACTAGAAACCCACACCCTACACAAAACACCTCCATCCTAAACACCCCTCCCACTCTCCCTAGTCACAGGACACCTCCACCCCCCTCTTGGAAACCCTGCCATTCTTCTTAGTCAACCCTCCCCCTCCCCACCTGCACCATCCCACCCCATCCCCTGGAAAATTTACAACCCCCTATAGCCCCCTCCCTCTTGGACACCCCTCCCCCTAAGATCCCTCCCTATTGGATACCCCTTCCTCCTAGACACTGGACACCCCCACCATACATAAACCCCCTCCCTCTTAGACACCATCCCCCTGGACACTAAACACCCCCACCCTTCCTCCTGGACATCCCACCCCCCCTCTTGGACATCCCTTACCCCTACCACCCCTTCCCCTCCCCCTAAATACCCCCTTCCCTCCCACTTTACCAATACCCTCTATCCTTGGAACCTCCCTACCACGGCCTATGCATTCTAAAGAAAAAAAACAGGTTTCCTGCATATTCAAATCCCCTCCAGCAAAAAAAACAATGTTAATGTAGAAATGAGAGGATGTCGCAGGGTGGAACACCCAACTCATCACCTTCCCAAGTAGGTTTTCAGGGGTTTGGGATATGTTAAAATGGTAGCAATGTTTTCTGAGTGCTATGTATGTAGTTTATAGTTTATGTTTATATTAGGATTGGTTTGGGAAATTGAAGGAAATGTAGTTAAGGTGTTAATTGTTGTATTATCATCCATGATGACCCAATTTTGGTTTTATGGCTAACATATTCATTCACACCCTCTTCCCTCTTCCCCCAGTACACCCCCTTCCCCACACCTACACACCCCTCCCCTGAACCCAACGCACCACCTTCCCCCAACCCCCACCTGCACACCCCCCCAGCCCCCAACACACCCATTCCCCCTAATGGTTTGATGGACAATGTATCCATTCCCACCCTGACCCTTCCCCCATCACACCCCATCCCCCCACCTTCACACCCCTCCCCTACCCCTAACACACCCATACCCTCCACCTGAACACCCCTCCCCCTGCCCCCAGCAAAACCCTGCCACCTTACCTTAACACACCATTTTTCCCCTCCCCCCACCAGAACATCCAGCCCCTGCCCACTCCACGTACCCCCTAAAGGAGTTCCACATGAAGAAAAAAGTTATAGAAAAAACTGTTCTTATTTCTGAAGAAAATCTAATTATGATAATTCCTTGTGTGTAGACAATATAAGAAAGAGATAAAATAGAGGTGGAGCATTAGTAAATTGATCAAATTATCCATGGATCACTTTTTTGATAGAGATCGAAAAGATGATGTGGTTATGGAAACTGTTGAACATTCTCATACTCCATATATACCATCACAACCAACTATTGTGCATGAGGAATAACCCTCTATTAGTATGACCACACAATGTTATAAAATGTACTATTTTCCACTGATATTATAAATGAGTTTGGTAATATTTGAAGAGATTATAATGTGCTGTAAAAGGAGTTAAAATATACTTATGATGTTATTAATGAACATAAAGATTCCTCTATTTTTGAGGATGATTCTGACAAGTTGGTTTGGTTAATGACTATCCAAAAAATGTTGATTAAGAGTCTCTATTAATTCCCTCCATTTCAAAAAGTTTTCACTGATGTATGTATCAAAGAGCATAAGGATGTGAATGGTCTAGTTAGATATTTTAATGATTTTTATACTAACATGTATGAGTTCAATGTTCATGGTGTTATGGTTGTATCTCAAAGGTACATGTTCCAAAATCATTCAATGGTTTAGCTAGACATGTCTCAAGATGTTCATGATGAGGTTATGTTTTTTAGGACTAAAATGAAGGGAATACACACCATTTATAATATGTTTTATTATGAAAGTTATATTTCATCAAAATGATTCAAACCTATATGACTTCCACATCAGAAGATTCAGTTGTTATAGTTTTTTAGAGTGGCATTTATCAATTTCTCTCAAAATTGAATTATGCCTCCTTAAATATTCATTACCTATAAAGTGATATGTTCACACAATTTATTATTCAAGATTTCAAGATGAATATTATTGGTGATTTCCATTGTACTAGAGAACCATTCCACTCCCCCACAACCCTCCCCTAACCACATCCCCAATACACCACCCCAGCCCCCTAGCATGTACCAGCCCCCAAACCCAATAGCCCCCCACAATACTATCTTCACCTAAACCAGTAACATACCCCACAACAATCCCCTACCCCTTCCCCCCCAACACCACCACATCCCCTAGCCTACACAAACCCCCAACCCATTATCCTGAACGAGTACCACAACCCCCCTGCACCATCCCCTAACCCCACTCCCTCCACCACCCCAAACCCTTCCCTTATCCTAGACTCCCTCCAAACTAGTACCCTTCACCATAACTAGTCCCTAAACCTCCCCTAACCCCCCCCCCCAACAACACCCCCACCCCTAAACTATCCCCCTTATCCCCCCATGCACAATCCTCACCACATCCCCTATAATAGAATCCCCCCAAAACAGCACCCCCCCACAACCATCCCCTACCACCTGTGCACAACACCCATACCCCCCAAGCCACCAGCGTACACTAGCCACCCAACCCCAAACCCACACGCACCACCCTTCCCCTATACTAGCCTCCCCCAAACCAACCCCTCCACCCCCCCCCAACAACCATCCATAACCCCCCTGCACCTCCCCATAACCCCTTAGCCTGCACGAGCCCCCAAACTCCCCGTGTACCAGCCCCCCTGCCCCCATGAACCAACAAATTCTCCCTATACTAGCCTCAATGAAACCAGCCCCCTCCCCTATACCAGAACCCTCCCCCTCAAACCAGTCCCCTCGCCTCACAACCATCCTAGAACCCCCCCTGCCCAGCCGACCCCATCCCCTATAACATCTATAGTAAAAAAAGAATAAGGCATTTTCATATTCATTAATATCTATGAATTAAATATTATTTTTTACTTTAATGGGGTTTCTATGTTCGATAGCGTACCCGATACGCAACAACGAGTTACTCTAATATCTTACGTTGCACATTAGTAATATAATAATTTTATTTTAAATAGTAGTTAACACGTAGCCATTGTATTAGTGGGAATGAATAGAAATAACTTAAATATGATTATATATGTTTGTTAAATGTTTTTATATTTATCTAATAAAATATAAAGTCTTAAAATAAGAAAAGAATTCAATTTTAAGCATAGATACTTTAATATTCACTCAAAGGTTGATTTATCGCCTTTTGATGGAGAACCCTCCTTAAAAATAGTTTTGGTCACTCTTATGCATTCTATTAAACCAAATAAAATCCTTAATTAGAATCGGGACATCAAAATGTATGTTGTATTTGTGTTGTTATTTTTCTGATAATGTTCATTTTTAAGGAATAATTGAAAAATATTGTATTTTAATACAAAACCACTTTTTAATATAATTTATTTAAATGACTAGGTTATATTTAGAATTTTTTTCAATGTAAAATTAGAATATATTTTTACCATTTAGTACAATGGTGTTCATTGTAATTAATTTCAAGTTGAAATTTGACTTCAACTAGTGTCACTATTTTGATATATATTGTTTCTTAAAAACGCGCTATTTGTTTTGACAACGGGAATTAATTATGAAAATAATTAATGAAAATTATATTTATTGAATTTGTTAAAATAAACATCATTTTTTAATTTGTAATATCAAATATATCTTAGGGTGAATTTTTGTTATTTTTCTGTAAAACTTCAATTTTTGATGAATAGTGAAACACTTAATTGGTAGTTAAAAAACTGATTTTCCGTTTAAATGAAATTTTACCGATTCTGTGACTTTAATTTAAAAAGTCTGAAATACATGGTTATCATTATTAAGTAAAATTTGGATCAATGGGATGAAAGTAATTTTTGGTGAATAGTATCCTTTGAGTTTTATTAATCGCGATTAGATGTAAGTTGTGCAATTTAAGGTTAAAATAATTTTTTATTTATATGAAATTACCTTACCACTTGTCATACCCTTATTTTATTGGTCATGGACGACCAAGACAATCCATTGGACAACTTGGGGACCTCATGGAGCCGCTTGGGTAAGAAAATGACATTAATAACTTTTTATTTAATGTGAAAAAAATGTCACAAACATGTATTGTTTTACTAAAAAAAAAATTACTTGGGGTTATATAAGTTATATTTTTTACTATAAATATTAATTAAGACGATAAAAATATTTTCTACAATGTGGTAATTTTTTTATAATTTTAAGACATTATAAAAATAAATGTATTTATGACACCACGGTGATGCAGCGATTACCTCATTAATAAACGATTTAAATAAAATGAAACGATATGGTTAAATATAAGACTTACTATTGTCTAAAACCTGTTGTATGGGTAGATTTAGAACCCTTATCACCTTATCCTATAAATATATCATGTTGGGACCTTTAAAATACGAAAATCATTTCATAATAAAGTAACATTTCATGACCTTCCAAGAGTACCCCCCTCCCACTTATAAAAGACACCCACCTCTACTCCCTTACCCACACCTATCAAGCCCTTGGCTCATCCATCCCCTGCTTATATAAACTCTCCAAATAACTCTATTCATCATAGAATCCTTACCTTAGGTAGAAAGCTCTTCAAGAAACCCTGTTGGTTCAAACCAAAGGGAGTTACCCGATTTAAAGGTAATGTCTTCTCTTATGTTATTTTGTTTTATTTTGCATATCCATCCCCCTAAACTATTTTTACTAAATTATTTTGTGAAAAAACAGTATATTAAATATACTAGGATGTTTTTATGAGATGGATTAGAGATACACTAACACACACCTCTATCTAATGGTTAAAGAACCTACTGTTTCTGTGGATGGCGAATTACTGTCTAACGAATTGATGATTGTTCAATATTCACTTAAAACCTTTCATGGTGACCATTAAGATGTCACAATATTTATATATGATATATATTATGTTTATGTTTCCTTTATGCCTCTGTATTTTTCATTTATTGCATACCTTTTTGGTTTCCATAATGAATAAACGCGATAATTTCATTTTAGGAAGTGCGGACTACCGCCCCCTCAAAGTTATTTGAATTGTTAATGCCATATGTGGGACATATAAAGGATGGGGTTACTAATATTATATATTATATTATAATGTAATTATAATGTACCTTTATATAATTGTGGTTTCATTCCAATAAAAATGAAATAGATATGAAAGTAGAGTTTATGCATACGTACGTTTTACCGTCTCCATGAATGGTGCATTTAATTTATTACCTCTAAATGTTATGTACTATTATAAATACATTAATATGATGGATATATAAGATATATATGATATCCAAATCATGACTATAATTCTGGATACAATGAACCTTTTACAACATGAACAACATGTAATTGTAAGTAGTCTATTTTTGACTTATGTACCATATATCGACAAAATAAACATTATTAACTTAAATGATTAAATAATGTTTATAACATGGAAATAAGTGATATAAAATGAATAATAAACTTGAAAAAGGCTCTTAAGAAATTAAAAATTGACTTTAGTTTATTATTCAGGAGATTAAAGAGCGATCAAGTCATGTCAGACATGAGGTAAGAGACTTCTTCTCAATCTCCTTTCATTGAGGCATATTTTGTTATAATACAAGACTTTATATTATAAGCTATATAAACACCCTTGAATTTTCAAAGGGAATCTTTTTCTACGATGTGTTTTACTGAACTAAAATAAGGACTGTTTTTTTAACGTAAGTAGTGACAATGACCTTTTTCGCCGCCATAAGTATTATTTGATCTTTGGATTTCTCAACAAGCTATAATATATTAAAAAGTAAATAAATAACATTTACTATTTTATATATTCTGGTATTGAAAATGGTTTCAATCATGGATTTGTTATGTCAATATATTTAAGTGATATATTGTGATTGAAATGTGGAAATGTTTTCTTTCCTTTATTACTATTTTATGTGTTATGATTTTATAATGGAACTTGGACATTTGACAGGTGGTTACGTGATAAAACAAATGATAGGTGGTTTCATGAATACTAGGACGGGTGGTTTTGTTATAACCTCCAAACTTGAAAAGATCTTCAATATGAATTATTCATTTAATTCTATATTAATTAAGGTTTAAGGGTGGGTCCGTATAGTTGGTATCTGAGGTTAGTTTAGACAACCATAGGAGGTAGAAGATTGTTAAATTCATGTATGTAAGCCTAAGATATTTCTGTGTTCAGAATATTTTTCCGAAGAGGAAACATGGATTCTATGTTGGGATGAAATCAGCAGGAAGACAACATTCCAAATCAGAAACCTGAGATGGTCAGAATCGTAACTGAATAGTTTGTTGTAGTGATGGCACAGTTGACCCAGTCTATAAATGGTGGTGGTATCCATGCATGAGATCAGCCAAATAAACTGTAGAAGAACATGTCAGTGGTGGAACATTTCATGAGGCAACATCCCCCATCATTCAGAGGATGATCTACCTCTGTTCTAGAAGAAGGGTGGATTAAATCACAGGAGAAGATTTTTGATGTCATGGGGTGTTTATAACATCAAAAGGATAGTCTAGTTGTTTACCGTTTTGAAGGTTAAGCTGATCAGTGGTGGTCGATGGTGAAAAATATCAGGGATAGTGAGGAGATTTATGATATTAACTGGGATTAATTCAAAGGTATGATTCTTGAGAAATAATTTCCTAAGGTGGATCGTCTTAGGATGGAAGAACAGTTCCTAGAACTGAGGCTAGAGGATGACTCAATGCTTGCTTATGAAGAAAAGTTCACTCTACTGGAAAGGTATGCTCCAAATTTCAAATGATATCTTGATAGTAAATTCAACCATTTTTACTCAGGGTTAAAGCCAAAGTATCGAAGGGATTTAGCTTCTCATGAGTTCAAAAGTTATGAAAAACTAGTTTGTTGTGCGGAGATGGTGGAAATGGAGTTTTTCGTTGATCATGTGTTCTTTGAAAAACAACAGAATAAGAGGTCCATTTGGTAGGTAAAGGGAAATAATTCATCAAAGAAGCCTGGTGGTAAGAAAACCAAATATCCATCCTGAGAGAAATGTGGTAAAATTAATCATGGAGAATGATTATCCATGTCTGGAAAGTTCTTTCCGTGTGGTAAGTATGGTCATATTACTCGTAACTGTAGGGAATATGATCAAGCAGGCAATGAAAAGCCAGCAGTATTATATTTTAAGTGTAATGAAATGGGTCATTATGCAAATGAGTGTCTAACGAGTAACTCAACTAAGGGAAAGTAGCCATACTATAACTTGAAAGTGGTGGTGAAATCCTTTGAAACTACATCATCAGATGTTGGGCCATCGAGTGAAGTTGTATTAGGTACACTGTTTGTTTGTTCATATTAAGCCAATGTGTTGTTTGAGTCGGGGTCTAAAAAATTATTCATTTCTGAGAAGTTTTCTAGAAAATTAGAAATTCCATCTCAAGATATTAATCTTGAACTTATGGTAAAAACACCTGGAGGACACTTGGAGACATAAATAAATTATAAGAACCTTTCTATCCCTGTGTGTAGTAAGAAACTACCTGCAAGCCTTTTTTTTTCTCTAGTAGTGTTTGATGTTATTTTGGGAATGGAATGGATTTTTGTTTATCAGGCTAATATTGACTGTAGAGCTAATGTGGTTTCTTTTCAGAAATATTTTCAGTTTTTGTACAGGAATGAACCCTTGCATTTGATAACATATCAGGAAGTTGAGAAACTAGTAAAAGATGGAAATTATTGTTACCTTTCACATATTGTTGAAAACAATGGAACTATTTAGATTAATTATGTGCTAGTGGTAAATGAGTATCTTGATGTTTTTCCTGACGAGTTTCCTGGTATTATACATGATCGGTAAGTTGAATTTACTGTTGTCTTAGTTTTTGATTCTAAGCCAATTTCAAAACCCACTTATCGAATGGCTCATGTTGAACTTCTAGAGTTAAAGAAAAAATTGCAAGAGTTATTAGATAAAGGGTTCATTTTGACCTATCATATCACCATGGGGTGCTCATGCCTTGTTTGTTAAAATGAAATATGGTTCAATGAGACTTTTCATTGACTTTAGAGCATTGAATAACATCTCTATTTATAAAAAAAGTTTCAATTTCTTCGTATCAATGATTTGTTTGATCTGCTCCAGGGAGCTCAGTATTTTTCGAAGATTGACTTGAGGTCAGGGTACCATCAGATGAATGTAAAAGAAACAGAAATTCTGAAGATTGTGTTTCGTACTAGATATAACCATTATGAATTTGTAGTTATGCCTTTTGGGTTAACCAATGCACCTGTTGTATTCTTGGATCCAATGAATAGAATTTTCCATGAGTTATTGGATAAGTTTGTAGTTGTGTTCATTGATGATATTTTGGTGTTTTATAAATTAAAAAAGGAGCTTTCAAGTCATTTAAGGGTTATCTATATAACATTAAATGAAAATAAACTGTATGGAAAATTCATCAAGTGTAAATTTATGTTACAATTTTTTCCCTTGGTCACATTGTTTCAAAAAATGGCATAATTGTTGATCCTTCTAAAAGAAAAGTTGTTGAACAATGGCCAAGAGACACAAATATTACAATGATCCATAGCATTCTTGGTATGGCAGGTTATTACCAGAGGTTCGATGAAAATTTGTCACGGTTATCTAGTCCAATGACTAAGTTAACTCAAAATGGTGTTAAGTTCATCTGGACAAAAGAATGTGATGATTGTTTTTAGGAATTGAAAAGAAGATTGGTGAATTCTCCAGTTTTGGCACTTCCTTACAGAAATTGTGAGTTTTTTATCTACAGTGACGCTTCATTGAAGGGACTTGGTTTTCTACTTATGCAAAATGATCAGGTAATTTCATATGATTCACATCAGGTGAAAACTCATGAGTTAAATTACCCTACACAAGATTTGGAAATAGCTACTGTTTTTTCTGCTCTAAAAATTTGGAGGCGTCATTTTTATGGAGTAAAGTGTGAAATATATAATGATCAAAAAAGTTTAATGTATATATTCACTCAGAATGAATTTAACATCATACAATGGAGCTAGATGGAATTAATCAAGGATTACGATTGTAAAATTCATTACTATTTAGGAAAATAAAATATTGTGGCTGATGCTTTGAGTCGAAAATGTAATTCTTCATTAACCATGATATATTTGGAATGGGATCCCATGGTTTTTTGATTTGATGAACTTTGGCATAGAAGTTGTTGGTGCAGTATGTTCTTCTATTTTGTTTCAGGTGTCAGTGACATCATCTCTATCAGACAGAATTTAGCAAGCACAGAAGAAAGACATTGGGTTGCAGAAAAAGGTAGAGCTGGTTCAGAAGGGTATGATGCCTGATTTTAACATTGATAATGATTGTGTTTTGAGGTTTGGTAAGAGTGTATGTGCGCCTTGTGATTCACAGTTTAAGAATGAGTTGTTATGTGAGGCTCATAGTTCCCTGTTTTCTGTACATCCTGGCAGTAATAAGATATACAGAGATCTGCGAGAGTATTACTGGTGGGATGGAATGAAAAGAGATATTGAGGATTTTACTGTTAAGTGTCTGAGTTTTCAGTAGGTTTAAGCAGAGTGGAAGTTATAGAAAGGGATTCTTCATTCTTTACTGGTGCCATAATGGAAATGGGAAAAATATATCCATGGACTTTGTTGTGGGATTACCAAAGAAATCTTGAGGTAATAATGCAATATGGGTTATTGTTGATCAATTGTCTAAATCTGCTCATTTCCTTCCTATTCGAGATTCTTTCTCTATAGATCAAATTTATCAATTTTGTCATAAAGAGATAGTCAGGTTACATGGAGTTCCCCTCTCTATTGTATCTGATCATGATCCCATGTTTACTTATATCTTTTGGAATGGCTTTCAGATGTCTTGGGTACTGAATTAAATTTTATTATAGCTTTTCATCCGCAATCAGATGGGTAGTCAAGACGAACCATTCAGACCTTGGAAGATATGTTACGTGCTTACACAATGGATTACCAGGGAAGTTGGGACCAATATCTTTATTTGGTTGAATTTTCTTATAATAGCAGTTTTCATTCCAGTATACAGATGGCTTCGTTTGAGGAATTATATGGTAAATGGTGTCGAACTAATGCTTTTAGGGATGAAGTAGGGGAAATCGAACTGATTGGACCAAAATTAGTAGAAGAGATGGGAGAAAAAGTTCATTTGATTCAGAATCACATGAGAATAGCTTAGAGAAGTCATAAAAGTTATGTAGATAACTGAGGGAAGGATCTATCTTTTGAGGTAGGTGATCATGTTTTTCTCAAAGATTCTCCACAGAAAAGTGTGATGCATTTTGGAAAGAAGGGAATGTTGGGTATGAGGTTCATTGGACCTTATGAAATCCCAGAGAAAGTTTGATTAGTTTCATATAGAGTGGCTTTAACTCCATGTTTGGCCCAGGTACAATTTTGTTTTCATGTTTCAATGTTGAGAACGTATATGCCAGATCCATCTAATGTTTTGAGCCTAGAGGTAGTTTGGTTGGAAGAGAATCTCTCTTATGATGAACAACCAGTCTAGATTCTTGACCATAGGGAGAATGTGCTGTGGAATAAGGTAATTCATCAGGTGAAGGTTTTATAGAAAAACAATACGGTTGAAGAGGCAAGATGGGAATCTGAAAATTGTATGAGGGATAAATACCCCCACTTATTTTGATAAGTGAATAAAATTGTGAGGATGAAATTCCCAAAAGGGGGGAAGGATGTAAAATCCTAGGTAAATATAGAATAAGACATTTTCATTTTTATTAATATCTGTGAATTAAATATTAATTTTACTTTGAAGGGGTTTCTATGTTTGATAGAGTACCCGATACACAACAACGAGTTTCTTTGATATCTTACGTTGAAAACTAGTAATATAATAATATTATTTTAAATGGTAGTTAACACGTAGACGTTGTATTGGCTGGAATGAATAGAAATAACTAAAATATGATTATATATGTTTTTTAAATGTTTTTACATTTAAAAAAAAGATAAAGGCTTAAAATAAGAAAAGAATTCAATTTTAGGCATAGATACTCTAATATTCACTAAAAGGTCTATTTATCACCTTTTAATGGAGAACCCTCCTTAAAAATAGTTTTGGCCACTCTTATGCATTCTATTGGACAAAATAAAATCCTTCTTTAGAGTTGGGACATTAAAATTTTCATTGTGTATGTTTTGTTATTTTTCGGATAAAGATCATTTTTAATGAATAAGTGAAAAATGTTGTATTTTAATTCAAAACCTCTTTTTATTCTAATTTATTTATATGATTAGATTACCTTTTGAATTTTTTTTAAATATAAATTAGAATATATTTTTACTATTTAATCCAATGGTGGTCATTGGAATTAATTTCATTTTAAAAATTTTACTTAAAGTAGTGTCAATATTTTGATATATATTGTTTCTTAAAAACACACTATTTGTTTTGACAATGGGAATTAATTATGAAATTAATTAATGAAAATTATATGTTTTTAATTTGGTAAAATAGACATCATTTTTGAATTTTGAATATCAAATATTACTTAGGGTGAATTTTTGGTATTTTTTTGAAAAACTTCAATTTTTGATGAATAGTGAAACCACTAAGTGGTATTTAAAAAACTGATTTTTCATTTAAAAGAAATTTTATCGCTTCTGTGAATTGAATTTCAAAAGTATGACATACATGGTTGTCATTATTAATTAAAATGATGTTTAATGGGATGAATATAATTTTTGTTGAATAGTAACTTTTGGGTTTTATTAATCGCGATTAGATGTAAGTAGTGTAATTTATGGTAAAAATATTGTTTTAATAATACTAAATTACCTTGACAATGGTCCTACCCTTATTGGATGAGTCATGGACGACCAAGAAAATCCATGGGTCAACTTGGGGACCCCATGGAGATACTTGGGTAAAAAATGACAATAATAACTTTTTATTTAATGTAAAAATAAAAATGTCACAAACATGTATTGTTTTACTAAAACAATTTCTATTTGGGGTTATACAAGTTATCCATTTGACTACAAATATTCATTAGAAATATAAAAATATTTACTAAAACATGGAAATTTGTTTCTAATTTGTAGACATTAAATAAATAAATTTCTTTATGACACCATGATGATTCAGCGATTACCTCATTAACAAATGATTTAAAAAAATTAAATGATAAGGTAAAATATAAGACATAAACTTGTCTAAAAACAATTGTATAGGTTGATTTAGAACCCTTATCACCTTATCCTCTAAATATATCATTGTGGGACCTTTAAAATCCGAAAATAATTACATTATAACATAACATTTCATGTCCATCCAGGAGTGCCTCTCCTCCCACCTATAAAAGGCCCTCAACTATACTCCCTTACACACACCTCTCAAGCCATTGGCTCATCCAACACCTGATAAAATTATCTCTCCACATCCCTCTCTTCATCCTAGAAGCATTACCATAGGCAGAAAGCTATTCAAGAAACCCTTTTGGTTCAAACCAAGGGGAGTTACCTGATTTAAAGCTAATGTCTTCTCATTTGTTATTTTGTTTTATTTTGCTTCTCCAACCCCCTAAACTATTTTTAATTATTTATTTTGTAAAAACAACAATATATAAAATATACTAGACTATTTTGATGAGAAGGATTAATGCTACACTTACACACACCTCTTTCTAATAGTTAATGAAGATACTGTTTCGGTGGATGGCGAATTACTGCCTCACAAAACGATGATTGTTCAATCTTCTCTTAACACCTTTCATGGTGACCATTAAGATTTAAATGTATTTATATATTATATATATTATGTTTAGGTTTTATCTATACCTCTGTATTTTTCTTTTATTTAATACCTTTATGGTTTCAATAATGGATAAACGCGATAATTTTATTTTAAAAAGTGCGGATTACCGCCACCTCAAAGTGATTTGAATCATTAATGCCATACGTGGGATGTATAAAGGATGGATTTAATAATATTATAAATGATATTATACTAGAAGTATAATGTACCTTTATTTAATTGTGATTTAATTCCATTAAATACAAAATATAAATGAAAGTATCATTCATGCGTACGTACGACTTACCGTCTCCATGAATGGTGCATTTCATTTGTTTCCACTAAATGTTATGTACTATTAGAAATACATGTATATGATGGATATATATGATATATATGATATCCAAATCAAAAATATCATTCTGGATATAATTAACCTTTTACCACATGAAAAACATGCAATTGTAAGAAGTCCATTTTTGACATAAGTACCAAATATCGACAAAATGAACATTATTAACTTAAATTATTAAATAATGTTTATAAGATGGAAATAAAATATATAAAAGGAATAATAAACTTGAAAATGTTCCTTAAGCAAGTACAAATTACCTTTAGTTT
This sequence comes from Viscum album, assembly GCA_963277665.1. Classification (NCBI taxonomy): domain Eukaryota; kingdom Viridiplantae; phylum Streptophyta; class Magnoliopsida; order Santalales; family Viscaceae; genus Viscum; species Viscum album. The sequence goes on from OY728156.1 coordinate 1,739,659,345, forward strand.
ATTATTTGGGAGATTAAAGAGTGATTGATTCAATTAGGACACGAGGTAAGGGACTTCGTCTCAATCTCCATTCATTGAGGCATATTTTGTTCTAATACAAGACTTTATTTTATACACTGTATAAACACCCTTGAATTTTCAAAGGGAATTTTTTCTTTGATGCGTTTTACAAAATGACCAAAATGAATGTTTCTTTTTATGTAAGCGGTGACAATTAAATTTTTTGCCACCATGAGTATTGTTTGATCTTTGGGTTCCTCAACAAGACGTAATGTTTTTAAAAGTAAATAAATAACGTATACTCTTTTATGTATTTTGGTATTGAAAATGGTTTTGATAATAGATTTTTTATGTCAATATATTTAAGTGATATATTGCAATTGAAATGTGTAAATGTTTTCTTTCCTTTAAAATTGTTTTATGTGTTATGATTTTATAATGGTACCTGGAGATTTGACAGGTGGTTACATGATAAACCAAATGACGTGTTATGTCATGAATATAAGGATAGGTGGTTACGTAATAACCTCCAATGCATTGGGTATGGAAGTCAGTCGTATGACTATTCCATTTAGTGATATGTGTGGAAGTCGACCATATGGTTATTCCATTTAAGTATGTTTTTGTTCCAAATTACCTTTATTTGTTATGTGTTCTTTATATGGGTTTTATGGTAATATTTTGGATACAACAGGGTAAGTAATGATTTTTTATTCAGTGAAGAGTATTTAAAAATTCATAAAGGTGAAAAGTATTACTTATGTTAATGTATTCATGGTTTACTTGTTAATTTGAAAAACTAACAGTTTTCATTCCTTGTGTATCCCTTACTGAGTTCTTTATGCTCATCCCAAGTTTTTGAAATGTTTTTCACAGGACATAATGTGGAATCGGGTCAAGGATGGGATCAAGGAAAAGTCATGCTATCTTAAACATGGAACTAGACATGACTCTTTTTTTCAAGATTTCATGGTTTGTAAAAAAATGGAAACTATGTAGAAGTTTCTACTTTTTAATTTTTTGAGATGAAATAGTTATGTCCTAATTCTCTAAAACTCTAATCCTGAAAAGTTCCTCTATATAAATTATTCATTTAATTCAATATTATGTAAGGTTTAAGCATGGGTCCTTATATCCCCCTCGCAATTAAAAGCAGATACAACATTCATCTCTTGGTATACTAAATTTAGTCTATAAATAATTTATCATTAACATCCCTATCCTTAAAAAGTATATAACTGATGAAGTGGTAAATTTATATAAAGTCATGGTGTTTTACTTCTCTAGTGATGCATCATAATGTTGTAGGATTGGAACTTGGAGTTGGATCTTAGGGCTTGTTTGGGGTGATGCCTATGTTGATTCCACTTCAGTGTCATTGAGTTCATTATTTTCTCATGTCTATGTAGTATTTTTTATTTTATTTCATCCACTAATTTGATATTAAATGTAGTTTGTGTTGTACTGTATTTCATTAAATGCATCATACAGTACTGGTTGTCGTTGTTTTTTATTCATTAGGTTATTCTCATCTTTAGGAAAATCATCCCCCAATGATCTAGTAATTCCATGTAACATATTTATATACATTGATGTTCTAGGTATTCATCCTATGGTTAATGACACCTCTTGCCATTCCCAATCCAATGGTTAAGGGGAAGGATGTTACACAAGTGGGAGGAAACTTTATTACACATATGGGAGATAACATCATCATCCTTGAGCCCTCAAACCCACGATCATCCTCGTTCCAATTATATTTGAATGAAATTCATATTATACTAATGTTGGGACTATTTATATTGATTGAGAAATAGAATGAGTGGGAACCCAAGTACGATGTTATTGAGAGTGTGGATCTATCTCCTCAAATATCTGGATATATGATCACCCATGTAGAGCCTAAAATGGGGGGTATCTATTTACCATTACTAACCATATTCACCCATCCTCACATTGGTGGTGTGGTTTCACTACATGGATGCCTCTATCAAGTTCCATATCGATCAAATTAATATTTTATTATAGGGTTGTGGGTTATAGTTCAACAAGACACTAGTCCACCCATTTTATCTTCCTAAGTCCTACCTGGCCTTGTAGAATTCCACTTCCATTGACTTATAAACACCTTTCCCCATTCTGAAAAAAATAAGTGGCCTGAAAATCTGAAACTATATTCAAATTCTTATTGATATCAGCATCCCCACTGCCCAACATGAGTATTTGTTGGATTTCCAAAGTAAGGGGAAGGGACATGCCACCAAAAAAGGTTAGGAGTACTCTTTTTTAACCATAATATCTAACCATAACATATTTTAAGATTATATAGGTACATAACGAGTATCCCTCAACATAAACTCCAAAACAGACCAGGAATATAGTGTAGAGTTCCTTAGCAGTATATGGGCATGTTGCACCCAGTACCCCAGATTAGACTCCTCTAATTTTACACCAACCCATTATAAGTGGATAGCTAGTTGCCACCTTGGATTCAAATTATCCATAATAGGTAACTATTATGTATATTGATAATACAAACCATTTAAAGTAGCTCTATCCCGATGAGAAGGATAGTCATATAGACGAAACATGTGGATGTGATCCTAGAGTCATAGGATATTCCTACTCCCTAATTTGAATCTATTTTTATATTAATTTGTGTTCGAAATGTATTTCATTACAATTGTGCTTATTTTTTCCTATTTTATATTCTTTTAATATACATATAGGATAATATTTTGACCACATATTATTGGTATACATCATTGTTTTTTGTTTTTGACCTCACTACATAATTTTAAAATAATTATATGATTGTTGAATTGCATCCCCTTGATCATAACTGAAAAGAGGTTTCCAACCACACCATATTTATTTTATATTTATCACTTCATTTTTAAGTGGTTTTTCGTTTATTTTTCTTTTATTTTTCTATGAACAACCTCTTTTTCATTACAAACCTTCTACCTTCACCCCCAACAATGGGGACAATATTTAAATATTAACTGTTTGGGGGGGGGGGTTGACCTTTCATAGTTGACCATATGAATTTTTTCTTAGTATTCATTGTTCCAAGAGAATTTTTTATTTGAGGTGTTCTACTGATTTAATACATTTTAAAACAACCATAGATATATAATTAAATGTGTTAGATAAAAATCATTGAAATTCAATTAATCATGAACATCCATAAATAATCTCATCTCTATAATGAATAAATTACCCACGTAATGCCTAGAGGACCCAAATGACAAATGACATTCATGGTCACATGATCGAGTCAAAAAAAATTCTAGAAGTATTACATATGAAACAACTAGATGTCATAAATCTAGGTTACCTAAAAATACTGTGCCTCAAAAAGTTTAAAATAATGTACTGAAAATATACAATCCTCAATTATAATACTATATAGTCTCTAAAATTTGATCATATACCAAAGGAAAGGGAGAATTATTACAATTTAGTCTGGTTACCCCCTCATGATAAACTCAACGACATAAAAATCGACAACCACTTGTACATAATCTAAAATATTTACATGATAGGCCTAGTCAATCTTAGGACATACTACAAGGTAAACCCATATCCAAAATAGGGGAAAAACCCATCCATTTTTAAAACCACAAGCCCTATATATCACAGGAATCCATATATGGAAATATGAACATTATGAAGTGGGAATATCAAAACATCTACCCCAATTTAAGTTCAACCTAATGAACACACTAAGGTTCATACCAATTGGAAGATATATCAAGGATACACGGATATAAAATCATGCACTAATCCCCAAAACAGACCAACACATACAGACATAATGCAATCAGTACTCACTAGAACAGTTCACAATCATTTTCCACCAATCAATTAAAAATGGTCTACAATATACTCTCCTCTATGAAAATTGGCATGATCCATGAATAAGTAAGTGACTACCCATGAAGATAAATACCCCCCTTTAAACAGATACCTTTCGAAGAGGCATGAATTAAAAAATAAAAACATACACCAGACTTTTTCATGTTTATAAAATAACATCAAATGGTCTCAACCTATAGGATGGGACAAAACCCCTAAATCACAAGAAGAAAAGGAAACCCATATTCCAAAAAGCACATTTATTTACAAAATACTACATTTTCAAATAAAAAAAATCCATTTTTTGATAACTCCAATGTTTTTAGAAGCACAAAATCATTTAGAAGAAAATTTATATCTTTTAAAATTTAACTTTTAGTCAGGAGTTCCAAAAAAATTTATCCCTATTTTAAAAACTACTAATTCCATTACTGTATAAATAATCAACTTGAATTCTCAAATACCATTCTCCAATCCATTTTCCAAAAAATTCCCCATTAATTTATTTTTTTACATATTAACCACATCACCATCATATAATGAAAAAAATAATAATTTTTTGAACACAACCCAAGGGATCTAAAATTATTAAAAAATTATATAGAAAATGATTTTTATAACTAAAACATTTTCCAGATTTGATAACCAAATCAACCTTTATAAAAAAGGAATAATAAATGGGAAAATAAATTCAATTTAAAATAAAAAATGGAGTATCCCTAAAACCAAAAATCTGTTACAAAATTCAAAACCATTTTTTAGAAAAAAATAAATTATTCATTTAAATATGAAATAAATTTTAATAAACACACATATTTTCGTAAAAATTGATTGAACAATCACATGAAAATGTGGGAACCAAAAAATCCAAGTAAAAACCAATTTACATCCTCAACATATAATAAGTCCCAACTATAATGAACTACTTCTGATGTAAATTTCCAAAAAGCAGTCTAAAAATCTAGTGAAATGGGAAACAAAACCATGGTCTATTGAGCCATGTAGTTAGACATGTTATTATCCATTTATCAAACATTCCCTATAACACCATTAAGGTTGAGTGTTTAGCCACTTACCTATTTATCTGACCATGTGAACTGAAAAAATTCCATCGAATAAATTTTTTTCCCATTGAAAAATTTTATATGATCCCTAAGGTAAGTCACAAAATACAAATTAGTATTTTCTCACCATTATAAAAAATCAAGTGAAATTCAAAATTCATAACTCAAACACCACTAAACGTGGAAACTCATGTGTGATTATAATGGGTAGTGGATAAGAGCCCACTCATGGCCAACCACCGAAGTTTTGATGACATTCCCAACTAAGTCATACCAAATTTGCCCAAATAAAAATAGATGGATTTGAGAGCCAAGGTCTCTATACTGAATCCTAGGATTTAATACCATTTAAATTTTACTATCATAGATATCACATCTTATTAGACACATAAACAAACCCACCACTAGCCCAACGGTGGTTCCTGATACACCAAAGATAGAAAATATTTCATGGGTATTTAGAAAACCCTTTTGGTAATGAATTATCCCATGAATATTAAAGTAAAAAGAAACAAAAAATGAAACAAATAATTAAAAATACTTGAAAAAAAGTATAAGAAAATACCCATAAAAGGATATACATTCAACTAAAATAAAACATTGTGGAAGAAGATACATATATACAATAGGATTAAAAAAGGCCAATAATACAATCTAAAATGAAAATATACAGAGATACGAAACCAAAATATCTGCGATAACAGAACATGTGAAATCTGACCACTCATCACTTCCCACTCAACAATTCATAACTAAACCCAAGCCAATGAACTAAAATAGATAGCCGATTTCACCCAAAATTTCTAGAAATGCTAAAAAATTCATAAGGAATCATACCTCAAGTGAATGGATGAACTATGGCTAGGAGAGGGGAGCTCAGTCGTGAAGAAGGGCAGGTTGATGATGAGGAGGATGGGGAGCTTGATGGTAAAGAGGGGAATCACTGGGAAACACACCAAAAGTAGGAGGAACACCCGAAGAAGGGTATGGAGGAGGGAAGGAATAATTGAGGGATGGAGGAACAGTGAATGGATAAGCCTATGAGGGATGGAGGAACCATAATGGGGAAGCTGTCGAGTATATGATGAGGGAGAACAAATTGGGTGAGTATATATTGAGAATAAGGGTTTTGGGTGAGGAAAACTCAAGCGCGAGGGTTGGTGAGGAAACCCGAGTGTGAGGGTGGGATAGGAAAATTATAGGGAGTTGTTTTTACGAGGGGAAATCGCCCCATGGATATATCTTAACTAGAAACACATAGAAATTTAAGTGTTTCTATTGATCCATTTCTATATTTTATTTTTTAATAGAGTTAATTAATTATGATTGTAATATTTTCATTCTCTAAAATTTCTGAAATAAGTCATTAGCGATCTGGTTTTCAGATAACGTGGCAAAAACACATATGGGGTGACATGAGAACATTTTAAATAAATATAGTTTAAATATTAAATATTGTAAATTGATATATTATTAGTTAACTTTGTATAATATTATGGGTAATGATATAAACATTATTAAACTTCCACAAAACATTTATAGTAATTAACCTGTGATGGTCATGATATGCAATAACTAATTAATATAATCATGATAAATAATTTTTAAAATATTTTTAAATGGGAAATATAAGTTATTAATTTTATTAAATAGGTTATTAAGTATGATATTCTTTTTCATGATGTTATAGTGTCCTCGACTATGTCAAGAAGCAGGGAAACTATTTATTGTCTCAAGTTCTATTTTTTTGATCCATGATTTCATGTTTTACACCTATTTTACTTTAATTTGTTATAGATAAAAAATTATTTAATTGAAAATAAATTAACCAAGGCCCTGAAATATAATTTTTTTATCACAATCAGTCCAACATATACTTCCAATCTCTTAACTTCAAATGTTTTTAGGGTTTCTTAGTTTCAAATTTGAATCTTAGATGATAAGTTTATGATAATCATGATGTTTCTATTTTAAATATAGTACATATTTCTCAATTTTCATTTTTATCATGATTATCCTATATTTCATTATATTTTTTGATTTATTAAATGTTATTCCTCTCAGAGGTTTTTTATTCAATATTTAAATGGTGTTATGTAATTTTCAAAACCATAATCTCTTAAATGGGTCAGAGTCACTATTCATTTACTATAATATTTCAAGAATGTTTTATTATGACTTATGACTTTGTTATGTTACATTTCCACCTTATTTTTGTGGTAAATTACTTCTCATTATCAATATATTAATAATTGATTAAATGCTTTCCAAAATAAAATTTCATCATAGGTAAGAAAAAAATCCATTTTTTACCTCTATATATTTTCGACAATGATCAAATTTTCATTCCCTTTAATGTTATCATATATTTTTGAAAATAATATGGACTATTATATATTTTTTTATTATTATTTTGATCATTAAAATATTAAAATATAATATTTTTTAATGATTAGGGTTTATAATTATTATGTTACAGTGTTCCAGAAAATGTTTCTCCATACTTCAAAAATAACATGTTTTATAATCTGCTTTATATTTTTATTTCATAAAACATATATATTTTTTCATAATTGATGATTATATTTAAAAATTCAAAAACTTATATAATATTTTTACATTACATATGGAATCCTTTTTTCCTTTCCAATATAGAATTATTAAATATTACTTTTAAAACTCAATGTTTTAAATTTATTTTCATGTCCCCTTTTTTCAAACATTATATTAACACATTTAATTGAAATTTTTTACAAATTATTTTAACATATATTTTTGAAGAAATTATATATTTTTAAATATTTAATATTAATAAAAATTTATAAAATAATTTTAAATATTCTTACTTTTCCTTTAAAATGTTTTTCGATAAAAAATTCATTATTGTCTTTTTAAAGGTTCAGAAGAAAACTTATGTATTTTCAATTATATTTTTCAGAAAATGGTTGTTTTTTATGAAGAAATTTTTTTTATCTCAATTTATAAATTATTTCTATATGATTTATTTTATAAAATTATATTTATGACTTATTAGGTTTCTATTAAGTGATATTTTTGAATTATTTAAGAAACACATTTATATTCAATGGTTTTTTATAAAATGTTGAATAAATTATTTTCCTGTAACACATAAATGTATGGATTATAATATGAGTGTGGAATTTATGTACCTCCAATGCATTCAGTAACATCTTATATATCATGACATAAAATTTAAAGTGAATAGGTTAGAATGTAATTTTGTTTAAAATGGTTGAGTTTGATGGAATATAGCTCTACTTACCATTTTAGAAGTGAATGGTATTTTGTGTTATTGATATAATAATGATAAGAAATCATATATTTATGATTATGAAAACTACTATCCTAAATTTATAGATCATGTTATTTGGTTCATGATTTATTTTCTGATTCTGTAGTAAATGTTTTATCATTAGTGGTGTTATGTCTTTTTTATCATGGTTTACATAAATAATTATATTTTTATTCTCTTATTAAATTATGTATTTTATTCATGTTTCTATGTATTTATGATCTAACCCTTATGGAATTTTTTATGTAATCCCATAGAGAAAATTTTAGATCACCCCTTATTACGTTTTCCATTCCTTGGGATTTATGTGGTGTTATTTTTCATAGAATTTCAAAGAGTAGATCTAGATTGTGGATAAGTCATCAAAAAACTTTAAATAATTATTTTTTTGGATTATTGTCTGGAAAACACTAAAACTTTGGGTACTTGTGTTGTGTGAATTTTTGGGCATATATTGATTAGAATATTTCATTGATGTATTATTTATATACATTTATCCTGGGTCAATTCTGTTTGTATAAGAGAAAGGATTAAGTATGTTTTAGACTCGTTATGATATATTTGATGATTATTTACATTAAAATTTCTATTAAGGTTTAATAACATTAGGGGAAACTATAGAGTTAAGCCTATGTATAATATGATATCATAAAATATGGGGAACGTTTTTATCAGATGGTTTCTATAGAAATACATCCTTGTATGGATACTGCATCTAGATGAAAGTACTAGAACATTTTTTCGTGGGGTGTATATCACAAAAGGAAAGATTTTGTGTTAAAAATATAATCACATGGTGCATTAAAAAGTTACCTAACATAAAAAAATCGAAAAATTTGGGGATATGATTTAATTCAGCATATTAACTTTATAAACTCTATGATTAATTTAATTACATGTTTCTTGAAGGTTTTAGGTTATGAAGTGCAAGATAACTTAACATAATGTAAATTACATTAATCTAAAATTAATATACATTGAAATAAAGGAAATATAGGACAATATAGAAATGTAAAAGAAAAAGATTTTTCAAGGTTAGATTACTTTATTTATTATGATATATTCAATCTTATTGTTAATGTTTTTTCACTGATGACAATTTTTTGTTGTTTTTTTACTAGAAGGAACTATATAGAACCATGGGTGTTGTTGGATAATACAATAATTAAATCAATAAAAAACTATTCATTATGATAGATATAATGTGAAAACATATGATTATGCCAATCCAACTATTATGAAATATGATTAAAAACATGTGTATAGTAAATTTAAAAAACACACAATGGAAGATAAAGATGAAGTATCATGAAAGAATATGTGATGAAGATAATAAATGATAAAATGCTGAATATTGCATCTATTAAAAATTTTGGAAATAAAAATAAAGGTAATATCATCAAATGAATTAGAAGATTATTTTATTTCATAAATTATTCCATCAATAAAAAAAATCTAGGAGAAATTAAGTGTTTGGTTAATAAAAACTAAAAAAAATAATGTTATTCCTTGGGATACATTATAAATTTAATAGTTTATATGTTGGGAACATTGGTACTATATTTTCCAGTACACTAATATAATAGATTTAGATTAATGTCTACATCAATAACCTCTTATATCATGGGATCAAGGAAAATAAAATGAAATTACTATCGATGAAGAGGATAATGGTAATTAGGTTTTAGTCAGCCTCCACCCAGAAACAGTGGACATATTATATTTCTCACAACTCTATTGTATCTATGGTATTTTATAAAAAATTAATATCACTACAATTCATTAATTATATTTTAAATAAATTGTTTAGTGGTATAATTATTACTTTCATGAAAAGGCACTTTTCAATGCATAATTTCTTCTAAAATAACTTTTTCTTCACAATGTTCCAAATATAATGGATATATTCAATTTTACTACTTATTAATTTCACAAATATTTAAAAACATATTGTAAATGTATTTTGAAAACCTACTAGTGTATGGAATAATATGAATTTCCTAATAATATATCATGATATTTTATATGAGCATTATAATAAAAACATCCCATAATTGGATATGAAAAAAATAAGTGTTTTATATTATTTACTATGATATTCAGTATAATATCTATTTAGAGATAACATCTCAAGGAATATAAATATTTTTTTCCAATATTTACATATTCCCTGAAGAAAGTTATATCCTAATTGTGAAGGTGAAATTTATTTATGGGAGTATGGTGTAACAACCTGTGATTTTGGATCATTTAAAATACATACTATGTTATATACATTTTTTTAAAAACTTCACATATCATAATCAAATAAAATTATTTCACTAATAAATTATTAATTTAAAAATAATAAACACTACTATGGTAAACCATTAATAGTTATTGAAGTTTGAGGTTAAAAACTAATATGAGTTAATTTTGATTATGTTATTTTCAATAAAAGACAATTTATTCTTGTTATATATTTTATTATAAGAAGATACATTTTAAAATTTTCAATTTATATTTTATAAAGTAAAATAAATGTTTTAATTCATAAAAAAAATTATGTTTCTATGGATTTGTTTTGATATATCAGAAAATTGATTTTTATTGAATAGTGATAATAAAGATATCATTAATGTTAAAACTACTCTGAAATTATTATATTATATGAATAAATTAATAATTAAATAAAAAAATTCCAATAATATTATAAATTTTAATGTATGATACCACATTTTAATACACTGTGTTAAATTTAGAAACTAGTGCCCGATATTTTAAATGTTTATATAGCAATTTAATATGAAGTGCTTATCTTATTTTTTAAAAAATAATAATAACATACTAAAATTATTTTTTTATTTATTTTATTTCTAAATAATTTTTTTAAATAATAATAATCATTTTAAAAAAAATTTAGTTTTTATAATTTAAATTAATATCCTAGTTATAAATTTTTCTATAAAAATATATATTTTCAGAAAAATGGAATTTTTGAGAGTTACATGTGACAATGTTATGACTAATTTCCATATGAATTGATATTTAATTTTATAAGATGATTTTATATTTCTGATAATAAATTTTTTACAATTTAACATGTCAAATTTCTATTTTGGTATAAAATTTGGATTATTAAAATTATTGCTAATTAACAAGATAATGAAGAAACAATTATAATAAACTCATTTTTTATCAATATCAATGAATTTATCTCCAATTAATTAAAATTAAATAATATAAATAATAAATATACTTTTATTTACAATCACATTATTAAATATATCATCCTTTACTTAATTTTTTATCAATTTTGAATAAGATTAAGAGTTTACAATTGTCAAAATGTATTTTCCCTTCAAAAATATTTTTTTGATATATTTTCTATTTTAATTTAAAATTTAATATAAGAATAGTTATATGTTGAATTTGATTAAATAGATATTAAATTTATTTCCATTGAAACCAAATTTGGTTATTTGTGTTTTTTATATATTTTATAAAACATAAAATCCCTTCATTAAAAACAAATTACATTAATTCAATTGGAAATGTAAAATTTTAAAACACAACTGTAAAAACACGTTAATTTTTTTTACATGTGTTAAATGGTGTTTCAATTAACTTATTGACCCAACTAATACCCAAAATAAATTATTTATAAATATTGGGTCTATTGACCTTGTAATAGTGTGGTGGAATTATTGAATAATGATGAATGTTACCCAAAGGGTCCCTCCCACCCCCTTATAAAAGGATACCACTACCAACATAAAAAGTCATAAATACACTTACTATTAATCATTGTAACTATAATTTTTTAGTTTCCAAGAAACCTATCTTACAAAAATAATCCACAGGCCACTCATAGTTAGCATAATCCCATTAATTTCAAGGGGGCATCCAAGGGAGAAATAATGTCTCCTACATAAGTATGATCTCTTTCTTATGGTTTTCCTAAATTACACATCAAAATATATTATCAAAATAATAATATTTTATATTGTGTATTATAATTATACTTATATTTTTTTATTTCAATGTTACAATCCTTATTTATTAATTTGCATCATCTTATAAAAACAAAAGAACATTGCAATTACGTTGTACAGACTACCACCACTACAAAGGGACTACTTTTTTTTATTATATCCATTAACAGATTGTATTAAATTTGGAAATGATAAATAAATTTGATATATAAAATAAATTTATGATTCTGATATTTCAATTTAATATCCACATTCAACTCTTATCACGCATTGAAAAAATGGGAACTCTAATCATTTATACATGTGGATTACCATCTATATAATGAATAATCATTGAAGGTGAATATTTTTTCAAAAAAATATTTTAATATTAGATAATAGTGATGATGAACATGTACATCCCAATAAAAAATAGACATGGAATCAAATGGAATTGACACAGGATGCTAACAATCAATAAGAATTTAACTCAGGCTACATTTGTTTTAGAGGGGAAACCCATGAAATTACCTTCCCTCCAAGTGTGAGTGGTCTTTTTGTATTGAAAAATGATAATTATAAACTTCTTAATAAAGGATAATAATTATAATTAAATCATTAAATTACCGTGGAGTGCATCCACCCAAATAATGGAGTCAGATTCCACTATAGCAAGGCCAATATTATACAATTTACACAACGAAATTCCATAGAGAAGATCACTTACCTTAGCCCTAATAGAATTATTCATTCCATAATGTTTCTAAAAAGATGAAAAATATAGTTAGAAATAAATGTAAAATTAAATTAATATATTTATAATTCTTTTTTGAGGATATTATGTTAAAAAGAAACACCTCTTTAACCACACCCGCCAATTGAGTTAAAGCTTTTTCATATATAGTTATGCTTAAAAACCAACATGAATAATGATTTAAAATAAGATTATGAATGGATATTGGAACCTGAAAAAAACATTATTATAATATATTTCATAAATCATTATTATTATATGGTTATGTATGTTTAATATTACCTGTTTATATTATTATTAAAGAATCATTTTCATTCACTAAAATTACTAAAATAAGAAATTATCAATTTGGTTTTCACATTACATAACCAAAATGAACATGGGATGAAATACATACATTTTAAATCAAATAAATTAATATATTATAAATTATCAAAAGAAATTATATTGTTTATAATGGTATGGAATTATGTTTATTAAATTCGAAATTAATAAACATGTGAAAAAAATTAATGTTGTTAAAACCTGATGGTCAGAATATACTATTTATAATATAGGTAATCCTAATAATTAATTTTAATAAGGATTACATATGGTTAAAATTTATGTGTAAGATTATTAAATATGTTTTAATTAATACTTTTTTGTTTTATAGTAATGTAGAATTTCATCAACTAAGAAAGGAAGAAAGGCAGGGGTTTGTTGTCTTATTTTCACCTTTATTGAAGAATGATTTCATATTTTTCACCTACTACTCTTTGATCTGGTATATCTAATGAATGAATGAATGAAATATTTATAAATAAAAATATTACAAAATTTATTTTTTTCATAGTCTCCCCCACATATTCTTTCAGTCTAATCACTTCTCATGTTTTTTGAGATTCTGAAACTCAAATTTGACTCTATTGAGACATGTTTATGCAAAAAAATATTTATTTCATACTGTTCAAATAATTCCAAATTTTAATTATTTTCATTATTATGTTATATTTAATTATATAAAATTTTTACTTAATGTTTTCTATCTCATGGGTTTTCGGGACAGAAGTTAAAAAAGTGTTAAGAGGTTTTTAGTTACTCGATTTTCTTCAAAAGGTCAAGAATGCTCTTCATTGGATAAAATATTAAATGATTGATCTATTATAGAATATAAATATACTATTTTTTTTAAAAAAAAAATTATTATTTTTATCTAAATCTCATCTATTTATCAATATTTAATTCTTTTCTTAAATATTTTCCATAATAAAAATGTATCATTTGTTATAATAACATTCATTCTTCTCAGAATATCATTCATACCACGTCCATATGTTCATTCCCACCAACGTTAAAATATATTTTTTAAGGATAATATTAACAAATTTGTATGATATTCATAATTAATTTTTTATTTTAAGAAATAATTTTTATTACTATATTAATGATGATGGTTTTAATTAAGGTTATTTCAATGTACTCAATAGGGTTTTTCATCCTTTTGAAATAAAAAGTATTATTATCCCCTCAAAAAATTATATAACAACCTACCTAAATTTTTCCACTATTAATGTTTTTTTATTAAAATTAAAATATTAAAAATTATTTTCTGTTTAACTATTTTATAAAGGTATGCTTTTTTCATATTCCCATAAAAAATATTTTTTTAGAAGTAAATTATCACGACCCCCTCGTCACAAAGTGTACCACTCCTCGATTGGCAATGTGAGAAGGGAGATAATGACCCGAGAGTCCCGCCTCTAGTAGGCCCTAGGTTGGTGACTAGAACCAAGGGTATAATAAACACACAAATGGGAGGAATTACCCTTTATGAGAACACATGAAGAAGAGAGAGATAAGATAGACACCAATCAACTCAAACATAGAACTAAAATATAAATGGAATCTCAAGTGAAAATATGTAATATCATGCAGATGTACAATAACTGAAATGGGAAACTACAAGTACCCAATGGAAAGGAAAAGACAACAGCAACTACAAGCCCGAACAGCTCCTACAACCACAAGCTTGTAGTAACCAGCCTGATATCCAACCTACTCCAAGTGACCTGAAAACAGTTTATATATACTTAGGGTGAGTATAACAGTATACTCAGTAGGATCCTCCCCAATGCCTCTCGTGCAAATGTAATGAAATCATGCTAAAGTAGAGTGAACAACAAGTGAAACTAACTCGTCACCTAAACAGGTATAATAAGTTCCCAACCTCACCATGGCTACTCTCACCAAGTAACACATACAAGAATATTGCATATTGTAAAGAATATCAAGGGCACCCCACTACTACTTCCCCACTGGTTTTCTGATTTACCCCAATGACATACGTCAAGTGCATCTCTCTCCAAAGGCTTTCCCGTATACACCTAGGCCAAGCTCCACAATCAGCACAAGTGCACCACAAGGGATTGCCCATAGAAACCTGGGCAAAGCACCACAGCATCCTCACAACCCAAAGTAACCATGTCGTTTCCAGGAGCCACCACAACTTGCATAACGTCGATCATACGTCACGTATTATACCTCAAGCCTTCATATCCCATACGCCGAGTAAGGATCCTCAAGCCATCAAAGCCAACACACGTTACACCTATAGTACTCCATAGGATAATATATCCATAATATATGTGTGTGAAAAAACCACAAGCCATTGGATCCCCCTACACACATATACGAGGAAAACTAACGATTATGCCTACAAGCACAAAGATATACAAAGAGAAGATAGCGGGGTAAAATGGGGTTGTCAGCCATTCAACCTCCCAACAGAATGTTGGAGAAAACACCCCCCCCCCCCAGGGAAAAGAATCCCTGGGGTGTCAGTTTCCCTTATCGATAGGGTGGAGTATCATTTAGAAACAAAAAAAGTACAGAATATATATATCTCACAACCACACTATGGGCATAATCTAGTCTTATACACAACTGCAGATAACGTCTCTCGGACTCCGGGATGCCTCATCAATGACTAGGTTTCCTATAAGCACACAACTAGTTAAAGAAATTCATTAGGTTACATCATTCCTGGTTTCATCAATTCCATTTTACGTTAATTAATTCATTTCCCATTAATTAACCATGAACAAAACCACATTAAACTTCATTGGCATACACCAAGGGTCCACTTTCCCTTTTTCAAATTACTACCTCATCATTATGTTACAACAAATTCCAAACCCATGGGTTAACACCATTTAATCAATATTTCATTACAGAAATTACTTTTCTATATTCCCCAGCATTCTAGAATAGAAACCTATGCTACTAAACTCAAAGGGGGATAAACACGGTGTGTAGATATACTACCCGTCGAGTCTTTTCTGCCTATAGAAAGAGCATAGACCCATTATCACTCGAGAGGCTAAACACAGAAAGCATGTGGCATACCCCACGTGTCTTCGCCTCCTTCGAAAGGTGGGTAAGCAAGAACAGATGCCTTTAGAAGTGGGGAAATGTAATGCAGATAAACCACCAAACGAAAACACCAAAATCCAGCCATCACATCCATCCCATTCCATCATCCTTGGTGTCCTCCCCGACCCCCATATGCATAAACTGATGCATCTTGCCTCTCTAGGTTCCATCTGTTGCTATAACCACAAGGCCTCCCTACCTCCACATATCACAACAGCCATCTAGGATCACATCACATCACAAGAAGCAGGAAATAAAATAATCCCATAAAATGGGCTATTGGACCTTTAACAATGCATCTAGCCTTCATACAAAATGAGCACACATGGCTCCAAAACAGAAGGAATTTAGCCTTAAAAGCAAGAGGGTAACTCAGAAACCTATATAGAATTATCTTTTATCAACAACAAGTTCTTTAATCCTTATTTAATTAATATATCCAATTCATAAGTTGTAATTCTAGGAAACCTCTTCAGTAATCTATCACAAAAGATTTAACATGCTTACCAAGCTAATTTGATTATCATTAAATTTGAACAACTAAAACAATGGAAAAAACTGGATTCATTTACATGCCTATTTATCTTTATCCAATTAATTGTCAATTATTTTTGGCTTCAGAGTCTTTATCAATTCCCATCAATAACAAACAGCTAAGCAAAGAAAGCCTAGATATCACACTATCTAGCAAAACATGAAGCAGTAACATATGAGCGATAAAAATTTCCTTATCCGGTTCAAATATATAATTAGGTCAATTTCATTATGATCCGAAGGACTAAATCATTCTTACTCTCAAAATTTCACATAAACAATTAGAGAAGCCCCGAATCCCCTACCTCAAATAGTTCCTCACATTCTTTATCTACACAACGGCTCACAATCCTCCTCTTGTGACAACTGCATCCACTCGAGAAGACACGGTACGTCTGCACCAACCAAAACCCAAGAAAAAACCCATTAGAAGCCTGTAGATTACATGTTATAATATGTAAAGGAGGATAAGAGAAGATGAACCCCAAAAGAAAGACGATACAACATACCTTATATCCAAGATTGATCGACCAAGATTAGATGCATCAAAACAGTGCAGAACTGATCCGAGGAGTAAGGTTTGATTGAGAATTTCTTTTAAGAAGGTTTGAAAGGTTCTATAATCTAATAATAGAGAACAAAGAGGAATAAATAGGAAGAATGATATGTCTTTCCTTTTTGAATATTTAATGAGGTGACAATTTAATATCCGATGTATTCTCCATTAAAAACGGATTGCATTAACCCACGCAGTTTGACTAAGTAAAAAAATCCATGTCTTAGGAATAATTCATATAGGATTTATGGAATTTGAATCGGCCTTATGAGTCCTTAAAATAAAACATTAAATATATTTTACATATATGGAAATGTCAATAGAGGAAAAACTATAGGAATATGGAAACACTATTCACCTACCGTTAATGTACACCAAACCGATCTGTGAAACTGATCTGTGAAACTGATCTGTCAGACCAATCTGTGAGACCGATCTGTCAGACCGATCAGTTACTGTTCATAAAACTAAAAACACTGTTCACAGAACTAGAAATTTGGAAATGTTTTGTGGATAAGTCACCTTGACCTCCTGAAACACCTCCAACACCACATTTGGATCGTAGAGGTCCTGGCCATTAAATTAGATACCTCTCAAAACAATATCATCCTTGAGAATTTGAAACCAACCTAAAGAAAAGAGGTTTCCGAACAACCACCCAGTAAGATACCTCTTAGGGTGGAACCACCCTGAGTTGTTCTAAAGATGGGAATAAACTACGACATACGAGAGCAAGGGAACAAATAATACATATCCAAACAATTCAAGAACAACATCACATCCAAGGTACATAAAATAAAGGATCAAATAAAACATAACACAACAACATAAAGTAGATCTGGGTACTGGACATGCCTCTTTGACTCACGTTCCCATGTACTCTTCTCCATGCCATCGTGTCGCCAGAAGACACGAACTAAGGGGATAGAACACCCCCACAACACCATCTCTTTACAGTCTTGGATCTCCACAAGTCTCTCCTCGAACATTTCATCATCATCAATATAAATCTCTCCCCAATCGATGATGTGAGAGTTGTCATGAAGATAACGACGGAGTTGTGATACATGGAAAACAGCATTTACCCGACTCATCTGTGGGGGAAGTGCTACTTGTTACGCCATAACTCCAACACAAGCTAACACCTCAAAAGGCCCAACAAACCGGAGAGAAAGCATACTTCCACGACCAAACATTCACTGCCCACGAGGGGGATTCAACTTTAGAAACACATGATCCCCAATATTAAACTCCAAGGGTCTCCTCCTTTGATCAGCATATTCTTTCTAATGATCTTGTGTTATCTTCATCCTCTCCCGAATAACCTGAACCATCTCTATTGTATTATGCACTAGTTTCGGTCCGAGAATTGCTGACTCTTAGACCCCAATCCAGCACAATGGAGAATGACAAGGCCGGCCATAAAACGCATCAAATGGCTCCATACCGATGGTAGAGTGAAAACTATTATTGGAAGCGAACTCTACCAAGGGTAAGTGCCTCATCCATGAACCTCCAAAATCAAGAACACAAGAACGCAACATGTCTTCAAGTGTCTGGATGTTTTGCTCTGTCTGACCATCCGTTTGAGGATGAAAAGCAGTGCTATGGCACATTGAGAACCGAAAGCTTGCTGGAGACCTCTCCACACCCGAGAGGTAAAATGAGGATCATGATCAGAAATGATCTTCCTAGGTACTCCATGAAGACTCACCACCTCTCCTAGATACTGCCTTGATAAAACATCCACTGATCTTGACTCCCTGATCGCTATGAAGTGGGCCGATTTTGTTAAATGATCCACTACCACCGAAATAACATCATGTCCTCCCAGAGCTCACGGTAAACCTGTAACAAAGTCCATTGAGATGTCATCCCACTTCCACTGAGGAATCTCTACTGGATGGAGAAGACCACCCAGAACACAGTGTTCGGCCTTCACCTTCTAGCAGACTAAACATCGAGACACACACTCTACAACCACACACTTCAGGCCAGGACACCAAAACTGACTCCTCAAGGATCAGTACATCTTTGTCACACCATTATGTACTTCTAAGGGTGAACTATGGAACTCTCAAGGAAGCATCTTGCACATCACCAGGGGAACAAAAATCCCACCATGGTACAACACTCGATGTTGTTTATCCTCCGACCAACCATCAGGGGCCTCACCACAAAAAACTCTGTCTCTCCAAACGTCCACCTCTAGATCACCCAATTGGGACTCTTCCACATTCGTCAGTAGGGATGACTGAACCGTCATCTGGAAAAGACAACCTCTACCCCTAACCTCTTCCATATCAAGATGCAAAGTTGATAGTTCATCCATCACTCTCCAAGAATCACCGGATTCATGCATAGCATAACTACATGACTTTCGGCTAAGCGCATCAGCTATAACATTCCCTTTTCCAGGTGTATACGATATTTCAAAGTCATATTCCTATAAGAACTCCTTCCACCGACACTATCGTAAGTTCAAGTCACGCTGGAAGAAAAAATACCTCAAACTCTTATGATCGATGAAAACAAAAAAGAACACACGAATGAGGTAATGTCTCCAAAACATCAGCGCAAAAACCACAGCTAAAAACTCAAGATCATTGGGGGAATAGTTGTGTTCATGGGGACGCAACTGCCAAGACCCATAAGAAACAACTGACCTCTACTGCATGAGAACATAGCCTAGTCCCAGATGTGAAGCATCACATAAAAATCAAATTGGACTCCCTTAGCTAGAAGATAAAGAATACGAGCTCCTACTAACTTCTCCTTTAGATACTAGAAAGCTTCCTGACACTGATCAATCCATACGAAAGCCTGATCCTTCCTGGTCAAAGATGTTAGAGGAGTAACAACCCGTGAGAAATTGGCTACGAACCTCTTGTAGTAGCCCGCAAGACCTTGGAAACTTCGCACCTCTGAAACTGTCTTGGGGGATTCCCAAGACACAAATGCTTCTATAATCAATGGATCCATGACTACTCTCTATTGGGACACAACATGCCCCAAGAAACGGGCCTCTCGAGCCCAAATCTCACACTTCTACAACTTCTCAAACAAATGATGTTGGCAATGAACTCCCAAAATGGCTCATAGATGCTCTGCATGCTCCTCTTCAGATGTGGAGTAGGCAAGGATGTCATCGATGAAAACCACCACAAACTTGTCTATGAACTCATGGAACACAGCGTTCATCAAACCCATGAAAATAGCTAGAGCATTCATCATGCCGAACGGAATTACAACGAGCTCATAATGCCCATAAAGACAACAGAATGCAGTCTTCGGGATATCCTCATCCTTCACACGCATTTGAGGATATCCTAACCGCAAGTCAATCTATGAGAAGAAACATGAAACCTTTAGTTGATCCAACAAATAACCAATCTGCAGAAGTGGATAATTGTTCTTTATTATCACTTTGTTTGAGAGACGATAATCAACACACAACCGCAAACTGCCATCGACCTTCTTCACGAACAAGATCGGTGCACTACATGGTGACACACATGGTAGAACAAAACCGCAATGCAATAGACCATTATGCTGTATACGCAGCTCTCCTAACTCAAAAGGGGACATCCTATCCGGAGACATAGAGATAGGAGACGCTCCTGGCTATAACTCGATCCCAAACTCAATCTCTCTTCAAGGGGGTAATTCTACAAACTCTTCTATACAAGCATCAGGGTACTCCTCTACAACCCTAGCAAAAATCCATCTTCTGAACCTCTGAAGAACTCAGCATCAACTCAACCATCAAGGATGATAAGGATGGAACTCGTCTATGACCAAACCAAGGATCTCACTCACCAACAAACACCACTTTCTCTCCATCTGCATCAAAGAAGAAAGCCTTCATCTTTTAGAAATCCACAATAGCCTGCACAGAGTGGAACCAATACAAGCCGAGGATGAAATCACCTGGTTGTATTTGTAAACATAGGAAATCTAACAAAGAGAGGTGTTGCCCCAACACTAGCTCACATTCTGTACAAACATCAAACAAGTTAGCTCAACCTCCAACTGGTGTAGTAAACGCCAAGGGAACTGGAAGCCTCTCTACCTCAAGTCCTAAGGCACGGACAAGGGTAGGTGATATGAAGGAGTTTGTCGCTCCTAAATCAAACAAGGCATACACCAAGGTAGAAAACAAGAAAAGGGTACCTCGAAAAACATCTGGCTCACCTGGGGCTGGCAACGCTAGAGCATGAAGCCAACCACAGACTCCTCCACGACCTCTCTGAACCCAATGACGACCACCACCATGGTCGCACTCTGCTCTCTAAGGACGAGGAGCGTCATGGGGATGTCCTATTCCTGCCACATCTACCCTATGGTGATCTAAAGATGGTGCATCTTGATACTGCTAAATTAGTTGGAACTACCTCAATAGAGGAACCTGGAGCTGAGCGGCCGATGCACGATGACTTCTCTGAAAATTCGGGCACTCCCGCTACTGATGACCATGACCACCACAAGAAAAACAAGTGCCTAATCCCTTGGCATAGGCTTGAGAGTTGCTACCTCCGGAGAGAAGAGATGGCAAGGGCTGGGAACTACCCCCAGGCGAATGGAAACTCTTCTGCCCTGAAAATTGGGAACCCCAGACCACAGCTCTGCTTTGTGAGGAATCATGATGATACTGCTCTCATGATGATCCTGTCATGGCCAAAGTCCTCTCAACAACCTCTACCCTCAACAGCACCTCAAGATTTGACTTCAATATTAATGGGGTGACCTGGCGCTAGATCTCTGGACGCAAAGCATCTTCCAAATTCCTCGCCCTGGCCTCCTCATCTAGTAACAGGTCTAAAGCATATCATAGAAGGTTCTTGAAATAGATTACAAACTCTCAATCACTGGAGCTCCCCTATTGAAGGGTAAGAATCTCTTGAAGACTGGACGCCTTTGTGGTCGAAGAAAGGAACTCAACTCTGAACTTTTATCGAAACACCACCCATGAGATCACTGACTCCTCATGATCCCCGAGGAACAAGAGCCACAACTACCTAACTACACCAAGCAACATCGTCACAACCAAGGACACCCAGTGCCCTTTCCAAGCACGAATCGAACTGAAGATTATCTCGACCTCCTCTAACTAGTCTTCCGTGACCTCATTTGAAATGGATCTCTCATACTTCTGTAGACTCTAGATCTAAAACTCTTGGAGTGTCTTCTTCCAAGTGTCGTCATCTTCAACCTCTACCAAACGGCGATCGACTGGAACGACCTGCTGAACATTTTCTGCACAAACCTGACGAGGACGTTAACCTGGATCCATACCTGCAAAAGAACAAACTGTTAGAGCTTCTAAGCATGGATTTTGGAAGACTCAACATTAGTTAATTTATTTTTTTCTTTTTTTCATTTTAGGATAACCTATCCCAAAGACTACCCATTCAAACACAGGCACACATAAAATGATGCATGACACTTTCCTAGGTCTCTACCCTACAACTAGTATCACCTTGTTTAGTAGAAATTGTAAACATAAAGGTACGTACATCATATCATAGGGGTCCCTAAACACCTAGGTCTCTGCCGATCTCCAGTGTTTACCCCACTTTCTAAACACGAATGACACTGTTTCCCTACCAACCCATGCAACCTCACCTATGCCTAACTCCAATCTCCATCCTACCCCTCAACCAGACCTCTGCTAGCACTCTGCCATGAACCCATTACCATAATGTGTACCACTCCTGGATGGCAATGTAAGAAGGGAGATAATGACCCCCGAGTCCCGCCTCCCGTAGGCCCCATGTTGGCGACTAGAACCGAGGGTATAAAAAACACACAAATGAGAGGTATTAACCTCTATGAGAACACATGAAAAAGATAGAGATTAGAAAGACACAAGTCAAATCCAACTCAGAACTGAAATATAAAAGAAAACCCATGTGCACATATGTAATATCATGCAAAAGTACTACAACTGAAAGGGGAAACTACAAGTACCCAATGGAAAGGAAAAGACAACAACAACTACAAGCATGAACAACTCTTGTAACCATAAGTTAGTAGTAACCAAGCTGATCTCCAACCTACTCCATGTGACCTGAAAATGTTTATATATACATAGAGTGAGTATACCAGTATACTCAGTAGGATCCTCCATGAAGCCTCTCCTGGAAATGTAAAGAAAGCATGCTAAAGAATAATGAACAATAAGTGAAACTAACTCGTCACATAAACAGGTATACTAACTCCCCAACCTCACCATGGCTACTCTCACCAAGTAATGAATACATGAATATAAAATATATTAAAGAATATCAAGGGTACCCCGCCACTACTTCTCTACTGGTTTTCCGCTTTTCCCCAACGACATATATCTTGTGTATCTCTCTCCAAAGGCTTGCCCGTATAAACCTGGGCAAGGCTTTATAATCTACACCACGTGCACCACAAAGGCTTTCCCGCAGACACCTGGGCAAAGAACCACACCATCCTCACAACCCAATGTAACCATGTAGTTTCCAAGAGTCACCATAGATCACATAATTTGTATCATAAGTCAGGTATTATACCTCAAGCCATCACACCCCATACGCCGAGTAAGGATCCTCAAGCCATCACAGCCTATACAAGTTACACCTATAGTAGTCCATAGGATACTATATCCAGAATACATGTGTGTCAAATAACCACAAGACATTAGTTCCCTCTACACACATATATGAGGAAATCTAACCACCTTTCCTAGCTGCACAATGATCTAACAAGAGAAGATAGCGGGGTCAAAGGGGTCAGCCATTCAACCTCCAATCATAATTTTGGGAAAAACACCCCCGAGGCTCAGAATCCCCAGGGTATCAGTTGCCCTTACCGACAGGGTGGAGTAGCATTTAGAAACAAAAAAAGTACAGAATATATATATCTCACAACCACAAAATGGGCATAACCTAGTCTTAGACACAACTGCAGATAACGTCTCTCAGACTCCGGGCTGCCACTTCTAAGACTAGGTATCCTATAAGCAGACAACCATTTACAGAACTTCATTAGGTTACTTCATTCCCTGTTTCATGAATTCCATTTTACGTTAATTAATTATTTTCAAACTAATTAACCATGAACAAAATCACATTAAAATTCATTGGCATACACCAAAGTTCCACTTTCCCTTTTTCAAATTACCACCTCATCATTATGTTCCAACAAATTCCAACCCCATAGGTTAACACTATTTAATCAATATTTCATTACATAAATTACTTTACCATATTCCCAGGTATTCTAGAAATGTATCCTATGATACTAAACACAAAGGGGGCTCAACACGGTGAGTAGATATGCTACCCATCGAGTCTTTTCCACCTATAGAAAGTGCATAGACCCATTCTCCCCAGAGAGGATAAACACGGAAATCACGTGGCATACCCCACATGACATCGCCTCCTTAGAAAGGTGGGTAAGCAAGACCATATTCCTTGAGAAGTGGGGAAAAGTATAGTAGATAAACAACCAAACAAAACCACCAACATCCAGCCATCACATCCATCCCATACTATCATTTTTGGTGTCCGCCCTGACCCTTGTACGCATAAACTGATGCATCTCACCACTCTAGGCGCAATCCGCTGCCACAACTATAAGGCCCCAGCCTTAAACCTTACTTAATCTTGAGTTATTACAAGATTACACATTGAGGATCTTTTCAGGTTTAGAGTTTTAGAGAATTAGATCATGAAACTTGCATTACATTCCACATTTAAACAAAGTGGTTACATAAAAGACAGTATTCATTCTTCCCATCAACGGAAACATATTTAAAATAAAACATGGATTCTTTCTTGACACATCCTTGACACTATCATCACATCATGTACCTTTCCCTTGACCTGTGAAAAACATTTCAAAAACTTGGGATGAGCATAAAAAGCTCAGTAAGGGTTATAAAAATATGGAAAGGAAACATGAGTTCATATATACATTAGAATGAAATCACACTTTTCCCATAAAACATAGGCATATCAAATCATGAATAAATCATAGAAAACATAAGACATAAAGGTAACTTGAGGCATTCATAACATTCTTACGTAGGGAGTAACCCTCTTGGTTACGTTTGGAATACCCATCACAGTATATTCCCTAAATCTCTTCAGAGAAACCTTAACGTTTCACTCCTTCGTGTTACCCAATGCATTGGAGAGCTATATCGGTCTCACCCGCCCTTAGTTTATCACGGAACCACCCGTTTTCATAACAATGCCCAAGAACCATAACATAAATGTGTCACATAAAACATGCATAAAGGAAACATAACATTTCCACATTTCAATCACAATATAAAATTTTAGTATATTGAAATAATGAATCCATTCAAAAAGAAACCATTTCCAAAACCATTTAAAACATTTAATAAAGAGATTTTTGAATCAAAGTGTCCCATACCACCTTGAAGCTTAAAATTTTAAACCATTAATATCCATATAAATAAATCCTTAAACCATTTTGAAAACATGGATATTAATAAGAACAAATAATTAAAACATTTAAAACTATATTTTGGTTAAAGGGGTTTTACCAAAATTACAGACACTTGAATACAATAATTGAGGAATAACATTTAGTCAGAACTTTATAATATCATGAGAATAAATGGATTCATGATATAATAATCCAAAGGAGAGTATATACACCATATAAGAGTTAATTGGTGCATAACAACAATGAACCCTCCAATGAAATGTAAAATGAGATGAAATCCATTATAAAGAAGGTATCCTTAAAATAAGGACAAATCAATCTCATAATTATGTGTGAAAAATATAAATACACCCAATATAAGTGGATATTAAGTGTAAAACAATCAAAGGTTATTCACACATATTCAAAGGAAGACATATTCAATAACTACATGTTGAACCCAATGAAATTGAAATTGGGTTAAGAAGTTCCATTGGTAAAATTCGACAGCCTAACAGTGTCACTTCAAAACTTCCAAAATGGATTGATGAGAGAGAATAGGGTCTCTCATAAAATGAACATAAAAATTACAGTAAGTGTAATATAAAAGATCATCCCAATAACAAGAAAGATGAGCTTTAAAAGGAATGACATAAAAGTGTGTACTTAAAAAGAAAGAGAGGAGTAGGATCCCTTACCTCTGGTCCGACTTGACTCGATCGTTCTTTAACGTCCTGAATAATAAACTTGAGTTAATTTCTAATTCCTTAAGAACCTTTTCAAGTTCATTATTCCTTTTATATCACTTATTACCATGTCATAAACATTATGTAATCATTTAAGTCAATAATATTTGTTTTGCCGATATTTGGTTCTTAAGTCGAAAGTGGACTTCTTACAATTACATGTTGTTCGAGTGGTCAAAGGTTCTTTATATCCAGAATTTTATTCATGATGTAGATATCATATATGTAATTTATATCCAGTACATTCATGAATTTATAACATTACATAATCATTTAGAGGTAAGAAATGAAATGCACCATTCATGGAGACGGTAAGCCGTACGTACGCATGAACGCTACTTTCATTTCTTTTTCGTATTTTATAGAATGGAATAATAATGATATAAAGGTATATTATAATTCGAGTATAATATCATATATAATATCATAGTTACATCCTTTATACGTCCCACATATGGTTTTTAACGAATCAAATCACTTTGAGGGGGCGGTAGTCCACACTTCCTTAAATGAAGATATCGCGTATACCCATAATGGAAGCCATAAAGGTAAGCCAAAAATAAAAAATACAGAAGCTTAAGTAAATAATAAACATATTATATATCATATATAAAAATAGTGACATCATAATGGCCACCTTTGAAGGTGTTAGATGAGTATTGAACAATCATCGTTTCGGGAGGCAGAATTTCGCCATCCACAGAAACTGTATGTTCTTTAACCATTTGATGTAGTTGTGTGAGAGTGTAGCTCTAATAAATATTATAACAACATCCTAGTATATTGTAGATACTGGTGTTGTTACAAAAGAAGTAAATAAAAAGAGTTTAGGGGGTTGGAGAAGCAAAATAAAACAAATGAACATGAGAGAATGAATTACCTTTAAAAGTGTAACTATTTTTGATTTGAGCCTAAAGGCTTCCTTTGAAAGGATTCTGCCCAAAGGGAATCCTCTAGGATGAGGAGAGGTATGTGGAGAGAGTAAATGGGCAGGGTTTGGCCGATCCAAAGGCTTGAGGTGTGTGTGAAATGAGGTTGAGGTGGGGGCCTTTTATAATAGGAGAGGAGGGGCACTTTTGGAAAGTAAAGGAATATTACTTTATTTGAAAATGTTTTTCGGTTTTAAAAGGTCCCATATTAATATAATTCGTGGATAAGGTGATAAGGATTCGAAATCCACTCATCCAATAAGTTTTGGACATGTTTAGCTCATAGATATTACATTATATTTCCATTTTATTTTAATCGTTAAATAATGATGTCATCACTACATCATTATAATGTCATAAATAATTTACTTTATATAATGTCTAAAAATTAAAAAATAATTACTATGATGTAGGAAATCTTTTCATCTTTCCAATTAATATTTATAATCAAAATTTGGACTTGTATAACCCCACTTAAAAATTGTTTTAGTAAACCATATTATGTTTGTGTCATTTTCACTTTAACATTAAATAAAAAGTAATTTATGTCATTTCCCAACAAAAGTGGATCCATGGGGTCCCCAAGTTGACCCATGGCTTTAAATGGTCGGCCATGACACAACCAATGAGTTTGGGACATGTGTCTAGGTCATTTCATATTATTAAAGTATTATTTATACCTTAAACTACACTAATTACCACTAATCGCGATTAAAAACTTAATAAGTTACTATTCACCAAAAAATTATTTTAATCTCATTGAACCAAATTTTACATACTAATGACAACCATGTATGTCGGATTTTCAAAATTCAATACACATTAGTGGTAAACTTTCATTTAACTGAAAAATCAGTTTGCTTGATTACCACTTAGTGGTTTCACTATTCATCAAAAATTGAAGTTTTTCAGAAAATTACAAAAAATTCACCCTAAGCTATATTTGATATTCAGAATTCAAAAATGAAGTCCATTTTACAAAGTTCAAAACATATAAGTCAAATTAATTAATTTAATAATTAATTCTCGCTGTCATGACAAATAGCGTGTTTTTATAAAACAATAAGTATCAAAAGATTGACACTAGTTTAAGTCCAATTTCAAAGTGAAATTAATTCCAACGACCACTATTGGATTTAATGGTAAAAATATTTTCTAATTTCACTTTAGAAACAATTCAAAATATTATCTAATCATATAAATAAATTAGATTAAAAAGAGGTTTTGAGTTAAAACACAACATTTACACTATTCATAAAAAAATGAACTTTATCAGAAAGATACCAAAAATTTACACAATGTAAAATTTTGATGTCCCGATTCTTAGTAAGAGTTTTATTTGGTCCAAAAGAATGTATAAGAGTGATCAAAACTATATTTAATGACAGTTCCCCATTAAAAGGCGATAAGTGAACCTTTAGTGAAAACTAGGGCATATACACCAAAAATTGAATTCTTTCCGTATTTTAAGCCTTTGTCCTTTATTGGATAAATGTAAAAACATTTAAAAAACATATATAATCATATTTTTGTTATTTCTATCAAGTCCCGCCAATACAACGGCTACATGTTAACTACCATTTGAAATAATATTATTTTATTATTAGAGTGCAACGTAAGATTCCCAAAAAAAACTTGTTGTTGCGTGTTGGGTACACCATCGAGCATAGCGTCCCCTTTATTTTATTCACAAATATGGATAAATATGAAAATGTCATATTCATTATTTACCTGGGGTGTTACAACAACCACAAGGCCTCCCTACCTCCATATATCACAACAACCATCTAGGCTCACATCAAAACACAAGAAGCTAGAAAATAATTATCCCATCAAATGGGCTCTTGGATCTTTAACAACGCATCCATCCTTCATACAAAATGAGCACTCATGGCTCCAAACCACACGACATTTGGACTTACAAGCAAGAGGGTAACTCAGGAACCTATTGAGAATTATCTTTTATCAACAACAAGTTCTTTAATCCATCTTGAATTAACAAATCCAATTCGTAGGTTCCAATTCCAGGAAACCTATTCAGTATGCTATCACAAGAGATTTAACATGCTTAATATGCCAATTTGATTATCATAAAATTAGAACAACTACAACAATGGAAACAACCAGATTCAATTACATGCCTCTTTATCTTAGTCCAATTAATTATCAATTATTTTTAGCTTTACGTTCTTTATTAATTCAAATCAATAACAAATTGCTAAACAAAGAAAGATTAGATATCACACTATATAGTAAAACATGAGGCAATAATATACGAGCGATAACAATTTCTTTATCAAGATAAAATATTTAATTAGGTCAATTTCATTGTGATCTAAAGGGCTAAATCATGCTAACTCTACAATTAAAGATAAATAATTAGAGAAGCCACGAATCCCCTACCTCAAATAGTTCCTCACATTCTTTTTCCACACAATGAGTCACAATCCTCCTCTCGCGACAACTGCATCCACCAGAGGATGCCACGGTACGTCCTCACCTACCAAACCCCAAGAAAAACCCATCATAAGCCTAAATATTACATGCAATAAAATATAATGGAGGATAGGAGAAGACAAACCCCAAAAGGACGATGATACAACATACCTTATATCAAAGATTGATCAACACTGATTGGTTGAATCAAAACAGAGCGGAACTAATCCAAGGAGTAAGGTTTGATTGTGAACCCCTTGTAAGACGGTTTGAATGGTTTTAGAGTCTCATAATAGGTAACAAAGTGTATGAATGAGGGAGAATGATATCTCGTTCCTTTTTCATGATTTAATGAGGAGGCGATTTATGATACGGTTAATTCTCCATTAAAAACGGATCGCATTAGCCAACGCGGTTTGACCATGTCAAAACATCTCCGTTATATGAATAATTAATATAGGATTTATGGCATTTGAATCTACCTTAAGAGTCCTTAAAATAAGGCAATGATGTATTTTACTTCAATGGAAACGTCAAAAGGGGAAAAACTGTAGGAATCTGGAAACATTGTTCACCTACTGTTACTTTACACCAAATCGATCTGTGGAACTGATCTGTTAAACTGATCAGTCAGACTGATCTGTTAGACCGATCTATCAGACTGATCTGTTACTGTCCATAAAACTGTAAACATAGTTCACAGAACTAGAAATTTGGCAAAGTGTTGGGGATAGGTCACCTTGACCTCCCGGAACACTTCCAACACCACATTTGTACTAGAGTGGTCTGGGCCATTACATAAATGTTTTCAAAGTATTTTAACATACCCCTTTTGAATATATTATAAGTATTAATTTATGATTAAATATTCTCAACATAATTTGACTTTTACTTTTTTAAACCATTCCTCCATGTCAAGAATCATTATTAGTAATTATTTATAATAATGGTTTTAAATATAATATCTTTATGTTAAAAAATTTAATGTAATTTTCACTTCAATGTTTTAAAAATATGTTATGAAAACTTTTTTATTTTCACTTATGTGTACCTTACATGGTATATTTTCAATGAGGTGATGTTTTTATAATCTTTTTTATATTATTATGATACGATTTGTTTTGGAAAATTCGAGTTATGATATTCTATGTTTTTATAAGTTCATATTATGTATTGTTTTTTAATTTTATAAGAAACTCAATATTTTTTAATGGTTTCTTTTAAGGATGATGGATGAATTATTTTCAAGTAGTATATAAATGTATGTATTATGATATAATTGAGAATTATACCTCCATCTAATGAATTGGTTAAATTCATATATCTAATAAAAAATTTTATGTGAATGTGTTAGGAAGTAGTTTGGTTTACAAATGTAGAGTATGATAGAATTTAGTTGCAATCAAAATTTTATGATTGAATGGAATAACGCGTATCTATGTTCAAAAATGAAAGAAATATTATGTTTGGGATTATTCTCACTTGTTTCTAAGTTTATTGATCATTTGATACACATTAATACTTATTTTCACATTCCATTTTAATGTGTTATTGTTTGAGATGTTATATATTTCATTCATGTTTATGGTAAACAATTTCTGATTTTATAAACTTTTGAAATTAGTTAATTTTCCATTGCCTTTATTTTCTACATGTCAATGATATAAGAATTATGAAATTTTTTGGTTATCCCTTACCAAGAATTTGAGCTAATTCATTATTATGTTTTTGATTCCATAGTAATTGAAGGGGATTATTTATCATGAAATGTCCAAGAGTGGATTTCGATTTTAGAGAAATGTTGACAATGTTTGAAATAAGTTTTTTTTATATCTATAGACTATTAGAAACTAAAACATTATGTCATTGATTTGTGTAATATTTTGTTGAATTAATGATTAAACTATGTTATTATTCTATTATTTATGTATATTTTTCTTAGGTCTACTTATATTCACCCTCCATAAATAATAAAATAGGAAAATTATAGATTTTTTTTGAAATCCAACATTACCCATCTATATGTAGAATCTTTTGAATGATTACATAAAACTTGTTCTATAATTGGATGAACCTATAAACCAATGGTATCTTGTATAACTGTATAAAGACACAATATAATGTTTTTATTAACATTTCCATAATATAAAGAAATAATTCCTAAAGGATATAATACCAATGTTAAATAGTAAGAAAACTAATAGACTCAAATGAAAAATAATTATACATGGAAATATTCTATGAGTAATCCTATTAAAAAAGGCCTAGAATATTTCACAACCTAATTAATACTAAACTATAAGGAAACACACCCATATAGAACATATCATTTATTATTCTAACACATACATAGATCATAACTAAAATATGAAAATTTAAACAATATGTCTACTATGATGTACATGTATAGTATGATTAAAAAAATTACTAGGAACTCCCAATGATCTTAACTAACAGATGTGATAATTATTTGTATATAATAAATGTGTCCTAAAGTTTAAAATATAATAATAAATATGTTTTTTCATAGACAATAATCAAAGCATGATCATATAAAAAGTCAAAATAATTATAAATAATATCCATAATGGATAACTCCCAATAATATAATGGTCTAAAATTATATATATCTATATTTATATTATCTCAAATTCAATGTAAAAGTGACTACAGAATCATGTAATTAATGAAACATCCAATGTGAAAGGGGAATATTTATATGATATAAATGAAATATTAAACCCCATCCATATAAAAAAGTGGAAAGTTTATAACTGTTAATGATACCATCTTCCCACTCTATAGTGAAATGTATAGATATTTTTTGGTCATGATGATACCAACCAATTTCTGATAACATTTCCATTAATACCTTGGATTTTTTTTTGGAGAAGGTTGACATGAACTGGTTTCCCAGTTCATGTCCAAGAAATTTATTAAATAAAATACAAGGGGTACATGGAAATCTCGAGGTGTAATGCTCTTACACCCTCTGAAAGTTAAAGAATCCAATAAAAGATACAATGAAACCC
Organism: Viscum album; assembly: GCA_963277665.1. Lineage (NCBI taxonomy): Eukaryota > Viridiplantae > Streptophyta > Magnoliopsida > Santalales > Viscaceae > Viscum > Viscum album. Next base: position 1,739,692,364 of record OY728156.1, read on the forward strand.
AAAGAGAAAAGTAGTTAGACAGCCATGCTGAAGAGAACCCTTGCTGACATGTACTGAAATTTCAGTCCTGCTGCAAGTATGCCATGAAACCATGGGAGGTAGATACCGAGCAAGATCCAGGGCCCCAAGGTGTAGTTTCACTGGTAGGGGTCTTCAGAAGTGGCTGGTCTCATGAACCGAAAAGAAGACAGAAGCAGACTTCAGCTTCAAAATGTCCAGTCTCATCTGCATAACAGTAGCAAGGGATCGATGCCATCAAAGAAGGATGCATATTCATCAATGGGGAGCACATTTTTGAAACCATAATCAGACGTCACTGCAGCAGGATCCCCTTTACCAACAGCAAAAACCAGTTCACTCTCGTACCTGTTAAAGATTGATTCCAATGCAATTTTGAATGCCCCCATACCCAGGCGTTCCGTAGGAAAGGAAGCCTGTCTGATATTCAAGGTCATCATTTGCAAAATACAGGGGAGTTTGATTCCCAGTTTCCCTTCCTGGAAAACCTCCAGTTTTTAAAATGTCACACAGACTTGTGCAACTTCAAATGATGAGGAACTGCTGCATAGAGTAGTCACACTACTTTTCAGAAGTCCAGAAAAATGTTTTATGAATTGAGGACTGGCTCTCCAGCATTCCCTGGAAAGAAAACCGGGGTTTCAACTGAGCCAGGCTGCAAATGTACTCAGAGAGTATTCAGAACAGTTCACCAAATAAAAGGTCATGATGGCACCAACCAAACATCAACCAAAGAGAGTATAGGCACTCCCAAGGGCTAGTAAGCAGAGAAACATTCAAAACAGACTGGGAATTCCTTAAAAAAATCAGTAACCAATTAAGAAGATAAACAGAATTCCTTATATGATCCTTTCATATCCGGAACATAAAGCATATGATTCATCTTTGGGTTGCTTCAAAAGCTCCGCAGCACAGCAGAGCCATTGAAATGCAAAAAAGGCAGCAAAGAGATCATAGGAGAGTAGAGAAACTGAAATTTCAGAATTGAAAGCAGATCCATTTGGAGCAAAAAGGAAAGCCTTTTCTGCATCTGTCTTTGAGAGTCTTCCAAAAAACCAGTGATGACATTTTGAAACTTTTCAAAAGTTAAAATTGAAATTTCAGATATCATTCTGAAATGAAATAAAAGAATTCCAGATAGCAAAAAAATAACTTCTCAGAGTGTGAAACAACCAAAGCCAGCAACCTCCAGGGAGACCAAATCAACCAAAAAGAAAAAACCATTGAAAATCAAATAGCCAGCCATATTCTAAAACAACCACCAGAGCCTCAAGAAGTGTCTGAGTTGGAACAGTCAGAATAATCTGGCAGGGGCTCAAGAGGGACTGGTTGTGGAGGCACCTCAAGGCCATGACTTCTGGCCGCAAAAGATCTTGTGATGATAGTTCTCTCATAATTAACGCTGCCTCTATGTTTTCTTGATTTCTTGGGGGTTGGAGTGATGAAACCATCCGAATCCATGAGGACTTTTTTACCTTTTTGATCATTCAGATGAATAGTCTCCCCATCCTTGGGCTGGAGAGATTCATCTGAATGTCCATCTTTGTTACTCACATGACCCTCAGATATTGATACTTCCTTCATGTTAGGGTGTGTGATATCATTCTTTTCAGCTTCCTGATTTTCTTGCTGCTTGGTAACAGCAAGAACTTCATTAACAAAATCTGAAAGTTGATTGCTAATTGCTTGAGAATTCAAACCACCTTTGTCTCCTTCATCACTTTCCTTGATAACACTATCAGAAGGTTTTTTGATATCCTTAACCGCAGGATAGACTTCTTTACTAGCCAAATTAGAAGGGCCAGCAAGACTTTCTTGAGTATATTTACACTTTTCTATCCACAAAGATTTAGAGCTTTTAGGATGGTCATTGTCTTTGCCACAATTGCTTGAAGGGTGCCCCAATCTGAAGCACTTAGAGCAGTAGTCTGGCAATCTTTCATAGATAATATCTTGAGAAAATCCTAAATTTCCAGATTGAATCCAAATGCTGGATGGAAGATGTTGTGAAACATCTAACTCAATACAAATCCTAGAAATTGAAGGTCTTGTAAGCATTTTTGTTGCCACATCTAATTTCAGTGGAGTTCCAATAAGCTTTGCAATGTGGAACAACGCAACCTGCTTAAACAGGTGAAGGGGTAACCCTGGGAAGCTCACCCAGATTGGCACAATGGGGGATTCAGTATAAGCATCAAAATCCGGAGTCCACTTGAGAATTTTCAAAGAACAACCTCCGAAGGACCATGACCTCTTGACCCAAAGCCTGTAATATTCCTCCTCCGAAGATAAACGAAAAATAATGTGATAAGGGTTCAGGAGACCGAGCTGAAAACCCGTAAAGCCTATCGCCTCAAGGGATGAGCGAAGATACTTCAAAGAAGGCCTTCGATTTAAGAATCTCCCAACCAAAACAAATCTTAAATCGGAAGAAAGCATATTTACCTCCCTTGTTGAGAATGAAATTGCAGGTTGCCCGCGATGTCGAAAGGATTTAGGGCAAATCTGGCTTTCCGGAATCGCATCAGCTTGACCAGAATGCTCCTCTCTTGATTTCCCAGCTACTACATCTACGAAGGATCGGGAATCTACCCTAGGGTTTGCATCTCGCGCCGGGCTCTTCGGGAACGCTCCGCGGGTCTCCATCTCATTAATACCTTGGATACCAACATAATCATTATAAAAAAAATTAGTTTACATCTTTTTTAAAAATATATATATTTCTAAACATAATTCCATCAAGACATGATTTAATGTAACATTTATAAAAAAAAATATTAGGTAAAAAAATAACAGATTAAATAATTATGTGTTATGCATTTAGGCATACATGTTGAAAGTATTAAAAGCATGAAAAATTGTGTAAACGAAACAATATCATTAAAATTTATAATCCGAATGGAATAAAACATTTACATAATAAATATCCATGTCATTATAGTAATAAACATCCTAAATAATAATGAATACCTTATCTACATAAACTAGAAACAAAACATGTAAAATGCACTTCCTAGAAAACTAATAAGGACTGATACTCTTAAATATAAATTTCATACAAAAATTTTATTTCTTGTTCTCTAACAATTTTTTGAAATTATATATATATTTAAAAAAAAAATAATATATTAAAAATGTTCAATCCCATGAAAAAAGAAAATATATAGAATATAAAAGTATTCAGTTACATATCTTATCATAGAAGAACATGCACCCTATAAAACATTATTTACAACCATGTTATTATAAACATCAAATATTATGAATTTTACTACCCAAATTAAAATGATAATAAATAATTATATATATTACTATATTAAAAAATATATATCTCATATATAACATATATAAAGGAGATAATATAACCTAGAAGGAAACAAAAAACTAGAAGATTTAAAATGAAACCACACAAAAAGTCAAACAATATAGCCTCACCAATGAATATTACACAATACAAGAGTTACCAAAATTAAATATAGATTTCCAAATAATATAGAAAACAATAAAATAAATTGTGTTGAAAATCAATGGTTGGCGTGTGGATAAATATTGATTAGAAATTATTAAATCCACCACCAATACATTACCCAAAGTCACCTAGTATGGAAACACATTAACTCAAATAATCCTTAATAAAAAATATGAATTTTTAAGAAACCCCATGTGTATGAATAAAATATTGTAACTAAAGGGAAATAATGGAAAAGTTGAAGATAAATGAATCTAATTATAATGTTTAATAATGTAGTAAATGTGAATAATAAAGTGTGACAATGATTATTTTGAAGATAGTGTAGACTAATGAGAATCTGAATAAAGATAAGAGAAATCTCCTAGACTAAAAACTTAAACAAATGTGATTATTTAAATAGCTTTTATTAGTAAATATATAGATATAGAGATAGAGATAGTGACGGAATAAAAAACATTTTATGTGAACCATTAATGAATTTTAAATATTAACATTAAATTTAAATAAAATAAAGCATCCCAATTTAAATATATTAACCTAAACATAACCTTGACCCCAATATAAATGCATAATATAAATATAAATTTTATTCACTGATGTAGGCTACATTTAGCTTTATGATTAAAATGAAAGAATTAGTTTTTAATAGTATAGAGATAATGAAATTAAATATAACATGAAAACATGTTTATATTATTTAGGGAAACATGGTTAAAAAGAATATTAACTCATATGTGAATTTATATAATATCATTACTCAAAATTTACTCAATCGAATTACTTTTCATGATCATGTAAACTTGTAATCATTTATTTCTAATAATAGATTTAATAATAATCATAGTGGATTATCAAGGAATTATTAATTTCTACAATGATATTTTGATATTAAATAAAGAATCATGTATGATATAAATAAATATTCTTGTTTTTGAAAATCTAAAATTCAAAATATTAAAGCAACAAACTGTTAATTATATCAAAAAATAAAAAATAAAAAAGGGCTTCATAATTTTACAAATAACCAAAAGATCTTTAGCCTATATAATAATAGCAATGAATTTAAATGGCTGAACCAAAAATAAATCATAATTCAAAATCCTTTACCAAATAAAATTCATTGATATACTAAAAAATTTCTGTAAACTCCCCACATATAATTTCAATTGAATCATTAAATGATTCATTATAATTTAAAAACCATGTGATAGTTTCATTAAAAAATAACATATTATAATGAATGAAGTTTTGAAACCACTGATAATTTAATTCCATAGGTAATCTATAAATTATATAATAACATATAGTCATATTCTATTAATTAATAAATAAAATTACATCATATTTATATAAAGAAAACAATTTTATTAATTAAATAACAATAAATTTCAATGATAATATAGGAATAAAAGTTTCAAAATAAAAAATAAAAACCAAAATCTAACTTTTTATCACCTAAGAAGTCCACTAGTTAAAAAAAATCAATAAATCTCTAGAATAAATATGTAAAATACTTTATTATATTAATCATTTTGAAAACGTTTAATAAAAAATCTCTCTCAGATTCTTCTAGTTAAGACATACCCTAGGGACATTGTTTTGGATATGTTCTACTATAATATAGTGAAATGAATCATGAAATTCATGATAAATTCTAGATAAATGAGGTGCTATGATATGTAAAAGACAACAGAGAAGAAAATTGGGGAATTTACCTTCAATAAAATACAAAAACACTCTTTGAACTAACTTAATTATAGATAGAAAAGAAATGAATAATATAGTTGAAATGGGATCCCAAAATGTTTTACAACTATTATATAGTTAAAATGTAAAATAAGAAAAATTTTGATTCTATATGATTGTATATAAAATGATAAAACTCACATATTATAAAACTAATTCATTTCTAGGACCATCAGGTACCTAACACCCTGCTTTCGGGTACATGTTATGAACATAGAATTAGACATATTTTTTAAAACTCTACAGGTTCCTGGTGATCCCCTATATAAAACGTAGTGATATATTTTTATTTTGGATGCATTTTAATTCTCCTCAAATACCTCCCCCACATCCCGAAACATAATTTAATACCCTCTTAAATCTAATAAAAATATTCTTATTTACATCATCTAAATTTAAAAACTACATTAAAATGTAAATAAATACACCAATATAATTATCAAAAAATTATAACAATTATGTGTTTCCAATTTTTAAATATATAATATAAATCATTAATAATACATTAATTAATAAAACATGGACATGATGCACTATAGAAATGATAATAAAATTCCAAATATCATTTTTATTTCAATCCTAATGAATTATATTCCACCAAAACAATATTCTAACACTAAAAAATTTACATAAAACCCCATGAGTAAAATATAGAATTACGCAATTCAGTAAAAAACTAATTTAAACCCAATTAAACAATCATTTGTTGAAATTAATTTAAGGGTATATTCCCTAAATCCCATACACATATGACTTGTTAGGACTTAAATCATATTTTACCATCAATCCATGTTGTATTGTATGACATGAATGTTATTAAGGAATATTAAATTCCTTGTCATGGAATATAACATTTTATATCATAGTGTTAATATGCCATTCTATTTTCCAGTAATCATATACAATGATTAATTTAAGAAGGCTAAAATATTCTATAGAAAAAACATATATGAAAAACTTTAGATATCTTTCACTAATAGATTATAATTATTAACTATCTTACTTTTTGTTTCATATAAATATGTGGTATTATTGTTTCATTAAAGATTGAGAATTGCTCATAAACTAGCTGGGTTATTTGGAATATTCCATGAATATTCCATGGAAGGAAGTGTATATTAATTATTAAACTGTAGATAATTATCATAGACTAAATGAAAAAAATATATGAATCATAATTGGTGTATGGTGAAAAGAGAAAATATTTATTTCAATTAATGAATGTTTTTATTTTCAATACATAACAGGCATTGGGTTCTTGTAAACTTACCACTTATTCCACTTAGATTAGGTGTTGAGATATCCCATTAACCCTAATAGTTGTATCAAAGCATTAACAAGTGATTTGATTCATGAAATACTTATTTAAATTATGTTATGAAATATAGTGTAAAAATATAATATCATACAATGTGTATGATAAACTAGCTCCCATTAATGATGACTATTAGGAATCTGAAATCAATTCAATGCATTATTCTAGTAATACGGTGTTTTTATTTTAATTTTAAAGATTCCTGAACATGAAATATTCTACTTATGCAGAACCAATCCTAACTACTAATAGATAATGTTCTAGTAAATGATATTCATTTCATCCAACCACTACAAATATATATATTTTATTTCAGAAACACTTTTAAAGAAATTTTTTGAAACCATAAAAGTACAAAATACCAAAATAATAAATCTTTATATGAAATTATAATTCCATTCAAAAATATATTATAGAAATTGGTATTATTAACCATATGATGTCAATATTCAATGGTGTTAACCTCCATTTCCATATTGTCTTTAATGAGATCCTCAAATTGTGAAGTAATCATTCCCAATTATACGCATTCTCCTCGAGGATTGTTTTCACCTCATTGAATGAAATCAATATCTTATTCGTTTTCTCAATCCATAAGGATTTTTCTCCTATGAAATCAACTCTAAATGATATTTAAAACATTTTTCTCATCCTCCTTTGATATCATGACATGGAAATACTCCTAGAACATTTTCGTATTCGAGTGAATGAGAAGCTCCTGGGGGTTGTCATATTTAACAACCTCCTTATCAACATTCCACAATTCATATCTAGATGGTTCATCTTCTCGTGTTTTTAATTGACTCATCTATTATAAGATATATAGGTATAATAGACTCCTTTCACTTATTATTTAGGTTGTCAAAAACTACTTTCAATCCCTCATAGAGGTCTTTACCTTTGCTTGTAGACTTACTAATAGGAGGGATATACAAATTGGAGTAGTCTTTCCATCTCCACGACCTCCACATATGCTTAATAAATCCATTTAATTACATGTGGGTGTTATTTCCATTATTTGGAGAGTATCAAAGGAACTCTTCCATGATATCCAATTAATTGGGCTATGAGGACCATGATTCCAAGGTAGAAGCAATATCCAAGCCTATTTCATCCATCCTATATCAAAGAGGATGACTATCTTCATAACCATCCAAAAAAACAATCCCTTCTTCATATAGGGGATGATCACCATTTCTACGAACTTGAAAATAGTCATGAGAGCCATAAAAACGCATGCTTTACCAATACTAGCATGATAGGGAGGATTTTTAGAGTCTCCCATAGCCTGAACTACTGGAGAAATGATTAGGATTGACCTATGCACCGATCTCCATCAAGCTTATTTTCCCACTAAATAACCCTTTTAGGCATGTTCCTAACAATTGACTCTAGAAGATCCATCCTTATCTGTTCCATGTCCTTCCACATCATGTTTAATCTCATGTGTCCTTGTTTAAATTTATTCTAAAAAATATTTCTAATAATTCATTATCACGCAATGCAGGAGCCAACAAGGGTGGTTAATATTATAAAGGGTGTGTGGGTTTGAACATTGGCTAGACATTAATCCATGGGATTACTCTTACATAGGCTATATATCATAATTAATAGGACCATGGTCGAATTTAATTAACATTTTATAGGGATGGATTAATGTGGGATAATCCTTCCTAAAAATATCCCCACATGGGTTATTTATATACATGGATGGCATTTCATTATTATTATATAAATTGAGCATGTTGGATTTAAACTTGAATATGATTTTTGAAAATAATATTCAATCTCTTGTAATAGATTATCGTAAGCCATGATAACTAGTTCCACTCCCTTTATACTATATGAATAAACTTATTATACTTTGACACAATGAAAGTCATTTCATAAGTCAAAATGGCTAATAGATATATTTAAGTATGTCTTTAAATAAAACCTTTATGGAAAATTTGGTTATCTCTAAGATTTATTTATAAGTTGAATTGAATAAATTATATAAATATTTATAAATAATAGAAGAGGGTATAGTGGGATAGTTATGTATTAATTATGATGTTTATAAATTTAATAATTAAAATTATTTGTATTAAATTAAATAAATAATTATGAAAAATGTAGTAAATAAATATACATAATATTTAATATTGATATTGAAATAAGATTCCATATTAAATCTCATGACTTATACTTTAAATATGAAATGTTTATATTGGAATTACACAGGTAATTTTTAAAATTGTTTTAATTAAACAAATAATAACATATTAACGATCTCTTATTTAAAATAATGAATAGTTTTTAATTAATTAATTTTACTTATTCAAGTTAATAATATTATTTGATAAATATTTCATACTATATAGAAAGGGGATTTGATAATTTATTTATCCCGGTTTGAGTAATATTTGATATTGATTATTATTGATTAAGTAAATTTTATATAATATCAAATTGGAATATATATTTATTATAATTTAAATATATTATTATTTTTAAAGGAAATTACTTATGATCAATAATATTAAACATTCCTCATGATGGATAAATAAAAATTTATTAAATTAAATTAATATAAAAATTAAAATGTTTGTAAATTATTTATTTATCAATTGATCATTTTTAGTTTATCACTTGTTTAAATATATGAATTGTTTTTTATTTAATTATATCATATTTATTATTCATTAATATAAATATTAAATTATAAATACTTGTATAATATAGTTTAATTGTTAAATTACTTCTATAAATGACCACACCTGCATATATTGAGTCACATTCTCGGTGGGATAATTTTTTCAGTTTTATCTTACCATTAAATTAGATTTTAATAGGTTATTTTCTTGAATTAAGTAGTTAATATTGATATAAAAATAAGAGGTATTAGAATAATGATGAAATTAAAGTCTCTCATGTAGAGTATCCTTGGATGATATTGGGTCAGGCTAGTCACTAGCATGGAGGCTTAAGTCTTATCTAGAAAAGAGAGGGTTACTCTAGGTGGCTCCATGATTAGTATAATGGGGGTATTTGGATTCATATAACTCTAATCATTTACATGAATGGTTTTCATATACCTTATTTATGAAATTTATTTGGATGTATATATATGAACATAGTTTTTTTGAATTTAGGTTTTAAGTATAAAGTATGATTTATGTAAAGAATAACAAATTAATAGGGTCTGATGATATTTATATTGTGGAAGGAATATGATTCAAAAATAAATCTCTATAAACATTCATACATATAGGGAACTAAATGAAATAAGATATTGAGATTAAATCTCCATAAAAAATAAAATCCATTCAGTTACTTTTAAAAAAGGAACTTGATTGTACTATTTTTAGTCAACTAAGTAGGTTTTTACAATTGATCATTTTACCACATTAGCTTTGGTAAATCATGGTGTAGATGTATAAAATTAAGAGTTATGTAACCAAATACTATTTTGGGATTTTTAGGTTCACTTAATTTGGAAACCATGAGAGTTAAAATAAAAGAGGAATTGTTTCTTGTTTATCTATGCACTAATAGGGAAAAGAGTTGTCTAGTGAACCATTTAGGTGTTATATATGAAATTATTTGTATAATAAGATTCCTAAAGAACTATTTGGTTTAGGGAATTATAATGAATAATTTTTGTTTAGTATAAAATGAATTATAGACCAAATTGGATTTCATAAATTCTAAAGGGGTCATCAATTTAGTGTGAGAAAAATTAATATAAATACTTAGTAATTATTTAAGAAAATTATAACAATATGATAAATCATCAATTCTATGTAGATTACACAATCATAATCCAAATTAACATTTAGATTAATCCATTATAAGAATAATATTAATGTACCTAACTCCCAAAAATGTGATGTTTAAAAAATTTATTATTAAATAAAAAATCTATATAATAACGAAAAATATCCTTGAGTGTCCTTATTTTTAAATTGATTAATAAGTGGATCAAATATATTCTTCTTATAATTATAGAGTGATTCACAAAATGTTATCCTATGACATGGAATTTCAATGATAGTTATTATTTTATCATCAATGGACATGTTTTTATGATGTTATCTAATTCAATAAATGTTTACTGAATGTGATGGGTCTAAATTAACTGATCATATTATTCATAGTTTCTAGTTCTATGTTGATAGTACATGTGGGTAAATGATCAAACTATAAGAAAATAATTTTTTTCTGAAAGTCCAATAAGGTTTCCTCTTGTATCTAGTAAAGTTTATTGAAACCTAGATTTAACAAGAGTTAGGAGTAATGTTTCTATATGATGGAATTTTTTAATATACATAAAGTAGTTTTTAAAATACCATGGGATATCAATGTTATATATCAGTAACATTGTAATTAAATAATATTTTAAATGATATTTGATAAAAAATGCATACTTTATAAATTATGTAACTATAAATGAGTTAAAAAATAGGTAAATTGATATATCTTGTGTTATGTATTAAAATATTCAATTACAGTTTTTCCAAATCGTGCATTTGAATGTAAAAATATATATATAATATTATATGGATTTTAAAAATGGATGTAGTACCTCAAGTAATTTATATTATGTGATAAGATAATTTATTTACAAATAAATTTCTATTTTTAAATACATTAATTATTAAATAAATAGATATGTTTATTGAATCATCAACTTCTATTACATGTTTATGAATAATAAAAGGGATACAGTTTGTTTTCTAGGATTAATCTATTTAGGAAGATGTTTGTTAAAATACGGGGAAATGAGATTCCACCAAAACCCTTTGACTATTTTTAAGAAATAAAATATTAATTTCAAAAGTAATATCAATACACAGAATTCTATATATGGTATAGATAAAAGAGATTATTCATTAAATATTCGTACATACTAAAAATATGTTTTTTTCATAACATAATTGAATTATTTCATCTTATAATACTAATAGAAAGTGAAAATATTGTTTATGAGTTTAGATGGGGTATGTTTAGACTTAGAGAATTTTAAACATAATAAGAAAATATTATAACAGTTAAAAAATAAAAAATAAATCTCAAGTCTATGATAATTATTTATTTAAGGGGTTTAATAAGTTAACATGATGTACATAGAATGTGTTATATGTATTATATAGATGTTTAAAAAATCATAAAATGTGATTTTGGTGACTTAGAGATTCTTATTTGTTCAAGGAGATAAACATTAAGAATATGATTCTTAAGATTATACATTATTCAAACATTCATACATGAAATATATTACATGGTAATGTGTTTAGTTATATGGTTATATTACGTGGTCTTACAGTGATGTGGTAGGAATTTTATATAGAAGTTCTAAGTTAAAACCCCATTGAAGTGTATCAAACACAATTATAATCTATAAGTCTATAATATGTGATAATATTAGAACTATTTTTATTTATAGTTTTCTTAATATTCATAAACTGGTTTAAGAATATGAAATTTATCATGTTATAAAAAATTCAATACAAACATTATCATTCATTAATGTTATCCACATATTTGTATATATTGATATAGATATCATGATATGTAATTATCATTGAACTCTCAAATTATTAAATTGAGTTATCCCTACCCAAATTTCATCATGAAGAATAATAATTTATGAAGAACTCTTACAGTTAATATGAGTAAGATTTTTTTATAGAGATATGAAATATTCTCTCGTGGAACAAATTATCCTTTGTGGGCTAGATGAACCACCATGTATATACCACATGGTGAGTCATGCACTATGTATTTTTTATATAATAGCTAAATGGGTCTCATTTATATTCCCTAATACCTAAGTCTAGTGAGATATCTATTATGAGAAGCTTAATTCTTCGATATCATTCTTCTACAAAAATTGAGCTTTAATTAATCATGGATGGTTGCATTCATTTCTGATCATACCCACATTTGGAAGACTTCAAAGGCATCTATCCTCATGTATAATGATTTTGATATCTGAGGTCTCAATTATGATATAATGTTAATGTGTATAACAATATTGAGGTAAAAATTTAATTTTCTTGTATAATTGGTTGATGGGCATGTGATGTACACATACATAATAGTAAATTCCATATGATGTACTCATCACCCTGGTTAGTATATACTCAAATTGATGAAAACAATTTGGTTGGATTTATGGTATTGAGATCCTCAGTGTCCTATAGTTACTAAAATTATTAAACAAATATATTAAATGAGAATTGATTCTTATATACGATGCATATAGTGGACGTAAGTATATAAAAACATGTGTTTAATTAAGATCACACCAAATACCTTTAAAATGTATGTTGAATAAATGATTAAATCAAGGAATATATTTTTTAAAAATAATGAATTAATAAATTAAATTTTTTTTCATAGGTAGAAAGGGCCATGGTTTATCAATTTAAAGTTGAATGAAAAGGGATTTTTTTTTGACATAGATAACTTCTCTAAAGTTGTGTTAAAGATAATTGAACAATATTTTTTTATTATTATTGAAAAATAATTTCATATGTTGTGATAGAAGGTTAAGTTATTGATAAATTTAGAAATAGTCTATTTATGATGAAATTCCTTTATGGATTTACAAGTTTTTGAAAATGATTCATAATAAGGTGAAATAGAAATAATTATTTGCAGATTCAGTGCATGTGATGTACTGAATGATATATTCCATAAATCCTACACACATATGATGTGTTTTTGCTGATATGTAAGTATATCATTTAACTATTTTTTATCTTATGATATGTTTTTACAACATTCATATGATATTATTTGTTTTAATGTATCATTTTGTAAAATATATTGATGATATTTCACTACCTTTTACATGAATCCACTACTATGATTAATTTGGTGAGAGAAATAAATTATTGTGAAATTGAATGTTATGTGATAAAATAAAATATCAATGACTAATAAAAATTCATTTTTGAAGAAATTCATATTATGAAACACATGGGAGGTTTATTACATTCATAGTATGAATGGACAGATAGATGAGGAATTAACTCATACATTATAAATGTATGAATTACTTCACTCAAGTGTACCTAGATATATATAAAGATGAGAAATCCATAAATATGGTGTGTATGTGTCAGAATAGATTCATATAGATTATATGGGAAGAGAAGAGTTTTAATTGTTTGTTTAGTGATATTTATCAACAATTGGATAAATATAAAAAGAAAATCATGACTGGGATAAGGTATATATAGTATATCATCATCATAGATTAAACATGGTTTCGATTTCAATACATTGTAGATCCCGGTTTTAGGGAATATAACTGATTTCATTACTTATAATAATTGTAATAACTTCTCATGAAAACCATAATATCTCACCTAGTCAAAGTCATATGAAAATAAAAATAAAATCTAACAACAATTCGAACATTTAAAATCAATATTTTTATTCATTAAAATAATCATTTATTAGTTCTAATCATTAATTAATACATAAAGGGTCATTTTTTATGATAATGGATAATAAATATTCAAAGAGATTTTATTGTAAAAAAAAAGAGATAAAATTTATTCAAAAAAATGTTAAATATTTCAAAATAATAAAAAAAAAATACAACATGTAACACCATAAAAATTTAATTTACTTTTTAAGTATATTTATTTTCATCGATATAAAATAATGAACACAACAACCGGTTAAAACAAAAAATTATTTCACCATGATTTTCATACATAAATTAGAATTATTCTATACACTATTAAAAAAATAAGTTGGAAAAATAAAATTCATTTTTAAAACCAGCATATAAAAATTCTCTTATGGACAATTTTATGGATCTTTTAAAAAGTTTTATTTTTTATTGAATAATGAAAAATACTTGAATTTTAATTGAAAAGAGGCATTTTTTGAAACAATTTAAAATTTAATAATACATTTTTAATTAATTATAAAGTAATTTTTTTTGAATTTAATACCAATTAACTCAATTTAGTTCATGAGAATCATTATTATTTTGAATTTTCATATAAAAACATTGCGATCTTTTGAACATTTTCTCATCAAAAACCACCATTCTTGTCGCACACATAAGATTAATTTTAAAATAAAAATTTCTATTTCAATGAATTGAATTTTGAAAAATATAATCCATATTTGGAATCATCTTAATTAATAATTTATGATTAGGAAAATTAAATTCTTCACCAAATGAATAATGAAAAAAGTAAAAAAAACTAATTATCGAGGTTAATGTAAAAATTGTATTATTGGGGGACAAGAAAAAAAGATTATGGTTGAAAATATAAAACAATTTTGTATAAAAAACTATTGGATAGGCATATTTATGCCTTTATGATATTATCCTACTTTTTATGAGTTTATAGGTAACTTTTACCTGAATGTTACCCATTTAAAAAGTTATGAAAATTCAAAGAATAAAAATAATTTTTTTTTAATTTCTATAAAGAATTGTGAATGGGGAAACATAATTTTTTTTGTAGATATTATAATGAAATATATATTATATAATTTAACATAATAATTTATATTAAATATTTGAGGAAAATATAATTAATTAATCTTCTTTATAAATACCAACATATTAATTATTTAGTTAATAATTAAATAAAATAAATGATGCTAGAAATAAAAAATTGACTTAATGTAATTGAATAATTACATTAAATTATTATTTTTGATGAATATATATTGATACACAATATCAAAAGAAATATATTTGAATTCAGTTACTATCTTGATATTTTTTAAATTTAATTTAAATGAATAATTTTGAAATTCACATTAATTTTATTTTATCATAAAATATATTTTATCAAGTAATTCAAAATTAAAAACTAAATACAACATTTAATAAATTTATAATAAATTATATTAAATATAAAAATTTTTCCAATAATGAACCAATTATTCTTTTATAATTAATATATTGACCAATGAATTGTAATAATTATGTTCACACGAATAAGGTTAAAGCTATAATTTTTCATTTCAAACGTTATAGTGTTAAACATAATTTCCAATACCCAGTGGATTGATATTTTTAAATTATATTATATTTTTTAAATCATTGGGTCCAAATTATCTAATAAGTGTCAATTTTATTGAGTCATAATGGATAAATTTCTTGGATAGAAAACAATTATGATTGTGAAATATAAAAAATAAAAAAACCATGGAAACACTAAATTTAAAGAAAAATATTTAAAAAATTTCTTTTAATGCATGTTTGAGGTTTTTTTCAACCATATAATCCCTAAAACAATTCAATTATAAAATTTTAATCCACATGAGCTAATATTACCTCCCAATATTAAAATACTGACGTATTATAAAATTCCACTCCTCTTAAACTATTAAAGGGCACTCACACTCATAAATTCTTTAAACCTATGAATCCATTTAGATTAACCAAAACCAACCAAATTGTCTCCCCATTTTCATTAATCTAATTATATAATCTTGTTTGGTCATAAATCCAACATAGAATGGCTCTGTTGCAAATCTAAAGAGGATACCCAAAGAAGTGGTAACATTCTTCAACGACATTTTTTTATTTCATAAACTACCTCATTAAATTCTAATAAAACAATTATGTTAAAATAAAATCAGTGTAATCCATATACTGAGATGTTTTTATGTTAATATAATTACCTAAATCCATCTCTACTTTCATCAAATGGGTTATAGAATCGTCGTTCAAGTTTAAAATGGATTACAGCCTCATGAACTGAGGTCATTATTTTCCATCACCACTTATAATGGTTAGGTATCATGATAGATATAATGTATTTATATGATATTTATAAAATAATTATACCTATATGGTAATTATGTATTATATATATATATTTTATATTCCATTCCATAGGAGACATGATTGTGTCACACATGTGTATGGAAAACTATAGCCTCATGAAATTATTTGTTTCGCTTTTCACTGATGCTTTACATGGAAGGTGATCAGTATCAATTTAATGATTATATTTGATATAAATAACATAATTATGATACTAATGTCATATTAATATATATTTAACTATAATATATATCATTTTTTATAAATTTTTACAAAATGAATGATGATAAGTCATTCTTGTACGTGTGGACTACCACATTCACAATACTATGTTACTCCATTTTCATCACCAAACTATATTGTCGATATATATATATATAAATAAATAATGTTATATATATTTATATTGTTATGATAACTTTTAAGGTAAAAATTTCCTTACCTCATTTCCATAATTATTATTGAAAAATGGAAATGTTACTCAAGCCTATGTATGGCCTACTGACTCCATGATCCTAAAATACATCAATTCTCAATAAAATCTTCATTATTGGGTTTAAAGATAAAATTGATATTATAAAATGATAATTATGTTGTGATTATAATTATGGATACCATGAAACATCATAATATACACTGAAGATAGTTCTTTAATGGAAAAACATATATGAGAATAAAAGAGAAATTTACATATGAAACAATGAAAATAATGAACTATAATTAACAAATGTGTAATAATATGATTCTCGTATATGTTAATAACATGTTTAAAACCACTAAATTGGGTGTTAAATAGAGTTCATTCTCATGAATGTTAAGGGTAGGTGATTTCATATAGGATTATATTACATTGAGTCAAATTTGTTACTATGCACCAATTCACTTTTATGAGGTGTATATACACCCCCTTTGCGAAATCTCACATTCTTTTGACTAGAAATTTACCAAGTGGTAAATGTAATTGTGAAATCTCACATTCCATAATGATTGTTAACATCATCTTGAAACAATCTATTACTTTTGATCACTACTCATTGTAATTTAAATTTCACTTAAATTTCCATATTCTTGTGGGAACGATATGATTATTTTATAATCAATATAAATTTTTTACCCTTGCTAGTAACCATGAATTTTATTATATTAGAAAGGGAATAATTGATAAATCTATATCATTTATTCAATAAGGATACTATATAACAATGTAGATTATTTATGAATTGAATAAATTATTTGATATATGAGGATTGATTTGTACATGGTAGACATGGGTTGGTGAATTTTTATATAAAACCCCTAGATGCATCAGTAGTCTCATGATACAAATCTATTGACCAAATAATATGGGTTTTTAACCACTATTTTTTTATCTTTCTTGAGGATTGATCATAATGGTAAAATTATTCGCTATATGGGAAAAATGATGATCAATAATTAATAAATTCCTTTATTTAGAATAGATTCATTATTATTATCTATTATATTTTCAAATTGATATTATATATGTATGTATTTAATAAATATATTATTTATTTTAAAATATGTGTACCGAGTTATTTACCTTTTCATATAGATAAATCATTATCTGTTTGTGTAGTCAATCCATTTAAATGGAATGTGTATTCAGTTATTTACCTTTCCATAGATATTATTCATTATTTATTCTTGATATATTCTGCTATATATTACCCATACGAAGCATTTAAGATAATACTTTTATTATTTTTCCCATGTTTTGAGGTCAATCATTTGAATGGGTTTCATAATTGACGGAAATTTTCTATTTTATTGTTTGATTTTGTATTCCTATTTTAAAATGGGCATCAATTATGTATCTAGTTATCCAAAATTACTAAATTTATAAACCCTTAGACATTTGACCCATTCTATCTATGATAATTTGATTAAGTATAATCGAACTTCGGGCAAATAAATTCAGGGGCGATATAGTTGGTATCAGAGGAAGCTTACTAGAATCTTTGGGAAGATGATTTTGGAAAACATATAACAGAGAAAATAAACTTCTGAAATAAATTTATGATATTATTATTTAACATCATAATTATTTGATTGTATTATATTTTATTATATTTCATATAAATACATCCATATCATGAAACTATAATTAAACGTTGTTTTGGAATAGATGTACCTAGTTGTAATAACTACTAAAATGGTTTATTGGGGAAGGCTTATCTTAACTAAGTAAACAAATAATGTCCCTTAATATGAACCAGTATTGATGCTCCCAAGGGATATTCTTTTAATAATATACATTTTCTCTACAAACCATTATGAGCGATTTGAAATTGGTGGTACACCCAAATAAAACCATGTTATGTATTTTGAAATAAAAAAATATTATTTTTTATATTATGTTAAGTGTTAGAACATATTTGGAAGTATACATTTTTATTTTAAATACATAATATTATGATCTAATCTCGTATGATTAATGGTTTAGAAATTTTATTTAGAAGGATGAAGGGTAACAAAACTGGTGACTAATGTGGAGATGTCCATACAGGGAAAGTTAGTACAAGTAGTATTGGAACTGAATTTTTTCCCCTATAATAGGGGAGATTAATTTGGATATTTAAAATATACCTTTCATGATGGAGAAGCTTATTATATAGTGATATTATCATATGATGGATCAATTAATGCTTGAGAGGCCCCATCCATTTAGTGGGTCTACCGATCCAATGGAAGATGAAAAATGGATTAAGTGTTTAGAGAAGATATTTATGGTGTTGGTATGTGGTTAATTGATAAATGTTACACATCAAGTGTATATTGTTTATGGTTATTATAATCCATTATGTTCATTGATCATGAATTCTTGGATTCAAGGGGAAATAGAACCCATGGTATAAAAATCATTTAAGGATGCATTATTTGAAAATGATTCCCTCATGAGAAAAATACTTGGACGAAGAGGTTGTTAATTATATTAATGTAAAATGAATAATAATGTGTTTTATATCTTGATTCTATAATTAAATGGTTAGGTAGGTATTTTATAGATTATGTATTAAATATGTAGTGAAGGATCAACCATTTATTTTAAGGTTTTAACCTAAGACTTTAATGGAAACTAGTGTCCCAGTCTATCTCGTCATATAATGAAATAGTATCTGGTGCTATCAAAGAAGAGAAATAATTCTCTAATTTTTATGGATTCTAAGTGAGTAAAGATTATAAGATCACCAAAATGTAAAAAAAATGGAAAAAGGTATTAAGGGTAATATATATATTCTGACTTGTGATAACAGTTGAAAGAATTATTTTGGGAAATGCCTGATGGGTGGGGTAGTTTGATATAAGTGTTAAGAACATGGTTATTATATTAAATAATGAAAGGGTAAGAATGAAAAAATACTATTAAGTGTTTCATCTTTATGGATATGGGGAAGTACATAAATGAACGCAACAAGCATCAACAATATATACTTTTGAAGAATATAATGGATGAAGGTTAGGCATATACAATTGATACAACAAAAGTCGAATGACTAATGTTATTATTTATTTGGATCTAATAAAAATGTTCTAAAAGTATTTTAATTATTAAAATATTTTCATAATAATTATAAACAATAATTTGATTGTACTATAGAAATATTTCCTTAAGGATTTGAAAGCATATATTCAATGCTACCCGAATCCAATAAGATAGATTAAGTAGTAAGTAGAACATCATCAAAAACACATGATCACAGGAAATATAACCTATAATATTTTAATAAAATTGAGATTAATATTATAATATTATGAGATTATGGATATTGGTAAATTAAATTTGATAGTCCTGACTACCATATAATTGTTAATGATTTGTGGTAAAAGTGATTTTTTCTACCATTAAAAGAGTTAACCACACTTTTGGATTCAAGTAATACCTAAAATAATATATATTTTTCTTCTGTAGTAATTAGTTAATCATTTTCTCAATAATCTAATTTTGGTTATTACCATGATTCATGAAATTACATGATGAAGGCATCCTTATTTTTGGTATGTGTTGATTTAGAGTAAATTCATGTTTTTTGATGAATTAAGGATCAAATCATTACATTTTTTGTTGAACTTATTAAAACAATTTACGTTTATAATAAATTGGATGTTTCGTGAAGTTAAAAATTTATGTAATACTTTATGTTGACCTTTGGGTGAGGTTTAAAATATTAATTTATTCCTTTACAATATGATGTTTTATGCATATTTTAGAATTTGTTCTTATGAAATGGAATGACATAATGTAATTATATACTATCATTAAAATTATAAAAAAATATAGACGGATCTTTTAATACAGTTTTATCCATTGGCCATAATTTTTTAGGATATCAATAAAATTTTTCTGTCCTATTTTTATATAGTTTAATGGTAATTATCCTTATATGGGTCACCCACTTTATTGGGATCAATGACCTATATCACTCTATATTAATCAATAGGTTTGGGTATTTTCTTCAATATAAAATTTTTCAATTAACACCTATGTTATTATCCTAGTAATCCAAGTCATTTGTCATTCTTGATAACCATCAAATTTCCATTTCTATATTATTTAGAGGATGTTTTATTAATCATTTTTACAATGTGATTTTTAAAATAATGGTATTTTCAAATATCAAAACATTCATTACTGAGATCAAGATTAAATATTGATAGAAAATTGAATTTAGGGTGGGATGAATGTAACTCCCCAGTCCTTTACAATATATATGTTTTTGAATAAACTTATATTTTTTGATAACTTATAATGGATGCAAAACCAGATTTAAACAAAAATTGGTTAGTCATGATTTGTACACAATATTTAGAATTAATTTGTAAAACTTATAGAAAATTTAAATGATAAAATAAAAATAATATTTAAAATAAGCATATCAAAAATATATTAGGGTGATTTTTTAGTATTTTTTGAAATGTTTCATTTTTTGATGAATTTTGATAGTTAAAAAATTTTAGATGAAATTTTCATATTCATTTAAAAAATTTATAATGATATGTTATATTATAATTTTTTTAAATTAAAATTAGTTCAATTTTATATCAATTAATAAAATTTATTACGTGGGAATAATATTTATTAAGAATTTTGTAATAAATTCTTTGTAATGTTTTGAATATTTTCACATTAAAAAATGCATTCTCATTACTTAGGTGGGATTAATTTGAAATTAAAATTTTCTAAATATAGGAATCTAATTGAAACCAAAATGGATACCATATTTGGAATCAAAGAAAATTTTAACATATAATATGTTCAAAATAATTTTTGACAAAATTGAATATTTAAAACAATAAAAAATTAATGGCCATGGTTAAGTTAAAAATGGTTGTATCGAGGGTTAAAAAAAGAATATTAGGGTTACACATAAGCAACCAATATTTTCAATACCCATTTTGTGGCCATATTTCAACCATTATAACCATAGACACTTATTTTATGAATTTTTGGAAAATGTTTCCATGAATCTGGCCTATATAATATGTTATGTATTGTAGAAGACATTAATAAAAACATTCTTTCTTTTAATATTTATATCACTTTTTGATATGTATAAAAAACAACATAGGCTCAGTTATAGATATTTTTTTGGAATTGAAATTATTTCCCATTATATTTATAATTTATATCTAGTTTTTATAGAATAAATAGTTACTAAAAATGATTAAGAAATGGCAATACCGTAATTATTTAGTTAACATTTAAATTAAATAAATGAAATAGAAAAATATTAAAAGTGAGGTAAATTCAATGAAATAGAGTTATAAGGTAATTTTTTGAGTTACTTAATCATGATAAATAGTTTTTAACATCATATATTTTAATTCCACAATTGAATAAATATTGTTAAACTCAAATTAAATAAAAATGAAAAAATTGATTTTAATGTTATTTTATGCTAAATTATTTTTTATTAAGTGATATATGAATAATAAAAATTTGATAATCTGAAAAGTAATTTTTAAATTACAATAAAATTAAAAAATTTCCATTAATGGACAAATTGGTCTCTAATAATGAATATATTTACCTGTAAATATTTAAAACTCTATTAACATAGTTAATGTTAAAGAGGTGTTTTTTCATGTTACATGAATATATATTAAAAAAATTATGAATACACATTGGATATACAATTTTTAAATAATATATTATATTTATAATCCATGGGTTGAAATTATCTAATATTTATCACTTTTAATTACTTTAAAATGTTTAATTTCGTAGATTATATAACTAAATACCATAGTGAAAACCCAAAATGGTAAGTGTAGGGAATCATAGATGTTATGTAAACAATGTATATAATATATGGTTTGATGAGGTTTGGAGTTCATTCAACATAAAATAATCCCTAAAATCTATTAGTTATCAACTTTTGATCAACATGAGATAAGATTGACCTCCAAATAGTGAATACTTTTGCATAATTACAAAAATGTCACTCCTACTCAATTCTAAAATAGAACTTAATCCCATAATGTATTCCCCACTATGAAGGCATTTTAGGCAACAAAATCCAAAAATAATAACTTCCAAACTATCACCCTCTTGCAGTAGTGGACTAATTTTGAGAATAAATCCAAACTAAGAAATATTTGATTTAATACTTTGGAGGATACACGAAGAAGATATGACGTTCTTTAACATTTATTTTTATTTTATTTATTCCTCCACATCCTTAAATTATTATTAGAACATGATGATAAAATAATATAAGTATATTATTAATAATTAAATGTTTTAATGTTAGTAGAATTTTCTACAATTATCCCCACATCCATCAAATGGGTTACAAAATCATCATTTCCTTTTACAACAATATACAGTCTCGCGAACTAAGGTCCTTCATTTTTCTATTACCACCTCTCTAGGTTGGTCTTATGATAGATATAAAGTATAAATATGACATATATAACATAATTATAACTATATAGTAATTATTTAATATATAATTTTTTTATTTAAATTTTTTAAGAGACACAACAATGTCGCTCATGTGTTCGACAAACTACTACCTCACCAACCGATGTGATTCACAATTCAATAACGCTTCACCTGGAAGGTGGTATGGATAAAAGTAATAATTATATATGACATACATGAAATAATAATGATATTTATTAAATATTTATAATTCTCAAAATATTATATATGTCATTTTGTATCTTACATTTCCACAAAATGAAATAAGAAATGCCATTCATGTACGTGTGGATTACCACTTTCAAGAAACAATGTGACTCAATTTTCACCTCGTAGAAATATGGATGATGTATATTAGAATATTTAATTAAATAATATTATATTTATGATATTATTATCACTCTATAAAGTAAAAATTTTACTTCCCACTTTAAAAAATTATAAATGAAAACCCAAAACATTATTCCTGATTATATATGTCCCACCATCTCCATGATCGTAAAATAAAATATTTCAAAAAAAATTATTATTTGGTTTAATGGTATAAATTCTGTTAAAATTTAATAATTATATCATTATTATAAATCTGGATTTGATCAAACTATGTATTATGTAAAATATTGGGATCTTCAAGGACAAAACACACTTTAGGAAAGAAGGCACTTAACACCAGATGTAATGAAAATAATAACATATAATTAATGAATTGGTAATAATACTCTATAAATGAATAAAAAATAATATTACTAAAAATTATTTTGAATGTTTATAATTTAATAAAAAATTTAAATCCACTATAGAAGAGGTTGATGAACCTTCAATCAAAAGGAAGTGTGAGGTAAGGGATTTGATCTAAAGATACTTTTCAATGACTATTATTTATTATTATGATCCAATTAACATTTATCTGGGGTACATACATACCCTTTAATATATAATATCCTAAATATTTCATTATTCATGACATTTATTATTTCAATTAGAATTATTCTATCAAAGGGTATTTTACATGAAAATTACCTGGTGGTAAAAGTTATTGTGCCATCTCACTTTCTATTATGATCGGTAAATATCACTTGAAAGAATCATCATCTTGTGATATTATTTAATTTTAAAATACATATATATTAAATATGCATATTTCCATGTTATGGGTATGATTATTTCTTATACTATAAACCATTTTTTCCATATGGTGTTTACATTTAATATTATTTGATTTACTAGAGAAATATTAATATATCCATATAATTTACTCAATATGAATACACTATGACAAGGAATAATGTTTATAAATTAAATCAATTATTAGATATATTGGGAATTATTTATTCATTAATTAATAGTAATCTCTCTGGTGCATTGGTAGTCTAATGAGACGAATAAGTTGTCCAAATCCGATTAGTATCATGTATGTATTTACTTCTCCAAACTACCAAACTAATCATTCATTTGGGATTTGTCGCATATTATTTATTTCAATGAAATGAAGTAGACACCAAATCTAGGATATTGTGATTGGCGATACTACCCTAAAGATCCACATTTATACAATAATTACTTTTGAAATCACTAGCTAAAAGCACTCATAAAGGCCATCTCTTATCAGAGCTAATTAAAAGCATTAATAATCATTTCCTTTTATTAGTTTTTAAAAATTTAAGTTTAAATGGATTCATTTATCATTTATTTTTATATATTTGTTAAATAAAAAACCTTTATCCGTGCCTTTATTAGCATTGATAAATGGAGTCCTAAATAATTTAATTTTTAACATATATATATTTTGATGTTATTTATTTAACAATTTGTATATATTTTTAAATATAATTTATATAAATATATAGTCAATTGAGAGATGATATTGATATCATCATGAAAATATCTTAAACAGGATGGGTCATATCATCCCACCACTCCTGAGGGTTATACCTTCCAAGTATCTTCCATGAATCTACAAACACACCAACACACAAACGCACACTCACTCACACACACCTATCTGTGTTTGTATATATATATATATATAAGTAATTGAAAGAAATAAAAATTTGAAAATATTAATTTTTTCCCATATATAAATATTTATACATTTAATTAAATTATTATATTTTGAAACATTATTTAAAATTATTAAATTATAAAATTAACTATTATTAGGGAAAAAATATATAAGTCTATATTATGTTTTAATAATATATACATATGAAAAAAAATTTAATATATGTAAAAATAATTACTAAATAATTTTATTTAATTTTATCGTTTTATAATAAATGATATACCATGAAGAAAATTTAATCATAAGGTTAATATTTTTACATTTATATTGACAAACCATATAAAAAATATTTATTTCATTTATATGAACAAGAGTGTTTTTAACTATAATTAATAAATTTAGTAATATGATGGTTTTTATAATATTAATTCATTTATTAAAACATTGATTATAATATTAATACATTTTAATACATTTAATATAATAATTTTTTTGTATTGGTTTTTAATATAATTTTAATTTATTCATATTAATTTATTTCTATATATAATATATCACATATATGAACTATATAAATTGATAATAATTTTATTAAAACATAATATTTACATCAATATAATTA
The DNA here is from genome assembly GCA_963277665.1 of Viscum album. NCBI lineage: Eukaryota > Viridiplantae > Streptophyta > Magnoliopsida > Santalales > Viscaceae > Viscum > Viscum album. The sequence goes on from OY728156.1 coordinate 1,739,718,284, forward strand.
ATTAGAAATAATATATATATATATTATTAACTCCAAATATTTATATATGTATATTTACAATTTTTATTATTTAATTTTATTATTTTATAATTAATTATATATATTTTAAAGAAAATATATATATATATATATATAATTATGATTTATACATTTAATGGTAAAATTTTAATATATTTTTAATTCATAGAATCGATATCCCTTCATTTCATGTATTTATTTATTTTATTTTACTTGTTATTATTTAAATAATTATACAATTATTATTTATTCATTTTCAATTTCAATTTCGTGTAAGTATTATGTATTTAAATATAAAATTTAACATTTATTAATATTTAATATTTTCTAATTCATGTTATTCATGTTATGAATTCCCTTTTTTGGAAATTATTTTATTAATTCAATTATATTTAATCATATTTCATTATGTATTTACACATATTAATTTATAACATTTTAATATATTAAAAAAATTAAATGAATAATATTTATTCATATTTATTAAAAATAATATAATATTAATAATAAATATGAAATACATAAATTTTATTCATTCAAATTCATTTATAAAATTTTAGTAATTTAAATTGTAAGTATGCATCCTTTTTAATAACTTTTAATTCATACAATTATTATTTTTTATGTATTCATTTATTTTAAATATTTTGCACTCTTAATTCCAATAATTAATGTTATGAATTCACTTATTTTAAACATATTTTTAATTTATAAAATTAGACTAATTCATTTTTATTATTCTTTTATATAATACTGCTACTTCTTTTTATTATTTTTTATTATTATTTTAAATTATTCAGAATCTAATAGTTATTTATAGATATTAATTTATTATGTATTAATATATTCATTTTTTTAAATTTATATGATTAATATTTATTAATTATTGATTATATTTTAATATTTCTAATTATTCGATATTTAATTAATTAAAATTTAAATTTCATTTAAAATATTTTTTTATTTATGTAGTTCATATAATTAATTTTAATATATTTTTAACTAACTAATATTAATTATTTCTACATTTTTAATCATTTTTATCTGGTTTAGGTTTACTGTAATTGAATGTCATGAATTCAATATTTTTTAATATTTATTAAATTTATTCCATTAGATTTACGCTTTTGTAATTTTATTTGAATTTATTTATTTTTAAAATTTATATCCACATATTTATTATGTATAATTATTTTTAATTAATTATATATATATATATATGATTAACAATTAATCATTCTTATTTTTTATGTTTTTATAATTTATTTATTTTTTAAATTTATTTAATGGATTTATTTAAATGATTGTTATTATATATTTTCAATTTAAAATTTTAATATAAATAATATTTAGTAATATTATTATTTATATAATTGGTATAATTTAATTGATAATTTTTTTTAATTTATCATTGGTTTTTGTCAATGCTTGTTTTTGCACTAAAAAGATGATGTTTTTAGTGCTATAGATATGCACATATAAATATTCCCTTTTTAATTCTTGATGAGTGCTGATAAAAATTTTATTTTTAAATAATGGAATTTCAATACACAATCCATATTTTTTAGAGACAATTCGTTTAGTGCTGATTAAAATGGATTTTACAAGTTCTTTTTAGTTGCAACTACTAAAATTGTTCATCCTATTTAAAAAAACCTAATAGATCCCTTCCTCCCCAAGTCAAGCTGAACCTCTTCTAGAACTTATGTTTTACAGCTGCTGAGGTCCAGTTTTTTTGACAAATCAAACATCAAAATTCATGGTATGATATTTCAAACCATTTTTAAGGATTATCATCCAATAATCCAAGTGTTATCCATTATTTTTTAGTTTATTTTACTATGATAGATTTTAATAGTTTTTTCCTACAAATTCATATCTGAGAACTTGTTTCACTCTTATTCACGTTTTATTGAATGATTTGATTCTTTTAGAACACATTCAATATTTGTTTGAATTTTTTTTTTCATTTTCCCTCAATTTTGGGGACATTATTCATGTATTTATATTTCAATAAAGTCTATAAGTACATATTTTATTTATTATTTTTTAAAAATATTCTTATTTGATAATAATGGAATATTTAAATTGATTTCCTTAGAATGAAAATTGATTTTTAGAATAAATGACATTTTGTATCCCTGTAAAAAAGAATTATATGGTCAATTAGGTGGTGAATTAACATCTTGGGTAATTTTTTTATAATAAATAAATGTTATTAATTTTATAGATATTTATTGTTGTTATAAATATTAATGGATTCAATATTAATCATTGAGTTATGGGTTGGTTCGTCTTAGTAACAATGTTTGAAATGGGAATGATCAACGAGGATGATTAATGTTTTTATAGAAACACGATGTAAGATATGAGGTTTTTATAAATATATATATGAATTTAATTTATTATCTGTATAAGTATATCATTATATAGGTTTTTTGTTGTGTTTGATCATTTTTATATCTATGTGTTTATTTGTTTTCATATTTATTTATTAATATTAGTTTATTATATTTTTAAATACTTTAATTTGAAAAAAAAAATCCATCACATTATGAATGAACATTCCTAGTTTTAACATGAAAAACAATCCACACAAATAAAGGAGAGTTAACTATTTACAAACAATTGGGTTCATTATATGAATATATTTTTCATTATGTTATAAAAAAATATTTTTTTCTACTCATTTATAAGATTTTTATATCTATGTTTTTGAAATAATATTTATGTTTTTATATTTATACATTATTTAATTTAAAGGTATAAAAACGATACAATATATGTATTACTTGTTTTAATTTAGTTAGTTTTTTATATAATTTTAATAATGTTGAAATAAATACGAAATATATGAATTGAAAATAGATGGATATTAATTGAATGAAAAAGGACTGCATTGATGTGGTTAATTTGTTCATCATGTTTATAGTAGATAATGAATATGATTATTAAAAATTAATTTTTCACCATTTAAATCGTTGTTATTTAATAAAATATGCTCTAGAGGAATTTGAATGACATGTGATCTATAAAGAAATTGCTCGAAGTTGAAAATTCTTGACAATAAACCATGAAAAATTAAATATTGTTACTAACATGGATGGTAATTTGATATTGGGATCATATGGTATGATTAAAATGGAAAATTATATTAGAAATAATATCAATGAAATGAAAATGTATATTAAAGTTGACCAACATGACTGTACAAATATCTTGGTGAAGTAAATTCTCCATGTAACGAAACTATTGTATACTAGTTGTACAAAATCTAAAAAATTATCCACCACATTAATGGTATATAATTTGAAATATGGGAGCAGATAGAGCGACCCCAGCTTTATAGATGTACGCCGTCTCCATTACAATATGATAAAAATATAAAATGTGCTCCCTGATAAAACAGATAATTCTAAAAAATGATACGTTCAATGGGTATTATTTCTAAAATAGTACATGACTATTAAAATAACTATGTATTGGATCCAAAGGAACATGAATAAATGTATATATTCCCAATGTTTTGTGTGAATTTTACAAGAAATATGAATCAAGTCCTTATAAAGTGGTATGGTACATTACAATAATTCTATGGTTTATATGGTTATATAGATGTGAAAAAACCTATATAGACATATGTGACATATAGATTCAAGAATTCAAAATTGGAAACTATGATTCTGAATAGACACTCATCAATAGAAGAAGACTGATCAAGAGTATACTAAATTTGGAAAAATTTGAAAAACCTCTTACTTGTGGCATCTAATGATGGAGTGAATAATATCGGTGTCAATTGTATATCTATAATACATAACAAGTTTTGTTGGTAAATTATAACATTCAACCATCGTTATGAATGAAGTATAATTATAATATGTTTTCTCTACATAAATCAGCACCAAAACTACCTTGTAATAATATAAATGTTTATTTGGTTTCATTGATCAATGGTCTTAAGTTGATGTGGGTTACTTGTTTTATATTGTATGATCTTCATAGAAGGGATGAGTTCACATTGAGAAACATGGATTATAGGATGATAAATGAATTCCATGCCTATGGAATTATTTCCTTATATAACAACAAAGGAATCTTGGGGTACCAATTATATGAAGAAGGTACACAATCTATTCAATTGAAAAATTTATGAAGAACTGTAAATTCTGTACATCATAATGTTTTAACACAATGACATAAAGAGTAATCCTAGAAAACATCATTATATGGTAATAAAGAAAAAGGTATAACACCATATCCATTAATAGGTAATGAACAATTTCTGAATGAAATATATAATTTAACAAAGTTTGGATTTTTTATAAAAAAAAATTATTATAAATGGTGATATTTTATCTTGAATTATAGTAATAGAATTTTTTAGATGTTATACCTTTATTTAGGTCATGAATGTTGATATTTGATTTAAGTGTTATTGGAATGCTACTAAATTCACTAAAAAATAAATGACAACACTCATTCTAGGTGAGACCTAATTAATAGGTATCCATTTTATAAACATGTAATGTAAAAGTGCATTAATAAAAAAATTATATTCTGATTTTTGGAATTTGAAAATGTTAATCAAACTATAATACAATTATAAAATTTACCACCTAATGGTTCCCTTGGTAATAGATATTCATCATTGTGATCTATTACATTACTGGTGGATGTATCCCATTGAACAATATATACATGTTTTCATAGGTTATATCATGAATCAAATTTACCCCCATGTTTTTATTTCAGAGTGATATGTTATAAAAAAGTTGTTGAATTATATACTGAATGAGTATAATTTTATTAATAACATTAGTCTGCCAATTTCCAATTATAGAGGACTCCTTGTGGGTGAATGGATTTCTAGAATTTATGTTGTTCAATTATCATTATATATCGAGAGTAATATCACCATTTCATTCTACACAATAGTATAATGTTTCCCTATAATGACTCGATCCAGTTGGTCCTACTTGGCTGGAGAAAGACTTTGCTACCAAAACCTGAAGCCTACCCCCACATGTCACTGGATAAAAACAATCACATAAAAGGAACAACTAATAATGAGTTTTTTTCAAATGCACTTGACCACACACACCCAACCATCTCTACGCAGAGGTGCATTGGAATAAAAATAAAAAAAAGGAAATATATATAATAAAAATCATTCATAAAATAATGTTTTTTAATAAAAAATAGTTCACCTATGTAATCCAAAATTAAAGGATAAAAATACATTCCGACCAAGAAAATTTCTCCCAACATAAAAATGAAAGGAATAGAAAATTATATGTGATCCCAATTCCTAATATTTAATCCCTTACTTCCCTATTCGGTTTATGCAGTAGTGTATCCTTACACTCCACTAAAATCACTAATGATATATTCACCATATTTATATGATGTGACATGTGTTTGAAAAATCCTATTATGGTGTGAGTATATACATACCCATAATGACTCCCATAAAAGAAAAGAGGGATAAATAGAAGACATGATGGAAGTAGTCGTCTCAACACATTGTAAGAGTGAAATTAAATCCAATCACACACACACAATGATATATATATATATAATTATATAATATTCTTATATGAGGGAGAATTTGGATCTCTAAACCCTCACCCTGACCAGGTCGATGAGTCTAACCATATCTCCAGGAATTCTATCTTCGATTCCCATCAAGTCTTGTCTCTGAAGATTTTACTGCATGGAGGTCCCATACCTTTCCACTATGTGAGAAACTCAATGGAGAACAATTTCCATGTAGAGGAGCCACACCCCATTTAGTTTGGGGTTTCCACTTAGTGGATAGAGCACCCCTCACTAGTCTATCCAGAAATTACACTCAGTTAGAGGTCAGACAACCCAATCAAATTTTGGGGGAACCACTCACATGGTAGAGGACCCATCCACTAGTTCATCTAGGGGGTTCACCTCAGTATGTAGAGGACCCATTCTCTAGTCCTTCATGGGTGGTTCCACTCAATAGGTGGATGACTCATTCCAAATTCCAAAAAAGGGGGTTCACTCAGAATTTAGGAGACCCTTACTATAGTTTATGTGGTGGGGTTCTACTAAAAAATACATATAAGAACTACATCCTAATTTTTCATGGGGGTTGAACATGAAATAATGTGAGTGGCATAGTGGAACCAAAACCTTGAATTATAGAGGGGATTAAAACCCTATACTATCTATGATGATCTTACCTGATCACTACCTCCATGAGCATCACATAATAAAATTTCTCTTTTGTAATGTTCTGTGTCATATCTAAAAATAAAAGAAAAAACGATACTATGTATTTCTATTTTGAAAACTATCTAATTTGGGATACTCAGGGTCTAAAAGCTGTTTTTAGATGAAGGGGACATGGATGGTGGAAGTTTCTTAAAAATTGAGTACAACATGTAAGGGGTGAACATGACATGTGTCCCCTCTATGGTGTCTAGCCATGTTATCCTCTAGACATGGATCAATAGACATTTCATAATGGACGATGTGTATGGGTCCCACACTACATTTATCTTCCACTCGGGGTCAGCTCGTGTGCTCTTGGTCAGGCCCATTTCCATCTAGCCATGTTGTGTACGTAGTTGTGCCCACATACATGCCCATGATTGTGTACTCATAGAGTACACAACATGTCCTCTTACATGTGGTTCTACCTGTTTGTAACTGGAACATGGTATAACATCCCATGGAGTGTCGTACATTATAGGGCCAAGCCACATGTTGGTTGGTCCTTATCTTCTAGAAAACCCTAGTCATTTTAGTTGGGTGGGGCTACCAAACGTGTCTTCATTAGACTACACACTGTGTAGTATTGTTTTTAAGAATATACTGGTTCTTTATGCGCTTCTATATCTATATTCCTATAATTATTTCTTCTATTTGAACACCTGCAATCAGTAGGGTCCACATATATACATTTTTTTTATCATTTAGTTTTAGAAAAATAGATATTTTTCTATTCACACAAATACCAGACATGTACACCACTCTTCTATTCACCAATTCTTGGGCTTGGATCCAAATTCTATGGGAATCGTCACCCACATGCCAAAATTGATCCTAAACCTTCTTAAAATCTTCGTCCCAACTGTCATTCACACAAATTACATGAATCATTAGGTTTTATCTCACTCAAAACCTCCCTGAAAAATTAAAAATTTGACCCCATAGACCAATAATGAAGAATATGAATAATTTTGGGGAAAAGAATAATAAAAATTGTGATATAATTCAAGAGAAAAGTTTTTCCACCCATTGATTGGAAGTCGGGGAAAACTAGGGAAATGTCTTAGAATAAGAAATGAAAAATTTAATAAAACAATTTATTTCAACAATGGGATTTTCTGAAGGGTGTAAGTAAATATAATCAATAGAAAATAATAAAATACCCATCTTAAATGTTTTTATCAAAGTTGGAAAAAAATAATGACCCTACCTCGATTATCGATCGAACGTTGTGGAAGAACATGTTTTCTATTGATGAGGATGATCTGCTGCATCAATTATTTATCAATACTTATCAATCCAACCATGGATTGTTTTTTGAAGTCAATTCTCCAATTATGGTTATTATCAAATTATTTGTGTAATAAATATTGGATGTTTTCTACATTTTATTATATAGAGAATATTTTATTAGGCCTTTAAATAAAAATAAAAAATAAATTATTTATTTATTTTTATTAAATGCACAAACGAACAGCTTCCTCAACCAGATGATAGGTTCCGAAAATACATAGTACATTCCTAGGATAAACCCTGAACTCGATGTTTTATACTGATATCATATTGGTGATCTGGGACACTATTTAGAAGGTGCTCTATTTTTTTTTAAAAAAAAATGCACACACGAGTTATTAATATTTCTAATTTTTTATAAAAATAATTTCAGTCTCACTAGGCCTCAAATTCTTACACTGTATAAGCACATGAATCTAAAAATAATGTGTAATATATCAAAAATTTTTACAAGGGATAAAAAATATCTAATTTATTTGATCATTTAATGAATTTCATCCTTAAAAACCAATTTTATAAAAATTGGGAGTAATAAACCTATATATGGATCTATATCTCTCAGGATCTCTCAAACATGCTCTCTTGCTGCCAAAAAACATTAACTAACATAACGGTACATCCACATGTGATCTTATCCTACTGATCCTTGATGAAAACAAGCTACTATATTGAGCATGATCCATCCATAATGCCTACCTAACCCCAGTTAATAACTTGCACCGGTTTGTGCATGTATCTCCTCATCTGTAACACATAGAAGTTGGAATATACTTGATCCAACTATGGGGTCAATTATAGGTGGTATAAACCTCACAAAACCTCTATAATATCTCAAACGAGTTACTAATCCTTATGGTTAGATTTCCTACCTGACTGAATATCCACTATCATTCTCGTTGGGAGAGTCTTTGGAAAATGTTGTCTCCCTGATCAAACTCCAATAACCTATTATGTCTATCTATAAATGATTTATTCTCACTCTGGGCTTTACTCATCTTCTCATGGATATCTTAGACCTTTTTTATTACCTCCTGAAACATATATATCCAACCAAGAGGTGCCCCACTAATCTCAATCAAGCATAAGGGTGACCTACATGGTCTTCAATACAAGGCCTTGAAAGGGGTCATGATTATCATAGGGTGATATATGTTATTATATGAAATATATAATAAATAAAAGTGATCATCCTTGATATTTCATAGGCCTAACATGAACACCACCAATGTATACTCCAAAAACAGAATATTCCGTTTGGTATGACCATCCATATGTGGCTGAAAAGTTGTACTCAACCTCAATTGGGTCATGAATTCCTCCTACATTCCCCTCAACCAATGGGAGTTGAACCACACATTATTATGGGATAAAACCATCATGGTCACAATATGATGGCGTAAAATATCCCACATGTTCAACATCCACAAGTTCTACAAAAAACCTACTCATTGACAGAATGAAAATTCACTAAATTAGTAAGTTTATCAACTATCATCAAGATGGAATCATGGGCCATCTTTATCTATAGTATCCCTATCATGAAATCCAAAGTTATCTCGACCCATTTACACTATAATATATCAAAGGACTATAACAACACTTTAAAAACTTCATGCTCAGCCTTCACGTGATAATAGATGAGACACCAAGTGATTAAATTGTCCATAGTCCACCACATCACTGCCATCCAAAACTCCCAATTATGATCTCTATAAATTATACCAACACAAGTATGTACTTACAATGGATATTTTTGAAACTACCTCATCACATCCTCTCACAAAATGATCAAAATAAACATTCATCCTTTGAGGATGATGATATGATTCACTTATTTTGAGAATCGATATAGTGAATCTTCTAAGGTTATGAAGTAATTTATTCCCTCATAGTTAAGTCTCCCAACTAAGTATCTCAGACATTATGGAGAATAGGTGAGGTCAAAACCATCATATAACAATAATTTGGGCCCCTCTTCTCTACTAGGGTCAGCTGTAGATAATCCAAGTGCTCGACAGTTCCTATTGAAGACAAGAAAGGTATATTTTGCTAAGAGAATATTCTACAGCCATGCACTTATAAGGTCTATATACTATAATAACACCATATATCTATATGAAATAAAAATATTCCATTATCTAAGGTATAGATATCTCGATGTATTTTCATAATTCATTATCTCATGGTTTTAGTAAACAATTAAAAACATTCCTAGAGATACTGACCCAACATAATCATTATAAAGACGACTAATACCACATCCAGATCATGCATTGTGTATTTATACTCATTTGTTATTAACTATATTAACCCATATTTAATCACTAACATGATATGAATCCATAATTAGTCGATCATAGTTCTAGATAAATCACAATAAACTACATTCTTCACACCCACCACTCAAAATCTAAAAATAGGATCACTATTTAGTCTCAATATAAACTCCTCAATAGTCCTCTAACCCTACCTATTCAATGTAAAAATATTCCCCTTCGTCATATGTGTGATTAAAGTGCCTAAAATCCGGGATATTTTTTCAATGAACATCCTATAGTACCCTTCCAAGATAATAAAATATTACACCTCAGTCACATTCTGGAGCGGATCCCCTGAAAACACATCATTAATATTCACCTGGACGATTTCCAACCCATGATAAAAAATTAAAATACACTCTATGATTACCTCACTATTCCATAAATCACACCTCATGAGATTATCATAATGATGGTTCCCCTAAAAAAGAATAGGTCCATACTCATGTGCTCTACATTCTCCTCCTCTAACGCATATAAGAAGAGTATTTCATCAATGAATACAACAGTAAATAGATCAAAATATAGATTAAATACCTTTTTCACCGAAGACTTAAGTAATGTAGAGAAATTCATCACAGCAAAAGGGATCCTCAGAAAGTCATAGCGTTTATAGAGACATAAACATGATGTTTTTGGAAAAGTAATAATAATAACCCTCACGTAGTAAAATTCATATATGTGATTGATCTTCGAGAACCATGTTTTTTCTAATAACTGATCAATGAGGTCATCAATCTTCAAAAAGAGGTATATGTTATTTATAATGGCCTAATTTGGTAAATTATATTCAATTAAATTCTGCAATATCCCACAAATATTTATCACAAATAAGATAATCGCTACCTAGGTGGACACATTGGGTATGATAAAATCCATCTCTAGATGCTCCTCCAACTACATAGTTTTCTCCTGATGCTCATAAGGGGCTGTATGTTGTTACAAAATACATATCAAAGAAGTATCATGGTGGAATTATATGAAAAATTACATCTCCTTATTCAATTGTTGTCTAGGAATATCCTCATTAAAGATATACATACAATCAACCACGAATGATCTATCTTAGATACAACAAGAGACCATTGCTCCAATGGGTAAACTCACCCAAATATTATTTATGGGATACAAAATCATACTCAAAATACCCACTCACACCTCCATGGAATTTAACATACTCACAAATGGTAATATCATATCATCTATCTGATGACACACAACTCTTATGCGGTGACAGTCAATCTGGGATCATATCATGGAAAACCATTCCATAATCAAGATGACATCATAAGGTATCATAGTGAAGAATAAGAGGTCCCATTAGAAATTATCTCTATGAAATGATAACTCACAATATTTACTGACAAGTGGAATCAAATAATCATTCCTTATAGGCACCACATACCAATTTTTTAAGATAATATTTAAAATAGGAGCTCTAGATATCATTATAGGAGTAATGATATAAAGGAATGACTCCAACATTTATATACTAGTAATTAATTAAAATTATAATAAACACATATCATACCCATAATAGTCTTTTGAGTTTCGTGATCATAAGCATCCATACCTTACATTTTTTCATGGCACTAATTTTCAACTCCTTGAGCATAGTATGGAACTCCTAGTAGTGGTGGTGGATGTGAATCACAATTTAATCCACCACCAGCAACTCCTATCTATGAATCAATGCATACTCATATTCAAGAAACAAATTACAGGGTGGAATTGTAGCCTAATCTAGGATATCCATGATCATGATTTTACATGTACTATAGATGTTCATCAGCTATGTACCTACCGTCCTTAGCACACCGGGCCAAGAAATAATTTTCCATGTGACCTGGCCCATCACATTGATAACATCACCCCTCTAAAAGATGACATGGTTCTATGAATGGTGCATGTACAACATGAACATGTTTCTTAGTGTGACCATGAGAAGGTCTCTTATATTGAGGCCCTACAAAATAGACCCTACTTGTTGTTGTAGATGACTCAACCGCATTACAACCATTATCATCTGAAGGTACATGGTGTCCCTCATATAAAAAACTATCAGTATTTATTTTATTATTAGTACTTCAACATATGTGGGAATGTAAAGGGATACTACAGTGGCATGTAAGACCCTACAGATTCCATACCCAAAAATCCATGCCCTGATGTAACCAACACAAATTCTGTTGACGGTGTAATGCATATGACAAGTGAACATTGGGGCATAATAAAAAATTTCTACCCTCCCTATTGAAACTCCATAAGCTCTTGAATCCAAACATATCTCAATCATGTGGGGTAATACTCTTTATCTAACAACTAGTGGATGTCATACCATGACTCTGTCGAGTTATCATGTTTCGGTGTGACGAGATTGTACCAATTCTAACCCGATCCAGGGAAAAGATTGGCTATGAGTGAAACCATCTAATTCTCTAGGGTTCAAATAATTCAAAAACACTCATATCACAAACTCTAACCAATACGCAAGTACCTAGGGTCATGGATAACAATTTAACTTCAATTACATATGGAACTAGTACTTTTATAGTGTTTTTTCTATGTGAAAACTTAACAGAATATGCTAGTATTATCTACTGCTCTATATAGAGGGATCCTACTGCCTTCATACCTAAAGGAAATATATCATGTGATATCACATAATCAAATGCCTCTTCACTAATTTGATCATCATTATGATAATGAATTTTTTGCCAAGCTGGAAACCCTCAAGGAGGCCTCCCGAATGCCTCTTCACTGATTGGATCATCATTATAATGGTTGTACTTATGATCACCACAACAAATGTTTCAGTATTCCATGTGTACAAGAATGTAGTAAGAGTCCAAGTATACAGAAACATTAAAAAACATAAAAACCCTAAGGTTTCCTATAATTAAATCACCATTAAATTCTCCATGAATGTGTCCATATAAATTTCTAATTAAACCACATAATGGTCCAAATCTCTAATCATAATGTCAATGTCAGATCAGCTCTCATACCACTCTGAAACGAACAGACCCATGGGTCCCAACTATCCGACATTAGATGAGTCCTCCCCAACCATAATCCTACCATCAAAGGATAGGTCCTAGCAACAATCACTGATAAATCATAACTAAAATATGATGCCTTTTCCTAAAGTACATGTACACATACACCTAACCATTATCATGCATTAGTGCATAAGAGTAACAAAAAAAAATTTGTAACATATAATATGAAAACCATTCATGTAATAACCACTATGGAATAAAAAACGATGTAATAATGTAATCTAAAATTTATAAAGGAAAATAAATACCCAAAAAGAAAATATTTCCCAAATAGATAATGATAGGAATATAAATTTATTTAGAGATCCCATATCCTAATATCCAATCCTTGATGAATAAATGTGGTGAATGAACTTGTTTATCCCATTTATCCTATATAATATTTATTGATCATTCCATTATTTTCATAAGATATCACATTTTTTGGAAATACCCTTGTCGGGCTTAGTATATACATACTTAGTAGGACACCCCGAAAAATGAATGGAGAGTTATATATGACATGATATATTTAGTCATCTTAAACCATGTTAAGTGGGACACAAAACCCAATAATATAAATACATATTCACATATAAGAAAAAAAAGTGAGAGAAAGCTAATCTATATCTCAGAGCCTAGCCTATGTTGATGATCTACCTACCTCTTCAATAAGTATGTCTCATATTCCCATCATCTCGTGTATCTCAAGAAGTATCCTTGTGGGGGACACCCTCTTTTCCACTATGGAATAATTTCAAGGGAAAAGAATCTTCCATTTGAGGACACACAACCTATTCATTTTGGGTGATCCACTATGTAGGTAGAGGACCAAATCCATAGTCTATATTCGATGATTCAGTCAATTTGTAGATCATTTATTCCTTATTCCATCAAGGGGTGACACATCATATGGAAAGGACCCACAACATAGTACTTCAGGGGGATCCACTTAATTGATAGACGACCCAAACCCTAGTCGATATGGGAGTTTCAACTCAATAGTTAGAATAAAAACACCCCAATCCATCAGTAGGGTTCCACTTTGATGATAGAAGATCATTCTCTACTCTGTTAAGGTGATTCCATTCAGAAGATAGACAGAGGACCCATGCCCTAGTATGGGGGTGGGGGGGGGGGGGTCTACTCAGATGAATGAGGTACAAACCATAGTCTATAAGAGGGTTTACACTCAAACTAATGTGAGGAGTATGGGTGACTCACACCCTAATAAAAAAGTGTCGTTAAAAACACGAGAAACTCTATGATGATGCTAACTAATCATAGTTTTTGTTAGAAGTCACCTAAAGTATCGTCACACTGAAAACATTAAATTTCATATCCTAAAATCAATTAAAAATATCACCATCAAATTCTACATGAAAAAATACTCAAGATAGTCTACTCAATAATGCAAAAAACCATGTCTAGAAGAAGGAGATTTAAAAGGTGGATGTTTCTCAAAAAGGAATTACATAGGGTGTAAGGGGTCCACACAACGTGAGGTACCACTCCATTGTCAGGCCTTGTTCCCATATAAAAAAGAAGTGGTGGTTGTTTATCCATAAAAAATGTGTATGAGAACCACAATATGTGACATAGACATTAGGGGATTTCTTGTGTACTCATAGGAATGGCCACATTTTTTAGGTTATACTATGTACAAGACCAGGTAATTGGTCGTGCATGGGTGATATAATATTTCCATGTACAACAAGAGTATAAGGCATTTCTTCCTCTATGCGGTGATGGTAATGTGTATTTGGACCACCATACAAATTCATGATGAGGGTCATAGTTAATATGGGAATGCCACACAATTTTTATACTTGTGTTCCCAAAAACACTCACTGCTGCAGCTGGGTGTGACTACACGATATGTGTTTGTCTGACTACATGGAGACAGATATATTATTTATAGAAATTCCATGTTCTTCACACCATCACAATAATCAAATTTATGACCATTATTCAAACAACTGACCACCCAAAAGTAATAGTGATCACCTCCGACCATCATTTTGTGACCTTCAGTGGCTTTAAAATGGATTCCATTTATTCACATGAATATCAACACACAATCTACAACATTTGTAGCTACCACTCAGTCATAAAACATAGATCTATCTGAATAATCTCTTGTGTATCGCAATGGAACTAGATCCATCCAAAAATTTCGTTTCCATTCATTTTTTTCACAACATCAATGAATCTAGGGATTCGAACACACTCAATCACACCCTAAAAAATAGGTATGCTGACCTCATAGTTATATATTTAAGAACATGAAGTAAAATTTTGAGAAAACACAATAACAATAGTGAGAAATATCATTATCCAACTGTTCATAGACAATGACTAAAAACTATTGAAAACCTCGGTTAGATCATGGAATATGAAATAATTAATTTAATATATCAATTAAATTTGACAATTGGATCATGTGGAGGGTAAAAATATACATTATCAATATAGGATAAAAAAATTTCTTTCATAAAATATTTAATTATGTATGGGATTCAAAATTGAACATTTTACATTGATTAATGATCGATCATTATTGAAAAATTCATTTTCCACTAATGAGGATAATCTTCTGAATCTGTGGTCTATTAATCCACCATGATCAAATCCTTGATTTTTTTATTGTTGGTTGTACAAAGAATATTATCAAAGCTCCTCCCAATTCCACAAGGGGTTATTTGGATAAACCTATAGAATGGTAATAACAGATTACTTATAGTGAAATTGATTAGGTCATTTTATAAAACATACTTATAATTTATTTAATTATTTTAATTAATGAACCGATAAACAACTGCCTCAACTAGATGTTCAATGAAGACCAGCCTTAGGTCCCCCTAGGGTAAAGGATTCATATTTGATTCACCTATGGTTTCAAATTATTGATCTAAGACTCCTCTAAAGATGTATTCCATTATTTCAAAAATATTTCACTCACATAATATTAATATATTTAATATTTATATAAAAGTAATTATGAGATCACTGAGCCTTATAATCTCACACAGTTTCAACGTCTTGTTTTGAAAATATTAATTATATATTTCAATTTATAATAAGGAAAATACAAAGTCTCTACATCAATAGAAATTTCAAAAACAATTAATTAATTCATACATTTGTGAATTTATTAATTATGAAATATTTCATAAAATAAAAACAATTAATAGTTTATATGATGGTTTTGATATCAATTTTATCGAAATTATCAACAGAACCAAATTTATTTTATGAATGAATTCAGTTGCTATCCAGAAGAATTTTTTATGTGTATTTTCTTAATTTATATATTTAATTAATAGTTATACATTCTATATTATTGAATATAATTAATACAATATGATTCAAATTAGTTGTCATACTCTTGTGGAAAAATAAATGTATGTATGTGATACTAATGAGACAAATCCTATTAATATAAATATATCGTACATTTGAATCATTGATATAAAATCCTATTTGTGTCAAAGATAATATCATGATCCTCTTTTACATTACAAATGGGGTGACAATAAAAGTACAGTTAAATTCTTTGAATTGTGCTTTAAAATGGCATGTTTTATGTTGGAAGGAGACATGATAGAACCATTCATAATGGAATAGTTGGAACAAAATCTATTTTATGTCCTAAATCCAATTAATAAAAATTGGTTAGTAATTATATAAGAGACTAAAATAAATACAAGATCTGATGAAAATTTTATTAACAGCGAACATTTAATCAAGACATCAAAATCATTCAATGGTGGCCCCATTATTGATCGTGAATTGTATTTTAGAGGGGATCATGATGAGTGGATTTTGATACTCAATAGAGGACTATATCTCAGCTACCATTTAATAAACAAATATATTTTATTGGACATTTTAATGATTTTTGATAATAATTTGATCATCCTTATAATATAATATGTTCACCTCTCTATTGATGTACGCTAAATTAAATGTCTATCAAATCATATAGAAAATGTATTCTACACATGATGATGCTACAAATCCATTGGAATAGGAAATCATTGATTTTAAAACTATGTTATTTTTAGTAGGTCAACCTCATGTAATGAACAAAATAATAGGTGTAGAAGAAAAATGTTAAAATTTTCTTTAAGGAAACATGAAAATTTGAAAAATTAGTGATTCTGTGGAATCAATTTGGCTATCATTTTGACCACAGTGAGTCTTTTTTCATTTGTTTCATTCGGAAACATCTTTATTGAATATGATGATTATTAATGATAAGTGTAATGATGTTCTGTAATATTTGAAAAAAATCATCAGGGAAGAGATTAGGGTAAAATAATTATATTATTTAACGTTTCTAAACAAAATATATAAAAAGTGTTGATTAATTTTTAACTATATGATGTAGAGTATATTTATTTTAGATGATAACCATAAGAAATTATTAATAATGGCCTCCATAAAAGAACATTATATATTTTAGATATTATTAATGAAGTAATATCATATAGTTACTAAAAGGATAGAAAACCCCCACCACCATATATATATTTATTCCCATGATAAAAAAATAAATGATGAATTATTTCCTTGGTCTCCAAAATGATGATAAAGTTATAATTAATTTTAAATTGTAAAACTTTTTTCAGAAATTATTATAAATATTCATATTTAATCAAATTGAGAATGTTTAAAATAGAATTGGAGTGAGGAAATAAATAATGCACATAAAAACTAAT
The DNA here is from genome assembly GCA_963277665.1 of Viscum album. NCBI lineage: Eukaryota > Viridiplantae > Streptophyta > Magnoliopsida > Santalales > Viscaceae > Viscum > Viscum album. Next base: position 1,739,735,927 of record OY728156.1, read on the forward strand.
GTACAACTACTATAAAGAATGGCTGGGGTATCCTTTAATTGAAAAATATCATGCATGGTAATTACAAAGTAATGTTTTTATTTAATTTGAATTTTTTTCATTATATATATATATATGAATCAGAACATAAATCTTTTTAACCATCACTTTATCTCTATGGATGGAAGATTATGTAAATAAATATTCTCAAATGGTAAAACACAAACAAAATGCCTTTGAATCATGTGTTTGTGTGTCGTAATAGTGTTTATATACTTTATAACAATTTTACTGAAAAATATATACTAATGTTTTTAAAATGTTTTTATATTTTACCCATAAGAATCATCATTATCTATACTATCAGATTTACTACATGTAATATCATTGATTTGATAAGAATAATATTGTTGTGTTAGATGTTTTGTTTTTTTCATAGTGTCACCAAGAAAATATTTTGGAAATGAAAAGTCATAGGGTGATATAAATGAAAAAAACAAAAGGCATGTAAAATCAAATTGAATATCTAAAATAAATTTTTATAATTTATAGTTTGATTGAACCATATATAAAATGGGGTTAAAGAGAACCAACAATAGAACACCAACCACTATATTAAGATATAGACCCCATAGGATTTGAGTATAACAATTATCCCGAATATTCTACCATCCCTAAGGTATTCGACTTTTTCAAAACATTTTTTAATAAATTTATATCAAACCAGTACTAAAAAAAACATATAATAAGATTCTATAGGGTGAAGGTGATTGAGATTTATATCTATCATCACCCACTCATTGACTTATTGTGAGGGGAATAGTTTACAATATCTTTGGAGATATGATAAAAATAAATAAATCCAAAATATCACATGAGATTATATATTCTAGTATCTAATGATTTGATCATCAAGAATCATGTTCTGCATGATGATCTAAAGGTTAACATGGTCAAAAATGGTATTGTAACTTTATTAACTTGGTAGTCTAATCTTATAAGGATACATGATGATGATGTGGTATGCCATTCAAAATTTCATTAAAATAAAAAACATTTACCAATTACTATAAAATGGTTTTAAATAAGAAATACAATTAAAATTTGAAAAATATAAGGGGGAATAGAATGTAAAATCAAAATAATCTTGTGGATCAACTATTAAATCAAATGTCCCTTCTGAGACTACATTACCCACAAATTCAAATATCACATTTATCAAAATTACATGTTATTATGAATACAATATTCTATGATAGATATATGAAAAACATTAAAATTGAATAAAAATGTATGGAGAGGTCATTATTGACATGATTGATAATGAAGGTATATAAGAAAATTATCTTGCTGGAATGACTGGGATCCTCAATTTTCAATTTATAGAAATGTAAATTTTCATAATCTATCATCTAGTAATTGATATATTATGTCATTTATAGTTTATAAGTATTCATATTTTCTATATATATAGACATATATATATATATATGTACAATATAATGCGATAACCTAATAAAGAAAAATATTGACTCATTAAACATCTTATCTTTTCTATAGACAAAATTCATTTGATAATGAATATTTTTAAAACAAGAAAAGAAACTTACTGAAAATTTTAATAAAAAATAATAGGTGATAATATATTTTGGATCCATAAAAATAATGTCTAAAATTAAAAAAATTAATCATAATATATATTTTTCTTCATTAATTATTCTTCGTTGTATTTCTGCTTATTAGTTGATGCTCATTGAATTTAATTTAGATACTCCAAATGTCAAATTTTTTGATCTAAATCATGGAATTCCCACATATAAACTACAAATGATGTAAATTATGAAAATTTATTGAATAGAAATAAAAATTATAAATATGAACCTCAAATTAAAAATCTTAAATTGTTTTTTAAGAGGATTTTTATTATTGATAGGTACATCATTATATATCGCAAATGTCATGTCATGAGAATGGTGACTGATCATAATAATCCTATCAATCTATACACATGGGAACATATCACAATATATATAATAAAATATAACTCATAGAACACATATAGAAAAAATATACAAATTTTAGTTAATAATTCATCATTTTCTAATGTAGAATAATGATAATTATTTTTGATATTATATTTGTAAATTTACGAAATATACTGTATACCATCGATAAACTATCATCCAAAAAGTCATATTTTCATAGGTAATTAAACATACATTTAAAAAAGTTATTAATCATATATTTTTTATTTTTCCTATACCAAGTTGGATTTCCATGTTTTTACAGATTGAAAAGAAGAATAATGATTTTTTAAAAAATAGTGGTCATAATATATTATATTATATTATTTATAGAAATCATGAAGTGTTGATTTAAAATTTTTTATAAGATTTTTTTTTATAGATATCATGGTTAGTTGATAAGCATAATGAAAAGGTAATTTCTTCATTACGTTTTAATTAAAATATTAAGTCACCTAAATAGAGACAGAATTAGGATAATGAGTTTCTATTGTCATGGGAACCTTAGCGATTGATGTACATATCATTTATGTTCTATAATAATCACATTGTATAAATATAATTATCATATTTATCAATACACTATAAATTACAAATTAAAACTTTATTTAAATAAATATGAGACATCATCCATCAATGGGGTCAATACTAAAATTCTGAGTTTGCATTGAAATAAAAAACAATGAATATGATCTTCCTATCATTTTATAATTTCAATAATCATCCATGAAGCAATTTGATGTGTGGATTCCTTAGTATGATAGATCATGTAATTTCAAATTTGTTATTATTATGAATAACATTATAATTTATAGAGTGTGGAAAAATTTAATCTACTTAGTTCTGATTAGTTAAAAAATTTATTTCAATTATAATAAATTCATTTAGGATATATTTTAATAAAACATAATTTGATTAAACACTCAAATTTCTATGTATGATTTGAAGTTTCATTTTTCCTTCATATAATTAATAATGATTTAGGTTACAGAAAAGGGTTAAAACCAAATATAATAATATAATAGTCTAATTAAAACAAATAGTGATGATCCTAAGTCATTTCATATTTTTATAATTTAACAACTTGTCAGTCCAACACTAAAATTTATTGATTTTATCCAGAGGACCATTTCACCTTTATATTTTTTAAAATGAAATTTTACCCATCAAGGGTCCCATAATAAGTAGATGGGAACAAAATAATAAGAAAACATAATTAAATTTTTCTTGAATAAATTTTGATCCTTAAAAATAATATATATATTAATCTGATGCCAATATTTTCTTGAATGATGAATATTATGATTTTAGATTGTTATTTTTTTTAATAAATGAAAAATCTACTATGTAGGTATCATAACAAATTAATATTTTATTTGTTTAATGAAAACATGGTAAAATGATATATTTTTTGTTTTTTATTTTAAGGAATAAACCATATATCAATCCAATAACACAATGTCTTGTTATGATCAAAACTGTTGTTTTACCTTCACTTTGTTATCGAAGTGACTGATCAACTAATAGGGGTCGAAACCTAGATAAAGAGATCATATTAATGTTTAATAATATAATAATAATTCTACGAGATTTTATGATTTATATATATGAAAAATTATTTAATATGATGGTTGAAATTCTTGGTATGATCAAATTTACCATTTCATCATTGTATTTTTATTAAAATGATATATCAACCATTGATCAATCATAACCAAGAAATGAACCATGTATTGGAATGGAATCTTAGGGAAATTATCCCTCCATCATTTTTAATATAAAGGAATAAACCTAGAATATATTTTATTCAATAAATGATTTTTATGATCCAAATTTCAATTTTAGCTTCATATTTATATTAAAATGACATATCAAAAATTAAGAGGTAAAAACCATGAAAAAGTACTTAGATTGGAATCAATATCTATAAACATGATCGTAATTTTATTTATGTTTCATAAAAATACAAATCTTAAATATAATTCTCATAATCCTTGGTATGGTACACTGTACACTTTCACCTCTGTATTCTGACTAAAATGATGGATCACTCATCTAGGGGTCAAATATAAATAAATGAGTTCATATTATCATATAAACTAAGGAAACAAATTATGAAAAAATATTTTATCTATAGTATTATTTAATATATCAATATTATTCATGGATTTAATTATATAATGGAAATGTTGATTTCAAATTTTTTACAAAAATAAGGTGGAAATTAATTTGTATAAGAATTGAGAAAACATGTTCATAATTGAGAAAACAATATTGGTAAAAATTATAATGTAATATTAGATACATAGATATATATATATATATATATATATATATAAATAACATCAATTTAATAATAAAATTTCATGGTATTATCAAAATATTCATTTCACCTTTATATTCTTATTGTAGTGTCAGGTCACCCAAAATGTGTCAAAATAGGAATAATGATCTTGCATAACCAAGAAAGTATAACATGATGATCCTAAACAAATTTGGGTATGTATTAATCAACTATGTGTCAATCCGGTATATATATATCTCAATATAATCCATATTAACATCTCAAATTATATTTTTATTAAAATGAAATTTCAACTGTCAATGGGTGAAACATTAACAAATTTGTTTAGATTGATGATAAAACATAAGAATATGATCCTTAAATTAGTTATTATTTATTTGAATCAACTGTACATTAGTTCAATTCATTCATTTTATGATATTATGGAAGGTATTATTTGATTCAATAATAGTTATTTATAAATGAAAAATCACATGTGTAGGGGTTATAGTTGAGAAACATAGTCTAAATTAGAATGGAAAATATGGATAAAGACATTAGAGACATTTTTAGTCTATAGGAATCAACCGAAGAGTAGTCTGAGACCCTATTTTTCCCATATTAATGAATGTTTTGTTTTAACATCACATTGTTATTAAAGTAATTAATCACCTAAAAGGGATAAAAAATAAGTAAACAAAATTTTATTAAAATTTAAACTCATGAGAATGATTCTCATGAAATTTTCGAATTTTTGGAATTAACCTCAGATAAATATAATGCTGAAATTTTATAGTAAGACCCAATGCACTAATTAACCAGTGTGTTTTTAGTGAAATAAAATATCACCCATTAATGTGTCTAAACCAATAAACTGATATTATAATATAATAAAATTGTATTTTAAAGATCCCCACCTCATTTTTGATCAATAAGAACCAAAAGAATATAGATACAATCATTAATTTTTTTTGAATGATCAAAATGACCATTTCTGCATTTTTTAATATGACATATCTATAATAATGTGCTAAAAACCATTAAAACAACTTTTTATAGCAATTAAGCAATATTAAATTGATCTTCATGTTAGTTTGTGTTGATAAAAAACAATATTTCAACAATCTGATGCTCGTATCTATCGATATGATCTACAGTCTGATTTCATCGTTAAATTTTCTTCAAAATGACATATCTCGCATCAATGGGTTGAACCCCAAAATATTAGTACATGTCATTTTGGAAGCTTTGGATAATGTTCTATGATTATGATTTGTTCACAAGGAATATTTTTTTTCAATCTAGTTCTTATATCTCCCTTTGTGATAGAAAATATGATTTTGAATTGTTAACAGTAATTTATAAACATAAAATCATTGATGAAAGGGGTCAAAATAGGGGGAAGAAGTTTTTATTTTTGTAAAAATATGTACACTTATATTAATCACATATTTGATCAGTGTGAATTAAATGAGTTTCTTTTCAATAACCTGATTTCTCAATATGGTCAAATGTTCTATTTTAACATCATATTGTTATTGAACTATATAGTCAACTAAAAGGGGTTAAAATGATTAAAGGATTATATATTACTTTAGAAACATATAAGGACGATATTAATTTTTTTTAAGAAATATAATTATAATTTTGAAATATTAGATCCCAGATCTGTCGATATAATCCCAATTAACTTTTCACTATTTTGTTTTTATTAAGATGATATATCATCCATCACAGAGTAAAAACTATAAAAAAATAACACTAATATATTTGAAAATATAGAATAACTAACCTCTTATGATTTTTGATCTGTCAGAGTCAATCACAGAATAATCTAATTCTTGAATTTCACATTATAATGGAAATATGATTTCATAGTACTAATAAATATTAATTAATGAAAAATCACATATGTGAGGGCCATACCCAAACAAAAAACCTTTAATTCTTTTTAAAACATATGAAAATTATCTTTATGTTTTTAGTTATATGTAGGAATGTACTACACAACTATTTGATACCCTAATTTATTGATATGATCAAAAGTGAGGATTGGCCATCAAATTTTTAATCAAGAAATCAATCCCCTAAATTGGTCCAAACTAGGAAACTGAGTTTAGGATACCATGTAAAATTAAGATAATTAATATTGGGAAGGTGTCAATTAATTGCAATTGATTGAGGGTTAATCTGATACTCGTATTTCTCACTGTGATGAAATGTACCATTTTTTCATTTTTTTTTCATATGACATATCACCCATCAATAAGTGAAGATATAGAAAAAATATCATATTGTTATGAAAACATATGATAATGATCCTTATGTTTTTTTATCTATAAAAATAAATCTACCATTGATCTTATTCTTGTATATTTCGTTATGATCCAAATAACTATTTCATCTTTCTATTTTCATTTAAATGACATGTCAACCATAGAATGGTTAGAATCAATATAATGAATTTATATTGACATGAAAACATATTAAAATTATACTTTTGATATTTATTATGTTTATTAATCAAACTGGTATAAATATAATTCCTCTATTGGTTGGTATGGACCAATGTACATGTTCAAAACTGTTTTTCAAATAAAAATTTACCCCAATGGGTCAAAAACCAAAAAAAGATAGTTCATATTATCATAAAAACATAGTAAAATGATCATTATATCAATTTTTATCTATAAGAATCAATTTTACAACAATATTGTGCCTAATTTTATGAATATGATGGAAGATATTTTTTTTAAATTGTTAACACTTATTAATAATGGAAAATTCACCGGTGCATGGGTCAAAAATGATAAAATGGGTTTGCATTGGAACAAAAAATTTGGAAAATGATATTAATTTAATTACATATCTATAATAATTAAATGTATACCAATCTAATAAATGAATTTACCATTATGATAATTTCTTCATCTAAATATTTTTATTATATCATTAGGTCATGAAAAATATGTCAAACCCCACTAAGTGATATCATATTACCATAGAAACATGTTATAATAATCCAAAAATAATTTTTTATCTATAATCACTAACAATTGATAAATATAATACCCATATTTCTTTATATGATCAAATGTGTCCTAACATGTTTCTATTATTATTAGATTGTTATATCAACTATCATGGGGAAAAATTGAGAATTTTTTTTATAATAATTTAAAAACAATGGACAATATTCCCAGAATCAATTGTGATTTATCGGAATCAACATTGCATCAATATGATTCCCAGATTTTCATTAGGACGAAATGTATGATTTTATTTTGTAAACAATTATTAAAAAAATAAAAATCAATCTTTTAAGTGTCATAACTGATAAAAAACACATATTGATGTAAAAATATATCATTAAAATCGTGATGTTATTTTGAATCTAAATAAATCAAATACGAATCAATATAAAACCTAAATTTATATGTATGACTGAAATTTTCATTTGATTGAATGAATTTATATAAATTTATTATGTATTATAGAACATTATAACAATTTGTTTTTTCCCTTTATGTATAGGTTACTAAAGAGGGTATTTGTATTATTACATGGACACACTATTCTTTATGTTTTGGATGACCATTGTAGAAATACCATTATGATATTATTTTGTTTTTTTCATTTGGATTAATCATTTCCAATGGTAATGAAATTTTACATCAGTGTAAATTTTTATTGTAAAATTATTTTATATAACATCTTAATTGAAATGACGATATATATTAAATTTAATGATGGTTTAATGTAAATATTTTGTATATTTTTTATACAATTAATATATTGTTCAATATAATATTTTTAATAAATTAAATGCAATTATTTATAATTTTTCAATTTTATTTTTTTTCGTAATATTTCATTATTATAATATGTTTCATATAATATTTTTATGGATTTCATTAATATTTAAATGAATTTTATGTTTTATGGTTTCTATAGAGTTGTTGCATGTAGAATATTGGCTTCGAAATAGGACACATGGGTTTATAAGTGTTATTTTATTTCTTATACAATTCACTCTTTTAGGAAATTTTTTCTCACTAATAAATACAACATTTATTTTCACATTCATAGTTTTGAAAATGAAGCATTTATCGGTGATTGTTTAGTTATAATAAATTCTTATAACTCTATTAACACTTTTAATGTCATTTATATTTAATATTGACAACAACCAATTATATTAAAAAGAAAATTTCCTTTTAATTTGTAGTGAATATCTAATGAAATGATTGGGAAATTAAAAAAAGTTATCTTCTACAAAATAAAAGGAAAATATATAAAATTTCCAAATATTTTCATATAATCAAAATGAAAACAGTCTCAGTTAAATAATTCTATAATCCATCAAGGAACAATTCATTACATATATAAAAACTTTTTCATTTTCCATTTAACAAACCTTGTTCGAAGTAATCCTACAATAAAAATTTTTTAAATGCACTAACTCAATGATTAATAAATTCACTAATGAAGTGTATAACCATTTGAATAATTTTTAGTTATTATTTGAAAAACAAACATCGCCTAAATAGAAATATTTTTTAATTTTTTTTGATAACCCCTAAAATACATGTATTGTCGTTGAAAATCCACAAAATTCAATTTATAATTTAAAATTGATAATATAACACCATTCACTATAAAGAAATCCAGTTAGTTATTATTTTTAAAAAGTTATCTTTCAAACAAATTATGTAAATCCAATGAAGTTCTATACTATTAATTCTATTTCAAATCCATTTTTAGTAATGTTTAATATACATTTTCACTATATAAAATTTATTAACAATGAAATGTATAAAAAACTAAACACCATGGTATAAAAAATAATGGTTTTGGTACTACTAAAATTATGACTTAGAAAACATACATGAAAATAATTTTTGTTAAACATAAAAAATAAATAACATTTACATATTACAATTTAGTAACAAGGTTATATCATATGTAATGATAAATAAAAAAGCATTAAATACAAAACTATGAAACCCATTCCAAATAGTACCATGAAAAAAGTTTAATAATTAGGTAGAAATTTCATCAAAATGAAATTATATTTTTTTTATCATTTTCAACCATCTTAGATCAATCTTTTTTTATTTTAGTTAAATAAAAATCTAAACATAAACTAAATTATAGATATATTTATAATAACCTAGTGATTAATGAAAATATATTATCAACACAAACTACCATCTTTCATATAGATGAAAATTTTATAAATGTTTGAAATAAATTCAAGTAATTGTTTAGAGTTTTTAGAATTCAGTAAACTATAAGAGAAAATATAAGTGGTAAAAAACAACTTCACATTAAATATAAATCATGAGACTATAAAATTAATCAATTACATTATTATAACATTGATAAATTCTTTTCAATCGGATGATTATTGGTAGAGTTATAGGAATGGGATGATTAATAGAATTTTGTGTGAGAGATAGCAGTTTAAAGTTATAGAGAGGAAACATGTGGTTTCATCCAATACATTGATGATGTGAAAGTACCAAGAAATAAACACTTCATTTTAATTTTTTTAACACACCACTATTGAATTTATTTATATTTTTGATTTTATAAAATTTATATATCCTCAGAAAAAATGTAACGCCCTGACCCCAATTACCCAGAGTCGGTGCATTATTACATAACAATGGCCTGATCACAATAGATTAATTCTCGAAAGGTCGATTAATTTAGTTGCCTTGGAAACACTAGATACATTCATAAATGTTACATTACAACATAAAGTGAAAAACTAAAATAACATAGTCTCCATAGTCCACACTCATATCCCCTTCAAACTATCCCTGAAGTTTAGTCATAATGTATTTCTTCACATCCTAGGAAAAATAAAACATAGAAAGGGGTGAGCTCAGATACTCAGTAAGGATAACAATATAGCAAAAACATTCACAGATAATAATAAACATTAAAGGAAATGTATAACTAAAGAAAAATCCCTTTCAAATTGAACTTCATCATAATATGGAAAAAATAAAATGAAATAATTCCATTTACTTATTCACATTGATATTCTACTAGTCTAATAATCACATGCAATATCAATAACCACTTTCAAAATGATGGAAGGCATAATGCCAGACTATCATAACCACACAGTCAAGGCCTCGTGAAAAAACAAAAAATAAGATTTTGTCAAGGCCTTATGCCAAGACACTAGTTTGTCTCATGAGACCTACCGATTCATCGAGGAGCTATAGCGGGCTCCGCCCATCACTTACTAAGTCCAATGCATTCCAACATGAAAAGTTTTAAACATAACATAAAAATTTGTATTAAAACTAGCTTATAAAATTTCAATTCTTTTTCCATAAACCATGGATGGTATAAAAATAACACATTCACAATAAAATATACCACAAAACCTTCAATAAAATATTGATGTTTTTTATCATAATACATCAACTTCAAATTAGCTTAAAACCAATCAAAGGATGTTGACATAGATGAAATCAAAACTATTTGAGAGAAATATTTATTTTTTGAAATCATTTTAAAGTCACAAAATTATAAAATTAAACATTTACTTTGAAAAAATTCTTATAATCTTGTAAGGGAAGCTTCAATGATTTTATAATGGTGGAAAATAGCTCCACCTGGCGTAGAAGTTAAAAAAGATATTCAACCTTAATTTTGTCAAAAAGGTTAAAATGGACCTTGTTTGGAAAACAACGGCACGATTCCTTTAAAACCATTTTATAAAAAGTCTAACATGGGTATAAAATACTTTAAACCAGAGTCTGGTAAATAGTAAAATGGTTATGAAATACATTTTTAAGAAACATGGATGTGGATGATAAAGAAGTCCCAATAGATAATTACGTATAAACAATCTCGGATAATGAAGAGATTGTGAAATAAACCCTTACCTTGTACTTTTCCTTGGTTGAGGGTAGGTTAACCTCCTGTATAATGGTGAAATAATTGTTATTAAATTAAACAAGAATCATATATATTAATATGATATCATATATTACATTTTAACATTTCTTTGTTAATAATATCTTATTATTATCATCGTTTCAGTAGTTAACTTACACATATTATTTTATATATTTTGTTACATCAGTCATATTTTTTGTAGATAGGTTGTATATTATTCCTATACAGAATGATATCATGTCTTTAAACATTATTTTTAACCATAAAATGAAAATTATTATTGAATTGGTATGATGGGGAATAAATCTCATCGCGTTCATGGAGACGGTAGTCCGTACGTACGCATGAGCGACAATATCATTTTTTTGATATTAAAATAATATATAATTGGATTGTACATAATATATACAGAATAATTATCATTTATATTTATTATTTAAATTTATTACACATCATTTTTATACCCATACAAATAATAATATATTGAATAACAATTACACCACGTCGTGGAGACGATAAGTCGTACATACGAACGTATGGTGACATTCATTCAAAGGATGGATATAATACTGAATATGGGTGTACCATATTTATAATAACATCAAAGTATGTAGAAGATAATAGAGTAATTATTTTATAAGGAAAATAACAAAGAATGAAGAAGTGGAAGAAGAAAGTAACTTGAAAGAGTGTGGTGATAAGATTACCTCTTCTTCGAGTTCATCCACCTAATTTCACCAAAAGGGCTCCTTAGGTTGGCTTTCTGATGAAACTATGGCCTCTAGGTTGAAGTTAGAGAAGTTGGGAGGATATTTGGGTAGATAATGGCCGAGCCAAAAGGCTTTGAAGTAATGAATGTTAGAGTAGGTGGAGTTCCATTTTATAAGAGGGTTTATGGGATCCTTTGGAAAAGCTAGAAATATTATTTTATAATAAATTAGTATTCAGTTTCCAATTACTCCAAAGTAGATTATTTAAAGGGTAAGGAGGGGATGGGTCAAAATCCTTTCAACCAATAGATTTTAGATGGGTTTGGGTCAATATATTAACCTTATCATTTATATTTACCTCTTAGTTAAATAGTTTGACATTTACCATGTCTCTTTGTATTTTTATATTATATAGTTAATAAAATTACTATATACCTCTAAAAGACCCCCAATTTGTCCATTAATGATACAAATATCATTATATATGTCTTTTGGCCGAACCGTAGATTTTTAGGAATAGAATATCATTTAATAATCTGAAATTTGTTTTAAAAATATTTTTATGTCAATTTTGACACTATTTGGTATTTGATTTTTGTGAAAATCATAACAACATTATTACTTAGAAAAATAATAATTAAATCAATACTAACATGTCATATTAACCTATACAACTAGTTTAATTCATAAAAAGTCTCAAATTACATTTATTTGGATATTTATAATATCAATTATTTTAATATTTATTTAATTAAGAAATTACAGGATCACCATTGTGTCATAAATAAATGAAAATATTTAATTTCTAAAAATTATAAATAAAATAAGATTATGTAGGAAATTAGTTTATATTTCTAATTAATATTTAAAATCGAATTTACCTTCTGTATAACCCTATATGAAAAATGTTTTAGTAATTAAACCTTGATTTTAACTCTTTTAACTCTTCTTTGAATTAAATAATAATAAATGTCCTAATCTAATCCAGGTGATCTTAAATGATAAAATTTTATTCCTAAGGTTGTTTTTGGTCGAGATACACTTGTCCAATAGAATTGGGACATGTTTTAGGTTAATATTAATATCATTATTACCCTTAGTTTCCTTATTTACTTTTAACCGTGGTAAATAAAAGAAAAAAGTTACTTTTAAAAAAAATAATTATCTTACTGAATCAAATTTTACTCCTTGATATTAATTGTGTTTCTTTGATTTTCGAAATTCCACTCAAAAGAGAGGTAAAATTATGTTGTATGTGAATTTCTAAATTCTTATAGGAGGTGGGTAAAAGAAGGTGAAATGTTCAACAAAATTTTTATATATCTAAAATTATTCTAAACTAACTTTAATGAATTACATTGAACATATATAGGTATTATGTATCTATTTTTACCTTAATTAAATTTTAATAAAATAAATAATTATTCAAATAATAAATCGGTTTTAAACTGTAACTCTGTGTTTAATCAGTATACATCAAAAATTGAAAGGTTTCAGAAAAATACAAAAAATTCACCCTAAGCTAATTTCGATATTCCGAATCCAAAAATGAAGTTAATTTTGAGGGATAAAATGTATAAAATTTTAAAAAGTGTGTATTACTATTCATTACGGCCAGTTTGATTAGTTGTTGTGTGAGTTACAACTCGAAGTTGTGTACAACACACGCTACTATATTATTCAAAGAGAAGCGTATCGTGGAAGCTTGGGGTGTTACATTCTCCCCTCCTTCAATTAATTTCGTCCTCAAAATTTCTTGAATATTACTGCATTAAATGACTCGGGTGGTTCTTCATCATAATTTTCTCAGGTTCCCACGTTACCTCTTCCATCGTATGGTTTCTCCATAGAAATTAAACCAGATGAGTCATCCGGTTTCTCAGCACTTGTTCTCTCATATCAAGAATCTTGGCGGGCTCTTCACAATAAGAATGATCACGTTACAGTTCTAATTCTTTATAGGTTTGTTCATGCGTTGGGTCAAGAATGTATTTTCTCAACAGTGGTACATGGAACACATCGTGAACTTTGGAGAGACTTGGCGGCATTGCAAAATGATATGCTACAACCCCTATTCGTTCTAAAATTTCGAAAGGTCTGATGTACCTGGGACTCAATTTACCTTTCTTACATAAACTTATAACTCTCTTCAATGGAGATACCTTCATGAAAACATGATCTCCTTCCCGAAATTCCAAATCCTTCCTTCGGTTATCGGCATAGATCTTTTGCCTGCTTTTAGTTTATTTGATGTGGTTTTGGATTACCTTCATCTTTTCCATCATTTCCTCCACCATTTCTAGGCCTACAAGTTTTCATTCACCAACATCATCCCAACAGGTTGGTGTGAAACATCTCTATCTGTATAACGCTTCATACGGTTCCATGTGAATACTTGAATGGAAGCTATTGTTATAGTAAAATTCTACCAGAGGTAAATATTGATCCCACATACCTTGGATGTCAAGTGAGCAAGATCTCAACATGACTTATAAGGTTTTAAAATTCCATTCTGACTGTACATTTGTTTAAGGGTGGTAGGCAGTGCTCAAATGAAGTTCAATATCCAAGGCCTTCTGAGGACTTTTCCAGAATCTTGAAGTAAAATGGGGATCATGATCAAAAACTATCGATAGGGGTATTCCATGAAGTCTCCAAACTTCATTAATATATATTCTTGCTAGACGTTCAAGTGGTAGATCCACTCTTATAGAAAGAAAATGTTCTGACTTGGTAAGATGATCGAAAATAACCTATATTGCATCATTCCTTCTAGAAGTCTTTGGTAGTACCGTGACAATGTCCAACGTGATATTATCCCATTTCCACTCCGGTGTGGGAAGAGGTTTCATGGCACCTCTAGGCTGTTGCCTTCCAGATTTTACTAGTTGACAAACCATACATCTTGACACAAAATCAGCAATCTTCATCTTCATTTTATTCCACCAAAATGTTTTTTCAAATCTATATACATTTTGGTGCTCCTAGAGTGTATAGAGAAATTGGATCTATGAGCATCATCCAACAATTCCATTTTTAGATCTTGTATATCATGGACACACTGTCTCTTAACAAATTTCAAAATTCCTTCTTCATACACAAAGTCTCTCAATCTCCCATTATTCACAGCTTTAATCTTCTTTTGAAATTCATCATCTTTGATTGGAGAACTCTTAATCCTTTATTGTAAAGATGGTTTGGCAACCATTTGAAAAATTATTGAGGTTTCACCTTCCATGGTGATTCCCATATCCATCTTTACTAGATCCATGTATATAGGATCCTTTTCAACTCTCATCTTATTCAAAACTCCACGATCCTTTCTGCTCAAAGCATCTTCCACCTTATTTGTCATCCCCGGGTGGTAGTGTATCGTTCAATCATAATACTTCAGTAGTTCAAGCCATCGCCTTTGCCTCATGTTGAGTTCTTTTTGTGAGAAAATATACATCAAACTCTTGTGATCATTATAAAACTCACATTTCTCACCATATAGATAGTGTCTCCAAATCATCAAAGAAAATTTTATAGCATCTAACTCAAGATCATGAGTAGGATAGTTTTGCTCATGAATTATTAGCTGTCGTGATGCATAGGCAATAACTCTATCATTTTTCATAAGGACACAACCAAGTCCTTTCTTTGATGCATCACTATAAATAACGAACCCATCATTCCTCGATGGTAGAGTCAATATAGGGTCATTGACTAATATTCTCTTCAGTTATTCAAAACATTCTTCACCCTTTTGGACAAACAAATTTAACCCCTTTACGTGTGAGCTTCATTAATGGGTTAGCGAATCGGGAAAAATTCAGGACAAAACGCCAATAATAACCTGCTAACCCAATAAAACTAGATACCTCTGTTATACTCGTTGGTGCTAGCCATTCTTGGATTTCCTTGGTCTTAGAAGGATCAACAGAAATTCCTTCCTTAGAGACAATATGGCCAAGAATTGAAATCTCTTGCATCCAGAATGCACACTTGCTAAACGTCCCATATAATTCATGTCTTCTAAGAGTCTTCAGGATAATGCGCAAGTGAGTTTCATGATATTCGTAGATTTTGGAGTATACCAAGATATCATCAATAAAAACCACCACAAAATCATATAGATATTCCTTGAAAAATATATTCCTTATATCCATGAATATATAGGGTTCTTTAGTCAATCCAAAAGTCATTACTGTAAACTCATAATGCTCATACCTAGTTTGAAATGTTGTCTTTGAAATGTATTCCTTCTTTACACACAAATGATGGTATCCATATCGATGGTCAATCATTGAAAAGTATTGATCTCCATGCAGTTGGTCAAATAAATCATCAATATGAGGTATGGGATACTTGATCATTATTGTTATAGCATTTATTTTCCATGTAGTTGATACACAACCTCATAGATCCATCTTTCTTCTTAACCAAACGGACATGGGATCCCCATGGTGAAACACTAGGATAAATAAATCCTTTATTACTCAATTCCTCTAGTTTTTTCTTCAGTTCATCTATTTCTATAGTGGCCATTCTATAAGGGGTCTTCGATATAATCCTTGATCCAATAATTAAATCAATGTAAAACTCAATTTCTCATTCTGGAGTATGTCCAGGTAAATCATCTGAAAACACATCAACATATTCTCTCAAAATAGGTACATCCTCTATTTGAACATTTCATTCCTCACCCACAGTTATTTCATTCTCATCCTCCCCAATAATTGAATTTAGTTGAGATTTTTTGGGGTGGATCTAGATAAGAATTAGGTGGTGACGATTCTTCTCTAAAGATAAGGTGTTCTTTATCATCATCATAAAAAATCATAACCTCCTTCTTCTTACAATAAATATTCGAATCATGGTCTGAAAGCCAATCCATACAAACAATTATATCAAATTCAATCATGGCTATGATGAAGAGATCAGCAGATAAAGAACATTTATATGCTCTAATGGCGACGAATTCACAGAACTTTGAAGCAATGATACTTCCCTTAAGAGTTTTAACTGACAACTCCCTTGTTAAATCAAATTGGAAATATCTAATTTTCTTAGAAAACAGGGAAGATATGAAACAATGTGATGATCCAGAATCAAATAACGCATTTTCTAAACTTGAGGAAACCATTAAATAACCAACCACCATGTCTTTCGGATATTCTACCTCAGTAGTAGTGATATCATAAGTTTGTCCTTGATCCCTTGGCCTTTTATGAGGTACATTTCAGTGAAGATTAGGACATTCATTTTCATAATGTCCCATATCCCTACAATTGTAGCACTGAAAATCGGTAGCTTCTTTCTTCCCTTTGCAATCACAAAGCTTGGTGGCCTTTTTCACCACACTTATAACAGACACCCATTCTCTTCAATAAAGTACAAGAGTGTTTCTTACCACATTTACTACAGGATTGATATTCATCTTTTTCCTTCTTCCCCTTAATTCCATTTTTCAGCGTGATCTTTAGATCTCTTCTTCTTTTTCATTACCTTAAAGTCGTAATACTTAGAAAATTCCTTTTCTATCTTGATAGAACATGATACAATATATTCGTATGACGAGAAATATTATGAGACTAATGATCGACAGAGAAACAGTTTTAACACATCAAATAAATGATCAATATTACTTATTCGGTTATGTATATAATCTGTTACATGCCTCACAAACCTTATAAAGTTAGCCTCAAACATTGTGACATTCTCATCCTCCTTTGGTCTCAGACTTAGAAATTGCCCTTCCATATCTGCTCGATGGTCACGAGGAAATAATTTTTCAATGAAAATATTTTTAAACTCCCTCCAATCCATATTTGATACTTCCTCAACATCTTTTGTGTTTTGAATCGATGACCACCATTGATCAATGTCTCCAGTAAGGTGGTAAATTCCCATGAAAAATTTTCCCCTTTCACTACTCCCCAAAGCCTGTAATATTTTATCTAGGGAACTTATCCATTGGTCAGCCACTAATGTATTTGTACTCCGATTAAATGTTGGTGGTTGTTGCCTCATGAAGCGATCTAACATTGATATTTCACATTGCGGATCATTGTGCTCCATACGGGTAATGATATTATTCATAACCCGAGTGAGTTGTCCCAATATGGTGATTAGCTGATTAACACCAGTTGCATCACCAGTTCCGCTATAATTATCCTGAGCAGGAGGGAAATCTCTACATGGAGTGCGTGGATTGACATGATTTTTATTCCTTCCACTAGTCGCCATTTCTAAACATTGGCATAAACTAGATAAGTTTATGAATCAAAATACATAATTCGATACTTGTAAAACACTTAACATAAATTAAACTATTTAGGGATATAATCCATAATCATAAAAAAAATTCTTTGAGGATGTATATACTCATTAACCCTACATAATGGTTATTAACGAAAATGAGAATTATCCTAAGCAAACCCCCCAGGTGTGTCGTAACCAAGTGTGAAGCAAGGCTCGTTGTCTGGAACCTGTTCTCGTTCGAGTCTAACTCAATGAGGTGTTTTCTGGTTTTACCCCTAGGTACATCTGTTCCAGAGCCACCTCTATATGATCGTTTCTAGACAGGGATTTATTTCTCGGAAAACTCAAAAAATCTCTATAATACCAAAATTCTACAAAGTTCTTATATACTAAACCTCAAAGTCCATCTTAGTTCTATGTGCTCTAATCAGAGTTTATCTAAATCAGCCTTCCAAGGTTTGTACTAAACTTCCATTGATACCAATTGTAATGCCCTGACCCCAGTTACCTAGAGTCGGTGCATTATTACATAACATTGGAATGATCACAAAAGATCAAGTCTCAAAATACCGATTAGCTTAGTAGCCTTGGAAACACTAGATACATTCATAAATGTTACATTACATCATAAAGTGAAACACTAAAATAACAGTCTCTGTAGTCCACACTCATATCCTCTTCAGACTATCCCAGCAGGCCAGTCACAAAAATATTTCTTCATATCTGGGGAAAATTAAAACATAGAAAGGGGTGATCTCAGATACTCATTAAGGATAACAATATAGCAAAAACATTCATAAATAATCATAATCTTTTAAGGCAATGTATAACTAAAAAAGCATTTTAAACTTGAAATTCAGTATAATATGGAAAAAATAAAATGAAATAATTTCATTTACTTATTCACATGGTTATTTTACAAGTTGAATAATCACATGAAATATCAATAACCACATTCATAATGATAGAATGCATAATGCAAGACTATCATAACCACATAGTCAAGGCCTCGTGCCAAGACTACAAATAAGATTTTGTCAAGGTCTTGTGCCAAGACACTAGTTTGACTAATGAGACCAACCGATGCATGGAGGAGCTATAATGGGCTCCACCCATCACTAATTAAGTCCAATGCATTCCCATATGAAAAGGTTTAAACATAACATAAACATTCATCTAAAAATTAGCATACGAATGTTCAATACTTTATCCAAAAACCATGGATGGTATAAAAATAACACATCCACAGTCAAACATGTCACAAAACCTTTAATACAATATGGATGTTTTGTATCATAATAAATCAACTTCAAATAAGATTAAAATCCTTCAATGGATGTTTACATAGATGAAATCAAAACTATTTAAGATAAATATCTTTTTTTAAATCATTTAAAAGTCACATAATTATAAAATAAACCATTTACTTTGAAAATATTATTATAATATTTTAAGGTAGACTTCAATAATTTTATAATGGTGGAAAATAACCACACTCGCTATATAAGTTAAAAATGTAATTCTTACACTAATTCTGTCGAAAAGGTTAAATAGGACCTTGTTTGGAAAACCACGGAAAGATTCCTTTCAAACCATTTTATAAAAAGTCCAACAAGGGTATACATGCCTTTAACCCATAGTCTATTAAATGGTAAAAATGTTTTCAAATACATTTTTACGAATCATGGATTTTGTTGATAAAGAAGTCCCAGTATATAATTACCTAAAAACAACCTCGGATAATGATAAGATTGAGAAATAAACCCTTACCTTATACATTTCCTAGGTTGAGGGTAGGTTAACCTCCTGTATAAGGGTGAAATAATTTTTATTAAATTATAAAATAATCATATATATTAATATGATATCATATATGATCATTGAACATTGCTTTGTTAACAATGACTTATTATTATCATCGTTTCGAGAGTTAACTTACTTGTTTTATTCTATATGTTTTGTTACATAAGTCATGTTTGTTATGGATAGGATGTATATTATTCATATATATAATGCTATAAAGTCTTTAAAAATTGATTTTAATCAGAAAATGAAAATTATTCTTGAATGGATATGGTGAGGAATGAATCTCATCGCGTTCGTGGATATGGTAGTCCGTACGTACGCACGAGCGAAAATATCATTTTTTTGATATTAATATAATATATAATTGGGTGTTATATCATATATAAAGAATAATTATCATGTTATATTTATTATTTTTATGAATTAAACATAATTATTTTACCCATACAGATAATAATATATTGAATATAAACTACACCACGACGTGGAGATGATAAGTCGTACGTACGTACGTATGGAGACATGTCATTCAAAGGATGGATAGAATACTGAATATATTTCTACCATATTTATAATAACGTTACAATATATATAAGATGCTAGAGTAATTATTTTATAATGGAAATAACAATGAATGAAGAAGTGGAAGAAGAAATGAACTTGAAAGAGGGAGTTGAAAACATTACCTCTTCTTTGGGTTCTTCCTATTGATTTGATCAAAAGGGCTCCATAGATTGGCTTTATGATCAAAATAAGGCCTCTAGTTTCAAGTGAGGGAATTTAGGAGGATTTTTGGGTAGAGTTTGGACGAGTCAAAAGGCTTTTAAGGTATGAATTTGAGAGAAGGGGGAGTGCCCTTTTATAAGAGGGGTGAGGGGCACCTTTGGAAAAGATAGAAATATTATTACATAATAAATTCAAATTCGGTTTCTAATGGCTCCAAAGTGGATTATTTATATTTTAATGTGGGTATGGGATGACATCCTTTCAAAAAATATATTTTAGACTGGTTTGGGTGATTATATTAACCTTATCATTTATATTTAACTTTTAGTTAAATAGTTTGACATTTACCATGTCTCTTTGTATATTTAAATTATATAGTTTATAAACGTAATATAAACCTCCAAGAAACACACAAGTGGTCCATTAATGATACACCTATCATTATATAAGTCCTTTGGATGAACCATAGATTTTTAGGAATATAATATTCATAAATAATATATTATTTATTTTAATAACTCTTTTATGTCAATTTTAACACTATTTGGTATTTGATTTTTGTGAAACTCATAACAGCATGATTACTTTGAAAAAAATTATATCAATAATTAAATGTCATAGTAAACTATAACATTTGTTTAATTCATAAAAAGTATCAAATTGCATTTATTTGAATATTTATAATTTCAATAATTTTGATATTTCTTTAATTAGGTAATTACTGAATCACCATTGTGTCATAAATAAATTAAGTTATTTAAGGTCTATAAATTATAAATAAAATATCATTATGTAGGAAATCGTTTTATTTTTCTAATGAATATTTAAAATCAAATTTATCTTATGCATAACCCTATAACAAAAATGTTTTAGTAATTAAACTTTTATTTTAACTCTTTTAACTCTTCTTTGAATTAAATAAAATAAATGTCTTAATCTAATCCAAGTGGACCTAAATGATAATATTTTATTCCTAAGGTTGTTTTTTGTTGAGATAAATTTGTCCAATAGAATTTTTACATGATTTAGGGTAATATTAATTTCATTTTTACCCATTATTACCCTATTTACTTTTAACTATGGTAAATAAAAGTAAATTGTTACTATTCATAAAAAATTATTTTTATCTTTTTGAACCAAATTTTACATCTTGATATTAACTATGTCTCATTTATTTTTGAAATTCCACTCACAGGAGTGTTAAAAATAGTTTTTATGTGAATTACAAAATTCTTCTTGGAGGTGGGTAAAAGAGGGTGAAAAGTTCAATAAAATTTTTATATATCTAAAATCATTCTTAGCTAACTCCAATTAATTACATTTAACATATATAGGTATTATGTATCTATTTTTACCCTAATTTAATTTAAATAAAATAAATAATTATTTAAATAAAAATTCGGTTTTCAACTATAACTCAGTGTTTTTTCACTATTCATCCAAAATTGAACGTTTTCAGAAAAAAACAAAAAATTCGACCTAATATAATTTCGATATGAAGAATCCAAAAATGTTGTTTATTTTGAATGATAAAATGTACTAAATTTTAAAAATTGGGCATTACTATTCATAACGGCTATTTTGATTAGTTGTGGTGTGTGTTAGAACTCAAAGTTGCGTACAACACACGCTACTGTATTATTCGAAGAGAAGCGTACCATGGAAGCTTGGGGTGTTACAAAAAATGTTACCGAAAAACATATTATATCTCCTTTTTTCATTCTAATCCCTCACCTCCACTACACACTCTAAAAAACTGACACACTTAACTTATAATGTCCCTACCCAACACATTGGGTTGGGTTGAGTCAGAGGTACTACTAAACATAGGGGAATTTCCATCAAAACCAATGTATGGGAATTAATTTTCAGGGATTATCATAAGAATATAATGGGGGATATTTTACCCTTAATCACAATCACACAACATAAAATGAATACTAGACAAGGAAAAATTTATAAAAATTGAAAGATACCATTATATAATGACGCAAGAGATAATATTCATCAACTAAAATTAATCAAAAAATTATTATTATACTAAAAAATGAAATAAGAAATGAACATCTGAGAAAGAAAGTAGTGATATACATAATTAAAATGTGGCATCACATAAAACACCAAAACAATACCAAAAATCATGGGACCATCTCTGAACAGCCATGGCATCGACTATCATGGTGATCCAAAAGTGAAGTATGAAAAATTTTTATTTCCAATATCACCAATGAAAATGACTACATATACATTGAGGTTCATGTGAAAGGGAGAGTACAAAAAACTCAAAAAAACCCTAGGAAACAAGCCCCATAAGATAATATGAAAAAATAATTTAAATTCATATTTTAATAAAAGAAAAGTAATTGTATCAAAATTATTTTAAACAAGATTTTAACAAAATATAGATAAAATTATTTTACAAAAACATTTCCAAACTAAAATTCAAGTAATAAAAAAATGTTTTCAATAAATAATATTTTCTTTTCAAATAGTATAAATAGTTTAACCATCATTAATTCAGAAATCCCCCTCAAAAAACCATTGTTGCTCAGACCTCCCATAATATTCCTATGATCATGGTGAATTTTATCCATAATTAATTCAAAAACAATATATCTAATATACCTCAAGGATACATACTTTTGGATAACATAGACCTCCCAAAATGGTCATGTTATTATTATATCCTCTCTCCATTATCTAATTTGGTGATGAATAGGAACTCACACAACACAATCCAATTCATGAACTCCCACAAAAATAACATTATTTTATTAAAATCACTCATTTTTTAAAACATAAATTTTAAACCCATGTGGTCTCCCCCACATTTAGAAAACCTCGAATGAATTTGATGGAAAAAATTTGGATAGAGTTTTATTAGAGTTTTGGAAATGAATTTCATTCAAACCAAAAAGAATCTATATGTTATATGAAATCCATTGCATCCAATGAAATATGGAAGGAGGTAAAATAAACCAATCATAAAATTGATATACATAATTATTCTTAAATTTTTTTATAAATCTCACTTACTCATTTTGATTATCTATCATGTCCCAATAAAAAACAATTTGGAAACAATTTTCCCCATAATACCTGGTATAATAACTCTGACATATTGTTCTGTTCAAGAAAACCGAAGGATAACCGAGACTGTATTGAATAACATGGACTCATACTATTATTATCATGACAAAATGATCATTGAATATTTTTAATTATTTAATATCACTAAAAATAACATAAGGAAATCCATTAAATTGAGATCATATATAACAAAATGAAAAATGCGGTTTGCAGGAAATGTATATTTTTTAAAGCCTATTCTACTAATATTTAGTTACCATGACATGGTTAGGACACATTACATGAATATAGTGAACTAACATTCCAAAAAAACTATTTCCCAAAATTCTTCATTATCTATGGGTGGCCACACGGTTTTTCCATACATTTCACCATCCCCGTGTCCCCCAAACCCCTTGCATTGTTTTCGGTATAATTGAGCATAGCTCCTACATACTATGATCAAACTATTAACCATTAGAAATTGCTTTTGTTCCTCCTAAAACCTTCCAAAATCATTTTAATTCTGGACCGAAACATTAATTAAATATAGACATCCATAATATGATAAAAATACTCAAACTATGGATGATATATTACACCCACAATTCCACTTTTCATCATCGTAAAGACGGAATAGGATCATCAACTACTCCCTCAAGAACATCTCTCATCCCCAATTACCCTCTTGAATTTATCCATGTTCCCATAATAATATTTCCTTAGAAATATATCTTCCCCACAATTATTATCAATTCTATCCATATTTATATCAATTCATAGATAAATTATGATAGCTATATTTTATACATGTATTACATTAGAGTATTATATAAATCTCATTTGTAGTTGGGTGCTATAATGAGATAAGATTATGAGGCTCAATGAGACCAGAATAAAATTATGAAATAAATTAAATATCTTTAATATCATTCATACTCCATTATCCTTAAAATGTAAAATTAATATCAAAGGGAGGAATTGATCAGAAATATGAGGTCATAGTTGAGCTCATACAACAGGATTTTCCATAGGTGTGAAATAGTCCGTTTCAGTGTGGGGTGTTTGGCTAAATGTCATGATGGTTATATGTAATAAAATAAGCTAAAATATTTATTTTATTATGTGACATAGGATCCTTTTATTACAAAATTTGATCATTCTTATGAACATTAGTTAAGGTTGTATGCATAACCTTAAATATTTGAGAGAGAACATTGGAGAGGGCCTTGGAAAACAATGATGTTAGATCGAGGAATGTGAATGCCTATAAAATTTTGGGATACCACCAATAAAAATGATTCAGATTCACTCTTCATTAGTGATTTATCCACCTTGAGTAATGATGTTTTTTATTTGGATTTATCCAATTTTTTATTCCTTTTACAAACAAGAATCAATCAATGAATTAATTGATTCACAGATCATGAGTGTTGTGGTAATGGGATATATATTACTTGGGATTGATGATTTATTTATTTATTATAACACCATATATTGATTCATCATTCGAATGTAAATGAATCATGTAAAATATGAACATTTGACGAGGTATGTTCCTCATGTTTTTCTTTTGTGTATTTTTCCTTCATCATCATGCATTCATCAGTGGAAATCATTTTGGATAATGTCTTGAAAAATATTATATAATCATTTTTTTCACATGTTTATCGTTGAAAATGATTTATATTTCATATCCTGGCTCTATATGATGTGATGATCAAGAGATGAACGAAATAACAGTGTATCAGATTGGATTTGGGGTTACTATCTGTGGTTTTTTCTTACTGAAATGGAATGGTTAAAGATGGAGTTTTCCATTCAATTGGGATGATTATTGATTGAGTTTATTAAATCATTCATGTTTTTACTCATATCCATAGTTCTTGGTGATAATCAAAATGGAAAATGGAGTTGTAGAAGCATAAGATGACTCCATTTGAATACCAATGTATTATATAAATTTCCACTATAACCGGTGTGTAACAGATGAAGACATTCTATGAATATGACCTTGGATACTACACTTGGGTTATGTGTGATGAAAAATATAATGGGGTATCCAGAAACAATTACATAGTATATGAAGATTATCTGGAATATTTGAATGTGTCTTCAGGGGTACATAGTCATGGCTGGGAGTATACAAACTCCGAAAAATCATATGGTTAAATACAGACATGGCTAGATATACATAGGATGTGATACACATATAGAATAGATACTGAGGAGACACAAAATTTTCCCAAATATGGGAACATCCTGATAGACATGGTCCATGATACAAAGGTATAGAATGATTTATAAGGGACACACCATGTACATCATACACACCATGTAATTATTCAATGATGGATTAAAACTCATTCCCACTTTATATTGGAAATGTATCCTTATGGCATGCTCCATTGTTATTTTTAATTTGTGTGTGTACAGATTTCCATCCAATGATTAGGATGGTGATCCCCTTTAAAAATAAATAGTCATGAATAGGGTTATTGAGTCCCTTCAAGAGAACCATTGTGGGATACTCTATTATCATAATTTCCCTTGGTGTTCATTGTGGAATCAATAGAACCAACCCCGTTTAGGTGACAATCCCTTACATAGATTGGTAATAAATATGGGGTTTTTGGTATACTCTATGGATCTAGGAGTGATACACATTCAATGTATTAAAATATTTAATGTATAATCATGTACATATAATAACAAGACCCAGTGAGCATTGAATCATGGCTGGAATCTATCATTTCTATCTGACTCACGGAGTTCATTCTCCTGCACGAGTGTAATATGAACTTTTGTGTATGAATCCTAGTCTGGAGTTACTTTTGTGACCTTACATTGAGACTTTGTGCCTATTATGAGTATATATAGGCATTATTCTTTTGTATGCTATTGATATATACATGTGATGTGCTGAATACTATTTTTGATGATATATGAATAGTATTTTGAGGCTCTCATACTTGGGATTGTTATACTCACCCAAGGATGGTATTTCACTGCACCCATCATGTCTTTTGAAGACAACTGAAATTCTGAAATTTTTTTGAGGGACTAGGACCAAGCGCATATTAGTGAGATTTGCATTTTTATGTATAGTCCAATGGAACATGATATTAGTCATATTTAACTATTCTAGGTTCGAGTTGTTATTTTATTTCCATCAGTTGTTTTTTTTCTTTCTTGCTTCCCAACACATATTACAACACTCTTATGGTGGGAGTTTAGATATATGCAAGATTTGTTTGATTTTTTTAATTTCATCATTGTATGGGAAAGGAGATGTGTGATTTCATTTAATTACATTAGTCTAAGGCCTATTATATGTTTATATGCCCACTAGATTCTAGTTTCCATCAACTATATTATTATATATGGGCATAGGGTTGTCATTTAATGGGCCTCGTTGGAAAGGTTCATGACATAATGGAATTAGTCGGGTTAGTTCTTCCTTAAGGATAGTGCTTATAATATTAGTGTGTGTAAATATTGTTATGTGTTTGAAGATTAGATCAGAATCTTGAAACTCCATTTTTTTACAAAATTCAACATATCCATACACTAAGACTACGACAACATACTTGTCTACTCATTAAATGTAGATACTGGTTTCAAGGAAACAATCGGTACATACATCATAAAAGTATGTGTCATGACCCATCCCCCGGGTCCAGTGTTGTGACTACCCTAAGCCCGCCTTCCATAGGCTAGGGGCTAGCAACTAGCACTGAAGGTGTATTCCCTAAAACTGGGATGATATTGTCTTTATAACCTGTAAGCACACAGAACCAAGAACACAACAAGATTCGAACTCAAGTAAACTGAATAGTAAAAAGAGTGAGTGTAGTAAGTAAAAGGGGACAGAATACAAGCCCAACTGTAATGTATAAGAAACTAAAAGTACAAGTAAACTAGAAAAGATCTCATGTACACCAACCAAGGATCCTACCTAAAGGGCACGTAAAGCTCTCGATCGGTCATGTCTGTGGTATGACTCATCTAATGTCCACCTCCAAGCTACCTCCTGTCCTGGTACTCTTGTCCTAAATCAGCATTGCCCATCGTTTGCACCAAACACAACGAAGTGTGGGCATTGCCCGTGTAGGGGTGAGTATAAGGATACTCATTAGGGACCTGAGACCCTCATGTTCTCACAAAATATAAAAAGTATAAACCAAAAATAATGAAATCAACTGACAACCCTACTTAGGTATATGCCAATACATATAACTAAGTTATCAAGTATACCCATCTTAATCATGAGGAAACACATAGTCCAACTGAAAAGCCCAAAGCTCAATTGTTCCACAAAGGAAGAAGTACCAAGATGGTAAGTGACACTCAGGTATGCCACAGAAAATAATACCACCAAGGTATTACCACAAAGGAATGTGGCGTACCTGAGTGTTACTTACCATCATGGTAGTCTTTCCTTTGTGGAATAGTTGAGCATTAGGATTTTGAGTTGGACTCTGTGTTTCCTTGGGATTGAGAAGGGTATACTTGATAACTTAGGTATATGTATGGGCATAAACCTTAGTAGGGTTGTCAGTTGATTTCATGATTTGTGGTTTATGCTTTGTAAAGATTGTGAGACCTTGAGGGTCTCAGGGTCCCTAATGAGTATCATTATACACACCCTTGAATGGTCTATGATTGCACTTCATTGTGTTTGGTGAAGAAGACGGACATTTCTGACTGAGGATGAGAGTACTGGGACTATAGGTAGCTCATAGGTGGACCTAAGACGTGGCGTATCGAAGAGATGATGGATCGAGAGATGTACCTATCCTTCAAGTAGGATCCTTGGTGGATGTACACAGGATCTCTTCCAGTTTACTAGTACATTATGTTTCTTATACATTTTAGCTGGGCTTGTATTCTGGCCCCTATTACATACTTCACTCACCCTATTTACAATTCATTTTACTAGAGTTATAATCTTGATGTGTTCTTGGTTGCGTGTGCTTACAGGTTTTAAAGGTAAGGACTTCTTAGTTTTAAGGAATGTGCCTTCGGTGCTAGTCACCATCCCAAAGCCTATGGATGGCTGGCATGGGGTACTCATAACACATGCCCCGATGGACGGGTCATGATAGAATTTTTCATGGGTTTAGTATCTTTATTTATTATTCTCTCATGATATACTCATTGAAAATAGTAAATATTTTCAAGAAGGATGCCTCCATAATATATTCCATCTATGATTCAGCAGCAGGATCGCAAGGATAATTCCATTAGTGATAAGGCTTCTATAAAATTACCTATTCAAGAAGTTATTACCTCTGGGTGATGCCCCAGTCATACTAGAACATGTTGATGTGGTTATTATATTGAGTAAAATACACAAGTTTCATCAATAATAACCACAATTGTTCTGAGGAAATCCTTACCCCTAAATGGATATGGATTATTATGAGGTAGGGATGTGAATATTCTATTTTTTCATTATTCATGCAGACCATATGGGGGTCCATCAAGTAATAAATCTATATGGATCTAATTGATGATGGATGGGAATAGTGACCTAGTTATATGAAGAGGTTACTCTTTCATGCCTAGAGACCACATTCAATTTTAGAGAAGACTTTTCACAAGATATATTGATGGCCATATGCATTCTAGATACACTACTTCTTTAGTAGGGATTTATGACTACGGATGGGTATTTTTCTAGGTTCCCTAACCACCTTCGATACTCAATGGATATGGTATAAGATCAATTAATCAAGGCTATTTCCTTAATGTGGGTACTTTTAAGAGACAATTGAGAAAACATGATACATCTATGAAATCCTAAATATTATAGGGTGATTGAGCATTCTTTAGTGATCATGAGTTTCCTGGAAGAGAAGATGATGATAGTTGGTTCCAATAATGGGCACATAGAAGCATAAGCTTTAGTGGCTCGAAGCTGATGACATTCACAAGGAACGAGACATGTGATACCTATCAAGAGATGGTACCACCATATAGAATCTAAAGTTGAGGTCTCATAGGATGGATCTAGTTATCCTTGAAAAAGGTTGTTATACTCTTGTTATGGTCTGGTATATCTTTCATGAGATTTCATGACTTGTTATGCGACTGATAGAGTGATCGTATATGGGATTCCTAGTAAAAGGTAGCATCATGACTAGGTGGGACCATATGGTGGAGTATGTACAAGAGGATATTAGAGTGTATTACTATTTGATTGTTTTTTTATTTGATTCCACCACCATTGTCAACCATAGTTGGTCCTTAGTAAGCTTAGGGGGATGGTTGAATAGGGTGAGGGTTGCCAAAGGTGGTTGAGGATTAGGAAATAGAGTCTCCAGGGATGATATGTGGAATGATATGCATATTCCCCTCTTTATTAATAGTATTGATATATAGAGGTGTAATTAAATCATTTTCTTCTGCTACCCTATTTAGATACATAAATATTTCTGTTGAGCCATTGGATTGACCATTTCATTAGATAATCCAAATAGAGGCAACATAGTGACTAGACAATTATTGTGAATGTGTTAACAAAAACATTGAGGGAAGATTTCAATTTGGGATCTCTTTATTGAGGAATCAAGGACTTATGATCGAATCTATGGTTTGAACTACAAATCAACAGTTCATGCCCAAATAAACCATTTTAGTCGAAGGATTTGGTGATCCCGTAATGATGGGATGAGATTTTCCTTTATGGGTGAGATGAAAACCCTTGTGTATCAATATGGGATAATTGATATGATTTTACAACGAATTATCTATTACCTGGATATCATGACTATTTGTGAAGTGGATTCCATGAGCTTTCAATGTCACGACCCGCCCTCGGGGTCCGTGTCGTGACTACCCCAAGCCCTCCTTCCATAGGCCAGGGGCTGGCGACTAGCACCAAGGCATAAATCCCGGTAAAAAGGGAAGGCATTGCCTTTGTAAAGTAAACAAAAACCTCAGAGTAAGCAAGCGGAAAGTAAACACTAAGCAAAAGCAGAGTACAACTGAAAGTGCGGAAAAGTAAATGGGCCAGTATACAAACCCAAACTGAAAGTAAAGTACAACTCGAAAGGGAAAACAGCAACTGAAAAGTAAAAGCCGCTACACCGAGTTGTCCACTGGAAATCCCACCTGAAGGGTGGGTACAGATAGCTCCACTGCTCCACGGGTCCCGCCGTCCGCTCCGAGCACGTCCCGCCCAGTGGTCCACCTCCAGGTACCGTCCTGCTCTGCAAGCCTTAGCTAAGATCAACGCTGTCCATCGTCTGCAACCAACACAACGTAGTGCGGGCAAAGCCCGTGCAGGGGTGAGTATAAGCTACTCAGTAGGGACCCCGAGACCCCTGAAGGTCTCTCAAAATCCACAAAGGATAAACCACAAAGAAAAGTACAATCACGATGTAACAACCGACACTGCTTAGGTATATGCCCATACATATACCTAAGTCATCAATTTCAAATACGCTCCAACCTCCGAGCCCAAGTACAACTCAGTCCACACAGGAAAGTAAACGTATTCCACAAAGGAAAGAAAAACGTAATCCACACAGGATAGCACAACACAATCCACACAGGTAAGTAACAGGATTCAGCTCACACAGGATTTTCATTATCAAAAACGTAACTACTAAAGAGCCCCATCTCTGAAGTGCACAGAGTCCTGTCACGACTCTGAGGTATTGCTCACTAACCTAAGACTGCTGAGGTACTCCTCCTGTCGAGTACCGCGGGTCTGCCGCCAACTACCGGGCGCTCCGTCCGCTGAGGGTCTGCTGCCAAATACCGGGCGCTCACCCAAATAGCCTACATAGGTACTCCTCCAGTCGAGTACTGCGGGTCTGCTGCCAACTACCAGGCGCTCCGTCCTCCGTGGGTCTGCCGCCAAATACCAGGCGCTCCGTCCACTGGGCTAGTCGACTCACTCCAAGTCGAGTCGGTCGAGCAGTCTTCAGGTCTCAGCCGGCTACACGGTATCCGTACTCCGTACGCTCGTCTCCAGTATCGCGGGTCTGCCGCTACAACCAAGTGCACCACCTCTATCGAGTAAAACATAAGATTCATCTCACACAGGTAGACTTCTTCGGATGACGTTAAACATGGTCAATGAACCATCTAAGTCGTCGGACCCACGAAGGATCGATAGGTACTGACCCCCGCAGTGACCTACACAGGATCGGACCCACACAGGATCGGTAGCACTGATCCACGTAGGATCGCTGAGTGCAGTAGTCGTCGTCGTCAAATCCACACAGGATCTCTGTACTGTCGTCGTCGCAGTCACAGTAGCAGTAGCAGTAACAGTCGCAGTAACAGTCGCAGCCAGCACTAGGGTTCCCGCACACAGCAAGCTCATTCGGAGGGTCCGCTCCACGAGCCGAGAGGCTGATATATCAACTATCACAAAGTCCAGAGTTGATGTATCCAAAAGTTCCGTATCGTCAATAGGAACTCAACGCAACAGACGGCGCGTCGATCGGACGCCCGGTCTGAGAGTTATTGGCATTTTCATCCCCAGGGCCCGGTTGGTTTTTACGGCAAAACCAACCCGACCGTACTCCACCTGCGTCCAAACCTCGGGCAGAGTATGCCAAAAGAACCTTCTCACTAAGAGGAACACAACAAAGATGACGGCACGTCAATAGGACGTCCGTAGCTTAAGATATGAGCGTTTCCGCTCCGAGGGCCCGGTTGGATTCGAGAACGAACCAACCCGGCCGAACTCAAAGTATTCCGAAACCCTAAGTGCGATATACCGAAACGACCGCCTCGATCCAAGGATCGTGTTGCTGTAGACGGTTCGTCATTCGGAGGTCCGTGGCTCATGTTATGGCCAAAATACCGAAACCGTCTCGAAAACGGGGGGTCCGGGTCCGGGCCGACCTGGCCCGACCCCCCTTGGTCTGACCCGAACCGGGTCGACCCGGTCCACTGGAACCGGCCCGGCTGGTGGCGGCGCGGCCAGGGTGTCGCGCACATGCCGCACGCGGGGGGCGAAACCCCCCCCCCCCCCCTTTCCGGATCTCGGCCGGCTTTTGCCGGCCGTTTTAATTAACCCCTGGGACACGCGGGTCCCTCCTTCTGACCGAACCGGCGGCCGGCGTGGCCGGCCGCCTTCTTCTTCTCCACCGCGGCCAGAGCCGCGGCTCTTCCCATCTCCGGCGGCCGGCAAGGCCGGCCGCCCCTGGTTGCTCCGCCGCGGCCGTAGGGCCGCGGCCCTTCTCGATCTCCGGAGGCCGACGAGGTCGGCCGCCTCTCGCTATTCCGCCACGGCCGTCCGGCCGCGGCTCTTCCTCTTCCGCCGGCGGCCGGTTTTCCGGCCGCCCCTTCTTGCTCGGCCCTTGAACGATTGGCGCGGCGTAATGGCGTCACGCCCCTCTGCCGCGGCCCGACTCCGGCCGCGGTCTCATCCGATTTCAAAGGCACGGCATTATAGCGCCGCGTTTCTTCGTCGAGATCCCAACCGGCCTTAAATTCTTTTGTTCCTTCGCAGTGCGACGACACCGCGCTGTCTCCGCTAAAACAACACGAAAGATTAGAAGGGGGAGGAGATTCGGCCGTGTTCGTGCGGTCCGGTCTCCTCCCGTTAAGACGATATCAATTGGCCAATCGTAATAACACAACAATGAACGTTTCACAAATTTTTAATAAAATTTGGAACTACGCCCAACGGATTATTCTTTCATGTTTGAGGGAATGATACACGTAATTTAAGAAAAACAAACCCCTACCTTGGTTCTGGAACGAAGTTCGATGATCGATAACGATTCGCGGAAGTCGAGCGTCGCGGTGGTCGGCGTCACGGAAGAAGAACGTCGATGTCGCGGTTATGTCGTCACAGAAGACGGTTCCTGAGAACGTGGAGTTCTTCGTCGAAGTTCGAAGGTTCTTCGTGTTCTTCGTTAGAGTTGAAGAAGAAGGAGGAGGAGCTCTCAAAATCCTCACAAGTTGGCTACACAATTCTAACCCAACAAAAAAGAATAAGCTAAGGCTTATTTTAATAACTCAACCAAACCATTTGAATTTCAAAGGTTTGAATTAAGACAACTCAAGCCATTAATTAACCCAACTTGCCAACTTATTTTAAAAGGGCAGTTTAAGGGAGAAAAATGAAAGGTTTAGGTTCATGTGTGTCCCACCACACTTAATCCTCTCAAGGGAGGTTAAGTGGGTGTGGGTCCCACCCCTAACCCCCTTTGAGAGCAGTAAACCAACAAAAGAAAAATAAAAAGAATTCCACATTTTTTTATTCAACTTTTTATAAATCTCCCAAAAACTAACTCTCAACCCGAAATAAACGCAACCTCGGAAAAGGTCTCCTTAAGCGAATATCGGCGCTGTGAGTTCATTGGTGCCCTTGGATTTCAATTCCGAGCACCGGATCAAAAGATAGAAATTCCCGCTCGTTCGTTCACTGAACGTACCCGAGCCACACTTCGAAAATTGATTCCGGGCACTCCGGGCCTCGGAATCAGGTGCCGTCAGAAACCGCGTTCTTGTAAAATTCCAACGAAAATTAAGAAAAAAAAAATTCCCTTGAATTTACGGGTCTTTACATTACTCCCACCTCAGGGCTTTACGTCCCCGTAAAGATACATCAAAAACTAGGGAAACAAATGAGGGTACTGAGCACGTATCTGAGCCTCCCGCTCCCATGTGCTCTCCTGGAGATTCCCGTGCTGCCATCTGATGCGCACAAGAGGAATCGATCGACCACGCAGGACCCGCTCCTGTCGATCCTCTATCTCCACCGGGACCTCCGTAAAAGTCGCCTCATCGTCAACGTCAAGCTCCCCATGGTCAATGATGTGCGTTGGGTCGTGCACGTATCTCCTCAGCTGAGATACGTGGAAGACGTCGTGCACCCGGTGCAACTGAGGTGGCAGAGCCAGGCGATAAGCCACCTCGCCAACCATGCTGAGGACCTAAAAGGGTCCGATGAAGCGCGGAGATAACTTGCTGCCTCGGCCAAATCTCTGAATACCACGTCGAGGTGAGACCCGCAAGAAGACGTGGTCGCCATCCTCGAACTCTAGTGGCCTCCGCCTCCTGTCAGCGTAAGGCTTCTGCCGGCTCTGAGCTGTACTCATCCGCCCCTGGATGACCTGGACCATCTCAGGTCCCACAAGAGCTGTAAGATTTCTTATTTGCCGATAAGAGAAATCTGGTCTCATCCCATGGATGAACCACATTCTTTGCCTAAAATAGTCAATCCTAACATGGATGATACTAATCTATACCAAGGATGACGTCGTAAGGCCTCGACGCTACTACTAAGAGATTCAACCGTTACTCTCGCCTCCAAGGGTTGAGTCACACTGTCGGCATCAGTGTGTGGTAACTGGGTTTCCTCCAGTAGGTGTCTCACAAGTGAGGGTCAAGTCAACAGCCAAAACTGGAACCTCTTAGTAACATCACGAAAGAGGACAGGAACGAAAATATCACAAAGGTAAGCGTCTTTTATTATTGCAGCTCATAATACAAGACGCTACATAAATGCAACAAGGAACCAGAAGTACAAAGGACGTATCCACTAGTTCTGCTCCTGTCCATCGGCTCCCAGAGCTCCATGATTGAAGGCCTCGGCTGCCTGAAGCTGAGCTCTCGCATGTTCACCTACTCCCTGTGGTCGGGGTGGACCTCCTGGTGGTGGTGGTGGAAGAGCCTCAAAGCGTCGCCCACCTTCTACTGCTCGGCCAGCTCCTCTGCCTCGTCCGCCTCCTCCCTGAGGTCCGCCACGGTCGAACCTCTGCCTCTGCCTGGGAGGTTCTTCACTCAACTGCTGATCATCAGCATGGCGGGTTGGACAGTCACAAGCCATGTGACCAATCCCGCCACAGGAGTAACACTGCCCACTCTCAGCACGCCTGGCTCTGACTCCACCCCGGCTTCCCCGCACAACTGAGCCTGAGTCGTGCAGTCGGCCACTGGTAGGTCTGGTCTGCCTGGAACCCTGAGTCATCCGTCGGCTACCTGTGGCCGAAGACTCCGCTATCTTCTGCCCTGCGGTAGGTCTCGCTGTGGACTCAGCCAGGAATCTCTCGATCAGGAGGGCTCGCTCTAGCACTCCTGCCTGGGTCGGGATGCTGAGGGAGATCAGTGATGCCCTGATCTCGTGTCTCAATCCCTGCTCGATGGTCCGGGCCCGGAAGAAGGGGTCTCGTACCATGTCTGTTGAGTAGCGCGAGATATCGGTAAATATCGCCGAGTACTGAGCGACCGTCATGCTGCCCTGCCGCAGCTGAAGAAGCTCCTGGATGCGCACCGCACGAAGGGTGGCTGGGACGAACTCCGAGCGGAAGAGGCTCTCAAAGTCCGTCCATAGTAGAGATGCCTCATCGTGCACCTGGAGTATCAGGCTCCACCATCGTCCTGCTGCTGCGTGTAGTAGGCTCGCAGTGAGGATCACCATGAGGTCTGCTGGTGTCCTCACTTGCCTAAACACTCGTACCACTGCCTCCAGCCAGTCCTATGCTGCCTGGGGATCCGTCTCCCCGTGAAACCTGGGTGGTCGCTGGCGCTGAAACTCATGCAGTGCACTGAGGCGACGTGCATCGTCAGCGGCTGGTGCTGGAAGCATCGGGGGCTCGGCGGGTAGAGCTACCGCCGGTGCCACTGCTGACAAAGGGCCCTGCACTGAGGCCTCGTCGCTCAGTGGGCTGTCGTCACACTCTACTCTCGGAACCCTAGCTGGCTGCCGTCGTGGGGCCATCCTTGAAACAGAAATAGGTGTGCCACGGTCAGAACAGTATACCTGGTGAGCTGATATAAGTAATCACAAAGAAAACTTTGAAACACACACGCAATCAATGTTTTCGTGCATTAAGTCAGAAATCAGAAGTCAGGGTCCTGGTGTACGGATACGTCGGCCGCTGCACCAACACTGGACTCCCTAGACTGATAACCACACTCAATACACTAAACATTATTGCTTCACATAGAAAAGACCAGAGTTCGCGATAGAACCGAATTCCTCTGATACCAATTTGTCACGACCCGCCCTCGGGGTCCGTGCCGTGACTACCCCAAGCCCGCCTTCCATAGACCAGGGGCTGGCGACTATCACCAAGGCGTAAATCCCGGTAAAAAGGGAAGGCATTTCCTTTGTAAAGTAAACAAAAACCTCAGAGTAAGCAAGCGGAAAGTAAACACTAAGCAAAAGCAGAGTACAACTGAAAGTGCGGAAAAGTAAATGGGCCAGTATACAAACCCAAACTGAAAGTAAAGTACAACTCGAAAGGGAAAACAACAACTGAAAAGTAAAAGCCGCTACACCAAGCTGTCCACTGGAAATCCAACCTGAAGGGTGGGTACAGATAGCTCCACTGCTCCACGGGTCCCGCCGTCCGCTCCGAGCACGTCCCGCCCAGTGGTCCACCTCCAGGTACCGTCCTGCTCTGCAAGCCTCAGCTAAGATCAACGTTGTCCGTCGTCTGCAACCAACACAACGTAGTGCGGGCAAAGCTCGTGCAGGGGTGAGTATAAGCTACTCAGTAGGGACCCCGAGACCCCTGAAGGTCTATCAAAATCCACAAAGGATAAACCACAAAGAAAAGTACAATCACGAAGTAACAATCGACACTGCTTAAGTATATACCCATACATATACGTAAGTAATCAATTTCAAATATGCTCCAACCTCCGAGCCCAAGTACAAATCAGTCCACACAAGAAATAAACGTATTCCACACAGGAAAGCAAAACGTAATCCACACAGGATAGCACAACACAATCCACACAGGAAAGTAACATGATTCAGCTCACACAGGATTTTCATTATCAAAAACGTAACTACTGAAGAGCCCCATCTCTGATGTGCACAGAGTCCTGTCCCGACTCTGAGGTACTGCTCACTAACCTAAGACTGCTGAGGTACTCCTCCTGTCGAGTACCGCGGGTCTGCCGCCAACTACCGGGCGCTCCGTCCGCTGAGGGTCTGCTGCCAAATACCGGGCGCTCACCCAAATAGCCTACAGAGGTACTCCTCCAGTCGAGTACCGCGGGTCTGCTGCCAACTACCAGGTGCTCCGTCCGCCGTGGGTCTGCCGCCAAATACCGGGCGCTCCGTCCACTGGGCTAGTCGACTCACTCCAAGTCGAGTCGGTCGAGCAGTCTTCAGGTCTCAGCCGGCTACATGGTCTCCGTACTCCGTACGCTCGTCTCCAGTATCGCGGGTCTGCCGCTACAACCAAGCGCACCACCTCTATCGAGTAAAACAGAAGATTCATCTCACACAGGTATACTTCTTCGGATGACGCTAAAGATGGTCAATGAACCATCTAAGTCGTCGGACCCACGAAGGATCGATAGGTACTAACCCCCGCAGTGACCTACACAGGATCAGACCCACACAGGATCGATAGCACTGATCCACGTAGGATCGCTGAGTGCAGTAGTCGTCGTCGTCAAATCCACACAGGATCTCTGTACTGTCGTCGTCGCAGTCACAGTAGCAGTAGCAGTAACAGTCGCAGTAACAGTCGCAGCCAGCACTAGGGTTCCCGCACACAGCAAGCTCGTTCGGAGGGTCCGCTCCACGAGCCGAGAGGCTGATACATCAACTGTCACAAAGTCCAGATTTTATGTATCCAAAAGTTCCGTATCGTCAATAGGAACTCAACGCAACAGACGGCGCGTCGATCGGACGCCCGGTCTGAGAGTTATTGGCATTTTTGTCCCCAGGGCCTGGTTGGTTTTTAAGGCAAAACCAACCCGACCATACTCCACCTGCATCCAAACCTCGGGCGGAGTATGAAAAAAGACCCGTCTCACTATGAGGAACACAACAAAGCTGACGGCACATCAATCGGACGTCCGTAGCTTAAGATATGAGTGTTTCCGCTCCGAGGGCCCGGTTGGTTTCGAGAACGAACCAACCCAGCCGGACTCAAAGTATTCCGAAACCCTGAGTGCGATATACTGAAACGACCGTCTCGATCCAAGGATCGCGTTGCCATAGACGGTTCGTCATTCGGAGGTCCGTGGCTCAATTTATGGCCAAAAGACCAAAACCGTCTCGAAAATGGGGGGTCCGGGTCCGGGCCGACCCGGGCCGACCCCCCCTTGGACTGACCCGAACCGGGTCGACCCGGTTTGCTGGAACCGGCCCGGCCGGTGGCGGCGCGGCTCGGCCAGCGGCGACGCGGCCAGGGTGCCGCGCACGTGCCGCACGCGGGGGGCGAAACCCCCCCCCCCCCCCATTCCGGATCTCGGCCGGCTTTCGCCGGCCGTTTTAATTAACCCACGGGACCCGCGGGTCCCGCCTTCTGACCGAACCGGCGGCTGGCGCGGCCGGCCGCCTTCTTCTTCTCCGCTGCGGCCAGCGCCGCGGATCTTCCCATCTCCGGCGGCCGGCGAGGCCGGCCGCCCC
This sequence comes from Viscum album, assembly GCA_963277665.1. Taxonomy (NCBI): domain Eukaryota; kingdom Viridiplantae; phylum Streptophyta; class Magnoliopsida; order Santalales; family Viscaceae; genus Viscum; species Viscum album. The sequence continues at coordinate 1,739,775,050 of OY728156.1, forward strand.
TGGCTGCTCCGCCGCGGCCGTAGGGCCGCGGCCCTTCTCGATCTCCGGCGGCCCGCGAGGCCGGCCGCCTCTGGCTATTCCGCCGCGGCCGTCCGGCCGCGGCTCTTCCTCTTCCGCCGGCAGCCGGTTTTCCGGCCGCCCCTTCTTGCTCGGCCCTTGAACGATTGGCGCGGCGTAATGGCATCATGCCCCTCTGCCGCGGCGCGACTCCGGCCGCGGCCTCATCCGATTTCAAAGGCACGGCATTATAGCGCCGCGTCTCTTCGTCGAGATCCCAACCTGCCTTAAATTCATTTGTTCCTTCACGGTGCGACGACACCGCGCTGTCTCCGCTAAAACAAGACGAAAGATTAGAAGGCGGAGGAGATTTGGCCGTGTTCGTGCGGTCCGGTCTCCTCCCGTTAAGACGATATCAATTGGCCAATCGTAATAACACAACAATGAACGTTTCACAAATTTTTAATAAAATTTGGAACTATGCCCAATGGATTATTCTTTCATGTTCGAGGGAATGATACACGTAATTTAAAAAAAACAAACCCCTACCTTGGTTCTGGAACGAAGTTCGATGATCGATAACGATTCGCGGAAGTCGAGCGTCGCGGTGGTCGGCGTCACGGAAGAAGAACGTCGATGTCGCGGTTATGTCGTCACATAAGACGGTTCCCGAGAACGTGGAGTTCTTCTTCGAAGTTCGAAGGTTCTTCGTGTTCTTCGTCAGAGTTGAAGAAGAAGGATGAGGAGCTCTCAAAATCCTCACAAGTTGGCTAAACAATTCTAACCCAAAAAAAAGAATAAGCTAAGGGTTATTTTAATAACTCAACCAAACCATTTGAATTTCAAAGGTTTGAATTAAGACAACTCAATCCATTAATTAACCCAACTTGCCAACTTTTTTTAAAAGGGGAGTTTAAGGGAGAAAAATGAAAGGTTTAGGTTCGTGTGGGTCCCACCACACTTAATCCTCTCAGGGGAGGTTAAGTGGGTGTGGGTCCCACCCCTAACCCCCTTTGAGAGAAGTAAACCAACAAAAGAAAAATAAAAAGAATTCCACATTTTTTTATTCAACTTTTTATAAATCTCCCAAAAACTAACTCTCAACCGGAAATAAACGCAACCTCGGAAAAGGTCTCCTTAAGCGAATATCGGCGCTGCGAGTTAATCGGTGCCCTCGGATTTCAATTCCGAGCACCGGATCAAAAGATAGAAATTCCCGCTCGTTCGTTCACTGAACGTACCCGAGCCAAACTTCGAAAATTGATTCCGGGCACTCCGGGCCTCAGAATTAGGTGCCGTCAGAAACCGCGTTCTTGTAAAATTCCAAAGAAAATTAAGAAAAAAAAATTCCCCTGAATTTACGGGTCTTTACATTCAATTTCTTGTAGGGGTGGGGGGAGTACGGGGATGTCCTTCCTAAGGATGTGCATGGATTACCTCCCCAAAGAGTGATATACTTCTACATTTATCTACACCATAGTATGAACAAGATATATGAACCATAATATCATATGGATCACGAAGTGATTCATGAGGTGAGGGTGTAACTGAAGCACTTTTAGAGGAAAAACTTTTTCAGACCAGTGTTTCACCCTAGGATGCCCCAATTTTCGTTATCGAGAAGGAATATGAGAGTATGAGGTTGTGTTTGGATTAAATTGGAATAAATATGGTGGCCATAAAGAAAATTTAATCTCTAAAAAGGTTCAATGGCCTCTTCAATCATTTAAGAGGGTAATAATGGTTCTCAAATATTGACCTTAGATCAATAAATCTCCAGTTGTGAGTACGAGACAAGGATATAATAAGAATTAAATTTATTTGATTCTGTTGTCACCATGAGTACTTTGTGATGAGGGTTTTATTGATGATTTACATGTATGATTTCATGGTACACATGAACCAGATGTTTTAGTCTATATTAAATTTGTTTTAGGGTAGTCATCATCAATGATAACCTAGTGTACTCAGCATCTATGTAAGAACGTGTGATACACTTGAGTGTGGTCCTATACACAACTTCAAGAGAACTAGAATTATGAGAATCATTAAATGTGTCAGTTCAGGATTAAGTAGGAAAACATTTTGGGACATGTTATCTCAATAGATAATGTAGCAGTGGACCAGATAAGGTACTTTTTTTAGTATGGGAGCCACCCAATAGCATGATAGTGTTGCATGGCTTCCATGGGATCTAAACTAATATCATTGATTTGTTCTATATTTCTCAAAAATATTTTCTCACTTGACAAATTTAATATAAAAGGGGATTTAGTTCTTGTGGATAGATAATTTCCAATGTTATTTTCTAGATTTGTGGCTGAGATTGGCCAGTGATCCCATATTATGATTTCTAAAGGATAGTGTCATGTACATTGTGTTCTGCATGGCATCAGGGAACAATACTAGTTGTTTTACTAATGATGAGTTTGGTGGTTATTTCCTATAGTTCGCATATGTTGAGACCACATTATGTGACCGACGATGTTTAACTTACAATATTAGTATTCACATTTAAAATGCGGGGATACATCCTTATGGGTGGTCGATTTATCATCTATTATTATAATATGAGTATCAAGTATATATTAAACCAAAATGATATTAACATGAGATAGATTTTATGGAGTTTGTTTCTCCATGATATTGAATTTAATATTTTCTATAGTCCTAGGATGGGGAATATGGTAACATATATCCCTTATAGGGAACGTTGTTCACAATTGATGAGTGAGGAATCTGAACAGTTAGACTATATCAAATTATCATTAGAGGATGGGGATGGAGAAACATAGCCCTAGTAAATAGTTTTTACCCATCCACCTTTATAGTGAATCAATGAGTCTCATCTTGTGGATACTGACTATGAGACCATACATACTCATATATCCAGTAGACAAGCTCATGATTGATTTTATGATCGTAGAAATCATATTGTTGTTTTTAGATGATGGGAAATGTTACTAGTTTCCTTTAAAGATAAGGTGATATGTGAGTTTCATAAATTACCCATAATAGCATATTAAGGTGTATAAAATATTTATTAGGACCTTTGGTGGATTTTCTAGTGTCATGGGATAAAGAAGGATGTTGAATATTTTTTTTATAAATTGACTACTTGTTAGTAGGTGAAGGATCATAACCAGGTTATATATGCTTTAGATCATCCCCATGAGGTGATAGAGGGTAATTGGTATGTGATATACCTAGAAATCATGACATGGTTAACAAGGTACATATATAAGAGAGAATTACATTTGGGTGATCATTGGACAACACATCAAGTAATCACACTTCCAATCTATTTGAGAGAAGTGCTCAGGGGAGATCTTGGGATGACCATATATACAAGAGATTTTCTGATTCCATGGATTTCCCTTGATGAACAATTTTTAAATTGATGATTATATTATATCCTTGATATTGAAGGGATTGTTTGTGGCCTTTGGGACTCAGTTGTATATGAGCACAGTTTTTTACCCCCAAAATGGTGACTAGACTAAGTGGACCATTTGGGTCTCTAGGGACATGATGTAATCATTCATGTTGGATTTCAGATATTTTTGGGAGGATCACATACAATTGGTATAGTTTTTATTCAATAATAGATACCATTACACCATCGATGTGGAACTATTCGAGGCCTTGTATGGGTGACCCTGAAAATAACTACTATATTGGACAAACTCAATAGAGTAAACACTTATTTCCCTTTAGTTTTTGTGAGCCACTATAGAGAAGTTGTAGATCATACTGGATCATATGAGGACTACATGTGGCCATAAAAGACTTTTTCAGACCCATGATAAAGGCCATTAGGGTTTTATGAGGAAGACCATGTGTTTCGGATGTTTTCAACATTATATGGACTGTGGATATTTTGGAGGGGAGGAAAGATATATTAGACATACAATTGAACATTAATAATAATATACATAGTTGTTGAGGAATCATTACACTTCTATCTAGAACCAGAGGTAACATGGTTACACGCCGATCGTTATGTGTTGAAACTAGGGAGAAACATTCTCGACCAATCACACATTATCTATAAGGCAGAGCATAACATTGGGGATGGGTAAACCATTACTTATTACCAATTAGATACTGCTGATCTACAAGATTAGATTCTCTGTGGGTGGAAGATTTTTTAGTTAGTAACCGGTGGTAGTATGGTAATCGTTAAGAGAGCTCCTGTGATTGAGTGACCAAGATGTGTGCTATGTACCCACATCTCTTGGAATGTGCTTTTATTTATGGGACATGAAATTAAAAGGCATAGAGAATGGAATGGATCAAATTTATTTATGTATTACTTTAGAATATTATATTTATTATATTTAGAGTTATGTTCTAATATGTGTTTAGATTTCGATGCCCGGTGATATAGGAATTAATTTTACAAATATATTCAATATATTAAATATCATTTTTATGTTTTTTCTTCATTAATATTTAGAAGATATAATTAATGTAGAACAATATCCAAAATCTAAGGCTACTATTGGGCTCAGGGAATAAGGTATACCCAAGGTAAAGAATACACATTATATACATTAGTTTTTTGGTTGATATCCTTCATATTCAGAAGTTATAAAATATAAAAAATAAATATATTTACTTTATTAAGTAATATAGGAAGCTATTATTTCCATATTTAAACACACCTATAACCAATTATTGATGTTTGTTATATAAACCTTATAATTGGGAGAGATATTTGGGTAGAGCTATGATGGATGATAATGTTAGATCAAGGATCGTTTAAAACAATGAAATTCATGGATATGATGTATGAAAATGATGTGGATTCATTCATTATCAGAAATTTATTTAACTTGAGGTATTCCATTTTTATTAATTGGATTAATCCCATTTTCATTATTCCAATGTAGAACGTGATTCAATCAATTAATGAATTGATTTGTGGATCACGTGTATTTATAGTATGGGATAGATATTAATCCATACTGGGTATTACCATTTTTATTCTATTATTATTTATCATATTTTAATTCTATTGGAGATGAATCATATGGACGTGAACATTGGTCGAGGTCCAATCCTCATGATTAGGATTTAGGAATTTCTTCTATAGTTCTTTGTGTGATCATCGCCATCATTTTTTTGGCATGTGATTCAATATAATAAAAGATAAAAAATCATTTCACATGAATTTCTTAGTGAAACAAATTGATATTGATGATGTGGGTTTAGTATGATGATAGGGTGGAGTGATGATGGAAAAACTATGGATCAGTTCGTATTTGGGGTCATCAGATATTTTATCATCATGATGATGAGGAACGATTTGATGAAGGTGTAATCCCAATTGATTATGATGACAAGAGATCTAGTATCTTTTTTAGATCGAGCTTAGTTGACCATGATAAATGATTTGCTACCGGATCATGGATGAAAATAATTTTGTAGTGGAAATGATTGAAATCCATATGAATTCTTGTGCGTTTAGTGAAATTACACACCACATGGAATGAAACTGATGAATAAAAGTTGTGTATGGGAACATGTATATAGAATAACGATTTCAGGTGATAAAAAAACTTAATACACTATGTGACGTATATCACACGACATGTGATTTTAAAATGTAGGCTTAGCATGCACCTAAGAGGGTACAAAGACACATCTATGAGTACATGGTCATAGGAATTTCATGTACTTATCCACAAACATAACTAAGAGTACATGGCCTTGGACTTGTCATCTACTCAGTAATGAACACAACAAACTATAAATGATCTATGATACTTTGGTAGAAACCTGTTTCAAATTGACACATTGTGTACTCATACATGGATATGGACATATTGTCTTGGGCCATAATACATGGGTAGAACATAGTGCCAAATCGTATATGCTGTGTAAATCCATTATACACCATGTACGTATTAAATGTTGATATTGAATCATTTTCCTCTTTATCATGGAAAACATTCATTAGTTTAGGATGACTTAAACCTTCCCAGGAGAGTTTTTATATAGTCCATAAATTTTGTAGGATGGTGATCCCCTCTGAGGAACTACAGTCATGGATAGAGTTTTGGAATCCAATCTCAAGGCTTGAAGTGAGATCCTGTATAATCATAATTTAAATTTTAGGTGGTCATGTTATCATTATGGAAAAAATATATAGGAATAGATCCCCTACATATCATGTTTTTTCTAGATTTGGTTGTAGGCATACACCCTAGATCTGGTAGTGATTCCCATTTTGTGTATCGAACTCATCATACTATCAGATTGTATATCTTATGTAGAGACCGAATGGGAATGAATTCCTGGATGGATTCAATCAATTATATGTAAATCATGGAGTCTGTTGTACTAAATTAGTGTTATATGGAACCTTTGAGAAGGAATCCTAAGATGGAATTACTGTTCTGATCATCCCTTGAGACAATATGTCTATTATGTGTATATCTAGATATTCTTGTAATGTTTGATGTTGTCATATCCCTACGATGATCCGACTATTATCCTTGATACCATATGATTTTTTAAGGTGCCTTGTGGGGTATTTTTATGCTCATCATTACATGGAATTTTCCAACACGTGTCAAGTCTTATACCGATGACCGACCTTTTCAAAGGGTCGTAGAGGGACCAAGACTATAGAAAACATAATCATCCAGACAGACCATGCTGCATTACTAAAATTACAATGGTAATAACCCACTTTTAATTTTTTAGTATAGAATTTGTTTTTCAGATTATACTGGTTGTATTTTTTCTCTTTTTAATTGAAATAATATTTTTTGTACTCTGAGGGTGTGATTTTAGATGTATTCATGACTGGTTTTCATTTATTTTAAATTTCAGCACTATATAGGCTTAGTGATGTGTGTGTTCTTACAGATACAATAGGATTATGTCTCCCATGTCTATGATATGACTACTCTTCCCTAGTCACCAACCCCTTGGACATTTGGAGGTGGTATTGGGGTATTCATGGCAGAGGCCCTGTTTTGACAGTTCGTGACATAAACATTACATCAAACTAAAATTTAACATGAAGCAAAATGTTCATGTGACTAGGATATAGCTAATACTACTTTTGTTTAGAGATGTAAAAAAATTATAGAGAGTACTACAACTCAGCTGAATTGTTAACCAGTATGTGAAATCTATAATCTATTCTAAAATATTAAATTATCCAAAAAACCAAGCCTCCAAATTCCATCAAGTTCCCAATAAATGATGATCAAGTGTTGGTGAACCTTTCAAAAATACATGATCACTTTCCTTAAAGTAAAAAAGGATTATGAAAATGAACTAAATTATTTTTATAAAATCAAAAATCTATACCCATTATCATTGGGTCATTTGAATATTTTTTATAGTATATATAGAAATACTAGCTCAAATTAGATAATTCTATCAAGTTTCCACCCATAAAATTGAAGAACATAAAGGTCAGACATTATATACCTTGAATGAGGTCATATGTATCATTTAAGGATAACTATAATTTTATGAGGGAAATAATAGTTATATAAAATCTTCCAACAATCCACTAAAGTCCATAAAATATGCCTAGAGAATATCATCCAACATTGAAAATTTGTATTATGATTTTACTTTTATAAATGGATGATATAACATTTTCATGGTCAACAATCCTATAAGATTCATTTACAATGAGTACTAAAATCAATATTTGAGTTGATGGTCCCTATAAAATAAAATAACAATTGGTACTTCATATATCTTTACCACTAGTCAAACATATATTTATTCTAGATCTTCATACATACTAGAATCCCTAATTTTGAGAAAGTTTGTGACACAAAAATTTGATATAAAATTACCTTAATAGGTTAAATTATATGTAGTATCCATGGTAGACTAGTGACCAATATTATAGCAATTTACTCTCATTCTTATGTTTTTATAAGAATATATTTCACCATACCCAGTGGTCATTTATTCTAAAACATGACTTGCTAATTTTTTATGGAATTTTCAGACATAATCAATATTTACTTTTTCATACATGTTCACAAATAATTAGCATTAATAACTATTACAACTTTTGTTTTCTATCTAAATTCATCTACTAGATAGTGATACACTGAGAGAATATTTTATTGGAAGGATTTATGCACCATGATTTTGTTTTAAAAATGAAAAATATATTTCAAATCCTTATTCTATCAATCTGTGCTACTCTAACCATTTAAGCCTAAAATAATAGTGATGTAGTAAGGATCTAATCATTGCATGTATTTGAAAAATTATATTTAATAGAGATGAAAAGTGATTGTAAATAATGTTATATTCTTTATTTTTTTTGTAGTATAGATGCAAGTCATCAATAAGACTGATCAACATCCATTATCGACAAACCTCAATGAATGATTTTCTATATAACTTCCAAAATAGTTCATATTCTATAGAATTATCTTACCTAGTAATATACATATAGTCATGTTCAAATATATGAAGATACTATATCCATCTTCATTTCCATAGTTTCATGTATCACTAAGAAATGATATTCTTAAATATCTTATGATCATTGGAGTTTGTGAATGTTTTACTAAAGACATAATTGTTTCATGTCTTCAGAGATGAAAAACTTCTTCTATTTATATTTTATTGATTAGGAAATTATTTTCATGTACTAAAAATGAAATTGATCTATAATTTACAATATGTTCTCCCTATACGAGAACAAAACCAATGATACATCCGCATCTTAACAAAAAACATTCCCTTTAATGTGTTTGTAAAATATTTGGATAAGTGTTAGAGTGAGAAAAATATTATGCTTTAGAAAGTATTTATTCTATTTTTCATCTCATTTGAATTTATTTCCCTTTCTTTTAAATTTATTGATTGGATAATCGAGGCATAAGAATACCAAAAAAATAATGATAGTAGAATGAAAATTCATGAAAACCACAAATCTCAAAAAACAATCATGGAAATATACCAAGAAATGTATACATAAATTTTAATAAGATTGACTAATATTATATATACTAAATTTATGTTCTGGAAGAATATGACATCTTTAATTAAGAAGTCACACATAAATAATTTATCATAATGTATATGTTGAAGTGAAATTCCACCTGCGAGGCGTTTTTAATCCTTTGTAGGTGATGTAAATTCATTTAATGGAATTGTAAGTTGGCGAGTGGACTTTAATCCATGATACATTGACATCCAAACTCATGTAACTTCATTTTACCCCTCCCAATGATTTTCATGCTTGAAGAAATTAAATATCGTACACAACACATTCCCTTAAGTGCTCCTTATTGTCTTTATTGTTCCATGAATAAACCATAATATCATAAATAAACCCAAATAAAGTAATCGATGTACCTATGTAATATATGGTTTATCAGTACCATGAAAATAATTGTTACATTAATCAAAAAAAGGGGAAAGAACATAAATTCATAAATACATTGTTGACTAAGAAATGATGTCTTTAAAATATCATTATTTTTAACTCTGAGTTAACGGTAACCTGATCATATATTAATCTTATAGAATGACCCGGATCCCATAAATTGATTAAATTTATCATCATTATGAGGTAGTTTATATCAATTTAATTCCATAAAATAGTCCAGTCTATGATATTGATAACAGAATCATAGTAAATTGTCTACCATTTGTAAAACTAGAACATTAACATCCCATGACAATGTTCTAGTTCTAATGAATCCCCCTCTTTACAATTTATTATGTTGTAAATTTAATTCATAGAGTTCATTTTAATCCATTTTCATTGATGAATGAGATAAAAATCTATTTAATGGGAGTAGAATAATATAAATTTTAATTTTCCACTAATGTTGTAGTAATAATAAATCCTTTAAAAAAAATAGGGTTATGGGTCCACTATGATAAGACGAGTGATACTCTCAGCTTTACAATTAATACCCAATTTCAATTATACTGACTAGCCATATATAGTTCTATCCACTATTACTAATGGCCCTACTTTCCCTATGTTAAATCCTAACCCTCCTTGTATACATGAACAATACAATGAAGGGTTGTAAAAGTCACGAATAGAGTATAATTACTATTGGGGCCTTTAAATTCTAATTTTCAATCCATTCTAGTGATTTGAAAAAATATACATCTCAAGGATTATAAAAACACAAATAAATTTCACATCATATAAGGTAATGAAACATGTTTTTCACTTGAATATACTTCACTCCCAAAACTATTGAGGGTTCTTAATACTCATAACCCGAGGCATCCACTCAACATGCAATGTAATTTTTTTAAATATATGAGAAGAAACAATTGAACTCGATGAACTATACAGAATTGTAATGTTCAAATGGATAGTACCATGTACCATAGGGGGACCTGTATGCTTAGTCAGATAAGGATACTCAACTCTAAATAGTTATCGTTCAGGCCCCATAGAATAGATAATGCTCACCTACTAAAGTTTGAAATGGAATAATGATTTATTCACAGAGTTATCTTCGTTCAACTGATTACAGGGATGAGAAATTTTAAAATTAGATTTTTTTGAATTCATAAAAGGTATATGTTTGTGTCACTCTCTACCCTAGATAACTCTATGAATATTTTTCATCCATAATTACCATGTGGCCCCATGTATACCTACCGAATCACCAGAGGATTCTGAATAGTAGGGATGGACTAGGGAGAGGGTGTGAGAATAAAATTACCATATATTAGAGAATGAAACCCATGAAAAATAAATAAAAATCATAAATTAAAATACTAAACTGAGTGAAAAAATTAGTAAATATAAAAAAATTGATAATAAATGGAATATATTAAAGGCCCAAATGGAGAATACATACATCAAAATTTAATTACCGTTAGGCTATTCATAAAAACAAACCAATCTAAAAGAAAATAATAGACACGGTCTCCTAGTAACCTTGATCCTAAACCACCTCAAAATCCAAAGGCATTCAAGATGTCCTGTTGGACCATGCAATCATGAACCTTAGACCAAATATATGCCTATAATGAAGTTTTCATCTCCTTAGGTACCCAAGTGTAATGCTGGCCAGAACAGGGTGTTAGTACATAACTCACTAAGGAACCTAAAATATAGTCCCATACACATTCAGTTAATGAAAGTCATGTTGACGTGAGATACTCGAGTAAAGTATAATAATAATAATAATAATTTTAAATAGATAAAATAACTAATACCATTCCATGGGCTGATGGATACATTGGATTAACATAATTGATTCTGCTAGCACTGGATATGACTCTGATAATCCTAAATCACTATTTGGGGATAAAATACCTCACCCTATATCACCCACACTTACCTATACTAAATATAACATTGAAATATAGGTTCTTTCTATAAATATTTTATGTAAGGTAATTAGTTAGATCATTGAAATCGTAGGCATTCTACATAGGACATGTTTAAATAGTTTAATCCATATCAAATCTGAGTGTTCCATATTCTAGTCTAACACCAGATGACCCTTGGGTAATATAATATGAAAACTCTCCCAAACTAATATGATATATTAATACCAATCTATCACTGGCATAACAACTTATTCACAAATAGTTCTAAAAAATTCCATATTGGTGCATATAATTGATCCTTTAGAGTATCCAAGCCATTAATTAAAAAGACAAACATCTTCCTCATAGATGCCCCAATAATCTAGTTCCTAGGAAAAATATGGCCACTTTGAAACCTCTAGTATAAATAGGATGCTAGGGTTCCAAGAATCCTATGAAATACACTAACTAAGAGATAGTTCTGAGATAAACTCATTAACCTCCATAGTTTCTTGAATATGGATAAATCGTTGAGCCACTAGAAATTCTAATATTTGTTTCATCAACTTTAATATCCTAATCTCACCAACAATCCAAGGCATTAGAAGTGTTAATAATTTATAATTTAAAAAAATGAGTGGATGATCCTACTATTTTGTGAGTACCACTAGATATATACTTCATCATCAATATAAATTCACAAATATAATGATACACATAATTATATCCACTTAAATCATATTTAATTTTCATACTAAGGATTTATGTGGAATATAAATTTGATGTATATGTATGAATAGATAATTGAAATGTGTCCTGATCTCTATAACATTGTATTAATTGATCATGGAAATCCATCATGCATATACAATTCATTTATAAATATATATTTCTTTAGAAATTCAATTTTAATTATTTTAGAATTAATTGTTATTTTAAATTCATATGTTTGGAAGAGCTTTAGATCCTTAACTATTAAATTGATTGACATAGTGGTCAATCTAGTAAAATCATGATTTTGTGGAATACCATGAGTTAACACTACCCATTCCTGACACTGTTTATGAAGTTTCAAACATGATCGGGGAACCCTACTCAAGGTCCCCTACTAGTACCATCTTAAGGGATAATCCGATAACTACAAGGAAGAGAACCCCTGATACATGTTCGATATCATGCCAGGACACTTAACAGAATAATGAAATTAGTTTTTTGGTCCTCAGTAAATGAATGACCCTCAAAAATAACAATACTAGTTCATGGTTAGAAACATTATAAAGGATGTCATTGAATCTCCTATTTCATGGTTCATAATGTCTCTATCAACCAGTCCTAATTTTTTGGATCCCCTATAGAGTCTTTATATATAATTAAATGGTTAATTGATAAGGTCATGACCCATAGCAATCAAGGAATTTAGTTTGTTACAATTGGAATAATGTGTCACCTATAATTTTTTCCTACATTACGGTAAATGAAATTGATCCATTTATAAAATTTAATCTAGTTATTTATTAATAAAATATAATCTACGTAAAAAATAAATTTAATTATGTGTATATGGTTGTTAGTAATGTTAACTGATCATGTCACATAATTGATAAGAAATATAAAAATACAAAAAGGGTACATTATGATTTACCACCTACCACCTATGTTGATTTCCATTTATTTCCCATAAGTTGGACATAGTTTCCACGGTCCATCCATGCTCATATAACCTCATTCATGATCAATTGGGCTTGACTCCATGACCTCAGCCCCTTTTGGAAGGAAAAAACATAATAATTAGTCTCTTACAACAGATATGTGATCCATAACCCACTAGTAAATTTTTTAGGGACGTTTTTCACCATTTTAATGTTGAAAACTAATATATCTAAACTAAAAGAAGTGAAATGTAGTGTATTCATTGTAAAAATGATAAGTGTGGAAATGGTTTATGTTGATATAAAAAAGAGAATATCTCTTTGAAATACAGCCACAAGATTCCACAATGTATGAAAAATATCTCTATAACAGTATAATTAAGCATGAACACAATGGATATAAGAAATAGTCACCATATAACAATACATTAATTCATTTATGTCCCATGAGTATAAGGGGTGACTATTTATAACCAATGTGTGATATAAAATTCTAATTCCTTATTCCCATAAGTCAAAAAACCTAAATGATAATTTTGAAAATGTTGGTAGATCCCCACAACCCTGTGAGACTATTATAACACCCTTAAAGAATGTAATGAATACTATCCCAACACTATTTAATTAATATAATCTAAATTTTATTTTGAGGATTCCATTGGGTGTGGGATATAAATTCATAGCACAACATGAGTTTGGTTTTTAATGGAATTTTTTGAAATTAATTAATTGTAAAGACCCAGAAAATTCAAGGAAAATTCATTTCCTTAATTTTCTTTGGAATTTTACTAGAACGCAGTTTCTAATGGTGCCTGATTCTGAGGTCCGGTGTGCCCGGAATCAATTTCCAAAGTTTAGCTTGGGTAAGTTCAGTGAACGAACGAGCGTGTTTTTCTAACACTTGAACAGGTGATCGAAATTGAATTCCGAGGGCACTAATGGATTCTCAGCGCCGATAATTGCTTAAGAAGATCTTTTTTGGAGTTGCGTTTTCACGGGAGGAGTTGTTAAAAATTTGTGGAAGATAAAATAAAAATTGAGTTACAATTTTTTTTCATTAAAGTAGTTGTATACTTTGAGTGAAAGTTAGGGAACTACCCGTGAGAGGTTAAGTGGGTGGTGGGGCCCACACGAGACCCTAACCCCCCTTGATCTTCCATAAACCCCTTGACCTCCCATAACTCACCTCCCACTTTAATATTGTAACTCCAGTTTAACTTAAGTGACTCCTCTCCTCCTCACCTCCCACATTAATTCATGCCACCTAAACATTAATTAATTTGACAACTCAAGATCAATTAATTAACTGTGTTGGTATTGAATTTTGTATTTTTGAATTCATGCAATGGGTAAATAAAATAAGGTGGAGCCTTATTTTATTTTGGTTAGAAATGTTGTGTCAAGAGAAAGGGAAGAGAGCATTTGAGTTTTGAAGAACTTCCTCCTCCTAAGAAGAATGCTTCATCTCCTTGTTGAAGAACTTGAAGAACACCGATGCTTCGACGAAGAACGTCGTCTCATCTTGCACCTTCTCTCCACGTCGAAGGGAGCGAGACATCACATTCTTCATTGGTCAATCACCGATGATGTGCCTTCTCCTCTTCTTCCTCAGTGTCAAGGGAGGAGACACCACTATGAGGAACGTCGCCATTGACGACGACTCACCCTCCAACGTCAACGGAATCGGCACCGATCTTCTGCGATGTCCGATCACCACGATGCTTGCATCTTCTGCGGCTCAATGAAGTGTGACGTCTTTGCAAGGTAGGGGTTTGGTTTTCATGTCGTGAATAATTTTAGACGTTCTTCGATATCAATGGCCAACTGTTATCAAAATAACGAAGGAGGTCGGACCGCACAAACACGGCTGAACCTCCTACCATTTTATTTTGTTGGTTATCTACGTGGCTTGAAATGGATGTGACGCAGTGCCGTTACACCGTGCGGGAATTTAGAGAATCATGATGAAGAAGCACGACGTTGTTGTACCGCGCCTTTGAGGTCGAACGAATCCGCGGTCGAAGTCGGGATGCGGCAAAGGGGTGCAGCGCCGTCGCGCCGTGTCAAAAAACCACGAAGACGGCGCATTTTGAACGTTGAGTGCGGATCTACGGGCAATTACGAATTAGGCCAAAATGGAGTTTGAATTCCTTCGCAGTACAGATTGGGTCACGGGAAGACTGTTGGCGAAGGCAGCAGGGGAAACAGACCACCGAAGCGCGTCCGGTGGTCCATAGAAGGCAGCTGCAGCGCGCCGCCAGAGCAAACCGTCGCGGCTGAGCTGCAGAGGTGGGACATGAACCAGAACGGACGAGCCGTTATGGGTTTGAGGTGGAGTGGATTTAAGCCGTGCCAGGTTGAAAAACGGGGGGGGGGGGTTTGTAACCCCCCGTACCCGTCACGTCGCGCCAGCGCGAGGCCAGCCGGCTGCCCAGGCCAGGTCGGGCCGCCCAGGCTGGGCCGGGCCGCGCAGGCCGGGCCGGGCTGCACAGCCGGGCCAGGCCGCGCCCAGCTGGGCCGGACCCAGACCCGGTTCGGGTCGACCTGGTTCGGCCGACCCTGGGGGGTTGGGCCGGGCTGAGTCGGGCCTAGACCCCCGTTTTCAGACCTCTTCGGTCATTCACCCATAACATGGGCTACAAACCTCTGATCGATGCACCTTTAGTTGTGATGCGATCCTTGGATCAAGATGGTCGTTTTGGTATATTACACTCAAGGTTTCGGAGAACTTTGGGTTCAGCCGGGTTGGTTCGGATACGAAACCAACCAGGCCCTCGGAGCGGAAACACTTATATCTTGAGTTCCGGACGTCCGATTGACGTGCCGTCGACTTTGTTGGTTTCCGCTTGATAAGACAGAACTTTTGGCTTAATTCGCTCGAGGTTTGGACGCCTTCAGAGTGCAGTCAGGTTGGTTCGCTCACGAAACCAACCGGGCCCCTGGAACAAAAAAGACAATAACTCACAGACTGGGCGTCCGATTGACGTGTCGTCTGTCTTTTTGAATTCCTCTTGATAAGATGGAACTTTTGGAATAAATCGACTGAGTTTTGGATGCAGTTGGAGTATGGCCTGGTTGGATTGTACCCGAAATCCAACTGGGCCCCTGGAACGGAATAGCTAATATCTTTCAGACCAGACATTCGTTTGACGAACCGTCAGCGACATTGGTGATCACATTGACAAACTGTCCCTATGGGTATACCCTATGAGATTTCGGGGTACAGTTGAAATACGGCCGGGTTGGTTCGCACACGAAACCAACCGGGCCCCTCAGATGAAAAGGCTAATAACTCACAGACCTGGCATCCGATTGACACGCCGTCTGTTACATTGAGACCCCTATGATGAGGTGGTCCTTTGAGATGATTCTTCATGAGACTTGTGATACTTGGAGTATCAACCTGTAGCTCGTGGAGCGGACCCTCCTTGAGACGAGCATATAGAGTACGGAGACCGTGTAGCTGGCTGTGACTGATGATTGCTTGTCCGATTTGATTCAGAGTGACTAGCATAGCCCAGTGGGAAGCACTACTTTGTGAGGTGGCAGACCCATGGCGGAGGAGAACTATTGTGTGAGGTGGAAGACCCGCGGTACTCGACAGGAGGTGTACCTCTATAGGCTATGAGGGGGAGCACTACTGTGTGAGGTGGAAGACCCATGGTGGAGTAGAACTACTGTGTGATGTGGCAGACCCATGGTACTCGACAGGAGGAGTACCTCAGCAGTCTTAGGTTAGTGAGCAGTACCTCGGAGTAATGACAGGACCACTGTACACTCCAGAGACGTGGCTCTTCAGCAGTTACGGTTTCGATAATGAAAATCCTGGTTTGAGCTGAGTCTATGACCTTTGTGATTACCTCTTGATTGAGATGGGTCACTTGATAACTTAGGTATATGCTTGGGCATATACCTGGGTAGTGGTTATCCATTGATTTCATAATCTTTGTGTTTCCTCATGATTGAGATGGGTTACTTGATATCTTAGGTATATATATGGGCATATACCTATGTAGTGGTTATCTGTTGAGATCTTCTTTTTGGTTATCCTTGTTGGTTTTAGTGAAACCTTGAGGGTCTCGGGGTCCCTACTGAGTATCGTTATACTCACCCCTGCATGGGCTATGCCCTCACCTCGTTGTGTTGGTTGAAAACGACGGGCAGTGCTGACGGAGGCCGAGTGTTCAAGAACTGGACGGTACCCGGAGGTGGACTACATGACGAGTCAGTATCCGAAGGTGGACTTCACGACGAGACGACACTTCTAGGAGGTTGAAAGGTGACAACGATGTGAAAGCTATATGTACCTACCCTTCAGGTAGGATCCGTGGTGGATGATCCCGGAGCTGCACCATCTGTACCTACCCTTCAGGTAGGATCCGAGGGGTACGTCCCAGGAGCCGGTTCCACTCTTCCAGTTGTTGTCTTTTTCTGTTTCACTTTTGTTCAGTTTTAGTTGTACTTTCAGTTGGGTTTGTATTCTGGCCCATTTACATTTCAGCACTTCTCTTTTTTACTTAGTGTTTTACTTCTGCTTGTATTATGTGGTGTTTTGTTTACTTTTATAAAGGCAATGCCTTCCCAGTAATCGGGATATAAGTCTTTGATGCTAGTCGCCTGCCCCTGGCCTTTGGAAGGCGGGCTTGAGGTAGTCACGACACGGGCCCCGAGGACGGGTCGTGACAAATTGGTATCAGAGGAGTCAATTGTACTGCAAGACTTATAACATTGATATTTTCTTTCTGTGAAGCAATAGTGTTAAGGGTACCGAGTGTGGTCATCAGTTCAGGGAGTCCAGTGTTGGTGCGGGTGGCCGACATATCCATATCCCATGAACCTGACAACTAATTTCCGACTTTGTGCACGAAAACACTAATTGGGTGTTTGTTTCCAGAGGTTTTTAAATGTCAGCTCAAACCAGTTCAGCTCACCAGGTATAATCATTTGACCATGTCACGTTGTTTCTTTAAGGATTCCTCTTTATGGACGACCAGCTAGAGCCCAGAGGGATGTGCGTACTGACAGCATGTCGAGCGACGAGGCTTCGGTACAGGGACCTCTTGCAGTTGAGGCACCGGTGGAGGCACCAATGGTACTACCATACGTTGGGCCACTGATGCCACAAGCCCCAGCAGTAGGCGATGCACTCCACTTGATAGCGCTTCACGAGTTCCAGCGTCGGAGGACACCCAAGGTCCGGGGAGAGACGGACCCGCAGACAGTTGAGGATTGGCTGGAGGCTGTGGTGAGAGTCTTCAGGCTAGTGGGGATGCCTATGGACATCATGGTGATCTTTGCTGCCAGCCTCCTTCATCCAGCATCAGGAAGGTGGCGGAGCCACTTGTTCCAGTTTTGCAATGGGATGACCTTCACAATGGAAGACTTCAAGACCTTCGTCAGAGTGGAGTTTTTTCCAGTAGCTCTACACCCCGAGTGTATATAGGAGCTTCTGCCTTTGCCGCAGGGTTTTCGATCAGTAGCTGAGTCATCTGTGGGTAGTAGATAGATGATGCAGAGGTCCAAAGGGACCAGACCAGCAGGTGGGCGACCTCAGGTTTTAGGACTAGTAGTGCGGGGCACTCGGGGTGGAGTCAGGGCCAGGCGTGCCAGAAATGGATAGTGTTTCTCCTGCGGCGGGATTGGTAACATGGCACGTGACTGTCCGACCCACCATGGAGATGACCAGCAGTTAAATGAAGAACCTAGCAGGTAGAGGCAGTGGTTCGATCAAGGTAGACCACTAGGAGCTGGCCGTGCAGATGGATGTGGACGACAATTCGAGGTGTTTCCACCACCACCACCAGGAGGTCCACCCCGACCGCAGGGAACATGTGGACATGGGAGAGCTTTGCTTCAGGTAGCAGAAGCTTACGACTACGGAGTTCCGGAAGTGAGTGGATAAGAGTAGAACTAGGGGTTTCCTTTTATTCTTTGTGTACCTAGTTTTATGTTGTTGTTATTGTTACATTTGTGTCTTTGTACCATGAGCTGAAATAATATAAAGACACTTACCTTTGTGACATTTTCTTCCATACTTTTTGAGTACTAAGAGGTTCAGGTTTAAACTGTTGACGTGACCCTCACTTTCGAGATTACAACTATAAGAGACCCAGTGACCTCACGTTGATGGCGATAGTGTGACTCGACCCTTAGAGGCGAGAGTGACGGTTGGATCTCTTGGTAGTAACGTCGAGGCCTTACGACGTCGTCTATGGAATGAATACAACATTCCTGTCTGGATTGACTGTATTAGGAAAAGAACGTGGTTCATCCAGGGGATGAGACCGGATATCTCTTATTGGAAAAGAAGAAATATTTGCAGCTCTTGTGGGACCAGAGAAGGTCTAGGTCATCCAAGAGTGGATGAGGACAGTTCAGAGCCGAAAGAAGCCTTATGCTGATAGGAGGCAGAGACCACTAGAGTTCGAGGATGGCGACCACGTTTTCATACAATTATCACATCGACATGGAACTACGAAGATGAGTCCAAGGCATCAAGTTATCTTCGAGGTTTAGTGGACCATTCATAGGTCCACATCTATGTAGGCAGGGTGGTTTACCACTTGAACCATCCACCTCAGTTGCACCAGGTGCACGACGACTTCCACGTATCTCAACTGAGGAGATACGTGCATGATCCTTCATATATCATCGACCCTAGGGAGCTGGACGATAGAGATGGGGTGTATTTCACAGAGGTTCCAGTGGGGATCAAGGATCTATAGGAGCGGGCCCTACGAGGATGGTCGATTCCTCGGGAGCACTTTCACTAGCTGTAATGGAACCGCTAGGTAAGCACATGGGATCAGAAGGCGCAGATGCGTGATCAGTACCGCTTTTTTAACCCTTGTTGGTGTTAATGCTTTACGTGGACCTAAATCCCTGAGGTGGGAGTAATGTAAAGACCCGGAAATTTCAAGTAAAATTTTTTTTCTTAATTTTTTTTGGAATTTTACAAGAATTCAGTTTCTAACGGTGCCTGATTCTGAGGCCCGATTTGCCCGGAATCAATTTCCATAGTTTATCTCGGGTACGTTCAGTGAACGAATGAGAATGTTTTTCTAACTTTTGAACCATTGCTCGGAATCGAATTCTGAGGGCACCGATCTATTTTCAGTGCCGGTAATTTCTTAAGAAGATCTTTTTCAGAGTTGCATTTTCACGGGAGGAGTTGTTAAAAATTTGTGGAAGATAAAATAAAAATTGAGTTATAATTTATTTTTCTTTAAAGTAGTTATATACTTTGAGTGGATGTTAGGGAACTACCAATGAGAGGTTAAGAGGGTGGTGAGGCCCACATGAGACCCTAACCCCCTTGATCTTCCATAACCCCCTTGATCTCCCATAACTCATATCCCACATTAATATTGTAACTCTACATTAACTTAAGTGACTCCTCTCCTCCTCACCTCCCACATTAATTCATGCCACCTAATCATTAATTAATTTGACAACTCAAGATCAATTAATTAAGTGTGTTGGTTGAATTTTGTATTTTTGAATTCATGGAATGGGTAAATAAAATAATGTGGAGCCTTATTTTATTTTGGTTAGAAATGTTGTGTCAAGAGAAAGGGAAGAGAGCATTTCTGTTTTGAAGAACTTCCTCCTCCGAAGAAGAATTCTTCATCTCCTTTGTTGAAGAACGTGAAGAACACTGATGATTTGACGAAGAACTTTGTCTCATCTTGCACCTTCTCTCCATGTCAAAGGAAGCGAGATGCCACATTCTTCATCGGGCGATCACCGACAACGTGACTTCTACTATTCTTCCTCCGCATCAAGTGAGGAGACACCACCGCGGGGAACGTCTCCATTGATGACGAATAACCCTCTGATGTTAATGCAATAAGAACCAATCATCCACGATGTCCAATCACCACGACGCTTGCCTCTTCTGAGGCTCGACGACGTGTGACGTCTTTGGAAGGTAGGAGTTTGGTTTTCATGTCGTGAATAATTTTAGACGTTCTTCGATATCAATAGCCAACTGTTATCAAAATAACGGAGGAGGTCGGACCGCAAAAACATGGCCGAACCTCCTCCCCTTTTATTTTGTTGGTTATCTACGTGGATTGAAATGGAAGCGACGTAGTGTCGTCGCACCATGCGGGAATTTAGAGAATCACGACCAAGAAACGCGGCACTGTCGCGCCGCGCATTTGAGGTCGAACGAATCTGCTGTTCAAGTCGGGCCGCGGTGAAGGGGCGTGGTGCCGTTGCGCCACGCCGTAAAACCACGAAGATGGAGAATTTTGAACATTGAGTGCGTATTGACAAGCGACGAAAAATTGGGCCGAAATGGTGTTTGAATTCCTTCGCAGTAAAGATCGGGTCCCGAGAGGACTGTTGGCGAAGGCGGCAGGCGAAACGGACCACCAGAGCGCGTCCGGTGGTCTGAAGAAGGCGGTGGCTGCGAGCCGCCGGAGCATACCGCCGCGGCTGAGCCACAGCGGTGGGACGTGAACTTGAACGGCCGGGTCGTTCTAGGTTTGAGGCAGTGTGGCTTTAAGCCATGCCAGGTTGACAACCAGGGGGGTTTGTAACCCCCCGCACCCGTCGTGCCGCGCCGGTGCGAGGCCAGCCGGCTGCCCAGGTCGGGCCACGCCGCACAGGCCGGGCCGGGCCGCTCCCAGCTAGGTTGGACCCGTACCCGATTCGGGTCGACCAGGATCGGCCGACCCGAGGGGGGGGGGGGGGGTTGGGCCTGGCCGGGCCGGGCCTAGACCCTCGTTTTCGGACCTCTTCGGTCTTTCACCCATAACATGGGCTACAGACCTCCGATCGACGCACCGTCAGTTGCTATGAGATAATTGGATCAAGACGGTCGTTCAGGTATGTTACAATCAAGGGTTTAAGGAACTTTGAGATCAGCCTGGTTGGTTCGGAAATGAAACCAGTCGGGCCCTCGGAGCGGAAACACTTATATCTTGAGTTCTGGACGTCTGATTGATGTGCCATCGACTTTGATGGTTTCCTCATGATGAGATGGATCTTTTGGATTACTCCACATGAGGTTTGGACGCCGTTGGAGTGCGGTTGGGTTGGTTCCCTCATGGAACCAACCGGGCCCCTGGAACGAAAAAGCCAATAACTCACAGACCGGGCGCCCGATTGACGTTTCATCTGTCTCGTTGACTTCCTCTTGATGAGACAAAACTTTTGGAATACATGGCCTGAGTTTTGGATGCAGTTGAAGTATGGCCGGGTTGGATTGTACCCAAAATCCAACCGGGCCCCTGGAACGGAAAAACTGATATCTTTGAGACCAGATGACCATTTGACAAACCGTAAGTAGCGTTGGTGATCACTTTGAGAAACGGTGCCTATGGGTATACCCTATGAGAGTTCGGGGTACAGTTGAGATACGGCCGGGTTGGTTTGCACACGAAACGAACTGGGCCCCGGGGAAGAAAAGGCTAATAACTCACAGACCGGGCATCCGATTGACGTGTCGTCTGTTGCATTGATACCCCTATGACGAGGTGGTCATTTGAGATACTTCTTCATGGGACTTGTGATACATGGAGTATCGAACTATAGCTCGTGGAGCGGACCCTCCCGGAGACGAGAATACAGAGTACGAAGACCGTGTAGCTAGTTGTAACTGATGACTGCTTGTCCGATTCGATTCGGAGTGACTTGAATAGCCCAGTGAGGAGCACTACTTTGTGATGTGGCAGACCCATGGAGGAGGAGCACTACTGTGTGAGGTGGAAGACCAGCAGTACTCGACAGGAGGAGTACCTCTGTAGGCTATGAGGTGGAGCACTACTGTGTGAGGTGGCAGACGCATGGCAGAGGAGCACTACTATGTGAGGTGGCAGACCCACGGTACTCGACAGGAGGAGTACCCCAGCAGTCTTAGGTTAGTGAGCAGTACCTCGGAGTCGTGATAGGTCCAATGAACACTCCAGAGACGGGGATCTTCCGCAGTTATGGTTTCGGTAATGAAAATCCTAGTTTGAGCTGAGTCTATGACCTTTGTGTTTACCTCTTGATTAAGATGGGTCACTTGATAACTTAGGTATATGTATGGGCATATACATGGGTAGTGGTTATCCATTGATTTCATAATCTTTGTGTTTCCTCATGATTGAGATGGGTTACTTGATAACATAGGTATATGAATGAGCATATACCTAGGTAGAGGTTATGTGTTGAGATCTTCTTTGTGGTTATCCTTGTTGCTTTTAGTGAGACCTTGAGGGTCTCGAGGTCCTTAATGAGTATCATTATACTCACCCCTGCACGGGCTATGCCCGAACCTCATTGTGTTGGTTGAAAACGATGGGCAGTGATGACGGAGGCCGAGTGTTCGAGGACTGGATGGTACCCGGAGGTGGACTACACGACGATTCAATATTCGGAGGTGGACATCACGACGAGACAACACTCGGAGGAGGTTGACAGATGGGAGCGATGTGGAGGCTATCTTCACCTACCCTTCAGGTAGGATCCGTGGTGGATGATCCAGGAGATGCGCCATCTGTACCTACCCTTCATGAAGGATCCGAGGGGGACGTCCCAGGAGCCGCTTCCGTTCTTCCAGTTGTTTTCTTTTTCTGTTGCACTTTTTTTCAGTTGTAGTTGTACTTTCAGTTGGGTTTGTATTCTAACCCATTTACTTTTCATCACCTTTCTTTGAACTTATTGTTTTACTTCATCTTGTAATCTATGGTGTTTTGTTTACTTTTATAAAGACAAATCCTTCCCATTCATCGAGATTTACGTCTTTGGTGCTAGTCGCCAGCCCCTGGCCTTTGGAAGGCGGGCTTGTGGTAGTCACGACACGATCCCTGAGGATGGGTCATGACATTAATGCCATTAATAGACAAAATACATCCACAAGAATGGGTATTGGGCCATCCTAGGGTTGTTACTGATTAATCAATCTATGGCCACATTCATTATTGTAATATATGTTCTCATCAATGGTCCAAAAAATCTTTAAAAGGGATCTTGTGAATTTTCAATGTTCGTCACACATCATATAGTATTCCTTCAACTCTTATGTACCCATGTGTTACATGATCCCCCTCAACCCATCCATCATCAAAAAGATTATTTATTGAATATAAAAATTCATAGATTAATAGATTAATATCTCTAAATGTGGATCTAACATTTCCATGCCTATAATGTAACTAAAACATGTATAAATTTGCATTGATATTCTTCAATACATGCGAAGGGTCATCACATAATTGAGGAAGTATTTATTTAATTTTCTTTAAGAACCTATCCTTCAACATGTATATCCATGCCCATTGTTTAGGTTGAAATCCCATTTTTTATTCCTTTTTTTTGGCATGATTAATCAGTTTATCATTCTTCTAATATGTTTAGGATTTTATGATAATATGAAAATCCTGGTAAAAAATTTCAATTTTTCACATTCATCGTTAGAAAATTTATTAGTACGATATGGGATAAATGTCAAGTGGTGTTAATGTTTCAAATCTATACACAACATTTAGTGGTGAACAATTACTAATAGTGTAACTTTATAAATTATATGAAAACTAAATATGAGGATATTATATTTCCAAATAATAATTTTTTTCTAAGTATGAAACACTAAAATGTAGAATGTTTTTAACCGACCACCCTTGTTTTACCAACAGTTTATGGGTGTTTGGTGGTCATGAAAAAAATTATTCTTTGATGTTTTCTACACAATGTCCTCAAAAAGTGATTAATTAATTTCTAAATCCATTTTACTCAAAATTATCATGGGAAATACGTTAAACCTAACAATTTTAGTTGAAAATAATCTGGTATACGAGTCATATAATTTTTTAGAATATGAAATAAAATAATCTATTTCACTAAACATATCCACTATAACAAATATATTATCCTTTAATGTTTTTTATCTCAACAAGATGAGAATAAAATGAATTATGATTTAAAAAAATTGCTGATAAGTAAAAAGAAAATAGTTTTATAGTTAATGTTGAAAACCCTTTTTTACTTTTCATGTATACGATCATTAAAATTTACATATACAATAACCACATCCCTATACATGTGAGGCCAATTAGAATGTTCACAAAAGAAGGAAAATGTTTTATCAACCACAAATGACCCACTAATACACCCTGTGAGTTTTAATTATAATAAATATATGTATGGAAGAAGTTTGAGAACACAATTTACTCTTCAAAAAAATTAACCCAACCTTTTTTGTAAAATTCACATGCCCATCTTCATTAAATGACTTCTAAATTCTAGTAAAATAGACAATATTTTCCTACATGAATTTAGACATTTCAAAACAAGTTTTTTAACAGTTGTATAAGGTACAAGAGAATATATAATTGAAAAATATTCAATGATAATATTTTATATTACCCATTCATGATTACTGAGATAAAAAATGTCTATAGAATTCATGAAATATATCTTGATTCCTATTCAAATATCTTTATTCCTTTCACAATTTTAGGATTTCATGATCCGGATGTAGTGTACATTCCATTGGACACATGTAATGTGTCCATTTTATAAATTTATTATGAGGTAATATCATTAAAATTTATTGACAGAGTAGTTTAATGAATATTGATTATGCTTCTCACTAAAGTAAACAATAATATTAGAATGTTTCATCAAAACAACCTCACATACTATTTTCTAGGCATCACATTAAACCTCAAAAACCATAGAAAATTGTTGTAAAATTAAGATTGGTGATTTATTTAACATAATTTTTACTATAGAGAAGTCACATTCTTGATATTTTTTCAACCTAAATCCCACTCCATTATTTTCAAACACATTTAATGGTGCTTCAATAACCAAAAATTCTTTCATGACCCTTTTTTATAATTCCACATTTCCATGGAACGTCTTTAACTCATTAATTTTTTTTGATGTTATCCAATTAATAATTTCATTCTTCTTCTCCTCATCAAACCTTATTCCACTAGATCCCACAGAAAAATAAAAAAAACTACCATTTTTTTTAAATTGATACTTATTTATGATTCCAAACAACCTAAATTTCATAATAGTTTGGAAAAAATGGTTCAAAATTTAATGATGTTTATGAAGTCTCTAATTATATAATAGGATGTCATTAAAATAAAAAACTAAAAATTGGCTACTAATTTTATGGAAAAAATGATT
The DNA here is from genome assembly GCA_963277665.1 of Viscum album. Classification (NCBI taxonomy): domain Eukaryota; kingdom Viridiplantae; phylum Streptophyta; class Magnoliopsida; order Santalales; family Viscaceae; genus Viscum; species Viscum album. The sequence continues at coordinate 1,739,801,122 of OY728156.1, forward strand.
CATCAACTTCAAGTATGTACTTTCTGTTATAGTTAGAAAAAAAAACTAGATATTGATAAAACCCCCACATAGTATTTGATTTTTTTTCAAATCATCTCCCCCTTTTCTTATAATTTTTTGGTGTCCACTCCTTTTAATAATTTTATTAATAGAGAATGAAACTTGTCTATATTTAGGAATATCAATAAATGATGATATCAGATAACAATGTGTTTACATGATTTTTTGATAAATTTTATATAAATACAAATTTTCTACTTCCAATTTTTCTAATACAGAAATCATTTGTAAAACATAAGAACTGATGATCTCTTGGACAAATACCTTAACAATTCTTCCAATTGTTATTGGACTTTTCCTGTTGGTTAAAAATTAGAACGATAAAATGGTCTCTTATGTAGCTAGATTCTAGAGAAAAATTATATATGGTTTTCAATACCTCATTATAGAGGTAAGACATCCATAATTTACATTTAAAACACATCCCAAAATTATTGAAAATGAGACACAACAATTGAATGAATTTATGGGTTAAGAGAGTTAGTGTTAAAACATTCTCCCTTTAAAATAATATAGATAGTTTTTTACCTCTCTAAATATATCTCATCCCATAATTTTCCTATAAATAAACTAAAATTTCACATTAAAATATTCATTTAACTCTTATTTTAACTGTTTTAAAAAAAATTACCTCAATTATTTTGATGTCACTCATTATTCCTTGTTCACAATTTTTCTAATCATTTCATTCACGACTTTTTTTCTTTATTTTTCCCTATTTTCACAGTATCTCTCAAGCATCACCTCTCCTTCATGATCATGAAAATGCCTCAAATTTATATGTAAAACACTCATCCCATTGTAATGAAAATAATAGAGGTTGGTGTTTGAATCATTTTATACCCCACTAAAAAATTTACAAGGCCTTCCAAATAAGGTAGGACTGTCACACATGCAAAAAATAAAATATCACCATGCACTCATACTTCCCAAAAGAATAATGGAAATTTTTTTCAATCACATTAATTTCCACACTATATTATATCAATTAATATTAATAAGGCCTAATATTCATGGTCATTATTAAACCAAATTTATCAACCATCAAATCACTTCCTGTGGTGGTCCAACTACCCCAATCAATAATCATTCTATATAAATTATCTATGAAGTGGAATATGGTATTAAAATATGATCCCTTTTATAATGATCATGTTTTACATTGGATTGAGGACTCATAGAAAACCATTACACAAGAATTTTTCATTGTACATGGATCACTATTTCGACATCCAAAAACACTTTATATGGTGTAATTTCATCTTCTCATGAGATTGAAAAAAGAATATTTACATCATACAAGGTAGTTATGTTCCTAGTGTTTGGGATGTTTGAGTAAAAATATCAAAATATTCTGCATTTAAAAAATTTAATATCATTTTATTCACAAAAAACATACCCCATGTTACCATTGGAGTTTGAAAATAATAGTTTTTGTTTGGGAACCTCTAATGAATTGTTTTTATGTTATATTACATGATATTGTGGATTTTAATCCTGAACATGAAAGAAGATCTATAATCTATGCCATAATATATAGATAAAATCACTTATTCAATTACATGCCTCTCCACATTAGTAGTCTTATGAATTATACCCTCCTCATATAAATATTAGTGCATATCCACTATCTCTTGAATGTCATGGTTGAGGCTGTTCATAAAAATTTACATAGAAAACTCTCATTCATTATTAATATTGTCCTAAATCATGATGATTTACATCTCATTATGATACTCATAAACACTCTTGGATCCCAGGTTCAATCTCTATAACATAAGGAAAAATTTCTGGAAAATAGTGGTTAAAAATAAACCTCTTACAAATTATAACTTTTGGATCCATTGAATTGAGGATGATTCTGTCTACTCCTATATATATAAACAATCTTATAGATTGTACCACCAAATACCAACATAGTTAGTGATTTACATGGATACCAGCATCACCATAATTCCATATGGAGTGTTGAAATAGCTAAAAACATGCCCTTGTTATAATTTCCACTCAATTTATTTTCCAGATCATTATTAAATTAGAATGAATTGAAAACTAAAAATTGCAACTCCATGATTATTTATTTTATTCAATGGTGGTAGATTACTCATAATCAGTTATTCATTATAATTAATAAACTAATCATATTATTTAATTATGTTCCTCATTAGGGATATCATAAAACGTAAAGGGGATCAGAATTCATCCTTTATCACATTCAACCATTAAAACTATTCTTCACTATCCCACATTAATATCTTAATGTCCAATACAATGGTAATATACACATTTTCCATTTTGGATACCTATTTAGAAATTTGAAGTGAATGGAATTTTAACCTCACACACTCCCTCACATGTTGACACAAAAAATAAATATATTCAAACTTGTATTATTCAAATTTTCTTTTTTTGTTGAAATGTAACATTCATTACTTTTACCAAAAACAATATCCCTATAGAATTATCACCAAATTAAAAAAAAGAAGAAGTATATTTGGAATTTGGAAATATTATACTATAATTCATTGATAATATTAAAAAATAAATTAAGGAAAAAAATGTTTGTAGGTGAAAAAAAATGAAGAAAAAATAAAATGGGGTGTAGGATTCAAAATGTTGGAATTTATATTTTATCGTATATTTTGGATTATTTAGAATCGTTCTATAGTAAATTAACAAATTAAAGATATATTTTTTATATTCAATAAATTAAAAGTTTTAATTTGAACTCAAAATGAAATCCAATGAGTGATTCAAAAGATTTAAAGTTGCATAATTTATCCCAAAAATTGAATCATTTATATCTCATGACCAATAAGAATTCATTTTGATGATTCTATTTGGACAATATAAATGAGATTTTAATTTACATGAATGATACCATTCACATAAAAAATGATAAAACAAAATGAAATCGATAGGTGAAGTATATTATTAACTATAATTTTTGTCACCCAAATCAAAGAGAAATGAATATGAAAGAAAATATAGTAATGAAACAAATAAATTTATTATAATTGGGTTCTGATAATAGAATACATGTTATCCAAAACCAATTAGATATGGCCTAGGAACCTTTTTCAATGTTCTCATATTGAGATCAAATATATTTTCCTGAAAACATGTAAAATGTTGTGTGAGGATTGTGAATTCGATAAGGATGGGGGAAATGGTCATTGTAGAACCCAAAAAAAACTTTTATAAATAAAATATAAAAAAAGAGTCCACATTGGATTAAAAATGGTTTCTAAAGTAAATATTTATGGAAAAACACAATTTTTTGAAGAAATATTCTCTACAATAACACTATGTTCACTCATTGATGTCCCGAGACAAAATTGTAGTGGATATTAATTTACAAATAGTGATAAAAAAGTCTAGAACATAGTTTCCAGAAGACAAAACCCCAAAAATGATACTTATGAAAATTTTGGAACATGCCTATTAGTTAAAGAGAATACTGACACACACTTTTGGAATGTAATGACAACCGCCCCGACACTTTTTATTATCAATCATCTATCAATAAATCTGCTAAGTATATGTGGGTATGGGATTAAATTTTTTAGTATACCGTGGGTTGGGTATTTAAAATCATTTTTGTCCACTAATTATTGTAATTATAGGTTTGGATACCCCCCCCCCATAAAATTGTACTGGGCCTCCCGATGATAATTCATAATTAATCCATGTAACAAACTTCATTATTTATACACGTTTTTTTTTCACTGATCATCCGATTTTTCACGATGGGTGTTGTTCACTTGTGTTTCCCATGATCATCATCATTTCTTCCTTCGACTCCCTGATAGCCATGTGTTCCATGATTCTTATAAAAAACATTTATAATTTATTAATTATTTAGTCTTAAATGTGTCATAATTTTGGATAGCTCAACAAGATTCTAACAAATGTCAATTAATTAAGAAATGGGGTCTTTTCCAACCCAAGGACACCAAAAAACCCAATTCATGAAAATGTAATTAACAATTCATAAAATTCAAACACTAAAAAAAATTTGTTTGAATGAAAAATTGTTTAAAGATTGTTAGATAAATATACCTTGGTCGAATCAATGAATGAAAAATGGTAGGCATTGTTATAGGATGACCTCTTACTAGGTCGTAAGAAATCCTTAATCAAAATGGTTGTTTTTATCATCCTCCATGGAAGTCACCATTTCTAAACTGTATAGGAAAACCATAAAAATAGATAAATGATGATAATGAAGATATGGGAGGGTGGATAATAGACTGTACATTTTTTTAGTGGGTTTTGGGAACATCTGAAGTGTCGGATGGGTTGTGAGGAAATATTTTCATGATCGACAATTAATCTAATATTTACTTGATTATAAATTTTTTGATAAATGTAATTGAATCAAAGAATATATAAAATGGATAATTACCAGAATCGAAGCCCATAATCATCAAATATTACATGAAATAAATTTAAGTAATTATAGATTTATCTTATGAGAAATTCATTTTTCCTTGATGGATCTAACTATGGATATGTGACTCTCCATCATTTCATTGAAGGAATCAATAATATATTCCCTATAGCGATGATTCAAAAATGTTCCACAAATATCTGAATTTTTACAAATGAATATCTAGGTTGTAGAATAAGTGATCCTATTTCTTACATTGTTTTCCTTTGATCATCCTAAGAGTAGCTTCTAGAGGATTCTCATTTATCTCTACTGACTAGAGAGAGGAAGGTGGATGAAAATAACTCACCATTATTGAGATCATTCTTGGAGAAGGAAGCTATCTATGGCCTTGATAAGAATTACCAAATTTCATTGCCAAAAAAAATTAATTGGCTCTCTCAAAAAAAATAATATAATTGGGTTTATATGCTAATAGGGTTAGAAACAAAAAAATACATAATTTATCAATTTTATTTATTTAATCTCCTAGGTACCGAATTGGTTAAATAATAATAACATTAGTATAACTTATTTTCATGATTTAAACTCACAAATTAAATTAAATAATATTTATTAAAATAATATTCCATATTATTATTACTTCCCACTAGACTCCTAAACTTTTTTTCCATTCGTCCACAATATTTATCAGGTCCTGAATAATTACTATTTATTTAATAAATAAAAATCACTATATTATGGACCCATAAATAATTAAAGTATTCACTAAATTAAAAATAAATATCTATTAAATATGTTTCTCACAAAATATTCTTTGAAATCACTTGTAATAAAATATATGTGATCAAGAAAAAATTGAAAATTAATAAAACAAGTATAGGATGAAATTTTACTCTACATGGTAAATAATAAATAAAAATATATTATTTAAATAAGATTCTGGACACACTTAGTTTGTTATTCTCTAGACCTCTTACTCAGTGAATTTAGACGAAGCAGTCCCAAGGATAGCATCTAGAAACACCCAAAGGCAACTATATGGAAAGAATTTAATTCTGTAATGAAATAATTCATCATAAGAACACTTACAACATAATATAATACATATATCACAATATCATTAATCATGATGGTTTCGTGTTAGTAACATCAATATATTGGCTCGATGTCTATTTCAATGAAATTTTGGATATAAAAAATGCTTATTGAACACCACAATCATTGGTTTATTAACTGTATATATTTTCCCTCAAAGGGCCATGAATATCAATTTCCATTAATGAAATAATGTTTTAAATCCTTTCACTCATTATTAATTAATGAAATATATCTCGTGATGTGCCCAAACTATTCTACCTAACCACAATCATATGGTATCATGGTTTTCATCATTACATCATCAAACACAACTAATAACACTAATTAATATTTATTTAAATGTCTATGGTTTAATAAACACATCCACATAAATGAAAATCCAATAACACATATAAATGAGGCTTTCATAATAAAACATATTTTCACATAATATCATACAATGGATGGTAATAATGACGTACAACTTGAGAAGGTTCCTCAAATTCAATGAGTAACCACCCACGATATCATGAATTATTTATTCCCCTAATATTATTGCCTCAAACTATAGAAAATATATTAATGAATGTTTTTGTGGAAATTAAGGGTTCTCATTATAAGAGGTAACTACTATGACCTTTCAATACAATAAATACTCTTTGAAAATTATCACATACTGTGTCAGGTAGAAGAATAATAATGTTCTGATAATTAGTTTATTAATATTAAAAATAATGAATACATGTCATTATAAAGTTCATAGAAGTTGGTTCTAGGGAACCAACATTGATACACTCCAACATTCACCAGATCCAACTACTAAAAAAATTCATTCTTCTCACTGTCACATGATATTAATTATTTTAAAAAAAGATGTCATTATCCAAGGGTTCCCCGACACATTCATTAGTGGAAACTCTTATAAATGCTTCTTCATTCCATTGATAAAAATACCTCAAGAGGTGATACTTCCAGAGTATGTTGTTTGTCAATTGGTGTGACCTCGAATCTTTTGTAGGAGCTACCATTGAAATATTATCTCAATACACTATGATAGGGTGTATAATTATATGATCCCCATAAAAATCAATGAAATAATTTCATGTAAAAATATATTTCTTAACTATGTCAGAAGAAGCTATATGTTAAGAATAAACTATAGAATCAGTGATATCTAGCTTCATTGAACTCTTCCAACTCACAACTTGTCTATTTAGAAAAATGTGTATCATAAATGTCACTATGGATTATGAAATTGTTTTTAAAAACTATAATCAATATAAACCTTGATTACTAGATCCTCATATCCTCCATACACTAGTAATATATCCTTAGTTCTTCGCAAATACTTGAGTATTTCCATAAATGTAGAAAAAGGTTGTCCTCATCAATAAAATTGATATTTTTCTACTATTATAAATGTATAAGAAACATAAATCCTCAAATATATCATGTAACACATGACTGATTCTATCGTTGAGTTGTATTGGAGTATTTCCATTATTTCATTATCTGTTTGTCTTTGATGACCAATATTCAAAGATATATTTATACATTGTGACAAAATAGATAATACCTTCTTGGATTGTACCATAATCAATATCATTTTGTCTGGTCAATAAATTCACTTTTAATCTATAAAAACAACCTCTTGGACCTATCAGGAATGATCTTGATCCCAATATACATGCTACTTCATAAAAGTCTGTAATGGAGAAATAATTTTTTTACTAGTCCATAGTAGACTCTAATACTAGTATGTATTTGTAATATGATATATTTCCTCAAAATATACTACTAAGATAACAACCATACTCAAACTAAACCTCTTTAAAACACATGGATCACATTATTTGCTAAGGAAATAAAAAAAATTATATCTTTATATAATTGATTTTTTCATGACCTAGATGCTTCCTCCAATCCTTAAAAGAATTTTGGTTACATGAAAATACTTTTATAATTACATATAATCACCAACCCTTTATGTAGCATCATCTATAAAACTTCTTGAAGTTTCTAATTAATGAATTATGTTTTCAAAATTATATAAAAAATTCCAATTTCATGGAATCATGAAAAATAAGTAGAATTGTGATGTATTTAAACATTGAAACCTGTTAAAAGGTTTCATCATAGTCAACTCTATATGATTTTTTAATTCATTTGAACAATAGAATTTAGTTATAGGTATTTACCTTAACATAAATGTGATATTTTCTCTTGAATACCATTTTTCAACCTAAATAATTTACATCAACTGGTTCATCAACTAGAATCTGAATATTTCTTTGACACGTGGAATCTATTTTTAAATTAAGGGTTTTTTCCATCTTGCAGGATCATAGTTTTATAACTCTTCTTTATGGGAGAGCGGTTCATCATTTTAGTCTAAGATTGATTCACCATATTCATTGACCTGAGCACCATATCTCAGTATTTATATTACCTATCGATCCCACATATATATAACTTCTGTTTCAAGAAATTCCTCTTAAAAAATGATCTATATAACATATTTTTATAACAAATCATGTGTATCTTGAGCATCAACTTCATCAATGTCAATATTTATCCCACCATAGTTTTTTAGAATTCTCCCCCTCATAGGAATTAATACTAGTCTCTAGAAATTGAAACACTTATTTGATGGGTTTTATAGGTAGAAACGCTTTGTATCCTTTGGATACCCTATGAAGATACACTTCATTAACCAGGATTGTAGTCTTTCACATGAGAATTCATTAACAAATTCATTGCAACCCCATACATGTGTATAAAGAAATATGAGTTTGCTTTCAAAACATAACTCAATGGGAATTCCATTTTATTCTTTATTTGTTACTCCACCTAATATATATTCCACTATTTATAATTCATATCCCCAAATTATATAGGAAGATCATCATGAATCAATATCCACCTTAACATGTATAACAAAGTATGGTTTCTCCTCTCACAAACAACATTCCACTATGTTATGTATAATGTAGTGAGTAGATATAGAACCATAAATTCCCATAGAAAGTCAATAACCTCTTTCTGAATATATTCAACACATCTGTTCAATTGAAGATTCTGTATCTTTTTCCAACATGACTCTCAACTTCATATTTGAATTCCTTTAATCATTCAATGTACTCATACTTATACATAATTATGTCGAAATTGTGTTACATACTCAATTAATCTGAAAACATTATTTATAAATAATTTCCACCTATAGCCTCTACTAGAAATCATCGACACATATATGTGGATTCCAATCCTAGATGTTATGTGGACCTATCACCCTATCCACATAATGGTGGAGTGATTATTTTTCTTCTAAAAAATCATATAGTATTTCATGTTTTCTAATCATAGAAGCTTCTATATAACCATCTTGATAATGATTGGATGAAAAATTCTTCTTTTCATGACCAAGAGAGTGATTCCATAGTTGGGTATTATTTGAGTCATGTGAGATTTATTCATTATCAATTTCCAATACATAGTTTTCACAATTTAATACATAAAGAATTTTATTCAAATTCATCATACCCTAATATTGGCTATATTTATATAATAATTAATATTTATTTCCCATATTGAAAATAAAACTATCAGGGAAACAAATAAATTATGATCATTTTAATAGTTTTTACATAATAACAATCCCTTAAAATTAATATCATTCATTTTTTCAATGAAAGGTGGTAGTCACCAATAAATAGAGCATCCAACCTCTCCTTGATTCAAGATCAAAGATCCACCTCTCCTATATCAATCATGTAGATATACTTGTTTCTTGTACTTGGATACATATGTGAGCACCATAAGGTATATATAATACCCAATGGGTAGATATTGAAAGATTTCACATGGTAACAAAAAAAATTGTATCTTCCCCTTACTTATGGGTGCAGTTCCACCTAAAGGGGACGTTTATGACACATGAAAATTATATTCCCTTATTTTCCTTTCTCTGAATCCAGATGTTCAACTTCTTGTAAGGAAGGTGATTGGGTGATCTTAAAATTTTTTGAATCTTGGGAACCTTGTCTATATTCTTCCATATATAATTCACTATTAGGACCATTGTTTTATCATGCCCCATGTCCTTCTCCACATGGGAAATTAGTGTATGAATTTCTAAAATAAATTTCATTGTATTTCTCAAATAATATATTATTAAAAAAACTAGAGGACTTGGGTAGTGATAAAAGTATGAGAATTTTGTGCAAATAATCTTTTAATTTAATCCTTAATATTTCTAAGAATTTAATGTATCAATTAATCATATCTAAAATGAGGCTTATATTTTTCTGAATCTCTGATCATATTTATAAATACTGTATTGGAGATCTCATATCTATATTATGTTATATTCTCTTGGTAGATATCCCAATAGAGAGGCATCCTGCTATACACATCAATGTCCTCATGTTACATTATAATTGCATTGGTTTGTGGATGATAGAATGAAAGAATAAATATCTATGAAATCATTCAAATTATTCTCATAGAGAGTTAAGTCTTTGACACTAGAATCATTACTAATAGAATTCAGAATCAGTAATTCCAGCATATACAATTTCTATTCATGGTGTAGGATTACATGTATATCCATTTTCCACACATGGAATATTTTTTTGAGATAAGATTATCATTCAAAATTATGGTTAACAGTGATATAGTTGAAGTTATTTTTTATGGATTTCTACAATTACAATGAGCAGTGTTTCCCTACTTTATCTAATAAAATTTAGACATTAATGAAATAATATATTTCTAAATCTCCCACTCTTTTATTGAAACCAAATAGACCTCACCATTTTCTTCATCATGTCTCATTCCATGGGAATTATTGTTTCTAGGATCTATATTCCCCTTATAATTACCCTATCATTGGATGGTCAAGAATTTTAATGTTTTTAGGTAGTCTTTATAACTTCCAACTGTATTAACTCATAGTTCCACGATCTATTGAGTGGACTCCCAAATCATGAAATCCATAAATTGGATTTCCTCAAACCTTGCCTTTCAGTTATAGAAATTCTTGCCTTACTAGTCAACCCTTTATGTGAACTATGATAAGTCAACCACATTCTTCATGATTGAATTTTTGGATAATTATAATCACTCACACATTGGATGGTCAAGGACTTTAAACTAGGGTTTGATTTTAAGTAATGTAATGGAAGGCTATAACAACTTATTATATATAATTTATGGGTTTTATATTTTTGGTGATAAGTAGTAATTATTATCTTTATTATATGATTTTCAATATTAATTGGATTTACTTAAGTTATTACCCATATAATAGATAACATTTACTCATAAGGAAATTTAATATAGCTCTATATTTCTTGCTTTGTAAATCAGTAATTCATTTCATCCCATAAAAGCATCAATTGTGACATAGCCATAAAACCAGAAAGATATAAAATAACACAGTGGTATGAACATGAGCCTCAAACTAATCGTTACCTTATCTTGAGGATGATAAACTAACCACCGATCTTGGGGTAAAACCACTTAAACCATATATATTTTATTGTAGATTTTCCACCTATCGACCCATATATCTCTCTATGATGGGTTTCACCTTGACAAGAAATAGGAACCTCCTCCACTAGCATGGGAGATCCTTACATTTCATGTGATTTTACTCATATGTTGGTCAGGGGAAGTAAAGGATAGGTTGGTTTGATTTACATAATAGAAAACATGGCCATGAAATCCCAAACATATCATGATGAGAGATAACATTTATTCCAAAATATTAATTTAATAATAAAATAAATGAATCCAATAACGTATAATGCTTTGGTAAAAGATAATGAGAATCCACATGCATGAAACTAATTACACCTTTAAAAAATTTACCATTCAATTATAATAGTTCCAATATATGAAATATCATTCTCAAATCAATTAATCATATTATCTAATTAATCAGGAATTTTATATTATATCTCATATGAATTTTCTAAATATTATCATCCATCATAATTTTAATCCAATTAAATGGATTTATTATAAATTAACTATTTATGAAATTTACCATGGAGGAAAAATAGCGTGTACCCATCCGAACTACCGAATGTTTATTTTACATGTATACTATTTACACATGCAACAAGTGGAACACATGAATTATCACATAATTTCATGACATGTACTATATACCCAATGAACATAGAGAACACATGCTATTTAGATCACAAGTTATTCTTCAATACATGTAGAGTAATAACTGTAATACGACTTATACATGATATGTTGATTGGAAAATTACACCAAAAATTAAATAGAGATTTGTATCTATATAACCCATCACATGGAGTGTCATATAAACTTCTTGACCACACAGAAGAACATGTTGACAATCATTAAAGAGTACAATAAATTAATTTTTAATCCAGTGTAATTTGGTAAATGTAAATAAAATTTATATTGTAGTTTACAAGACATGTATCATTACCACCCACTATTTGTGGCAAACAATAAGGGAATCAATATGTAACCATGTTTTGAAAAAAAAAACAGTACATGACATTTACATGAGCTACATGGTGTGTGACTCTATGTTACACAACCACCCATCATGTAGGTCACGTAAGAAGATACACAAAACGTCTAAGTGTAATAGAATACATATGATATACAAAATATTCTTGGGGTGTACTCTAGATAACAATTTTCTAGGATGTCCTAATAAATAGATGGTGTATAATTAAAATTACCATGTGATATAGATTCACATGAGTTTAATGAATTCAAAATTATTTTTTGGTGAAATAGAACCCTGTACAGAATATATACCTCTATGTTAGGTGTGTGAACTGTTATGTTATATTGCTAGACTTCTTGGTACCTCTATATGAGATCTTGGAAATTATTTCATTCATACAATTAATAGATGTGAGTAAATTTAGGTGGAATTAAGTAGAAGAAATCATATCTCACAATCTATATTAAAGAACCATTAAACTGGAATTGAAAACCAACAATAAATGTGTAAATAAATCACTAATATTTAAATAATTATAAATAAATATGTGACCCCATTTGTAATTCCCTGACCGTGGAATCCCAGAGTCGGTTCATTATTATGTATCATTGGCATGATCACAAAAGATCAATTCTCGATAGACGAATTAGTTTAGTAGCCTTGCAAGTACTAGATACATTTATAAGGTTTACATTACACCATAAAATGGAAAACTAAAACAACATTGTTTCCATAGACAACACTGAGATCCTACAGAATATCCATGTAGGTCTGCCATAATATACATCTTCGCATCCTGGGAAAAGTGAAACATATAAAATGGTGATATCAGATACATCGTAAGGATAAAAATATGGAGGAAACTTTCGTAAATAAGAAAATTCATTTAAGTCATTGTATATAACTAAAACTATAGCCTTTTCAAAATAATCTTCTTCAAAATTTGGAAAATAAAAATAAAAAAAAATTTATTAACTTACTCACCTAGATATTTTACATGTAGAATTATCACATGAAATATCAATGTCTACATTCATAATGATAGAATGCATAATGCCAGACATTCATAACCACGTAGTCAAGGCCTTATGCCAAGACTAAAAATAATATTTTGTCAACGACTTGTTCCATGAAACTAGTTTTTCTCATGAGACCTTCCGATGCATCGAGGAGCTATAGCGGGATCCACCTATCACATACTATGTCCAATGCATTCCTCATATGAAATGGTTTAAACATAACATAAACATTCATATAAAAATGAGCAAACAAAATTTCAATAACCATAAAACATGAATGGTATAAAAATAACACAATCAAACATATAAAAAAACCTTCAATAAAATATGCTATATTTTTATCATAATAAATCAACTACAAAAAAGTTTAAAATCCATCAAAGGATGTCGATATAGATGAAAATTATTAGTAAAACTCTGTTTGAGAAATAATCATTTTTCATAAAACCATTTAAAACTCAAAAAACTTAAAAAGATTGAAATTTAAAGACATTTTTTCAATCAATTTGTCCCATACCACTTTGAAACTTTTGAAAGGTATTTAACATTTTAAAAACATTCATGACCATATAAATATATCCTTAAATACCATTTTGAAAACATGGAAATTAATGATAATGATTTATAAGAATAAATATTTAAAAATTTAAAATGATGTTTTAGTAAAAAATTATATTAAAAAGAATCCCTTTGAAAACCCTTTTATGAAACATGGACATGTATTATAAATATTTCCCAATAGATACTTACAAATAAACAACCTCAGATAAGAATGAGATTGTGAAATTAACCCTTACCGTGTACTTTTCCTTGGTCGATGGTAGGTTAACCTCCTGTATAATGGTGAAAAAATTGTTATAAAATTATTCAAAAAACATATACATTAATATGATATCATATATGGTCTTTTAACATTGCTTTGTTAATAATATATTAGTATTATCATTGTTTCAGGTGTTAACTGATTTGTTTTCCTTTATATGCCTTGTTACCGAAGTAATGTTTGTTATAGATATGATGTATCATATTCATGTTCAGAATGTTATTATGTATTTAAATATTATTTTTAATCATATAATTAAAATTAGTCTTGAATGGACACATTGGGGAATGAATCTCATCGTGTTTTTGAAGACGGTAATCTGTACGTATGCACGAGCGACAATATCATTCTTTTGATATTAAAATAATATATAATTGGATGATATATAATATATAAAAAATCATTATCATTTTATATATATTATTTACATAAATTAATCATCATTATTATACCCATGTAAAAAATATTGTATTGAATAAAAATTACCCCACAACGTGGAGATGGTAAGCCTTACGTACGCATGTATGGTGACATGTCATTCAAAGGATGGATAGAATAATGGATATGGTTGTTCCATATTTATAATAACATTATAGTATATATAAAATACTATATTTATTATTTTATAATGGAAACAACAATGAAATAGGATGTGTAGGAAGAAAGGAACATGAAAGAGGTGATGAAATATTTACCTCTTCTTCGGCTTCATCCTTTGGATTTGATCCAAAGGTATCCATAGGTTGGCTTTATGACTAAAGTAAGGCCTCTAGGATTAAGTTATAACAAATGAAAGTGTATTTGGGATGGATTTGGCCGACCCAAATGTCTTTGATGGTTTGAATTAGTGAAAAGGTGGATTGCCCTTTTATAAGAGGGGTGAGGGGAACCTGAGGAAAAGCTAGAAATATTATTTTTTAATAAAATAATTTTCGGTTAATAATGGTTCCAAAATTAATTAATTAATGTATAATGTCGGAATGATTCTAGAATCACTCAACCAATAGGTTTTATATTGGTTTGGGTCACTATATTATCTTTATCTTATAGATTTAACTCTTTGTTAAATAGTTTAACATTTACCATGTCTCTTTGTATTTTAATATTATATTGTCAATAAACTTACTATAAACATCCAAAAGAACCCAAATTGGTTAACTAATGATACAAATATCATTATATATGTCTTTTGGCCGAACCATATATTTTTAGGAATAGAATATCAATTTATAATATTGTATTTTATTTAAAAACTATTTTATGTCAATTTTGACACTATTTGGTAATTTTTTTTGCTAAATTTATAAAAAAATTATTACTTAGAAAAACATTCATTTAACCATCAATAACATGTAATTTTATCATATATAATTACTTTAATTATTAAAAAGTCTAAAATTAATTTATTTGGATATTTATAATATCAGTTATTTTAATATTTCATTAATTAGGTAATTACTACATCGTCATTGTGTCATAAATAAATTTAGTTATTTAATGTCTAAAAATTATAAATAAAAAACCAGTATGTAAGAAATATTATTTTCATTCCAATTAATAATTATAGTCGAAATGATAACCTATATATCCCCATGTAAAAATTTATTTACTAAAAGATATTCGTTTGTGTCATTTTTTCCTTTCCTTTAAGTTAATTAAAATAAAGTTTCATTATCATTTATAAGTAGATCCGTGGGGTCCCAAAATTGACCCAAGGAGGCCCGTGGTCGGCCAAGACTCTTCCAATAAGGTTAATAAAAATGTTAAAGTGATTTTGTATTATTATAATATTCTTTTTACCTTGAATTACCCTATTTCTCTTTAACCGCAGTAAATAAAAGTCAAAAGTTACTATTCACCAAAAATTATTTTCATCTTATTGATTCACATTTTACATACTGAGGTTAACCATGTCTCTAGTATTTTTGAAATTAAACTCATAGAAACGGTAAAATTATGTATTATTGAAATTTGCAAATTCTCCTAGGAGGTGGGTAAAGACTGTAAAAAGTTCAATAAAATTTATATATATATAAATTATTATAAAATGAATCCAATGAATTATATTGAACTTATAAAGGTATTATGTATCTATTTTGAGCAAAAATAAATATAAATACTATAAATAATTATTTAAATAAAAAGACGGTTTTAACCAGTAATTCAGTATTTTTCACTATTAGTCAAAAATTGAATGTTTTCAGATAAATATAAAAATTTCACCGTATGATAATTTTCATATTCCGAATTCAAAAATGATGTCTATTTTACCAAATTAAAAACATAAAAATTGAATTTATTAATTTGAAATTAATTCTCATTGTCAAAATCAAAAAACGTATTTTACAAAATAATAACTACCGAAAGATTGACAATTGTTTATGTCCAATTTCAACATGAAATTACTTCCAATGACGAAAATTAGATTAAATAGAAAAAATATAATCAAATTATACTTCCAAACCATTCAAATGTATATTTTAACACACTGATTTATTTTGATTAAATACTTTTCTTCCAGTTAAAATTTAGTAATTTTCACTATTCACCCAAATATGGTTGTTATCATAAAAACAGAAAAAATTAATCAAAACTAAATTTTTTGTGTCTCGATTATAAAGAAGAAGTTTAATTTTGAAAATTTAATATATAAATGTTTAAAATATTGGATTTAAAAACGGTTCTCACTTAAATGGCAGCAAAATTTCATTTTAATAAAATACCTCTTTTATCGGAAAAATTATGAATTTGTTCTTATATTTTGTCTAAAAAACACATAATATGGATTATAAAATTATAAGGATAATATAAAATAAATTTTTTTAGATAATTACATTCATAACAGCTTTTGAACGGCTAGTTTGATAAGTTGTGGTGCGCTTGAACTCAGTGTTGAGTGTAGTAAAAGTTATTGAATTACATTGTAGAAATAACGTACTATGAAGTCATGGGGTGTTACATTATTACCTCATTCAATAAATTGCATCCTCAACATTTTAAATTGTTCATTGAAAATAAATGGTTGAAAATATAAAATATCTTTGTGGTAAAACCCACATTAGAAATTGGGTTAATAAAATATAGTCTTAATAAGTGGAAAAGGGAAATGAAAGGGTCACAAAAACATTTTGATCTCAATTAGGATAACAATGGTGGAAATTAGGGACACATAATTGGAAGAAAAACGTACATATTTATAGGGAATCATTGAGGTCATCAATCACAAAAAATTTAAAATTTAGGTCCTCATATCCATAAATCTATGATGATTTGAAATACCATCAGTTCAAAAAAACATAAGGTATTAGGATAACACATTTTTGGTTTTAAGATCCCTTCCCTAAATCTTAAGAATTAATTTACCCATAGAATAAGAGGAAATATATATATATATATACTTGACAAGTAGAGTTTCATCCTTCAACTGATTCCGACGACAAACTTATATTTCACTCAAAAAGATTTCAAATAATTATTCTATTTATCCTAATCGTGTAGGGTTCCAAAAATTGTATATATATTCACCTATCCGGACATTTCATAAAAAAACTACATTATACAATCCAAGGACTTCACGTAGTCCAGTGGTAGGTGATAAATCCCAATCGCACTATAGTTGTGGGTTCGATTCCCATAGCTTTTCCCGATGTGACGGGTTGTCACACGGTCTGCGTATTATCCTTTTTATAAAAATCCAAAAATAAACTTAACAATGGTATCCAATTTCAAACTTAATCCATTCCAACCTTTAGAATAATCCAAAATACTTATATCCAAACTCACAGTAGAAAATGTATTAGGATGTTTAACACAATGAAGATTCTTTTTTCCACGTAATAACATGTGAACACCTTCATCAATTATTACTTTAAAACATGGTAACACCCTAAATTACCATAAAACCTTATTAATTACATTCATGCTCCCTTATCCTTTATATAATACTGGATATATTTCTTATATTCAAATTTTTTGAATATTCAAACAATTATAAAATAAACAAACCATTAATAAATTCCATGATATTCAAGAATATCCAATATAATTTATCCATATCGACCATCTCTTATTCCAAAATTACTGCCATAGTATCAAGATCATATAATCGCAAAATTCCAATGAAATAGTAATGTAGTAAAATACTTATATATTTCCATATTTCATATAACCAATACATCATTGATACAACACTCAAAATGACACAATAATTAAATAAGAACATAATAACTATTAATCAGTACTCTTCATATTCGATAGTATCATAACATGATTCTTATCCAATAGTAGAATTTGGGGTATACTCTGATGATTTGGACATTGATTCACATAGTGTCCCAACTTTTTGAAGATTAATAATGATACATTTAAAACCATTTTCTCACCCTCACAATCATGTACTTGGTGTCCTTTTTCTCCACACTTATAACAAACTCTCATTACATTTAAACATTTACCAAGGTGATTATTTCCACAGTTATCACATAGGGGAAAATCATTCTTTCCCTTATTCCATTTGTCCATCATTCTCTCTGCAATCCTTTTCGTCTCTTTCATCCCCTTAAATCCATAGGACTCATAGAATTCTCTACATATCTTATTAACACATGATACTATGTCTTTATATTTTGAGAATAAATGCTAGAATATTTCCCTTCTAAATGTTGACTTAATACTATGAAGAATTTGATCCTTCTTACTCTTTGGATCATACATATTTCTGGAGTTCTCATTCCTTCTACTGGATGACATTTTTAAACAATGGCATAAACTGAGTTAGTTTATGAATTGTAATGAATAATGAAAAACATGTAAAATACCTAACATAAATTGAATAGTATACGGATATAATCCATAATCAGAAAAAATATTTTCCTTGAATAAGTATATACTCATTAATCCTTCATAATGGTTTGTAAATAAAGTGAGAAATATCCTAAGCATATCCACCATGAGTGTCGTAACCAAGAGTGCAGCAAGGCACGTTGTCGTGCACTAGTTCTCGTTCGAGTCTAGAACAAAGCGGTGTTTTCGGGTTTTACCCCTAGGTACATCTGTGCGAGAGATGCCTCTACCTGCTCGTATCTAGACAAGGATATATTGTTTGGAAAACTAAAAAAATCTCTACATTACCAAAATTATAATATGTTCTTCAATGCTAATCCTCAATGTCTATCTTAGGGCTATGTGCTCTAATCAGAGTTTATCTAATTCTAGTTTACAAGGTTTATACTAAACTTCCTTTAATTCCAACTGTAATTCCCATACGATAGAAGCCCAGAGTTGGTGCATTATTACGTATCAGTGGCATGATCTCAAAAGATCAAGTCTTGAAATACCGATTAGTTTAATAGCCTTGGAAGTACAAGATAAAATCATAAGGTTTATATTACACCATAAAATGGAAAAAACAACAACATTGTTTCAAAATAAAACACTGAGATCCCATGGACTATCCTTATAGGACCATCATAATATAGTTCTTCGCATCATGGAAGAAATAAAACACCAAAAGGGGTGACCTCAGATGCTAAATAAGGATAACAATATAGCGGAAACATTCATAAATAAGCATAATCCATTAAGGAAATGTTATAAACTAAAACAGAATCCTTTTCAACATAAACATCATAATAATATGGAAAATATAAATCAAAATAATTCAATTTACTTACTCACATGGATATTCTACTAGTCTAATAATCACATAAAATATCAATAGCCACTATCATAATGATGGAATGCATTATTCTAGACTTTTAGAACCACGTAGTCAAGGACTTGTGCCAATACTACAAATAAGATTTTGTCAAGGTCTTTTCCCAAGACAGTAATTTGTCTCATGAGACATACTGATGCATCGAGGAGCTATAGCGGGCTCAACCCGTCACTATATTAGGCCAATGTATTCCTCATATTAAAAGGTTTGGACATAAGATAAACATTAGTATAAAAACTAGAATATGGAATGTGAATACTTCAACCATAAACCATGAATTTTATAAAAAAAAATATTGTAGAGACCCAGAGCTTGATGTACCTGGACATTACATTACTTTTACAAAATACTTAATACATAACAAACATAGGCAAACAAGGACTGTAATAGTTTAGTGTCTTTGGAGACTCGGAATTTAATCTTCTAATCTTGGTGAAAGATATTCAAATTCTCCCATAAAGATCTTCCTCTTTTGTTTACTTACCTAAAACCTTTCTTTATATCCTTGGGAAAAAACATAAAAAAGGGTGATTTCAGATGCTCAATAAGGGTATGCATAGAGAACATAAAACAATACATATCAATTTGAACAAAAAAGTTTGAAAATATAATCTAAACCTCAAAATCATGAGCAAAGACATAAATCATGGAAGTACGTAAGGAATATATCATAAAAGAACATCAATCCTGATAAAATAGCATGGTAATAAATCATGTAATTGTGTCAACCATTCAGCACTTGTTATGATTTCTATAGTATCCAAGGCATTACTGCCAAAACCATCTTAGAGGACAATGTCCCTTTCTGAATCGAGTTCACTCCTCGTTTCAGTACAGTATCACTGAACCAGATTAACTTACCATTCCAGCGATGTCTATCTCATGAGATATAAATCATTAACCAATACAATTTAGGAAGATATAGGTCCCACCAATCTGAAATTAAATCATTCTTATTTTTGCCACAAAATAATATTAAAACATTCATCATAACCCAAATAATAAAATGGGTTTCATAAACATCATCCAATCATCACATAATCCATATAAAACGAATGGATATTTCATCATAAGAAAAGTGAATCCATTTAAATCATAGAGACATTATACTTGAAACATACACATATGAAATAATTTTATCTTATATGTAAAATGGTTTTGATAAAACACATGAAATGAGTTCTTGAGGAAAATATCATTTCTTCATCAAAATCATTTTCCTTTCAAAAAATGCCATGAAATTTTAAATGAAAAGTATTTTGTTGAAAATAGTCATTAAATATTGTATAGTAAGCTTCTTGAAAATTAGTAGTTATGAAATCGTAAAAATCATTTCATGTCGTATAAGTTAAAAAAACATTCTTCTCGTACTTTTTCAAGAAAAGTCAAAAAGTAACTTGTATGGTAAAAAAAGAAACTTTCCTTCCATACGATGTGGTAAAAATAAAAAAGTGTAAAAATAAATTTAAACATACATGGAGGAAAATTAATCATTTTATGAAAACATTTTGAGAACATATGGACATGAATAATAAACATAACCCCAGTAAATACTTGAGAATAAACAATGTCAGATAAGAATGAGATTGGAATAATTAACCCTTACCTTTAAACTGATATTCTTCATACATATTCGAACCTCCTGTATAATGATTTAAATAATGTAATTGATTAATTACATAATCATATTAATTCTTACGATTTCATAAATGGTTCATTTATGACTTTATATTACCCATTCTTTTGTAAATTCCTTGTTAAAGTAGCGTTTTGGGTAAAATCGTTTTATTTTTCCTATGAGTATGGACTTGTTGTTCTTGATATTATTACTTATATCCTAATTTAATAAATTCCAGAATGTTAAACATGATATATATATATATATATATATAATATACATATATATATGATTGATCGATAAATGGAATGAAATACACCATTCATGGAGACAGTAGGTCGTACGTACGCATGAACGTTGTTTTCATTTCCTTATTGAATTGAATGGAATTAAGTATATGACATAAATATATATATATACACACAAATACAGTATTATTATGTCATATATTTTATTATTACTTATTATATATAATTTATAATCATTCAAGAATGGTTAACATGGATAATGAATCTCATTGCGTCGTGGAGACGGTAGTCTGTACATACGCAGGATCGATGATACCATTCCCATGATCGTAGAGTTGTTTGAAGTGTATGTATAATATATCAGAATAAATAACACATTACAATAATCATATATATTTATCTATTTACACCATTATACCCATCCAAGTAAGGTGGTGGTCGAAAACAGATTACACCACAACGTGTAGATAGTATTCCGTACGTACGCACGCGCGGTTATTTCATTTTCCATAAGATGAATAGATGGTGAAATAGGGTTGTTTCATATTTATAATAACATATCAGTATAGAAGTAATACTGATGTTATAACTTTATATTGAGACAACTATAGAATATTATGTTGAAGAAGAAAGAAACATGAGAGAATCAGAAGCAAAGATTACCTCTTCTTCGACGCACCTCTTTTAAGCCTTCTCTTAAGGAAGTAGAGTTGGTCTTTTGAGAAGACCATAACCTCCATAATGTTGTTAGGTAAGTGGATAAGATAAATGGTTAGGGTTTGGCCAAGCTTAAAGGCTCAAAAGGGTGTGAAGAGAAGAGGGAAGGGGTTTCCTTTTTATAGGGGAGGAGAGGGGCACCTTTGGAAAAACTTAAAATATTATTTTATAATAAAGTAATATTCAGTTTTTAATAGCTCCAAATTGATTTATTTCAAATATATGGTGGGTATGGGTCTAACTAATCTCAAAAAATTGATTTTAGACAGGTTTTGGTCATTTTGTTAACCTTATCATTTAGTTTTAACTCTTAGTTAATTAGATTGACATTTACCATGTCACTTTGTATTTTTATATTATATAGTTAATAAACATACCATATACATCCAAGAGACCCCCCAAGTGGTCCATTAATGATACACCTATCATGATATAAGTATCTTTTCCAAACCTTATATTTTTAGGAATATAATAACAATTAATAATATAATATTTTTTTAAAAAAACTATTTTATGTCAATTTAGACACTATTTGGTAATTGATTTTTCTGAAAATCATAACAGCATGACTAGTTCGAAAAAAGTTAATTAAATCAATAATAACATTTCATATTTACCTAAAATTGATGTTTAATTCATAAAAAGTCTCAAATTCCTTTTATTTGGGTATTTATAACATCAATTATGTTAATATTTCATTAATTAGATAATTACTGCATCATCATTGCGTCCTAAATAAATTAAAATATATAATACCTAAATATTATAAATAAAAAACAATTATGTATGAAATATTATTACATTTTTAATGAATACTTATAGTCTAATTTATCTTATGTATAACCCAATATTAAAAATGATTTAGTTATTAAACACTGATTTTAACTATTTTAATGCTTCTTTAAATAAATTAATAATAAATGTCCTAATCTAATTTATGTGGACCTAAATGGTCATATTTTATTCCTAAGGTTGTTTTTGGTCGAATTATAGTTATCCAATAGAATTAGAACATATTTTATGTAATAATAATATCATTTTACCCTTAATTACCCTATTTACTTTTAACCATGGTAAATAAAAGAAAAAAGTTACTATTCAAAAAAAAAAATTCATCTCATTGAACCACATTTTAGTCCTTTATATTAACTGTGTCTCTCAGATTTTTGAAATTCCACTCACAGAAGCAGTAAAAGTATGTTTTATGTGATTTTCCAAATTCTCCTACTAGGTGGGTAAAACACGGTGAAAAGTTCAATAAAATTTTTATATATATAAAATTATTTTAAAATGAATCCAATGAATTACATTTAATATATATAGGTATTATGTATCAATTTTTTCCTAAAATAAATTTAAATAAAATAAATATTTATTTAAATAAAAATTCGGTTTTTAAATAGTAACCTAGTGTTTTCACTATTCATCAAAATTTGAAAGTTTTCAGAAAAAATACCAAAATTTCACCCTAGTCTAATTTCGATATTCAGAATCCAAAAATGAAGTCCATTTTAAAAAATAAAATTTCAAATAGTGGGTATTACAATTCAGAACTACAAGTTTATATAACAAATCGTTATTTAGTGAAACTCGGTATTGCGTACAACATACGCTATCGTGGAAGGTCGTGATTGCGTGTAATGTAAGACAAGTCAAGGATGTGTATAGAGAAATATCCTTTTGGTGTAACATACAACAAAAGACATCAATGAAATTAAAAAAATATATTTTTAATAAAATCTCGGGGTGTTACATTCTACCCCCCTTAAAATGAATTTCGCCCTCGAAATTCATCAGGGTTATAAACGGTTTACTATTAGAAAGTTTCTTTAATAGAAACCCACATCATAAAAAGGAATACCAAAACTTATATTTAAAAACTAATGTACGAAACGTAACAGTTACCCAACTTAACTAATCACTGGGTTTCCACGTAGGGGAACATAGGTGAAAATATAGATATGGAAGAGAAATCTAACTATCATGTTCTGATAGAGAGTTATAGAGAACATGGCTATGAAAAATCCAACAATCACAAATCCATAAATTTGTGATGATCTAGGGAACCATTTGATTCATCGGATATAAGGGCACTAGGACAATATTTTTGGTTTTCATGATCATTTCCCTAAAGTTGAAGAATTTGAATTAGAATTAATACATACTTTATTTTTGTAAAATCTCACTGTTGTTTGTGCCTTGAACAATTTCCACTTTAACTCTTTTAGAAATGAAGTTGAATTTGCCTTTCGGGATGTTTTTGCAGATCATGAGATAAAATTCTAGGTCATTCCATCTGTCTCAAACATAAGTTAGCGAAAGTTATATACATAGTATAATGCACCGGCCATAAACCTTACTTAATATTGAATTAAATGAATTATTCACATTGAGGATCTTTTCACGGTTTACACTTTTAGAGAATTAGGATATAAATATTACATCTCATAAGATTACAATGTAGAAACTTCTACTAAGATTCCATAAAATAAAAACTCTTAAAAGGAAACATGTCTAGATCCATGTTTTAGATAGCATGAATTTCCCTTCATCCCATCGTTTACCCTATTCCACATTAAGTCATGTGAAAAAACATTTCAAAAAAAAACTTGTGGTGAGCATAAAAAACTCAGTAAGGGATACAAAATGAATGAAAACTGTTAGTTTTTCAAAACAATAAGTAAACCATGTATAGTTTATCAAAGTAATACTTTTCACCTTTATAAAGAAGTAAAAAAAATATTCACTGAAAAAAAGATCATTACATACCCTTTTGTAACCAAAATATTACCATAAAACCCATATAAAGATCACATAACATATAAACGTAACTTGGGACATAAACATACTTAAATCGAATAACCATAAGTTCGACTTCCACACATATCACTTAATGGAATAGCCATACGGCCGACTTCCATACCCAATGCATTGGATGTTATAACGTAACCACCCGTCCTGGTATTCACGGCACCACCCGTCATATGGTTTATCATGTAACCACCCGTCAAATGTCCAAGTACCATTATAAAATCATAAGACATAAAACAAATATAATGGAATGAAAACATTTCCACAATTTGATCACAATATATCACATAAATATATTGACATAAAAAATCCATTATAAAAACCATATTCAATACCAAAATACATAAAAGAGTATATGGTATTTATTTCATTTTAAAAACATTACGGCTTGATGAGGAAGCCAAAGACCAAATAATACTCACGGCGGCGGAAAAGGTCGTTGTCACTGCGTACGTTAAAAGAAACATTCCTTTTTTTTGTTTAGTAAAAAGCGTCGTAGAAAAAGATTCCTTTTGTATAAAAGTAAAATTAAAAGGGGTTTATACACCATATAAATGAATGTTGTGTATAAAACAAAATATGCCTCAATTAAAGGAGATTGAGACGAAGTCCCTTACCTCGGTTCCGACTTGACTCGATCATTCTTTAACGTCCTGAATAATAAACTTGAGTTAATTTATAATTTCTTAAGAACCTTTTTCAAGTTAATTATCCATTTTATATCACTTATTACCATGTTATAAACGTTATTTAATCATTTATGTTAATATTTCTTGTTTTCTCAATATTTGGTTCTTATGTCGAAAGTAGACTTCTTACAATTGCATGTTGTTCGTGTGGTCAAATATTAATTATATCTAGAATGATATTCATTATTCGGATATCATATATATCATATATATTCAGAATATACATGTATTGATAATATTACATAATCATTTAGAGGTAAGAAATGAAATGCACCGTTCATGGAGATGGTAAGCCATACGTACGCATGAACACTACTTTCATTTCTAGGTCATATTAATGGAATTAAAACTAAATGATAGGTATGTATATTTTAATTCCAGAATTATATTCATCATTTATATGTAACATAAATCATATATAATAACTTTAAATCCATCCTTTATACGTCCCACATATGGAATTAACGAATCAAATCACATTGTGGGGTTGGTAGTCTGCACTTCCTAAAATGAAGATATCGCGTATACCCATAATGGAAGCCATAAAGGTATACCAAAAATGAAAAATACATAAGAATAAGGAAAACATAAACATAATATATATCATATATAAATAGAGTGACATCTTAATGGGCACCATTAAAGGTGTTAAAAGAAGATTGAACAATCATCGTTTCGTGAGGCAGAAATTCACCAACCAC
The DNA here is from genome assembly GCA_963277665.1 of Viscum album. Lineage (NCBI taxonomy): Eukaryota > Viridiplantae > Streptophyta > Magnoliopsida > Santalales > Viscaceae > Viscum > Viscum album. The sequence goes on from OY728156.1 coordinate 1,739,827,499, forward strand.
AGAAGCAGTATGTTCTTTAACCATTAGATGTAGGTGTGTGTAATTTAAGCTCGAATTATTCTTATAAAAACATCCTAGTATATTTAGGATACTGGTTTTGTTACAAAAGAAATTAATTAAAAGAGTTTAGGGGGTTGGAGAAGCAAAATAAAACAAAAGAACACAGGTGAAAACATTACCTTAAAATCGTGTAACTCTCTTAGATTTGAGCTCAAAGGCTTCCTTGAGAAGTCGTATGCCCAATGTGAGGCTTCAAGGAGTTATAGAGGGATGTGGAGAGACAAAATGGACAGGGTTTGTCCGAGCCAAAGGCTTTGGAAATGTGGGTAAGGTGGTATAGGTGGGGGCCTTTTATAATAGGAGAGGAGAGGCACTCTTGGGAAGTTATAAAAGTTTACACTATTATAAAATTATTTTTGGATTTTAAAGGTCCCACATTTATTTTATTCTAGGATAAGGTGATAAGGGTTCAAAATATACTCATCAAATAGGTCTTTGACATGTGTAAGGCTTAGATTTTACATTGTCGTTTAATTTTATTTAAATCGTTCATTAATGAGGTAATCACTGCATCATCATGATTTCATAAATAATTTAATTTATTTATTGTCTAAAAATTATAAAAAAATATCATGATGTAGGAAATTGTTTTTTATTTCTAATGAATATTTATAGTCAAAAAGTTGACTTGTATAATTTCATTTAAGAATTTTTTTAGTAAAATAACTCATGTTTGTGACATTTTAATTTTAACTTTAAATAAAAAGGTATTAATGTCATTTTCTACCAAGGTGGCTCCATGGGGTCCCCAAGTTGACCCATGGATTTTAATGGTCAGCCATGAAACATCCAATTAGGTTAGGACATGTGTCTAGGTCATTTCATAATATTAAAACATTATTTTTACCTTAAACCACACTAATTACCTCTAATCGCGATTAAAAACATAAATGTTACTATTCACAAAAAAAATATTTTATTCCCATCGAACCACATTTTACATATTAATGACAACCATGTATTTCAGATTTTTGAAATTCAAAACACAAAGGTGTTAAAATTTCATTTAAACGAAAAATCAGTTTTTTAAGTACCACTTAGTGGTTTCACTATTCATCAAAAATTGATGTTTTTCAGAAAAATACCAAAACATCACCCTAAGCTATATTTGATATTATGAATTCAAAAATTATGTCAATTTTACAAAATTAAAAACATATAGGTTGCATTAATTAATTTAATAATTAATTCCCGATGTCTGAGCAAATAGCGTGTTTTTCTGAAACAATAGTTATCAACAGATTGACACTAGTTTAAGTCCAATTTCAAAGTGAAATTAATTGCAACGACCACTATTGGATTACATGGTAAAAATATAATCTAATTCAACTCTAATACCAATTAAAAAGATAGTCTAATCATATAAATAAATTAGATTAAAAAGATGTTTTGAATTAAAATACAACATTTTTCACTATTCATTAAAAATGATCTTTATCGGAAAAATACCAAAAAATTTCACAAAGTAAAATTTTCTGTCCTGATTCTAAAGAAAAATTTTATTTGGTCCAATATAATTTATAAGAGTGACCAAAAATATATTTATAGATGGTTCTCCATCAAAAGGCGATAAGTCGACCTGTAGTGAATGTTGGAGTATATACGCCTAAAATTGAATTCTTTTGGTATTTTAACCCTTTATATTTTATTAGATAAATGTAAAAACATTTAAAAAACATATATAATCATATTTTAGTTATTTATATTCTTTCCCGCCAGTACAACCGCTACGTGTTAACTACCATTTAAAAAAATATTATTTTATTACTACTGTGCGATGTAAGATTTCGAAGAAACTCTGTTACGTATCGCGTATGCTATCGAACATAGAAACCCATTTAAAGTAAAATTAATATTTAACTCGTAAATATATGAAAATGATTTATTCTTTATTTACCTGGGATGTTACATCCTTCCCCCCTTTTCGGAATTGTGTCCTCGCAATTTTATTCCCTTAACAAAATAAGTGGGGGTATTTATCTCTCATAGCATTTTCAGATTCCCATGTCGCCTCTTCAACCATATGGTTTTTCCACAAAACCTTTACCTAGTGAATTAACTTATTTCTTAACACTTTCTCTCTTCGGTCAAGAATCTGGACTGGTTGTTCTTCATAAGAGAGATTTTCTTCCAACTGAACTACCTCTGGGCTCAAGAAATGAGATGATTCTGGCATATACTTTCTCAACATCAAAACATGAAAAACATAGTTTACCTGAGATAAACTCAGAGATAAATCCTCTCGGTATGCAACTGATCCAACTCTCTCAAAAATTTCATATGGTCCAATGAACCTTGAACTCAGCTTTCCTTTCTTACTAAATCGCACACTTTTCCACGGTGAAACTTTGAGAAAAACATGATCACCTACCTTGAAAGATAGTTCCTTCCTCCGGTTATCCGCATAACTTTTCTATCTAATATGAGCTGTTCTCATGTGTTTTTTAATCAACTGATCTTTTTCTACCATCTCTTCTACCAATTCTGGTCCCATTATCTTCCTTTCACCTACTTCATCCCAAAAATCTAGAGTTCGACACCGCTCCCCATATAATGCCTCAAATGGTGCCAGGTGTATACTAGAATAAAAACTGTTATTATAAGAAAACTCAACCAAAGAAAGATGTTGGTCCCAACTTCCCTAATAATCCATCAAAAAATCATGTAGAATATCCTCCAATGTCTGAATTGGTCGTTTGGACAGCCCATCTGATTGCGGATGAAAAGCTGTACTAAAATTTAATTCAGTACCAAACGACTTCTGAAGGCCTTTCCAAAAGTTAGAAGTAAACATGGGATCCCGATCATACACAATAGAGAGGGGAACTCCATGTAACTTGAATATCTCGTTATGATACAAACAGGAAAGTTGATCTAGGGAAAAAGTGTCTCGTATAGCAAGGAAATGAGCAGATTTAGTCATGCGATCAATAATAACCCAGATTTCATTATTACCTCGAGATGTCTTCGGTAATCCCACAACAAAGACCATCGTTATATTTTCCCATTTCCACTCTGGCACTAGTAAAGCCTGATGCATCCCTTTCTATAACAACCGCTCTGCTTTAACCTACTGAAAAGTCAAACACTTCATAGTAAAATCAGCAATATCTCTTTTCATTCCTTCCCACCAGTAATACTCCTGTAGATCTCTGTACATCTTAGTACTATTAGGATGAACTGAAAACGGAGAACTATGGGCTTCACATAACAACTATCTCTTCAACTGTGAATAACAAGTCACAAAAAATCTCTTCCGAATACTCAAAACACAATCATTATCAATGTTCAATTCAGGAAACATACCCTTCTGAACTAAATCTACCTTTTTCTGCAACTCACTGTCTTGATTCTGTGCATGCATGATTCTGTCTAATAGAGAAGATTTCACTGATACCAGTAACAAAACAGAATAACATCCTGCACCAAAAACTTCTATGCCAAATTTATCAAATCCTTAACAAAAGGATCATGTTCTGAACACAACATTGTTAATGAAGCATTACTTTTTCGACTCAAAGCATCAACCACTTTTTTTTCTTTTCCTGGATGGTAATGAATTGTACAGTCATAATCCTTGATTAATTACAGCCATCTTCTCTGTCTCATGTTAAATTTTTTCTGAGTGAATATATAATTTAAACATTTCTGATAATTATATATTTCACACTTTACTCCATACAAATGATGCCTCCAAATTTTTAGAGCAAAAACAACAACAGCTAATTCCAAATCATGTGTAAGGTAATTTACCTCATGATTTTTTAACTGACGTGAAGCATATGAAATTACCTGATCATTCTTCATAAGGACACAACCAAGTCATTTCAATGAAGCATCACTGTAGATAAAAAACTCACCATTTCTGGAAGGAAGTGCCAAAACTGGAGCATTAACCAATCTTTTTTCAACTCCTGAAAACAATCATCACATTATTTTGTCTAGATAAACTTAACACCCTTTCGAGTTAGGCTAGTCATTGTACTAGATAACTATGAAAATTTTTCAACAAACCTTTGGTAGTAACCTGACAAACCAAGAAAACTAGAGATCTTGGTTACATTTGTGGGTCTTGGCCATTCCTCAACAAATTTTGTTTTATCAGGATCAATTGTTATGCCATCTTTTGAAACAATGTGACCAAGGAAAGAAATTTGTTGTAACCAAAACTCACACATTCTAAATTTTCCATACAATTTCTTTTCTTTTAAGGTTTGCAAGATAACTCTTAAATGACTTTCATGCTCCTCTTTACATTTAGAAAACACCAAAATATCATCAATGAAAACAACCACAAACTTATCCATGAAATCATGGAAAATTATATTCATAAGGTCCATGAATACAACAGGTTCATTGGTTAATCCATAAGGCATAACTACAAATTCAAAATGGCCATATCTAGAATGGAACACAGTCTTCAGAACGTCTTCTTATTTTACTTTCAACTGATGGTACCCAAACCTCATATTAATCTTCGAAAAATACTGATCTCCCTAGAGCTGATCAAACAAATCATCGATATGAGGCAAATGATACTTGTTCATAACAGTAATATTATTCAAGGATCTATAATCAATGAAAAGTAACATTGAACCATCATTCTTTTTAACAAACAAGACAGAAGCACCCCATGGTGATGTGCTAGGTCGAATGAAGTCATTATCTAATAACTCTTGAAATTGCTTCTTTAACTCTAAAATTTCAACATGAGCCATTTGATAAGGGGGTTTTGAAATTGGCTTAGAATCAGGAACTTAGTCAACAGTAAATTCAACATCCCGATCATGAATAATACCAAGAAACTCATCAGGAAAAACATCAACATACTCATTTACCACTGGCACATAATTAATCTGAACAGTTCCATTATTTTTAAAAATATGTGCAAGGTAACATTCATTTCCATCTTTTACTAGTTTCTGAACTTCCTAATATGTTATCAAAATCAAGGGTTCATTATTTTACACAAACTGAAAATCTTTCTGAAAGGAAACCATTTTAGCTCTGTAGTCAGTCTTTTCATGATAAACAGAAATCCAATCCATGCCCAAAATAACATCAAACTCTACTAGAGGAAAACCAAAAAGGTTTGTTGGTAGATTCTTTCCGCACACATGGATATGAAGATTCTTATAATTCCTTTTTGTCTCAATGTTCCCTCCGGGTGTTTTTACCATAAGTTCAGGATTCATATCTTGAGATGGAATTTCTAATTTACTAGAAAACTTCTCATAAATGAATGAATGTGTAGACCCTAAATCAAACAACACATTTGAATAATCTGAACAAACAAACAGTGTACCTGATACTACTTCATTCGATGACCCAATATCTTCTGAAGTAGTTGCAAAGGATTTCACCACCCCTTTCCGCTTGTAGTCTGGCTACTTTACCCCAGTTGCTTTCTTCGTTAGACACTCATTTGCATAATGAACCATTTCATTATATTTAAATCATCTTACTACTGGCTTTTCATTTCCTGCTTGATTATCTTCCTTACAGTTACAAGCAATATGACATGGCTTACCACAACAAAAGCACTTTCCAGACTTGGATAAACATTCTCCAGGATGCATTTTACCACACATCTCATAGGATAGATATTTGGTTTTCTAACCTCCTTGCTTCTTTGATGAATTCTTCCCCTTTTCCTGTGAACGGGACCTCTTATTCTGTTGTTTTTCAAAGAACACCTGATCATCGGCAAACTCCATTTCCACCTTCTCCGGACATCGAACAAGTTTTTCATAACTTTTGAACTCACGAGAAGATAATGACCATCAATACATTGGCTTTAACCCTGAGTAAAAATGGTTGATTTTACTATCATGATCTTGTATGAAGTTTGGAGCATACCTTGCCAGTCAAGTGAACTATGCTTCATAAGAAGCCACTGAGTCATCCTCCAGTCTCAATTCTAGGAATTGTTTTTCCATTCTAAGATGAACCACCTTAGGAAAATATTTCTCAAGAAACATACCTTTGAATTCATCCCAGTGAAGATCATCAATTTCATCAATATCCCTGATATTTTTCACCATCAACCATCACTGACCAGCTTCTCCTTCAAAACGGTAAATAACAAGACTAACCTTTTGATGTTCTAGAACACCCCATGACATCAAAAATAATCTCCAGCACTTTAATCCACCCTTCAGCTAGCACAGGGTCAGATGATCCTCTGAATGATGGGGGATTTTGCCTCATGAAATGTTCCACCACTGATATGTTCCTCGAAGGTTGATCCGGCTGATCTCGTGCAAGGATACGACCACCATTTATAGTCTGAGTCAACTATGCCATTACTGCAACAAACTGTTCAGATCCGATTCCGACCATCTCAGGTTTCTGATTTGGAAGGTTGTCTTCCTCCTTATGTCATCCCAACATAGCTGCTTTGTTTCCTCTACAGAAAACCATTCTGAACATAGAAATATCTTATGCGAAGTAATACGGTAATCTTTAAATGCTATATCATTTCAATCATACCATAAATTAATTTATAATTTAACAATTTTCTAACTCCTAATGTTGTCTAAACCGACCTATGATACCAACTATAAGGCCCCGACCTTAAACCTTACTTAGTATTGAATTAAATGAATAATTTACATTGTGGATCTTTTCACGGTTTAGAGTTTTAGAGAATTATGATATAACTATTACATCTCAAAAGACTACAAAGTATAAACTTCTACTAAGATTCCATAAAATAAAAACTCTTAAAATGAAACATGTCTAGTCCCATGTTTTAGATAGCATGACTTTCCCTAGATCCCATCCTTTACCATATTCTACATTAAGTCCAGTAAAAAAAATTCAAAAAAAACTTGGGGTGAGCATAAAAAGCTCAGTAAGGGATACAAAATGAATGAAAACTATTAGCTTTTCAAAACAACAAGTAAACCTTTTATACATTATCAATGTAATACTATTCACCATTATAAAGAATTAAAAAAAATCTTCACTGAAAAAAAGATCATTACATACCCTTTTGTAACCAAAATATTACCATAAAACCCATATAAATATCACATAACATATAAAGGTAACTTGGGATATAAACATACTTAAATGGAATAACCATACGGTCGACTTCCACACATATCACTTAATGGAATAGCCATACGGCCGACTTCTATACCCAATGCATTGAAGGTTATAACGTAACCACCCATACCGGTATTCACGACACCACCCATCATATAGTTTATCACGTAACCACCCATCAACTGTCCAAGTACCATTATAAAATCATAAGACATAAAACAAATATAATGAAAAGAAAACATTTCCACACTTTGATCACAATATATAGCATAAATATATTGACATAACAAATACATTATAAAAACAATTTTCAATACCAAAGTACATAAAAGAGTATATGGTATTTATTTCATTTTAAAAACATTACGACTTGTTGAGGAAGCCAAAGACCAAATAATAATCGCGGTGGCGGAAAAGGTCATTATCACCGTGTACGTTAAAAGAAACATTCCTTTTTGTCATTTAGTAAAACGCTTCGTATAAAAAGATTCCTTTTTTATAAAAGTAAAATTCAATGGGATTTATAAACCGTATAAATGAATCTTGTGTATAAAATGAAATATGGCTCAATGAATGGAGGTTGAGATGATGTCCCTTACCTCGGGTCCGACTTGACTCGATCGTTCTTTTATGTCCTGAATAATAAAATTGAGTTAATTTCTACTTGATTAAGAACGTTTTTCAAGTTCATTATTCCTATTATATAACTTATTGCCTTCTTATAAACATTATGTAATCCTTTATGTTAATAGTTCTTGTTTTGTCGATATTTGGTTCTTAAGTAGAAAGTGGACTTCTTACAATTACATGTTGTTCGTGTGGTAAAATATTTATTATATCCAGAATGGTATTCATGATATGGATATCATATATATCATATATATCCATAATATACATGTATTTATAATATTACATAATCATTTATAGGTATGAAATGAAATGCACCGCTCAGGGAGACGGTAAGCCGTACGTACGCATGAACGCTACTTTCATTTCTAGGTCATATCAATGGAATTAAAACTAAATGAGAGGTATGTATATTTTAATTCCATAATTATATTTATCATTTAGATGTAACATAAATCATATATAATAACTTTAAATCCATCCTTTATACGTCCCACATATGGAATTAACGAATCAAATCACATTGTGGGGTTGGTAGTCTGCACTTCCTAAAATGAAGATATCGCGTATACCCATAATGGAAGCCATAAAGGTATACCAAAAATGAAAAATACAGAAGCATAAAGAAAACATAAACATAATATATATCATATATAAATATATTGACATATTAATGGCCACCATTAAAGGTGTTAAAAGAAGATTGAACAATCATCGTTTCGTGAGGCAGAAATTCGCCAACCACAGAAACAGTATGTTCTTTAACCATTAGATGTAGGTGTGTGTAAGTGTAGCTCAAATTATTCTTATAAAAACATCCTATTATATTAAGGATACTGGTTTTGTTACAAAATAAATTAGTAAAAATCGATTATGAGGTTGGAGAAGCAAAATAAAACAAAATAACCCATGTGAAGACATTACCTTAAAATCGGGTAACTCTCATAGATTTGAGCTCAAAGGCTTCCTTGGGAAGACTTCTGACCAATGTGAGTCTTCTAGGAGTTATAGAGGGATGTTTAGAGACAAAATGGGATGGGGTTGGCCGAGCCAAAGGCTTTGGAAGTGTGGGTAAGGTGGTAGAGGTGAGGGCCTTTTATAAGAGGAGAGGAGGGGCACTCTTGGAATGTTATAAAAGTTTACTTTATCATAAAATTATATTCGGATTTTAAAAGACCCACATTGATATAATTAGAGGATAAGGTTATAAGGGTTCTAAATATACTCATCCAATAGGTCTTTGACAAGTGTATGTCTTATATTTTACATTATCGTTTCATTTTATTTAAATCGTTCATTAATGAGGTAATCACTACACCATCATATTTTCATAACTAATTTAAGTTATGTAATGTCTAAAAATTATAAACAAAATATAATGTTGTAGGAAATCGTATTAGATTTCTAATGAATATTTATAGTCCAAAATCTGACTTGTATAACCCCATTTAAGAATTGTTTTAGTAAAACAACTCATGTTTGTGACATTTTAATTTCAACTTTAAATAAAAATGTATTAATGTCATTTTCCTACCAAAGTGGCTCCATGGGGTCCCCAAGTTGACCCCTGGATATTCATAGTCGGCCATGATACATCCAATGAGGGTATGACATGTGTCTAGGTCATCTCATAATATTAAAACATTATTTTTACCTTAAACAACACTAATTACCTCTAATCGCGATTAAAAACAAAAAAGTTACTATTCACCAAAAAAATATTTTAATCCCATAGAACCACATTTTAATTCTTAATGACAACCATGTATGTCATATTTTTGAAATTAAAAACACAAAGGTGGTAAAATTTCATTTAAATGAAAAATCAGTTTTTTAAGTACCACTTAGCGGTTTCACTATTCATCAAAAATTTATGTTTTTCAGAAAAATACCAAAACATCACTCTAGGATATATTTGATATTCCGAATTCAAAAATGATGTCTATTTTACAAAATCTAAAACATATAGGGTGCATTAATTAATTTGATAATTAATTCACGATGTCAGAGCAAATAGCGTGTTTTTATGAAACAATAAGTATCAAAAGATTGACACTAGTTTAAGTCCAATTTCAAAGTGAAATTAATTCCAACCACCACTATTGGATTAAATGGTAAAAATATATTTTAATTCAACTCTAAAACCAATTAAAAATATAGTCTAATCATATAAATAAATTAGATTAATAAGAGGGTTTGAATTAAAATACAACATTTTTCATTATTCATTAAAAAATGATCTTTATCGGAAAAATACCAAAAATTTGCACAATGTAAAATATGACGTCCCGAATCTAAAGAAGAATTTTATTTGGTCCAATAGAATTTATAAGAGTGATCAAAACTATATTTATAGACTGTTCGGCCTCAAAAGGTGATAAGTCGACCTTTAGTGAATGTTTGAGTATATATGCCTAAAATTGAATTTTTTTGATATTTGAAGCCTTTAGCTTTTATTGGATAAATTTAAATACATTTAAAACTCATATATAATCATATTTTAGTTATTTATATTATTTCCCGCTAGTACAATGGCTACATGATAACTACCATTTAAAATAATATTATTTTATTACTAGTATGCAATGTAAGATTTCAAAGAAACTCTTTGTTGCGTATTGGGTACGCTATCTAACATAGCAACCCCTTTAAAGTAAAATTAATATTTAATTCATAAATATATGAAAATTCTTTATTCATTATTTACTTTGGATGTTACGATAAGTCTATCTATGGTGAGATTAATCAGATATGTTTCTAAAATGGACTTATACTCCATCTATCATACTACATAATAAAATAAAACTAGTTTCTACTAACCAGGGACTTCCTGTAGGCTAGTGGTAGAAAATAAAGGCCTGTCGTACTTCATTTGCGGGTTCGATTCACACATCCTTGTCCGACGTAATTGGTTGTCACCCATCCTGTAGGTTGTCCTTTTTTCTAAAAATACATTATTATAAATTTCCATCAATAATATCGAAAAAGATCTAGCCTTAAACAATACTAACTTATGTCCAACATAATCCATTCCAATCTTTAGGATTATCCAAAATACTGTTGTCCAATCTCATATTATTGGGAAAACGATTACCAGAGAGTTCATATAACAAGCATGTTAATACCATCGTTGATCCCCATATATCATAAGATATGTCATGTTGGTCACATTCGAAATATTCGAAAGCCTTAATCATGTATTCTCCTGAAAAAATTAATACCCATTGAACCTTAGTGAAAACATGAGTGTTTTAAAAAGTTAACTCTTTCCACATACCAAAATACCAAAATTCTGGATACTCAAACCATGATATCACTTTGTCCGTATAACAATCATGAGCTCTTGAATACTATCAAACATATTATTTCCTACTTATCTATTCATTATGTGCATATCATCTTCTTTCCAAAAATATATGAATAACATTTCACGGTTACCAGTTCCATTCAATATATACTTTCAAATACTTTAGGAAAAATAATAGTCTAACAATCCTTAGATGTTTCTTTATTCCATAGTACCATTAAATTTCCTATACAACATAACTAATGATAATCATACACTCATTCCACTAGCTTCTGAAACAATTGATCATGATTCAACACTTCTTTCATCTCATATATCATTTGTAGTCTCCTCATCATCATCCACATAAATACGACCCATATGACCATGCTGATTGTATTCATGAGATTTTCCCTTAGGGAATTGGTTTGCATAATGCCCATACATTCCACATTTAAAACATCTAATCATTGTTGATGTCGTAGCAATACCATTATCCTTATCCATGGTGTTAACCGAACCATTTCCGTTACACTTACTGGATTTGTGTCCTTCATTTCCAACCCAAAGCATCTTCCAGTTCCTTTGAATCATTCTCCTTGATTCCTCTTCCCACATGATTTACATGATAGAAATTGAACTTTCTGTCCTCTATGATCATCATGACACTCCATATTTCTCTTATTAGCTGAGTAGGGAAATTTACCAAATTAGAGATTATTGATCATATTATGAGATTACTGATTAGGCATAATAATGATATGTGGACCTCCAGATCCAATTTCATTCGGTTTCTCATGAAGAATATCAATCCATTGACCATCATATCCTCCATTATCATGAATCTTCCCATTCCCAACCATTTTATAAAACCCAAAAAGAATAGTGTGAGAGGCCAGAATCATAATCAAGGGGGATTACCTTCAATATATAACATCTTAGGTTAAATTCTAGGATTGTTACCATAATACTAGGACTACAACATATACATATACTTAACCTTAGAGAAATCTTTAGACATACCATAGAAATATCTTTAGGGATCTCACTAAAGTTCTCGCATCCTAGTTTTCAATGGTTGACTAAACCTTTCCTCTGATACCAATTGTAGTGACCCAGAGCTTGATGTACATGGACATTACAATAATTTTACGGAATACTTAATACATGACAAACACAGACACACAAGGACCGTAATAGTTTAGTGTCTTTGGAAACTCAAAATTTAATCTTCTAATCGTGGTGAAAGTTCTTCAACTTCTCCCATAAATATCTTCCCCTTTTGTTTCCTTACCTAAAACCTTTCTTTATATCCTAAAAAACATAAAAAAGTGTGATCTCAAATGATCACTGAGGGTAAGCATAGAGAACATAAAACAATCCATAAACATTTGAATGAAAAAGCTTGAACATAAAATCTAAACATCAAAATCTTTAGCAAAGACATAAATCATGGAAGTATGTAAGGCATATATCATAAATTAACATCAATCTTGATAAAATATCATGAGAATAAATCATGTAATTGTGGAAACCATTCAGAACTTGTTATGATTTCCATAGTAGCCAAGTCACTGCTGCCAAAACTATCTTAGTGGACAAAGTCCCTTTCTGAATCGAGTTCACTTCTTGTTCCAGTCCTCTATCACTGAACCAGATTAACTTACCATTCCAGCCATGTCTATCTCATGAGATATAAATCTTTACCCAATGCATTGGAGGTAGATATAGGTCCCACCCATCTCATAATGAAATCATTCTTACTTGTGCCACCAAATAAACTTAAAACATTCAACATAACCCAAATAATAAAATGGGTTTCATAAACAAAATCTTATCATCACATTATCCATATAAAAAAAATGGATATTTCATCATAAGAAAAGTGAAACCATGTAAATCATAGAGAAATTATAATTGAAACATACACATATGAAATAATGTCTTCTTAGATGTAAAATGGTTTGGATAAAACACTTGAAATGAGTTCTTAAGGAAAACATCATTTCATCTTCAAAATCATTTTCTTCTCACAAAATTCCATGAAATTTTAAAAGAAATGGATTTAGTTGAAAATAGTCATTAAATATAGTATAGTATTTTTCTTGAAAATAAGGACTTATGAAACCATAAACATCTGTTCATGATGTATTTGTTAAAAAACATTCTTCTCGTACTTTTTCCTGAAAAGTCAAAAAGTACCTCGTATGGTAAACAAAAGAAAGATTCCTTCCATACGATGTGGTAAAAGTAAAAAAGGGTAAAAATGACTTTAAACATACATGGATGAAAAGTAAAAATTTTATGAAAACATTTTGAGAACATATGGAAATGGATAATAAACATAACCCCAATAAATACATACAAATAAACAATCTTGGATAAAAATGAGATTGGAATAATTATCCCTTACCTTAGGTATGATATGCTTCGTATGTATTGAACCTCCTGTATAATGATTTAAATAATTCCATTGACTTATTATAGAATCATACTCATTGTTATGATGTCATAAATTGTTCACTTATGACTTTATATTACCCGTTCTTTTGTAAATTCCATGTTAATGCAGCATTTTGGGTAAAATAGTTTTATTTATCTTACGTGTTTGGACTTGTTGTTCTTGATATTTTTACATATATCCTGATTTAATAAATTTCAGAATGTAAAACATGATATATATATATATAATAAAAATTTATATATATATGATAGATCGATAAATGGAATGAAATACACCGTTCATGGAGACGGTATGCCGTACGTACGCATGAACACGGTTTTCGTTTTGTTACTGAAATGAATGTAATTAGATAGATGACTTACATATATATATATATATAACATATATCAATTATTATTATGTCATATATTTCATTATTACTTATTATATATACTTTATAATCCTTAATGAATGGTAAACATGGAGAATGAATCTCATCGCGTCGTGGAGACCGTAGTCCGTACGTACTCATGAGCGATGATACCATTCCCATGATCATGGATTTGTATTGAAGTGTATGTATAAAATTTAAGAATCAATATCACATTAAAATAATCATATATCGTTATCTATTTACACCATAATACCCATCCATGTAAGGTGGTGGTCGAAAAAAGATTACACCACGGCGTGGAGACGGTATTCCGTATGTACGCACCCGTGGTGATTTCATTTTCCATAGGATGGATAGAAGGTGAAATATGGTTGTTTCATATTTGTAATAACATATCAGTATATAATTAATACTTATGTTATAACGTTATAATGATACAACTAATGAAGAATAAGTTGAAGAAGAATGAAAATTGAGAGAATCGGAAGAAGAGATTAGTTGTTCTTCGACACACCTCTTTTAAGCCTTCTCTTAAGAAAGTAGAGTTGGTTTTTGGAGAAGACCACAACATCAAGAATTTTGGTAGGTAAGTGTAGAAGATTTATGGGCAGTGGTTGGTCGAGATTTAAGGCTCAAAACGGTGTGAAGAGAAGAGGGAAGGGGTGACCTTTTTATAAGGGAGGAGAGGGGCACCTTTGAAAAAAGATAAAATATTATTTTATAATAAAGACATATTCAGTTTTAATAGCTCAAAATTTATTTATTTAGAATATAAGGTGGGGATAGGTCGAAATACTCTCAACCAATATATTTTAGACAGGTTTGTGCCATTATATTAACCTTATCTTTTTGTTTTAACTCTTAGTTAATTAGATTGACATTTACCATGTCACTTTGTATTTTTATATTATATAGTTAATAAACATACCATATACATCCAAGAGACCCCCAAGTGGTCCATTAATGATAAACCTATCATTATATAAGTATCATGGCCGAACCGTAGATTTTTAAGAATATAATAACAATTAATAACAAAATATGTTTAAACAAACTATTTTAGATCAATTTAGACACTATTTGGTAATTGATTTTTGTGAAAATAAGAACAGAATCATTAGTTCGAAAAAATTTAATTAAATAAATACTAACATGTCATATTAATCTATTATATTATTATAATACATAAAAAGTCTCAAATTACATTTATTTTGGTATTTATAACATCAATTATGTTAATATTTCATTGATAAGATAATTACTGCATCATCATTGTGTCATAAATAAATTAAATTATATAATGTCTAAAAATTATAAATAAAATACCATTATGTAGGAAATATTATTACCTTTATAATGAATATTTATAGTCTAATTTATCTTATCTATAACCCTATATTAAAAATGATTTAGTTATTAATCATTGATTTTAACAATTTTAACCCTTCTTTAAATAAATTAATAATAAATGTCCTAATCTAATCCATGTGGACCTATATGGTCATATTTTATTCTAAGGATGTTTTTGGTCGAATTACATTAATCCAATAGAATTAGTACATATGTTACGGTAATAATAATATCATTTTTACCCTTAATTAACCTATTTACTTTTAACTGTGGTAAATAAAAGTAAAAAAGTTACTATTCTCCAAAAATTATTTTCATCTCATTGAACCACATTTTAGTCCTTGATATTAGCCCTATCTCTTGGATTATTGAAATTCTACTCACAGAAGTGGTAAAATTATGTTTTATGTGAATTTCCAAATTCTCCTAGGAGGTGGGTAAAAGACGGTGAAAAGTTTAATAAAATTTTTATATATCTAAAATTATTATATAATGACTCCAATGAATTAAATTGATCTTATATAAGTATTATGTGTCAATTTTTACTGAAAATAAATATAAAAAAATTTAACCTTTATTTAAATAAAAAGTCGGTTTTAAAATAGTAACCCAGTGTTTTCACTATTCATCAGAAATTGAAAGTTTTCAGAAAAAATACCAAAATTCTACCTTAGTATAATTTTGATATTCTGAATCTAAAAATTAAGTCCATTTTGAAAAATTAAATTTCAAAAAGTGGGTATTACTATTTATAACGACTAGTTTATATAATATATCGTTGTTTAGTGAAACTCGCTATTGCGTACAACATACGCTATCGTGGAAGGTCGTGATTGCGTGTAATGTAAGAGAAGTCAGGGATGCATGTAGCGCATGCTCCTTTTGGTGTATTATTCAACACAAGACATCAATGAAATTAAAAAGAATATTTTTCATTAAATCTCGAGGTGTTAGACACATCCACAGTAAATCATATCAAAATACCTTCAATAAAATATCGATGATTTGTATCATAATAAATAAACTTTAAACAAGTTTAAAATCCATCAATGGATGTTGATATAGATGAAAATGATTTGTAAAACTATTTTTGAGAAATATCCCTTATTCATAAAAACATTTAAAAGTCACACAATTTGGAAAAAATGACATTTACAGACTTTTTTGAATCAAAGTGTCTCATACCACTTTGAAACATTTGAAAGGAATTATCATTTTAAAAACATTCATGTCCATATAAATAAAACCTTAAATATCATTTTGAAAACATTGAAATTTATGAAAATGATTTATAAGAATAAAAATTTAAAAAATTAAACTTATGCTTTAATAAAAAAGTCTCTTAAAAAAATTCCCTTTGAAAACTCTTTTATTAAACATGGACATGGATAATAAATAGTTCCTAGTATATACTTATGTAAAAGAAACCTCGGATAATAACGAGATTATGAAATAAACCCTTACCGTGTATTTTTCCTTGGTCAAGGTTAGGTTAAACACCTGTATAATGGGGAAATAATTGTTATGATATTATACAATAATCATATACATTAATATGATATCATATTTGATCTTTTAACATTGCATTGTTAATAATATCTTAGTATTATCATCATTTCATGTGTTAATAGATTCCTTTTACTTTATATGATATGTTTGTAAAGTAATGTTTGTTATGGATAGAATGTATCTTATTCATATTCAGAATGATATTAATTCTTTAAATATTATTTTTAATCATCTACTGAAAATTAGTCTGGAATGTATACGATGGGGAATGAATCTCATCGTGTTCATGGAGACGGTAATCTGTATGTACGCATGAGCGACGATATCATTCTTCTGATGTAAAAATAATATATAATTGGATGGTATATAATATATACAGAATAATTATCATGTTATATTTATTATTGTCATCAATTACACATAATTATTATATCAGTTAAATAATAATGCATTGAATAACAATTACATAATGACGTGGAGACAGTAAGCCGTAAGTACGCACGTATGGTGACATGTCATTCAAAGGATGGAAAGAATAAAGAATATGGTTGTACCATATTTATAATAACATCAAAGTATACAAAATATACTGGAGTTACTATTTTATAATGTAATAAGAAAATAAAGAGGAAGTGGAAGAAGAAAGGAACTTGAAAGAGGTGATGAAATATTTACCTCACCTCTAGGTTCTTCCTTTTGATTTGATCAAAAGGTCTCCTATGGTTGGCTTTTTGACTAAATTAATGCATCTAGGAATAATTTAGGATAGTTGAAAGGGTATTTGGTTAGGTGGTGGCCGAGCCAAATGGCTTTGAAAGTGTGAATTATAGATAAGGGGGAGTTCCCTTTTATAAGAGGGGTGAGGGGAACCTTAGGAAAAACTAGAAATATTATTTTATAATAAAGTCATTTTCGAGTTATAATGGTTCTAAAATAAATTATTTAGAGGATACGATGGTGATGATTCTATGACCACTCAAACAATAGGTTTTAGATAGGTTTGGGTCACTATATTAACTTTATCTTTTAGATTTAACTCTTAGTTAAAAAGTTTAACATTTACCATGCCTCTTTGTATTTTTAAATTATATGGTTAATAATATTACTATTAACATCCAAGAGAACTACAAGGGGTTCATTAATGATACACCAATCATTATATAGGCCTTTTTTCGGAACCATCGATTTTTATGAATATAATATCAATTAAAAATATAATATTTGATTTAAAAACTCTTTTATGTCAATTTTGACACTATTTGATATATTTTTTCCTAAATTTATAACAGCATTATTAATTTGAAAAAAATTCATATAACCAGACCTAACATGTCATATTAACATATAATATTAGTGGAGTTCATAAAAAGTCTCAAATTAATTTTTTTTGAATATTTATAATATCAATTATTTTATTATTTCATTGGTTAGGAAATTACTACATCATATTATCTCAAAAATAAATTTATTTACTTAATGTCTAAAAATTAAAAATAAAATAATATTATGTATTAAATATTTTTATCATTAAAATTAATATTTATAGTAAAATGGATTTATTATATAACCACATGTAAAAATTGATTTACTAAAAGATATTGGTTTATGTCATTTTTTCCTTTACTTTATGGAAATTAAAATAAAGTGTTAGTATCATTCAGAAGTGGATACATGGGGTCCCAAAATAAACCCAAGGATTTACAAGGACATCCATGACACATCCAATAAGGTTATGACAACTGTTAAGCTGATTTTTTATTATTATAATATTCTTTTTACCTTAAATTACCCTATTTACCTGTAACTGTGGTAAATAAAAGTCAAAAGTTACTATTCACCAAATATAATTTTCATCATATTGAACCACATTCTACTTACTGAGGTTAACTGTGTCTCTCGGATTTTTGAAAAATATACTCACAGAAATGATAAAATTATGTTTTATGCAAATTTTCAAAATTCTCCCAGGAGGTGGGTAAAGAGAGTAAAAAGTTCCTTAAAATTTTTATATATCTAAACTTATTATAAAATGACTCCATTGAATTATATTGAACTTGTAAAGGTATTATATCTCTATTATTACCTAAAATAAATTTAAATAAAATAAATAATTATCTAAATAAAAAGTCGGTTTTAACAAATAACTTAGTGTTTGTCACTATTCATCAAAAATTGAAAGTTTTTAGATAAATTCCAAAATTTCTCCATATAATAATTTTGATATTTTTTTTTCAAAAATGAAGTCTATATTACCAAATTAAAAACATATAAATTTTAGTTGTTAATATAAAATTAATTTTCATTGTCAAAATCAAAAAGCATATTTTACAAAATAATAACTACCAAAATATTGACACTTGTTTATTCTGATTTCAAAGTAAAATTACATCCAATGAACAAAATTGTATTAAATTGTAAAAATATAACCTAATTATACTTCCAAACCACTAAAATGTGTAGTTTACCACCATAAATTATTTTGATAAAAAGGTTTTTTACAGTTAAAATTTAGTATTATTCACTATTCACGCAAATATGAAGGTTATCATAAAAACACAAAAATTTATCAAAACAAAATTTTGATGTGACGCTTATAAAAAATATATTTATTTTTTCAAATTTAATATATAAAAGTTTCAAATATTGGATTTAAAAATGGTTCTTCATTAAAAGGCAGTAAAATTGTATTTAAAAAAATATTTTCTTTATCTGAAAAAATATGAATTTGTTCTTATATTTTGTCTAAAAAACATATAATATGGATTCTCAAATTATAAGGATAATTTAAAATTTAAAATTCAGTTAATACTATTCATAACTACTTAAGAACGACTAGTTTAGTAATTTGGGGTTCGATTGAACTCAATGTTGCGTGTAGTACAAGTTATTGAATTACTTTGAATAAAATAACATACTATGAAATGTTGGGGAGTTACATCATTGATGTCACTTGTATAGGTTTTGAGAAGTGTATTCATATTATGGGTTTTTCCCAACTTTTATTTTTCTCATTGTTATTGATTAGTGTATGATTTCTATGACAAAAAATATAGTGACCAATAGAATTTATTCAATGAATATGGAAAATGTACAAGGTATAGAACTGAAGGGTAGGATAATAACATACTAATTATAATTAATTGAATCAATTGATGAATTAATTTTTGATAAATTCTTTACTCATTGATGGATATATAAACATATATATTTTGTAGAATCGTTTCATTGTTGTAATAAAGATTAAATTCCCCATACTTGTGATCCACATGTGCTCCACCAAGATTCTCACATTGATGTAGGAATATCATTGTACTGGAATGAAATATCCTATCACTCTTTTCATTTACCTTAGATCACCCGAAGAATCTGATCTAAATTATTCTATATGACCAATCTTGATGTGAGATTTAGATGAGGAATAATATCACTCTCCATTCATGAGAGCATTATTGGAGAAGGTATATCTATATGTCTTTGAGTTTATTCTCTAGATTTTGTAGTGCACAATGAAAAATGTAGTGGGTATCTTCAAAAATAATTTAATTGGGATTATATACTAATAGGGTTAGAAACAAATAAT
The DNA here is from genome assembly GCA_963277665.1 of Viscum album. NCBI lineage: Eukaryota > Viridiplantae > Streptophyta > Magnoliopsida > Santalales > Viscaceae > Viscum > Viscum album. The sequence continues at coordinate 1,739,847,801 of OY728156.1, forward strand.
CTAAACAGTTCCCATTAGTATTTATTGAATCCCTATAAAACCCCGAGTCTCTAATAGTAATATTATTATTATAATTTATTAACATATTCAAAACTAGAAAATAAAATTAAATATTATACATTAAAATAATAATAAATATATATTAAATATTCTATACACAGTATTTTATAATAATTAAACAAATATCATATTCACTAAATAGAAAATAAATATTTATTAAATATTCTTCTCACACGGTATTCTCTCCAATATCTAGTGATGAAATATATGTTATCAATCCATCATAAATAATTATTAAATAAAATGTTGTAATTATATTTATTCAACTTGTAAAATCATAAATATTTATATATTATAACTAATATTCTAGAATCTATTTGTTTGTGATCATCTTGTCCTCTAACTTAGTGCTATTAAGAAAACCAACATAAATTGAAGTTTATCATGAATAAGCATTCTACAAAACCCATAATGAAATAAGTTATTTCCGTAATTATATAATACCTCATAATTAAACTTTCTATGTAATATAATTCAATTATCACAATAACTCTAATTAAGAAGGATGCATAATGGTTCTATCAACCTATGTGATCTATGTCACTTTCATTGACTTTTTTGAAAGCAAAATTTCTTAGATAACATCATATCAAGTGATTTATTTAGGTTATATCATTACCATAAAAGGAAAATATATATCAAAATCCTCGAAATAACTAAAGGGAAAAATCATTTCTCACATTCTTCTTTAACAAAATATTACTCATCTGGCACCCAATGTATCCAACCTCATTGGGAGCATTTGTCATTAGGTATTTTTTTAATTGATCAATGTACATGAATTATAACAATAATTAATAATTATATTAATGTCTATTAATCCATAAAACATCAACAGATAGTAACAACCAATCAGACATATAAATTTGGATTTCCTAATGGTGAGTCCCGATCTCATAATATCCTACACTAGATTTTATAAAGGGTGTACACCTTTAGAAGGTTCCTCAGTGTTATATAAGTATCCAAACATGATAGCCAAAATCATTTTACCCTCAAGAGATTTTACCCAATAATATAATGTATATTAACCTATACAATGGTTGAAATTTTGGGTTCTCATCACAGTAGGGAATATGTTTGACCTTTCATTGTGATAGCTACTCTTAGGAAATTATCACATACTATATCACATAAATGAAAAAACATGATGTGATAAGGTACTTATTAATATTAAAAATAATTACTATAATTTATCATATAGTACATCAATGTTTTATCTAGGGGACAGACTCCAACAATTTCATCCCTAAATATTCCCAAAAAACACTCACAATCTAAAGAGTAGAATAATAGATAGAGGGGATCCTAGACCGAGCCACACACACAAAGGGAAAGAGAAATAATGGGGGTTTGATAATACCCCACCCATCATCATTATCTTGGGTTGGGGAGGAAATTGTAGTCGGATTTATTTATCATCCCCAAGATGACAAATGTTGAAAATAAATGCCAAGTCCTTTAATACAATTGGTGGATTATTTTCACTTTGAAATAAAAAACCACAACAAAATATTCCAAAACCAAACAATTAATAAATGATGCATGATATTGGTGTAACAAAACTAAAAGAAACACCCATAGAACACAATACCAATATATAACATAAGAAACATTAATGTACCAAGTAAAATCCAAATTCAAAAATAACTACATATCAGAAGATAAAGCCAACATATCTAAAGATTATAAAGACACCAACTCAAAAAATCTCAATCAGAGCCACTCTCATCCTCTAAAATCCATTCCCAATAATCATGATTTCCCAATAATTAAATGAGAAACATTCCCATTACATTTTTTTCAATAAACAATATCTACAAATATACTAAGGTATTCAATAATGAGGTGTCTAATAAAACATAGTAGGATTTTCCATAAATGACTTCCCAACTCAAGATATTGTTAATAGAATATTTTAACATGTTTATATAAAAAACATTTATATAAAACAATTGAAAATATTCTATATCAAATTTAAAACCACATTATGTAACACTATTTGCCTAAAAAATTTGTTTTCTAACAAAATCTATTTATAAAGAATTTAAATAAGAATTCCATAAACCATATCATATTCTTTATTGGCATACATATTCCATTTTTCACTTCAAACCAAAACATGAATGCTTCAAAGAATGTTCTATACTCATGAGAGGTTTTTCATCCATCCAATAAGTCATCACAAAGTGTTGGATCTCCTTCTACACCAATGTCACACACCTCTTATCCCAGGTCACATCCATTATTCCACAATAGCGCACTCCTCTTATTTAGTGTCACATCGAAATAAGAAACTTAAAAAACACATATACACCAAAACATTTCACCAAAACAACTCTATTAATGATATCATTTTAAAAAACCCATTTTCTCATAAATCATACCAAATAACCAATTTTAAAACACAATTAAAAAAATTGACAATGAACATTGAAAAACATTACCATAATTTCACATATCAACAAACCCTCACTAAAGAGGGTTTCTACAATTATTTAAGCATAAATTTAACAAAAAAATTAAATAATGTGAGAGAATTTATATTTAATACCTAATGTTCTAACAAGTGGAGACAAGTGTGAATCCACCAACCAGTGAAGAAATGGTTGAAATAACGAATTTCGTGAATTAATCAAAAAAACTAGGATGAATAACCACTAAATCGCCTTAAATATCATTCCATAATATCAAAAAATCCCAATATCATCATTATTGGAATCACTTATCATATATATATTCCCAATAGACTAGATATGTGAATCTAAGAGATGTATGAAAATAATATCTAAGGAAAAACACAATGAACCGAGACTTATCAATAAATCCTACATTCAATGCACCATGATTTACCAATTAATCAGTTCTAGATAATAGGGGAAAGTCTCCGTAGCCATCAACAGGATGAAGATCTGATTTAGGGTCAAATATATTGAAAACTTATTGTTTTAGAGGAAAAAAAGTTCGAATACACTATTTATGATCAAAAAAATTAATCATGAACATTTGGGTCACATAGTTAGGAAACCTGTGCACCAATCATGTGCTAACCAATTCCTCAAGAAACACTTCACACGGTTAGAAAACTCGTGCACCAACCATGGAGAAGCTCATTGATTTAAATTATACGATTAATCTTAAGTGGACACATGGTCTGTAAAATTCGTCAGCCAAACCATGTGCTTCATTAGAATCCCGTGTTCCATAATTCGTAATTTTTTATAGGAGTAGAACAACATTTACCAACCTTTATCAAACCATTAACTACTACAAATCCCCCAAAAAAATTATATGTCAGCCAAACCTAGCCAAACATCACACAAACACTTTACATACATAAGATTATTTTAAGAAAGTGTAGCATACATGAAGTAAAAGGGTGACGCATTTACCCCAACATTATCCTTTCCATCATTAGAAAGTATGAAACCACCACATTCGTAAAAAAGTCTGGGCTACTACTTGACCACTTATTTATGCAATTCCCATGTTTCTTCTGGAATATGAACATCTTTCCAAAAAACCAAAACTTGAACAATGATTCTCTTACACACAAAATTCTCTTTCTTATCCAAAATCTATAAGGGGATATGAAAAAACGATGCATTTTGTTCTAGGTCATTGTGATCCCATCAAATCATGGGGCCAAGATTAGGTTCTAATCCCATTTTCAGAAAACAAATCAAACACTTTTGATGTGTACTCACTTTAACATTCTCCAAAAAGAGGTAATAATGTTATGTCCTCAAATAATAGACTATGGTATGTAACTAAATATCATGTTTTGGGTAGTGTTTATCATTTCATTGTAGTTGTTCCAAGCCATAATCCCCAAAATGATGTCCCTCCTAGAGAACACATCCCTACCCAGATCCCAACGCATCACAATACAACATCCACCCTTTTCTTGATTCTAGAAAAATCAATTTTCGTACGGATGTAGGGAAACATTTAATCACTTTAAAATACTTCAACCATTAAACATTAAATTGGAATTGAATATTATTTTTTATTAAGGATATCATTGGTGATTCTAGTTATGAAGATACAAGAACAAAGAATCGATAATAATGAGCCTATAAAAGGTAACCACATATCTTGATGACATTATTTGGTGGTTCCCAAGAGATAACAGCCTCTATCTATTCTGGATCCACATAAACACATCATTTAGTGACTATATGATCATGTAAATGTACTTATTCTATCCAAAAATCACAGATTATAGTTTGGAATACATATGATGATTTCTAAAAATTCCCAACACTATCGCCAAATGATTCTCATGCTCAATCCTTTTCCATGAATACACATTCTATCATCCAAGAAAACAACCACAAATGAATCCATATATCTCTAAAATATCTAGTTATTCAATTCCATAAATTTTGACAGTACATTTTTAATATAAAAAGGAATTTTCAAATACACATAATGCCCATACATACTATTGAAATTATTATTTGGAATATCTGCCTTACGAAACCAAAATTAGTGATAACCTGATCGCAAGTCAATATTAGAGAAATATTATACTCCCATAAATTGATAGAATGGATAATAAATTTATGGAAATTTAATCCTATTCTATATCATAACATGTGTATGCTTATAATAATTGACACAAATTTGGACAGTCACATCTTATTTTTTGAAAAAGAAAACTGCTCCATTCCATAGAGAAGTGCTAGGACAAATGAAACATTTATTTTACAACTCATCCAACTACAAATTCAATTCCCATAATTCATCTAGTTGGATCTAATAATATGGAAGATAAATAAGACTATTCCCCAAAATATTATCCATTATAAACTACACTTTTTGTTTGGGGTGGAATCCCTGAGATTGTTTTTTAAAACACATCAAAAAACCAGTCAACCACAACTTGAAAACTGATATTCTCGATCTCGTCCAATGATGCCAAATTCAACACTAAAAACTGGTATGAAATCATTCCCACTACTGGTTCTGACAATCTCATTTCACTTTCTTTACATTTTTTCTGGTCAAAAGAAATTATCCTTACCATCATCTATCTTAAAATGATCCATTTGTGTATAATAGTCAACGTGATCCTTGAACATTATCAACTAATCCATACTTGAGATTATTTCATAGACATCAGTCTAAAGCATAGGTAAATACCATATCAACTCATCCCCACCAATAGTTATAGAATATAATATTCACATTAATGTTGTACATTCTCTTTGAAAAAGATAAGTTTGATGCTTCAAATTTGAAAGCATTATATCAACATGAAAACCCATAAAATAAAAATAATAATTAATAATTGAATTTTATGAATTCAAATCAAACAACACATTCATAAGGATAGATTTAAAATAATCATACCTCACAAATTTTATGTTCTAGGGTGATCATCTATAATATCTTTCTCATCTCTATATAACTAATTAGTTGGTACATATTGTCCATTATTTCCCTAATTAAATTTTCATAGAGGAGGAATCATGTAATTTTTGGAGTAAATAGGGCTAGTTCAGTTATATATATGAAAGGTATTCTTCTAACCTTATCCCATAGAAGTATATGACATGTATGATACATGACAGTTGTCACAAGTAGCTGACCATGGAGCACTTCAACAAATACACTAAACATTCCAAATCTGATTTCTATTGTGGAATCCTCTAGGTAGTGTCCTACAATCTGACATCATGTGGTTGAATGAACCACATTAAAAGAATATCTTCACTCCTGGATATTGGTGGATGATTCTCTGAGCCATCCATCCAGTGCTGAGTCCACATTTAACAATAGATATTGTTTCCCAGTATCCTCTTATTTCCAGAAATTTAGTTCTCACTATTTCATGTAGGTATCAACAGGCTCCATCTACTCGTAGTTCTTGAGAGGTATATTTATTACACCATATCTCTATTGAACATATCTATATTTTCCATTATTCAAAGCACAAAATTATTGAATTGAATATGTTACCTTAGCTATGATTAAAAAAAATTTCCTTCAAGAATGCAATAGCCATAACATCTAGTGACAAACATAATACATTCAAAATTATTTCCTCATATTCTATCATTGAGAGGTTCTCCTAAATCAAAAGGAATATTTTATCACATTCATGGAATTATGAATGTGCGAGGATTGAATTTTTTGATAAAAAATTGTCCAAAATCCTCCCATGTGATTTATGGTTCCAATTTATCTTGATTATATAAATCCCACCACAAACGTGCAATATCTTATAAAATATATGTTTCCATATTTAAATTCTACTGTACTAGAGTGCTAATGAATTTAATTATTCAATTCACCACATTCATCCACATCAATTCTTTATCTTGTTCCAAATTACCATAAAATATTTGTGGATTCTGATTCCTGAACTAAATAGAATGACCTGATTTCATTTATTAATCCCTTAATTTTTATCTATCAACAGCTTGAAATGAATGGAAAATTTGTTGAAAATGTTTTTGTATCATGTGTGACTTAGGTCTAACCACATTGATAGTATATTTTTCTAATTAGTTTCTATGATTCCTACCAAGTTCCATTTTCTATAAACACAACAAATTCCATAAGTATAACTCTATATAAATGGGCAGATTAATATTTTACAATTTTCCTCATCATATATCACATCACATTCCAAAATTCAACAATTTATAGCTTCAAAAAAAAATAATATTTCAACATATTTTTTAAAAATGAACCAATAATAAAAATATCTCTATCATATTACCTGAAAAATATAATATTTGAAAAACAGTTTCAACACTTTTCAAAAATAAATTTTAGACAAATATCATAAATCTTTACTTAAAATTAAATATGTACTCATAGTGGGAAGTAATTTCTATAGTGAATGGGGTGATCTTATTTTTGGATAAACCCCTGACAATGAAGAAAAACTCTTATAAGTTTATACAAAAGAATTATGAACCCAACTCCCAAGTATCATGATTTTTCTCATAAATTGGTTAGCATCATCCTTTTTTATGCTCTAAATTTCATGTTGTGGTAATCCTAATATTTTATACCAATGTAATACATGTAATAAACCAGAAATAAAATCATCTCCAAGACCAACACAGTTGATAAAAAATCAAAGAAATTGATATCAGTTTTCAGAATCAAATATTAGACCAACTAGACTGAATCCATTTATATATCAAGGATTAAACTATCTAACACCACTTATATCATCCCACCCCTCCTCATTGTCTTGAGTCAAGGTAGCATTTATACTTGGCTTCTAGTGACATCTGTAAGATGCCATGGGAAGGTAATAAATTCCAAGGGATTCAATAAAATTGGGAGATGATTTCCCTTTGATATAAAACTACCAAAACCTAGTATTCCCAAACCAAAAGACAACTAAATTATGAATGAAATCGGCGCAGTAGTACACAATGTGACAAAACAAATACAACAATACCAATCTACTATATAACAAATATCAATGTAACAATTAGAATCTAAAATAATAAACATCTACATAGTGGATGACAAAACCAACAATGCACAAAGACTCTAAATAATAAACTCAACAACTCCCAACCATCTCTATGATATTACTAGACAAATGATTCCCTCATATCACAATACATCAAAAATGAATTGTGGTACATTCCAATTACCTAAGTCCCGTTTAAAAATATCTACAAATTCACTGAGGTTTCATAGAAAGGTGTTAGTAATGAAACTTAGTAGGTTTTCCCAAATGAATTCCCTATCCATGCTACTAGAAATAAAATAGGATAGAACATTTAGAAATATTTTAAACCAAATATTAACCATATAAATATAACACTATATCCAAATAAATTCTGAACAATGTTGTTACTGAGGATAGAAAACAAACAATTATTTAAATGACATCACATTCACATTTCAAATAAACCATCCATGATTCACATCACATGCAAACCTAAAATATTTAATGATAGTTCCATACTCTTGATTGTTTTTCTAACTATTCACAATAATGTCACTAAGTGGCCAATCTCATTGTGAATTAATGTCACATTCACCAAATCATCGATCATGTCCCTTATACCCTAATCATACACGACCATTATCCAGTGTTTCATCAAAATCATAAACTCAAAAAAAAAAAAACATATGTATTCCAAATAATTTCATTAAAAAAATTTTTATAGAAAAACCATCCAAAAAACTGCCTTTTCATAAAACAAAAAATACAAAAAATATTTTAAGTAATCATTTTGAAATTTGTCAAAAAAATATTTTCACATCAATTCCACAATCTCAAAAATTGAGAAATAATTATTTGAGAGGGATTATACAATGATTTTCAAATCAATTTGACAAAAAATATCATTCCATTAAAACAATTTGAAACTGTGACTTCATGTTAAAATTTAAAGAGTTGAGTGTGAAGCCACCTATATGTGAAAAAATGGAGAAAATGAATAAGGTCATGAATTCATCAAATAAATGGGGTCAAATTTCAAAGAAAAATACATTAAATCTCTTTCACTAACATCAACACATCCAAATATAAATATTATTGACATAAAATATCATATATCTATCCCCAATATACTAGTTCTATGAATCAGATGGAGGAAAGAGAAGTAGATATAAGGAATACCATGCTGAATTAAGACATACCAGGATATATAGCCTTTAATTCCCCATGAGTAGAAAATAAATCACTTCTAGATCTAATGGGAAAGTATCAACGTCCTTTAAGTGGAATAAAAACCATGGTAGGGTTGGAAATAGTAAAAATTGATAGGTTTAGTGGAGAAAATGAGCAAGATAACCTTTTTGGAACTATCATTTTAATCGAGCACTCTTGGGTTTCCATGTAAGGAAAATCATGCAAAACTAATACTCCAACCCCTATCTCAAGAAGAACCGAAAACAGTTTCCCCACATAGTTAGTTAAACCATGTGCCAATTATGTAGAAACCCTCTAGACCACATCAAATGGTTACTCCCATGTGGAAGCAGGATTTGGTAAAGTAGTGTTCCTAACCGCGTTCCTTCCTAGTAACCCTTGATTAACATTTTATGGATTGAAGTTTCACAATTGATAATTACCATTCTCAAAATGTGAACCTCTAGAAAGACACAAAAACATTATAATATCATAAAATCCCTCAAAAATATAACCCAAAAAATTTAAATACTTAAAATAAATAAATAAAGGTTTACTTACTTGAAACTGAGAGTTTTATAGTTTCACCCATTTAAAACATGATATTAATATAGTAAATTACCCCTCTAAAAAATCCACTGGCAAGCATGTAGAGTCCACCAGATACCCAGGGACATCATGCAATGGTTTTTTATAAATACTAAAAAAACATTCTAGCTGATGAAACTACAGATAAATTTCTTATAGCAGCCTCTTTGCTCCTCATAGCGATCCATTAAACACTGAAATGATCCTAGGGATTTTTTTCAATTCAAAAAACAAATCTCAAGAAGTATTCCAAGCTATAAAACCACTTTCTAAATATTGGTGCTCAAATTCACCAATCCAATAATTTAAAAATTCTAATTGTTTTTTATTTTGAAATCCATATTAACGAGTTCTTACATCCACCCCTACCCAACACTTCATACCCTTGTGTAGTCTTAGTGTCCATCTAAAAAACAATCCAACTTACCTCACTAGTGATTTCCAATTCAAATGGTAGTTTGTACTCTTTTAATTTGTAACAAGATTATATATCTCCCAAAAAAACATATGACCTTTAGGACACCAATAAATGATTCATCACGCATCAACTCTACCATTATATCAATATGGTACTTACACATTCCATTTTACCTTGATAAATAACTATGTATTAATATAGTTCATCACCCTATGTAAGAAACTCTCCACCAGAGGATGTTGCTTTCAATATCCAATTTTGATTTACAGTTCATACTCTATAATAATTTCCTACTAAAATATTCCCTAATAATACTTTATATTCATCTATTATTTTCCCAAACTCATTACACCTTATATAACACAAAAATGTTACTTAAAGTATACTATTATATTTTAAAAGTATTCCTTTCCAATCAACCAAACTATAACAGGATGAATCAATTCTTCCTTGGAAAGACACATTAGATCCAAGAACAACATCTATATAATTCCAATGACATGTCAAATGTGATTAATCACTAACTGCATCTAGTTATTTGAGATAAAGAATATTAAATATCCTCTGGTCGAAAATTATGTAAAATGACAATATTTTGTAGTTAACATGTCCCCAAAACTCGATCATGGAACTCTTTATCCTCGAGGAATACTAATATCACTAGTGTACTCTCACCAAATCCCATAATCATATTACATTATAATTTTTTGGTTAGACCTTCCACTATCCATCTCAACTATCATCAAATTTTATGATCACCGATAAACCATTTATTTGGTGTACACTTATGTAATTTAATAAATAACCTCATCACAAAACATATTATAATACTCCACCTTATAAAAAGAATTAAATTGTATATGGTAGTCGTTGATGATTTTAGAATTCCCTGAGTCCATATTTTTTAATACATCATAATGATAAATGACTTTCCCATGAATGGTCTCATACTCCCATGAACATTCTCCCATGAGGGTCACATGCATGAAGCTAACATCTTAGTCCATATGAAAAATATTCTTTATCATATAAGTAAAAAAATCTATGACTACCAAAGGATACAATCATCCATATATGTAAAAAGTAGCTAGAATTCCATGAATCCCACTCATCATGTAACAATCCCAGAAACACCTGAATTTTAAATAACCCCTAAAACATTGTCTCCCTAAAAATCTATGTCATGGTCAACACTCATGTTGAGAATACAATAAAAAAATATTTATATCTGAAACAGATCTCATCATGGGGAACATACGTTATTTCACCAAAATAATTGGGTCAACTTGGATAAAATAATTTTATTAAATAATATTATCCCTCATCAATCATTTGGAGGTCACTAATTTCATACCTCAATAACTCCTTGTGTAACCATTCATGTTGTTCATGTCCCCTTAAGGTAACAAGCATTCACATCTATACTGCCAAGAACAAAACTAATCTCATGATACAGAGATTCGAACTCTGTATAAGAAAATATTGTTTTTAGCCACATCATGGGATTATCAATATTAGTGGTTTTCCATGAGTAATCCTATCTAAAATTAGTATCTTTTCTTGTTCCATTTTCTCAGGAAATGACCACACACCTCATAACATTATCTGAGAACTGTGGGTGGTAATCCTTAGTTTAATAAATGTAAACCTCATCCACACACTTCTCCATCACTATATTTCATTACTATTATTAAAGAAAAATATTAGAGCCTCTCTCTCATAAAATGATATAATCATGCTCTTCTTCAGGGGGATTTATCCAGCATTTGTAATGGTGTGTTGCGACTCTGTTCATGCAGACGTGAGGAGGAGATAGTTGGCCACTTTGAACTATTTTCTACATATGACATAAGACATGCTAGTCAACTGCACCATTGCAGTGACGGGCGTCATCCACGGCTGATGTTTGTGGGACTGTTGGAGGTTAAAGATGGTGTCGGTGTCTTGACCACTGAAGACGACATCTTGATGACAGATGATAGAGATTTGATGGAGGAAGTTATGAAGGTGGTTATCGATGGTGAATTGATGGCAGTGGTGAAAGATGGCCCCCCGATGGGAGTGGTTAGTGATTTAAGTTTGCGGGGTCAAGGATGGATTTGTTTACTTTCACGAGAACTGTGTTTTCGGGGGATGATGGTTGGTGATCCAGCACGACAGAATATGTGGCTATAGAGGCTGTGTGGGATGAACACCGAAGAGGATGTGTTTCTCATGGTGGTTCCATTTTGTGGAACCATTTACGTTGATTTGCGATGGCTTTGGGATCATGGCGGTTCCACCCAATGCAGGGTTCAGGATGGTTTTAGCGTGACTTATGGTGTTCTACAGGTTCACACTCCCTGTTAGGGTGACATGTTGTCTTACTCCATGGATGGGGAGAGCCCCTTCTGCAGCGTGATTGGTTGATCTCCGGCATGGGGATTCAGACGGTCAGGTGAGGGCCAGCGACGCTGTAGTGGCGTGTAGGAGCTGATGTTGATGACAGGATTTTTCGCTTGGGATGATTTCCGGTTGTGGATTCTATCGGCACCAAAGAAGGTGTGATAGATGATATGGGATCTTGGGCACAATGTGGTATTGGATCTGTCACCTAGGGGGGCCTCGAACCATTCAATAAGCGGGATGGGGAAGATATGACAGCGTGGAAATGCACGGAAGGACATCGGGGACACAATGCTCAGAAGATGGCGCTGTGTCGGCATCGTCTAGCTTGGAGCAGGCCGGGGTTGAACTCGGTGTGGCGAGTGGATGATGCGTAGTTCTAGATTCCGATGGGTGGAGTGGTGACCTGGGTGGGCGAGGCATTGCATACTCACTATGAGATATGAGATTTGCGGGCTGGTTGACTTGACTGGAGATGATTGTGGACGTAGCTAGGGTGAAGACCTTGGGATGAGTTTTGCTTGTTGCCAAAAATTGTTTTGCTTTAATGAGGCATGATGATAGGGATACATGGTGGGTGGCCGGCTTGTTAGTTAGCTGGATTTGGAGAAGATACACAGATATCTCCGGTGCTTTTATGAGATACTTTATCCCACTTGTTTCAGGCTGGAAACCTAGGGTGGTATTCTACGTTGGTTTTTGTGTATATTTTGGGGTCTTATTTACATGGGTATTTTGTTTGGTGGTGTTAGGCCTCCATTATTGTTTTGTTGGTGTCATGTACCGCGTCTTTATGTTGTATGCATTTTTATTTTCTTAATAAATTTCAGGACCGTGTACACTCAGATCCTGATCATTTATGGTACTATAATTATAATCCACCCACACTCTGGCCACATATCTAATAACACAACCCCCAGTCAATGGGGCCAGGCCATTGAGTTGTCCTTATTGTCAAATCTTGTATTTTTAACCATCCACAGTAGGTTCTTCCTCATAAACTGAAGAAATCAACCAGCATAGTCATAGACATTGAGATCACCTCATGAATATTTATAATACATTGATTAATATAACTATGATTAACCTCAAATGAAAAACCAACTCGATCTTAACCCTCTCATAGGTTTCCCTTGATCATACGATCTGGAAACTCACTAAGGTCCAAACTGAGACTGAGGACATCTATGCACTCCACCTAACCCTACTTTCTAGGTTTCATGGAATGACATGCACACTCTAATATTAAAACCAATGAAATTTTCATTTCCAGCACCCACTCTTGGGGGCTTACATAAGATGAAAACTCACATCAACCACTCTCCATAACAACAGTGCACTCATAAAGGGAAGAAAATATTCTACTTATCAGACACATGAAACATCAATATTCTCATATTAACCATTACATGTTATCTAATGATCCAAAAAACCCAACTCTAAAATAGGATATTCAAATGTAGGTAAAGATATTATCAAATTATGATTGTCAAATCATACTTAAATGGTTCAGTTATACATGTTTTCAATTCCATGTTATATAGGAAAAAACTTATAAGATGCAATTGGAAATCCATTTCAGTGAAACCCATTTATAATATATAAATATTATGAGTGAATTATAATTATATAATAATTTATATAGTCTCCTTCATATAATTTCCCTCACAGTCTTTGATCCTCTCTGAGATTCCTTATTTCGGGTTTATTCCTAGTGGGTCATTATATATTTGTAGAAAGGGCATTGAATTGAGCATCATTTGGTATCTATATATAGTATTACCCCTTGATCATCAAACATAGAAAAGTATGTTAATTCACCTCTCTACATCACTCAATAAAATATAACTAGTAAAAAATGGGTTATTATGTAAAATATCAAATCATTATAGATGAAAAAACATCATGTAGGATGTTATGGATCTTTTGTAATCTACACTAGAAAAAGATGCACCCATTAAGGTTTTACCATAAAGTAATTAACTACACATGATGTCACATGAGGGAAAAAAAGTAGAATTCAGTTTCATGTATTTCTTAATATGGCCCAAAGATCTCCACATGCCTACATTGTCCACTTAATAGTCCCTCTCTATGGTACCACATGCCCCTAGTGACATATCATAGTTAATAGTGAGGAAATGTGAACACACTCAAACCTATCAAGGGACTTCACACCACCTATGTGGAAGGTATTAGATCATCATCATCATCTCCATGTCACATAAAAATTCTTTCAACATTTGTTTTGAAAGAATAATATAAACCATGTGGTCTGACATAGTAGAATTCCACCAAGAACCTATATGAGACATACCATTTCGTTTGTTACAAACTCTTGAAAGTGTTATCCTCATCATAAATAAAATCAAAAATTGATATTCTTATAACATGTTGATCCTATCAAAATAATATTATTCATTTTAATCATATTTCATAAAGAGGACATGAGTGGGATCAAATCAGTTGCCTCTTTCTAGTGTGAACAAGGCTAGAAATCAATGATAAATTATAAATTTAAAAAAAAAATATTCATCACACCAAAAATATCACACTAAAATGTAAAATCATAAACCAAGAACAACAATTCCATTCACTAAAAAATTGGAATTATTATCAGAAAAAGTTTTCTTCCCACTACATTCTGGTATCCATCATAGTGTCTAACACATTGCTAATAGTCATGGATACCATTCCAAAAAATATTAAAACTATAGAAAAGAAATAGTTTGATACCAATTTTTAAAACCCCACCCCAACTCAATATGTCAATAGTATCTATGAAATGTTTCTATATTGCCTCAAGATCACCTCCCCATACAATATAGGCTACCAACTTGTAGCATGGTCTATGGGTAAGACCATTGGAAGACTATAACCTCATCTCAGAGATAGGAAATATAATAAAATAACTAAATATAATATAGAAAGGTCATAATAAGGGTTTGGAATAAATAAGTAAATAAATAAATAAATAAAATAATAAATGGAATATAGTAATGAAATAAACAACCATGCCTTACTTGTAATACTAATTTCCAACATTGTCAAATCACATATTCATAACAGTATAAAATAAAATGAAATTAACTAGATATCCGGAATCCCGATCCAAAATGATTCAAAAAACCGATGAAATTCATCATATAATATAGGACCATGCTATCTTATGTCTCATTACAAACTAGTAACTTCAACAAGTTATTTATCTTGTGGGGTATCTATGTGTGATGGATTCCTGATCAGTATGAGAGTAAATAAATAAGTAGGTAACTAACAGAGATTTTACGCACACAACTATTAAATATAGTATATGTGAATATGGGATACTATAATAAAAGACAATAATAAGAATAATAATAACATATGTAAATAAATGAAAATAATAATGGTCATACCTCATGCCTAACGTCTACTCAGGATGATCATCCTTACTTCTTCCAGCACAGAATATTTCTTTGAGCAAGAAATATCACCATAGGTGGATATGAATCATGCCCATGTGATCATTAGAACTCTCTTATACTAAATATAAGATTTAATTGAAAGATTCATTTTGTAATAAAATAAGTAAGGAAATGTTTAAGATCCTAGGAATCCTAGGTATTCTACTCAATCCTTGTCTAAACAGTGGAACAAAGATGATTTCTTGGACTTATCTATTATAGTCCAAGAACAGATTCATGGGTCTCATTCCATAGGATACCAAGACTGTGGAATTTTAATAAATTTATTTTTGGATAAAACATAAGATTCTAATAGCAATAATCTCCCAATTTGAGATAATAACTCAATATACATTAATAAATGGATTAATAACATATTCCTATATAATTTGGGGAAATGAAATCATGGTTCATCCATCCTATCATAGGGAGTATCCTTGTAATCAATCAAGGTGATCATCACCATCAATGAGGTTTTAACGAGAATCCAGTTCTCATGGGAAATATGGAAAACACAAAGAATATAATATTACATGGGTCATATGGTTCTAATTATACAGGGTGATACTCTAAATGACATGGGAGGTTTCTAATATATAATGTATCGAACTACATATATAACTGATAATCCCTATATATACACAAATATATAGATATAGATAATTATACCCACCAACATCATATTTAATTTTCAAAATCATGATTTTTGGGAATGTAACATTTTATGTATAGGTATACTGGGATAGTCCCTAGGTTTCTTTAATAGACATCTGTAGTAGTTGTCAAGGAATATACTCCTTCATTATCTTATATTACATAATTAAATATATATGTCTAGTCATATTGAATTTAGTTGATAAATGAAATATTATTTATTTGAATGATCGAGGGTAGGCCAAACACCAGAACCCATCATATTATTTCGATGGACATAGTTATCATTCTAGAAATAATGATTCATTAGTATGATACCCTTATTCAACACTACCCATTTAAAAAACGCCCTTACTAGGGTAAAAACATGATCAAGGAACTCTATATGGCCCCCCTCCAAGTAAATACATAATGGAGAAGCCCATCCCTTTGTTTATGATCATACTAGATAGATTCCCTTCATTACATCGAGATCCTTATGGCCATAATGTATTATGATAGTTTGTCTTCAGGTCAAGAATTACTCTGAAAGAATACCATACTATTTCCTTAGAATAAAATTGTTTAAATGAAGTCAGGGAATATACAAAGTATAGTTGTATTAGTACTCTCTCACTAATACCTAATTTTAACCATCATTGTTAGGGTACATTTATATATAACAAACCATTTTATCAATAAGTTCATGGCCTATAGTGGATGAGGAGTTTTTAATTTCCCCATGGGAGACAAGTGTCCAACAAAACATTTCCCTATATTAACGTGAATAAACTAGATTTATTTTTCATAATTTAAACATTTTATTTGTTCTAATAAAATAAATTATAGGAATGGTAAATTTAATTATTAGTCCATGTCCAATAGTGGTGGGATCCAAGTATGTCACATAACACATAAAAATTTTAAAAAATACATAAATTGGAATGTATGATAGACCGTTTACCTAACACATAGCTTTCCATTTGTTTTTCACTGGTCGTCACCAGATTCTAACAACCATCTAATGTTATCCATATTCTTCCATTACAAACTGGGATTCTGTCGATGAACGATGACCCAAACTCAATAAATTAATTTCTTATTAATCAATTAAGACATTTATAAATAGTCAATTTTTTAAACGTTGTGGTGATATAATGTCAGATATCTCACTGGGTGTCTAACAAAATATGTTTTTTGAGAAATGAGGTCTCTTTAACCACTAACACAACCATGAATCCTTGTGAAGAAAAATCACTAAACAAACACCTACAATTTAATCATTAAACCATATCATTTTAAATAAAAATCATATAAAAATGATATGGTGATATAAATTTGATTAATAAATGATTAATGTTAGATTAATATAATCTTGAGACAATAATATCCCAAGTTGTATAAAATAACCAACTGAAAAAGAAGATTTCCCCATCTTCCCTTAAAATGATTATTTCAAATTGATAAATAATCAACTTAAAAAACAAGTGATGGAAGATGTAAAACAGATAATATGAGGGAAATAACTTCATAATGATTATAGTTTCTACAAATACCCTAGAAAAACTATCAAACTAAGGGGTGTGATGATGAGGGAGAGGGGATACAACCCCCTACTATACACTCCACAAGAATGATGAATGATGGGATGTCCCTCTAAACAGAGAAGGGGGAAACGGTAAATCCCCCTCTAAATACCCACTAACTAGACGGTGGTTCTTACCAACTAGACAATGAAATTCTAAAAATTTGGATATAGAAGACACTCATCTCTCCTAGGGAACCTCTGAACACAAGGATGACCGTTGAATCCTCTATTTATGTGCAAATAAACTGTCCAGACATGATAAAATCATCAAAACATAGTTCTCAATCATAATTTTCAAATTTATTTGACCAATAGTTTGAAAATTCAAATTTAATTTGAATTTAAAAATCCCATATGAACATACGATCGTACATGCTGGGTTGATTCATCTCCTCCATCTAGCATTGGTGGCCTGTTGTAGAACATCAGATGATTCCGTTTATTATCTCAACTATGGAATTTATATGCCAATTTAGTATTTTTATTTTCAATGTTATTCATAAACACACCATTGAAATCATCTTAGTTAATTTCTATGATGTAGTGGAAAACAGATAGATCTATTGAAATGGTTCTCTGGTGCCCTATTTCCTTAGGAGTATCCTTCCTCTTTATGTTTGTTTCATGAACTAGACATTCTAGATACATTAGGATGTACAATGTTCATAACAATCAATAATGTTATCAATGTATTTTCCCATCATATAATTGTGTCATATTATATAATATTATATTATATATTTCACACGCACAACATGATGAGACTAATAAAATTTTATTTTATTAAATTAAAATTTTCACATAAAAAATAAATATTTCTTCAGAATATATATTATTTTAGTAGGAATAATATATAAAATTAGGTAATAATAGTTGTAAAATATCTATTTACATGAACCAACATAATAACCTCACACCCAAACTATATTGTAGAAATAATGCAAATTTTTAGTAATTCAGAGTTCATATTAAAAATTAAAATATAGAACCATGAGGGAAAATATAAATGAATGAAGAATTAATAAAAAAAGAGGTATTTATAGAAATTATGGAATTCATAAGAAAATTACTGATCAAAGCATTAGAATAAAAATATGACAGTTAGAATAGTAATATGACCTATATGAATAGTAACCTTACCATTAAAATAGTACCATCACCTTTGGAACTATAAAATAATATCTAGGTATCTTATAAAATTTATATTTTATATATTTATACTATAATATAGGTAATTAATTGTTTTAAAAATTATAAATGGATTGTTTTTTACTATAAAGCATAAATAAAATAATTAAACATTTATAATAAATATAAATATTTAAATGAACTTTTACTATCATAAAATAGATTTCTAAATAATATTAGGTAGTATAATATTGAGAAGGTCATTTTATCAAATCATAAATAATTTTTCAATGGGTGGAAAATCGTTAATAATAATAATTGTGACATTATTCAAATAAATTATAATATTATTTGAAAATAATAATAATAATATTTAGAAACATATGTTAATGAAATGGATCACATATTTTTAATCTAAATGTTAAATAATGTATAGGGTGTTTTTTTATTTAAAAAAATGAATTTATTTAGGAATAATAAAATATGGTAAAATGACGTATTTGAAAGTATAAACTAAATACATAATTTTTTGAGTCATGGATGTTGTAAGTACACATTAATTAAAAATATATTGCATGATTGATGTTTTATATTCATTAGAGTTTTTTGGATTTTAGAGGTGAAATATTAAACTAATAATTATAATTTTAAAGAACAGGCATCTCCTCCCCGTTTAAATTCTACCAACTCTTCTCACAACTTATTAGCCCATAGAGCCAACCAAATTTATACCCAATTCCATTAAAAATTCTCTCCCCAATATCTTAGTGCTACTTGTTTAATAAAAAGACCATTCTATGTTTCTCAATGTGTTATTTCACGAAACGATATTCAAGAGGTAATATTCTCAGTCTACCTCTTTTAGGGCCATTTCTTCTTAAACTATATCTAGGACACCATCATAATACATTTAACATTTAATATAGTATAATATATATATATATATAAATACTTGAGTTTTATTATTTTAGTGGAATATGAATCTTACACCCTAACGTTTTTTCTCTCACTAATGTAAATGTTTTCCATAATATGGCTAGTTGATTATCTCTATGAATGACAGTATTATATTTTATCCACCACCTTCAATTATAGTCATAAAAATATTATTTTGGTTAAATAAGATGATAATATGTATATTATAACTTATTTAATGTTCTATAATGAATATATTTGTATAATATTTATTAAAATGTTACATGTTCTTGATGGTCAGTAAAACCACAGAAATGAACAAGAAACAAAATGTTAACATTTTTATGATGTGAATCATCCCTATATCCGAACACATATGAGTATTTTAGTCTATTTAAATTTCAATAATTACATTAATACAATTTCATTTTTCTTTTCGAGTTGCAATCTGATTTTATGTGAACAACAATAGCTATCGACAAGTGATTCGACCATGGAATCAAAAAACAAAGGCCCCCAACACCAAGAAATAAAATTTCAATCATAGTTGAATAATTATCTATGATAATAATTTAATTATAATAAAAAATATATATGGAAAAGACATGTATTAAGTAGTTAATGAATTAAATTTTATTATATTGGACATTAATTTTCAAGGAGGACAATTCTGGGACCTAAGTTATGTGATATCTTTGAACCACACATTTTATTCAGGTTGAAATATTTTTCTATAAAACTCACTTTCTATCTCTACCGCATAATATGGAATAACTATAAATTATATATATGTTTATTCTATATATATACCTAGCTTCTATTACTTCCATTTATGGGGTATAGGTTATGGATTCAATTGAAGTTCATGTAGGTTGGTGAACAATTATAATTTATTCTAATTTAGAGTTAGTTGGAAACCCATTGTAGGATCTCGCATGTTAAATTAATAAATACTTTATTTAGAAATAAATAATTTATTACAAAATGTTAGGATATTTTTTTGATTAATTTTTTCATATTATTAAATTACATTTCATATTTATCTATGTTTTGTTGTAAGGATTTGATTGTAGAATCCCTATAGAAGGGATTCAATAATTCTTCTTTAATCTCATCACAACACCAATCAATTTTTAAGTGATATCATAGAGATTAAATTTTCAATCATTGTTCATCATGATCACTCCATGATCCTTCATGGTTGATGGTGTTACTCTCCTTCATTAGTGGAATGTAGGGGTAATTCAAGAGAGAGGGAGAGAGAGAAGTTTTTTTTCTTAATTATTACATCTTTTAAAATTTCTATTAACCTTACACAATAGATATAACTATATTTTTATATAATTTAGGATTATGTTAAAATATTATTTAATTTCACATTGGACAATAATTAATATAAAAATAATTATTAAAACCAATTCTGAAAATAATAATAATAATAAATTATGAAATTCATGTTAACATGCACAATAGAAAATATAATTCAATCTGCTTTTAAATAAGTATTTTGACATCAAAAATAGTCTTTTTCTGATATAAATTCTCATAATTTATTAATTATTGTAGAAAATTATATTTATAAATTTATATTTTTTCATGAAACATTGGGGAAAATATTCTTTAAATATTAAACAAGATAACATAATATACATTACTCACAATCAGAAAAGTAAATATTAACTTAACATATATGATTGAATAAAATTTAATAAAATTACTCCACAGTCTTGAAAATAATATTTATTTAATTAATTCAATTCAAATATAATTTAATAGAGATCCATATAAACACCTAGTTTGTTACCCTCTTGGATTCATTGTCATTGGAATTATGAGGACATTCCGAAATTCCTAGATTACATTATAGTATTGTGCCAAGTCCATAAGAGAAATTATAGAATGTGTCAATCTCACAAACCACATAAAACACTAATAATAAAATATTATCCATTTGTATGAATATATCATCGTGTAGAGTGAAGATATGTTTCATCAACCAATGTGCTCGATACTTTATTCTTGGAGTATCTAAAATAGGCATGTTGTTATGAGACGAACATGGAATTTAATGTGATGGTTCTATTTTAATCAAAGGGATGAGATATAAGCTTAAACAAATATGGAAAGTAGAAATAATTTTTTAAATAATACATTAATATAATTTCATTAATGACACACCCAATGCACCCTACTTTCCACCAATATATGGCATGATGATTCTGGTTAGTAATTCAATGTACATGAGTATAACATGAATTAATAAGAAACATAATGTATAAGTACAGTAATAGACATTAAAAATATGAATATCTGATCACATCAGAAGATGTTGAATTCCAACTTGCGAGTCTATTATCATATTCTCGCTTCTTGTAGATTACTAAGTGAAACATCAATGAGAAGAAGCCTTACCCACTTATGATTACTCACACTTGACAATCTACAAAATATGATTCCTATCATAGTATGTTATACAACTGTATAACTATATTTTAGAATATCATCAGAACACATTAAGGATCTAATCATTAACTGGAAGTGCTATGACCTTATCATAGTGAATGACACTTTAGGTCATTATGCAATTATAGTCACGTAGAAAACTAAAAATATATAATAAAATGTGTTATTGATTTTAATGTTTTCAAATAAATATATAATCGTTGTAAATATAGTTTTTTATTTGAAACCAACTCCAATAACCTCGCTCTTGGAGTAGAGGAAACTACCTATGACTTACATTGTGGTTGACCTCCCATGATTAGCAAATTTATATAGAGTCTAATATTTTTTCAGGGGGCCCGCCATTTTATTTAATCCAAGGAATCAATACTCACTAAAACTTCACCTTGCTATAAAAAATACATCAAGATATGATACTTTTGAAGTATGTGCTTTATCCACTCAGGTGACCTTGGATCCTTTACAAGAGACACTTTTTCACTATAATAAAAACATAGTATGATACGATATGCGATGTTGGGTACCATTTCAAGATCTTGGATGATGTTTCATATCTACCAAAATTCTATAGATGACTTAGAAGACGCAATATAATCAAATTATAATATGTAATATTTGACCACAACTGTCATTGAGCTCTTCCAACTCACATCACCGCCATTATAAGAAAAGATGTATCACATTTATGATTTTATATAATCATTATGTATTTGGAAACATGACAATTAATATCGTATGATAACTAGTTCCTAATCCCCCTCTATAGATTAGGAAAATATCCTTTGTATACCTTATATACATAAGCATAGTCATGACTACTAATGAATAGTGGTCACATGTACTAGTTTGAAATATTACTACCACACTTAATGCATAAGAGACATATTGTGTAGATCAAATAATAACAAACACGACTAAACCAATAACTGGCTCATAGGGATCATTTTTATTCTATGACATTCTATATGTGACAAAGGGAACACTTTTCTAGAAACAGGAATTCCATTGAACATTATAAGCAATCCTCCATTGGAATGGTTTATACTAAATCTCTTCAATATTTTTTCAATATATATACCTTAAATTAGCCCTATTAATCTTTTTGAATTATCATGATAGATATTGATTCCAGGAATGTATACCACCTAACCTAATTTCTTCATAGAGAATCATTTATTTAACCATGACTTACATATTGTAATACTGGTATTTAATTTACAATATGTAAAATGTAATTGAAATATACTATTATGAAAACAAATACCATCACACCGATAAATTAATTGGAATAAGTTTCAAATTCACTATTTATTATACCAAATTTCGTTATTGCTTCATGAAATCCAATTTTTCATTAACTAGATTCTTTATCCAATCAATGAAAGGATTTTTTTCAAATTGTTATGTCTATTTGGAATCCTTTGGGAAAACATACCCTTCATGTTGTGTCATATAGAGATATTTATAAATTTTATAATTAATGAATGTTATTTTCAATTTTAAAAATCTCATAGTTAGGGATAATAGAATTAGAACATATAATTTAGATGGATTTTATCATTTAATGTGGTGAAATAGATTCTTCAATGCAAATATATATCATTGTATAAAACCTTTTGAAACCTCGGATTCCATATTGGTACCTAATTTTTATTCCATATGCACTTTATTTTTGAATAACCATTTAAAAAATGGAATTTATAACCTATGATGGATCTTCCAAAATCTATACATGATTTTGGTACATGGAATCCATTTCATAATTCATGGTTTATTTCCACAGGGAATCATCTGGACAACATACTTCTTTTTTAGAGGTTAGAGGATCAATAATTTTAACTAATATTTAGCCACCATTCTTAGTTACATGAAAAAATAATAAATATGTACCTCTATTTTCACTTGTAATACATTATTGTAACTATTTTTTTGGAAATAAAATTTTATTCATAGGTACATTTTTTCTTCCGTTCATCAACAAAATATTATGAACCTTGATACTTGAATTCATGAAAGTATATATGACTCACAAAACGAAATTTTGATATGTTCACACTCTTATGTAATATGGTGTTTATTTCCACTATAACTTTTTATAGAAGAATCATACCAGGATTTACGTATTTTTTGATTATAGTATCATATAAGAGTTAAATTTTTTCCTTGTACAATTTTATTACATAATGTGTCCATAAAATATTCTTTGCCACCCCATATATTAATTTATGAAGACATTTTTTTCATTCCATTCAAAAATTAGTATAAATTACCATCTTCTAACATAGTTTGAACTTGGTTTAATATTTATTCCATCGTTAATAACTTGTATCCCCAAAAGGATAATGGAAGACTTACATTACATGTCATTGATCTCACCATATCTTACAAATTATGGTTCCTCCTTACACCTACAATTTCAACTAAGGTGTTTATGTAGGAGTGAGTTGTGATTGAATCTGAAACACCTATAGATAATTAATGAAGTCTTGATTAAGATACTCTCCATCATAGATTAAATATACCTTCATACACTTCATTCCAAGGAAGTTATCAACTTTAATATTGTATTCCTTAAAAATATCAAGGTTATTTGACTTATAAGCCATAATTTATACATATCCTTATATATTAAAATCACCATTTAATGTTTTGTAGTATGTGTTCCCACCCATTACATAAAAAATAAATTCCCTAAAATAATAATTACTATCTAATTCAAGATGATATTTGGATTATTAAACTTTTCAACAAAATTTGGATTAAGTCATTTCTTCATGCAAAGATGCATTCCATAAACCAAGTGGTTTCAGTTCAAATGAATATAAATGTAAATATTTTTGTAATTTTTTCAAATGATTTTTATTTTCATGGCCTTACAAGTGATTGCAAATATGGGTGTGCTGCGTGTCATGTGAAGTAGTTTTGTTTTTTATTTCCAATACATGGTTCTTGTAATATAATACATAAAGACAATTATTTAAGTGCACCTTACCATAAATAAATTCTATATTTCTAAATGAAGAATCACTTATTTCCAAAATTGAAAACAAATCCATATATATCAATTATATATATAGAAATAATATTTTGGTAATAGATGAAATCCCCATCAGAAGAAATATCATTATTATTTATATTTTAAGGTTGTAGTCTCTGATAGCATCAACAATATTTTTAGATCTAGAAGATTCATTTAAGTCCACCTCCCCTTAGTCAATTATTTTTAATTAATGTGGATCATATATTTGAAAAAATATGTGTGTACCACAAAAAATATCATATACCAAATTTTTAGAAATAAATAAATTTCACTTGATGGAAACCATAATTGAAGTTTCTCATTACTTCATGGTATGGGTGTAGTTTTTCGTAAAATATTCATTCTTTCCACAAATGAAACAAATGGTATACAGATCCATTTCATTCACATTTTTTATTATCTTATAGGAAGGTAAGGATTAATATTTTCTCTTATAGATATTTACATTGCATTTACATTTTTTTCAAAATTGGGATGGAATGATGTTCACTCATATTCTCCATGTCTACATGGTGATGAAGAGTGGGTGGATTAATGAGAGACCCCTCATGTTTTTCATGTTAACATTTCAAAAATAATATAGAGATGTTATGAGGGTGTAATACATATATGATGTAAATTCACTTTTTTATCAATGATTATAAACCCAAAAAACTCCAGTAACTCAATGTATCCGATGAGATTGACTACATTTGACACAACTGGTGAGCCTTCACTATGATTTCCTTATAAAATATCCATTGAAATATAAAATCATCACTATCTATATAACACCTAGTATAAATATTTAGATTCTCGAACATACAATAAGAATCCATGTTTTCATTAGACTCCATAAGTTCACTAGTAATAGATTATATCATAAAAAAATTGAATGTTGACCAAATAATTCAATTATATTTCATCGAAAATTGTAATGCATCACTCACTTCCATGGTATGTGGATTACAAAAATTTGATTCTATCTTGTCAAATTTTTTCATGGTGCATCATAAATAGAAAGAAAATGAACCACTCCAAGAAGATACATCTAGTTATGAGATGGTCATTATTGAGTATTGATAATGGGATTAATATGGATGAGGAAATTTCAATTTATTATATCATTATAAAAGAGTCCATTAATATCACTTTTCTTGATTAAAAATTATGTGATAATTAATAATATATAATTTTTTCAAGTATCCAAAAATTTTTATAAGTCCCAATAAACCACACTAGGGATCTAGGAATTCCTATTTTCAGAGAATTTTTTTTGTAATGGATCTAGATAAACCTTCACATTAACCCAACATGGGTTTTTTGAGATACTTAAAGGAATGTAAGTAGGTAAGTCTTTTCTAGTTGTGGGATTAGTACTCAATGATCCTTTGAGTGGATTCCCAATTATAAAATCTTATATTGGACATCCATAATAGTTTCCTATAAATTACACCATGTATAGAGAGGGATATTGTTTTATATAAGACCGTTATAAAAATCCATAACCATAATAAGAAATCCAGGTTAAATGTATGTTTCCATGGAGGGGTTTTCAGACACTTAGTTTTATGTATTTCATTCCAAATCATATAATAGAAGTCCATGTATAGAATAATATTTAGAAAAGATATTTTATTTTATTCTTAACGAATATAATCATGTTTTATCATTTACTTGTATTATTAATTAAAATTGCAATTAAATTAAATCAATCACCTTGTTCGATATAACATTAATGAATTTTCTATTTATTTAAGTTCCTCCTTTTGAAAATAATATATTTATTTATTTGATCATGATATTTCATCTATATATTAAATAATTTATTGATAAAATTTATAAATAAATAAATCAATCAATCCTAAAATTATCTAATGAATATTTTATTGTCTATATAATAAAATAACCTATGGCCTAGGGGAATAAATCTTTATCAAATCTCATGGAATGAGTGACACTATTAGTCCTATCCACCTGTGTATAACCTAGGATAGAATAAACATCCATAAATATTGAAACACCTCCAAAATCCTTAGGTTACTAGACTAATTACCTATATTTACATATTTTTTGCAGGTGATTGGAATGAATGTATTGGTAAAAGGGTGTTACATAATCAACTTTGGACAAGGAGGTCCTTCAAAAAATTTAAGGAGGGATGACTAACATGTCTTCATTTTTTATTAAATAATAAATAATAATTTTAATCCCAATGAAAAAAAGTTAAATTAAGTTAATCCAACTTTTGGAAAATTCATGTTCTAGCTCATGAGCAGTCATACACCTACAATGAATACAAAAATGTTTACCAGTTCAACCATAATTTTTTATATGTTTGTTATTATACACATAAAAATCATTCCTTAAAATAATTAATTCTTTTTCATCTTAATGACTATCTAAATTAATTTTAAGAAACCAATAATTATTGGAATTCATTGAAAATAAATTATAGAACCATTAATAAATGATTTATGAAAATAACATAATCTATGTCTTTATATTATTTAAAACTATTATGAAATTTTAAAGCACATTTGGTATGAAAATAAATAATATTATGTTTTAATGATTAAATTTTCAATATAATGTAAATTAATTATATCATTTTTTGGGATACTACACAACGTGTACTATTAGTCTACACACCATGTATATATCTCTGTGTTTACCTAGGTAACATTCATGGGGATTTGGCATATTAACTCAGCAGAAATACATGTTGTGTGAAATGTAGAATTAATCAATGTATCACAGTTACATTATCTTTAAGATAAAATAATTGGATTAGTTTTACATAATTGAGTGTTGATATGAAATATAGAAGCTAAATACACACCTCCTGGTTCTATTTTCATGTTCCCACACAACCTACGAAAGGGATTTGGGTTTTCAGACAACAAACAACTAGACAACATTTATGCTAGATACATTCAATATGATCCTATTTCCATGTCTCCTCATGAGTCACTGATTGGATTGACTTGTATTTCAGATTTGGGAAATGATAATCTACATGTCATTTTCACCACATATACATCATTTATATCATTAATACACTATGATTTTAGACTCATGTGTATTTTATATTTACAATTATGACATTTATTACAATAATTTCACCTCTATGTTATGTATACTACATGATTTGTACTCTAATTACACACCAAATAATCCATGAACACACGTGGATCACTGGCATGGTCTACACATAATGTGTAATAAATCCAAGGTGTTCAATTATTATTTGTCATGTACTGTATTCAATGGCACATGTAGATAGTGTTTACCTTTTTATATGGAATGTAATATGGGTATAGACTATGTAACAAAGACTTACTGATTTTTTTTGAATTACATAATGTCAAGTCCTATATTTATTCATATCTTCTTCGAACATTAAGAAAATGGAAGACTACATAAATATTATTTATTTTTCAAAGGATGATAAAAAAAATCAGATTAATGAATGAATAATCATGAAATAGAAAAATATAAACACAATTTCACAGAGATCAGCGATAAAATAAAAATTAATAAAATTTTAATTTGATCACTATGATACCGGTTACAGGTATCGAGTGAGAAAAAGAGTTATTAAAGGATAGAAAAATATTAAAAATTATTTTAATATATTGTTTCTATAATCCCAATACATGATAGTTCATGATAAATTTATATTTAATTTTTTTTACATCTGATGAAGTGATTACCTCATCCTAGGATCATTTAGAAACACAAAGTGATTTTCATGTGCTAGGATTAAAGATCAATTGTCTTCAATTGTTTGTCTTGATCACTATAAGGGCAATGGGAATTAAAGTTGTTATTCCCATGATATTGAGGAAGAGATGAGGAATTCCATTTATAGAGAGTGTCATGACCAGACCTAAGCGGAGGCTAGATCTAAAAATACCCCATGAACGGCTCTATAGGCTAGGAATGGCGACAATAACTGAAGGCATGGTATACCCAGGGATGCCTTTGACTATGTACCTGTATACATACATATATCACTCGATGTAAAGAAGAATATGAAAAGAATTAAATGATGTGACAGCTCTCTAAATAAACCAGAACAATGCATGGACCACCAATCAGAACAAATTACATTAGTATAAACTGAAATGAAGAGGGAAAAGTACACGCCAACCTAGAAATATTTCAGAACCAAAAAAACTTGAATAGAGTAATGAAACGGAAATACCATCTCTTGTATCTGATGATGTGTCCAAAATATTTTGTCTAAAAAATCTATATCCTTATGGACATAAAATTTCATGATCGACATATCCAATATCTACAAAAGTCACAACAAATGTTGGAAAACATCTTGCATGTGTGTGTATATACATACACCGTAGAACATCTCAAAAGGTGATGGGGGAGTAGTAAGAGATACAAATGATGAGTAAATCAGTGGACAGAACAATTAATGGTAAAAGAATAAAAATATACCCATTAAGAGATTGAAATCAGACTCATCCATACAAAATGAGACTAGAACAGTAGAATATTAACTACTCATCATGACTTCTTTGACTATAATGGTAGTGTAGATTCACCCAACCACATGAAGCTGGACATGAAAAGCATGTGGCATACCCCATGCGTCTTCACCTCTCCTGGAATTAGATTAACAAAACCCCAATGATTGGGTACATAAAATGGATATATATTTATATATTATTATTAAAAGAATCCCAAACAAGTGTGTAAGGGGATCTCCATATTACATATCATCCCAAGAAGATGAGTAGACAGTAGTTCCAATGTAATTCCATCCATGATAACCAAAACCACATGTGTCATCATAGAACACACAAGTAAAGGGAACTCAATCACCACACCATGATACATTCAGCATTTGGAGGAACTGACTTCCCTACACTATTTTTGGATTCATCTTAAGAAACATATTAGTGGGGAATGTTTCCTTCTTTATTATGAGTCCAAGGGTACGTCAAACTAAACCTCGTCACTATATCGCATAGTTGAGGGGACACCAAATTATGTAAGGATCTGGATCCCTAGTATAATAGGAGGGTAATACTCTAGTAGTCACAAAGTATAGCCACAACCCATCTCGATAGAAGGGTAGCACTCAGGAAGGTCACCGAGGAATTCCAATTCCCAATCCTTATGGAGGGTAGGATAGGTAAGTCGTTAGGTTAATACCACTACCCATCCTGGATGGAGGGTTATTCCTAGAAGATTCTATTGGGGATTTCCATTTTTTAGACCTAGTGGAGGGTAAGCACGAAATGTCAATTTTATTTCATTATCGATTGATTATTATAATCTAAATCCAAGGATTCTTAAAGTGCTTAAAATATCATTTTCTTGTGCAAAGAAGTCACTAAAAAATCATCATGTCCAATTTTCAAATCCTAATGTATCAATAACCAAACCTATAACACTGCATTATTATTATTTTTTTCTCTTAATAAATGTTCAATAATTTAATATTGACTAATTTTTTTGTTATGTTTCCTTTATCTAAATGAAATTCCCTTTATAAGACAAAATAGAAATAATATCACTTATTGGTCCTCCAATATTCTCTTATTTCATATTTCCAATAGTTATTAATGGATCACCATTAATAAGAGAAGTGAAACCGTATACAACAGTTTCAATAACTTCATATCCAATAGATAATTGATAGGATAAAATTCATTACATCTAGATATGATAATTAATCTCATCAAAAATAGGAATACCCTAACTTTAACTAAGTTCTGATTAATAATAGTTGTCTTCTCCATTTTCTACTTCACACTCTAATATCCATGAATCAGTAATGAAACCTCTCACCCTTTAACAAAAATAGAGGAGACCAGTAATGATATGTGGGACAAATCAGAGGGATGGAGTTAAATTAGTTGTATATAATTTTATATATTCTTATTGAAATAGAAAATTTATCCGTGGATATAGAGTAATGATTATAATGAACTATGAAATTAAATAAAACCCATAGGAACACAATAATTTACATCATTTTTAAATTAATAAAATTATATAGACCATTGAATGACCTATGAATAATATGAGATCATATATTCCAATAAAACAAAATAATTTTTCATTCATAGAAACGAGGATATATCTATCAACTGTATTTTACTATAGATCAGTGATATTAAATGTAATACACACATTGAAAATATTATTATCCAAATATTCAATACCACAAATTGAACCTTTACTAATAGGAATGAACACTTCTTCATGGTTCTTCTTAAATTATAAAAAACTTATGTTTATAAAGTAAGATCTTATTCTTCTTTTATTGTTCAATTTCATTCATAGAAATTACCACGAACCTCACCTATTGTTCATATCTGTAATATTATTCTCTCTTAAACAAACCCATGACACAAAACTATGATTTTTTTAAAATTTTCATCAATTAGTGATGGTTACCATTTCTATTTATTCTTAATTCAAATATTTATTATACGATCAAAAAATGTTCAAATTAAAATGAAATGATTCTTGGATATGTTATACACCATAAATATTATAAGTAACTACTTACATAACTATTTGTAATTGTATGAAAACATTTACAAAAGACAAGATATCCTCATTCACCTTTAATAATGTATTTGCTCCATATTTAATACTCACATGCTCTTCAAAAGATGCATTCAATTGCTATGGGACTGCAATAAATTAATACTTGAACTATTCCTCATGAATACCATTGAATCCCTACCTACTTATTTCAATGAAAATTAACGAAATCATTATAATCAATAATCACGTTTTTAGGCATCCTTGTAATATGAGTTTCCATCGTTCATACTTGGCATAAGGGTTGTCATGATATTTTCTTCCAATATTCCCTCAAATAGAGTAAAAAACCTTTTCTTATTGGTGTTCATTATAGCCAACTCATCCAGTATTCCTACTATTTTGTGTAGATAATATAATCATATTATATTCTTCCCTTTAAAAATTCTTATATACATTGAAATGTTTACATTGGATAATTTTTCTTTATTCTATCTATATTGTTTATCCACGAATATCTTTTGCAAGAATCATAATTGTCTTTATCATGATATTAAATCATTAATAGATCACCTTGATTTTCATCCTCATAATTATTAAATGGTAGAACCATCAACCATGTGACTCATTTTCTATAAGTTTTCTTCTTGGGGGAGAACATTACAACAAGTAGTAACTCGGCGCATTCTTGTGGTTTCACAATTCCAAAGTACAATTTAAAAGCACATCATAAGTTTTCGTGTCACAGTTTCATGTCATGCCCACACCTCAGGTTCAAACATCACAGTCACATAACTCAGGGTCATATTTTACATTACATAGTAATACCTCAAAATGTATACTGTTTTTTTGGTTTTGACATTAAAGGAAAATATGATAATCAATTCCATTTTATACTAACAAAAAACTTTAACTATTTTTAAAAAACAACCAAAACATAAAAACCTGTTGGACTCAATAAATATGACCTTTACATTGAATGATATTCTTATAATTAGTTCCTCGATTACCTTTACACAACCTAACCACATTAGGATAAATACTTTTGATGACTAAATTTGGAAAAAAAATGTAACGTTGTTTTTTGGTTTTATCATCACTTAGACAAACTTTTTTCAATAATATACACTAAGGGAATGGTCTGATACAACTGATGTGTTTCTAATAATACTTATAACAAAAGAAAGATAGAGAGTATATAATAAAACAGTTGTTCTACGATCACCCTTACATAGAAATATGAAACATCCACAATAAAAAATTATGAAAAACTAAAAAATTTATACAAAACCTGTATAATTCTACATTCTCCAATGATGCTAAAGAATATTGTTATATACATGATGAAGGAAAGAGATCTATGAATATTTGAGATTGTCATCAAGCATTATGGGAGCACCACATACCCATTTTTATCACATCAAAAAGATTTATACAAGACCTATGGTATATCCATTGGTGGTGTTTCATTTTTAATGTGTTATAATGCATGAATAAATGTCACAAATAATACATGAATGACATAAATGAATTAAAAAACTTTTAAATTACACCCCATGTAATAATTTAATAAATTAACTATTAAATTGAGGAAAACTATTTTAATATCAACACACATATTATTCAGCTATTAATAAGATTAATATAAGTTGAATGAATTATATATATTTTCATGAATGCATCTTTATATCTCATATATTTTGTTCATGGATGTATGTATCCCAATAATATGGATTAAAAAAAAATATATCCATCCTAAAGCTTGTTGTTTGACATCTAATTGTGGTGTTGTTTCTCTCAAAGGGAGACTTCTTCGTGTGGTTTTTTTGAAAGATATCAATGCGTTTCATGAAAAATGAATCAGATATAATGATTGATTCTTACTCATGGTTTTATAGAACAAAGAGAACCTCACAGCCATATTATATATATTTTTTAACTTTTTTCTCATCAAATGTTTCAATTTGTTCTATAATATCACCCTCAATTGAATCACATATTTCATTCTCTTAAATTTAACTGCTTCCCATTCAATGTTTAGAAGGTGTGGCTATTTTGAAAATGTAATTAATCATCCTATTAAATACTCTTATTCATAATCATATGGATTTTTAAATTTGTTCACTTAATCATTCGAGAATTTCCAAATTTGTAAAGTAAAAAATTTAACCTCTCAAGAACATTTATCTACTCAGTTGAATCACCAAATTAAAAACTAGATTCCATTTTCATCATTGATAATAGATTCTTTAGTTGATATAAAGGTCCTCCTAACAATTATTAGAACCTTATTATAACATTTAATTTCTAATACGTTGAAGTCAGCTGACAATATTTTATTACTACCACAACAATAAAATCAACCACTCTTCAAATGGGACATGTGATTGAGAGGTCAACATATTTCAAGACCACTATGGTGAAATGTTGGTCTCAAAATATCATTTTTTAAAATAGTGAATAAGGTATCAAATTTAATATATCGCCAAGGTAAAAATCCTAATTGAATTTAACAATATTCCAAAAGGTGGATGGGATAAAATAACTATCTTGATCTTTGAGATTATGTTGTTTTATATTATATTCTATGAAATAAAATTACTTCCTATATCTGGTTATACGTGAAAAAATCATCATGGTTTTCATATTTGATCCATTTTTTAAACAACATAAAATATTATTGGTTTTCATGTAAAGAATTATAGATTTAGGATTGATGATAATGTGTTTAAACTACATATGAAACTTTTGTAGTTAATTTTGTTGGTTATTCACATTAATTTTATATGGGTATGGTATGTATGGGGAAATATTTGTCAAAATTGTCTGCATAAATTCAGGTTATTACTCATTCTTTTATTTTTATTTTTTATATTTAAACTTGAAATAAATTTTCATCTTTCAGTCCTTAAGGACGGATAATATTTAAATAAAATTCATTAATACATTAAAGATTTTATGATTCTAGAGATTATAGGCATAGTTTTTCATATTAATTAATATTTTTTCAGCTATATGAGGGTTAATTATGTATTTATCAAGAGTTTTTAGACATATTCTGATAGTTAAATACATGAAATTATAACTAGGATTATTTTTTTCTTTTAGAATGTTTTACCATAACACATAAACTCATTCCTATATCCATTTATTAAATTTTTATCTAATGATTGTTCATCATTGTAGCATACTAGGATTTTTAATGATCACATTGACATTACTATTTTTCCACATAAGCAACTATTATTTAAAAATCATTATCACAATCTCTTTTAGATTCCCTTTAGGATTATATGATTTATTTCTATGTTTATATGGGAATTTTTTTGGTATGATGTGGGAATCAATGGGGTTATTGTTTTTGTATTCTATTCCATCTCCATGAAAAATATGGATGATTCATATAACTCCGATCATAGTTATTGTAGAACAAGACATCACTAGACTTCATAATTTTGTTATAAAATAGCGAAATTTAATATTATTATGGTTGGGATTGAGTTTAAAAAATTTTATGGTATCTATTAGAGTAATTGAACCTCCAACATTGTTGGAATGATTTGGTAAGGATTTGGTTTTTATATTACTTTGGATTTTACATAAAATTTATTTGGGATTTTGATATATTTTGTAAAGACCATGAAATGTGAAGGAAATTTTTTTCTTATTTTTTTTGTAATTTTACGAGTCCGCAGTTTCTGACAGCACCTGATTCCAAGGCACGGGGTGCCCGGAATCAGTTTCTGAAGTTTTTTTTGGGTACGTTCTGTAAACATATGAGCATGATTTTCTATGTTTTGAACTGGTGCTCAGAATTTAAATATGAGGACACCAATGAGCTCGCAATGCCAGTATTCTCTTAAGGGGACCTTTACTGCAATTGCGTTTTATGCGAGATGAAAGTTAAAATTGGGGTTTAATTAAAAAGTTAAATAAAATTGTTTAGAACAATTTTATTCACCTTGGTTATCAAATCCTACATTTGTATGATAATGGTAGGGCCCACCCCCACATAGCATCCCATGTGTGGATATTTGTGAGGTGGGGCGCATATGACCCCCAACCTTTCATCTCCCTTACACCTCCCTTAAACTCCCCAATTTTACTCCCCTTGTTAAATTCTAGTCCACTCCCCCATTTAATTGGGTGGAGGCTATCCACATTCCTCCTCCCTCTCTCAATTTAATTCGTTTCCAACCCATCTCAATTAACTGATCAACTCTTCAATTAATTAATTAAATTTTTTGATTTAATTTCAAAATACATGGAATTTTATTTTTAAGGGAGGGCAATTTTATTATTATGGTTGGAAATATTGCTGGGAGAGCTCTTGAGGGGATTTAGAAAAATGTGTTATTCTTTGACGAAGAACACCTACCTTCAACGAAGAACAACTTTCTCCCTCGACAAAGAACGCTCTACGATTCAAGGAGCATGAAGTCACCAATGACCCTTCTTCTTCAGGTTCACTCTGACAACAACACAATTGACACCGATCATCCACGACACTCGTCTTCTGTGACTCAATGACGTGCGATGTCAATTATTGAGGTAGGGGTGTGTTATGATTAGAACAACATTGAATATTCTTTCCTTCTTGTTTTTTTCTCCTTAACCACCTGCTACCAAACTAATGCGGAGGGACCGGGCCAATCTACCACGGTCCGAATCCTCCGCCATTGTTGTGATTGTCGGTGGTTCTTCATGTTCATTGTGGTTGACGAACAACAGATCATTACGGGTTTGTTATGCGATTCAACGAACACAAAATTGGAACTCAACATCACAGAGAACTAGTGGAGGCATGAAGTCAATAGCGGGTGACGGTTCAGATTGGAACGGGATGGATCGTTCCTCAACCATTCATCAAGAAGGAATTCAAAACGTGTTTTCGGAGCCGATTGGAAGCCCGGAAAAACCGGAATTGACTTCAGGACATCATGGTGACCTAGATTCTAATGTTTTGTGATGAAGGAACCATCAAAATGATGAACGAGCATCATGGGAAGTGCGTGGGCTAGGGGTGTCGTATCTGGAAAATTCCAGACTACACGACGTGTACTACTGGTGAACACGCCGTGTAGTACGGGCATTCTTCGGCTAGGGTTTTGGAGGTTAGATGGATAACACACGGTATGTGAACTCTATCACATGGAATGTACTCACCATACAGAATGGAGGTGGCGGCTACGCGAGACTCGACGTTTATTTTGGGAATACACCAACATAGACAGAATTACACAGCCAAGAGGCACGACGCTTACTCTCTACGCAGATTGGTAGAAGTAGCTTCGTGAGACTCAGCGTGTATCCCGGGGATACACGGACACGGTGTGTAGTACACGGGCATGTACTCTACCACACGGAAATACATGGCCATCGGTACGGGCTAAACATTGTACCAATTACATGGGTTGGAGAACACAAGTTAAGGACTTGTACGAGCACATGGCCAGTGTACACAGAGCCGACCACAGATGTATGGACACGGCGTGTAACCATACCACATGCCTGGTACATACTTTTCTAAATGACCAGACCTTCATCACGGGCCATTGCACATGGGCAGTACCCGATATCGGACTACACGGCGTGTACAGTATACCAACATGTCGTGTACGTTTTGGTAAATGTCTTGGTCTTCTTGTGTGCAGTATCTTTGTTACATTTTGTTTGGTTTATCCCCTTTGACATGTAGTTGGTAATATCATTGGAAAAAGGTCCCTTTAGTACACTTCATGGTATTATGTGAATAGTTGTGTTAGGGTAAGGTTGGTTCATACACGAATCCAACTGCCCCCCTGGGACTAAAATGACAATAACTCACAGGCCGAGCGTCTGATTGACGTGCCGTCTATTGCATTGAGACCCCTATGAAGAGGAGGTCCTTTAAGATACCTCCACGTGATATTACATGACACTTGGATGTAACGACCAGCAGATCGTGTAGCGGACCCTCCCAGATGTGTGTGTACGGAGTGCGGAGGCCTAGTAGCTGTAGCCCTGATGACTGCTTGGCCGATTTTACTCAAAGTGATTCAATTAGCCTAGTGGATGAAGCAGCCAGTTTGGTGGCAGAACCATGGCAGATGGAGCACCTGGTTTGGAAGCATACACGTGGTACTCGACTGAAGGAGTACTTCTGTAGTCTATTAGGGGGAGCACTGCTGTATTAGGGTGATAGATCCACAATGGACGAGCGCCCAGTTTTGCAGCAGGCCTACAGTACTCAATCGGAGAAGTACCTCAGAAATCCAAGGTAAGTGAGTATCACCTCAGAGTTGCAATAGGGCCACTTTACTCAACAAAGGTGTTCTCTGGCAGTTGTGGTTTTGATAATGAAAATTATGGTTTGAGCTGAGTCAATGACATTTGAGTTTTCCTCATGATTGATATGGGTTACTTGAAATCTTAGGTATATTCATGGGCATATACCTAAGTAATAGATATCTGTTGAAATCATACATTGTGTTTTATCCTTCTTGAAATTGGTAAGACATTGAGTGTATCGGGGTCCCTACTGAGTATCGTTATACTCACCCCTGCATAGGGTATGCCGGCACCTCGTTGTGTTGGATACAGACGACGGACAACGCTGATGGAGGCCAAGAGTGCCAGGACTGGATGGTACCCCGAGGAGAACCTTACAATGTATCAGTACATGGTGGAGTCTGACTGAAGTGGAGTGCTGAGGAGGCCATATGTACCTACCCTTCAGGTAGGAACGCCTGAGGATGATCCAGGAGCAGCTTTCACCATTCAGCTGTTTGTCCCTTTTTAGTTGTTCTTGCTTTTAGTTGTATTTGTACATTACAGTTGGGCTTGTATTCTAGCCCACAATACTTTCAGTGCACTTGTTATCTAGCTTTTACTTAGTGTTTTCTTCCTCTTGTAATCTGGTTGTCTATGTTTACGATTTATAAAGGTAATGCCTTCCCAGTTTTAGGGAATTACGCCATTGGTGCTAGTCGGCAACCCCTAGCCAATGGAAGGAGGGATTGGGGTAGTCACGATACGGGCCCCAGGAGATGGGTCGTGAAAATTGGTATAAGAGGACATCAGTTCTACCACATGACATAGGACTCTGATATTTTATTTCTGTGAAGAAATAGTGTTAAGGGTACTATGTGTGGTTTTCAGTTTAGGGAGTCCAGTGTTGTTGCGGTAGGTTGACGTATCCATACCCCAGGATCCGGAATTCTTATTTCCAACTCAGAACACAAAAAAAATGATTGCATTGTGATTTCAAATGTTTCTATTAAGTCATCTCATACCAGGTCAGCTCACTAGGTATAGTCTTTAACCATGTCGCATCAATTTATTTCAGGATGCCTCCCCATGGACGACCAGCATAAGCCTTGAGAGTTTTATGTACTAACATGCTGCTGATGAAGATGCCTCATTACAGGGCCCTCTTCCAGTTGAGGAACTAGTAGAGAGTTCATGCCGCTTGAGCACGTTGCATGAGTTCTAATGAAAGTGGCCTCCAAGGTTTCGAGGCGTGTCATATTTTCATATGGCTGGGTACTGGCAGGAGGGTGTAGCATGAGTTTTCCACACAGTTGGGACACCCGCTGACATGATGGTGTACCTAGTTGTTAGCCTCTACTATGGAGTAGCTGAGAGGTTGTGGAGTCTGATGCTCCAGTTTTACGATGAGGCGACCCAGATTTCGAGTGTCTTTTCATAGCGGAGTTTGTACCAGTAACTGTACGTTTTATGTGGGCTCAGAAGCTACTAAAATCTTCGCAAGGCTTCCCGTCCGTAGTAGAGTATTCTATTCCCGACATTATACAGATGACACAAAATTCCAAGCAAACTCGGCCAACAGGTGGGTGACCTTGGAATACATGTTCTGTTGTGGAAGCCAACCGAAACAGAGCAAGATTTATGAGTAGTAGGTAGTTCTATGCATGCGACAGGCATGGTCACATGGCTCAAGACTGACCAACCCGTCCAGAAGATGAGCAGTAGGTAGTAGAGGAACCTACCAAACCGAGGCATAGGAGATGGCTATACAGCCGAAGTTGGACGACGCTTCGAGGTGTTGCCACAACCACCACTAGGAGATCCTCCCCAACCGCAAGGAATGGGTGGATATGGGAGAGAACAACTTTAGGAACCTGAAGAATATGACTATGGTGATCCATAAGCCGGTGGACCAGAGCGGGACTAGTTCCAGGCATGGAGGCCTTTGTTCTTGGTGCTTCTAGTTTCTAGGTTGTCGTTGTTTGTGGTAGTTATGTGTCTTTTTACTTTGAGTTGTATTAATAAAAGACACTTATCATTGTGATGTTTACTTCCCTGTCCTTTTTTATGGTTGATACAGAGAGGTTCCAATTAAAACTTTTGACTTGACCCTCACTTTTGGGATTCCTAATAATGGAGACCCAGTGACCACACGCTGATGACGACAGTGTGAATCAACCCTTGTAGGATAGAGTAACGATTTTATCTCTTAGTAGTACCGTCGAGGCCTTACGATGTCATCCATGACATTAATTGTACCGTTCATGTCAGTATTGACTGTATTAGGCAAAGATCGTGGTTTGTCCAGAGGATGAGACCAGATTTCTCTTTTCACCAAAGGAGAAATATTAGCAGCTCTTGTAGGACCAGAGATGGTGCAGGCTGTGATGGAGAAGGTGCAGATCATCCAGGAGAAGATCAATACTACACAGAGTAGACAAAAGTCTTATGCTCATAGGAGAAGGAGACCGCTAGAGTTTGAGGATGGCGTCCACGTTTTTTTACAGGTCTCACCTTGACGAGTTCTATGGAGATTTGGCTGGGGCATCAAGTTATCTCCATGTTTCATTGGACTTTTCCAGGTCCCCAACAGTGTAGGCGAGGTGGCTTACCACCTGGCCCTTCCATCTCAGTTGCACCGAGTTCATGACGTCTTCCATGTATCTTAGTTGAGGAGATACGCGCATGACCAATCCCACGTCATAAACCATGGGGAGGTGGACATCGATGATGGAGAAACCATCATGGAGGTTCCAGTGAAGATTGAGGATCGACTGTAGTTGGTCCTATGGAGATGGTCGATTCCTTTGTGTGCATTCACTCGCATCAAAGGACCCTCCAGGGGAGAACATGGGAGCAAGAGGCTCAGATGCATGCTCAGTACCTCTTTTGTTCCCCTATCGTGTGTTGTAGCTTTACGAAGACATAAATACCGGAGGTGGGAGTAATTTAAAACCTAGAAATTTCAAGGGAGTTTTTTCTAAATTTCTTTGGAATTTTACGAGTCTGTAGTTTTTAACGGCGCCTGATTCCAAGGCCCGGTGTGCCCGAAATCAATATCTGAAAGATTTTTAGGGTACATTCAGTAAAGGTACTAGTGGGATTTTCTATCATTTGTTCTAGTGCTCAGAATTAAAATCTGTGGACACCGATTAGCTTGAAACTCTGGTATTCGATTAAGGGTACCTTTACCGCAGTTGTGTTTTATGTGGGTCAAAAGTTAAAAATTGGGGTTTAATTAAAATGGTAAATAAATTTTTTTAGAACAATTTTATTTTCCTTGGTGGTTAAATCCTACATGGTGAAGTTAATGGTGGGAACCACCCCCACATAAATTCCCATGTGTGGATATTTGTGAGGTGGGGCCCGCACGAGCCCCAAACATTAATCTCCCTTAAACATCCCCTAAACACCCCAATTTAACTCCCCTTTTTTAATTCGTGTCAACTCCCCCATTTAATTGGGTGGTGCCTCTCCACATTCCACTTCCCTCTCAACATTTAATTCTTTTCCAACCTATATCAAATAATTAAACCACAATTCAATTAATTAATTAATGAGATTGATTTAATTTGAAAATATATGGCATGTTTTTTTAAGGGAGGGAAATTTTATTATTTTGTTTGGCAATATTGGTGGGAGAGCTCTTGAAAGGTTTTAGAATGAAGTGTTCTTCTCCAATGATGAAATCATACCTAAAAAGACGAATGACTTACTCCCTAGGCTAATAATGCTCTACGATTCGAGGAACGTGAAGTCGCCAATGACGCTTCTTATTCAGGTGAACTTCAACGATAAAGGAATCAACACCGATCTTCCGCGATGCTAGTCTTCCATGACTCGATGACGTGCGACATAAATTATCGAGGTAGGGGTGTGTTTTGATTGGAACAACGTTGAATCCTATTTCCTTCTTGTTTTTTTCTCCTTAACTACCTACAACCGGACAAATTTAGAGGGACTGGGCCAAACTACCATGGTCCAAATCCTCTACCATTGTTGTGATTGTTGGTGGTTCTTCGTGTTCTTCATGGGTGACGAACAACGAATAATTAAGGGTTCATTATGAGACACAAAGAACCCAAACTTAAAGACTCAACATCATGGAGACCTAGGGGAGGTGAGACGATGATAGCGGGCGACAGTTCGGACTAGAATGGGATGAACCGTTCCTCAAGCTTTCTTCGAACGGGAATTTAAAACGTGTTTTTGGAGCCTGTCGGAAGCCCAAAAATACTGGAATCAACTTCAGGACATCGAGGAGATATAAAGTCTAGTGTTTCGTGAAGAACAAAACGTCGGAATGGAGAACATGCATCAAGGGAGGCGCGCATTCCAGTGGCATCGTTTCTAGAAAATTCTAGACTACACGGCGTGTACTCCTAGAGAACATGTCGTGTAGTTCGGGCATTCTATGGCTAGGGTTTCTGATGGAATACAGATAACACATGGCTTGTGACCTCTGTCACATGGCATATACTCGCCACACAGCAAGGAGGTGGCAGCTACATGAGACTCGCCATGTATTTTGGGAATATAAAAACACAGACAGAATTACACGGCCAAGAGGCAAGACATGTACTCTCTGCGCAGAGTGGCATAAGAAGCTTCATGGGACTCGGCGTGTATCCCGGGAATACACGGACATGGTGTGTAGTACACAGGCTTGTATGCTACCACACAGATAGACATGGCCAGTGGTACGGGCTAACCCGTGTACCAATTACACGGTTTAGAGAACATGGGTTAAGGCCATGTACGGGCACATGGACAGCATACACGGAGCCGACCCCAGATGATTGGACACGATGTGTAACCATACCACACATCATGTACTTAATTTTCTACATGACCTGCCCTTCTACATGGGCCGTTACACAGAGAGAGTACCTGAGGTCTGACTACATGGC
The DNA here is from genome assembly GCA_963277665.1 of Viscum album. Classification (NCBI taxonomy): domain Eukaryota; kingdom Viridiplantae; phylum Streptophyta; class Magnoliopsida; order Santalales; family Viscaceae; genus Viscum; species Viscum album. The sequence continues at coordinate 1,739,890,748 of OY728156.1, forward strand.
GTGTACCGTATAGCAATAAGTCATGTACATTTTGGTTAAAGTCTTGGTCTTCTTGTGTGCAGTATCTTGGTTACGTGTTTTTTGGTTTAGTCCCTATGATGCGGCGTTGGTAATCTCGTTGAGAAACGGTCCCTTGAGTACACCCCATGGGTGTTCGGGTATAGTTGAGTCACGGTCAGGTTAGTTAATACACAAATCCAACCGGGCCCTCAGGACTGAAATGCTAATAACTCACAGACAGAGCGTCCGATTGATGCGTCGTCTGTTGCGTTGAGACCCCTATAACGAGGTGGTTCTATGAGATACTACAGTTTGAGATTACGTGACACATGGAAGTATGCACCAGTATCTCATGGAGCCGACCCTCCCAGAGATGACCGTACGGAGTGTAGAGACCTAGTAACTATAGACCTCATGACTGCTTAACCTATTCGACTCAGAGCGATTTGATTAGCCTAGTGGACGGAGCGCCCGGTTTGGAGGTAGACCCACGGCGGTCGAAGCGCCATGTTTGGAAGCATACCCATGGTACTCCATAGGAGGAGTACCTCTGTAGGCTATTATGGGGAGTGCTACTGTGTTGGGGCGACAGACCCACAGCGGAGAAGCGACCGGTTTGGAAGCAGACCCGTGGTTCTTGATAGGAGTAATACCTCAGCAGTCCAAGGATAGTGAGTAGCGCCTCGGAGTCGCGACAAGGCCACTGTAATCGATAAAGGAGGAGTTCTCAAGCAGTTGTGGTTACGAAAATTTAAATCATGGTTTGAAATGAGTCAAGAAACTTTGTGTTTTCCTCATTATTGAGATGGGTTACTTGATAACGTATTCATATGTATGGGCAAATACCTAAGTAAAGGTTATTCGTTGAAATCATACTCTGGGGTTTATCCATGTTTGATTTTGAGAGACCATTATAGTCCCTGGGCCCTTAATAATTATCTTTATACTCACCCTTGCACAGGCTATGCCCTCACCTCGTTGTGTTAGAAGTAGACGACGGACAACGCTGACGGAGGCCGAGAGCGCCAGTACTGGACAGTAACCAGAGGTGGACCATAAGACCTATTAGTACACGATGGAGTTGGATAGACGTGGAGTGCTGAGGAGGCCATCTGTACCTACCCTTCAGGTAGGAACCCCAGAGGACGATATAGGATCCGCTTTTACCTTTCATCTCTTTGTCCCTTTTTAGTTGCTCTTGTTTTCAGCTGCTTTGGTACTTTATAGATGGGCTTGTATTCTGGCCCCATATAATTTCAGTACACTAGTTATAAAACTTTTACTTAGTTTTTTCTTCCGCTTGTACTCTGGTTATGTGTGTTTACAATTTATAAAGGCAACACCTTGCCATAATTAGAGAATTATGCCTTTGGTGCTAGTCACCAGACCCTAACCAATGGAAGGCGGGCTTGGGGTAGTCATGATATGGAACCCGGGGGACGAGTCGTGACATATTAAATAATGGATTTGGTTCTTTATTTGAGAAATTTGAGAACACGTTCCTCTCACTAAATCTTTGTTTCATTATCCCCTATTTACTTATCCCCACCAAGAATTTGTGTATTATAAATTTAGGTAAAAAATGTTATAGAATTATCATAATTATTTAAGAATTTTATTTATTTAGTTTTTTGTAGTATATTGGTCGAGAAATATTTTAACCAATTATGAAAAAACCATATATAATTCATCTATACACATAATTAATGGATGTAAATGATTAAGAAACTATATAATATATTACCTAAATTTATCATTGGCCTCATTGAAGGCCTCTCTATCCTCTTTATTAAAGATAGTGACTTATTTTTTTCAGATTATTTTAAGACCTAGATTGTAGAATTCCAGGGTACAAAATTCATAGAATTATTCCTACATTTTAATGATATTATCATCTCATGCAAGAAAATAATTCTCATTATTTCATTTTAAATGAAAAGTTATAAGTCTCATTTTGAGTTTTTCGTCACCTAACCCTTGAATATGTTGTTGATGCACAATGTTATAAAAACCCCAAATTAAGGAAGTAAGGCTCTCATTGGGAATTCCATTGAATGAGGGTGGTATATAGAGGTATTAGGGTACGAGCTCATTGCTTTGGACTCTTGGGTATAAACTATCATAGGATGTGTTCCCTGAAACCTGAGGAAGCCAATACTCACTCATTCTAAGCCTCATTAATTTGTGTTTAATTATGTTATGTTACTATTTTTTAATTTTCCACAATGGATATATCTATAATATCCTCAAACTTTTTTTTAATTATTTTTCACACCTAGGTGTTTCTTTGTTATATGTATTATTGGTTTTATGTAATCAAAATTGTATCTATTTTATAGGAACTAAACATATTCATGTTCTTTATTTTTTGTCTAAATAGTCTACTTTTCTCTATGATTTATATGTTGACACATGCCATCCATGGAAATGATGATATTTTTACGGGAATTATTTGATCTCTATCAATTTTTTTTATTTTATCATACTTAATACTATTAAAATACTATATGGAGGATGAAACCACATTGTGGCTGTGAAAAATATAAGTAATAATAAAAAATAAAATATATAATACTAATAAAATGAAGGATAACATGTTGCGAATAACAGTAATAAATTGTTCAAGTGATGATGCAACAATAATGAAGAATAAAAGTAATTGAAAATGATAAAAGAATATTCAAAAAATAGAATTATCCAAAATTGTATGAGTTATGGGAAATTTCAACTTTCTTACCTTAATGTTGACATTCCATTATTCATAAATAATGGATTATTTTAATAAAAACTTCAAAGAAGATACGAACATAACTATAAAGTGGGTTGGATCTAAATTGAAATATTCTTCTACATTTCAATAACTGATAATAAACATGAATAAATATGGTGATGTTGGTATCATAATGATGAAAGTATTGTTGATAATTATGTGATATTCCATGATTAAAAACTCATTATAATAATATTTCTAGAAGGGAGTTTTTAATATTTGAAAATAAATACAGACATGCTCAATGGGTCTCAATTCATTATGGTTTAGAAAATAATAGATTTATGAGAAATACATGGAAATGATTCCAAAAATTAAAAGTAAAAAAATATTTAAAAAAATGAGGACATGAAATATAAATTTTCACCAAAAATATATTTCGTAAAATCAATATTTTTAAATAAAATAAAATAAGTTAGAGTTGAATAATGGGTTCATTACCGAGAAGCTAAAACTCCCTTCTCCATTATGTCTCATGCCACATATTTCATTACTACTTCTTCTATATATCTAATGGAATCAATCTCCATGTTCTCCCCCTAATAAATGAAAAATGGATACCCCTATGTATATAGAGGTTTTTTTAATTTTTAATTAAATCAGTTGTCTTATGAAAGTTTATAACTCACAAGAATCAAATCATATGAATACCAAAACACTTCTTGTCATAACATATTGTGGATGAACATATACATCAAGATAATCAACTTAGACGCCCAAAATAATGTTTACAACCCCACGTGGTTTCTTAATACATCTCTCAATGTTCTATAAAAAACACATTGAAAAAATCCCATGTCATATCTTCCTTCAAATGTGGAAAATTAAAAGGGTTACATAAATCATTAATTAAATTATCCATAACTAATTTGTATCACAATTAAATAATTTTCACAAAAATTATTGGTTGTTTTGTTCTTGAAATCATTTTTTATCAAATACGTAGTGTAACTTTCCATATTTAGTAGAGATCGACGTAGTTCTTCTTGTTTGAGTAATGATTTTTAATTCTTACTCCATTTATTTATCTAGAACAAAGACCCTCTCTAGCTTTATATTATTACAAATTTTGATTTCATGGTTATCCTCACTTGTACCTAAAAATACAAAGGTATATTTTCATACACGATCAAAAAATTATAATTTAAATATCATAAAATTCTTTCGGGGTGGTCCCTCTAAAGAAATATTCATTGATAATTTCTATGAATTTGGAGAATTAATACTTTAAATATGTGTTTAATTCTTCAAATATTCATATCAGTTATTTATAACTCAACGAAAACACACATAAATTCTATTAAAATTTCCTATGAGGCATAAATGAAAATTTGACATTGAATATGATATGTAAAGAAACTCTTAAAAATAATACAATTACATGTTTAAATAAGAATAATTCAAATTTAACATATTATATTATTCCATGAATTATATTAAATGATAATTAATAGAATAATCATACTAAAATTAAGACTCTAATTGGATTAAAAAAAGAAAATATTTTGACAAATCTAATTAATAAATACAAAAACATTTATACAATAAATATTCAAAATCTAGATAAGGATGTTTGAAAAATAAAAAAACACTCCAAATAAAAAATCCATATCAATAATTTAAATCTATATTAAGATTACTAAACAAATAAAAATACCCAAAAACATATTAAATTAAGAATAATTATCTTTGAATTATTAAATTTCCAAAGCACATTATTTAATGAAAATGTTTGATGAATAATTAGTTTCCAAAAAGATCATCAATTATTAAGTTTTAATTGTTATATGAACATTAAAACATAAATAACACTATAAGATCATTGAACATATATGGAAATCATATATCAACTAATGTACACATCAACACACATTAATTTTCACTAAAAATAAAATCGTAATTATTTTATTTAAAGGCCACACCTTTGGACCAAACCAACCCAAACATTGAAAAAGTCCAAATCCATGTGTTTAAAAATTTAAATAAAATTATATTATCCAAAATAAAATCATATCATGAAAATATTTTATATGCTTGTTTGGAAAACCAAAAAATACATATTAATTCATTTAATGTTCATAACATTTAATTCATAATTTCATATTTATAATATATCACTATTAAATATTTTCAATATCCTATGTATTTATTTATTTTTTTAAAATTATTTTATTTAACTCAATGTAATACAATATAGGAAATATAATCTTGAAACCATTTAAAGTATATGTTTACAAATTTGTAAAATTGAATATAAATTTAAAATTTTCACCCAAAAAAAATATAAAAATCATAAGATAGGTTTATCAAAAATAAAATTATTAGAATAAAAAAAATTAATACCATGATAAAACAAAATGAAAACATATTTATAAATAAATATTAAATATTAAATAAAATAATAAAGTCATAACATATAGAAAAAAATAGATAATAACCCTATTATAAAAATATCTATCTAAATCCCATCACTATCACACCAATAGTTAAAAAAATAAAATAAAAATTTGAAAAATATATATATTTAAGAATTTTAAGACTCTCCATCATTGCTGAATTATATAATTTATCTTTTTAAAATTATTTTTTACTATTTAACTAATGGAAGGGTAGCATGATATGTAAAAAATGATCAATAAAAATAAATTATTTCTTTCTTTTATATCAGTTAAATGATAACTAATTTAAAATAATATATAATGAATTCAATGATCCTTAAGTGTACCAGAAATCATCATATTCTAAAGATAATTTATAATTTAAAATAAATTGACAATAAATAGTATCCCCTTTGAAATGAAATAATCAGGACTTCTTTAAAAAACATTGTATATTTCTATCTACACTAATGATTTATTAACATAATAATTATAGGAAAAATTATTGTAGATTGAATATGATGATGATAGATATACTAAGAGTTCATTAAATTATTATATGGATATATATATATATATATATATGTAAAGAAGATTAATTGGGTTATTCCAATGACTATAATCCTCTTCAAGCTTTGAAAACTCATGTTTATTTGTTAGGAAAGGTTCTAATGGATTTTTTCTTATTCTAGTGGCTCATATCCTAAAAATGGATAGGAGCATACATAGAATGAACATGATAACTATAATTTTTCTCATAACATGTGAATTGTGAAAATATAAATTGAAATTTGTGATTTGAAAAATTATAACATGCCTTTTTTCAAGTAAATTGCAATTTATTCTTTAAAATATTTTTATATAACCCAAAGTCTTTGTTTCCAAGAGTCCTCTTATATTTAAATTTACCCTTTTTATACTCTCAATTCTTGAACACACTGTACATAATTCTCATAACATAACCTCTAAACTAGTATTTTCACACACGAACTCTAATCAATATTAACAAATATAAACACACACAACCACTTCATTTTTCATTTTTTATTCACAATAATTATATTTTAAACTATTAATAAAAAATCACAATTTAATATTCCATAAGGGTATGATGTAATTTTTACATATTTTAAATTTTTTCATATTTTTTTAAATAAATCCATTTATATGGGTGAATTTTTATATATTTTTTGAATAAAAAATAAAAGAAATGTGTTTTTTGTTTAATTTAATTTTAATTATGAATATCTTATGCATTGAAAGGATAAATGCTTATAGGTTTTTCCAAAAATAATTGATTGAATAAATTCCATTGGGTTTGTTTAAGATGATAATGTGTTACATGCTTGTCCTGTATTATATTTCCCTTTTGTTAGTTATATATTTTTATTTGTATAAATTTGTACTCCAATATAGACATTTATTTTTTTTTATTTTGGGCATTTGGAATGCGTATTCAAATGAAAATTTTTTTTAGTTTATTTTTTTTAATATTTTAATGTCAATTACATATGTTCTCCCACCCCATCATACACCATATTCCTTTAACTGTAGATGCTCACACCACCTATTATTTTTGTATACTTTTATAATAAAAAATAATTTAATAATTTTAATATAACTTTTCTAATAATTATATATAAATTTTAAAAATAAAATTATGTACAATTTTAATTAATGTTTTATTGAGATAATTATAATATATATTCTAATAATATTATTATATTATTAAAAATAATATATTTGAATATATAAAAAATAAAAAAATATTATTTTAATACATTGATCGAATTTTAATGGTTCCTGGTTTTTTTATTGAGTTATAGTTTTATTTAGGAGTTTGGGTTATTGTATTTCATCGCATCAGGTTGCGGTACTTCTTCCTATAATTACTCTTGGGTGGGAGGACACGAAAGAGGGATGAGTGTGCTCACAACCATCATACAATCACCTATCCTCTTTGATGGGTGATTGCCTTTGTTTTGATTTTACACAGTGTTATTGGTCTTGAGTTGTGTTTCATCGGGTTAACATGATGTGATTTTATCACATGATTTGTTGGGTTGGTGGATCGAAAGAGAGATACATATGCTAGCATATATCGTCTAGTCTTTCCTTGCACTGTTATGTGTGGAAGTAGTGATTTTCTCCATTGCACTGCCAGCACAGTGAAACTTCTTGTCAAGGGGCAACAATTTATCCTAAAAAAATTTCACTATTGCATCATCATTCAAGTGAGGTGATAAATTTTTTTCCCTTTCTTATCATGAAATTTCCTTTCTTTTGATCACTAGGGAGCATTTATTTCTCGGTGCGTGTTTATTGTAAGTTTTCATGGCCACTTTAGTGGGTTACCTAAGTACCATTTGTCAAAAGAGGATTTCGTGAATCATTTTCAATAAATGGGTCTAGACCCTAAACCTATTTAATTTTTTTTAATATTATCTTTCAGTTACTAATTATTAATATTTTTTTAACATAATAGAAAATATTTGTTATTTATTTAATTACTAATTAAATATTAATTATTATCAGTAATTATTAAAAAATTACTAATTAATATTTAAAATTAGTATTTAGTTAATAATGTTAATGAGTTATTATTGATTGATTAATAAAAATTATGAATCACTAATTGCAATTTCATATTTTTATAATGAATTTTTTAATAATAATTATTGACATATATTAATTAATTATTTACTAAATAATAATTTAGTATTAAATAATATTAATTATTATTAATAATTATTAATTATTATTAATTATTATTAATTATAATAATTACTAATTTAAAAGGAAAACAATAATTATCAACAAATAAATAATGGTAATAATACTAATTATTAAATTATTATGGATTATTATTATTATTATTATTGAGTAATTTTTTGTTAATTATGAATTTTGAATTATTTATAATTGAAAACTAATTATTAATTAATATTTCAGTAATTAAAAAATTTAAAAAATAGAATTATTAGAAATTATTATTTAATTTAAACCTAAATTTTTTTAATTAATTAATTAAATTATTTTATTTTTTAAAATATGTAAGGGTGAGCAATTATTTATTAATAAAAAAACAATAGCAGAAAGGATTCAGTCAGACAAAAAAGAACCAACAAACATGAAATGGAAACATAAAAAAGAAAAATCGTAGAAAAAAATATATCCAACCAACCAACACTTATAACCCCCGTAATTTTTTTAAAAACAAAAGAGAACATTGTTTCATATACTATATAACCTAAAGCATTGATCCTAAAAGAACCATGATTAATTAAAAATTCCTATTATATCCTAGTAGTTAATATGGATAAATTGAAAAGGATTATATGACTCAAAAAATATATAATGTTCCTGGTCAATTTAAATGTACTTATAAATTGTTTGGTAATAGGAAAAATGTATTTAATAAAATATTTTATCTTCAGAAATGATTTATAGTTAATTTTGTTAAAATATATTATACTTATATTCTTTTATCTAATAGAAAATGTATTTGATAATATAAAATTACTATTTTAATTGGAAAATAAAAAATATGCTAGGGGTAAATTTATATTATTTATCAAATGGTTAATGTTTCCATGAGTAGCGAACATTACCTATTTTTAAAATAATTTCATTTCATTTCATTATATCAATTAATTTTAAGGACCGATAATATATTTTATTTTCTCTTGAAGATTCATACGATCCAATTTGTTTCTAATAATCTATTTATTTTATTTTGAAACAGAAATTTTACTTATTTTGGTATTTTTTTTCTTAAAACCACGGTTTTCTACATACTCGTTATTTTGTGCTTAAAGATTACCCTTTTCCATGAATTAAAATACATCCATTTTTTTAAAATTAAATTTATTTATTATAGATCTATTTTTATGAATTTAAATTCATATAATTTTGATTACTAGTTATATATTTATTGTAAGATCATTTTTTGTGGAAAAACACATTTAATGAAATACCATTTTTTACCAAATATATTAGAACACAACTTTTATATTATATTCTAGAAATTCAATGAATAATATTTTATGAAATAGATTCAATATTTGGATTCATATTAATTAATATCTTGTAGTAATATAAACTTATCTTTTTAAAAATGTTTTGAAAAAAATAAATAATTACTTACCTTGAATTTGGTTAAGATGTTTTTTTTCATGTCACATGCCAGAATATTAAATTAATTTTGAAAAAAGTTATAAATTTTTAAAAAAAAATTGATTTCAAATTTAAAATTAGTTTTTCTACATTATCTAATAAACAAAATTTTATATTTTAGGCTTAAAAAAAATTTACTAGGTAAACACACATTACTGTGGTGAACACTGAAATGGTAAAAGTAAGTAACGTTAGCGATAAATTAGAAAACATGTTTAAAAAATATTTCTTCTTACTGGAGGAGGTGTTTCTAGAACTTATCATCCTTTAAATAAAATATTTATAATTTTTTTTATCATTCCTTTAATGTGACATCCCATTATTGGATAGTTTTGGATATTTAGAAATGATGATCCCTCTAACTTATAAAAGGGCATATATTCTCCACAAACTTCATCTTTTGGAAATATTCTTTTTCATAATACCATTACCTATATCCCTCTTACCTCAATTATAATTTCATATATTCTTTTTTTACTAGATAACCCGGATATGAATATTATAAGTGCACACTTAAAGTGGTTTCCTGAAGAAGAGGTATTGTTCTTCACCGACTATTTTTTTTGCTCTTAATTCTATCTCTTTAAAATAATACTAAATCCTGATCGTATAATATCATCAGTATCAACTATATATTGATATTTTATTATGTTAATAGTAAAATAGAAATAAATATATTCTCCCATAAAATGGGGAAGAAAACAATCACTCGAGTGTGTTGGGACAACCGCCTCACTTATCGATGATATTCCTTTTCCATAATCATTAATCATGGATGAATATTATGATGGTTTCAATATATATATATATATATATATATATAATTTCATCAATTATTTATCATCCACAAAAAATTATACTTTAAATATTTTCTTATCATTTGGTTTATTGAAAATTAATAACATTGTCCATCCGTACGTGTTGATTTCCACCTCCATGAAGATATGTGACTTGTTTTTCATTAATTCAAAACATAGATTTTGTATGACATTGCATTTAATGGGATAATATAATATTTATGATTGAATTATAATTTTGTAAATATATAATAATATTTATATTCTTTCCATAATAATCATTTAAAAATTGAAACATTACTCATTCATACGTACAACCTACAATCTATATATCTATAACATACTTCAGATTTCATGACCATTTTTCATTGTTTATTTTGAATTTTATAATTGATATATAAATCTGATAATTATTTGATGATAATTACTATATAGGCAATTTAATACTATCCTCATTGAACATTGTCAACCTACTGAATCCACTTTTGAAAAATGATATAAATATCATAAAAATGTTCATCGTAAAGTTAAATGATCAAGTAATTGAATGTGAAATGATAATAAATAGTATAAAAAGAATTATAAAAAATATAAAGGTTCTTATAAAGGTATATAATTAACACAATTATATTATTCATGGACATTAGGAGCGCACAAGAGGATTTCAGCTCTATGTAAGATATCTCTCTCTAAGATTCTTTTCTTTGGGTTATGACCATAATATATCTGACACAAATTATAAATCTATTAAATTATATTGAATTATTATAATTTTTTTATATTTCTCTTACATATTTACCTATATTATTTTCCATTCCATTTACACTGTAATACATTCTATAATTTAATTTCCCAAATAATACCAAATTCATTACATTGGTAATTTTTATGTTTCTGCCATAAAATTGATTTCTTATTGTGGAAACCACAAGAATTTACAATAATGAATGGATAATCTGATATATAAATACAATGTGTTGGGTAATTACTTATAAATATGAGATGTTATTTATGGGATTAGATTGTAAATCTAATCGATTATGATAAATTTTCCTCTATGTAAAATTTTCTAGGAATTTGGACTTCACTCATATTTATGACATGTTATATATTTCATTCACATTTTATATGTTTCTACGATATTATGACACCCTGATATTTTTTCTATTCATCCATGTGAAAAATCATGATCGCTTACTTTTATGATATCATGTTATTCATTTATCTAAAACGTTATGTTCTATTATCATGTTTATTCCCGTACTGTGGTTTTTAAATCACCCCTTTGTTTATTGTGTTCCTGAGGCTTTCGAATGTTTTTTTAGGAGAGAGATTGTCAAGACACCTCCCCACAAAGTGTACCACTCCTGGGGAAGCAATGTGAGAAGGGAGAGAATGACCGCCGAGTCCCTCTTCCAGTAATCCCCTAGTTGGCGACTAGCACTGAGGGAATAGTAACACACAAATGGGGGTCATTACCCTCTAAGAGAACACTTGCGGAAGAGAGAGATAAGATAGAAACCAATAAACTACAACTTAAAACTAGAAATATAAAAGAATCCCAAGTTCACAAATGGAATGTCATGAAAAATTACTACAATAAAAAGGGAAAAAACTGCAAGTACCCAATAGAAAGTAAAATAGCTGCAAACCCAAGCCCGAAGAGCTCCTACAACCCCAAGCTAGTTAAAACCAGCATGATCTCCAACCTACTCCAAGTTACTAGAAAAACAGTTTATATATACGTAGGGGGGTGTATAACGGTAGACTCAGTAGGATCCTTCCCGTAGCCTCTTGTGCAAAAGTAAAGAGAGCATGCTAAAGCACAGTGAAAACAAGTGAAACTAACTCTTCACCTAAATAGGTATACTATGTTCCTAACCTCACTATGTTTACTCTGACCAAGTAACACAAACAAGATTATAGCATATAATAAAGAATATCAAGGGTACCCCAGTACTACTTCCCCATTGGTTTTCTGCATTTCCCCAACGTTGCACGCCCTAAGCATATCTCTCTAAAAAGGCTTTCCACAGACACCTGGGCGAAGCACCACACCATCCCAACAACCAAAAATAACCACATAGTTTCTGGGAGCCAAGACAACTCACATAATGTGTATCATACATCGGGTATTATACCTCAAGCCATTATAGCCCATACAGTTAGTAAGGATCCTCAACCCATCACAGCCTATACACATTACACCTATAGTAGTCCATATGATACTATATCCAGAATATATTTGTGTGAATAACCACACGCCATTACAGCCCTCTAGACACATATATGGGGAATATTTACCGCTGTGCCTAATGGAATGAGAATCTACCAAGAGAAGAGAGCGAGGCCAAAGGGGGTAGTCATCCTTTCATCCTCCCACTAGAATATTGGGGAAAACACCCCCAGGGCATAGAATCCCAGAGGTGTCAATTGCCCTTACTGAAAGGGTGGAGTAGCGTATAGAAACACAAAATGTAACAAAATATATTAAAACTCACAACCACACTATGGGCATAACCTAGTCTTAGACACAATTGTAGGGAACGTCTCTTGGACTCTGAGCCTCCACATTTAAGACTATGTATCCTATAAGCACACAAAAATTTAAAAAGCTTTCTTAGATTACTTCATTCCCTTTTTATCAATTCCATTGTACGTTAATTAATTATTTAACCATTAATTAACCATGAAAAAATCCACATTATGATTCATTAGCCTCATACCCTAAGTCCATTGTCCCTTTAAAAATATAGCCTCATCATTATGTTTTAGAGAACAACAACCCCATGGGATAAAACCATTTAATCAATCATTTATTACAGAAACACTTTCCCATATTATCAGGAATTATAGAAAATAACTCTATGATACTAACACAAGGGGATCAACACGGTGAGTAGATGTACTATCATTGAGTTCTTGATGCCTAATGAAAGTGCATAGACCCATCCTACCTGTAGAAGCTATACATGAAAAGCACGTGGCATACCCCGCGGGTCATTGCCTCTTTCAGAAGAAGGGTAAGAAAGACCATCTTGTTTGAGTAGTGGGGAAAAGAAAATAAAACAAACTACCAAAAGAAATAGCATGCATCCAACAATCACATCCAACCCATTCCATCATCCCTGGTGTCCTCCATGATAGCCACATGCATAAACTGATGCCTCTCGCCACTCTAGGCGCCATCCGGTGCCACAACCAAAAAGGCCTCTATGCCCTCACATATCACAACAACCATCCAAGATCACATCATATCACAAGTAGCAGGAAACAAAATTTCACATTAATTGGGATCTTAGCCCTTTATACAATCGAGAGGGTATCTAGGAACCCTTCATGTAATTATTTAAAAATCAAAACATTAAACCATCTTGAATTAACAGATTTATAATCCGCTGGTACCAACATTGGGAAACCTAACCTATAATCTATCACAAATGACTATACATTCTTACTAGTCCAATTTAATTATCATAAATTTACAAAAATAACTAGATTAGTTCACATGCCTTTTTATCTTTAGCTAAACAAATATAAATTAATCTCGGTATACGTTCTTTACTGAATTACATCACAGACATCAGCTAAGAAAAGCAAGTATAGATATCACACCATCTAGTAATATAAGAGGAAATAACATAAGATCGATACAATTTCATTATATGGTTCAAAATATTTATTATGTCAATTCCATTGTCATCCAATAGGATTAAACATGCTAACAATACAGTTTCATGTAAATTAAAGAGAAGAAACAAATCCCCTACCTCAAAGGTTTTTGTTGAAAACCACAATGGTCGAAGAACGCTCAATAAACCCGGAATCGATTCTTCAAAACCCCACCTTAGATCTCTCGTACTTGAAAAATCAAGACCATAGCTCATCATATTTGATATGCACATACTTAGATCTACCCATAAAAGGTGTATATCTAAGAAACTGAAAGAAGAGGGGGATTATATCTAGGTGGATCTTAGAAACCTAACATGAATGATCACATACGTCATGAAACCAGCTTCGATTCTCCAGGAGAAGCCTTTGGAACACCTCCAAGATTCTTGGGAGAGGTTCTATTACCTTTGAGGAAGGGTAATCCTGAGTTATAGCTGCTTAGGGGATTAAACGAGTAAGTTATAGGCAAAACGGTTGAAATCCACATTTTTAGGATCTAGATTTCAGGGCCTGCACGGTTTGCTTGCATGGTTAGAAAAATTGTGCGCCAACTGTGAAGTCACTACTACATTGTCGAACACTCCTTGCACGGTTAGGCCACATGGTTAGACAAACTGTTCACAAACCGTGCGTTAGCCACTGCCTCCAACACCAACCTCGCATGGTTTGGCCGCACGGTTTAGAAAAACCATGTGCCTCCCGTGCGAAAGTTATAGCCCTTTAGTTTCCATAAAAGTCCACCCAAGCACACCACAAGTCAACTTAACCTCCCATAACACCTCTAACACCACATTTTCACAATGTAATGGATTGAAGAGGTTTGGGACATTAAATTAGATACTCCTCAAAACATTATCGTCCTTGAGAATCCAAAACCCACCTAATGTTAAAACGAAACAGGGTATGAACAACCACCCCTCGTGATACCTCTCAAAAGAGATCATGCAACAAAATCAATAAAGGGAGCCATCTCATAAACATGAATGTTTCATAAACACATCAGCTACAACTATTAATAAACAGAGTTAAAAATCAAACAACTCTAGAAACTGAGAACTTATCTGTGACTCATGATCCCAGGTACTCTCCTCCAATCCACTGTGTTGCCACAAGACACTAACTAAAGGAATAGAATACCCACACAACACCTTATTCTTACAGTCTTAGATCTCCATAGGTCTCTTCTCAAAGGTTGTATCATCATCAATATCGATCTCTCCCCAATCGATGATGTGAGAGTCATCATGATGATAACGATGGAGCTATGATACATGGAAAAAAGCATGTATTCGACTAATCTAAGGGGGGAGTGCTACTTGATACACCATAGATCCAACACTAGTGAACACTTTGAAAGGTCCAAAAAACCGGGGATAAAGCTTACATCCACATCCAATCCTTTGCTTCCCACGATGAGGAGTCACCTTCAGAAACACATGATACCCAACATTAAACTCTAAGGGTCTCCTTCTATGATCAGATGATGATTTCTAAAGATCTTGTGTTATCTTCATCCTCTCCCGAATCACCTGAACCATCTCTGTTGTATTATGCACTAGTTCCAGTCTCAGAATTGCTGACTCTCCGACACTAGTCCATCACAACGGAGAACGACAATTCTGACCATACAAGGCTTAAAACAGAGCCATGCCGATGGTTGAGTGAAAAATATTATTATAAGTGAACTCCACCAAGGGTAAATGCCTTATCCCTAAGACTCCAAAATCCAGAACACAACAGTATAACATGTCTTAAAGAGTTTGGATAGTTCTGTCACGCCTGGACTTTTTTGAGGTATACGTTTAATTTTAAATTTTTATTTCATAAATTAATTGCCGGTTTATTTAAACTATTCGGTTGTATCATGAGCCGAACCTGATCTGGGTTTCCCGTTGGGGTAACGGTGCGCGTGCGCGGGCCTTACGCCGCTCAGCGCACGGGTAGGGGATGGGCAAGGCCATGTAGCTTTGCCTTTTTCAACGCACAGTGCCCCTTGCGCGGACGAATCAAATGGCAGATGTAACTTTTATTATTATTTAAATTATTATTATTATCATTGATACTACTACTATTATTATTATTATTATTAATGTTATGCTTTTATTATTGTTATTATTATCTTTATAATTATTATGATATTGTAATTATTATTGCTAATATATTATTATTATGATTATGCGGTTACTATTATTATGATTTTGATAATTATTATTACTGATAATATTATTATTTCTAATGTTATTATGATATTTAATATTATTATATTGTATTAATTTGTTTAACCTTTTTTTCCCCATGTCTAACCCTAGCCGCCACCCCCTTTTTCTCTCTTTTTATTTTATTTTTCTTTTCTCTTCCTTCTCTTCTTATTCTCTTCTTCTTCTCTCCCCTCGCTCGGCCTCACCCTCACGCCGCACCTCCTGCATTCGTGCTCCCCTCTCCCCACTCTTCTTCTCCTCCACCCCAGCCACGTCCCGTCGGACTTTCCTCTGCCGCGCCCTGCTCCTGCACCCTCTCCGCCACTGCATCTTTCCGAACAGCACCTCCCGTCGGACCTGCATCGGCCGATTCTCCTGTTCCGCCTCGGGCCGCCCCCTGCTGCAGCAACACTCCCCCTGCGGTTCTTCATTCCCTTCTCCTTCTTTCTCTTCTCCTTCTTCTCTTCTTCTTCTTCTTTCTTTCCTCCTCCTCTCCTTCCTCTTTTCTTCTTCTCCCCCTGTCTTCTTTCCTCCTCCGCCAGCCGGCGCAACCCCCCCTGCTGCTGCTCTTCTTCTTTTTTTTCTTCTTCTCTCCTTTCTTCTTCTTCCCTTCTTCTTATTCTTATTCTCTATTTTTCTTCTTCTTCTCTTCTCCTTCTTCTTTTCCTCTTCTTCCTCCCCTTCCCCGGACGGCGCTCTTCCCTGGTGCGTCGTTCCTGCACCCCGCCGGTTGTCCTCTATTATTTGTTTGTTTTGTTTATTTCATTTTACTAAGATATTACAGCTTTCTTTTATTATTAATATGTTATTACAATAATTATTACTATGTTTATATTAATACGTCAACAATAATCATATTATTATTAAATTATTATTATTGTTATAATTATTATATTATTATTATTATTATTATTATCATATTATTATTATTATTATTATTATGTTAATAATACTATTATTAATATACTACTATTGTTGTTATTATTATTATTATGCTATTATTAATAGTATAATTATTGTTATTACTATTATTTATAATTATTGCTATTATTATTGCTATTGTTATTATATTATTATTATTAATCTATTATGTTATTATTATTATTATTATTATTACTATTATACTATATTATTACTGCTAATATTATTATTATTATATTTTTATCATTTTATTATGTTATTATTATTATTATTATTATGTTATTGCTTTTATTATTATCATCATTATTATTACGTTAACAATTTTTTCTGAACCGTTGAGCGTTCTGCTGTTTTTAGGACCTGGTTGACGGCTCAAGGCGGTGCGACCGTGGCGCAACTGGAGTCTTGCGCCGTGTCTTCTTCCGCGCCTGTTTGAGGTAGGTGATTCCGCACTCAGTTATCTTTTGGCGATCTTTTTCATGCTGGTTTAATTTTTCATCACCCTGCTGATTAGTTCTCATATTGACAATTAGTTTTTAATTACTTTTTAAATGTGCATCTAATTTTTCCAGTGGTCTATTTATGTGGTGCAAGTCCTTTTCTTTTATTGCGGAAACTCACTTTGGCTGTTTATTATTATTTGTAAACTGTGCAGTGTGGTCTAAGTTTTTTTTTAAAAGAGGAAAAAGAAAAAGGAGGTTTTGGTGTGTGTGTGTGGTTTTCAAAAAACGATATCAGTGTGCAGGTGACACGTTTGGCTCTAAGTGATAATGTGACATACTATATGAACATTGATCTTTAGGTGAGCACAAGGAGGAAGCCGGGGTATTAGGTGGGGAGACTGGGACTAGTGAGCTAGTGTTCCGGAGATGACCCGACCCGGTTTCACCTGCAGGTTGGACGACTGCAACACTAACTAAACTTATGATATCTGAGGGTCGTGGCCTTCTAAGCCACGTGTTCTGAGGGTCGTGGCCTTCTAAGCCACGTTATCTGAGGGTCGTCGCTGCCTAAGCCACGTTTCACCGAGACCCGACGTTCTAGGATCCCTCTAGTCTAGTACCCATAGGACCTTTCCCATCCCTTGGTGCCACCAGTTACCTTGCGTGCATGCAGATACGTGTTATGTCACTTGAGCAACTATCCTAATGTGTTTGTCTTGAACTGCCTTTCTTTTAAAACATTTTATGAAAACCATTTTCTTTTTCACTTCTTTCTATCTTTATTTCAGCTTTTCAAATGGTTTTCTTTTGATAGTTGTGCGTGGAATCTTTTATTGGTGATATCCTGCTGGGCGATTGCTCACACCCTACTTACACCCTTGGGTGTAAGTAGACTTGTTTACTTTTGATACAGGTAGGGGTCCAGCTTTTGGGAGCAGTGGTTCAGGTTGTTAGTAGGACTATCTACGTGGCGTTTTGGTGGTGGCCTAGAGGCGGTGTCCTTACACCGGGCGACAGTCCTTAGGTTGGTTTTTGGTTATCTTGTTTTGGTGTTATTTGGGTTTTGAGGACTTGTGAACCAAAAACCTGTTTGGTTGTCTACATGTTTGACTGTAACCTTTATCTTTGTTTGGTTTACTTTGGTTGGCTGCTTTACATTTGTTCACTCGGGTAAACCGTTCCCAAGGTTTATTTTGATACCCGGGCACTTGTGCCAGCCCGTGGGGATCGGGATCGCCCTTCGGGCCTTGCCGCGGGCCGAGTCGGGCATCGGTTCGGATGGCGACCCGATTCGGTTCGTGACAAAATGGTATCAGAGGCAGGTTGTTGGGGGTTTATGTTATTTGGGATGAGTTGGGTTGTACATGAGTTGGGTCTGTCGGGGCTCAGAATTCATGTTTCAAGTAGGGTGCCTGGCCAGCACACCTCGTGACAGATACTGAGTCACCATGGGATGTCAGGGTGCTTGTTTCACTTTCTTTCTGGGTGAGACGTGCAGGGTGCAGACTGTGCGTGGACACCAGATAAGGAAAGTAAATATTTTATATGGATTTGTTTTTGCATGATTGGTTTATTGATGAATAATTATCTTGTTGGAAAATTTATTCCCTTTTTATTGATGGTTTCCTTTCTTGATTGCTGCTCTTTTTCAGTAAGATGCCTCCCCGGAGAGTTCCCATGCATCCACGGGAGGAAGCCGGAGAGAGTTCTCCCGCGCCGCTTGATCAGAGATTTGTTGAGGCGATGGTCCGAGCCGTTCAGGCTTTAGGAAAAGGGGCGACTCCTGCCCCCGCCCCTGTTCCAGCTAGAGGGGAAGATTTTGGCTCCAGAAAGGATAGAGCTCAGGAGTTTCTGAGGAAGAAACCTCCTTCATTCCGAGGTGGTTCAGAACCTCAGGAGGCAGAGGAGTGGCTTGATAAGATAGAAAGCATGTTCGATTTCCTTGACACGCCTGAGGAAGTCAGGGTGAAGTGCGCCTCGTTCCGGCTGGAGGGTTCGAGTTGTAAATGGTGGGAATCAGTGGTCCAGGCTGGGAAGCATGAGCACATGAGATGGAAGGATTTCAAGGGTATCTTCAACGAGCAGTATTGTCCAGAGTTTGTAGCCTATGCTAGATCTCGGGAGTTCATGGAGCTATCGTAGGGGAATCAGACAGTGATGGAGTATGCCAATCGCTTTTCTGAACTGGTACGGTACGCACCTGAGATAGTTTCGAGCGAATTCATGAAAGCTCGGAAGTTTGAGAAGGGCCTTTGACCATAAATTCACTCCCAGGTTTTCTTGTTCAAGCTGAAGACTTACGCTGAGGTGGTCGATCGTGCTTGTATGGCCGAGATTGACCAGAAGGGAAAGTCGGGGTTTTCTAGATCAGTGTTAGGGCTTGGCAGTGGCAGTTCATCTGAGAAGAAAAGGAAGCGTGATGAGCAATGGAAGAAGGGTGATGGCAGCTCAGGTCATCCTCCCAGGCAGTTTTCATCTGGGGCTTCTGGTGCAGGGTCTGTTGTATGCCATTAGTGCGGAAGGGCAGGGCACATCCGACCTGTTTGTCCATACCCTCCCAGACCATGCCATGGATGTGGAGTGGTGGGACATCTACATCGCTTCTGCAGGACTGCACGACCTTATCAGAGTGGGGCTGGATCAGTGGCTTCTAGACGGGTATCAGTTCAGTCAGAGCCGACCAGGACGACATGATCTCGGTTTGGTGGGCGTGGTGGTGGGACCAGATTGTCTTCAGGGCAGAGCCATATCAGGGTAGAGCCTCAGGCGAGCGGTCGCTCTTAGGCAGGGACCAGGCAACTGCATGCTGTGGATCAGGAACCAGCGGGATCTGATGTAGGGCCTTCGACGGTTCGAGGTACTATTCTGGTTGCATCTTCTATAGCTGCAGTTTTATTTGATACTGGTGCTTCAGTTTCTTTTATATCTGCTCGTTTTGTGAATCTCCTGAACCTACCATCCGAGCTTTTATCGTTTGCTATGGAGTTGGTAACGCCGTTGGGGAAAAAGAGGGAGCAAGGCCTCAAGTGCCGATCGTGCGCACTTTCTATGTCGGGTGTCGAGATGGAATGTGATTTCTTGGTCCTTGACATGGACCTATTTGATGTGATCCTCGGTATGGACTGGCTGGTGCGCTTCCAGGCGCACATTGATTGCTATCAACACCGAGTCAGCTTTACAGCACCAGATGGGACTCCTCAGCTATTTCACAGAGAATGGGATCCTCGGTCGGGACGTGCGGGACCTCCACTCCCTGAGCTTGGAAATCTTGCTTATCATTTGTCATCACTCGCGCTGGAGGACGATGGTGGTGTTTCACAGGGCGGGTTACCTCGTGTAGTGGATGAGTTCCCAGAGGTTTTCCCAGATGATTTTTCTGGCTTACCCCCAGAGCGAGACGTGGAGTTCTCGATTGAGTTGGCGCTGGGAACACAGCCTATATCTCTTCCCTCATATCGCATGGCCCCCACTGAATTGAGGGAATTAAAGATACAGCTGGACGATTTGGAATCCAAAGGATTCATTTTCCCGAGCGTCTCTCCTTGGGCCGCACCGGTTTTATTCGTGAAGAAGGCCGATGGAACCCTTCGGTTGTGCATTGATTACCGGAAGTTGAACAAGGTAACCATCAAGAATAAATACCCTTTGCCTCGTAATGACGATTTGTTTGACCAGCTGAAGTGGGTAAAGTGGTTTTCCATGATTGAATTGCCTTCGGGATACCACCAGCTCAGGGTGAGAGAAGCAGATATCCCGAAGACGGCTTTCCGAACCAGGTACGGTCACTTCGAGTACTTGGTCATGCCTTTCGGACTGACGAATGCTCCTGTAGTTTTTATGGAACTCATGAATAGGGTGTTCCACCAATATCTCGACTCATTTGTCGTGGTATTCGTGGATGACATCCTGGTCTACTCTGGATCTGAGGAGGAGCATGAGCACCACTTGCGCGTTGTTTTGGGCACCTTGCGAGATCACCGCCTGTATGCCAAACTCTCGAAGTGCACTTTTTGGATCAGGGAAGTGAAGTTTCTGGGGCACGTCATCTCAGAACAAGGGGTTTCAGTGGATCCCAAAAACATCAGAGCAGTTATGTCTTGGGAGCAGCCGAGAAATGTGTTTGAGATCAGGAGTTTTCTGGGCTTGGCTGGTTATTACAGGCGCTTTTTCCGGGACTTCTCGCGGCTTGCCTCCCCCATGACCGCAGTCACCCGGAAAGGGGTGAAGTTTGAGTGGAGCCCACAGTGCCAGACATCTTTTGAGGAGCTGAAGTGGCGGTTGACCACCACACCTGTATTGACCCTACCGGAGTCAGGAAAGGGCTATGTGGTGTACTGTGATGCGTCAGGTACAGGCCTTGGATGTGTGCTCATGCAGGATGACCATGTTGTGGCTTATGGTTCTCGCCAACTCCGGCCGCATGAGAAGAACTATCTGACTCACGACTTAGAGTTGGCGGCAGTGATGCATGCTTTGAAGACGTGGTGCCACTATCTTTTTGGGGAGAAGTTTGTGGTATATTCTGACCACAAGAGCCTGGGCTATATTTTCTCTCAGAGGGATCTCAATTTGAGGCAGCGCCGTTGGGTCGAGTACCTGCAGGGTTTTGATTTTGATATTGTCTATACCCCTGGCAAGGGTAATGTGGTAGCTGACGCATTGAGCAGAAAAGTACCAGTGCAGGCGTTGAAGAAGTCCAGCGATGAGTGGGCTTTGATGGGGCTTTTCGCCCAGTTGCATTTGGAGAGCAGGGAGCACAGTGGAGGTACTTTCTTGGCTAGCATCCAGTTGACTCCTGCCCTTCTAGAGTTGATTCAGCAGGAGCAGCTTGGTGATGAGTTTTGTCAGCGATCTATGCAGTTTCTCCATGGTGGGGAGACTCCTTCTGATTGGTCTTTGTCTTCCCAGAGGGTCCTATGCTTCAAGGGCCGTGCTGTAGTGCCGTTGTCTCTGCGAAAGGTGGTGATGCAGGATAGCCACCAGTCTCAGTGGGCCATCCATCCTGGTACCACCAAGATGTACTACAATGTTCGCCGGCAGTTCTGGTGGCCAGGTATGAGACGGGACATAGCCGACATCGTATCCCGATGTTACACTTGCCAGCAAGTGAAATCAGAACATCAGAGACCATCTGGCCTACTCCAGCCATTGCCCATTCCTACCTGGAAGTGGGATGAGGTCGCCATGGACTTCATCATTGGCCTGCCTCGTACACCTCGAGGGTGGAATGCTATCTGGGTGGTGATTGACCATTTGACTAAGTCTGCCCACTTTATTCCGATCAGAGACACATCGAAGGTAGAGGAACTGGGCCGCTTGTATGTTCAGGAGGTGGTCAGACTTCATGGTGTGCCATCAGCAGTTGTTTCTGACCGGGACCCCCGCATTACATCATGGTTTTGGGGAGGCCTCCAGAAGGCTTTGGGGTCGCAGATTAAGATGAGCACGGCATACCATCCTCAGACCGATGGCCAGACAGAGCGGGCGAATCAGATTCTGGAAGACATGCTCCGAGCCTATGTGTTAGATTTTGGAGGCTCATGGGATAGACATTTGGGGCTGGTCGAGTTTGCTTACAATAACAGTTACCAGCCTTCCATCAGAATGGCACCCTTTGAGGCACTCTATGGCCGGCCTTGTCGGTCTCCTTTGTGTTGGGCTGAGGTAGGAGAAGCTTCGCTCTTGGGACCGAGTCTTGTTCAGGAGATGTCTGAGAAGGTCAAGCTGATTAGGCAGTGGTTGTTGACAGCTCAGAGTCGCCACAAGTCTTATGCAGATCAGAGGCGGCGGGATCTCGAGTTTTCAGTGGGGGACAGAGTGTTCCTAAAAGTGGCCCCTCGATTGGGTCACCGTCGTTTGGGGAAACATGGGAAGCTGACACCAAGGTATGTCGGACCTTTCGAAATTCTTGAGCGGATTGGAAAGGTGGCATACAGGCTAGCTTTGCCCTCGCAGTTGACGTTGATTCATGACGTATTTCATGTCTCCCAACTAATGAAGTACAACCCCGACCCATCGCATGTGCTGAATTGGGAGGACCTGGAGATAGAGTCCGACTTGTCTGTGGTCGAGCGACCAGTGCGTCTAGTGGATTCTCGGGAAAAGGTGTTGCGTGGAAAGTCCATTCCTTTGGTCCGTGTTCTTTGGCAGCACGGGAATGATGAACATGAGACTTGGGAGCGGAAGTCATGGGTTGAACATGAGTACCCATTTCTATTCTCTGATCAGGCTTTGAGCTGACTTTCCGAGGGTGGAAAGTTTTCATGGTGGGGAGAATTGTCACGCCCGGACTTTTTTGAGGTATACGTTTAATTTTAAATTTTTATTTCATAAATTAATTTCCGGTTTATTTAAACTATTCGGTTGTATCATGAGCCGAACATGGTCTGGGTTGCCCGTTGGGGTAACGGTGTGCACGCGCGGGCCTTACGCCGCTCCGCGCACGGGTAGGGGATGTGCAAGGCCATGCAGCTTTGCCTTTTTCAACGCACGGTGCCCCTTGCGCGGACGAATCAAATGGAAGATGTTAACATTTATTATTATTTAAATTATTATTATTATCATTGATACTACTATTATTATTATTATTATTATTAATGTTATGCTTTTATTATTGTTATTATTATCTTTATAATTATTATGATATTGTTATTATTATTGCTAATATATTATTATTATCGTTATGCGGTTACTATTATTATGATTTTGATAATTATTATTACTGATAATATTATTATTTCTAATGTTATTATGATATTTAATATTATTATATTATATTAATTTGTTTAACCTTTTTTTTCCCATGTCTAACCCTAGCCGCCGCCCCCTTTTTCTCTCTTTTTATTTTATTTTTCTTTTCTCTTCCTTCTCTTTTTATTCTCTTCTTCTTCTCTCCTCCCGCTCGGCCTCACCCTCACGCCGCACCTCCTGCATCCGTGCTCCCCTCTCCCCACTCTTCTTCTCCTCCACCCCAGCCACGTCCCGCCGGACTTTCCTCTGCCGCGCCCTGCTCGTACACCCTCTCTGCCGCTGCATCTTTCCGAACAGCACCTCCCGTCGGACCTGCATCGGCCGATTCTCCTGTTCCGCCTCGGGCCGCCCCCTGCTTCAGCAACACTCCCCCTGCGGTTCTTCTTTCCCTTCTCCTTCTTTCTCTTCTACTTCTTCTCTTCTTCTTCTTCTTTCTTTCCTCCTCCTCTCCTTCCTCTTTTCTTCTTCTCCCCCTGTCTTCTTTCCTCCTCTACCAGCTGGCTCAACCCCCCCTGCTGCTGCTCTTCTTCTTTTTTTTCTTCTTCTCTCCTTTCTTCTTCATCCCTTCTTCTTCTTCTTCTTCTCTATTTTTCTTCTTCTTCTCTTCTCCTTCTTCTTTTCCTTTTCTTCCTCCCCTTCCCCGGACGACGCTCTTCCCTGGTGCGTCGTTCCTGCACCCCGCCGGTTGTCCTCTATTATTTGTTTGTTTTGTTTATTTCATTTTACTAAGATATTACGACTTTCTTTTATTATTAATATGTTATTACAATAATTATTACTCTGTTATTATTAATACGTCAACAATAATAATAATATTATTATATTATTATTATTGTTATAATTATTATTATATTATTATTATTATTATTATTATCATATTATTTTTATTATGTTAATAATACTATTATTAATATACTACTATTGTTGTTATTATTATTATTATGCTATTATTAATAGTATTATTATTGTTATTACTATTATTTATAATTATTACTATTATTATTTCTATTGTTATTATATTATTATTATTAATCTATTATGTTATTATTATTATTATTATTATTACTATTATACTATATTATTACTGCTACTATTATTATTATTATATTTTTATCATTTTATTATGTTATTATTATTATTATGTTATTGCTTTTATTATTATCATCATTATTATTACGTTAACAATTTTTTCTGAACCGTTGAGCGTTCTGCTGTTTTTAGGACCTGGTTGACGGCTCAAGGCAGTGCGACCGCGGCGCAACTGGAGTCTTGCGCCGTGTCTTCTTCCGCGCCTGTTTGAGGTAGGTGATTCCGCACTCAGTTATCTTTTGGCGATCTTTTGCATGTTGGTTTAATTTTTCATCACCCTGCTGAATAGTTCTCATATTGACAATTAGTTTTTAATTACTTTTTAAATGTGCATCTAATTTTTCCAGTGGTCTATTTATGTGGTGCAAGTCCTTTTCTTTTATTGCGGAAACTCACTTTGGCTGTTTATTATTATTTGTAAACTGTGCAGTGTGGTCTAAGTTTTTTTTTAAAAGAGGAAAAAGAAAAAGGAGGTTTTGGTGTGTGTGTGTGGTTTTCAAAAAAAGATATCAGTGTGCAGGTGACACGTTTGGCTCTAAGTGATAATGTGACATACTATATGATCTTTGATCTTTAGGTGAGCACAAGGAGGGAAGCCGGGGTATTAGGTGGGGAGACTGGGACTAGTGAGCTAGTGTTCCAGAGATGACCCGACCCGGTTTCACCTGCAGGTTGGACGACTGCAACACTAACTAAACATATGATATCTGAGGGTCGTGGCCTTCTAAGCCACGTGTTCTGAGGGTCGTGGCCTTCTAAGCCACGTTATCTGAGGGTCGTCGCCGCCTAAGCCACGTTTCACCGAGACACGACGTTCTAGGATCCCTCTAGTCTAGTACCCATAGGACCTTTCCCATCCCTTTGTGCCACCAGTTACCTTGCGTGCATGCAGATACGTGTTATGTCACTTGAGCTACTATCCTATTGTGTTTGTCTTGAACTGCCTTTCTTTTAAAACAATTTATGAAAACCATTTTGTTTTGCACTTCTTTCTATCTTTATTTCAGCTTTGCAATTGGTTGTCTTTTGATAGTTGTGCGTGGAATATTTTATTGGTGATATCCTGCTGGGCGATTGCTCACACCCTACTTACACCCTTGGGTGTAAGTAGACTTGTTTACTTCTGATACAGGTAGGGGTCCAGCTTTTGGGAGTAGTGGTTCAGGTTGTTAGCGGGACTATCTACGTGGAGTTTTGGTGGTGGCCTAGAGGCGGTGTCCTTACACCGGGTGACCGTCCTTAGGTTGGTTTTTGGTTATCTTGTTTTGGTGTTATTTGGGTTTTGAGGACTTGTGAACCAAAAACATGTTTGGTTGTCTACATGTTTGACTGTAACCTTTATCTTTGATTGGTTTACTTTGGTTGGCTGCTTTACATTTGTTCACTTGGGTAAACCGTTCCCAATGTTTATTTTGATACCCGGGCACTTGTGCCAGCCCGTGGGGATCAGGAACGCCCTTCGGGCCTTGCCGCGGGCCGAGTCGGGCGTCGGTTCGGATGGCGACCCGATTCGGTCGTGACAGGTTCACTCTGTCTGACCATCCATTTGATGATGAAGAGCAGTGCTAAGGTATAGTTGAGATCTGAAAGCATGTTGGAGACATCTACACAACCTGGAGGTAAAATGAGGTTTTCGATCAGAAATGATCATCCTAGGGACTCCATGAAGTCTCACCACCTACTCTAGATACTGACTCGACAAGACATCCACTGAGACTGACTCCTTGATTGATATAAAGTGGGCCAATCTTGTTAAATGATCCACTACCACCAAAATAGCATCATGTACTCCCAGAGATCGAGGTAAAATAGTAACGAAGTCAATTGAGATGTCCTCCCACTTATACTGAGGAATCTCTAATGGCTGTTGAAGACCACTAGGAACACGGTGTTTGGCCTTCTCCTTCTGGAAGACTAAACATCAAGACACAAACTCTGCTACGGCACACTTCAGCCTAGACCACCAAAACAAACTCCTCAATGATGGGAACATCTTTGTCAAACCAGGATGTACTGCAAAAGGTGAACTATGGAAATCTATTTGGACCGTATCACACATCATAAAAGGAACAAAAATCCTCTAGTGATACAAAACTCTTTATTGTTCATCCTCAGACCCAGCATCAGGGGCCTTGCCCCAAACATCTCGGTCTCTCCATACTTCCACCTCTAGATCCCCCAACTGGGACTCTTCTAACTTCTACATCATCGATTACTGTACTGTTATCTAAAAAACACTGCCTTCACCCCAACTTCTCCCATATCGAGATGTAATACTGAATGTTCTTCCATTACACTCCAAGAATCACCAGATTCACGCACAGCATCACTACGTGACTATAGGCTTAGTGCATCAGCTACAACATTCCCTTTTCTAGGTGTGTATTATATTTAGAAGTCGTATGACATAATAAATCAATCCACTAATGCTGTCGTAAGTCCAAGATATGCTGGTAGAAAACATACCTAAAACTCTTTTGATCGGTGAAAACCACAAAGCGCTCACCGATGAGGTAATGTCTCCACAACTTCAGAGAAAACAACAGGGCTTCCAACTTAAGGTCATGGGTGGGGATGTAAATACCGAGACACTTACGAAACAACTGACCTCTAGTGCATGAGAACCCAAACTAACCCCAAATGTGAAGCATCATAGAAAACATCAAACTGAACTCCCTCACATGAAAGATAAAATACTGGAGCACTTACTTACTTCTCCTCTAGATACACGAATGCAACATGACACTGATCAGTCCATATGAATGCCTGATCATTCTTGGTCAAAGCTGTCAGAGGATTTGAAACTCATGATAAATTGGCTACGAACCTTTTGTAGTAGCCTGCGAGACCATGGAAACTTCACACCTCTGAAACTGTCTTGGGGATTCCTAAGAAACAACTCATTCTATCTCCGATGTATCCACAACATCTTTATGTTGGGACACAACATGCCCCAAGAAATGGACTTCTCGATCCCAAAGATCACACATCGAAAGCTTCCCTAATAGCTGATGTCGACTATGAACTCCCAAAACGGCTTGTAGATGCTCTGCATGCTCCTCTTCAGACGTGGAGTACACAAGCATTTCATTGATGAAAAATACCATGAAATTTTCCAGGAACTCTTGGAACACAGCATTCATCAATCCCATGAATAGAGATGGATCATTCATCATGCCAAACTACATTAAAACAAACTCATAATGCCAATGATGACAATGGATAGAAGTCGTCAGAATATCCTCATCCTTCACACACATCAGATGATATCCTGACCGCAATTCGATTTTTGAGAACCAAATTGCACCCTTTAGTTGATTGAATAAGTCACAAATCCACAGAAGAGGATATCGATTCTTTATTTTCACTTTGTTTAAGCGACGATAATTGACACACAACCGCAAAATGATGTCGGCCTTCTTCACGAACAATACTGGTGCACCCCATGGTGACACACTTGGTTGAACAAAACCGCACTGCAATAGACCATCAAGTTGTATATTTAGTTCTCATAATGTAGAAAAGTCCATCCAATATGGATACAGAGAAATAAGAGACGCTCTTGGCTATAGTATGATCTCTAACTCGATATCTCGTCGAGGGGGTAAGGCAACAACCTCTTCTAGAAAGACATCAGGGTACTCCTCTACAACCCAAGGAAACACAAACTGGTGAACCTCTGAAGAACTCAACATCATCTCGACCATCATTGATGATAAGGATGGAACATGCCTATGACCCATCCAAGGATCTCGCTCACCATCAAACACCAATTATTCCCCTTCTGCACCAAATAAAATGACCTTCTTCCTAAAGCAATCCATGATATCCGGCACAGAATACAACCAATCCATGCTGAGGATGAAATCAAATGGTTGTATTCGTAAATATAAGAAATATCACCAATAGTGGTGTTTCCCCAACATTAGCTCACATTTTCTACACACTTCAATCATGTCAGCTCGACCTCCAACCAGTGTAGTCAACGCCAAGGGAACTGGAAGCCTCTCTACCTCAAGTCCCAAAGCATGGACTAGGGTAGGTGATATGAAAGATTGTGTCTATCTTGAATCAAACAAGTCATACAACATGGTGGACAAAAAGAAAAGGGTACCTCGAACGATGTCTGGCTCGCCTGGAGTTGGAAATGCTAGAGCATGAAGCTGACCATCACCTCCTCCACAGCCTCTCTGACCCTGATGAAAACCACCACCATGACCGTTTTCTGCTCTATGTGGATGGGGGAGTGTCATGGGGTTTCCGATTCATTCCCTATCTACTCTCTTCTAATCTAAAGCTGGTGCAACTGGTTGTTACTGCCTCGGCTAGAACTGCCTCAACGGAGCAACCTGGAGCATAGCGCACGGTGCACGACGACTGCTCTGAAAGGTCGGGCACTCCCGCTACTGATGGCCATGACCACCATAAGAAAAGAATGCACCTGATACCATGGTATAGACCTGAGAGTTGCTTCCTCTGGTGAAATGTGATGTGAAGGGCTAGGACCTACCCCCGGATGAATGGAAACTCTTCTGCCCGGAAAACTGGGAACCCCAGAACACAACCTTGCTTCATGAGGGATCATGACGATCCCCCTCTCGTGATGATACTGTCCTAGCCAAATTTCTCTCAACAACGTCTTCCCTCTCCAGTACCTCAACATATGTCTTCAGAATAAATGGGGCGACCTTGCGCTAGATCTCTGGACACAAAGCCTCCTCAAAATGCCTTGCCCTGGACTCCTCATCTAGTAACAGGTCCGAAGCATATTGTAAAAGGTTCCTGTAACTGATTCCAATCTCTCGAAAATTAGAGCTCCCCTGTCGAAGGGTAAGAAGCTCCTGGTGACTGGACGCCTTCGCAGTCAAAGAAAGGAACTCAACTCTAACCTTGTCTTGGAACTCCTCCCATGAGATCGCTAATTCCCCATGATCCCCGACAAACAAGAACCACCACTACCTCAATGCTTGATGTAGCATCGCCATAGCTATGGACACCTAGTTCTCCTTCCATGCACGGATCGAACTGAAGCCTATCTCAAACTCCTCCAACTAGTCTTCCATGACTGCATCTGAAACAGAGCCCTCGTACTTCTGTAGACTCTGGTGCTGAAACTCTCGGAGTGTTTTCCTCAAAGTGTCTTCATCGTCAACCTCTACCCTACGACGACCTACTGGAACAGCCTGCTGGACATTTTCTGTGAAAAATTGATGAGGACATCGACCAAGAGCCATACCTCTAAAATAACAAACCGTTAGAGCTCCTAAACCTGGAATATGAAATAATCAACATTAATTAAATAATTGATTGCATTTATTCATTTAAGATTAATCTATCCCATGGTCTATCCATTTAATCATAGGCACAAATAAGAATGATGCATGATCATTTTCTAGGTCTCTACCCCGCAACTAGTATCACCTTGTTTAGTTGCCATGGTAAACATAAAGGTTCGTACATCAGATCATAGGGGTCTCTAAACAACTATGTCTCAGCCGGTCACTAGTGTTTACCTCACTTGTTAAACATAAATGACACCGTTTACCTACCAACCCATGCAACCACACTTGTGCCTAACCCCAAGCTCCCTCCTATCCCTTAACCATACCTCTCATACCACACTGTCACAACCCCCTCCCCACAATGTGTACCCTTCTGGGTCCGGAAATGTGATAAGGGAGATAATGACCCCCGAGTCCCACTTCCAGTAGGCCCCGAGATGGAGACTAGCACCAAGGGTATAGTAACACACAAATAAGAGGCAATACCCTATAAGAGAACACATGCAGAAGAGAGAGATAAGATAGACACCAATCAAATCCAACTCAGAAAAACAGAAATATAAGAAACCCATGTTCACAAATCGAAGGTCAGGCAAAAGTACTACAACAAAAATGAAAAAAACTACAAGTACCCAAAAGAAAGTAAAACAACTACAGCCCCTATCCCGAAGAAATCTCACAACACCAAGCTAGAAGAAACCAGATTGATCTCCAACCTACTCTATGTGACCTTAAAAATAGTATATATATACGTACGGTGAGTATAACAATATACTAAATAGGATCCTCCCTGAAGCCTCTCGTGCAAAAGTAAAGAGAGCATGCTAAAGAAGAGTGAACAACAAGTGTAACTACCTCATAACCTAAATAGGTATACTAAGTTCCCAACATCATGATGGCTACTCTCACCAAGTAACACATACAATAATATAGAATATAATAAAGAATATCAAGGGTACCCCACTACTACTACCCCCCTGGTTTGCTCCCTTGCCCCAATGTCGCACGTCCAAAACACCTCTCTCCAAAAAGGGTTTCTCGCAGACACCTGGGGTGAAGAACCACAATCTGCACCTCGTGCACCACAAAGGCTTGCCCCAAGACACCTGGTTGAATCACCACACCATCCTTACAAAAAAATAACCAAGTAGTTTCTGGGATCCACCACAGCTCGCATAACATGTACCATACGTCGGGCATTATACATCAAGCCATTACATCCCATACACCGAGTAAAGATCCTCAAGTCATCATAACCTATACAAGTTACACTTATAGTAGTACATATTATACTATATCCAGAATATATGTGTGTGAATAACCACAAGCCATTATATCACTCTATACACATATATGGGGAAAACCAACCGCTATGCCTAATGGCACGAGTATCTACCATGAGAAGAGAGCGAGGCCAAAGGGGGTAGTCTACCATTCATCCTCCCACCGGAATGTTAGGGAAAACACCCCGATCCTAGGGTTCAGAGTCCCTAGGGTGTGAGTTTCCCTTATTGACAGGGTGGAGTTGTGTATAGAAACACAAAAGTACCAAAATATATTATAACTCACAACCACACTATTGCAATAAACTAGTCTTAGACACAACTATAGCTAACGCCTCTCGGACTCCGGGCTTCCACTTCTAAAACTAGGTATCCGATAATCACACAACCATTTAAAAAGATTTATTAGATTACTTCATTCCATTTTTATCAATTCCATTGTACATTAATTAATTCTTTAAAAATTAATTAACCATGAAAAAAATCCATATTTAGTTTCATTAGCATCACACCCAAAGTCCATTGTCCCTATTAAATTATAACCTCATCATTATGTTTCAGTGAACACCAACCCCTTGGGTTAACACCATTTAATCAAACCTTTATTGCCAATAACACTTTCCCATATTCCCAGGCATTCTATAAAATCACACTATGCTACTAACACAAGGGGCTCAACACGGTGAGTAGATGTACTACCCATCGATTCCTTGTCACCTAAAGAAAGAGTATAGAACCATACTCCCTAATGAAGATAAACACAGAAAGCACGTGTCATACCCCTCTCGTCGTCACCTCTTTCGGAAGAAGGGTAAGTAAGACCAGCTGCCTTGAGCAGTGGGGAGAAGTAATGTAGTCAAAAAACCAAGTGAAACAACAATCTCCAGCAATCACATCAAACCCATTCCATCATCCCTGGTGTCCTCCTCGACAACTACATACATAAACCGATGCATCTCACCACTCTAGGCATCATCTGCTACCATAACAAAAAGGCCTCTATGCCCCCACATATCGCAACAACAATCCAAAATCACATCACAACACATGCAGCAGGAAATCAAACAACAAATTAATTGGGCTCTAGGCCTTTTATACAATCAATAGGGTAACTCAGAACCCTTAAATGAATTATCAAACAATCAAAATTGTAAACCATTATGTATTAACAGATTTATAATCAGATAGTTCCGACATTGGGAAACCTAACCAGTAAGCTATCACAAATGATTATACATGCTTACTATGCCAATTTGATTAACTAGAAATTAACACAATAACTAGATTACTTCACATGATTCTTTATCTTTACACAAAAATATCAATTAGTCCCAGTTTACATTCATTACTGAAATTAATCAAGTAAAAAGGCTAAGAAAACCAAGCATAGATATCAAACCATCTTGCAAAACAAGGGGCAATAACATATGATCGATACAATTTATATATCCAGTTAAAAATATTTATTATGTCAATTCCATTATCATCCAGCGAGATTAAACATGCTAACAATACAGTTTCACATAAAATAAAGAGAAGCAACAAATCCCCTACCTCAGAGGATTTTGATGAATACCACAATAGTCGAAGAACGCCCAAGAAACCCAGGTCAATTCTCCAAAACCCCACCTTAGATCTCTCCTCCTAGAAAGATCGAGACCAAATATCATCATATTTGACATCCACACACTTAGATCTACCCATAACGGGAATAGATATAAGAAATCGAGAGAAGATTAGGATTAGATCTATGTAGATCTATGAAAAAAAAACAAGAATGATCACATACCTCAAGAAACTGGATTCAATTTTCCAATAGAAGCCGTCATACCACCTCCAAAATTCTTGGTAGAGGTTATCCTACATTTGAGGAAGGTTAATATTGTGTTATGGCCGCTTAAGGGCTTAAACGAGCAAGTTAGAGGCAAAACAGTTGATATCCACTATTTGAGGATCTAGATTTAAGTGCCCACACGGTTTTCTCACACGGTTAGAGAAACCGTGCGCTAACCATGCGGTCACTACTGCCTTGTCGAACACTACATTCATGGTTAGGACACACGGTTAGACAAACAGTGTGCTAACCATGCGTTAGCCACTGCCTCCAACATCAACCTCGCACTGTTTGGCCGCACGTGTTAGAAAAACCGGGCGCCTCCCGTGTGAAAGTTATAGCCAATTAGTTTCCATTAAAAGTCCATCCAAACACACCCCAAGTCACCTTATCCTCCCATAACACCTATAATATAGCATTTTCACAATGTAATGGACTGGAGAGGTCCAGGAAGTTACAATGATTGAATTTAGGATATAATTATGGGGAATAAAACAAGGATTCCCTAATTTAGTTTCCTTTTGATATATAAAGAAATTATTCTTCCAAATACACTATGCCTTTTCAATCCATGTTTTTTATTAATAGATATTTATGTTAATAATCATGAAATAATATGAGAAAAAAGTATTCTGTCACTATAGTTGGTATTATAGATTGATCAATTTATTTTCTTATATTAATAATAGAATAATTTGGTGACCCCTTAGGGATATGTCTGGGTATAAAAGAATATCCTAATATTGTGGTGAAGGACTGTGTGAGTGGTTTTGAAAAATTAATTCATTATCTGGATTCTACGTCTTGATTTGTCCATAACACAGTTTTGCCTAGGGGTAATATACAAGAATTTGGAACATTGGGATTTAAATCGATTAGAACATGGTCCATGAAAAAAGGACTTGCAACACACAAGGTTCAAAAAATATGGGGAATGTGCTTTAGAAATTCTAAAATTATTTATGAAAAATTATGAAGGAGTTGAAAAAATTGGTAGGCAAGAAAACATTATAGGGAAATTACAATTGATAAACTATATTGATACTTATATAATCAAAAGGGAGACTAAATATTTATTTTATAAGTAATTCATCATGTTTTTTATTGATTATCTTTGGTCTTTGTATTTGTTAATGTATTCTCATATTTTTTTCATTATTTAGTAAATATTGTGAAATATAAAATACTATATAAGAAAAATTAACAGGTAATGTGATGATTTCCCCAATGATATGAATAAAATTATTGAATTTTGGTATAAGAACGTCATAGAAGTACTGGATCAACAAGATTAAGTTTTTAATAATAACATCTATCTTTTGAAACTCACTGTCCCTCCTATGAATGATAATATTTTAGTTCTCTCTTATTTGTGTTAAAGGAATACTATATTTAGTGGGTCTTATGATCCTGTCATCAAATAAAATTTTATATACTCTATTAAGATGATATACTCTATCCATAAATGAATAGATTAAGTGAATGGTATGCTACTAGTTTATGACTTTGAGGGAGAAGATGGAATATGTTGGTCACTCATCAAGATCAAAAATTCCAAATAAGTCATTAAATCAATGTAATGTGGAAATATAAATAAAATATTGTAATGTAAATATTTTCCCTAATCACATTTTTATAGAACAGGTAGGGTTTTCTGATACTGAAATAAAAGGAGGACGAGTCAATTTGATCATATAAGGAAAAGTTCATTATGATTTCTTAGTATGCCAATGAATTTTTCATCTGAACCAAATGTATGGTGTACTATTTTGTTAGTGGATTAATGTTGATTATCTAATAATCATTAGTTATTTGGGGCTTTCTCTTCTAGGGAAATATTGTTTTTTCGACCTCATGGTTGAGATAGATATTTGAGACTCTCAGTGGTCTCGTAAGAGAGGAAAAAGGCATAAAATGGTTTTTTAATAGGATTATAAATAATAAAATCTAATGTTAGAATAAAAATATAAAATCCAACATGCCAATTGTGTGTGGATAAGAAACTAGGAAACAATCAAATGGGATCAAAAATATATTTCAATAAAAAAATGTGGGGAACCAGAATAGTTAAAGGTAAAAAAGAAATTATTAATACAACAAATTAAATAGAATAATATACGGTTTAGATAAATAATATGTATATGGAATTTTATTTAAATATCATGGGCCACACGATTTTTTTAAAAAAAATCTCAAAATCACATGTTCTAAGGGAGAATCAATGACACCAACCACTAAGTCCTAGAGAAAAAAAAGAAATATTTTATCACTACTACTAAGGTTGGTCTTGAAAATGAGGTGATTAAGGAAAAACTAGTTATTTAATAACAAATATTGAACATACTATATGATTCTTATTTCATGAATTCATTCATATATTTTAATTTTAGTAAAACTATTCTAACACCACATCAAATATTTAGGGGGTGTCATTTATGAGAAAAAATAGAGCAATGGTTTCAACCTAACTATATAACTCCTCCGTTGTCAATGATGTTGTATTGAATCTTTTAGAAAATATTCTCCTATATTAATTTGTTGAGTTTTATTATATATTTGGAACATATTAACACTCATATATAAATCAAAAATAATTATTATGAGAGAGATATCACTCTACACATCCCAATTGATCCGCGAATTCTATAAAGGTGTACTGATAATGATGAATCTCCCCTAAAATATTCTATTCAAGTGTGAATATTATATACTTGTAATAAGTCATATGCATTCCAAATAATTCATATGAACATAGTATTGTGATTTTATACATGCCCACTGTGAGGGATTATACAACAGTATTCCCTGAATAGTTTCCATATCCTCATTCGGTTTGAGAGGTTGAGATTTCTATTGAACTTATTCCTAGATTTTTTCTCGTGTCCAATAAAATATATGGAATATCAATAGTTGTGTTGTAAGAGATCAAAAATTAGTTATGATATAATATGGGAATAGGTTTTATTAATTGGTGTTATCTATCACGATGTGTGATTTCCCTCTTCATTAACAATAAGGGTGAGTCAATGAACCTCTGTGATGATTATCATGAACTCAATAAATATCACAGTAAAGAACAAGTATCCACATGAATAGATATAATAGATGTTCTATGAACTATTTGGGTCCCATTATTTTTCTACGGGGGGCATTTGGTTGGAATTTCACTAATTAAGGGTAGATAAGGAGCTTATTTCGAAAGTAGCCATTTAAATAATGTATATACAATATGTGTTCATAGTGATGACTTTTTAGACTCAGTAATGATCCAAAAATATTTATGGAAATAATTAATTGTGTCTTCTAAGATTACCCCATAAAAAATTGTGCCAGACATTTTAGATAAAATTCTGATATACAAATTAGGGAAGGATGATCATAAATATTATTTGAATACATTAATTGATACATTACAGAAGGAGAATATATAGTAAAAGTATTATAAATCTTAGTTATGTATAAATAAAGTTACAATCATTGGAATTATATTAAAAGAAAATAGATACATGAGGTCCCTTTTAAGATAAATGTAATTAAGGTTGTGTCTAAAACAACATCTGTATTGGAGATCCATAGTTTCCACTGATTATCTAGGAATTACAGATTATTTTTGAAGAAATTATCTTAATTTTTAAACCTGATATCCAATATAACTTAAAATAGAGTAAAACATGTATGGACGAGTGATTATCGATAGAGATTTAAGAAGTTTAAAAATAGTCTTACCACTAAACAAGTCATAATGCTTCCATCTTGTGGGGATCACATTATTGTATATTATGATTCTGAACGGAATGGATTAGGTTGTGTACTAATGAATAATTATAAATGAGTAGTCCACACATCATGGAAGCTAAATTTTTTTGAGTAGAACTACCCAAAATTAGATCTTGAGTTATCTATAGTGATGTCTGTATTTAAAATTTATCGGCATTATCTCCATAGGGATAATTGGGAAATATATATGATTAATAAGAGAAATAAATATATATTTACATTTAAGAAGATTAATACGTGCTAAAAAGATGGTTATATATGATCAAATACAATGACTACTCCGTCCACTTTCATAATGGTAATGGAAATAAATTGGAAGATACTCTATGTTGAATGGATCTAACAACTGTATAACTTAGGATAATGGAGAGGGATCCAATATTGATATTAATGAAAAGGATAGACCTATGAAGTATAAAATAAGGAAAATCATCATTCCTCTATGAAAAGGATTCTGTAATATCCCTTAAAGAGAAGATAAATTATTCCAAAAATTATCATGTGGAATTTTTTATGAAGGTTTTTGATATAATAAAATGGAAATATTTTTTTTCAAAATAAATGATGAATTTGTTGGAAGATGAGGTTTATGGCTACACATACCATCAAATATTGACATTGAGAAATAACTATTGAAAAATTCACATAGCTCAACCTTCTACGACAGCCTATAGAGCATGAAGACAAATCAAGATCTATGAGAGTACTATTTTTGGGACAATATAAAGAAAGAGACATTTAATATACATTAATGTGTCTGTAATGATAGCAGGTGATGGTTAAAAAGATGAATTTTATGTATATTATGTAACCATTATCCATACCTATATGGAAATTTAAAAACATCACCATGAACTTTATCACCTATCTTCTAAATACATTTAGATGTAATAATCCCATATGGTTTGAAATGGATTATATTATAATGAATAATATATTTAATTTACATAGAGAGTAGTTATCATAAATTCCACATGCAATGATATACATTAGAGTGGTATAGAGGATGCTTGGAACACCAATATTGATTGTACCTGACCGAGATTAGAGATATTATTCCATGTTCTCGAAGTGCCTCTAACATCTTGTAAATACTGATTTGATATATAGTATGAAATATCACCACCAAATAGAAAAAAAACAAGATAATACAATCCCAACATAGGAATACATGTTTAGAGAATACTTATTGGACACCATAGGAGAAATGGATTAATATATTCCTATGGCTGAATTCTAATAAAATAATAACATCCATTAAAGCATTTAAATGGATTATTCTAAAGCCATTTATTGTAATAGATATAGAAATCTTGGGGGTTGGATTGAATTTGGTGAATATATGATTTTGGGATATGAAATGATTGAGGACTTGGTAGATAAATTAAAGAATATTCAACAACATGTAATGAATTCTCAAGTATGGAAAAAATATATGTTGAAAATCATCGATGAGGCATGCAGTTTGATGTTGGGGAAAAAATTAACTTCTCTATATATGTCACACTCATCATTTTTATGTTATTTATTTTATTATTATTATTGGGCATCAGGTAGTTCGGATTGAGGCCTGACTTAAAATTTCTGAGTTCTTTTTAAATGAACTCATATTGGACTCGACTACAACCAACACACAACATCGATGTCATGCGGCCTCGCCTGGGTCGCCGTGTGACCTCACCCGGTTCACCGCACGGCCTGTCCGGTACATGATTATTTAATTAATTAATTATGTGTAATGATCAATAATGGATTGAAATTAAAGGTGTTGTTAAGGATGATAATTTTAATATTTTTATTATTAGTGTTATCATCATCATTCGATTAAATATTGTCATGAGCCACGCGGGGTAACCGCACGGTTGCTGGACTCCTTAAAAATAAAAATAATTAATCCAAATATAAAGGATTATTTTCATGATGATAAAAAGGGTAATTATTATTATTATTATTATTAATGTTAGGATATTAATATATTTGTTAATATTATTAATCACATTATTATTATTAAGATAATTATCATTTTTTAAGACTGAAATTATTATTAATATTATCACCAATATATTTAAGCTTAAATATTTATTATTATTATTTCTTTTCTTTTCATTTCATTAAGAGCCTTTCTTTTTTATTTTTTTCCATTTCTCCTATTTTCTTTTTGTTTTTGTCCTTCCCTTTTCCCCCATTCTCTCTATCCCGTCGCTCCCATCTCCCCCTCTCCCTTCGTCCCGTTTCGCCCTAACCCCCAATCCATACCTCTTATTCCAGCAACCACCCACCAGGTGAACCCCTTTACCCTTGCGCTCACCCTCATGCTCTTTCCGGCTACTGGCCTCCTTCCCATGACACCAATGATGTTCTCGCCAGCCACAGCCTCGCCCCATCGCAACATGCTCCTCTGGACTCCTCACCCGCGTCGTTCGCTTAACCGTCACCCTGCTCTGTCTAGTGACGCTCCCCCTGCTAGCCTCCATACCAGCCGGCACCACCCTCACCAGACTTCCACTACTGCGAACACCCCCCTCCTGTCCCATCCATCTTCTTTGTGTTTGAAGCCCTACCCGTATCCTCCATTCGAGCGCAACCTTCCCCCCCATACGGTTAATTTCATTACTCTTCCATTGAGTATTATTCCATTCCTGTGGGTATGAGTTTCCTTATGGGTCATTTTTTCATCTCTGTTTGGTTCTAATTCTTGTCTAGCATCCAATTCAATTCGCAAATGGTGCACATTAGGTGCTATTGGAGATTCAGGCAACTTTTATATAATTCCATCACCAGAGGTAGGTGGTTCTGCGCTTGACCATTGTTGATGAATTAATTTTCTTCTTAAATTAATTTAACATATTTATTAATTATTTTTTTAATGTGAATCTGGTTTTTAATTGAAGTTGATACGTTTATAGGATACATGTGTGTTCTTTGTGTACAACCATGCTGAATTGTTTATTTTCATTTTACAAACTATCCATATTGTGTATTGGTTTAGCGTCAATATGTGTGGTGTCATATAAGGGAGTTTGGTTGAATTTATTATATTTTAAATCATGCAACATATTCTGAAAAAAAAATTATAAGTTTTCTGGTGAATTAGTATATTAATATAATTAATTTAGCACAATATTTAAGTAGTTTACATGGCTTAAAAGTAATTTCGATTGAGTTTCATTGTGTATTTGTCTTGTTAGTAAAGTGTTTATGTTATGTTTTTGGATTTTTTTTTTGTGAAAACCTATATTGATCTATTGATCAAGGTTCACAAGATTGTTCATTTAGTTTGTTTTAATGTGAAAGATCTGCAGTTTCTGTTCTGGGTGTTGCATCAAAGTGCTTTTTTTTTTTCATAATAGAGGTTTTGAGTTTGTTCTTCTGTTTAAAATCATGTGACACACTTTTTAAATTGTTCAATAAATTCCCTTGGTGATTGTATAAGTGTAAATCTATTTTCATAAATATTGTGAGTGGTTTAATTGATTTTTTGAGCGATGCAGATTAAGTTATAAAAAATATATTTTTGGTGTGCGTAATATTTCAAAATGGTATTTGGTTTTGTTTAATATTTCAAAATGGAATTTGGTTGTGGTTAATATTTCAATATGGTATTTGGGTGTGAAAATGATGGTTCAGTGTGTGTTTGTACTCTATTTGGATTTTATGCATAAATAAGACATTTAAATGATCTCAAATTTTTTAAAAAATGGAATAGTCAGTGTAAATGATATCTTGTCATGCATGTTGTTCTGTCTGGCTTATTTATGTGGTGTACACCTTTTAAGATCATGAAATTTGTTTTAGCACAGAGAAGGAAGCTTGGGTACCTATGAAGGTGAACTAGACTAGTGGTCTAGTGTTTCAGGGGTTACACAACCTAGTTTCACTGGTAGGACTGACAATTGCAACACTAACTAATCATAAGCTTTTCTGAGGGTTGGGGACTTATATGCCACATTTTCATAGAGTCTTGGCCTTCTAAGACACATTTTCTAAGGTTTGCGGCTTTCTAAGCCACGTTTCATGGAGACATGAATATCTAGGGGGCCAAGCTAGATAACACCCATGAGGCCTCTCCAATATTTATTTCTCATTGGTTACATTATGCACATCAATGTGACACATTTGTTATTTTAAAAAGTATGTGTGTGTGTGTGTTTAAATTTAATTTGTTGTATTTGATAAAACATTCTTTAAACATGTTTTTTAAAGTGTTCAAGTATTGAATTCCTTTTAAATTTGCGTTTTTATCTTTAAATTCATTTTCATTTTTAGAACCTTTCATTAATTTTTTTTCATTAAAGACTATTTATGCATTTATTTCCCTTTTTCTATTTTGTTGGAAGATGTATTAATCATTTAAATGGTTATGCATGGAATCTTCTCCCGGTGGAATCATACTAGGCTCCTGTCTCACACCCAACACACACCTTTGGGTTTATGTAGGCCTTGTTCTTGTGTGTCAGAGTTTGAGGCATCATTCTTAGGGATGGTGTTTCTGGTTGCAAATGGTCATCACATGGAGGTTGGTATTGAAGTTATATTTCTCTATATTTATTGTTGTTCAATATTGGTTTTAGTTGATTTGTATTCTTTAAGCATGTTAATAGTTTAAAATCACGGTTTGTTGTCTATTTTCTAGTTTCAGTTTTTTATCCGGTTAGTTGTCTTTATATCTTTTATTTTTGCTAATTCATTCCCATATAATGTTTTGATACTCGGGAACTTGTGTCGGCCCGTGGGGATTGGGAATTCCCTTTGGGCCAGGTCGCAGACCGGGTCGGGCACCAGGTCTGATGGCGAGTTGGCCCGATTCCTGAAAAAATGGTATCAGAGGGGTTTGCACTCTTGGGTCTTGTTCTTTTGTGATAGGGTTAGCGTAAACCAAATTTAATGGTGTCAGAACCCTATGTTCTAGATATGATCAAGGTTTCTCGTAAGCACACCTCTAGGAAGGACTCGAGTTAACAATGTAAGTTGTGTTTTGACCGAGTCGTTGGTCCTCGTGATTAGTCTTGTTTATGGGAAATGAAAAAGGAGTTGGGTCAGTGGTTCAGGAGAGCTCACAGGGACTGGAAATCCATGTGAAGCTAAGGACGCTATCCTAGAATACCCTCTGTGGTGGTGGTGTGATTGGCGTATGGCTTCCAATCATATGTTCCAATCAATAACTGACACTAGTTTTCTCTTGCATTGTCCCTCGTCTCTTTGTTTTGGACTCCTAGAAATCTTGGTTTAATGTAAAAATGATTTTGCCTTGGAAAATGTTTTGAAATTAAGCTCAATAAAAAAACAATGAGTACGGTTTGAAAATCATGGGTTGAATGCTGTGGTTTTGAAAAATGTAATGGTTTGGTTTTGATCCTTGGTGTTCTCAGGGGCTACCACATGCATGAGTGTATATGGAAAGAGGAATGGTTAATGGTATGGGCGGATGAGTGGCTGGATGGACATGAGGTGGGTGCTAGCGTGGCCCATGAACATGCATGTGTGAGGCCCACAGGACACCATTGGTGTTAATGCAACTCACCAACTTCATTTATTTTCAAAATGTTTTGTTAAATATGAATTTGGTGTTTAAAAGAACCGGTTATTGGGTGGTGTGTCTTTATGTTTTGGAAATGTTTTGTGTAACCGAGAATCCTTTTTAACTAATTTGTGTCTTGATATTGATTTTTTATTTGTATGTTAGAGTGCAAGCATGTGGTTAATTGTTTCTTCAAAAAAGTGCTCTGGGAAACCCTTGCAGTGGTTCCCCCAACATGATTAGTGTTCTCTTGCAATATTTCTTATCCATTGG
Organism: Viscum album; assembly: GCA_963277665.1. Classification (NCBI taxonomy): domain Eukaryota; kingdom Viridiplantae; phylum Streptophyta; class Magnoliopsida; order Santalales; family Viscaceae; genus Viscum; species Viscum album. The sequence continues at coordinate 1,739,933,912 of OY728156.1, forward strand.
ACTAGTTTAATTGGGTCTGCACTTCTCTCCCGTGAATAGTGTACGCCCCCATAATGCAATGACTTGCGATTAATGTGTGGCCATGAGTAATTTTCCATTGGTTATCCATCCAATTGATTAAAGCAAGGACAATCCATTTTGAGTTAGAGTGGTAATTTTGTCCCTTAACATTCTCGGTTAAGAAAATCCTCTCTCAGTGGGATGGTAGGAATGACAGGAGATGAAGGGAGCATTGGTCTCCTTGTGTTTTCTAAGTCGTCGGGTTTGAAGTTTGAAACTGTTGTGTCTAAAGGTCCCCCGAGAAACGGTGAAATGCATTACAGGGGGGAAGGGTGAAGGCGGTTTATAATTATCTATGCTCACCGAGGTCTTGAAAGGATCATAGTGCTTCTATCGGCCACAATATCCTTGTTTGATGATGACTTGAATCGCGAGTTCTCTTAAAGAGCAAGGGTGGATTTCATAGGATCCTTTGGGAATCCATGTTTTCCTAGGATCATTTCTTCTAGGGGAGTTATAATTTTTATATTCTAAGGGGAGTTTTATTCATGAATATTTCCTCTTAATGTTTCATGTTTAAGGTGAAGAGGTGATGCATATACATAATCTATTTTATTTTTCTAGTGGATGTGTTGTGAGGGAGTAGTTGTATTTCGTGGTGTGTCGTGTTTGTTGGTGTTGTCTTGATTGCAGTGTGGTCGCGTGTGACACCAAAAGGAGATGCTCTATTCAAGAGTCTTTAATACCTAACTGCGAGGCAGTAGATTCTTCAAATATCTGGGCTCTATCCATAGGAAACAGAGTGAAGATGATGCATGGTGAAGAACCCCGAGAGTGTATAGGAACATGAATTTATTTTTGTCATCAGTGTTGAAAGTAAAGGTAGTTTAAATTGTTTTATGTGGTTGTTCCACTCTGAATGAACCGTCCAGCTGCGTAAGGTTTTCATGACTACTTGGAGGCATGTTCATCTCATTGCCTTAATGTCCTAGGGGGTTTTTCCCATTGGATGTAATCAAATTTAGCAATCCTTATGGGATCTATTTGGGAGAATTGGTCACAAAGTTTAATGGTGCTCATCCAGAAATGTGGAAATGGTGGATTGTCATGGGTCATGCTTTTGAATCCCCAGTGGTCGGGCCCCTACCACCTTTCCCCTTGTAGTGGGGTGTTTTATCACCATTGGTAAATATTCAATGATTATATACTATGTTAATTCTAATGGTAGGGATACCCACGTTGGGTCTCATACAAATGTTTCTTGAATTAATCGATGTTGGAATTTTCTTTAATTGCGGGGAGTCTGCTCGGACCTCCCCATTTTGGTCTTCCAGTCTTTCCATGGGCATTGGTGGGTTTTTATTGGTGGGGAGCCCCTTAGGCTTCCCCATGTTGACCTTTTGGTTTGGATTATAAAAATGGCATGGTGATAAGTGATAAGAGTGTTCCTCATACATGGTTTGACCATGTTTGTTCATTCTAGACAAATGTTTTGGTTTTCGTTAAATAGTGCTTGAGATGGTTCATCTTGTGAAGTTGGTTTCTAAAGTTGTGGGAGTTCCCTTCCCTGATAAGTCATCTGGAGGTGTTCTAGCTCTTTGGGGTGGGTGACACATATTAGAAAGTCTTTTAATGAGTTTCTTGAAGTTGTCTTTGAGTCACTCTAACTGAGCACAGGGCTTTTTCCCCTCTATGCTTGATGTTTTTGGGGATCCCCTTTAAAACTTAAGGTAGTGTTGTTTTCTAATTCGGGGTTTGGTTTAACTTGTGGCTCTCCAGGGACAGAAAGTATTATGGTGGGGAGAATTGTCAAACCTATCATTCTTAAATTATTTATTTTATTATTTTTATTAGGCATCGGGTAGTTCGGATCGAGGCCCGACTTAAAATTCCTTAGTTCCTTTTAAAATCACTGGTATTGGCCTCCAATGTGTCCAACACACCATGTCAAAGCCATGAATCCTGGCCTGGGTCGCCATGTTACCATGCCCGGTTCACCACACGACCTTCCTGATACATGATTAGTTAGTTAATTAATTAACTGTAATGATCAATAAGGGATTGAAATTAAAATGGGTGTTAAGGATAATAATTTTATTATGTTTATTATTATCATCATGATCATTCTATTAAAAAATTTCATGAGCCACATGGGGTAACCGCATGGTTTCCGGACTCCTTAAAAATAAAAATAATCAAACAAAATTTATATGATTATTTAAATGATGATTACAGGGTTATTATTATTATTATTATTATGGTTGCTGTTGTTAGGATATTAAAATAGTTATTAATATTATTAATCACATTATTATTATTAAGAGAATAATTATTTTTTAATATTATCATTATTATTAATATTATCACCATTATATTTATGATGAATTTTTTATTATTATTCTCATTATTATTTTTGAGTCCGTTTCGTATTTTAATTTTTTGTCTACTATTTTCCTTTTGTTTTTTTCCTTCCCTCTTGACCCCTTTCTCTCTAGCCCATCGCACTCAACTCCCACTCTCCCTTCATCCCATCCCACCCCATCCCCCAAACCCTACCTCTTATTTTCACAACTTCCCCCAGGTGCACCCCAATAATCTCACGCTCAACCTCATGCTCCATCCATCTACAGGCCTCCCACCCATGAAACCACTGGAGATCCTTCCAGTCACGAACTTGCCCCATCACGGCCTACTCCCCTGGCCTCCTCGCACACTCCATCGGCTGAACCACCACCCTGCTCAATCCGACGACGCTCCCCCCACTGATCTCCTTTCCATCCGGCGCCACCCTCGCCGACCATCCACTCCGGCGAACACCCACCCACTTGTCTCGACCATCTTCATTGTGGCTGAATCCTAGACCACAGCCTCCCTTCGGGAGAATCCTTCCCCATATACGGTTGAATTATTTACTCTTCCTTTGAGATTTATTCTTACCCGCGGGTATGTGTTTTTGTTAGGGGTCATTGTTTAATATCTGTTTTTTTTTCAATTCTTGTTTTAGGGTTCAATTCAGTTTGCAGATGATGCACATTACGTGCGATTGGATTTCACACATGTTTTTTGAAATTCCTTCACTAGAGGTAGGTGAATCCATGATTGACCATTCTCGATGAATTAATTTTCATCTTAAATAAATTTTGAATATTTATTAGTTATTTTGTATAATTCGAATCTAGTTTTTATATGATGTTGATACATTTACATGATACATCTGTGTTCTATGTGTCCAACCATGCAGAATTGTTTATTTTCATTTTACAAACTATGAACATTGTGTTTTGGTTTAGCGTCAATATGAATTGAGTCATATATGGGTGTTTGGATGAGTTTATAATATTTTTACTCATGATACATATTCTTAAAATTGTTTTATAAATTTTGTGGTGAATTAGTGTGTTAATTTAATTAATTTAGCAAAATTTTTTTGTACATTACATGTCGCAAAAGTGATTTTGATTGAGTTTTGTTGTGCATTTGTCTTGTTAATCGAGTGTTTATGTGATGTTTATGTGTTTTTTTGGTGAATACCAACATTGAGTTATTCATCAGGGTTCTCAAGATTGTGCATTTAGTTTGTTTGAATGTGAATGAGCTATAGTGTGGGTTTTGGGTGTGGCATCAAAGTGCGTTTTTGTCATAAAATAGGTTTTGAGTGCGCTTTGGTGTTTAAAATTGTGCGACACATTTTTGAAATTGTTCAATAAATTGTCTTGGTGGTTGTCTAAGTGTAAAAATGTTTTATTTATGATTGAGAGTGGTTTAATTTATGGTGTGAGGGATGCATTTTATGTTCTAAAAAACTATATTGGGTATGCGTAATATTACAAAATGGTATTTGGGTTCGTGTAATATTTCAAAATGTTAATTGGATGTGCATAATATTTCAAAATTGTATTTGGGTGTGAAAAGTATGGTTCAGTGTGTGTAAGTACTCTTTTTGGATTTTATGCATAAATATGAAATTTGAAATGATCTTGAATTTTTTAAAAAATGGAATTGTTGGCATAAATTGTATCTTGTCGTGTGTGGTGTTCTATTTGGATTGTTTATGTTATGTGCACCTATTAAGATCTTAAAATTTATTTTAGAACAAAGCGCGTGGCCTGTGTAACTAAGAAGGTTAACTAGACAAGTAGGCTAGTGTTTCAGAGGTGACTCGACATGGTTTCATTGGCATGACTGATGATTGAAATAGTAAATAAACAGAAGCTTTTATAAGGGTAGTGGCCTTCTAAGACACGTTTTCTGAGGGTCGTGGCCGTATAAGTGACGTTTTCTAAATGTCGTGGAATTCAATGTCACGTTTCATGGGGACATGAAGATCTAGGGGCCCAAGCTAGCTAACACCCCTAAGGCCTCTCCCATATTCTGTGCTAACTAGTTACTTTATGCTTGTTAAAAAGTAAGTGTGAGTGTATTTTAGTTTAATTTGTTTAATTTGAAACAACATTCTTTAAAAATGTATTCTTTATAAGTGTTCATGTATTTAATTACTTTTTAATTCGGCTTATTATCATTAAATTCGTTTTCATTTAAAGAACATGTCATCAAAAAAGTTTTTATTAAATATAGTTTAAGCATTTATTTCTCTTTTTTTATTTTTTCTGGAAGATGTATTCATCATTTAAATGGTTAGGCATTGAATCTTTTCTAGGTTGTATCCTACTAGGCTCTTTGCTACCACCCTAAATACACCATTGGGTGAATGTAGGCCTTTTTCTTGTGTGTCATAGGTTGAGGCATCATGTTTATTGATGGTGGTTATGGTTGATGATTGTCTTCACATGGAAGTTGGTATTGTAATTTTAGCTCTCTATATTGGTTGTTGTTCACATTGGGTTTTAGTTAAATTGTAGACATTAAGCTTGTTTATTGTTTAAAGGCGTGGTTGGTTGTCTGTTTCCATTTGTAGTTTGTTTATTTTTTTAATTTTCTTTTGGTCTTTTATTTCGGGTAAATCGTTCCCATTTAATATTTTGATACCGGGAACTTGTCTCAGCCTGTGGGGATCGGGAACCCCCACCAGGCCATGTCGCAGACCAGGTTGGGCACCAGGTATGATAGTGACCTGGTCAGGTTTCTGACAATATATATACATAGAATAGATTCGTTAGAGTATGTAATAAGGTATGTCAATGTTTTAATTATATCAACCCTCTCATATTCCTGATTGCATCAGTGTCATGGCTTATGAAATAGCATTCCTGCCAACCATTTATCATGTAAACAATGTATTTATTGTATCAGTATTACAAAAATACATACCAGATACATATAATTCAATATTATATGTGGTGGTATATCTGAAAATGATATCTTTTATTAGGATAATCTAGTTCATATCCTGGATCATAGACCTAAAATTCTACAAAAAAAGATAACTCACTTAATCAAAGTACAATGTTATAAACATATATATGTAGAGGAAAACATGGAACCAAACAAATTATATAATATAGAAGTAACATATCATGTTTTCACCTTAGTATAAAATTTGAAAATTTTATGGAACAAGTATTTGAATGTGGAAGAATGTAACAAAATGTTTTTTTAGAAAAAGGCAACAATGATTGATAGAATATACAACACAGACCACCAAACCAAAAAACACCAAAATAACGTAAAATGTTATATTATAACCAAGAATTTAAATTTTTATATATGAATATGAATAATATATTGGTCAAATATAGATTAATTTTATAAATATATATAAATGTATTTATAAATTCTATACAAATAAACTTGTAATTTTAAAAAATTTCATATTAAAAAAACTTATTTTTGTGAGAAGATCATATTATTAATTATTGGAACCTTTAGAAAATGTATTTGATAAAATAAAAATAATTTTTGAAATCATCATATCTAAATTAGCTGAGTGTGAAATTCTATAATTATGATGAAATGATTGATTTTTCAGTGAATAATAAAATTTACCCATTTCTCAAATATTATCAAATATTTTTATTTAATCATTTATAATAAAAGCCTATTTATATTTTGGTTTTTTATTAAAGTCTTATATATAAATTTTTATTTATAATAATCTAATTAATTTTAGTTTAATTTTCATTTTTTGGGATATTGGTATAATTTTATGATTACACATAAAAACACAGTTCTCTTTAGACTGTTTTTTATGCATAAACATTAATATTTTCAATTAACTAAGGTAATTTAGAATAAATAAATATTCAAAAAAATTATATAAATTAAAAATATGGTTTTATGGATATACATTAATATAATTATTATCACCAGTCATATAGTTAATATATGATCATCGTATTCTTGGAAAATTCATTTTTTGAAAAACTAATTTTTCGAAATGTTTTGTTGGTGTTTAAAATTAAATTATTCCAATTAAGAGAATTTAATATGATAAAATTTATTCCATATTTTTTATAATATTAATAAAGTTTATTTAATTGTTTCAACAAATATTTACTTTTGTAATGTGATGTAAAAACTGTAAAAATTAAAGACCAGGGTTGTGGTGAAAATGTAGTATTATGGGTCACATGAACTTGTGCTAAAATAAAGTTTCCTCACAAATAGACTTTTTTCAAAAATATGGATTTCATATTTAGAATAATTGGGTCCAAATTATCTAATATGGATCATTTAAGTCACATACTTAAAAGATAAATTACCTATGTTAAAACTAGTTATCGTGATTAGAATTAAATTGGTAAAATTGAATAACCATATAAGTAAATAAAATAAAATATAGAAAATTATTTTTAGATAAAAGGTTTTTTAACAACATAATGTCCATTCACTACATATTTTTTAAATTTTTCTGTCACTTGTATCAAGAGTGAATTACCATTATTGATTATTTTTTTCTATTTACAAAAAATGACAGTCTTTCTCACTTATAAAATGGATCCTCATATCCTCTTCTCTTCCCACTATAATGGAATTTAGTTATAAAATAATAAAATAAATTTTCCTACAAAACTTAAAATATCCTAGATTAATTTTTTAGAAAATAAAACCATCACAGGAAGGCCTTGGGGTTAAAATAATGAAGTTTTTTAAATACGATGTTTCATTCTTAACCGAGCCTTAGTGTTTTCATTTTTTTTTCTTACATCTCCTTCAAGTAAAATTTAATGAAAATGATATAACACATTCTGCATCTCTCATACACTTATATGATATTATTTCAAATTAATAGCGTAATTTTTCCCCTATCCCAACAAATGGGGAAAGAAACCATCGGTCTTGTGTATGACTGACTACTGCTTCCGCAACTAATGTAAACTATTTTTTGTAATTGCTACTCACATAAATTTATACAGTCAGATTTAATATATATATATATATATATGATATTAATGAAAAAATTATCCTTCTATAAAATTAATATATCATAAATCTTCTTATCCTACCATTCATTAAATAATGAATACGTCGTCCATGCACACAATAGATTAAAAACTCCACAAAGTGGTGTTATTCATTTTTCATTATTTCATCAGTTGAATCATGTATAAAATTATATTTAAATAAATAATATGATATTTATGATATAATTATATTTATTTTAATATACTATAATTCTTACCTTCTTTCCAAAATGCTATTTGGAAAATACAAATGTTACTCATGTATATTTACGACCTACTATCTACAAAATGGTAACATAGTACAATATTCATAATAATATTTCATTGATAATTTTAAAAACATATTTGGTAAATAAATATTATAATAACATCATGATTATTACTCTATATATGATGGAATAAGTATATTATAGTTCACAGTCCACCTAATGAAGCTATTTTGAAAAATTTTCTGAATATAGTCATAACATATGATGTGAAATAAATTAATAATGTAATTAAATATAACATTATAATAAATAATATAAATTGAATAAAAATATTGATTTTTTTAGAATGTAAATAATTAACACAACTATATTATTTAGGAATATATGGAACAAAGAGATGAGTCAGGATCAATGTTAGGTGTCTCTCTAAACAACCCTCACATATGAGTCATAATAATTATAACTCATAATGTCTCTCTATTAAATGTTATGGAATGCTTCTAAATTATATATTTCTTCAAATAAAATATTTACATAGCATATTCTATTTTATGTTTATGGGGAAATACCTTCCATATACTCTTTTCTAAAACGAAACTCATTTCATCCCTTGGTTAATTTTTATGATTCTAATGTATGATTAATTTCATTTTATGGTGAACATAAAGGAGTATGTGTTATGATGGGTGCTACTATAAATTACTACAATGAATGGGTTAAATATTTAGTCTCATGAGATGTTATGTATGGTATTAAGGAGTAAACATAATCTATTATAAGACTTTGTATTTCATTGTATATTTTCTTGGAATTTAACCTTGACTAATGTTGATGTAATGTTAAATTTTTTTGACACATTTACAATGTTTATATTATCTTATTATACCATATTATTTATGATATTATTAAATTTGATTACTCATGAGTCTTTTTTTTGTGATATCATGTTATACCTTTGTCTAAAAAGTTATTTTCTATTTTCATTACTATTCCCATTCTTTTATTTTTTTAAAAGTTGGGGTCAAAGCCTCATTTTTATTATTGAAACAAAGCAAAGACCTCATTAACTGGGTAGATGGAGACCCATTACATATCCCAAAGGCCCAGTGGGCATTTATACCATTACGTAGCCTGTATGCCCAATTTTTTGGCCCAAAGCCCTTTCTGTGAATAGTACTTCTACAGTACCCGCACTGCTACAGTACCCGCCGTTTCTACAGTGACCCTACCACCACTATAGTACCCCTGCCTCCGCTACAGTACCACCGTTACAACAGTATCTCGGCTGCTACAATAACACTACAGTGCTGCTACAGTCCCTACACCCAATGGGTTTTGTACCCTCATTTTATTTTTAGGTCACCCAATTATTTTATGTAACTTACCTTGGTTATACAATGACAATTTAAAGCCAAACATGGATTTCTTTTCTCATTATGGAAAATAATATAAGGATTCCATGTTTTAGTTCCTTTTTATGTATTATGACAAATTATTTCTAGGTTACTAGGAATTTTTTATTCTTTTATTGTATCAACATATATTAATATTAAAAATCATGAAGTAATATGTGTAAATAACTAAGGTCACTATTAATTTCATAGATTTTTTTATTAACCACATATTGAATGTGATGTGTCTCATTATTATGAAAACATAAAACAATTCAATCATGTATATGTCCACAAAATCTCCAATGCTGACCACATCACCAAATCTTTTCACACATCCATGTACCATAATATCTTTTTGAGCCCTTTGAGTCTCACTCTAAAACACTTCCCAGAAAATCATCCTCATCATCATCCTCATCATCATCCCATATTTTGAGGTCAACCAGGATGATATAATTTGTGAACCCTCTATTCTATTATTATATGTCAATCTATAATGACTTCACTATAAAATCAACTCATTGCCTCACATAAGAACACCCATAATAATCATTACCATTCATATATTTAGTAGAAGAATAAAAAAAATAGTTTAAAAATTGTCAATGAAAATGAGATATATTATTATTGTTAGACTAGACATAACATTGAGTGCCATCTAAAGAATGTACCCCTAAAACATTTAAGGAAATATAGGCATAATCCATGCATATATAACAACCAATTTTACTAGTTTTGAAATTATCCAGTAAAACCAGAGTTCTAGTAAAATCATTCATAAAATATGAATAATCCACCCCTTCTATTTATCATTACATCAAGTAGATTCTATTAGATTCTAATTTATTCTAAAATTTTGAACAACATTCACCTACACATTAAATTAAAGAGTTATTGGATCATATTAATAATTTTTATGAGATAATTCATCTTCTATATCAGCATATTCCACTAGAACATATCGTGGCATGCCTGTCAAAAGATATGGTTAGTTTGAAGACACAACATAGAAATATGATCTATGTTCTTAAACTGATGACTAATCATGCCCCTATCATTCTCTAAGTACTATCTAGAGTCAAAAAAATGTTACATAAATAAACCCATATCCATATTGGATCTGTACACCTAGATCCAACCATTTCACAACATATAATTTTAAAAAAAATTCACTTCTTATAATTGTGTTATTTTTAGCAATTTAGTATAAATTAAATGTACCATTTGATGAAACATAATAAATTTTTTTGTAATACATTGAACATTAAATGTTATGAATCAAATTGAAAATATCAATTTAATTTATTAAAATGGGTAAAATTGAATATAAAAAAGTTATATTTTGATCTTCTCAGTCCCCCTAAATAATCACTCTCATGAATAACACTGTAGAAATGATGCAGAATATATATAATGAAATCTACATTTTGAGGAAAAAAATATATTACATTGTGATAAAATTGAATTAAATTATCAATAAAGAAATATTAGTTATTTATAGGAATTATTAAATGCATATTATCATTGAAAATATGACCATATGAATAGAAATATAATAATAGGAATAATAATCTCACTTTTGGAATAGTAATCTGACTATTTGAATAGTTATTTGATTGTTTAGAATAGTGACATGACTGTTAAAATAATATCCTTTCCCATGGAAGTGGAAAATAATATTTATGTGTCTAATAAAAGGAAATATGATATATTTATATAGTGGTAAATGTAAATAAATGATTTTAAAATGGTAAAATAAAAGTGCAAATAATTGTAAAACAAAAATGATCTATTTTCTTTTAAAAAAAATGTAATAGTTTAAAATGATTTTTTGGAAAATTAGGTTTACAAATTAATAATATATTGTATCATATTGATAATATAGTTTTAGGATAACATATTTAAAATCTCAATGATCTATTAAATTGATCGTATTATTAAAATTGGTATTTTTCAATTAAATTAAGACTCTATAAATAAAATAAATTTATCATAATTAGAAATTTATTTCCATTAAATATATTTTAATTTTTTTATTTAAATATAAAATATGGATATATTGACGTTTTTTATTTTATTAATTTCTTTTTAATTTTTGACGAATAGTGAAGCACGGTAAAATATGGTATTCGACATTATAAGTTAATAAATGAATTTTTAGTAAAGGATATTGTAAGGAAAGATAATTTTGAAATAAAAAAATCATTTACATTATATACTTTTAATATTTATCAGTCTTGTATGTCTTGATCCAAAATTGTAGACAAATGAATATAATATTTTGGAATATATATCTCCTCTCATTACTAATACCACCCCTCACAACCCCTTCTCGTCACACCATCAATGCATTGTTTCCTACAAAATTTCAAAAAAATTTACTTCCCAATAGTCTCCCCCAATTCCGAATTACAATGGTTTAAAAAAAAGGCCAATTCTATGATCCCTATGATATTATTCAAGTAGATGACACTCTTGAGGTAATATTCTCTACTACTTCTTTTATATTCCCTTTGTCATCTAAGTTCTCCTCCACTTCCTCATCCAAAATAATAAATGATACTATTATTATAAATTTAAAATTATAATATTTAGTTAATTAAATATCCATCTTCATCCTATTTTTATTTTTTTAATGAAATCATTGTTTACAATATGGTGGGATCTCTGCTTCCATGAAAAACACAATTTGTTTTTTTGAAACCACCTTTATGGATGGTCATAAAATAAATAGTATAGATAAATAATATTATAATAAGAATATTATGTTTTATTTAACATTTTTATTGTTTTAGTAATTATTTAATTTAATAAAAATTTTATTTCGAGGTGTTCGGTAAAAAACATTATTGAAAAAACCAAAAAATGTTAACAATGTTACTAAGAGATTTATCCATATGTCCAAATACATATGGTTATTTGGTAACATTTCTATTTATAGAAGTAATTTACACCACGAAATTTCATTTTTGTGTTTTTAGTCCCACATTACATGAACATAAATATTTATTCACAAGTGATACAACCATCAAATCAAAAAACGAACTCCCCTAGAGCAATATAATTGAACTTTATATCTCATTGAAATTTTTGTAAGTGAAATTTATATTATTCTAATAAATAAAAAATATGTGTAAATTTTTATAAATTAATTAATTATTTTAATTTTTTTTATTATTAATGATGTTATGTTCAAGTGTAAATAATTCTAGAACATAGGGTAAGGGATCTCTCTAAACCAGCCTTTTTATTCAGGTTATGAATTTTGTCAATCTAACTCACATTATATCTAGTTTTACTATTATTTAGTACTTGTAAGTTATTTATATCTATTTTTAATTTTCTAATTATTTTCATATAATATTTTTCTTATAAGAGTTTATGTATGGGATTCTAGAGTAAACTATGTCCATGATGGGGCATTGTCCACTATGTGATGTTGTATTAGTGGTAATCCCTGACTGATTCTTATGTCATTATATATGTTTCTTACACATTCATATGTATCCATGATTTTATTAATATATGATATTTATGCTATTGTCAAATGTCTTTACTCTGGATGCTTCTATTTATGTTATCATATTATTAATTTAGACTCACATGAATTACTTTGTTACTATTATTATTCCTTTATAAAGCTTTTAGATCTCCAAATTTTTCTATTTAATAACTAGGTTATCTCATGAAATTATATAATCTCAAGGGTATTTATGATATCATAATATAAATTAAATTAATTAAATTGTAATATAGTTTCTTTTTGATATTTTATATACCTTTTGTCCCATAGAAACTAGACCTATCAATCCATTAGTTTTATTTATTGGATATTTATGTTAAAACCCAATTATGAAATTTTTGTATGATGGTTAGGCCTTTTTTGTTTTTATTATTATAATGTGTGGTAATTTTTCTAGATTTCAATTCAATGTTATTAGTTAAAACCCTTGGGATTGTTTTATGTATATAAAAATATAATAAAAACACGGGGAAGAATATAGTGAGTGGTTTACAAGAAATTAAATCCTTATATGGAAATTAGAAATATATGTGGTTATGTAGTAGTTGTACGAGTGGGAAATATCAATAAAAAATCTTCATTAGGTATTAACACAATCAATGCCAATTCCATGAGAATGAATCCTTGTTTTACATCTAGTTTGACACTCCCTTGGGATATACATTGGATATTCAAAAATGAATTAGGACCCATTATAAAGGACAATAATAGATTATCAGGTTAGAAAACATAACATGAAACACTAACATTGATAACCATGATTGAAAACTATAGACACATACATTATGAATTATGTGAAATTTATAATTCATTAATTTTATTTTCACATTTTAATTTTTTAAATGAAAATTGTTTTAGTTTCTGTATTTTCAACCATTTTTAATTTTAGAAAATGGTGGAAAACTTGAAGAACATTTCTGAAAACTGATTTGATAGAAAATATTATTGTTTCCCTAAGTATATGCTTAAATATAATGGAGTAGGATCTTGTAACTTAACGGTATTAATAACATAAAATAATAATTCTATGAATAATATCAGGAATCAAGTTTAACAACAACACTCTCTTAACCAATATCATGATGGGGTCAATTCCTTTATGAATAAAGGATATATATCACTAGTGGATCTAATTATCCTATTATCATTGAACAATAATTTAACATCATTGAGATGTTATTATAAATTATCTCATTCTCAAAAACAAATTCATTATGGTGTTCTATCATATTTATATAGAAGCTGATTAGTGGTGGACACTGCTCAGGAATGTGAATTTGAAATTTGATATTGATTTCAAGGAATATAAAGGATTAATAGAAATATTATACAATAAATATTTTCCAAAAACCGTTCCCTTTAAAATGGATAGGGATTTCATTGAACTGAATAAAATATAATAATAGTCTATCAAGGTGTATGAAAAAAATATCAAACGTATTTCACTATTTTCCTCATACTTTTTCATCAACATTAAATGTATGTTCGAATATTTATTCATGTGTAAATGATGAGGGTACAAAGTGAATTACTGATTTGAGATTTTGGAAACAACAAATAGATTATCAATTGTGACCTTATAGTCATGATGGGGATTGGTGAATACTAGTGGCAGTGTGGGGGTGGTGGATAACAAGTGTAAAATGTAGTTTTGATATAAATGATCTACAAATTAATATCATGGTAGAAAGATAACCTAATTTCGGATATATGAAAATTATGGGAAGAATCATACAAAAAATATCAAGGTAACTGCAAGATGTTTCAAGTAAATAAATGAGGGAAATGTATATAATGAATTATGATGGTATGTAAATAAAGACCACAAATATGATAGTGGAAAAGAAGGTTTACATCATCACTCAACCTGTGATACAATATATCAACTACACATAGGGCATTCATTTTGCGAACAAATTTCCTATGACAAAGGTTAACAGAGTCCATCAAGGGAAAAATCATATAAGGCCTAGAGTGTAAGGGAATATATTATCACTTCTACTATAGTGAATCTCAGTAAATAGTGTGATAAATGGTACACTGGTTATTCATTAAATAATATTGAATATAAATTTTGATTACAATTATTACTATGTATTCATATCATGAATGTTTAGTAGAACTATTCAAACACCACTTAAAAACATGGTGGTTGAATTACCAGTGGGGACACAAAATTGATAAATTATTCCATACCATGCATATAACTCATCCATAGTCAATTTTTATGACTAAATCATAGAAAATATGGTCATACATTCTTTTGTAGAGATTTATTCTATATTTTAAATTTATTGGATTTCCTTTTATAAATCCAACATGAACATCCAAGAGAGGGAGACCATTCATTACATCCCAAGTCATTGTCCAAAACTGTACATGTGTAAGTAGTATTTTATACCTCCATTGGAATATTATTCACAATCAGGGTTATTATTCCGTAATGATAAATTATATATATCTCAAATTATTGAAATAACGGAGAGATTCATGCTTGAATACATTGCCATTATAAGGAATTATAATAATGTATTCCTTGAATAATTAATCGTTCTTCCCCAAGAACATGTGATTTATTTCAGAATTGAACATATACACATATATCTACCTAAATCCAAGACTCCCTAAAAATAGAATCTATTGTGTTAGGAGAATGAGAAAAGTAGATACAAATGAATCTAGATAAGGGTTTTACATTCGCAAGAGAATCACCATTGGGTGTGCTAGTTCTATTCATTAAGAATAGTTATGGGGTAGTGCACCACATCATTGATTATCATGAAAAAAACAAAATCACAATAAAGAGCATGTATCCTATTCCATGTATTGATGACTTGGTTGACGAACTATTTGTGGCCATGTACTTCCATATGTTGAAACATCAGTCATGATATTACTGATTGAAGCTGGTGAAGGAAGACATCCCTGAGGACTACCTTTGGAATGTGGTGTGGGTACTACGAGTTTATAATAATTCATGTCTAAATTAATAATGCTATTTTAATATTTATGATTATAATGAATATATTCATTAGATAATAAAACTAAAAATTGGTTGTCATCTTTATATATTATATATTAATATACTAGAAAATCAAAGAGGAGCATGATGAGAAATTTAATATTATACTAAATAAATTATTATAGAATAATATATTTGAAAATTATAATAAATAAACGTTTTGGATAGATGAATTATCATTCATGTGGAAGGTTATAACTATAAAATGATTTATATATGGACACTTACTACATAAAAGAGAATGTGTAGTGGTGAAAAACAATACCAATAATAGAGTTCCATAGATTACTTGTATTATATTGTTATTGATATTTATTTGTGATAAAATAATCATGATTTAAAAAATGACTTAAAAATGATTATAATGGCTGAAATATTTATTTAATTATGAATGAGAAGAACTATTTCTAAATTTATAAAATATAATTATCACAGAACTGATCCTCAAACTATCCACAAGTGGATAAATATTAATGGTATCCAATGATGCATCAAATAAGTTATGGGATGTGTACTTATAGAAAATGAAAAAGTGGCAGAGTAAACCTCAAGATAATTTGAAGTTCATGAGAATGTCTATCCAATGAATGATATTATGTTATTTGAAAAAATATCTGTGTAAAAAATATATCAGTACTATTTTAATGGGGAAAAGTGTGGAATATATACCAATTATTACATTATTTAATATCTTTTCACAATGCAAGATCTTAATATGATTACATTATGACTGTTAAATTTAACTGGGGATCACGATGTCTCAATCTACTACTATACTACAAATAAAAATAATATGTATGTTTCCCTATATATAATTGCTGTGGTCACAATAACGACTTGACCTTAAAACATAACATAATTATGAAATAAATAAATAATTCACATAAAGGTTATTTTTAGGTTTAGAGTTTTAGAGAATTAGGACATAAATATTAAATCTCAAAAGATTACAAAGTAGACACTTCTACTATGGTTCCATAAAATAAAAACTCTTAAAAATAAACATGTCTAGTTCCATGTTTTAGATAGCATGTGTTTCCTTGATCACATCCTTGACCCTATTCATCTTTAAGCCATGTGGAAAACATTTCCAAAACATGGGATGAGCATAAATAGCCTAATAAAGGAAACAAAAAGAAGGAAAAATCTTTGTTTTTCAAAACAACAAGTAAACACGGAATACTTTAATCAAGGTAATACTTTTCACCTTTATGAAGTAGTAAAAACTCTTCACTAAATAAAAGATCACTACTTATCCTGTGTAACCAAAAGATTACCATAAACCGATATAAAAAAAACCTAACATATAAATGTAACATGGGACATAAACATACTTAAATGGAATAACCAAACGGTCGACTTCCACGCATATCACTAAATGAGATAGCCATACAGCCGACTTCCATACCTAATACATTGGAGGTTATATCATAACCACCCGTCCTGGTTTTCACGGCACCACCCGTCATATGGTTTATCACGTAACCACCCGTAAAATGTCCAAGTACCATCATAACACCTAAAATATTGAGAATATAAACATTTCACTAATATCATTTCATTTTCAATCACAAAAAGTAATTTCAAGATATTGAAATAATCAATCCATTTTAAAAAACCATTTAAAAAGTTATTTTTGAATCAAAGTGTCCCATACCACATTGAAGATTTTAATGGACTTATAATTTTAAAAAATTAATTTCCATATAAATAAATACTCAAAAAAATTTTTAAGACATGTAAATTAAAGCCAAAGATTTGTAATAATAAATCTTTAAAACATTTAAAAATGATATTTTTGTTAAAGAGTTTTTAACAAATTGAGAGACTCTTGAATACAAATAGTTGTGTAATAACATTTAATAAAAACTTTATAATATCAAGAGAAAAAAGGGACTCATGATATTATATGTTAAAGGACAGTATATACACCATATAAGAGTGAATTGGTGAATAACAACAATGAAGTCTCAATGGAAATGTAAATTGAGATTAAATCCATTATAAAGATGGTATCCTTAAATTAAAAATAAATCAATCTCATAAATATGTGTGAAAAATATAAATACACCCAACATAAGTGGATATTATGTATAAAACAATCAGATTTAATTCACACATATTCATAGGATGGCATATTCAATAACTACATGTTAAACCCAATGAAATCGAAATTGGGTTAAGAAGTTCCCTTGTAAAAATTCGACAGACTAATGGCCTCACTTTAAAATTCAGAAAATGAGTTGATGAGACAAAAAGGGTATATCATCACTTGGAAATAAATTTTACAACAATAAGTATATAGAAGAAAATATCCAAATATAATAATATGTAAATTAAAATATCTAACAAAATAAGTCTTTTAAAAAGAGTAGGGTGAAAGGTTCCCTTACCGACATGGGTATCTTTAGAAACATACACCCCATGAAAGAAGGACAATACAACATTGATGTAAATACTCATAAATGAAATTATATTACACAAAAGGTAGAATAATGGGTTGTAAAAATACCAGTCAAAGGAAATGGTGGAAAATGTAGCATAAATTCACAGGAATAAAAGTAAGATGAAAAACCCCTTATTAAAACTCAGCAGGCTAACAGCGCCACATAAAACATCCAAAAAATGGATTTTTGAGATCAAATAGGGTCAACCATAATATGAAAATAAAATGTAAAGAATGAGTAAAATAAAAGAACATCCCCAAACATAAGAAATATGAGCTTAAAAGAAATGACATAAAAGAGAGTACTTAAAAAGATAGAGAGAGGTTGGATCCCTTCCCTCATGTCTGACTTATCTTGTTCCTTTCTTTATATTCCTGAGTAATAAACAATGGTAAATTAATAATTTCTTAAGGACATCCTTTAATGTTTATTATTAAATTAACATTACATATTATATTGTTATAATAATTAGTTAATTATGTGAGTTCATATCAGATGTCTTTTTCGATGTTCGGTACATGAGTCAAAAATAAACATGTTATAATTACAAGTTGTTCATGTGGTAAAATATCCAATATATACAGAATTATATTCACAATTTATATATAATATATATAATATATATCCAGTATATACTAGAATTTATAATATTACATAACATTTAAAGGTAACAACTGAAATGCACCGTTCCTAGAGACGGTAAGCCGTATGTACACATGAACACTACATTCATTTCTATTTCATATTTAATGAAATTAAAACTAAATTAGAGATATATATATATATATATTATAATATATGTATAATTTATTTTTTATATAGGTCACATATGTTCATTAATTTCATTCTTTATACATTCCATGTATTGTATGAACGAGTCACATCACTTGAGGGGGAGGTAGTCCACACTTCCTCAAATGAAATTATCGCATTTGCACAACATGAAAAGAATAAAGGTATGTTCTAAATATAAAATACAGAATCATAGAGAGGAAATAAATATACTATATATCATAAATAATTATTGTTCAATCATAATGGCCACCATGAGAGGTGGTAGGAAAATATAGAACCATCATCATTTCGTGAGGCAGTAATTCTCCATCCATGGAAACAGTATGTTCATTAACCATTTGATGGAGGTGTGTGTATGTGTAGCTCGAATCATTCTCATAAAAACATACTAGTATATTGAAGATACTGTTGTTGTTACAAAATAATGGAATAAAATGAGTTTAGGGGGTTGGAGAAGCAAAATAATACAAAAAAACATTGGAGAAGACATTACTTTTAAATCGAGTAACTCCACTTGGTTTGAACCAAAAGTGTTTATTGAAGAGCTTTTGGCCTAAGGGAAGGCTTATAGGATGAGGAGAGGGATTTGGAGTAAAATAATGGGTAGATATTGGCCGAGCCAATGACTTGAGATGTGTGGGTATGGTGGTAGAGATGGGGGACTTTTATAAGAAAAGAGGTGGGGCACTCTTAGAATGTTATAAAATATTACTTTATTATAAAATGAATTTAGGATTTTAAATGTCCCAAAACGACATATTTCTAGGATAAGGTGATAAGGATTCTAAATCAACCCATAAAATAGGTTTTTGACATGTTTAAGTCTTATATTTTACCTTACCTTCTCATATTATTTAAATCATTCATTAATGAGGTAATCACTGCATCATCACGGTGTCATAAATAAATTTCGTTATTTTTTGTCTAAAAATTATAAAAAAACTATCATGATGTAGGAAATCTTTTTATATTTCTAATTAATATTTATAGTAAAAATATGACCTGTATAACCCCATTTAATAATTTTTTTAGTAAAATAATACATGTTTGTGACATTTTTATTTTAACTTTAAATATAAAGTTATTAATGCCATTTTCCAACCAAAGTGGCCCCATGGGGTCCCCAAGTTGACCCATGTATTGTATTGGTCGGCCATGACTCGTAAAATAAGGTTAGGACATGTGTCAAGGTCATTTCATATTATTATAACATTATCTTTACCTTAAATTACACTAATTACCTTTAATCGCGATTAATAATATTTAAAAGTTACTATTCACCAAAAAATTATTTTAATCCCATTGAACAAAAATTTATATCCGAATGACAACCATCTATGTCTTAATTTTGAAATTAAAATCACAGAAGTGGTAAAGTTTCATTTAAACGAAAAATTAGTTTTTTAACTACCACTTAGTGGTTTCACTATTCATCAATAATTGAAGTTTTTCAGAAAAATACAACAAATTCACCCTAAGATATATTTGATATTATGAATTCAAAAATTATGTCTATTTTAAGAAATTCAAAACATATATTTTTCATTAATTAATTTAATAATTAATTCCCACTTTCAAAACAAATAGCGTGTTTTTAAGAAACAATATCTATTAAAAGATTGACACTAGTTTAAGTCCAATTTCATAGTGAAATTAATTTCAATGTCCACCATTGGATTAAATGGTAAAACAATATTCTAATTCAACCTTAAAAACAATTCAAAATATTATCCAATCATATAAATAAATTAGATTAAAAATAGGATTTGAATTAAAATACAACATTTTTTACTTATTCATTAAAAATGGACTTTATCAAAAAGAATTAAAAAAAACTACACAAAGTAAATTTTGATATCCCGATTCTAAAGAAGGATTTTTTTGGTCCAATATAACATATAAATATTTAATCAAGTGGATTTAGAAAGGGTTCGCCATCAAAAGGTGTTTAATCAACCTTTAAAAGAATATTAGAATATTTATGCTTAAAATTGGATTCATTCCCATTTTAAGCCTATATCATTTATTGGATAAAATTAAAAATATATGACAAACATATATAATAATTTTTTAGTTATTTCTATTCATTCCCTCCATTACAACGTCTAGGCCTTAACTACCATTTAAAATAATATTATTTTATTATTAGAGTCCAACGTAAGATTTTCATGAAACTCGTTGTTGCATATTGGGTATGCCATCGTGCATAGTGTTCCCATTAAATTAATATTAACATTTTATTCACAATTATAGATAAATATAGAAATTTCATATTATTTATTTACCTAGGGTGTTACATCCTTCCCCCCTTTTGGTAATTGTGTCCTCGAAATTTTTAAATTGAGCTCAGAAACGTCATTGAAAGTCCCACATTGGAATAAGAGTCAGTAAAACTATAACTTTAAAATAAAGAAAGAAAAGTACAAAGGCCACACGCGTTAATCCATTCTAGGTTTCCATGAAAACATGGATATGGAATAAAAAAAAAGGGTCATGTTTTGATGGAGATTGATAGAAAACATGTTTAGGTTAAATTTAACCACCAGAAAATCACAAACTTGTGATGGGTTAAACGGTATTTTATTCCCCAGTAGGAAAGTTTAACAGACAAATTTTTTGTTTTAAATCACTTTTCATTGTGAAATTTATTTATGTGCTTAACTAAAACATAAGGAAACATACTTACTTGTCATATTGACTTTCAACATTTTCTAGATTTATTACACAAACTCATTTTTCTCCAAAAGATGAGTATTTAGGATAAATTGTTCACATTAAGAGAACTATAATAAACTTCTAGAGATTCACATAATCCACAAAAGAGAACTATATAAATCCCATTTATTTAGACCAAAACCAAAACCAAAACCAAAATGGTTAGTACAAGATCAGATAATACACAAAAAGGATAATCATTTATAAAAAATTCTATTCGTAATCTATATAATTTTTCAAACAATACCCACTGTTCAAAAAAGACCATTCAATAAAATTCTATCCATAAAATTCTTCAAAGTGATAAAAAAAAATATTGAAACCCAAATATGTGAAGGATTTAATCACATAGTCTTCCAAGATTAACCTTACCATTTATCTCTAATCATCAGTTACTCGTAAATTCTCATACTGAAAAGTAATTAACTTAATCACATATCCTACATGATAGGTTAATAATTTCCATAGACTAAATCAATATACTCTAGATTCATAAGATCATCTAATGAAAAATAATTAGTCAAACAAACCAAGGAATTCAAGTAGTCTAGTGGTAGGCGATAAATACTGGTCACACTTTGGTTGTGGGTTCGATTCTAGCAGCTTCATCTGACGTGATAGGTTGTCACATGGTCTACATGTTTTCCTTTTTCCAAAACTACATAATCCTTATAACATTCCCCAAAAATAGATAATATCTTCAAAAATAACCATAACATAATTTAACCTCAAGTTTATCTAATGTCGTTCATATTCTATCATAACATATAGTAACCCATAATTACATCAAAATTAAGGATCATATAAAACCTAATGGTTAACTTTATAATTATTACCGGAACATCCACATCGAGTTGGTTCTCTCGTACATGATGCATTATAGAACTCACCAAGGTTCAAGTGGTTGATCATGACTCCTGATAGTAGGTTTAGAATCACCACGAGATTTCTCATTGAATCCCCCATTTCATCAAGTCCCTTAATCAGAGAAACACAATAGTTTCCTTCAAACCCATTGTCACTTTGGAGATTTCTAGATCAATCCATTTACTAAAACTGAAAAGGTCTGTGTGAGTATATCAACAAAATAATCATCTACTAAAGAGGAAGTTAAACACTAAGATATAATTATCCAAGTTATCTCAATCTTATTACAACTTTCATAAATAACAATGACTCTATATAATATAATAACCATTGTGGTTATACACAACTTGTCACTTATGCTTAAACAACACTCTAACCTCTAAAGTTATCTAAACCTACCATTGATACAAACTATGAGGACTCGGCCTTAAAACATTATATAATCATGAATTAAATGAATAATTCACAAAGAGGATATTTTCAGGTTTACAGTTTTAGAGAATTAGGAAATAAATATAACACCTCAAAATATTACAAAGTAAACACATCTACTATGTTTCCATAAAATAAAAACACTTAAAAAGAAACATGTCTAGTTCCATGTTTTAGGTATCATATCTTTCTTTGAACCCATCCTCGAACCTATTCATATTTAAGCCCTGTGGAAAACAATTCAAAAAACATGGGATGAGCATAAAAATCCCAGTAAAGGATTCACAACGAAGAAAAACTCTTAGTTTTTCAAAACAACAAGTAAACCATGAATACTATAATCAAAGTAATAATTTTCACCTTTATGAAGTAGTAAAAACTCTTCACTGAATAAAAGATCAATACTTATCTTTTGTAGCCAAATGATTACCATAAACCCATATAAAGAACACCTAACATATAAAGGTAACAAGGTACATAAACATACCTAAATGGAATAACTATATAGTTTACTTCCACACATATCACTAAATAGAATATCCATACGACCGACTTTCAAACCCAATGCATTGGAGGTTATAAGGTAAACACCCGTCCAGGTATTCACAGCACCACCCGTCATATGGTTTGTCACGTAACCACCCGTCAAATGTCCAAGTACCATTATAGCACATAAAATATTGAGAATACAAGAATTTAACTAATAACAATTCATTTGCAATCAGAAGAAGTAATTTCATGATATTGAAATAATCAATCCATTTTCAAAAACCATTTAAAAAAATATTTTTGAATCAGAGTGTCACATACCAATTTAAAGATTTTAATGGAATTATAATTAAAAATATTAATTTACATATAAATAAATACTCAAAAACATTTTTAAAACATGGAAATTAAAGATAATGATTTATAAAAATAACTCTTTAAAACATTTAAAAATGATATTTTTGTTAAAGAGTTTTTTAACAAAATGAGTGACTCTTGAATACAAATAATTGTGTAATAAAATTTAATCAGGAATTTATAATATCATGAGAATAAAGGAATTCATGATATAATATGTAAAAGGACAGTATATACACCATATAAGTGTGAATTGGTGAATAACAACAATGATGTCTCAATGGAAATGTAAATTGAGATGAAATCCATTATAAAGATGGTATTATTAAATTAAGGGTAAATCAATCAAATAAATATGTGTGATAAATATAAATACATGCAATATAAGTGGATATTTAGTGTAAAAAAATCATAGGTCATTCACACATATTCATAGGATGACATGTTCAATAAATACAAGTTGAACCCCAAGAAATAGAAATTTGGTTAAGAACTTCCCTTGTAAAAATACGACAGCCTAACGACATCACTTTAAAATTCTGAAAATGAGTTGATGAGACAAAAAGGGTATCTCATCACTTGGAAATAGATTTTACATCAATAAAGATATAAAATAACATATACCAACACAATAAGATTTAAATTAAAAGACCTAACAAAAGAAGTCTTTTGGAAAGAGGAGGGTGAAAGGTTCCCTTACCAACTTGGGTATCTTTCGAAACGTACACCCCACAAAATAAGGACAATAAAACAATTATGTAAATACTCATAAACAAATTTATATTACACAAAGAGAAGAATAATGCGAAGTACATATACCACTCAAAGGAAATGGTGGAAAATGTAGCATAAATCTCACAGGAATAAAAGTGACATGAAAAATCCCTTACGAAAACTTAGCAGCCTTACGGCGCCACTTAAAACATCCAAAAATGGATTCATGAGATCATATAGGGTATCTTATAATATAAACATAAAATTTAATGAATGAGGAAAATAAAAGAACATCCCCAAACATAATAAATATGAGCTTAAAATAAATTTCATAAAAGAGAGTACTTAAAAAGAAAGAGAGAGGTTGGATCCCTTACCTCAAGTCTGACTTTCCTTGTTCGTTTATTTTTATTCCTGAACAATAAACATTGGTAAATTAATAATTTCCTATAGACCTCCTTTAATTTTTATTATTAAATTCATATCACATATTATAATGTTATAATAATTAGTTAATTATGTTAGTTCATATCAGTTGTTTTTGTCGATGTTTGGTACATGAGTAAAAAATGAACATGTTATAATTACAAGTTGTTCATGTGGTAAAATATACATTATATCCAATATTATATTCATGATTTAAATATCATATAAATAATATATATCCAATTTATACTTTCGTTTATAATATTACATAACATTTAAAGGTAAGAAATGAAATGCACCGTTCATTAAGATGGTAAGCCATACTTATGCATGAACTCTACTTTCATTTCTATTTCGTATTTAATGGAATTAAAACAAAATGAGAGAGATATATATATTATAATACTAGTATTATATATTTGTTATATAGGTAACATATTTTCTTTAATTTAATTCTTTATACATTCCCTGTATTGCATGAATGAGTAACATCACTTGAGGGGGCGGTAGTCCACACTTCCTCAAATGAAATTATCGCATTTTCACAACATGAAAAGCATAATGTTATGTTTTAAATGTAAAATACAGATGCATAGAGAGGAAATAAATATAATATATATCAGAAATAAATATAGTTCCATCATAATGGCCACCGTGAGAGGTGGTAGGAGAAGATAGAACAATCATCATTTCGTGAGGCAGTAATTTTCCATCCATGGAAACAATAGGTTCTTTAACAATTAGACAGAGGTGTGTGTAAGTGTAGCTAGAATAATTCTCATAAAAACATACTAGTATATTGAAGATACTATTTTTGTTACAAAATAAATTAATAAATATATTTTAGGGGGTTGGAGAAGCAATATAAAACAAAAGAACATTGGACAAGACATGACCTTTTAATCGAGTAACTCCCCTTGGTTTCAACTAAAAGGTTTTATTGAAGAGCTTTCTGCCTTAGGAAAGGCTTCTAGGATGAGGAGAGGGATGTGGAGAGAAAACATAGGTAGATCTTGGATGTGACAATATCTTTAGAGGTGTGGGTAAAGAGGTAGAGGTGGTGGCCTTTAATAAGAGAAGAGGAGGGGCACTCTTGGAATGTTATAAAATATTACTTTATTATAAAATGATTTTAGGATTTTAAAGGTCCCAAAAGGATATATTTCGAGGATAAGGTGATAAGGTTTAGAACTCCACCCATCTAATAGGTTTTTGAAAAGTGTAAGTCTTAGATTTTCCATTATCATCTCATTTTATTTAAATCATTCATTAATGAGGTAATCACTGCATCGTCATGGTGTCAGAAATAAATTTATTTATTTAATGTCTAAAAATTATTAAAAAATATCATGATTTAGGAAATTTTTATCTTTATATGGAATATTTATAGTAAAAATTATTACCTTTATAACCCCATTTAAAAAATTATTTTAGTAAATAATACATGTTTGTGACATTTTTATTTTAACTTTAAATAAAAATTTATTAATATCATTTTCCTACCAAAGTGGCTCCATGGGGTCCCCGAGTTGAGAAATGTATTTTCCTGGTCATCTACGACTCATCCAATAAGGGTAGGACATGTGTCAAGGTAATTTCATATTATTATAACATTATCTTTACATTAAATTACACTAATTACCTTTAATCACGATTAATAGAACATAAAAGTTATTATTCACCAAAAAATTATTTTAATCCCATTGAACCACATTTTACATATAATGAAAACCATGTATGCCATATCTTTTATATTCAAATCATAGAGGTGGTAACGTTTCATTTAAATGAAAAATATGTTTTTTAACTACCACTTAGTGGTTTAACTATTCATCAATAATTGATGTTTTTTAGAAAAACACCAAAAATTCACAAAATCCATATTTGATATTCTGAATTCAAAAATGATGTATATTTTAAAAAATAGATAACATATAAGTTTCATTAATTAATGTAATAATTAATTCCCTCTTTCAAAACAAATACGGTGTTTATGAGAAACAATATCTATTAAAATATTGACAGTAGTTTAAGTCCAATTTCAATGTGAAATTAATTCCAATGACCACCATTGGATTAAATGGTACAAATATATTCTAATTGAAATTTAGAAACAATTCAAAAAATTATCTAATCAAATAAATAATTTGGATTAAAAATAAGTTTTGAATTAAAGTAAAACATTTTTCACTTATTCATTAAAAATGGACTTTATCAAAAAAATAACAAAAACCTACACAAAGTAAATTTTGATATCCCGATTCTAAAGAACTATTTTATTTGGTCCAATATAACATATAAAATTTTAAAAAATTGGATTTAAAAAGGGTTCAACATCAAATTTCAGTTAACCGGCCTTTTAAAGAATATTAGAATATTTACACTTAAAATTGGATTCATTCGAATTTTATGCCTCTAACATTTATTAGATAAAACAAAATATTTAAAAAACATATATAATCATTTTTTAATTAGATCTGTTCAATCTTGCCATTACAACGGCTAAGAATTTAATACCATTAAAAATAATTTTATTTTATTATTAGAGTGAAATGTAAGATTTCCATGAAACATGTTGTTGCGTATTGGGTAAGCCATCAAGCATAGCGTTCCCATTAAATTAATATTAAAATTTTATTCACAAATTTGGATAAATATGAAAATGTAATATTATTTATTTAACTGGGGTGTTACAGTAACCTTATCAATGATTTTAATAGAGAAAAATAAAATATTCGTATACATGAAAATGATGGGCATGAGGATCAATAATGAAGTAAAATAATAATAACATTATCTAAGGATTATGTAACCATACATTCAATGGAGGATAAAGGATACTCAAAGAGATAATGATAGAATAATGATGAAGGTGGATGCTATAAGACAATTGAAAACCTTAGAGATTAAAATTAATTATGAATTATTTATATTTTTTGGGTCAGAACTATTTCTGCTATAACATTATGATATATATAAGGGGTTGTTGAATTATAATCATATCTTGACATTATACATCAAACAAAAGATCATGAAGACGTATTATGTTATTTGACAGAACTATTTAGGGATAAATATGGAAAATGATATCACATAATATACATCAAAATTCATGGTGTTCCATATTGGGTAGACCAAAATAGAAATGTATAAGGGTTTGATTCAACTATTTCCCAAATGTATGTGAAAAAAGAAAAACATCACTATAGACATTGATATAATTCATCTAAATACATCATGTTAAAATAATTATATATAGGTTGTGGGGGATTTTCTTTCAAGGAATACTCATTTCATTGGACATCAATAAGACACTCAATCAAATTACATGGACATACATTAGATATTTTGCGAGACAGTATGGAAAACCACTATCAAATGTATCTGATTGATTTTTAAGATTTATATATATGTTTTATAAAAACCCTCAATATGGTCTAAACACAGAATTGAACATTCTTACATATTTCCTCCCAAGAAAATAATGGTCAAACAAAGTGAACTATTGAAACACTTAATGTAATGATGAGATAAAGCTTGAGGAATTTCAATGAAAATTGATCAAATAGTTACCTATTAGAGTATTTATACAATACGAGTTTCAATTATTTATCCAAATAGAACCTTGTGAATACAATTGTAGGAATATATTTAAAAAACAATCATTATACGATGAATTTGTTGAAAAATATGTTGGGACCTTAAATGTTCAATTAAATTGTAGAATAGTTAAACATCAATTAGTAGTACATTAGAGAGGGTCTAGAGTTTACAAAAGTGTGATTCTAATAATATCTGATGAGACATAGAGTATGATTTTGGTGGTAAAGTTCTCTTTTACATATCTCTATTGAATAGATTCATGATATATTGTATGAAGGTTATGAAAAATATCAGGTACATCATCTCCTTTGAGATTTTATATTTCACTAGACCTATACACTATCAACCAAAACTCCCACCACCAATATATCCATTATATAATATTTTATAAATATAACTTTTGTTGAATTAAAAAACAAATCTCTCATATTTATATAATGTAGATAATGTATATTTGGAAAATGAGCCCTCATGTTAGGATTAGTTGTTGAAGATAATAGTATATATAGATAATGATCTTTGAAACAAGTTAACTCACATTATAAAATCACTATGAAAAAAACACATATATGATGAGGAAACATGGTGAACATGGGAATCCATGATTTATAAGTAACCTTGAATTTTTTCACCTTAGTAGGTTCAATGAAACTTTTAGGCTGAAATTTCATTAGGGGGAAGAATTTAATTACCTAGATTTTATTAATATAATTTTCTATCTTATAAATGTGTCATCATTAGTAATGTAATTTAAATAACATTAAATCAATGAAAAATATGAATACATTTTGTTTTATTAATTTAAAATTTTCATTTTGAGAATAAAGATTTCCAAATGAATTGACATAATTATTGTTGAAAAAAAAATAGAAAATTAGTTAAAAATATTTTCAAAATTTTAATATTATCAGTCCCCAAAAAAATATCACCCTTACAAAATGTCTTAGAAATAAAGTATAATATGAGTAAATAAATATTAATTTTTAAAATTAATTTATATAACCTTGATGTCAAATATAATTCAATTAATAATGAATTTAATATGATTTTTTATATAGTACGGATCCCATATAACACTTACAAACCTAATTATTGGAATAGTAGTATGACCATTATGAATAGTAAAAATAACATTATAATTATATTATACCCATTAAAATATATAAATAATATGTTATTATATTATATAATAATATATTTATAGAGTTTTACAGATAATAAAATTTTTAAAAATGATAAAATGTGTCTTGATATTATTGTAAAACATATGTATTTTATTTTCATTTTTAAAAAAGATAAATAATTTAATGAAATATTTATATTCAAATAATGATCTTATAAATTAATATAATATATTATTATAAATATAATATATATTTATGGGAAATTATGTAATTTTTCAAAGGTTCAAAAAATTGATAATAATAATAAAAGTTTATTTTTTCTAATAGATGATGATATTAATCAGAAATTAAATTTGACATATATATAAAATATTTTTTAGGAAAATTATTTCATTTTTTTCTACACATTCAAAAAATCTAGTGGGATTTTTCAAAAAGTGTAGTTATTTTGGTGAATGTTGAAATATGTTCAAATATATTATTCAACATTATAAGATAATTAATGGATTTTGGATTCCTGGATGATGTGAGAACCTAATAGTTTAAAATTAAATAAAAAATTCACTATATTTAGTCAAATTATTTATCTATATATGTAGTCTTGATAAAAACATTATTAAAATAATGATTATAATATTCAAAACACTCCTTTTTTCAACATAAAAATACCACCACACACCACCCCTTCACCTAAAGACCCTTAAGCATTGTAGTATAGCATATTTCATCCAAACTCACTTATAAATCCTAAACCCCATGTCCTATAACCACTTGTTTAACGAAAAGTCCAATTAAATGTTACTTATGCTATTTTTCTAGGAGACAATAATTATGAATTAATATTCCCAAACTACCACTTTTTAGTTGTTTTCTCCTTATACCTTCACCTCACATCCATGATCCAAAAAAACATACTGAATACATTATTATAAATATAATATAATTTAATTAGGTTAATTGAATAAACATATTCCACAATCACCTTTTTTTCATAAATGAAAACGTTCTTCACAATATGGTTGGTACACTGCCCACATGAACAACACAGTTATTTTTCATATACTACTTACATGGCTGGTAATAGAATAAATATAGTTGTTATGTATGATTATAATAAGTATATTATGATTTATTTAATGTTTTCTAATTTTTTAATAATAATTTAATTTGATAAAATTAATCTAGTTCACGATAGTTGTTTAAATGATCTATGTTAACAAACCAAAACATTTTAATATTTTTACAAATTGAATAATACCATTGTTGGAACAAAAATGAGTATTTGGGAACATTTCAATTTTTAAATGTCTGTGAATACCATCTTATTTCACTTCTATAGATGTAATTCAAAAATACATGAACTTAAAAAATTATACATAAGTTATCCAGGCTTGGAATCATAAAATAAACACCATTATAACAAAAATATTGAACATTATATCTCATTGAAATAGTAAAAACTCATAATTATAAAATTATAACAAATGAAATATACATGTAAATTTTTTTGAATTATGTAATTAATGTATTTAATTTTATTATTCAATAAATTGAGTGCTTGTGTAGAAGGATAATAGTAATAAAAGGTAAATTATCTATCTAAACTGCAATTTTTCATTGGGTTATGACATTCCCCTCTCTATGTGGAATTCACTATATCTCTATCTAATGTTATATAATTTTTATAAATTTTAAATTTACTTCTATTAAAATTATTTCAAGATACTTCTATCATCCATTTACTTAGCAATAGATGCCTTAAGTTTATTTCTCGAATACCTTATTTAAGTCAAACCCTATTAAGGGGAACATATGTATACTATAATAATTTTATGTAATTCCCATAAAATTCATTATTCATATGATAATGTACATCGATGTGAATGTAAAAAAAATTAATTCATTATTATATTTTTAATCATTATGAAAGCTCATTAATTATGGTATAAGGAAATATTGTGAAACATATATTCTTTTGTAATTTTTATGCTTTATCTAATGATTCAGTATATTTTATGGAAGATATTATCAAGAATATTTTCTGATGGGTTCAAATATATAGTTCTCCAATGTATTGGGTGATGTGTTAATCCCATGATAGGTTATGTATGAGAATAAGGAGAGAACTTAACCCATGATGGGAATATGTCAACTCTATAATGTTTTCCTGGTAGTTATCATTACTAGTCATTGTTTTTTTATTCATGTTTTCACCACATTACTATGTTTATTTAATATGATGATTCCATTTTCATTATATTTTGTTCATATAAGATTACTCATGATACATCTCATTTATGATATCATGTTATACCCTTTGACTCACTTGGAATGATTTGTTATCATGGTTATTCTATTACTAGGATTTCGTAATCAACCTTTTTGTATATATTCCTACAATTATCCTATGTAGTTTTAGGAGCTTCACAAAATTTTGGATATCACTATAGAGATAATAATAATTAATTTATATTTTAGTTTGATGAAATGGTCATATGTTCCTATTCTTCAAAAGACACCATTCCTATCAATTATTTTGTTATAATATTTGTATATTAATGAAAAAAATAATCGATATTTATGTTGAAAATCAAGTAATAATACGTTTAAAAGGATTGAGTATCAATAATATTCACACATTAATGCCTTTGGAATCCTTCCAAAATATGAGAGACCTATCAGGGGTTACATTCATCTTTCACCAAAATAGGAACATTAAAAATTGAAATGTGTTCAATCTTCCATTCACCTAATCTTGTGTCTATATGTACCACATCTATAGAAACAAATAAAAACACCTAAATAATGTGAATCCCAAATACTCTACAGCTTTAAATTTTTTGTATAAATCATTATAGGTACCAATAATCCAATCCCCTAAATATATTTCAGAAGACCGTCCCATGTTTATCCGTTAAATAGGATATTTTTCAAAACTGACCACCACTTTTAGTGCATTATATTTATCCACAAGCACATATATGTTTACATTAACATTACCAAAACCCACATTTTTAAATTTAATCATATGACCCTTAGGGGGATCCTGAATTTTTTTAAATAATGACTAGTAAAAAATGTCCATCAAACACTTCGACTTAAAATGAATAGATGATAAACAATTTAGATTGATCATATGTTGCTTTTCATAAGAAAAATCAAACTCATGTCATCATCATCAGTGTATAGTACTACCATATCTGTCAGAGTAGATTATAAGTACACTTCAATTACGACTCAAACAAAGAACCCATAATAAGATTCCTCGATGTATTTATTCAATTTAACGGGGATACCAATTTCCCATGAAACATCAAAAATTAAATTTTTAATGCTAAATAATCTAATTAAGACAATGATTCCTCACCCAAAACTATACAACAATGTTTCTAAAAGGTAAAGGATTGAAACATTGATACCATTACTGAATGAACAACAAAACTAGAATTAAATCAATATAACCAAGGGTCTACACCTTCATCTACATATCATCTGAAGGAGAATAAAATTAATTGAATCCACTTCTCATTGAAATTAAATGAAAAATATAAAAACCTCATAAATAACAGATAAGACATGATATATCATCCACCATCTAATATATTCATCATTATAGAAGTATAACACAAAAATTAATAGGAATGTAATGAATCATGTACTACTCAAGAAATCCATCACAATTTCGGGTAATGAAGATCAAAATGAATTACTAAATTCTAAGAGGGGGGGGGGGGAATTAGTTTTTAACATTTTATATGTTTCAAAATATTAGAAACATAACCCTTAAAACCTATTACCGTTCATTAACTTATCATCATATTATAAATAATCAATAATTAAAATTTTGGAAATAATGTAAATCACATGATATTTATAAGTTTCGACCACATTGTGAGAAACTATATATTTTCCATAGCTACTGTTTTGGGTCTATATAAATTAAGT
Source organism: Viscum album (assembly GCA_963277665.1). NCBI lineage: Eukaryota > Viridiplantae > Streptophyta > Magnoliopsida > Santalales > Viscaceae > Viscum > Viscum album. The sequence goes on from OY728156.1 coordinate 1,739,967,335, forward strand.
ATTATGATGAAGTTAATATTGTTTTTTTCAACACCCTATAGACACCTCATATTTACAGATAATATTTTTTATAGTGACTTCCATTAGTTTAAAAAAACTCTTGTAACAAGGATATGATAAAATGTATAAATACATAGTCCAATCTACTACACAAAAGTGTTTAGTTCCGATGACCTAGAGTCAAAAAGTCCTCAGTCTGATGAATAGAGTCTGATTAACTCAGTATGATTTTCCTTCCCCCAATCAGTACCAATCACACTTATTATCAACCCATACCCATCTTATTCAGTCTGATTTTTCACGTCCGGTAATCTAAACGAACTCTAGTATGATCATCTAAAAATATCTCTATTTAAAAAAAATTTCATTCATAAACTATGTTCTGATTCTCCATTTTCTGAACATGTGGAAATCTCCAATGTATGTATGTAATTTTCATCTATTTATACAATACATACAATTGAAATCTCAGGACAACAAAAAACATTTCTTGATCAAAAAAATTCATGAAAATATGATTTTAAAGTTCACTAAAGATTCATATTTGATAGCCTCAATCTAATTAATCTCTTTGGTATCCTTCTCAAAATATCTAATTTTTTTTAGAAAATATATTTAATTTCTCAAAAAAATATATTTTAAACTTCATTCTAGAATACTCAATATATTAAAAAATACATAGATCATTCCATTAAAAAATACTCATATCAACGTGATGATGCTTCATTCACTCAATCCTTTTGTACTTCCTCATCTCAATTTGATTGAAATTCTCCCTCAACATAGTCTGATTAAACTTCCAAAGCTTAGTATAGTTGACATTGTTCCTTAGATTAGCCTCCTAGAAAATTCCCATTGTTAATCGATGTATCTTCCTCATTGATGTCTATTAGAAATTCATCATCTCAGTCTGAGTGAACATCTTCTCCTCAGTTGGATTGACATTGTTCATCAAAAACAGAATATGTTGTAGATGTGTAACCAACAATACGATGTACTAGTTTCAACAATTCATTATTGTATCTTGTTTTCTATCATGATTTAAAAATTATCTTCCCCAAAAACTCATCAAATTATTACAATACAATGGAAAAAGTATTATTATATATTAAGCCTCATATAGAATGATAGTCCAATAAACATTAAAATATTTGTAAATAATAAATTTTATTGAATATAATGGTACATAAAAAAACCCATGCAATCCATGAGGCCACTAGTTGTATCAAAATTATATCAATATACAATTGAGGTTATTGGTTATGTATATACTCATCAATATCACATTTGTTATTTATGTGTCGAATTTTGGAATTCATTTCACATTGTCTGCCTTTATAATTAAATTACCATTAAAAAAGTATTTACGAAACATAAAATAAAAGTATTTAAGTTTCAAAAATAAAACAATGAAATACCAATTAATAATTATCTTATTTAATGGAGAAGATACAGATTTTTATAATATTTGAAATATACCAATAATTTATAATCATGAAAATAGAAAATTTTCCAAATATTAATGGAGTATCAATGGAATAAATAGGATATTCACATACCTATAAATATGTACAACATTCAAAAATATTAATTTACCTTTAATGAATAAATTAAAAAACTTAAAACCCATTGATAATAATAAATCAGACTTAAATAAAAATGAAAATGTTTTTATGTAATATATTTTCTGAAAAGGGTTTTCAAAATAGAATACAATATTTTCTAACAAAATTTGTGTTTTCGAAGAAGTTTAAGAGAAACATTTCTATATAACATGGATTCCAAAAAGAAAATACGCTTCTTAAAACTAATAAAATTTCTTTAAAATTATAGAATAGTAATAAATCACCTTTAATAAATTGAAATAAAACATGAATAAAACATTTATTAAATAATTATTTAGAGAAATGTGAGTGTTGAAATAAAGAAATTCATCTTCACTTAATTATTGAAATAATTATTCTGTAATAAGGTATATAATAAATATTTTCTCTCACATTATCCTAGGTTCCATCAATCATTTCATAAAGGGTATTCACATCATGAATAACTTCCAATAGTAATCTACTTATATATACATATTTTTCCATTTTCATTCTTAATTATATAATATACATTTGAATCGTGAAATATTTATATGTGGATAACTAGGGGTTTTTAGAAATATCATTACAATGATATTTTCACCAACATAAATTGTTGAAGAATCATGAAATTTGATATTCATCTGAATTGATGAGAAATATGAGATAGGTTAAAATCAGTTCTATTATTGATGAATAATATATATCTGTGTATAACTAATAATTTAATCTAGAGATATATAAGTAGGATGATGAATAATGAGTTTAAACCATCTACTAATTTCATTTCAAAAGACCTAATTTATAAAATTTCCTTATATAAATATATATTCAGATAATTCATTGACCTATTTCACAAATATAATTTATGAATCTTCTCCAAAATGATAATAACGTAGTCATTTTAGACATATAAATATACAGCTAATCTCAGTTTGAAAAGATCATGTTGTCAACATGATTATAAATTTTTTTAACGTCCTTTAGTAGATGGAAAAAATGAATGAGGTGTTAATGGACATCATAGGCCATGAAATATTCACTCATGATCTAAAACATCATTGTTTTTTGATCGAAGGTATATGTTCTTATTGTCAAGTGAGGGTAGAAATATAGTTCTTGGGTCGCACTGATCCAGGACATAAAATAAAAGCGTTATGGATGGAATTGGCATAAATATTAGAGGGATAATATTTTTTAATGAAGGGTTTTAAAATTGGCATATGGTTGAAGATGAAAATATGGTCAGTCAGAAAACCTTCGTTCGGTAGATCGTACAATGATGATACTAGTGGAATTTTATAGATGGGTTAGAAGTTACCCATGTTTGTGATCCCACATCAAACTTATTTTCAGTTAAGCACTGCTTTAAAAATAGACACCATCAATAACTGTATGTGATAAGGAAGTGGTGGATCGATAGCTGTATAGACTTGCACACTCTCTACCATGTTTTTGTGCCACCCTAGACATGGGTATAAAAATATTTTCTTAGGGTATTCAAAACACCTTCATGTTCTTGTGTTTATCCAGTCTCCTAACCTCTTTATCACTAGTGGCCGGATCAACCTCTCCCATGTGGTTGATTCTGTGGATCCCACATGGGTTGTTAAGGGGTCCAAGGTTAGTTGGGGGTCAGGTATTTTAATGTAGTTATTATGTATTAAATTTCATAAATGAATTAAATATATCAATAATATATTTTATTTATCAACTTTAATTACTAAAATTTACATCCTCAAACATGCCAATGATCATGTACCCAAGTTGTAAAAGCTCATACTTGGCCTCCAAAAGACCCAGGATCGAATCCAGGAAGGGGTTAATTTCTGGGGTACTATACATGCCATTTAGTAGGGCACTATAACAGTACTGTAATAGTAGTGGAACTTTAGAATATGAGAAAAAATAGTGGTAGAGGCCTGTAGGAGGAACATTATGGGTGGGTGTACAATAATAGGTTTTCTATCATCCCGGGTACGGTTGTAGTAATATTCACCGAATGTCCGTTTTGGTCAAAAATGGGATTTCAAGCCTTTTATTCATGCCATATGGATTGGGTATTCGGGCTATGTAATGAGTACCCCGCTACCCCAAAAAAGAGGACATTTCTTTAATAATAAAATGGGGCTTCAGCCCCAACCTTCAAAAAATGTACCTCTTGAAACAATTATTTTAACACTCATAAAAATCTACTAAGTAATTACTTATGATTTAATTAATAATTACAAAAAAATTTACATATTATTATTAATAATATTTTTTTTTAATTTCAATACTTCCATTTAAAAAATATTCATCATTAAAATATTAATATTTTGAGCAATTTATCAATAAATTATATATATTTTAAACTATATCATATGGTATTGTTTTTTAATTTTATTATTTTACTACTCATTAATTAAAAATATTATTAATAAAATTTTTATTATGGTTTATTGATATTTGTAATTATAAATAATAATTCATTCAAAAGGGATAAAATTGTGAATATAATATATTAAAATTTTAAATTTTTCATAAAAGTTCTTTTTAATAATTATTTATTTTTTAATAAAATTACTTCTAATTTATAGAATTAGATTAAAAGGACATATTATGTCATCAAAACTCATATCTATTAATATTATTGTGCTTGAAATATATTTTATCGAGATTATATTATTATATTTTTCTAAAACATATAAATATATTGAAAATGAAAAGTATTTTCATTATAATATAATTTTAAAAAATAGGATCCCATCAAAAATAATAAAAAAGTTACCTTATTTTGATTTGAAATTTTCACTATAATTATATTTTAAATTGAAAAATGAAGATAGCTATTATAAATGTTGAATCGGACTTTATTTTTTTAATTAAGAAACAAACTCTTTAGTAAATATTTAATTAAAATACAGTCATTACCTAAATTATAATGATGTTTCACTATCCCATTTTAGTAAATATCATCATCATAATTATTTCATCATACTTATGGAAATTACATGTCTTACATAAAAAAATTTATGTTATAATGGATTTCATAAAATCTATATTCCTATTATCCTTTTTGATTATAATTTCTAAAATAGTCGTATGAAAAACTATGTGTATTTAATTAACCTCAAATGAAATAATTCCAATTAATCAGTGTTTTCTAATCAATTATACTAATTCAAAATGAGATAACCTGAGAACCGCACTCTTAGATCTGATGCTAAATCATTTTATATTTTCTTAAAAAAACTAAATGAAAAATACATTGTCCTTTAGAAATGAAATTATCATTTCGGTATAGGTTTTGAAGTATTAGGAATATCATGGCATCATATTAGTGTTTGAAACAAATTATCTACAAAATATTATTTTACTTCACTAGTTCTAGCTCCTTAACTAAACTAAACAGCATTGGAACATAAAATAAGACAATGAAAAACATTTTAAAATATATGGTGAGCATAAAATTTTCCAATAAGGTGTTTAAACCCATGTTGAATATCCATTAATAAATATTATGAATAATTCATGTGACATCATTATTTTTTAGATATATATAATAGAAAATATTTTTTATAACAATAAATTTACTTAAATTATATAAATTGGGTTTTGAAAAAAATTACATTTCAATTTATTTTTCAGAACATTTAAAATATATATTACATTAGAATCACATATACTTTTAAAAACATGATAATATTTGGAAAATACATTAAATTGTCATTGAAAAGATTAAAAATATACATTGAAAATAATTAACATTATTGAAAATATTGATACTGAAATTCCTCTAGAAGTACTTAAAGACACAAGTAGTATTACATGTTGGACTACATCCCTCAGTGACTGTAAATTCCCACTATATTCTTCATCATTAGTTTTGATACAAATGTTTTGAATTTTTAAATAATACTTTTGAAGGGGCATATTTTCTCATTATAATTCTACTAAAAAACATTTGAAAATAATTACATAAAAGTAATTTTATATTCAGAAATAATAATAAATAATAAATATACTTTATCTCATTTATAAGTAAAAATCCACAATTACATAATATATCAAATATTCCAACAATATGAAATTCATGAAAATAAAATAATTTAAAAAAATTAATTGAATACTAATGATATACATCGTAAATTTCTATACCATTATATATCTTCAACATCCATAAACCTTAAAATGAATTTTTATACATTAAATGAAAAAATTGAAACCCGCTAATATATTCAATAACCATTTCAAAATTGTATATGAAATTCTTGAAATATTTTTTTTCGAGTAGTGTTTTTAGAATAGAATAAAATATTTTCTCTTATACTTAGATTCTTGTAAAAAATTTAATAGAACCATTTCCCATATAACATGGATTTTCGAGAAAAATATATAATCTTGTAAAAAGTAACACTATTTTATTTAGAACCATAATACTATAATAAAACACCCATACTATAGAGAAATCGACAATTAACAAAAAAATTACAAAATTATAATCCTAAAAATTCGGAGATAGAAAATAAAAAAATTCCCCTTATCATAACTAACACATAAGGTCCTCCTTATAATGGGATATACCAAATACAGTCCCTCTCCCCCTCTCATATTTTCCCACACCCATTTCATAAAGGGGATTAGCACAGTTAAAATATTATGATAGGAGCCTCCTTATATAGACATAACTTTTAATATTCCTTTACATTTAAATTATAAGAATGTTAATAACCAAAAAATAATTTTTGGAAAAGTAGATAATTATAGAAAAATACTTAAGTTGACATTTACAAAAAAACCTAAAATGTTCAATCTTTAATGATTTTGAATTCGATCTATCATGCAGAGTAATATTAGAATGGGTAATACAAATTATTTATTCAGGGAGAATATATATATATATATAATTTCATCATTTATTATGGTGAAATCTAAATTTTAGATATACAAATGAGTTAAAATCAGCTACATATTGTATTTTCATGTTACTGATTAATATTGAAACATATATATATATATATATATAATTTATTCAAATTGTTTTTTGGGGTTCCTTGTGAAGATTTACCCAAATGATAATACAAATGTAATTTTATATATATGAAAACAAAATTAATCACATTTTTATAGGATAATTTTTAATAATTATTATTGTAAGAGATTTAATGATATGTATTGATGGAATAAATGAAGGATATGTCAATATATATTAAATAATGAGATACCGTTAGACAAGACATGAAACTTCACTATTTTTTGTTCCGTGGATCATGGGTTTAATGTCAAAGTTGTCTAATAATTGATGTTTAGGGGGAACTGATCTGGGCCATATGCAAATTGTGTTGAAGACAAACCCAATGCCAAAAAGATGAGAAAATGATCGAATTAAGGGTTTTAAGATTGACAGAATGTTAAGTACAACATAAGGGTTGATCACATGTACATCATTGATTAGATAAAATGGTGGTGAAAAAACATGTACTTTTACTGATGGTTGAAAATTTCCCCACATCTGTGATCTAACATCGATCATACACGTGTTCAATTGATAATTTATGTGTTAACTACTTTCATAAGCATCCATTCTATTGAATAGATGAATATCGCCCACATACAGTCCCTTAATCTCCACCATGGAAGAACATTACCCATCTAGATGTCACTAGAAGATCAGTATGCAGTTGGCGCACCCCATACATGAACCTGTGCACACCGGTTCTCTTATCATACCTCTCACAATGGGAAAGGTCATCTTCTAAAACATTTTTCCCTTATGGGTCCCATGTGGGTGGTTCAGGAGTCCTCAGTTGGCTATGGGTTTACAAATTATTTTTATAGAATTTATAGTTTTTAAATAACCTAATATAGTTAAAATAAAATAACTTATTTTTTATCGTTATTTTATAATTACATGTACTTATTTAAACACACATTGTATTATAATTTATAATTAATTTACTAAGTTAATACATATCATTTATTTATTATTACCTAATATTTTCACATTAATATACCAATACTAATTGTATTTAACATCAATAGTTTGCTTTCTTATTAAATTCTTTACTATAACGTTAAAATCACTTAAATTTAACATAATGTTATAATTAATTTAAACTGATTCATATGTTTTTATTTATCAGTTTTGTTAATTTAAAAATCATTAATGTGAAATATTATTACTATAAATTTTAAAATGTTTTATACTCATTTAATTTGAAAATAATATTTTAATAAAAATTAATAATATTATAATCATAATATTTTGAAAACTATATTTTTTTATAAATGATACATTTAATAATTTCATGTATTTAATATGAAAATAAAATTTTAATTTATGGAATAAGATTAAATAGAAGTATTAGGTAAAAATAATACATATCTACTCAAAATATTATGTGAGGAATATATGATTTCTTGTTTAAATTGAAATGTTTATCTAAAACCCTCGACGTTATTTGAAAATTAATATATTTGAATTAAAATATTATCCCTAGAAAAATAATACAATAGTAAAATTTCTTTACATTAATATTATATGATATATTTACATCAAATTGAATATATAAAATATATACTTTTTATGTTAAATCATACTTTTTATTTAAATATAAAACTAAAAATTCAATAAAAATATAATTTAACATATGTCATTTCCTAAAATTATGATATGCTTTAATGAACCCCTTTTTCTCATTCCATTTAAAAATTTTTTCAATGTTTTAGAAAATATAAATAGAAATCATTAAATTCATTTTTTGGAATAATCCACGGCCAATATATATCACCCCTCAAGGCAATTATATATCATGGAATTATTTTTTTGTTAGGACCATACCAACCCTTATGTATCAGCCTTGACATTTATAATTCACAATCTACCAAATATAAGACCCATATATATCATTATTTCTTCAATTTCATATCATAGGGTATTAAGGAAATTTTTTTTGGAGGAGGAGGGGCTTTATGTATCAATTTGGAGACCCTTAAACATCTAATACTATAACATTTCCCAAGCCTATGATGAGCCTTACATATGGAACTGTTTGAATTCTTCCAAAATTTCATATATTTAAATACTATTACCTATTATATGGTAGTAATTTTACACTTTTTTATTATCATGTGTTGAAAATTAGATATTATACTAGTTACCCCAACATAACATAATTTCTCTCAAACATAAACATTATCGAAATAAGAGGTAAACCATTATATATTAGTTGAACATTACATATCTTTGAATTTATCTGTACGTTTACCAAGGTGAATCTAATACTTGTTCAAAATTTTCATCCAAATAACATATAAGTATCTAGGGTAAATTTATATATAATCCATATTTACATTTAATTATAATATTCTTTAAGAACCGATTTCAAATTTCAAAATATAGGGATACTGTTCCAAAATTCAAATGTATCTCCTCACTCCCACTATGAAAATAATATTTCATCAGAATTACTTCTAATATATTTACTTCTTATTGGTTTAAAAAATTTATATATAAATTAGGTATATCTTCCATTAGAAATCTAGATTCTAGGATCATATATAAGGGATCTACCACTCTACTCTAATATTTTTGGAATCCTAATTTAATCTTATGAATCATCTCATTCAAAAAGCTCATATTTTTTTGACTTTTCATTTATGAAATTATAACTTTTTTACTTCAGGATATCTACTCTACACCCCATATAATGTTCAAATTGTTTTTACTAACCTAATCACTGACACACCTCCTGTACATATTCTAAATAAGAAAAACATATTATATAGATGTTTTAACCTTCAGAATCCCATTCTAAGGCAGTATTTTAAGTATATCGCCCACTCTAAGTATAACAATTTAAATTTAACCTAAAAAATTGTCTAATAAATTTGTGGCTTTTACCCAGTAACACTCTAACTGGCTTTTATGGACATTTAGTCTTTATATAATATCATTCTAATAAAAACATGTATCATTGTGTTTAGGACATAAAATTATTATTTTTTTGAAAATTAATATATAATATTATTATTTACTATTGAATTATGGAATTTTATATAATTGGATTATAATTATTAAAATAATTATTCAATCTTTTTAATAATTTTATAGAATTTTTTGAGCCCAGAAAAAATGTGAATTAAAAAAACCTTCTCATTTTTCATATAAAAATATTTAAAAAAAATCATACAATATTATGAATAAATTATATCACAATAACAAAATCTGCATTCTAATAAAAACAATGTCAATTTATTCCGAGAAAGTGATGTAAAATTCATTTCTCAACCAGTTTAATACAATATCTAATATGTATTCTCCCTAATTAACCAAATTCTAAATTTATGAATTTTTAAAAAAATTATAAAATGTACAGTTTTTATGATATACCTTTCAGAATAGAAAAATATAAATTTCATTACATTAAAAACTATTGGGGTAACACTTTAGTGTTTATTTCATCATTTCAAGTACTCTAGATAGTTCCATCTCAAATATTTAGGTTTCCCTTAAAAAATAACTATCCATCCTTGTATATATTTTTTTTGATCACATTATAGACTCATCATGATATATCTTTTTATCTTATAATCCCAATATTTTTCCACTATCATTAATAAAAATCATCACGGATTTTATACCTAAGCCAAGACGTTCATTCTTAATGACCCTCATCATAGAGAAGATATGATGAACCATTTTACAATATTATTTCATAATATAATTAAAAAATAAACAATTAAATAATTTATAGTAGTAACTATAGAATGATGTATTTTGGTAGATCAATACTAAATGGTGAACCTAACAATAATAATCTATTATAATATCCAACCATAAAGTGTACATGTGTATATAAAAATGTTCTTTCATCGATTTCATTGATAGAAAATCTTGCACACATCATCCCTCACATGAATTGCTTATTTTTTGAAAAATCTCTATTATCTAGTCTATCATCATGCATACATCATTGTTTTCATAATAACTTTTTAGCATGTCTTATATGGTCAAAATCATGATAGTATAGAATTATAATGAATCCTATATATGATAATAATACATATCTATGTATGTTTCAAAAATTGATCTAGTAGTCAATTTCAGGGGAATGAGTTTTTCAGCACATAGAATATACCTTCTTGGTGATTGTTCTCATGATTAAATACTAGTAATGGAAATTAATTCCATTATTTTTTTCCGTATCCAATTTAGATTACAATGTTATTTATAAATATGATGAAGGTGTCATTATATTTACAAAAAAAGATTTTATAAAATTTTTATCATTTCTTACATTTATTTAATAAGGGCTATTTTTAATTACTCTACCATTAAAATGAGAATTATGAGAAAATACCTATTTTTTACTACAGTCAAATCATTTTCCTCATTTTGACCATAGCCAACACTAATGTTGTTTTGATTTTAAATATCTCCCATTGCTATTGAATTCCATTTTCATGAACTTTTTTTGGAAACCTCACCGACCTTGACTCAGAATCATATATACTTCTTATTAAACCATTTGACACAATCTGAAGCCAAATCTTTTCATTATTTATTTTACAATTAGTTAAACAATCCTTAAATTTTCCAAAATATTTTAATAATGACAATATTCTAAAGCATTAAGACAATTATTGGTATTTTTTCCTGATTTATTCATTGAGGAGTAGCCGAGAATATTTTCTTTTTACCCAAAAGATTCTATCATATAAAAAATCCAATTTTATAGAATAAATTTTTATGTTTCTGAAGATAGAAAAATTATCAATATTGGTTTCATACTATTCAACATATCATATAGTGTATTTTCAGCAAGAATACATAACAATAAACTATTTTTAATGTAGAATAATGTCAATAAAAATTTTTATAAATAATTAACTGATATGTAGGTCTCTATGAGAATTATTAGAACCATATAATTGATTACATGGAATTTTACCTCTATGATTCTAATTTATATATGGTGGGGTTATTAAAAATGTAACATTATGTCATATCGTTTATTTTTAAATATACTATATCACATGTATTCTTACAAACTATGTGCCATTTTTGGAATGAGATTTAATTATTTTATAAATAAAATTCATATATCTAACTCTATGATAGTGTGTAATGTGATTAAAAATTATATGTGGGAGAGATAACTATCAAAAATGTTATTTGAGTATAGAAATAAATCATGACTATATAAATCATGTATTCATCAATATCTCGAGTGATATTGGTTTGTAAACATCATCCTGAACCTGGAGCTCCATGATGATAATGACGATGCGATAGGGGTTAATCAATGTCAACTATTTTTATTGAATTTTTCATTCCCTTATGAATTATGATATTTCGATATTTGAACCTCTATATATATTATTTTGTATTAATATATTAATGTTATCATAACCCTCAACAACACCTATAATGCATAATGTAAATAAGTAAAAACAACATGTAGAAATTTTTAACCGGTTCAGAACCAATGTCAGTTCCTAGTAATTGAATTTTATAGTTGAGTTATAATAAATTTATTTTTTCAATAGGATATGAGTGAATACAAATGAATTATAGAAGTTTTATTTCTTATCTCTTGAATATTCTCATGTTCTATTTCAATATAATGGAAATGTATTTCCTTGAGTTTGAATAATGGAAGCAGTTATCTCCTAATTGGTTCTTTTAACTACAACGTTATAATATTTATACTCAAAAATCATTACGAATATATTTTCTTCCATATCCCACTAGTATTTACATTTCACTCCAATTTAATAATTTAACATGGTCATTTAATATATATTCATCAAAAATGAAAATATATTCTTCCTTAAGAAACAAGTATTCTAGATAAAAACTATCTTCTACATCATTTTCGTGAACTCAGTTCATTAATTACCTATATTAATATCAGAATTATTTCCACATGTAGTTATTTATGTATTTCATACTATCTTATTTTTCAATAAATAAGATATTACATTAGTGAATCTTGTTAAAAATATAAGTATCTATAGAGTTATCATTAATGAAAAAGGTTTGAACTCATCTCATTAATCTTTTTATACATAAGGACATTATACAGATTCATATTATTTCATATTGTATGGTTTTATACAATATTAAGGTATTATAAAGAAAAATGTATACACCTATATTTTCATCACTTTTGAGGCATGAAGTCTTTGTTTTCCTAACCTCTTATGATTTTTCTTCTTTGATATAGATGTTTTATAAAAAATTATATTATCATATTATCTATAAAAGACTTATTATCCATTATATTAGAATATATTTTACTAGAAAACATTACCTAAATTAAATTTTAATACATGACTATGAAAATTTACCTTATATTTTGAATGTGTATATCAATTATAATTTTCATTTAAATCTGAATAACAGATTTTACAACTCAATCTCCATGATATTTAATATTTTATTCATGTGATGTCAGAAAAATTGTGGTCTATTCTTATCCCAAAAATTATTTGGAATTTATTCTATTTCAACAAAATACAATTGGAGTATCATGATATTGTTGATATCATCCCTTAGTGTAGACTAAAATCATATAAAAAAATCATCGTGGTATTGATTGATTAATTTCATCACCAATAAAAACTACATTGTATAGTTATAATACTAATTTTATGAATAAATTGATCAAGAATATTCTAGTTTATTTTTTGGATATATAATCTTTAGAAATTTCTTCTTCACAAATCATTAAAACATAAAAAACTTATACATATCAGTATGTATCAAGGAATTTCATATCAATTTTTTCATTGGAAGTATCTCATGAATTTATCAATTTTTGAACATTATAATACCTAATAATTTCATGTGGGGTTTTCCCATTGATGTATTTCTATAGAAGTCACAATCAATATTCATTTCACAACTTCAAAAAAAACATACATATGAAACCAAGTATCTTATAAATTGTCTACGATTCTTGAAATAACCACATTTTGACAATATTTAAAGAAGTATCATAAACATCTATAAAAAATTAATTATTTATCAGTTGAATTGTCCATTTTATAGTATATATAAATAAAATAAAAACAACGGTATTTTGGACATTAAAATCATTTTATTGAATATTTAAATCTCAAAGAACATTACCAAATCAATTCCATTCTAATTTTTAGTAAAAATAATATTAATTGTGTTGAATACATCATTTATACATCCAATATATTTTAGTAATATACATATATATATATATATATGACAAACTTATATTATTTTATCTTCAAGATTAAATATTGTTTGGTATTATTTTAATTTTATTTCCTATAGCATCCACCACTTCATACTTTTGGGAAAAACCACTATCCTCTACTAGCCCTTATTATCATAAAACAATATTATCTAAATAGTATGAACAATTTCTTGTCAAAATGCACATACATATTCAAATAAATTCTCAGTTACTTTTTTTTTCTATTTATGTGAAATAAGATTCTCCAAATAATACTTATTCGTTAATAAAAATATTATTATTATAAATTCCTGATACCTTGTCTCCTGAAATTTGTATTATAATCAAATAATAATTGAACTTATTTCCGAACATCTAACATCACTAAAAATGGAAAATCAATCTATTTATCTTCACATTATTAGAATTATACATGAATTATTTACTTTATTTATTTATAAAAAACAAAAAAAAAATATATCCACATGGGAAGATACTCATATTATGAGTTATTACATCCACCCTTGATGTTTTTAGTGTTTTATTAATACTTTTTGTTCACTAATTTTTTTCATAATTTAATTTTCAATATATAATATATTGTAAAATATAATTAGTATAAATAGAATTTACTAGTTCATGGGTGATACTTTATCATAAACTTAGATTGGGTGTATTATTTGATGAACTAAATCTCTTTTTTCTAATTTAATGGGTTTTTCTAAAAGAAATAATTTTATTAGAAATTAATTTTGAATAATTTCATTTATTAACTTTTCAAGATGTATCATCTTGTGTATATTCGAGATTTCATAGTTTAAAATTGTTCTCCCCATCCATTATAGATATCTGCCTTCCCATCCATTAACATTTCATATTTGAGTTGGACCCCTTTGAATATTTCTATATTTTTAATATTGTTTTTCTATATACATAGTGCTTTTGGAGTTCATATTCAATTGGGAAATCTTGGCATATGTATTAGATTTGAGATTTTCTTTAAATTCATGTATATATTCTTTATATGAATATTGTGTATCTTCATTCTCATTGATTTTCATTTGAAAATTTTATTCCAACACTCTAAATTTTTATTTTTAGAAAAAAAGTATTTTCCTTATTTCTATACCAGTAATTATATTATTTATTTTCTATATCATTTCAATAAATACATTATCCATCAAATTATTATTTAGTTAAATACGAGTATTTACAACCTATAATCAACAAAAAACATAAATATGTACATAAATAGATTAACATGTTTCATTTTCAAATAATGTAAAACTTTAAAATAGATTTCAACATGTCATTAAATAACCAAAACACAGAAAACCATGATAATGAATCATTAAAATGATCCTTATCATTATATTCCTTAGATAACATGCCACATTGGTTACATTCAAATTGTTGTGTATCCACATTTTATTACAAATATGTTCTCACTTTTTTGTATATCATGTATCCCTATTCAATGATGGGAATTGAATTTTAAAATCGAGGTTCTTCAAAATAGTCTTACAATCTAAATAATATTAATATATTAAAAAAAAATTCTATTAATGATTGATATAATATAAAAATAGAAAAAATAACGCTTCCTTGAATATTATTCATGTATCTAGTTGATCATATAGGGACACTAAGGCGGGTGTTAATCAATGTAATCCAATTTTGCCGAATTTCACTTTCCCTTTTTAATAATAATCAGTTGTTATAAAAACCCTATGTTTATATTTATGGATTTCATAAAGATATATCTCTACTAAAGAAAATATAATATGGAGAGTGTAAAAAGGCATATAAACACATATGTAATTTTATAAGGGTACTTACAAATACGGCACCTTATCCATGTTTAGTCTTGATCAAGATTTGAGAAATAAAATTAAAAATATGATGAATTTTAACACAAACATGACGAAGTAATTTTTCATATTTTATTTATAATATCTCTATAATTATTTTTGACTATAAGGATAGTGTAAATCAATTATTATTTTTAGTCATATTTTATATACACTCAGTATGTTAGTTTTACTGCCTGATGATGGAAAACAACATTCTTAGTAGTTTTGTATATTTTTAATGTCGATTCCTCCTACTTATCCATAGTCCTCCTCAAATAACACTTTCAAAAATATCAAATTTATACTCTAGATATCAATGGATTAATGATAATAATATCTTATTCCTTAAGAAATAAGTCTTCAACATCCAAAAAATCCTCTATAACTATAACATATACATAGTCCTTTATATGTTATACTCAATATAAAAATAGTTATATTATGATGATATCATGATATTTAAATATATGTTTTCCACAAAAACTATGATGTATATTTATAATAGTTCAGAATTGTTTTAATTATCATCATCATGATCATAATTGAAAAAAATTGTTTACTCAATTCATAAATATATTCTATAATAAATATATATAAGAAGGATTTTCTTTCTTTATTAATTTATCATCATCTATGATATTAGGGTATTGTATTACAATTCTATAAAAAGAATTATATTTCATTTGTGCATTAGTTTAGTCTCTTTTAAATATCATATGAATTTTATTCTTATATAAAATTATTTTTTTAATAATACAATATTATATTCTCAATAATAAATTAAATTTATATTCCTATGATGAGTTTTATAACTTCATAACATTTAAAGAAAATATCATCCCATATTAGAACATTTAATTTTACATGATTTATGAAAGTGAATTTCATTCATAGAACTTATTTAAATCCACATAAAATATTTATATTTTTTAACATTAAATAAAATATACATTTTATTAAAGTGGAATCAAAATATTCTAATTCCCTTATTATATGTGTGATATTTATGTATTTTTTTCTTTTCCCACTATCCTACAAGAATACTTTCATGGTGTGGAAAACTCAACATGGTGTGGCTACAAACTACATCATAGAATGCGCATCGATATTATTATCTATTCTCATCTCAAATCACATTAAATTTTTATAATTGTGATATTTCGTTTATTAATGAATTAATCAACCATTGAATTGTTCAAATTTATAAATTATCTTTTATAGATTATTCATCATTAAATATATTTCAAACTACAATACATACACATATTTGTTTACATCAAGGTCATATATATATTTTTTCCCATTCAAAGTTTCCCAAAAATTGATTAATCTAAATGATTTTATAATCCTTATAGTATATATAAGGGTTCCACCGAATAAAAATTTTATCTTGAATCATTGTGAATTATTTTACTATGTTCTGTGAAACCTACGTATGAATCCTTAAATCATATGAATTGTGTAATATTTTTTACATAGATTTATTGTAAAATTATCATGAAAATAGTTTTATGTATCCACCAAAATACTTTATAGAACATGTGGTGTTTCCATTTTTCATTGCTACATTACAATGAAAAGATTATGTTTATTGTTAATTCAAGTCAATTTACAAATTCTTCACTAATTAAAAGAACATATGTACACTATTTTATTTCTAATTTCACCTGATATAATCTTTCCTAAAAAATTTACATTATTTGTACTTGTAATATAATTTCATTTTTATATTATATTCATAATATTATTATTTTGTCTTCTTTATAAGTTTATTTATGGACTTACAATAATTTTTTCTGAAGAACCTTCTAACACTTCCATTACATAACTTCACAGAAACATCACTATCCTTAGGTGACATGATTCCTCTTTAACATATTTTTGTTTCTCAAACTACTTGAAGCATATTTGTAGATAGTTTTCACAAAACATATAAAACATAACCATTATCCATATGAAGAACATATCAACAATAATCACATGAATATTAGAGTCCACAAGTTCTATTTTTTCCATTACTCTAAGAAAAATAAGCATATCCTCATTAATAATTTTTATTACTAATAATGAAACCATCTTATATAATTATAATCCTTTATAATCACTCATTACTAAATATTTTCCTTTTCCCTTTTTGATATGATAAAAAATATGACCAAAGAAACTCATCATCATAATCAAATTGGAGATGTCAGTACTAATTCCACTAAACAAATCGACTTCTTATCAATCAAATTGTAGGGTTTCAGAATGATTTATCATTTTTTTGAATTTTTTTATATGTACAATAATGAACATTATTCTTTTATTGATGTTTAAATGTACGAGTAAATTTTCTTGGATTTTATATTCAATAACAAAAATGTTTATAACATATTTTTAAAATTAAATTTTATTGAATTCATATGTACTCTCCTCTTATAACTAGGAAAAATTACATTTTATACAATTAACATTAATAAAAGATACACCACAATACCATTTATTGTGTATGAATTCATTTTATAACTTATTGAATTACATGAGAATGTAAATATATTATTCCTAAAATATTGTCACTAAGAACATAAAGGACTAAAACATCCATCTTCATTATTATTTTTTCGAAAAATTTTGGCCTCCTTATAGAAATAGTTAATCAATGCATTATAAATATAAAATCAATATGAAAATTTTATTTCCAAAATTTAAACTTATGATAATATCTTTATCTCCCATTATATATGATGTTAATCCTTTTCCATGAATCCAGACTATTAAATGTCCCATTATTTTGGATGTAATTTTTCCATTATACACTTGTTATCCATTTTATTATTTATAAATGTTTGTTTATTCAAATAAATTGGGTGTTTTTTTCTTAATCCCATTTCAGATATGATAGATACACATCAATTTGAAAATGAGAAAAATTATTATTGGTTATTAGCCTACTAGATGATTACTTTAGTTGTTGAAAATTTCTACCTGTAGAATTCATTGGAATATTACGCCACAACTTAGATGAAAAATATATATATTTGTGTCCATAATGATCACAAGAAATATTATCCAAAACATTCTGAGTATATTGAATTACATTCTCTTGTGTCCACTAATACAGTCCATTGAAGTGCCTCTTTACAACGATGGATCGGATTTTTTATTTTCTATCTATCTATAATAATTAAATATAATTAGAGATTTATTATTGTGTGAATAAATTATTATTTAATTTGTCATTTAAGAATATTACAAATTAATATTATTCATGGGATTGGGATATAGATGCATTGAATCAAATATATTGAAAATTTTTATCACTATCAACCCCACACCTAATTTTCATTGATGATGATAGATGGAATGCCTATTAACCTTTTTTATTTTAATTTTTAAAATAGTTGTATGAAAATATATGTGTATTTAATTAACCTCAAATGAAATAATTCCAATTAATCAGTTTTTTCTAATCAATTATACTAATTAAAAATCAGATAATCTGAGAACCGCACTCTTAGATCTGATCCGAAATCATTTTATATTTTCTTAAAAAACTAAATTAAAAATACATTGTCCTTTAGAACTGAAATTATCATTTCGGTATATGTTTTGAAGTATTAGGAATATCATGACATCAGTTATTATTTAAAAAAATTATCTACAAAATATTATTTTACTTCACTAGTTCTAGCTCCTTAATTAAACTAATCACCATTGGAACATAAAATGAGACTATGAAAAACATTTTAAAATATATGGTGAGCATAAAATTTTCCAATAAGGTGTTTAAACCCATGATGAATATCCATTAATAAATATTATGAATAATTCATGTGACATCATTATTTTTTAGATATACATATACATAATAGATAATATTTTTTATAAAAATAAATTTACTTAAATTATATAAATTGGGTTTTGAAAAAAATTACATTTTAATTTATTTTTCAGAACATTGAAAATATATATTACATTATAATCACATATACTTTTAAAATCATGATAATATTTGGAAAATACATTTAATTATCATTGAAAAAATTAAAAATATACATTGAAAATAATTAACATTATTGAAAACATTGATACTCAAAATCCTCTAGAAGTACTTAAAGACACACGTAGTATTATATGTTGGACTACATCTCTCAGTGACTGCAAATTCCCACTATATTCTTCATCATTAGTTTTGATACCAATGTATTGAATTTTTAAATAATACTTTTGAAAGGGCATGTTTTCTCATTATAATTCTACTAAAACAACATTTGAAAATAATTACATAAAAGTAATTTTATATTCAGAAATAATAATAAATAATAAATATAAATTATCTCATTTATATGTAAAAATCCACATTTACATAATATATCAAAAATTCCAACAAAATTAAATTCATGAAAATAGAAAAATTTGAAAAAATTAATTGAATACTAATGATATACATCGTTAATTTCTATACCATTATATATCTTCAACATCCATAAACCTTAAAATGAATTTTTATACATTAAATGAAAAAATTGGAACCCTCTAATATATTCAATACGGATTTCAATATTGTAAATGAAATTCTTGAAATATTTTTTTTGAATAGGGTTTTTAGAATAGAATAAAATATTTTCTCTTATACTTAGATTCTTGTAAAACATTTAATTGAACCATTTCCCATATAACATGGATTTTCAAGCAAAATATATAATCTTGTAAAATGTAAAACAATTTTATTTAGCACCGTAATATTATAATAAATCACCCTTAACGTAGAGAAATCAATAATTAATAAAAAAATTACAAAATTATAATCCTAAAAATTCGGAGATAGAAAATAAATAAAATTCCCCTTATCATAACTAACACATAAGTTCTTCCTTATAATGGGATACACTAAATACAGTCCCTCTCCCCCTCTCATATTTTCCCACACTAATTTCATAAAGGAGATTAGCACAGTGAAAATTTTATTATAGGAGCCTCCTTATATAGAAATAACATTTAATATTCCTTTACATTTAAATTATAAGAGTGTTAATAACCAAAAAATAATTTTTGGAAAAGTAGATAATTATAGAAAAATCCTTAAATTGACATTTACAAAAAAACTAAAATGTTGAATCTTTAATGATTTTGAATTCGATCTATCATGCAGAGTAATATTAGAATGGGAAATAAAAATTATTTATTCAGGGAGAATATATATATATATATATATATATATAATTTCATCATTTATTATGGTGAAATCTAAAATTTAGATATACAAACGAGTTAAAATTAGCTACATATTGTATTTTCATGTTACTGATTAATATTGATACATTTATATATATATATATAATTTATTCAGATGGTTTTTTGGGGTTCCTTGTGAAGATTTCCCCAAATGATAATACAAATGGAATTATATATATATGAATACAAAATTAATCACATTTTTATAGTATAATTTTTTAATAATGATTATTGTAAGAGATTTAGTGATATGTATTGATGTAATAAATGAAGTATATGTCAATATATATTAAATACAAAGATACCATTAGACAAGACATGAAACTTCACTATTTTTTGATCCATGGATCATGGGTTTATGGTCAATGTTGTCTAATAATAGATGTTTAGGGGGGAACTGATTTGGGCCATATGCTAGTTGTGTTGAAGACAAACCCAATGCCAAAAAGAGGAGAAAATGATCAAATTTAGGGTTTTAAGATTGACAGAATGTTAAGTACAACATTCAGGTTAATCACATGTACATTATTGAATAGATAAAATGATGGTGAAAAAATATGTACTTTTACTGATGGTTGAAAATTTTCCCACATCTGTGATCTAACATCGATCATACACGTATTCAATTGATAATTTATGTGTTAACTACTTTCATAAGCATCCATTATATTGAATAGATGAATATCACCCACATACAGTCCCTAAATCTCCGCCATGGAAGAACATTACCCATCCAGATGTCACTAGAAGATCAGTATGCAGTTGGCGTACCCCATACATGAACCTGGGCGCACCTGTTCTCTTATCATACCTCTCACAATGGGAAAGGTCATCTTCCAAAACATTTTTCCCCTATGGGTCCCATGTTGGGGGTTCAGGAGTCCTCGGTTGGCTATGGGTTTACAAATTATTTTTATAGAATTAATAGTTTTTAAATAACCTAATGTAATTAAAATAAAAAAACTTATTTTTTATCGTTATTTTATAATTACATGTACTTATTTAAAAACACATTGTATTATGATTTATAATAAATTTACTAAGTTAATACATACCATTTATTTATTATTACCAAAAATTTTAACATTAATATACCAATACTAATTTTATTTAATTTCAATAGTTTGCTTTCTTATCAAATTCTTTATTATAATGTTAAAATCACTTAAATTTAACCAAATGTTATAATTATTTAAAACTAATTCATATGTTTTTATTTAGCAGTTTTGTTAATTTAAAAATCATTAATGTAAAATATTATTACTATAAATTTTAAAATGTTTTATACTCATATAATTTGAAAATAATATTTTAATAAAAATTAATAATATTATAATCATAATATTTTGAAAACTATATTTTTTTAGAAATGATACATTTAATAATTTCATGTATTTTATATGAAAATAAAATTTTAATTTATAGAATAAGATTAAATAGAAGTATTAGGTAAAAATAATTCATATCTACTCAAAATATTATGTGAGGAATATATCATTTCTTGTTTAAATTGAAATGTTTATCTAAAACCATCGACGTTATTTTACAATTAATATATTTGAATTAAAATATTATCCCTAGAAAAATAATACAATAGTCAATTTTTTTGACATTAATATTTTACGATATATTTAATTCAAATTGAATATATAAAATATATAATTTTTCTGTTAAATCATACTTTTGATTTAAATATAAAACAAAAAATTCAATAAAAATATAATTTAACATATGTCTTTTCATAAAATTAGGATATGCTTCAATGAACCCCTTTTTCTAATTCCATTTAAAAAATTTGTCAATGTTTTAGAAAATATAAATAGAAATCATCACATTCATTTTTTGGAATAGTCCACGACCAATATATGTCACCCCTTAGGGCCATTATATATCATGGAATTATTCTATTGTTTGGAACATACCAACCCTTATGTATCATCCTTGACATTTATAATTCAAAATCTACCAAATATAAGACCCATATATATCATGATTTCTTCCATTTCATATAATAGGGTATTAAGGAAATATTTTTTTCGAAGAGGAGGGCCCTTATGTATCAATTTTGAGACGCTTACACATCTAATACTATAACATTTTCCAAGCCTATGATGAGCCTTACATATGGAACTTTTTGAATTCTTCCAAAATTTCATATATTTAAATACCATTACCTATTATATGGTAGTAATTTTACACTTTTTTATTTTCATATGTCAAAAATTAGATATCATACTAGTTACCCCAACATAAAATAATTTCTCTCAAACATAACCATTTTCGAAATAAGAGGTAAAACATTATATGTTAGTTGAACATTACATATCTTTGAATTTATCTGTACGTTTACCAAGGTGACTCTAATACTTTTTCAAAATTTACATCCAAAGAACCTATAAGTATCTAGGGTAACTTTATATATAATCCATATTTACATTTAATTATCATATTCTTTATGAACTGATTTCAAATTTCAAAATATAGGGATACCTTTCCAAAAGTCAAATATATCTCCTCACACCCCCTACGAAAATAATATTTCGTCAGAATTTCTTCTAATATATTTACTTCTTATTGGTTTACACAATGTATATATAAATTAGGTATTCCTTCCTTTAGAAATCCAGATTCTAGGATAATATACCAGGGATCTACCACTCCACTCTAATATTTTTGGAATCCAAATTTAATCTTATGAATCATCTCATTCAAAAAGTTCATATTTTTTTGACTTTTCATTTATGAAATTATAACTTTTTTACTTTAGGATATCTACTCTACACAACATATAATGTACACATTATTCTAACTAACCTAATCACCGACACACCTTCTATACATATGCTAAACAAAAAAACATATTATATAGATGTTTTAACCTTCAGAATCCCATTCTATGGCAGTATTCTAAGTATATCACCCACTCTACGTATAACAATTTATATTTAACCTATAAAATTGTCTAATAAATTTGTGACTTTAACCAGTAACACTCTAACTGGATTTTATGTACATTTAGTCTTTATATAATATCATTCTAATAAAAACATGTATCATTGTGTTTAGGAAATAAAATTATTATTATTTTGAATATTAACATATAATATTATTATTTACTATTGAATTATGGAAATTTATATGATTGTATTATAATTATTAAAATAATTCATCGCCCTTTTTAATAATTTTATAGAGTTTGTTGAATCAAAAAAAAATGGGAATTAAAAAAACCTTCTCATTTTTCATATAAAAAATAAATAAAAGAAAATAAATCATACAATATTATGAATAAATTATATCACAATAACAAAATCAACATTCTAATTAAAACAATGTCAATTTATTCCATGAAAGTGATGTAAAATTCATTTATCAACCAGTTTAATACAATATCTAATGTGTATTCTCTTTAATAACCAAATTCTAAATTTATGCATTTTTAAAAAAATTATGAAATATATAGTTTTTATGATATACCTTTCAGAATAGAAAAATATAAATTTCATTACATTAAAAAATAATGTGGTAACACTTTAGTGTTTATTTCATCATTTCATGTACTCTAGATAGTTCCGTCTCAAATATTTAGGTTTACCATAAAAAATAACTATCCATCCTTACATATATTTTTTTTGATCACATTATAGACTCATCATGACATATCTTTTTATCTTATAATCCCAAAATTTTTCCACTATCATTAATAAAAATCATCACGGATTTTATACCTAAGACAAAAACTTCATTATTAATGACCCTAATCATTGAGAAGATATGATGAATAATTTTCCAATATTATTTCATAATATAATTGAAAAATAAACAATTAAATAATTTATAGTAGTAACTATAGAATGATGTATTTGGGTAGATCAATACTAAATGGTGAACCTAACAATAATAAGCTATTATAATATCCAACCATAAAGTGTACATGTGTATATAAAAATGTTCCTTCATAGATTTCAATTATAGAAAAACTTTCGCACGTCATTCCTCACATGAATTTCTTATTTTTTGAAAAATCCGTATTATCTATTCTATCATCATGCATACATCATTATTTTCATAATAAATTTTTAACATGTCTTATATGGTCAAAATCCTGATTGTATAGAATTAGAATGAATCCTATATATGAGAATAATACATATCTATGTATGTTTCATAAATTGATCTACTAGTCAATTTTAGGGGAATGAGTATTTCAGCACATAGAATATACCTTCTTGGTGATTGTTCTCATGATTCAATACTAGTAATGGAAATTAATTCCATTATTTTTTTCCGTATCTAATTTAGATTACAATGTTATGTATAAATATGATGAAGGTGTCATTATATTTACAAAAAAAGCTATTATCACATTTTTATCATGTCTTACATTCATTTAATAAGGGATATTTTTAATTACTCTACCATTAAAATGAGAATTATGAGAAAATACTATATTTTTACTACTGTCGAATCATTTTCCTCATTTTGACCATAGCCATCAATAATGTTGTTTTGATTTTAAATATCTCCCATAGTTATTGAATTCCATTTTGATGAACTTTTTTTTGGAAGCCTCAACAACCTTGACTCAGAATCATATATACTTCTTATTAAACCATTTGACATAATCTGAAGCCAAATTTGTTCATTATTTATTTTACATTTAGTTAAACAATCCAAAATTTTTTCAAAATTGTTTAATAATGACAATATTATAAATCATTAAGACAATTATTGGTATTTTTTCATGATTTATTCATTGAGGAGTAGCCGAAAATATTTTCTTATTACCCAAAAGATTCTATCATATATAAAATCCTATTTTATAGAATAAATTATTATTTTTCTGAAGATATAAAAAATATCAATATTGGTTTCATACTATAAAACATATAATATAGTGTATTTTCAGCAAGAATACATAACAATAAACTATTTTTAATGTAGAATAATGTCAATAAAAATTCTTATAAATAATTAACTGATATGTAGGTCTCTATGAGCATTATTAGAGAAATATAATTGATTACATGGAATTTTATCTATATGATTCTTCTTTATATATGGTGGGGTTATTAAAACTATAACATTATTTCGTACCGTTTATTTTTAAATATACTATATCACATGTATGATTACAAACTATGTTCCATTGTTGGAATGAGATTTAATTATTTTATAAATAAAATTCATATATCTAACTCTATGATAGTGTGTAAGGTGATTAAAAAATTATATGTGGGATAGTTAACTATCAAAAATGTTATTTGACTATAGAAATAAATAATGAGTATATAAATCATGTATTCATCAATATCTCGAGTGATACTGGTTTGTAAACATCATCCTGTACCTAGAGATCCATGATGATAATGACGATGTGATAGGGTTTAATCAAGGTCAACTATTTTTATTGAATTTTTCATTCCCTTATGAATTATGATATTTCAATATTTGAAACTATATATATATTATTGTGTATTAATATATTAATGTTATCATAACCCTCAACAACACCTATAATGCATAAAGTAAATAAGTGAAAACAACATGTAGAAAATTTTAACAGGTTCAGAACCAATGTCAGTTCCTAGTAATTGAATTTTATATTTGAGTTATAATAAATTTATTTTTAAAATAGGATATGAGTGAATACAAATGAATTATAGATGTTTTATTTCTTATCTCCTAAATATTCCCAAATTCTATTTCAATATAATGGAAATATATTTCCTTGAGTTTGAATAATGGATATAGTTATCTCTTGATTGGTTTTTTTACTACCATTATATAATCTTTATCCTCAAAAATCCTTATGATTATATTTTCTTCCATTTCCCACTAGTATTTTCATTTCACTCTAATTAAATAATTTAACAAGGTCATTTAATATATATTCATCAAAAATGAAAATAAATTCTTCCTTAAGAAACAAGTATTCTAGAAAAAAACTATCTTCTACACATTTTCGTGAACTCAGTTCATTAATTCCTTAAATTAATATCAGAATTTTTGCCACATGTAGTTATTTAGATATTTCATACTATCTTATTGTTCAATAAATTGGATATTACATTAGTGAATTTTGTTAAAAATATAAGTATATATAGAGTTATCATGAATGAACATGGTTCGAACTCATCTCATTAATCTTTTTATACATAAGGACATTATACAGATTCATCTTATTTCATATTGTATGGTTTTATACAATATTATGGTATTATAAAGAAAAATTTATACACCTATATTTTCTTCAGTTTTGAGGCATGAAGTCTTTGTTTTCCTAACATCTTATGATTTTTCTTCTTTGAAATAGACGTTTTATACAAAATTATAGTATCATATTATCTATAAAAGACTTATTATCCATTATATTAGAATATATTTTTACTAGAAAACATTACCTAAATTAACTTTTAATACATGACTATGAAAATTTACCTTATATTTTGAATGTGTATATTAATTATAATTTTCATTTAAATCTTGATAACAGATTTTACCACTCAATCATCCATGATATTTAATATTTTATTCAAGTGATGTCAGAATAATTGTGGTCTATTCTTATCCAAAAAATTATTTGGAATTTATTCTCTTTCAACAAAATACAATTGGAGTACCATGATATTGTTGATATCATCCCTTGGTGTAGAATAAAATCATATAAAAAAATCATCGTGGTATTGATTGTTTAATTTCATCATCAATAAAAACTACATTGTATAGTTATAATACTAATTTTATGAATAAATTGATCAAGAATATTCTAGTTTATCTTTTGGATATATAATATTTAAAAATTTATTCTTCAAAAATCATTAAAACATAAAACACTTATACATATCAGTATGTATCATGGAATTTCATATCAAATTTATCATTGAAAGTATCTCATGAATTTATCAATTTTTGAACATTATAATACCTATAAATTTCATGTAGGGGTTTCCCATTGATGTATTTATATAGAAGTCACAATCAATATTAATTTCACAACTTCAAAAAAACATACATGTGAAACCAAGTATCTTAAAATTGTCTACGATTCTTGAAATACCCACATTTTGATAATATTTAAAGAAGTATCAGTTGAATTATCCATTTTATAGTTTATATACTTAAAATAAAAACATCAGTATTTTGGACATTAAAATTCTTTTTTTGACTATTTAAATCTCATAGAACATTACCAAATCCATTCCATTTTAAATTTTAGTAAAAATAATATTCATTGTACTGAATACATCAGTAATACATCCAATATATTTTAGTAATATATATATATATGACAAGCATATATTATTTTATCTTCAAGATTAAATATTGTTTGGTATTATTTTAATTTTATTTCATGTAGCATCCACCACTTCATACTTTTGGGAAGAACCACTATCCTCTACTAGCCCTTATTATCATGAAACAATATTATCTAAATAGTATGAATAATTTCTTGTCAAAATGCACATACATATTAAAATAAATTTTTAGTTGCTTTGTTTTCTATTTATGTGATATAAGATTCTCCAAATAATAGTTATTCATTAATAAAAATATTATTGTTATAAATTCATGATACCATGTCTCCAGAAATTTGTATTATAATCAAATAATAATTGAACTTATTTCCAAACAACTAATATCACTAAAAATGGAAAATCAATCTAGTTATCTTCACATTATTAGAAGTATACATGAATTATTTACTTTATTTATTTATAAAAAAAATTGTATCCACATGGGAAGATACTCATATTATGAGTTATTTCGTTCACCCTTGATGTTGATAGTGTTTTATTAATACTTTTTGTTCAGTAATTTTTTTTTCAGAATTTAATTTTCAATATATAATATATTGTAAAATATATTTTGTATAAATATAATTTACTAGTTCATGGTTGTTATTTTATCATTAACATAGAGTGGGTGTATTATTTGATGAACTGAATCTCTTTTTTCCAATTTTATGGGATTTTCTAAAAGAAATAATTTTATTAGAAATTAATATTGAATAATTTTATTTATCAACTTTTCGAGATGTATCATCTTGTGTATATTCGAGATTTCATAGTTTAAAATTGTTCTCCCCATCCATAATAGATTTCTCTCTTCCCACCCATTAATATTTAATATTTGAGTTGGACCCCTTTGAATATTTCTATATTTTTAATATTTCTTTTCTATATACATAGTGCTTTTGGAGTTCATATTCAATTGGGAAATCTTGGCATATGTATTAGATTTTTTATTTTCTTCAAATGCATGTATCTATTCTTCATATGAATTTCGTGTATCTTTATTCTCATTGATTTTCATTTGAAAATTTTATTCCAACACACTAATTTTTTTTTTACGAAAAAAGTATTTTCCTTATATTCTATACCAGTAATTATATTATTTATTTTCTATATCATTTCAATAAATACATTATCCATCACATTATTATTTAGTTAAATACAAGTATTTACAACCTATAATCAACTAAATACATAAATATGTACATAAATAGATTAACATGTTCCATTTTCAATTAATGTAAAACTTTAAAATAGATTTCAACATGTAATTAAATAACCAAAACACAGCAAACCATGATAATGAATCATTAAAATGATCCTAATCATTATATTCAGTAGATAACAAGACACATTGGTTACATTAAAATTATTGTGTATCCACATTTTATTACAAATATGTTCTCACCTTTTTGTATACCATGTATCCCTATTCTTTTATTATTTGGCTAAAACTAGTTTGTATACCTTAACAAAGATGGGAATTGAATTTCAAAATTGAGGTTCTTCCAAATAGTCTTAAAATATAAATAATATTTATATATTAAAAACATTTCTATTAATGATTGATATAATATCAAAATAGAAAAAATAATTCTTCCTTGAAACTTATTCATGTATCTAGTTGATCATATAGGGACACTAAGGCGGGGGTTAATCAATGTAATCCAATTTTACCAGATTTCACTTTCACTTTTTATAAATAATCAGTTTTTATAAATACCCTATGTTTATATTTATGGATTTCATAATGATATATCTCTACTAAAGAAAATATAAAAGGGAGAGTGTAAAAAGGCATATAAACACATATGTAATTTTATAAGGGTACTTAAAAATGCGGCACCTTATCCAAGATTAGTCCTGGTCATGATTTGAGAAATAAAATTAAAAATATGATGAATTTTAACACAAACATGATGAAGTAATTTTTCATATTTTATTTATAATATCTCTATAAGTATTTTGGACTATATGGATAGTGTACATCCATGATTATTTTTAGATATATTTTATATACACTCAGTATGTTAGTTTTACTACCTGATGATGGGAAAAAACATTATTAGTAGTTATGTATATTTTTAATGTCGATTCCCCCTACTTATCCATAGTCATCCTCAAATAACACTTTCAAAAATATAAAATTTATACTCTAGATATCAATGGATTAATGATAATAAGATCTTATTCCTTAAGAAATAAGTCTTCAACATCCAAACAATCCTCTATAACTATAGCATATACATAGTCCTTTATATGTTATACTCAATATCAAAATAGTTATATTATGATGATATCATGATATTTAAATATATTTTTTCCACAAAAAACTATGATGTATATTTATAATAGTTAAAAATTGTTTTAATTATCATCATGATGATCATAATTGAAAAAAAGTGTTTACTCAATTCATAAATATATTCTATAATAAATATATATAAGAATGATTTTCATTATTTATTAATTTATCATCATCTATGATATTAGGGTATTGTAGTACAATTCTATTAAAATAATTATTTTTCAATTGTGCGTTTGTTTAGTCTCTTTTAGAAATCATATGAATTTTATTCTTATATAAAATTATTTTTTTAATAATACAATATTATATTCCCAATAATAAATTAAATTTATATTCCTATGATGAGTTTTATAACTTCATAAAATTTAAAGAAAATATCATCCCATATTAGAACATTTAATTTTACATGATTTATGAAAGTTAATTTCATTCAAAGAACTTATTTTAATCCACATAAAATATTTATATTTTTTAACATGAAATAAAATATACATTTTATTAAAGTGGAATCAAAATATTCTAATTCCCTTATTATATGTGTGATATTTATGGATTTTTTCTTTTCCCACTATCCTACAAGAATACTTTCTTGGTGTGGAAAACTCACCATGGTGTGGCTACAAACTACATTATAGAATGTGCATCGATATTATTATCTATTCTCATCTCAAATCACATAAATTTTTAATAATTGTGATATTTCGTATATTAATGAATTAATCAATCATTGACTTGTTCAAATTTATAAATTATCTTTTATAGATTATTTATCATTACATATATTTCAAACTACAAAACATACACATATTTTTTTTACATCAATGACCTATATATATTTTTTCCCATTCAATGTTTCCCAAAAATTGATTAATCGACATGATTTTATAATCCTTATAATAAATATAAGGGTTCCACCAAATCAAAATTTTCTCTTGAATCATACTGAATTATTTTCCTATGTTCTGTGAAACCTACGTATGAACCCTTAAATCATATGAATTGTGTAATATTCTTTACATATATTTATTGTAAAATAATCATGAAAATAGTTTTATGTATCCACCAAAATACTTTATAGAACATGTGGTGTTTCAATTTTTCATTGCTACTTTACAATGAAAAGCTTATGTTTATAGAAAATTCAAGTCAATTTCCAAATTTTTCACTAATTAAAAGAACATATATACAGTATTTTATTTCTAATTTCACCTAATATAATCTTTCCTAAAAAATTAACAATATTTATACTTGTAATATAATTTCATTTTTATATTATATTCATAATAATATTATTTTTACTTCTTTATAAGTTTATTTATGGACTTACAATAATTTTTTCCGAAGAACCTTCCAATACTTCCATCACATAACTTCACAGAAACATCACTATCCTCAGCTAACATGATTATTCTTTAATAGTTATTTTTTTCTCAAACTACTTGTAGAATATTTGTAGATTGTTTTCACAAAACATATAAAACATACCCATTATCCATATGAAGAACATATCAACAATAATCACATGAATATTATACTCCACAAGTTCAATTTTTTCCATTACTCCAGAAAAAATAAGCATATCTTCATTAATAATTTTAATTACTAATAATGGAACCATCATATACAATGATAATCCTATATAATCACTCATTAATAAATATTTTTCCTTTTCCCTCTTTGATATGATAAAAAATATGACCAATGAAACTCATTATTATAATCCAATTGGACATGTTAGTACTAATTCCACTAAACAAATCGACTTCTTATCAATCAAATTGTAGGGTTTTAGAATGATTTCTCATTTTTTTAAATTTTTTTATATGTAAAATAATTAAAATTATTCTTTTATTAATGTTTAAATGTACGAGTAAATTCTCTTGGATTTTATATTCAATAACGAAAATGTTTATAACATATTTTTCCAATTAAATTTTATTGAATTCGTATGTATTCTCCTCTAATAACTAGAAAAAAACTACATTTTATACAATTAACATTAACAAAAGATACACCACAATGTCATTTATTGTGTATGAATTTGTTGTATAACTTATTGCATTTCATGAGAAAGTAAATATATTATTCCAAAAATATTTTCACAAAGAATATAAAGGAAAAAAACATCCATCTTCATTATTATTTTTTCTGACAATTTTCGCCTCATTATAGAAATAGTTCATCAATACATTATAAATATAAAATCAATACGAAAAATTTATTTACAAAATTTTATCTTATGATAATATCTTTATCTCCCATTATATATGAAGTTAATCCTTTTCCATGAATCCAGACTATTAAATGTCCCATTAATTTGGATGTAATTTTACCATTTTACACTTGTTATCCATTTTATTATTTATAAATATTTGTTTGTTCAAATAAATTTGCTGTTTTTTTCTTAATCCCATTTCAGATATGATATATACACATCAATTTGAAATCCATAGAAATTATTATTGGTTATTAGCCTACTAGATGATTACAGTAGTTGTTGAAAATTTCTACCTGTAGAATTCATTGGAATATTACTTCACAACTTTGATAGAAAATATATATATATGTGTCCATAACGATCACATGAAATATTATCCAAAACATTCTGAGTATATTGAATTACATTCTCTTGTATCCACTAATATAGTCCATTGAAGTGCCTCTTTACAATGAAGGATCACATTTTTTATTCGCTATCTATATATAATAATTAAATATAATTAGGGATTTATTATTGTGTGAATAAATTATTGTTAATTGGACATTTAAGAATATTCCAAATTAATATTATTCTTGGGATTGGGATATAGATGCATTGAATCAAATATATTGAAATTTTTTATCACTATCATCCCCACACCTAATTTTCATTGATGATGAAAGATGGAATGCCCTGAAGGATTCAAGTTTCTATTTTTATTTTTAGATAAACCCCATTTTAATTGTGATGAGCGGGATCCTAGACATGAGCCTATAGTAAAGTCCTAAACATATGGTCTAGTAGATTAGAGTAATGTTCCCTTTAAAATATATTGAATGTTTAATACACTATAAAATACCCTCCAAAGATCCTATATAGGTCCACATTATCCCTTTCAACAGGTGTTGATACTATATTTTAGTTTCTTTTCTAATGTATGGGCTAAAAGAGCATACTCTATATCCTTCTATTAGTAATGATTATAGTAGGCCCCACCTTGTGGTTGCTTCTATTTTTATTAATCAATATGGGATTACTCTAGTAAACCAAGTCCTACTGTACATTATGGACAATAAGGCCCAATGGCTGAAAAGCCTAAATAATTATGGCACATAGGTTTTGTGGCCAAAATACAAGGTAATGGAATGAAAGACATTATTTGTTTCCCAATTTGATTGAATATTACTAATACATCAATAAATAGTATAGTTACCATATAAATTATCATATTTAATGTTTTGAAAATGGGAATTTTAGATGATATGTTTTAGTGTTTTCTGCTATATAACCAACTTAATAATTATTTGAATATGAAATATTTATTTTTTATTAAATCTTTTATCTTGTTTATTGTGTATCCCTTCCCTTAATATCATTATGCAAATCATATGTGGACCAACATCTATAGTTAATTTATAAAATCAATGAAGTATTTTGTTCTACTAGTTTTAGTCATATTTTAAAGACATATTATTCATTCATGTTTATACATTTCTTCTTATCAATCATAGTGTTTTAAAAATATTCAATGATTGGATCCTTCTCATTATATTTGACCTTGATCCACGCCATATTTTCTTTGTTTTTCAGCTATATGTTGAGATATGTTCATTTTCAACTTTCATCATGTCATTATATTCTTATTTAAATTGTTTATTGGTATTGGATTGATATTAAACAACCATATATTTATAAATTTTACCTCCCCAAAAAAATCTTCCACGTTCATCCTCAAAATTAAATATGGGGTTTTTCAACACCCTAAACAATAATACAATTTTATTCAATATTATGATAATAGTTTGGGTTTTCTAGGATTTCCACAAGTATATCCATACTTAGGTATTTAAAATTATACATCTCATCAAGATTCAATTTCTTTGGGTTATTTATATATGTTGAAAGAAATTTATTTTTCTTATATACATTAAAATTTAAAAGATTAATTTAATTTAAGTATCTAGATTATTTTAATAGGTATCCAATATTCTTCTTTGTAATATATCTTCTTGGGAACCCTTTGATCAACAATCCCACCCTTTTTATATATTAATAATGTGAGTGAGAAATTTTATTTATATTTTCCTTTTTACAATTTAATATTATAGAAGTAGAAATACATCATTACATTTAATATTGTAAATTTTGGGTCATTTCAATAGTGAGTTTTTTCATTACCATGAATTATAATTCTCATGATCATTCTATTTTCAAAGGATAATACTTCTTAGTTTACATATCATATGAAAAAGTATCCAAGGAAAATTAACCAGGGTGTCATGTATGGGATTAATTCATCAAAGACCTTCAGTTCATGTAATCCACTTTGGCTATAGGACCTGTATGGGTTCTCCCAAATTCCTTGAAATGGGAATTATAAAAAATCGTTAAATGTTGGCATTCAGGACATTCAGCTACAGTGAAACATTTTAACAGATTTATTGTGAAAAAACTATCATTATACGCATCATAATTTTTACATGTTCAAGGGTTTTACCATGTCTATGAATTTCCTCAAGAATCAAATTTACAATATAGAAACATATATTAAAATTATCATTCGGGTCCATCCTATATTTTTTGTTAATTTTCCATTAGACACAAAATTTATTCTTTTATTAAAATGAGTTATATTTCTATTTTATAATAACTGTAACCATACTGATTTTGAGTATTTACATCATATCACATTGAAAAGTACTATGTTAAACAAATATCATGATAAATAATTGATTCAACTTCAATTTACATTCATCTATTACTATAATGAGAAACATCTCACTCAATTATTTTCATCGTTTTTATAATAAAAAAATATGTTATTAAAAACCCATACCCTTATCATAACTAACACATAAGGTCTTCCTTATCATGGGATATACAAAATACAGTCCCTATCCCCGTGTCATATTTTCCCACACCCATTTCAAAATAGGAATTAACACTGTTAAAATTTAATGATAGGAGCCTCCTTATATAGACATAAATTTTAATATTTTGTTACATTTATATAATAATAATCTTAATAACCAAATCGTAATTTTACGAATAGTAGATAATTATAGAAAAATACTTAAAATGACATTTACAAAAAAACTAAAATGTTGATTCTTTAATGATTTTGAATTCGATATATCATGCAGAGTATGCTTAGAATGGGAAATACCTATTATTTTTTTAGGGAGAATATATATATATATATATATATATAATTTCATCATTTATTATGGTGAAATTTAAATTTTAGAAAAACAAATGAGTTTAAATCAGCTACATATTGTATTTTCATGTTACTGATTATTATTGAAACGTTTATATATATATATATATATATATAATTTATTCAAACGGGTTATCGTGGTTCCTTATAAAGCTTTCCACAAATGATAATACAACTAGAATTTTATATATATATATAACTATAAAATTAATCACATTTTTATAGGATAAATTTTTAATAATGATTATTGTAAGAGATTTAATGATATGTATTGATGGAATAAATGAACGATATGTCAATATATATTAAATACTGAGGGACCATTAGACAAGACATGAAACATCACTATTTTTTGTTCCATGGATCATGGGATTATTGTCCAAGGTTTCCAACAACAGATGTTTAGCGTGGCTCTGATTTGGGCCATGTGCTAATTGTGTTGAGGACAAAACCAATGCCAAAAAGAGGATAAAATGATTGAATTAAGGGTTTTTTGATTGATAGAATGTTAAGGAAAACATAAGGGTTGATCTCATGTACATCAACTGATAGGATAAAATGATGATGAAATATATTATACTTTTAATGATGGTTGAAAATTTTCCCACATATGTGATCTAACGTCGATCATACATGTGGTCGATTGATAATTTATGTGTTAACTACATTCATAAGCATCCATTCTATTGAATCATATAATATAGCCCACATACATTCCCTCACTCACCACTATGGAACAATATTACCTATACAGATGTCACTAGAAGATCAGAATGCAGTAGGCGAACCCCATACTTGAACCTGTGTGCACCAGTTCTCTTGTAATACCGCTCACAATAAGAAAAGGTCATCTTCCAAAAAAAATTATCCTATGGGTCCCACATGTGTAGTTCAAGGGTCCTCGGTTGGCTGTGGGTTTACAAATTATTTTTATAGAATTAATATGTTTTAAATATATTTATATAATTAAAATAAAAAAACAAATTTTTTATCATTATTTTATAATTACATGTACTTCTTTAAACACACATTGTATTAATATTTATAATAAATTTACTAAGTTAATACATATTGTTTATTTTTTATTAGCTAATATTTTAGCATTAATATACTAATACTAATTGTATTTATTTTTAATAGTTCCCTTTCTTATCATATTATTTATTATAATGATAAAATAACTTAAATTTAACATAATGTTATAAATATTTTAAACTGATTCATATGTTTTTATTTATCAATTTTGTTATTTTAAAAATCATTAATGTAAAATATTATTACTATAAATTTTAAAATGGTTTATAGTCATTTAATTTGAAAATATTATTTTAATAAAAATTAATAATATTTTAATCATAATATTTTGAAAACTATATTTTCTTAAATATGATAAATTTAATAATTTATTGTATTTTATATGAAAAAAAATTTAATTTATAGAATAAGATTAAATAGAAGTATTATGTAAAAATAATTCATATCTACTAAAAATATTATGTGTGGAATATATCATTTCTTGTTTAAATTGAAATGTTTATCTAAAACCCTAAACATTATTTGACAGTTAATATATTTCAATTAAAATATTATCCCATGAAAAATAATACAATAGTAAAATTGTTTTGACATTAATATTTTACTAAGATTTAAATCATATTGAATATATAAAATATATAATTTTTATGTTATATCATACTTTTGGTTTAAATATAAAACAAACTATTCATTAAAAATATAATTAACATATGTCATTTCTTAAAATCAATAAATGTTTCAATAAACCCCATTTTCTCATTCCATTTAAACAAATGGTCAATATATTAGAAAATATAAATAGAAATCATGACATTCAGTTTTTGGAATTGTCCACGACCATTATATATCACCCCTTAGGGCCATTATATATCATGGAATTATGCTTTTGTTAGGACCATACCAACCCTTATGTATCATCCTTGACATTTATAATTCAAAATCTACCAAATATAAGACCCATATATATCATGATTTCTTCGATTTCATATCATAGGGTATTAAGAAAATATTTTTTAGAAGTGGAGGGCCCTTTTGTATCAATTTGGAGACCCTTACACATCTAACACTATAACATTTTACAAGCCTATGGTGAGCCTTACATATGGAATTTTTTGAATTCATCCAAAATTTCATACATTTAAATACCCTTACCTATCATATGGTAGTAAATTTACACTTTTGTATTATCTTGTGACAAAAAATATATATCAAACTATTTACCCCAACATAACATAATTTGTCCCAAACATAAACATTTTTGAAACAAGATGTTAACCATTATATATTAGTTGACCTTTACATATCATTGAATTTATCTGTACATTTACCAAGGTGACTCTAATAATTTTTAAAAATTTACTTCCTAAGAACCTATACATATCTAGGGTAACTTTTTTTATGAGCCATATTTACATTTAATTATCATATTCTTTAATAACCCTTTTCTAATTTCAAAATATAGGGATACCTTTTCAAAATTAAAATATATCTTCTCACTCCCCCTACGAAAATAATATTTCCTTAGAACATCTTCTAATATATTTAATTCTTATTGGTTTACAAAATGTATATATAAATTAGGTATATCATCCATTAAAAATCCTGATTCGAGGATCATATACCAGGGATCTACCACTCTACTCTAATATTTTTGGAATCCTAATTTAATATTATGATTCATCTCATTCAAAAAGTTCAGAATTTTTTTTGACTATTCATTTGTGAAATTATAACTTTTTTACTTCATGATATCTACTCTACACCCCATATGATATACACATTGTTCTAACTAACCTATTCACCAGACACACCTCATGGACATATGATCAAATACAAAAACATATTATATAGAAGTTTTAACCTTCAGAATGCCATTCTAAGGTAGTATTCTAACTATATCTCCCACTCTAAGTATAACAATTTAAATTTAATGTCAAAAAGATTCCAATAAATTTGTGGATTTTACCCAGTAACACTCCAACTGACTTCTATGAAAATTTATTCTTTATATAACATCATTCTAATAAAAACATGTATCATAGTGTTTAGGAAATAATATTAATTTTTTTGGAATATTAACATATAATATAGGTATTTACTATTGAATTATCGAATTTTATATTATTGGATTATAATTATTAAAATAATTCTTCACTCTTTTTAAAAATTTTATAGTATTTTTTGAATCTAAAAAAATGGTAATTAAAAAAACTTTTTTATTTTTCATATAACAAAAAAAAATTAAAAAAATAAATCATACAATATTATAAATAAATTAGATCACAATAACAAAATATTCATTCCAATAAAAACGATGTCAATTTATTCCAAGACAGTGAGGTAAAATTCATTTATCCACTTGTTGAATACAATATCTAAGATGTAATCTTCATAATTTACAAAATTCTAAATTTAGGAATTTTTTGAAAAATTATGAAATATACAGTTTTTATGATATTCCTTTTATAATAGAAAAATATAAATTTCATTACATTAAAAACTAATGTGGTAACACATTAGTGTTTATTTCAACATTTCCAGCAGTCTAGATAGTTCTGTATAGAATATTTATATTTACCTTAAAAAATAACTATCCATCCTTACATATATTTTGTTTTGATCACATTATAGACTCATCATGACATATCTTTTTATCTTATAATCCCAAAAAATTTCCACTATTATTAATAAAAATTATCACGGATGTTATACCTAAGTCAAAAAATTCATGATCAATGACCCTCAGCATAGAGAAGATATCATGAAAACTTTTCCAATATTATTTCATAATATAATTCAAAAATAAACAATTAAATAATTTATAGTACTTACTATTTAATGCTATATTTGGATAGATCAATACTAAATGGTGAACATAAAAATAATAATCTATTATCATATCCAACCATAAAGTGTACATGTGTATGTATAAATGTTCCTTCATCCATTTCATTGATAGAAAACATTGTACACATCATTCCTCACATGATTTGCTAATTTTTTTAAAAATATGTATTATCTATTCAATCATCTTGCATGCATCATTGTTTTCGTAATACATTTTTAACATGTATTATATGGTCAAAATCATGATATTATATAATTATAATAAATCATATATATGATAATAATACATATCTATGTCTGTTTGATAAATTGATCTACTAGTCGGTTTCAGGGAAATGAGTTTTTCAGCACATAGAATATGCCTTCTTGGTGATTGTTCTCATGATTCAATACTAGTAAAGGAAATTAATTCCATTATTTTTTTCCTTATAAAATTTAGATTACAATGTTATGTATAAATATGATGATGGTGTCATTTTATTTACAACAAAATATTTTATCAAATTTTTATCATGTCTTACATTCATTTAATAAGGGATATTTTTAATTACTCTACCATTAAAACTGTAACATTACGTCGTATCATTTATTTTTAAATATAATATATCACATGTATTCTTACAAACTATGTTCCATTGTTGGTATGCGATTTAATTATTTTATAACTAAAATTCATATATATATCTTTTTGATAGTGTGTGATGTGATTTAAAAAATTATATTTGGGAGTGATATCTATAAAGAAATTTATTTGAGTATAGTAATAAATAATGAGTATATAAATCATTTATTCATCAATATCTCGAGTGATACTGGTTTGTAAACATCAACATGAACCTGGAGTTCCATGATGATAATGAAGAAGCGATAGGGGTTAATCTATGCCAACTACTTTTATTGAATTTTTCATTCCCTTATGAATTATGCTATTTTTAAATTTGAACCTCCCTATATATTATGGTGTGTGCATATATTGATGTTATCATAACCCTCAAAAACAACTATAATTCATAATTTAAATAAGAGAAAACAACATGTAGAGATTTTTGACATGTTCAGAACCAATGTAAGTTCCTAATAATTGAATTTTATAGTTGAGTTATAATAAATTTATATTTACAATAGGATACGAGTGAATACAAATAAATTATGGATGTTTTATTCCTTTTCTCTAGAGTATTTTCAAATTCTATTTCAATATAATGGAAATGTACATCCTTGAGTTTTGAAAAATGGAAATAGTAATCTCCCAATTGGTACATTTTACTACCACTATATAATCTTTATCCTCAAAAATAATTATGAATAAATTTTCATCCATATCCCAGTAGTATTTTAATTTCTCTCCAATTGAATTGTTTAACACGATCTTTTAATATATATTCATCAAAGATGAAAATATATTCTTCCTTAAGAAAAAATTATTATAGAAAAAAACTATCTTCTAAAACATTATCTTGAACACTATTCATTAATTCATTAACATAATATAGAAATTGTTATGACATGTAGTTATTTTTATATTTTTTCCTAACTTATTGTTCAATAAATAGGATATTACATTAGTGAATTTTGTTAAAAAAAATATAAGTATCTATATAGTTATCATGAATGAACAAGGTTTTAACTCATCTCATTATTATTTTTCTATATAATGATAGTATAAAGATTCATCTTATTTCATATTCTGTAGTTTTATACAATATTTGGGTATTATAAAGAAAAATTTATACACCTATATTTTCTTCACTTTTGAGGCATGAAGTCTGTGTTTTCTTAACCTCTTATGATTTTTCTTCTTTGAAATAGATGTGTTATACAAAATTATACTATCATATTCTCTATCAGAGACTTAGTATCCATTACACTAGAATATATTTTTACAAGAAAACATTACATAAAATAACAGTCAATACATGACTATGAAAATTTACCTTATATTTTGAATGTTTATATCCATTATAATTTTCATTTAAATATGGATAATAGATTTCCCAACTCAATCATCCATGATATTTAATATTTAATTTAAGTGATGTCATAATAATTGAGGTCTATTCTTATCCAAAAAATTAGTTGGAATTTATTCTATATCAACCTTATACAATTGGAGTATCATGATATTTTTGTTATCATCCATTGGTGTAGAATAAAATCATATAAAAAAGTCATTGTGGTATTGATTGTTTAATTTAATCATCAATCAAAACTACATTTTATTGTTATAATAAAAATTTTCTGAATAAATTCATCAAGAATAACGTAGTTTATCTATTGGATATATAATCATTAAAAATTCCTTCTTCAAAAATCATTAAAACAAAAAAAATTTATACGTATCAGTATGCATCAGGTAATATCATATCAATTTTTTCAATGAAAGTTTCTCATGAATTTATCAATTTTTTGACTTTATAATACCAAAAAATTTCATATGGGGTTTACACATTGATGTATTTCTACAGAAGTCACAATCAATATTCATTACACATCATCAAAAAAACATACAAATGAAACCAAGTATCTTACACATTGTCTACGATTCTTGAAATAACAACATTGTGACAATATTTAAAGAAACATCATACACATCTATGAGAAATTAATTATTTATCAGTTTCATTTTCCATTTTATTATTTATATAAATTCAATAAAAACATTTGTATTCTGGAAATTAAAGTCATTTTATAGATTATTTAAATCTCATAGAACCATAATTAATCCATTCCATTTTTAATTTTAGTTAAAATGACATTCATTTTTCTAAATACATCATTTATACATCCAATATATTTTAGTAATATATATATATATATGAAAAACTCTTATTCTTTTATCTTCATGATTAAATATTGTTTGGTCTTCTTTTAATTTTATTTCATATAGATTCTACCACTTCCTAATTTTGGGAATAACCACTATCCTCTACTATCACTAATTATCATGAAACAATATTATATAAATAGTATGAACAATTTCTTGTAAAAATTCACATACGTCATATCAAGATCTTGAGTTACTACCTTTTTAAAGAAATTCATTGAATTATATTTCTTATTGTATAGGTACTTGTTTTCCTTTAGCAT
Organism: Viscum album; assembly: GCA_963277665.1. Lineage (NCBI taxonomy): Eukaryota > Viridiplantae > Streptophyta > Magnoliopsida > Santalales > Viscaceae > Viscum > Viscum album. The sequence goes on from OY728156.1 coordinate 1,740,010,180, forward strand.
CATTATTAAATTGTGCATTTTTAAAATATATATCCATTAAAAATTGGGTTGGTAAAATAATTTAGCCATTCTATTATAACCAGATAAATTTTTTAAAAGATTCATATAGTTTATTCAAAATATTTGTGCTACCTTAATTAGGTATCTCCACATTCTCTTCATTAGGTAGGTTTTCTACCCAAGAAATCCCTATGTTTATATCTTTGATTAGCTCGCTTATTTGTTCTTTATTAAATACATTATACATAAATTCAATATCAAATCATTAGTGGTATTTATGTGGATTTTTTTCCATTTTAGATCCAACTTCACATTAATAAATCACCCTCAATATCTTTTTTCTTATGGGTATTTTGTTTAACTCTTTTAATCAATTGTTTATATCCTAACTGAATCGTCATTAATTTTCAATAACTCTCTCAATTACTTTATTCTATGATCATCATAATCTGAATAATTATTTACAGATTTAATCCAAAATATTTACTTCTATGACAACTTTTACATATAATTTCATATAAATATTCATAGTATTCAAACAAATTTTTAGTTGATTGGTTTTCTATTTATGTGAAATAAGATTCTGCAAAGAATACTTATTCATTAATCAAAATATTATTCTTATAAATTCATGATACCTTGTCTCCATAATTTTATATTATTATCAAATAATAACTAAACTTATTTCCAAACATATAATATCACTAAAAATGGAAAATGAATCTAGTTTTCTTGACTTTATTAGATGTATACATGAATTATTTACTTTATTTATTTAGAAAAAACAAAAAAAAATTATATCTACATGGGAAGACACTCCTATTATGAGTTATTACGTCCACCGTTGATGTTGTTAGTGTTTTATTAATACTTTCTTTCAATAATTTTTGTTCAGAATTTAATTTTCAATATATAATATATAGTAAAATATAATTAGTATAAATATTATTTACTAGTTCACAGGTGGTATTTTATCGTAAACATAGATCAGGTGTATTATTTTATGATCTGAATATCTTTTTTCAAATTTAATGGGATTATTTAGAAAAAATAATTTTATAAGAAATTAATATTTAATAATTTCATTTATCAACTTTTCACGATTTACCATCTTGTGCATATTCGAGATTTCATAGTTTGAAAATGGTATTCCCATCCCTAATAGATATCCAGCTTCCCACTGATTAACATTTCATATTTGAGTTGAATACCTTTGAATATTTCTATAATATTTGTATTGCTTTTCTATATACTTAATTCATTTGGAATCCATGTTCAATTGGGAAATCTTGGCATCTGTATTAGATTTATGATTTTCTTTAAATGAATATATTTATTATTCATATAAATTTCATGTATCTTCATTCTCATTGATTTTCATTTGAATTTTTTTTCCAAAACTGTAAAATATTTCATAGAAAATAATAATTTTTCATATATTCTATACCAGTAATTATATTATTTATTGTCTATATCATTTCAATAAATAAATTATCCATCACATTATTATTTTGTTAAATATGAGTACTTTTAACCTATAATCAATTAAAAAACATTAATATGTACATAAATATATTAACATGTTCCATTTTCAAATAATGTAAAACTTTAAAATATATTTTGACAAGTAATTAAATAACCAAAACACATCAAACCATGATAACGAATAATTAAAAGGATCCTTATCATTATATTTAGTAGATAACACGCCACATTGGTTACATTAAAATTGTTGTGTATCCACATTTTATTACAAAAATGTTCTAAAATTTTTTCCTATCATGTATCCTTATTATTTAATTATTTTTCTAAAACAAGTTTTCATACCTTAACAAAGATGGGAATAGAATTTCACATATGAGGTTCTTCCAAATAGTCTTAAAATATACATAATACTTATGTATGACAAAAATTTCTAGTAATGATTGAAATAATATCAAACTAGAAAAAATAATGCTTCCTTGAAAGTTATTCATGTATCTAGTTTATCATATAGGTACACTTAGGCAGGGTTTAATCAATGTAATCCAATTTTACCTAATTTCACATTCCATTTTTAATAATCATTAATTGATATAAAAAAACTATGTTTATATATATGGATTTCATAATGATATATCTTTAATATAGAAAATATAAAATTGAGAGTGTAAAAAGACATATAAACACATAGGTAAATTTATAAGGGTACTTGTAAATGCGGCACCTTATCCATGTTTAGTCCTAGTCATGATTTTAGAAATACAATTAAAAATATGATAAATTTTAACACAATCATGAGGGATTAATTTTTCATATATTAATTATAATATCATCATAATTCTTTTGGACTATAAGTATAGTGTACATCCATGATTATTTTGAGAGCTATTTTATATACACTCAGCATGTCAGTTATACTACCTGATATTGGAAAACAACATTCTTAGTAGTTATTTATATTTTTAATGTCGATTCCTTATATTTATCCACAGTTCTCCAAAAATAAAACTTCAAAAAGTATCAAATGTATACTCTAGATATCAATTGATTAATGGTAATAAGATCTTATTCCTTAAGAAACAAGTCTTCAACATCCAAAAAATCCTCTATAACTATAGCATATACATAATCCTTTCTATGGTATACTCAATATCAAAATATTTATATTATGATTATATCATGATATTTAAATATTTATTTTCCACAAAACTATGATGCATATTTATAATGGTTCTAGTTTTTTTAATTATCATCATGATGATCATAAATGAATTTTTTTAATCAATTCATAAATATATTCTATAATAAATGTATATAAGAAGGATTTTCATTCTTTATTAATATATTATCGTCTATGATATTAGTGTATTGTACTACAATTCTATTAAGATAATGATTTTTCATTTGTGTGTTAGTTCAGTCTCTTTTAAATATCATATGAATTTTATTCTTATATAAAATTAATTTTTTAAAAATATAATATTATATTCTTAATAATCAATTAAATTTACATTCTTATGATGAATTTTATAACTTCACAACATTACAGAAAAATATCATCCCATATTAGAATATTTAATTTTCCATGATTTATGATAGAGAATTTCATTCATCGATCTTATTTAAATCCACATAAAATATTTAAATTTTTTAACATTAAATAAAATATAAATTTTATAAAAGAGGAATCAAAATAATCTAATTCCCTTATTCTGTATGCAATATTTATGGATTGTCTTCATTTCCCACTATCCTACAAGAATACCTTCATGCTGTGTAAAACTCACCATGGTGTGGCTAAAATTACATCATAGAATGTGCATCGACATTATTATATATTCTCACCTCAAATCACATTATATTTTTTAAATTGTGATATTTATTTTATTATGGAATTAATCTAACATTGACTTGTTCAAATTTATAAATTATCTATTATAGATTATTAATCATTACATATATTTCAAACTAGAAAACATACTCATATTTTTTTTACATCAAGGTCTTATATATATTTTTTCCCATTAAAAATTTCCCAAAAATTGATTAATGGACATGATTTTATAATCCTTATAGTCTATATATGGGTTCCACCAAATCTATATTTTCTCTTGAATCATAGTGAATTATTTTACTATGTTATGTGAAACATAAGTTTGAATCCGTATATCATATGAATTGTGTAATATTCTTTACATAGATTTAGTGTAAAATTATCATGAAAATAATATTATGTATCCTCTAAAATATGTTACAGAACATATGGTGTTTCCATTTTTCATTGCTACTTTATAATGAAAAGCTTATGTTTATTGGAAATTCAAGTCAATTTCCAAATTCTTCACTAATTAAATGAACAGATGTACACTATTTTATTTCAAATTTCAAATGATATAATCATTTCTAAAAAAATAACATTACTTATAATTATAATATAATTTCCTTTTTATATTAGACTAATAATAATATTAGGTTGTCTTCATTATAATTTTATTTACGGACTTAAAATAATTCTTTCCGAAGAACCTTCCAACACTTATATCGCATAACTTTCCAGAAACATCAATATCCTTAGCTAACATGATTCCACCTTAACAGATCCTTGTTTTTCAACCTACATGAAGCATATTTGTAGATAGTTTTCACAAAACATATAAATAATACCCATTATCCATATAATGAACATATCAAGAATAATCACATGATTGTTCTACTCCACAAGTTCTATTTTTTTCATTACTCCAAGAAAAATCAACGCATCATCATTAATTATTTTTATTACAAATAATGGAACCATCTCATACAATGATAATCCTTTATAATCACTCATTAATAAATTTTTTCCTTTTAACTCATTGATATGGTAAAAAATATGTCCAATAAAACTCATCATCTAATCATGTTGGACATGTCAATAGTAATTCCACTACACAAATCAACTTCTTATCAATCAAATATTAGGGTTTTAGAATGATTTATAATTTTTGTGAATAAATATTTTCATATGTAAATTAGTTAACATTATTTTTTATTAATGTTTAAATGTACGAGTAAATTTTCTAGGATTTCATATTCAATAACTAAAATGTTTATAACAAATTTTTTCAATTTAATTATATTGAATTCATATGTACTCTCCTCTAATAACTGGAAAAAAATTACATTTTAGACAATTACCTTTAATATAAGATACACCATGATACCATTTATAGTGTATTAATTTGTTTTATAACTTATTGCAATTCATGAGAATGTAAATATATTATTCCAAAAATATTGTCACCATGAACATAAAAGACCAAAACCTCTATCTTCCTTATTATTGTTTCTGAAAATTTTGGCATCCTTATAGAATTAGTTCATCAATACATTATCAATATAAAATCATATGAAAAAATTATTTCTAAAATTTAACCTAATGATAATATCCATATCTCCCATTATATACAAAGTTAATACCTTTCCAGGAATCCATTCTATTAAATGTTCCAATAATCTGGATGTAATTTTTTCCATTGTAGTCTTATTATCCATTTTATTATTTATGAATGTTTGTTTGTTCAAATAAATTGGTTGTTTATTTTCATGATCCCATTTCAGATATGATAGATACACATCATTTTGAAAACCAGAATAATTATTATTGGTTTTTATCCTACTTGATGATTACTTTAGTTTTTGAAAATTTCTACCTGTAGAATTCATTGGAATATTACTTCACAACAATGATGGAATATATATATATTTTTGTCCATAACGATCACAAATAATATAATCCAAAACATTCTGAGTATATTGAATTAAACTCTCTTATATCAACTAATATAGTCCATTAAAGTACTTCTTTACTATGAAGGATCATATTTTTTATTCTCTATATGTCTATAATAAATAAATATAATTGGAGATTTATTCTTTTGTGTAAAAATTAGTGTCTAATTGGTCATTTAAGAATATAAAAAATTAATATTATTCTTGGGATTGGGATATAGATTCTTGGAATCAAATATATTGAAATTTTTTATCACCATCATCCCCACACCTAATTTTTGTTGATGGTGAAAGATGGAATGCATTGAAGGATTCAGGTTTCAATTTTTATTTTTAGATAAAACCTCATTTAATTGTGATGACTGGGAACCCATACATGAGAATATGGTAAAATAATTAACATATGGTCTAGTGGATTAGAGTAAAGTTCCATTTACAATATATTGAATGTTTAATACACTATACAATACCATCAAAACATCCCATATAGGTCCACATTATCTCTTTCACCAAGTGTTGATACTATATTTTAGTTTATTTTTTAATGTGTGGGACAATTGAGAGTATTCTATATCCTTATATCAGTCATGATTACAGTAGGCCCCACCTTGTGTTTGATTCTATTTTTATTAATCATTATGAGATTACTTATGTAAACCATGTCCTACTATACTTTATGGACAATAAGGCCCAATGCTGAAAAGCCTGAATAATTTTGGCCTATAGGTTTTGTGGCCAAAATACATGGTAATGGATTGAAAGATATTATTTGTTTCCAAATTTGGTTGAATCTTACTAATACAATAATAAATAATATAGTTACCATATAAATTATCAAATTTCGAGTTTTGAATATGGAAATTTTAGATGATATATTTTAGTGTTTACTGCTATGTAACCAACTTAAAATATTCTTTGAATATTAAATATATAGTATTTATTAAATCTTAAATCATGTTTATAGTGTATCCCTGCCTTTACTATCATTATGCACATCATATGTGAACGAACATCTCTAGTTAATTTCTAGAATCAATGAAGTATTTTGTTCTACTAGTTTTTATCTCATATTAAAGACATATTATTTATTCATGTTTATATATTCCATCTTATCAATCGTAGTGTTTTCAAAATATTCAATGATTTGATACTTCTCATCAAATTTGAGCTTGATCCACACCACAATTTCTTTTTTTTTCAGCTATATGTTGAGAGATGTTCAATTTCAACCTTTATCACGTCATTATATTCTTATTTAAATTGTTTATAGGTACTTGATTCATATTAAACAACCTTATATTTGTTAATTTTATCTCCCCAAATATTTTTTTCTAGGTTCATCCTCAAATTCAATATGGGGTTCTTCAACACCCTTACATTAAAACAATTCTATTCAATATTATAATAATAGTTTGTGTTTTCTTGGATTTTCATAAGTATATCCACACTTAGGTATTTAAAATTCTACATCTCATCAAGATTCAATTTTAATGGGCTATTTATATATTTTGATAGAAATTTATTTTTCTTATATACATTATTATTTGACATTTTCATTTAATTGAAGTATCTAGATTATTTTAATAGGTATCCAATAATTTCCTTTGTAATATATCTTTTGGGGAACCCTTTGATCAATGTTTCCACCATTTCTATATATTAATAATGTGAGTGAGAAATTTTATTTTTCTTTTTTTTTTACAATTTAATATTTTAGATGTAGAAATACATCATCACATTTAATATTGTAAATTTTGTGTCATTTGAATAGTGAGTTTTTTCATTACCATGAATTATACATCTCATAATAATTCCATTTTCAATGGATAATACTTCTTAGTTTACATATCATATGAAAAAGTATCCAATGAAAATTAACTAGGGAGTCATGTCTGGGATTAATTCCTCTAAGACCTTCGGGTCATGTAATCCACTTTGGCTATAGGACCTGTAAGAATTCTCCCTAATACATTGAAATGGGAATTATAAAAAATCAATAAATGTCGGGATTCAAGACATTCAGGTACAGTGATACATTTTAACTGATGTATGGTGGAAAAATTATCATTATACACATCATAATTTTTACATGTTCAGGGGTTTTACCTTGTCTATGAAGTTCTTCAAGAATCAAATTTATAATATAGAAACATGTTTTAAAGGAATCATTCAGGTCCATCCAATATTTTTTGTAGATTATCCATTAGACACAAAATTTATTCTCTTATTCAAATGAGTTATATTTCTATTTTATAATAAATGTAACCTTAATGATTTTTATTATTTACATCATATCACATTAAAAAGTACTATGTTAAAAAAATATCATGATAAATAACAGATTCAACTTCAATTTACGTCCATCTATTACAATAATGAGAAACATCTCACTCAATTATTTTTATCTCCTTTATAATAAAAAAATATGTTATTAGAAACCTAGATATCTACAGATATGGTGGTTTTGAAAGATTATATACACCTTACAAATTTTTAAAATAAGATAATTCAACTTTTATTATTGACCTGAAAATATGATTTTTGATCATATTAAACATCAATAGATGCCTTAAATATACATGGGGAATAGATAAAAAAAGTGTTAGACAAAAAAAACAATTAATGGAATATAAAAATGATCAAATCAGTGAGGTATATTAATAATATTATAATCATATCTTAAAATTGGAAGATCAAAAAATAACACATAAAACCAAGACATGAGGGAAGGAAATATAACGATTGGTGAAATCATGAGAGTTACAAAAATGTGGTAGAATACCTGAAACATGTCATCAATTGTCATATATCATCATTATGATATCATAAAATTATTGTAAATTATTTCCTCATCAAGTTTATCTATAATGTTATGGATAAAGAAAATCATATCATTCTCACACATCACATAAAAATGAAACTAAAAACATCATACCGACACACAAGGATCACATGAGACCTAAATAAATACTCAGTCTATTAAGGAGATATAAAATATTGGTCCCAACCATTACATTATAATATTTTATGCTTATTCGATCCATCTTAAATGATACATAATTAATAATTGAAGAAACATATTAGAATTTTATTGGTAACATAATATAAAAAATAGTATCCAATCAAGGAATGAGGTATTTTTATAAAGAATAAGTGATTAAATAACATTACAATTAATAATTAAATAATAAATCATAGTTCATATAGACAAATATCAAATTTAAGAAAGAATCATGAAAATGGCGATGGATAGGTTATTTAAATGAATCTATTATAAATCTTATACGAAATTGAAAAATAAACTTTATAGGATATAAGAGAAAGGTTTTTTACTTAAATTGTTTGTATGAAATAAATAATATATATTATAATAATGTTGTTTCATGAAATCATATTATTATAGTAGTTTTTTTAAAAGTGAATCATGAAAATTAAGAGGAAAAGGTATGAGTACTACATCATCTAGTATTTTTTATTTAATAAATTTATATGGGAACATAAAATTTTCATATCCCTAGAATATAAATGAATATCATATTATACATAAAATACTGATTCAAATTGGAAATAAAAGAAACATAAATTTTATATAAGAGCTTAAAAAAGGTGGAGTTTGAGAAAGATATATAGAGAGGCAGATTATAAACAAATTGAAAAATAAATATAGGAGAGGTTCCTTGCTTCATGTCTTGAAATATCATAATATGTGCATATAGCCTCCTTAATAATAAAATTAAATGTATTAAATAATTAATTTATAACTGTATATATGTTTATTTAATTTACTATTCTTCATTTATGTTTATTATAATAAAATTATTAAAATATTATTTTCATCAATGTTGTCAAAGGGATTTTGACTTTATAATTATAATATCATATCGGTTTATCAATGTTGAGAAAGGGTCCTTGAAAATGAGTCCATGAATCGTGAAGTGTGATGATATATATAATGTCATTCTAGATTATTAAATGGTTAGATAAATCTAAAGAAAATACATTATAGGCATGGTCTAATTAGAATATGTGTTATCATATAAAGGCATTCTATTTTTTTTCTCTTTTACCGACCATGATAATAAATATTTAATTTAATTAAATATTATTTTATATAACCATAATAGAAAATATATGATATTATAATATCATTATTTACATAATAATTAAGAATAAATTGATTTATTATATTGGTGAATGGAGGATTTATTATTTATTAATAAAAAACCCGATTGGATGATATACTAACAACTAATGGGTGCTTGTTGAAGAAACTATTATATTAATTTTATTTGTTTTGGGTTATTACTATTTTCATGTACCATCTGTGGGAAATTACCAAACCATGCATGTGAGACATCTTTTGTAATATTAGAAGGGTGTCTCCAATCTCTACTAGTTGGAAACTAATGGATGGTCATCAAAAACCATACGAGGCATACAAATTTCACATGGTTAAAAAAGATTTTATGTAACAACCTGAGATTTTGGTATATGATTTCTCTAAATTAAAACTACATTTTATAGATTAATAGACACACAACCCAAAACTATTAAAGATGTAAAAAATTAGAATATTATTATTAATAAATTATTAGAATAATATAACCACTAGTAATTAATGTTTTTTAACCAATTATAACGGCATCATGAGTTAGATTAATAACACATAATAATTTAAAAAGCCTTGTTCATCAAAAATAAAAAAATTATTTTATTTTATTTAAAATATTTAATTTTTAAAATTTTAAAATTTTAAATAAAAAATAGTGTTCATTTCTGAATTCCACATTTTAAAATTATAATATGGTAAATTATTTAATTTTTTTTTTAAATTCATTTTTTGTTCAATAGTAAAAAATTCAAATATCGACATGTTTGTCACTTTTGTGAAATTATAATAAAAAATAGTGAACTTAATTATTTTGAAACCTGTATCTATGAAACTATTTATATAAAAAGTAAAATAAAACTAAAAAAATACTATATTTTATTTCTAAAATTTGTGATTATCATTTTATAATCAAAATTTATATTTTACTTGTAAAACTATTTTTTTATTCAATGATAATAATAATTTGTCTTCCTAACATGTAAAAATTGAATATAATCTTTTTGGTATTTTTGATAAATATTTTTGTAATATTTAAAAATACAAATTCCATTCTAGGTGTTAAATGTTTGATTACTAAGATTAATGATAAAGACCCTCATAATAGTTAAATTGATATTTTCAAAGATTTTTTTGTAAATATTTTCTAATTTATTATCATTAAAAATAACTAATTTATCTAATAGAGTTATCTTAATACAATTTTTAGACCTATTTATAAATATATTATCCCTTATTCAGTTGGAAATGAAAACAATATAATAAAAAGTTTACCTAATAAGGAAAACAATACCTTAGCACAAAATAATTTTTCTATATATTTAATAATATAAATTTAATGAAAAATTTTAAATTACATATAAAATATACTAGATTATACTGGGTTTATTTATATGTTCATCACCCCAAAATTTAATAATATGGGTTATCTTATATTTTGTAAAAATTCAAAGTATTTTGGTAAAAACTAATAACTGTGTTAAGTACAAAAATCATAACATGCAACAAAAAATATGTATAAAAAGGATCTAAATAAGTGAGAAACGATTTGTAGGGCCTTTTTCTGCCTTATATAACACTATAGACAATTATTAAATTATTTTTCATCCATTTAATATTGAATGGTGTAACTATATTATCAAAACAGTGAGATTTTATTCACTTATAAAAGGGGAGAACTACCTTTCATTCATACAACCCATATTACATATAATTTAATCTTGAATCTCAACCATTTTGTTTTTCCTAATATCATCCTATCACTTTTTATAATGACTTAATATTGAATTATTCTGTATAAGACCTTCATTTCCAAATACTTTCAAAATAATGTTCGATGCCCAAACATGAGTATTACGTAATCATTAACGTTTTCTATTAAATTTACCACCTCCAAATATATCCTAACCCTAAAATATAATAATTTTTGTATAATTTTTCATATTTAAGTGTTATTATATTATTTCAAAAACAACTATTTATTCCATCCCATTAATTTAGAAAAACCAAATAATGATGACTATTTGTTCTTGCGGACTACCAACTCTACAATGAAAAATACCTTATTTTTCATCTAGATTATAATAATTCAAAAAACTATCATAATATATAATTTAGAAATTAAAAATTTATAAAATTTATCCTTATTATTCATTTATAAAATAATTATTGAAAAACCAATTTCTATACCATTGTCTGTCATTAACTGACGAGTATTCATGGTTTGGTAAATATAAACACCAATGTGAAAATTGAAACAAAATAATATCATGGAAGACTATGATAATAAAATTTATTACTATATATGTTTTAAATATGCATTTAATTAATTTATTATAGTTTTGGAAATGAATCCTTATTATTAAAATAATTTATTATAAAATTATTGTTTGTAAATTTCTTTTGAAACATGTTTGTTTCTAGTTTTTTCTATAAAAAAAGAACCTAAAAATTGCATAAAAAGTAATTATGACATTATAAAATATCATAAAAATATATTATAGTACCTTTTATGATATTTTAATGATGAAATTTCAGGGAATAATGTATAATGACATCACTGTTGTAAAACTAGTTCGGAACGATCAACACAACACAATCATGATACTGATTGTAGATAACAGTAACTTATGTTAATATTGTGAAAATTTATTAATTAGATTTGTAAAATGTTATAAATTTTAATCAATATATAAAATTGGTTTTTAATATATTGATTTTTTATATTATAGATTAAATTTATTTAGTGTAATATATAATTAATTATAGAGGTATTCTGCCTCAATTTCATGTCATTTAGACTAGTTTTTTCTATGAAAATAAATTCATTTAAAGGTCACATATAATTAATATTTAACATATGATATCATTAATTTAATGTTATTCATGATATATTAATCCCGATTTCATGCCCTCCATTTCAATGGAATTTTATATAAATGTTTCATAATCATTAAAGGATATTTATAACTCAAGAGTTATTTCATTGAGTTATGATGCTTCCACTTAAACTCCTTCCTTCAATAATTTTATTCTTTTACTGTAAAATTTTATGTTGAAATTTATCCAATTATAAAGGTAAAATTAATCATTGGATTCAACAATCTTCTTTGATGATACTTTTTTTCTGACACAGCTTAAAATTTATAAGAATATTAACTTTTCTATTTAATTATAATTATTCTTCCATGTCAATATTTTACATTCACAACAATTTCAATCATTATATTATGAAAACTAATTATGTTTTATGTTGCATGAAAATCATTTTCCCTTATTCATAGTTGAAATTTATATTTTAATGAGCTTTTTAATTAAATAGGTTTTCATCTAAGGTATATTTACATATTAAATTACGTTTACATCCTTTAAAAAGTTAATTTTATCATTCACTCTACATTCTATATAAAATTATGTTATGTATTTTCAATGAACTATTATTAAATATTATATTTTATTTAATTTTTTCAAATTTTTTTAACATTATTTGTGATTCATTTTCAATGGGACATTTAATTATTCTTCTACGTTAAAGATAAACTCATTTCTAAAACATATTTTATGGATTATCTCACAGTATGGTTATTTTATTTTCAAATCATTGATTCTATGTTATTGAATTTTTTATCAGTTGTTTTTTGAATCATAATAATTTTTAATATAATATAATGTATTTTTATATTGTTTATAAGTAATATTTTTCTTTTTAAATGAAAAATTTATTTGTTATAATATAATTTTGATGGAATTTTCATAAAAGAATGAAATAATCAATCCTTTTATATGATCCATTGTAATATAAATTTTATCTTTTGAGAATACTTTTTTGTTTTAATTTTTATACTTTAACATATTTCATAAAAACAAATGTATTTTCTTTTTAAATTAAATTTATTGATAATTTTTGAATAATTTTATGATATTTCACTATATTTTTCGGTATGATTTATCCAATAACCTAAAAGGATGTTTTCATATACGATAACATAATTTTTTTTCTCTCAGTTACACTAGGTATATGTATTAATACCAAAATATGTTTTCCCATATATGGATTGCAGAATGTTATAGGAAGGTTTTTTATGAATCCTATATATCTAAGATGACATAATTATGTTATTTTTGGAGTAATAATATTTTCATGTTCTAGGGGAACACATATGTATGGATACTGATTATTTTTTGGAAAGGATTCAATATCTCATTCCAATGAATTGGTTAAAAAATTATCTTATGTCATAATGGAAATCTATGTGAGTTCATCATCAGTTATCCATGCTTTTAAAGAGTACGAGGGAATGAATTTGTAGTTATTTATGGTAAAAATTAATTTCATTGAGTGTGTTTCCAACTAGGTATACTCATACATATTTTATGTGAGTGTATTTGTTGATAGATATTGTCACAGACATAGTAAAAAGTATATCTGCATTCAAATATACCCATTAATATTGTTTTTAGTGTATTTTTGGTTTTAAATCATAATAAGGGAAACATTTTAGTGAATTGGTGCAATGAAATTCTCAAGGAGATTATACATGATTGTGTTTGTGAGTAGTGATTTTTAAAATTTCAATACATTGTATCATCAATAAATTTGGGAAATATATTCCTTCAGGTTAATTTAAATTATTTAACATGTTGTGATTTATGAAATACATTTATTATCTTTCATCACACCAAAACTCATATTTATTATGCATTTCACATAACATAGAGTTCATTGGATGAATTATGTTAGACACAAGCTTGAGTCTTACAAGACAACAATATATAATTTTTATAATTATCACCAGAAATTCGATTTGTAGGAATGAGTATGAATAACTAAATTATGAAATCAAAATCTAAACATTTCTATAAAATTAAATAATTGGTTAATAAATAATTATAAATAAAAATAAAGACCAATTGAAGGTGAAAGATGTGATTTTCTGAAAACCATTTTATATCCAAAATGATATGTTATCTAAATTAATTAATTTAATGGAAATTGTAGAATGATATTAATTAAACATACATTTTTTAATATTTAATATATTTTTAAAATCATCCGATATTTTTTATAGGTTTTAGATATGATTTAATATAATTTTAAGCATAAATAGATGTATTTTTTTAATGTTAGTTTTATTAACATTTATTGGATCCTCTATTTCAAATCAAAATTTTGAAAATTTTAAAATTATTACTTGAAAGAATAAAATAAATTTTTTCAATAGGTATATCAATATATAATATATATTAGTTTTTTTATTTTAATGAGAATATTCATATTTTGAAGAATAGTTAATGGCATCGAATTTTAATGGAAAACTAATTTATAATATGAATAATTCATAGAGTAAAATTATAGTATTAGTTGGTTTTAAATTATAATTATATCCATCTTATATCATTTGAACAATTTTTGTTTATTTGAATCAAATTTATATTGAAATTCAATAGAGAAAAATTTCACACATTTAATCTTTTCACTGAAAAATCCCTTTATATCGTCATCTCTATAGGATTAAATTTAAATAAAATTATAAAAACTATGTTATTTTAATCATAAAAATTGAATCAATATTTTTTAATAGAAAATTTTATAGTTTCATGTCGGATAAAAGTAGTATTTTATAAATAATATATGTGAATGTAATTAAATTTAATTAAAGTGAACAGGGTAAAATTGAGTTTATATAATGATTAAACATAGAATATAAGGTTCTAAAATGAAACTATAATTTCCTAAAAATTATTTTAGGTCTATATTTTAACCATTTCACCTATAAAATTCATTTATAGTCTACTTTGTACCCTTGGAGACATTGTAAAATGTTGGGAGAAATTAAGTCTTTTCAAGAATATCCAATATGTCCTTTTCCCATTTAATAAGGACCTCCTCTCCTCATACTCCCATAACACATCAGAAGGCCTTTTGTAATTTCCAAAAAATTAACCAATAATCTTTAATAATCCCAAATATCATCATATAATTCCAAATTTTTTCATAAATAAATCCAAGGAAGTGCTTTGTTGTAAACCAAAAAGAGTTACCTAAAAAAGGTAACACTAATCAATGATAAAATTTGTTTTATTTCTTCCTCCACCCATTAAATTATTCTTAATCCATTCACATATAATAAAATTAGTATCCTAAATATTATAATATGTTTTATGTTATGTTTTAGTCATAAAAATTCACAAATTTCCCTCAAATTGGTTAAGAAATCACAGATTCTTTGTGTGGAAAACTACCACCTCTCAGAACTATGTCATACATTTTTCCAATACCACCTTATAAGGTTTGTAATTATGATGAAAAGATTAATTTTATTTGTAATATATTATATATTTATTTTCTTTATACGTATTTAGTTATTGTATAATACA
Organism: Viscum album; assembly: GCA_963277665.1. Classification (NCBI taxonomy): domain Eukaryota; kingdom Viridiplantae; phylum Streptophyta; class Magnoliopsida; order Santalales; family Viscaceae; genus Viscum; species Viscum album. Next base: position 1,740,025,919 of record OY728156.1, read on the forward strand.
TAACTTCATGATTTCCATTTTGTGGGATTACGAAACATCATATGTGAATGAGTGGACGACCACCTAGTCAAAGTGACATGATTAATTCATCAGTTACATTGAATTTATTGAGGATTATAATAATAATAATAAATGATCTAATATTAATATTTATTATATTAATGAAATAACTATATATTTTGAAATAAAACCTATCCTTTTCTTCTTTCTCTTTCACACTCTAAAAAATTGAAAACATCATTCAAAGCACTATGGACTACCACCCACTCGTATTGATGCTATTATAAATATTTTTTAAACACATCAAATGAAATATATATATAAACATATAATATTATATAATTATATAATATAGTATTTATAAAATAATGATCATTCTAAAAGGATAATTATTTTTACCTTCATTCAATAATGATCATCGAAAAATGGGAATATTATAGATGCATACTTATGACCTACCATTTCCATCATCATTAAATCGGTTAGTTTTTCATAAACATATTTTGTGTATTATTTTTAAATTATAAATAAATTTAATATTTTATAAATATATCATGGTCATTATTCTGGTGATTAAAATAATACCCATATTGACCCTAGTCGACCTATCAAATTATATTTTAATACATAAACTGGATATGATCGAAACATAAAACATAGCCATTATTGATTAAGTAATTATAGATAATAATATTATAAATGAAATAAAAGTAATAATAAATTATTAAAAGTCTTGGAATAATGTATGTAATGTAAATAAGATTGTTATTCGGGATTATTGAGGACATGCATGACAAATCACACTCATGGTAAGGGATTCAGGTATCACTTTTACTTTCACGAGGTATACATCATAATGCATAATTATTTCAGTTTAATGGTCTATATACCACCCATATTGTAATACATTTGATGAATACATTTAGATAAATGGAATTTAATATCTCATTTGATGTTATCTATGTCATGGGTATAATGATTCATTAAATATGGTGTATTAGGGTATTTCATAACTGAATTTCTATTCATTGGGTTAAACTTATATATAATTGGTTATGTCAATCCATGATTGTGTGTGAAATTAAATTTCATTTTTTATAATGTATAAACAGTTATATTTTATCGATTTAGTTTTTGTCATATAATTATTTCATTGATTTATTTTCACTCCAATGTTATGATCTTTGTAAGGGGTTTTCTCATCTCACTTTTATTTATATCAGATATATTTCATATTCACCAGTCAAATTTGTTATAATGCTTCGACCCTAGAATCATTGAGGTGTTGAATTTTTTAATACACTAGAATTATTAGAAGGAATCCGGTCCCAAAGGACAAATCAGTTTAACAGTCTTGGAATATATATTACATAAATCAACATTACATTACACTTTCTAACCAAAAATACATCATAAATAATTTTTTGAGAACTCTATTATTCCCTTAGTTGAACCCTTTATATCATTTATAATACCCTTTTTCAAATACTATGAAAATAAAAAATAAGACAGTGGTGAGATCAAATGATCAATAAGGGTAAATAATTCAGCGGAAGCTGTAAGCTTTTATAGAATGATATATAATAAAAATATAATTATTTTAAACATAAAAATGAACATAATATGCTTGAAATTAGTAAAAAATTACCATATATAAATTCACATGGACATTCTACTAGTCAAATACTCCCATGTAATAAATAATTTGATAACGAGGAAATGTATAATGCCTGACATCATAACCGCATAACCAAGGCATCATGCCAAGACTACAAATAAAAATTTTGTCAAGGCCTTGTTCCAAGACACTAATTTGTCTCATGAGACATACCGAAGCATCGGGGAGCTATATTGGGCTCTTCACATCACTTTATAAGTCCAATAAATTCCCCAAATGAAAAAGAGTGAAACATAACATAAGAATTCATACAAAAACTAGCATAAAAAATGTAAATAATTTAACTATAAACTAAGAATGGTATAAAAATAGCACATCCACAGTCAAACATATCATGACTCATTCAATACAATATCAATTATTTTATAATATGAAATCAACCTCAATCAAGAATAATATCCAATAAAGGATGATAACATAGTTGAAAATAATAAATAAAACTCATTGAGATAAATACCCCTTTTTATGAAATCATTTACAAGTCGGAAAAATATATAAAGGAATTAATTTATAATATATTTTGGATTCAAAGTGTCTCGTACCACTTTTAAACATTTTAATGAAATTAACACTTTAAAATAATCATTTCCACGTAAATAAATACTTAAAAGAATTTTGAAAACATGTACATTAATAAAAAGATTTAGGAAAATAAATCATTAATAATAATTAAATTGAATGTCTAGTTAAAGATTCCCTTCTATAAAAACATAAAAAATTTCTTTTTAAAACATTTTAACTAAACATTTAAATATATAATAAATATGTCTTAGTAGATACTAACAGATAAACAATCTTATATAATAATGAGATTGAGGAAATGACCCTTACCTAGTGTATTCCTTTGGTCGAGGGTATGTTTAAACTCATGTATAATGACCATATTATGTTATTAAATTATACCAGAACTGTATTAATATTTGCGATATTATACATGATTCATTAATTTCTTTATAATACCCATTTATTTGTATCATCCATGTTAAAATAATATTTTTTGGGTAATAATCTCTTACATTATTATACGAGTTTTAAAGTGTTCTTCTTGACCATATCTCTTATAACATGATATAATTGAATGAAAAATATAAAGCATTAATTAGGTATCATATAAAATTAGAATATAAATATGTATAGTATATACATATATGAAATGAAAAACACCGTTTATGGAGACGGTATGTCATACGTACGCATAAACACAATTTCCATTTTCAAATTGTATTGAACGGAAGTAAGTGAATAAGATATATGTAAATATATATATATATATATATATATATTTATATATATATATATATCATGTATAATAGTTATTTAAAATATTACATTCACATTAATAATTTATATTTTTATAAGCATCGTTGAATGATGAACGTTAAAATGAATCTAATTTGGTCGTGGAGACTGTAAGCCGAACGTACGCACGAGTGATTATATCATTCTATTTGTAGTGAAATCATATGTAATTGGATGATATGTTATATATAAATAATCATTAACATGTTATATTTATTATCTACCTCAATTTTACTCATTATTATACCCATCTAAATAATAATGCATGGATTAACAAACTACACCATGACGTAGATACGGTAAGCTGTAAGTACACATTTATGGTGACTTTGTCATTCATTGGATGGATAGAATAATGAATATAGTTGTAAAGTATTTATAATAACATAAAATTATGTATAAGGTAATTGAGTTATTATTATTTTTATGGAAACACAAAATAATAATGAAGTGGAAGTATAAAAGAACTTTGAAATATGTGGTGAAATAATTAACTATTTTTGGGTTATTTCTTTTGATTTAATGAAAAGGGATCCCTAGGCAGGATTTATTTTCAAATTTGGGACTCTATGATGAATTTAGGATATTAGGTAGGATATCTGATCTAGTTTTGGACGATTCAAATGGCATTGGAGGTCTGAATTTTAGAACGGGGGAAATACCCTTTTATAATATAGGTGAGGGGTACTTTAGGAAATGCACCAAATATTAATTTATTCTAAAATTAGTTTCAGTTTATAATAGCTCCAAATGAATTTATTTCAAGTATAAGTTTAGTATGTAGTGACCCATACTTTACATACATTTTTATTACTTAAAAATTGAACCACACTTATTACAACATATAACAAAACTAGGAAAGGACCATATAGGTATAGTGTCTTTAGAAACTGGGAAACAAAAACAACTGGTTCACAAAACATCTATGTTTTCTCCCATTTATTTCATAATATCTATAGTCCCTTTTAGGCATATCCTACTTAATATCCTTCTTCCTGACCTGAGGAAAAGAAAACATACAAAAGGGTGAGCTCAAATGCGCAGTAAGGGTAAACGAAAGAAATATCAAACATATCAAATTCATAAGGACAGAACATTTTGGAAATCTTACCCTGAAAAAGAGATCATAATTTTCATAACATGGGATAAATCATTGTAGTGAAATGTAATCCCTAAAATCATAACTTAAAACATGAAACTTTGTGTCATACACACATAATCATAGAGAATCATTTATTATTAGTCAAGAATCGTGTCCAAGACTATCTTAGTGGAAAAGTCCATTTTTGAACCGAGTTCACTCCTCGTTTCTGTCTTGTTTCACTGAACCGGTTTAACCTGCCATTCTAGCCATGTCTATCTAATGAGATATAAAATCTTTACCCAATGCATTGGAGGGAGATATAGGTCCCACCCATCTCATAATGATACCATTCTTATGTGTGCCACAAAATCATAAACAATACATAATAGCATAACCCATGTAATAAAAATGGAAATCTTAAACATCATGACATCATAAAATAATTCATATAAAGTAAAATAATTCATAAAAATATTTCCATCACAACATAATCAAATTAATTTAATAATAGAGATAGAAACAGAACACTTTATTATATTAGATGGAAAATAATTTTGATAAAACACTTGAACTCCATTCTCGAGGAAAATATCCTTTCTACATTAAAAACCTTTTTCCATTCTTAACATGTCATACAATTTTAAAATAAAAGAAGTTGATTAAAAATAAACATGAAAACTTGTAAAGGAATCTTCTTGGAAATAATTTTTTAAAAATCCATTCATGCCATATAAGTTAAAAAATATATTCTTCTCATACTTTTGTCGGAAAAGCCAAAAAGTACATCGTACGAAAAACGACAAAAGATTCCTTTCATATCCTCTACTAAAAACTCACCAAAGGGTAAAATTGGACTTATTCAATTTTATATGGATGGAAATAATATTACATATTGAGGAAACATGGATGTGGATGATAAAATATACCCCTTTAAATAACGAAGTATAAACAATCCCGGATAAAAATGAGATTGTGATATTTTCCTTACTTAGGTCCGATATGCTTTGTACATGTCCGAACCTCCTGTATAATGATTTAAATAATGTTATTGAATTATTCCATAATTGTACTCATTGTTATGATATTACATATGGTCATATTCTTAGCTTCTTATTAGTAATATTTAATTACAACTTGTTATTCGGGTGTTTATTACTTTTTGTTCTTATGCATGTTTTGTCGAATAAATTCTTATTCTTCTATTTAAATTATAGATACCTAATTTCCAGAATTTTATTAGTATAATATATATCATATTAATTAATTAAATTCATTTATATAATCATTATGCAATGAAGATCATGTAGAACGAGTCGCATCATATCGTGGAGATGGTATTCCGTACGTACGCACGAGCGATGATATCGTTCCCATGATTGTGGAATTGTATCGGAGTGTATATATACTATTTCAGAATCAATATCACATTAAAATAATCATATATAGTCATTATTTACACCATTATACCCATCCAAGTAAGGTGGTGGTGGAAAATTTATTACACCACGGCGTGGAGACTGTATTCCATACGTACGCACGCGCGGTGATTTCATTTTCCATAGGATGGATAGATGGTGACATAGGGTTGTTTCATACTTATAATTACATATCAGTATATGAGTGATACTGATGTTATTACTTCATAATGAAACAAATAAAGAATAAGAAGTAGAAGAAGAAATAAAGATTAATGAATCGGTAACGGACATTACCTCTTCTTTGAAGCGCTTCTTTGAGACTTCCTTTTAGGGCACTAAAATTGGTCTTTGAAGAAGACCAGGTTCTCTAGGATGTCTCTACGGAAGTGCAGAGAAGAAATTGGCAGAGATTGGACGAGATTGAATGCTCAATGTGGTGTGAGGAAGAGAGGGAGGATGTGCCCTTTTATAAGGGAGGAGAGGGGCTTCTTTGGAAAAACAAAAAAATATTATTTTATTATAAAGTCATGTTCGGTTTTAAATAGCTCCAATTTGATTTATTTCAAAGCTAAGGTATGGATGGGTTGAAATACCCTCATAAAATAGAATTTAGACTAGTTTAGGTTCCTATTTTAACCTTATCATTTAGATTTAACATTAAGTTGAATAATTTTACTTTTACTGTGACTTCTTGTGTTCTTATACTATAAGGTTAATAAACATACTATAAGAAACCAAATGAACCCAAAGATGTTTATTATTAATATATATAACCTTATCTAATTCATTTGGCCGAACCATAGATTTTTAGGAATAAAATAACAATTAATAATAAAATATTTGTTTTAAAAAGTATTTTATGTCAATTTTGACACTATTTAGTATTTGATTTTTGTAATACTCATAACAGAATGATTAGTTCAAAAAAAGTCAATTAAATCAATACTAACATGTCATAATAACCTATTAAATTTGTGGAATTCATAAAGAGTCTCAAATTACATTTATTTTGGTATTTATAACATCAATTATGTCAATATTTCATTAATAAGATAATTACCGCATCATCATTGTATCATAAATAAATAAAAATATTTTAAGTCTAAAAATTAAAGATAAAATACCATTCTGTTGGGAATATTTTTAGATTTCTAATGAATATTTATAGTCTAATTTATCTTATGTATAACCCCATATTAAAAATGATTTACTTATTAAACATTGATTTTAACTATGTTAACCCTTCTTTAAATAAATTAATAATAAATGTCCTAATCTAATCCAAGTGGGCATAAATGGTCATATTTTATTTCTAAGGTTGTTTTTGGTCGAATTACACTTATCCAATAGAATTAGGACATGTGTTAGGGTAATAATAATATCATTTTTACCCTTAATTACCCTATTTACTTTAAACCATGGTAAATAAAAGTAAAAAGTTACTATTCACAAAAAATTATTTTTATCTCATTGAACCACATTTTACTTACTGAAATCAACCATGTTTCTCATATTTTTGAAATTCCATTCACAGAAGCGGTAAAATTAAGTTTTATAAAAAATTCAGTTTTTTTAACTACCACTTAGTGGTTTCACTATTCATTGAACGTTTTCAGAAAAATACTAAAATTTCACCCTAGGATAATTTCGATATTCTGAATCCAATAATGAAGTCCATTTTGAAAAATTAAATTTATAAAATTTCAAAAAGTGGTTATTACTATTCATAACGACCAGTTTTAATAATATTTTAATAGCATATCATTGTTTAGTGAAACTCAGTATTGCGTACGACGCAAGCTATTGAGGAATGTCATGATTGCATGTAAAGCAAGCCAAGATGGTGTTGTATTTAGTGAAAGATTCCTTTTATGATTTATAAAAACAAAAATATTTCTCATAAAAGTCTCGGGTGTTACATTCTACTCCCCTTAAAATGAATTTCTCCCTCAAAATTCGTCACTTTGTAACAAACATATGAAGATACCTCTCCCTCATCATATCCTCAAGCTCCCATTTAGCTTCTTCTAATTGGTGGTTCTTCCATTAAACTTTCACCAATCTAGTGGTCTTGTTTCGTAGGAATTTTTTGCTACGATCTAGAATCTCTATCGGTTGTTCTTCATAAGAAAGATCTTGCTCCAGCAGTACAACTTCTGAGCTGAGTACATGTCAAGGATCAGGTATATACATTCTCATGAGAGATACATGGAACACATCATGAACTTGAGATATATTCGGTGGAAGCGCCAATTGGCAAGGTACCTTCCCAGCACGATCCAGTATTTTGAAAGGATCGATATATCTAGGGCTCAACTTCCCCTTCATTCCAAATCTCATGACCCACTTCAAGGGAGATATTCATAAGAACACTTTATCCCCCACTTCAAACTCTTGGTCTTTTCTTCGATTGCCGCCATAACTTTTCTATTAACTCTGAGCTGCTCTTATGTGTTGTTGAATAGATCTGACTTTTTCTGCCATTTCATCAATGAGATCAGGTCCTAATAGCTTTATTTCCCCAACTTCATTCCATCAAGTTGGAGTCCTGCATTTCTTTCCATAGAGAGCTTCATAAGGAGCCATCTGAATACTGGAGTGAAAGTTATTATTATAATAAAATTCCACCAAAGGTAGGTGTTAATCCCAACCACCATTGAAATCCGTAGAACATGCTCTCAACATATCTTCTAGAGTTTTAATCGTCCTCTCAGACTGACCGTCTGTCTAAGGATGATAAGCAGTGCTGAAACTCAACTCTCTATCCAGAGTATTTTGAAGACTTCACCAGAACTTTGAGGTAAACCTCGGATCCCGATAAGATATAATAGAAAGTTGTACTCCATGCAATCTTACCACTTCCTTTACATATATCCTGCCAAGCTGATCCAGAGTGAAATCCTCCCTAATAGCAATGAAGTGTGCGGACTTTGTAATACGATCAACTATGACCCAGATAGCATTATTGCCTTTGGATGTTTTAGGAAGTCCTGTGACAAAGTCCATAGTGATGTTTTCCCATTTCCATCCAGGTATAGGTAATGGTTGTAACATCCCCTTAGACTTTTGTCTCTCGGCATTAACTTGCTAAAAAACCAAGCATCGAGAGACATATTCAGCAACATCTCTTTTCATGCCATCCCTACAGAAGTACTCTTTCAGGTCCCTATACATCTTCGTGCTTCCAGGATGAATGGAGAATGAAGAACTATGAGCCTCATCCAGAAGCTCCTTCTTTAATTCGGGGATGGGTGGAACACAAACCCGATTCCTAAACTTTATTATCCTATCACAATCAAGGTTTAATTTAGGAACATTTCTCACCTTCTTTTGTAACTCGACATCATCTTTCGGTGCCTCTTTAATCTTCAAATATATAGATGGTTGAACATTCATTTGAGAAAGATATGATTTTCCCCTTTCTTTATAATTCCAAGATCTATCCTTTATAAATCCATAAATATTGGATCTTTTGTGATCCTCATCATGGATAAACTAGCATGGTCTTGTCGACTTAATGCATCTGCCACCTTGTTTGCATTCCCAGGGTGGTAATGGATTGACCAGTCATAATCCTTAATCAGCTCCAACCATCTTCTTTGACGCATATTCATCTCCTTTTGTGTGAAAATATACTTTAAACTTTTATGATCAGTATAAATGTCACACATTTCTCCATAAAGATAATTCCTCCATATAATTAATGCAAATATAATCGCAGCTAACTCCAAATCATGAGTTGGGTAATTTTGCTCATGTATTTTCAATTGTCATGAGGCATAAGCTATCACTATATAATTTTGCATAAGAACACACCCCAATCCCTTCTTGGATGCATCACTATAGATCACAAAACTTTCTCCACTACAAGGCATTGTGAGCACAGGTGCACCAGACAACCTTCTTTTCAACTCCTTGAAATTCTCTTCACATTCCCCCATCCAAACAAACTTAACTCCTTTCTGAGTAAACCTGGTTAGTGGATTAGATAATCATGAAAAATCATTCAAAAAACGTCTATAATATCTATCCAAAACAAAAAAAATTCAGATCTCAGTTACTGTTGTTGGTCTCAACCATCTTTCGATAACCTCTATTTTTGCTGGATCCATAGATATCCCCTCTTTTGAGATTATGTGACCCAAAAATGAATCTTTTTGAAGCCAAAATTTACAATTGGTAAATTTGACATAAAGCTTCTCCTTTATTAGGGTCTTCAATATAATTATCAAGTGATCTTCATGTTCTTATTTTCCCTTTGAATAGACAAGAATATCATCTATAAAGACTACCACAAACTGATCAAGATAGTCTCTAAAGACTCCATTCATCAGATCCATGAAGATAGGAGGGGCATTAGTAAGACCAAATGGAATCACTATAAATTCATAGTTTCCATACCTTGTACGGAATGCTGTCTTTGGTATATCCTCCCTTTTGACCCTTAATTGATGATACCCTGAATGATGATTAATCTTGGAAAAGTATTGAGCTCCTCGTAGTTGGTCAAATAGGTCATCAATGCATGGGAGAGGATATTTGTTCTTGATAGTGATCTTGTTATATTCTCGATAATCAATGCAGAGTCTCATTTACCCATATTTCTTCTTAACAAACAGAACAGGTGCTCCCCAAGGTGACGCACTAGGGCGTATGAACCCATTATCAACATTCTCTTAGAGTTGCTTCTTAAATTCCTGCAACTCAATTGGGGCCATTCTATAAGGTGTCTTTGAAATATACAGAGCACCTGGTACGAGTTCTATTTAAAACTCAACTTCACAATTTGGTGGAAGACCCGATAATTCTTCCAGAAAGACATCATCAAACTCCCGTACAATGGGAATATTCTTAATCGTGAGTTTCTCAATAACCATTTGAGATAAATAACCTTCATTTAGTGGAATCATGACCCATTAGATGGAAGAAATTTCCACTGGAAGGTTATGTTGATCCTTTCATTGATATACAATCATAGATTGATCTGGAATATGAAATGTGACTTTCCTTCTTTGGTAATTGATATGAGCTCCATATAAAGAAAGCCAATCCATGACAAGAATCACATCAAATTCCACTATAGGAAGGATCACATGATTTGCAGTAAGCACTTTCCCACAAACATCAATAGGGGAAGAATTATAAACTTTTGATGGGACTGTTGTGCCATTAGGTGTTGTCACAGCTAACTCAACATCTAATTGTTGAGGTAATACGGTGATACCCTAAGAAAAATCATCAGAAATAAAAGATTGGGTGGATCCATAATAAAATAAAACATTTTCTACTTTAGAGTGTATGGTAAGTGTACCTTTCACCACGTCGTTATCGTACTCCACATCGCTGATATAAATTTCATGTGACATTCCTTGGTCTTTAGCCTTACGAGTTTGTTGACGTCGACAATCATCATCAACCCTTTTATTTGGGCATTGATTGGCATAATTGCCCATCTCCTTTCACTTGAAACATTGAAGTGTATTAGGTTCATTTTGTGTATCCCTTCCTTTGTTTTCATCATTAGACATCTTCGTCCCATCATTGCGGCATTCAAATGCCTGATGACCTTCCTTGCCACATTTGAAACATTTACTTGTCAATTTAAGACAACTCCCTCCATGTTTCTTTCCACACTGAGCATAAGGGAAATGTCATCTTCTTTTCAGTGTGCTCTTTAGATTTTCCTTTGAATTCCATTTTCCTCTTCTTATCAAACCCATATGACTGATGGGTTACTCCAATCTCCATCTCAACTTTGAGAGCTCATCGAATGATTTCTTCATAGCTATTGAAGTCCCTTATGGCTAATTCCCTTTGAAGACTTGGTTTTAAGCCACTAAAGAATCAATCGATCTTACTCTCAGGTTGGATAATAATATGAAAAGCGTACCTTGAAAGTCTTGTAAAATTTGCTTCATAGGTACCAACAGATTCATCATCCTTTTTCTTTAGTTCAAGAAACTTTTTCACCATCTTTGTTCGGAGAATACTAGGGAAGTACTTGTTGAAAAATAAGTTCTTGAACTCATCCCATTCCATGGACTCAATTTCATCCCTTTGCCTCATATTCTTAATAAGATTCCACCATTGATCAGCATCACCATCCAAACGATACACTGCTAAGATGACTTTATCATGTTCAGAACATTGATGAACTGAAAATATCTTTTCAGTAGTACTAATCAATTGTTCAGCAACTAATGGATCAGTAGACCCGCTAAAAGAAGGTGGACGCTTCCTCATTAAGGATTCAATAGAATGTTGCTCCTTCCTTTACTCGTTTGGAAGTCCTGCATGATTCATAGCTTGAGAAAGTTGTATAAGAATGGATACAAGATTTTGCATTCCAGCTCCCATAACGTTTGGTTTCTCAGGGGGACAATCATGGCATTTCCCGTCACATTCCGCATTATCAAGGTTCCTTCAGGTTCCATCCATTGACTAAAACCAAGAAGAATAGTGTGAGCAACACTAATTATAATAGGAAAACTACATAATGATGAATAAAATTTCATACTTAAGGTTTTATCCTAGGTTATTCATTTCCATTTTTTAAACAATAAGATTGTGTTCTATTCTTAGTCATATCCTTAGGGTTCTTACTAAGGCTTTCACATCCTAGTTTCCAAAGGATGACTATACCATTCCTCTAATACCATCTGTAGTGACCCGTACTTTACATAAATTGTTATTACGTAAAAATTTAAGCACACTTATAACAACATATAAAATAACTAGGAAAGGATAGTATAGGTATAGTGTCTTTTGAAACTGGGAAACATAAACAACTGGTTCATAAAACATCTACGTTGTCTCCCATTTATTTCATCATATTTAGAGTCCGTTTTTGGCATATCCTATTTAATATCCTTCTTCCTGACCTGGGGAAATGAAAACATTCAAAAGGGTGAGCTCAAATTCTCAGTAAGGGTAAACGAAAGAAATATCAAACATATAAAATTCATAAGAACATAACATTTTGGAAATCTTACCCTATAAAAGAGATCATAATTTTCATAACATGGGATAAATCATGGTAGTGAAATGTAATCCCAAAAATCCTAACCTAAAACATGAAACTTTGTGGCATACACACATAATCATAGACAATCATTTCTTATTAGTCAAGACTCATGGCCAAGACTATATTAGTGGACAAAGTCCATTTCTAAACTGAGTTCACTCCTCGTTTAAGTCCTATTTCATGGAACAGGTTTAACCTGCCATTCCAACCATGTCTATCTCATGAGTTATAAAATCTTTACCCGATGCATTTTAGGAAGATATAGGTCCCACCCATCTCATAATGATAGCATTTTCATGTGTGCCACAAAATCATAAACCATACATCATAGCATAACCCATGTAATAAAAATGGGAATCTTAAACATCGTCACATCATAAAAAAATTTATATAAGGAAAAGTAATTCATAAAAATATTTCCATCACAAAATAATCAAATCCATGTAATAATAGAGTTAGAAACAGAACCCTTTATTGTCTTAGATGGAAAATAATTTTGATAAAAAACTTGAACACCATTCTTGAGGAAAATATCCTTTCTACTTTAAAAAGATTTTTCCTTTCTTAACATGTCATACAATTTTAAACTAAAACAAGATGATTAAAAATAAACTTGAAAACATTTAAAGGAAGCTTCTTGTAAATAATGTTTTAAAAATCCATTCACACCGTATAAGTAAAAAAAGTTCTTCTCGTACTTTTGTCAGAAAAGTCAAAAAGTACCTCATACGAAAAATGACAAAAGATTCCATTCATATCCTTTAATAAAAACTCACCGAAGGGTAAAACTGGACTTAAAAATTGTAGATGGATGGAAATAATATTAAATATTGAGGAAACATGTATGTGGATGATAAAATACACCCCAGTAAATACCGAAGTATAAACAATCTCGGATAAAAATGAGATTGTGATATTTCCCTTACCTTAGGTCTGATATGCTTTGTACATGTCCGAACCTCCTGTATAGTGATTTAAATAATGTTATTGACTTATTACAGAATCTTACTCATTCTTATGATATTACATATGGTCATATTCTAAGCTTCTTATTAGTAATATTTCATTACAACTTATTATTCGGGTGTTTATTACTTTTTGTTCTTATGCGTGTTTTGTCGAATAAATTCTTATTATTCTCTTTAGGTTATAGATACCTCATTTATAGAATTTTATTAGTGTAATATATATCATATTAATTAATTAAATTCATTTATATAATCATTATCCAATGAAGATCATGTAGAATGAGTCGCATCACATCGTGGAGACGGTATTCTGTACGTACGCACGAGTGATGATATTGTTCCCATGATTGTGGAATTGTATTGTAGTGTATATATACTATTTCATAATCAATATCACTTTACAATAATCATATATTGTAATTATTTACACTATTATACCCATCCAAGTAAGGTGGTGGTGGAAAATAGATTACACCACGGCGTGGAGACGGTATTCCGTACGTACGAACGCGCAGTGATTACATTTTCCGTAGGATGGATAGATGGTGAAATAGGGTTGTTTAATACTTATAATAACATATCAGTATATGAGTGATACTGATGTTATTACTTCACAATAAAACAACTACAGAAGATGAAGTGGAAGAGGAAATAAAGATGAAAGAATCGGTAACGGACATTACCTCTTCTTTGAAGCGCTTCTTTGAGGCTTCCTTTTAGGGCACTAAAATTGGTCATTGAAGAAGACCAGGACCTCTATGATGTCTCTAGGGAAGTGGAGAGAATAAATTGGTAGGGGTTGGCAGAGCATGAAGGCTCAATGTTGTGTGAGGAAGAGAGGTAGAAGGTGCCCTTTTATAAGGGAGGAGAGTAGCTCCTTTGGAAAAACTAAAAATATTATTTTATTATAAAGTCAAGTTCGGTTTTAAATAGCCCCAAATTGATTTATTTTGATGATAAGGTGGGGATGGGTCTAAATCATCTCATCCAATAGAATTTAGACAAGTTTAGGTTCCTATTTTAACCTTATCATTTAGATTTTACATTAAGTTAAATAATTTTACTTTTACCATGTCTTCTTGTGTTCTTATACTATAAGGTTAATAAACTTACTATAAGAAGTAAAACGAACCCCAAGTTTTTTATTATTAATATATATAACCTTATATAAGTCATTTGGATGAACCTTAGATTTTTTTGGAATAAAATAAAAATTAATAATACAATATTTGTTTTAAAAACTATTTTATGTCAATTTTGACACTATTTAGAAATTGATTTTTCTGAAAATCATAATAGAATTATTAGTCCCAAAAAGGTTAATTAAATCAATAATAACATGTCATATTAACCTATTAAATTAGTTTCATTCATAAAAAGTCTCAAATTAAATTTATTTTGGTATTAATAACATCAATTATGTCAATATTTCATTAATAAGATAATTACTGCATCATCATTATATCATAAATAAATTAAATTATTTTATGTCTAAAAATTACTAATAAAATACCATTATGTTTAAAATCGTTTTATATTTCTAATGAATATTTATAGTCGAATATATCATATGTATAACCCCATAATAAAAATGATTTACTTATTAATATTTGATTTTAACTATTTTAACCCTTCTTTAAATAAATGAATAATAAATGTCCTAATCTAATCCAAGTGGGCCTAAATGGTCATATTTTATTCCTAAGGTTGTTTTTGGTTGAATTACACTTATCCAGTTGAATTAGGACATGTTTATTGTAATAATAATATCATTTTTTCCCTTAATTACCATATTTACATTTAACCGTGGTAAATAAAAGTAAAAAGTTACTATTCACAAAAAATTATTTTCATCTCATTGAACAACATTTTACTTACTGACATCAACCGTGTCTCTCGGATTTTTGAAATTCCACTCACAGAAACAGTAAAATTATGTTTTATGAAAAATTCAGTTTTTTAACTACCACATAGTGGTTTCAATATTCATTGAACGTTTTTAGAAAAATAACAAAATTTCACCCTAGGATAATTTCGATATTCCAAATCCAAAAATGATGTCAATTTTCAAAAATAAAATTTTTAAAATTTCAAAAAGTGGTTATTACTATTCATAATGGCTTGTTTTAATAATATTTTAATAGCATATCATTGTTTAGTGAAACTCGGTATTGTGTACGACGCAAGCTATCGAGGAAGGTTGTGATTGCATGTAAAGCAAGCCAAGCTAGTGTTGTGTGCAGTGAAAGATTTTTTTTATGATTTATAAAAACAAAAATATTTCTCATAAATGTCTTGGGTGTTAAATCGTATGTGTATAAATCCTTTCATCCAAAAGATTTTAGACAAGTATATATCACCATATTAACCTTATCATTTAGATTTAACCCCTAGTTAAATAGTTTTTCATTTAACATGTCTTCTTGTATTATTATAATAAATTTTCAATAAACATACTATAAAATGTCACGGGAACAACAAGTGGTTAATTAATGACATATATATCATTATATACGTTATTTGGAAGAACTGTACATTTTTAGGAATATTATATCATTTAATAATATAGTATTTGTCTTAAAGACTCATTTATGTCAATTTTGACAGTATTTAGTATCTTGTTTTTGTGAATGTCATGAAAAGTTGAATACTTAGAAAAAAATACATTAAATCAACCCTAACAGGTCATATTAACCTAAACATTTGTTATGACATCAAAAGTATAAGTTTATATTTATATTTATCTTTATAATATCAATTATTTTAATCTTTCATAAATAATGAAATCCCTACTTCATCATTTTGTCCAAAATGACATTACTTATTTAATGTCAAAATATTAATAAAATACCATTATTTAAGAAATATTTATATATTTATAATGAATATTTATAGTTGAATTTATTTTATGTGTATCCTTATAATAAAAATGGTTTAGTTATTAATCATTAAATTTAATGCTTTTAACTACTTTTAAATAAAATATAATAAAAGTCTTAATAAAACACAATTGTATTTAAAGGATATTATGTCTATCATAAGGTTTATTTTGGTCTAAATATACTTTTCTAATAGAATTAAGGCATGTGGTGGGGATAATTTCAATATATTTTTACCTTTAATTACCTTATTTACTTTTACTCGTGGTAAAACAATTCAAATGTTATTATTACCCAAAAATTATTTTTATCCTATTAAAACAAATTTTACATACAGATGTAAAATGTGTCTGTCGGAGTTTTAAAATTCAATTCATATAAGATTTTATATTATGTTTATGAAAATTTTTAAATGTGCCTAGAAGGTGGGTAAATGTAGCTAGAAGGTGGGTAAAAAGATGTTAAAATGATTCAATAAAATTTTACATATCTAATATTTATATAAAATGGATAAAATTACTTAAATTGTAAAATCGTATGTATTATGAATCTTTTTTATGATTCAATTTTAATTAAAAATATTTATTTAAATATAAAATTTGGTTTTTATGTACTATGAAGTATTTTTCAACATACATCAAAAATTGAGTGTTTCTAGAAAATTACCAAATATTTATCCTATGTTATTTTTGATATTTTGAATTTAGAAATTATTTAAAATTCACCAAATTCAAAAAATATTAGCTTCATTAATTAATTTAAAATTAGTTCCTGTTGTCAAAACCCGGAAGGGGTTTTTTGAGAAATTTAAACTATCAAAAGATTGTTTTGTATTTTTATCGAAATTAAATGTAAAATTAATTCCAATGATAATAATTTTGATTAAATGATAAAAATATAATCTAATTATTCTTCATAACCATTCAAATGTAAAATTTAACAATATAAATTATTTTTATTAAATAAGATGTTTCCAATTAAAATTTGGTATTATTAACATATCATCAAAATATTAAAGTTATCAGAAAAACACAGAAAAAATTATCCAAACTAAATTTTAATTTTCTGCATCAAATTAAAAAGTTTATTTGGGTAAATTTAATATATAAATGTGGAAAATATTGGATTTTAAGAGGGTTCACCATTAAAAGGTAGTAATATTGCAATTTTTTAAAAAAAACATATTTTATTTAAAAATTCTATTTTTTGTATATAATTTATAAAAAAGAATATGGATGTTATAAATATTTGGAGTATATAAAATTAGAAACATTGTTAATACTATTCATGTCCTCTTTCTAAATAGCAAGTTTGTGTAAGTCGTGCTGCACTCAAACATGATGTTTCTTGCGACACAAGCTATTGAATTAATTTAAAATATAACGTATTATAAAATCACGAGCTGTTACATTCTTTCCTCCTTCAAAAAATTGTGTCCACAAATTTGGAAAAAAAAATTCAAAATTAAAAGGATGAAAATAAAATATACCATTGTTGAAAACCCACATCAGAAACAGGTTCAGTAAAATTTAGTCTTAAGTAGAGGAAATGGGAAATGAAAAAGTCACCACAAAATTAGGTTTTCGAATATGAGAACATTATTTGTAATTATATAGACATAATTAGAGGAAACACATAAAGATAAATATTGCGAGTGATTGCGGTCATCAATCATAAATAGGTGAATAATAAATTTTAAATTGAAGGCCTTAAAGCGATAAATATATGATTATTTAAAATAACATTGGTTCAAAAAAACATAACATATTAAGAAAAAATATTGGTTTTAAGGTTATTTCCCTAATGTTTAAGAATTAATTTCTTTATAGAATATGAAAAACATTCTTAGCATGTAGAGTTCCATCTTTTGATTAATTTCTACCACAAATTCATCTTTCCCTTGAAAATATAACAGAACTCAATAATATTATATTTATCATAATCATAAAGTGTAGAAAAAATAATTTATAATTAATATGTCATATCATTTATATAAAACTACATTATAAAAACCCGGACAATGCATTGGCCATTCGTGGGTGATGCACCCTTGTGGCCCTTTGTGTTGCAATTTCAAGTCCCACGAACGTTTCTGACGTGACAGGTTGTCTCCCAACATATGTGAAGTACATTTTATAAAAATCCAAAAAATATTCATAGGAAATGTTTTAACCTTAATCAATAGTATCCAATTTCCGACATAATTCATTCCAAAAAATTGACTTATCCAAAATACTTCTGTTTAAAATCAATGTAAAAAATTTATTAGGAAGGTAAACATATTGGAGATCTCTTTTGCTATGTAATAGGATGTGAATATCGTTATCATGTATTCTCTTAAAATTTGGTAACACCGTTAATTATCATAATACCATATTTCAATATGTATTTACTGATTTTTTATTTCAGAAAAACACAAAATACTGGATATACTCATTAAATCCATAAATGTTATAAACTCCAACAATCATGGAATATAAAAATCATTAACCAGTTTCAACATACTCAAGAATATCTAATATAATTTATCCAAATAAATCATTTATTATTTCAAAATTACTACCTTAGTTTCTAAATCATATTATGGTTTATCTTTCCCTCAACCATGTATTTTCCAAAAGTTTAACTTGTTATTGAGTGACATTTCTGGGTACCAGAAAATCCCAAATCCTTAAAGAAATAGTACCTCAGTACAATCCTTATATACTCTATAATTATTATAACATGTTCATCATTAATACAATACTCAAATGACACAATTCATTAATAACCACTTAAGAACTCTAATCATCCCTCTTTATTTGTGGTTGTATGATAACTTAATTATTATCCAGTATCATCAGTTATGGTATACTATTATGATTGGGATATTGATTCACATTGTATACCAACTCCTTTCAGAAAAATCATTATACATTTGAAACCTTTTTCTTACCCTTACAATCATGAACTTGGTGTCCTTTTTCTCCACACTTATACCAATCTTCCATTCCTTTCAATCACATCCCAGGGTGATTCATTCCATAGTTATAACATATAGAAAAATATTTATTTCCCTTAATCCCATTATCCATATTTCTCTCTATCATCTTTTTCTTTTCCAGCTTCCCTTCAAAGCCATATGACTTAGATAATTCATTACATATCTTATTATCACATGATACTATTTATTTATATGATGAGAATACATGGTCGACTATTTATCTTCTAAATGTTGTCTTGACACCATAAAAGATATGATCATTCTTTCTCTTTGTATCATGCATATTGATGGAGTTATCATTCCTTCTACTGTGCGACATTTCTAAATTGAGTCATACACAATGTTAGATCATATCATAATTTATAATCCAAAAACTAAAAAAATTCTCAGAATTAATTAAATATTTACACACATCTTGTATCATAATCATAACATCAGTTTCTTTGTAGAACTATTTTTTTATGAATCCTTCATAATGGTTTGAAATGAAACTATGAATTATCCGAAGAATATCCTCTAGGAGGGTCATAACCAAAAGTGAAGCAAGGGCTATTTTCATGCACAAGTTCAAATTTTGGGTCTAGCTCAAAGTAGTGATTCTACGTTTTACCAGTAGGAACATATTTTCTAGAGATGCCTCTACCTGCATGTATCTAGATAGAGATGTATTCCTTAATAATACTATATTATATCTACATTACCAATATTTTTTTGATGTTTTTCTAAAATAATCCTCAAAGTCTATCCTAGGGTACTGTTATCTAATCAGAATTTTTCTAAATATTGTATCCAAGGTTTGTACTAAACTTCATCTGATACCAACTATAACACCCCTACCCTAGAATCCTAGATCAGGTGCATTTTTTTAATACATCAGAATGATTACAAGTAACCATGTCCCGAAAGAATGATTAGTTTAGCAATCATGGAAAATAGATTACATACATAAAAATTATATTAAACATTCTAAAATAAACCACATCTCAAATAATTTTTCGATAACTTCATTATTCCCATTGCATAACCCTTCATATCAATCATAATACCCTTCATGGAATCTAGTGAAAATAAAATATAAGAATTGGGTGAGCTCAGATGCTCTATAAGGGTAATTAATTCAGTGGAAGCTATAACCTTTTAAAGCATGACGTAAAATAAAAAATCTATCCTTTTAAACATAATGAGTCAACATAATACGCTAGAAATAATTCAATAATTACCATATACACATGCACATAGACATGATAATAGTATAATAATCACATGTAATAACTAATTTGATAATGAAGAAATGCATAATGCCGAATATCATAAACTCACAGTCAATTCCTCATTCTAAGACTAGAAATAATTTTTTTTTCAAGGCCTTATGCCAAGACACTAATTTGTCTCATGAGACCTACTGATCAATATAAGAGATATATCGGGCTCCACCTATCACTTAAAAGTCCAATTCAATCCTCATATGAAAAATAGTGAAACATGACATAAACATTCATTATAAAACTAGCTTTCAAAATTTCAATACTTTAACCAAAAACCATGAATTGTATAAAAATAACACATCCATAGTAAACAATATCATAAATAATTAAATACAGTATGAAATATTTTATTATACTAAATAAACCCCAATCTAGAATAATATCCAATAAAGGATGTTGACATAGTTTAAAATAATCAATAAAACTCTTTTGGAGAAATACCCCTTTTTATGATGTCATTTAAAATTAACACAATTTATAAGGGAAGTAATTTAAAATAGATTTTGGAATCAAATTTTCCCTTACGACATTGAATATTTTTATGAAATGTAACTCTTTAATATAATCAATTCCACGTAAATATGTCCATAAAATCATTTTGAAAACATGTACATAAATTAAAAAGATTTAAAAAAATAAATCATCAAAACCCTTTAAAATGATGATCTTGTTAAAGAGTACCTTCCATAAACCCTTAAAAGATTCCTTTTTAATTTTATTTATTAAAATTGGACATAGATAAAATAATGTCCCAGTAGATACATATAGATAAACAATCTCTGTTAATAATTGGATTGATGAAATAACCCTTACATTGTACATTCTTTTGGAAGAGGGTGCGTTTTGCCTCATGTATGATGACTATAGTGTTTTAATAAAATATACCCGAACAATATTAATATTTATGATATTATAATTGATTAATTTATGATTTTATTCTACCCATTTTAAAATAATTTCTATGTTAATATAATATTTTGGTTAATAATCGCTTTCATTATCATACATGTTTTAACTTGTTATTATTGATTGAATCACTAATATCATGATTTTATTTCTCATAGAATATAAATAATTATTTATGTATCATATATATTCATAATTTAAATATTTGTTATACATAGATATAAGTAATGGAAAACACATTTTGTGGAGACGGTAGGCTGTACCTACGCAAAAATGTCATATCCATTTTCATATCATATTGAATAGAAGTAATTGAATGAAATATATGAATATATATATATATATACAATATAATTATTATTCCATATATTACATACTTATTAATAATATATATTTTTATAGTCATCGTTGAATGGTGAACTTTGAAATAAATCTCATCGTGTCGTAGAGATGGTAAGCAATACGTACAAACGAGAATAGATACCAATTTTTTGGTGGTGAAATCATATGAAATTGGATGGTATATTATATATAATAAATCATTAAAAAGATATATTTATTATTTAGATCAATTATACTCATTATTATACCCATCCAAATAATTAAGGGTTGAATAACATATTACACCATTTCGTGGAGATGGTAAATCGTATGTACGCACATATGGTGACAATGTCATTCATTGGATTGATATAATAATGATTATGGTTGTAATATATATATATAAACATCAATGTATGTAGATTTTATTACATTTATTATTTTGATATGTAAAAAACAATGAAATATTATGTTGAAGAAGAAAAGAACTTTGAAAGAGGTGATGAAATAATTACCTCTACTTCGGGTTCTTCCTTTTTATTTGAACTAAAGGGATCCATAGGCTAGATTTTCTGATCAAGTTAATGAATCTATGATGAAGTGAGGAGAGATATAAGGATATTTTAGTAGGGGTTTTCTGAGTAAAATAGCATTGGAGATGTGAATTTAAGAGAAGGGTAACTACCCTTTTATTAGAGAGGTGAGAGGTACTTTAAGAAAATCATGAATGATTAATTTATTTTAAAATTAGTCTCAGTTTATAATAGATAAAAATGAATTTAATTTTAATTATAATGTGACTATGGGTCAAATTAATTTATACCAATAGGTTTTAGACCTATTTAGGACACCATGTTAACCTTATCATTTTTATTTAACCCTTAGTTATATTGTTTAACTTTTACCATGTCTTCTAGTATTATTATAATATATGGTTAATATACATACTATAAAATTTGATGATAACCTAAAGTGGTTCATTAATGACATATATATCATTATATATGTTCTTTTTCCAATTCCTATATTTTTAGGAATATAATATTATTTAATAATATAATATTTTTTAAACACATTTATGTTATTTTTCACACTATTTAGTATTCAGTTTTTTTTAAAGACATAACAAGTTGATTAATTTGAAAAAATTAAATTCAATAAACCCTATCATGTCATGTTCACCTAAAAAAATCGTGTATTTCATAAAAAGTATCAATTTATATTTATTTTGATATTTATAATATCATTTATTTTAATCATTCATTAATAAGGTGATTATTGCTTCATCATTTGGTAATAAATAATATTAATTATTTAATGTCTAGAAATTATAAATAAAATACCATGATTTAGTAAATATTTTTAGATTTATAATGAATATTTATAGTTGAATTTATCTTATTAGTAAACCTATATTAAAAATGGTTTAGTTATTAAACATTGAATTTAACACTTTTATATCTTCTTTAAATAAAATATAATAAATGTCTTAATCTTACCCAAATGGATCAAAAGGATCATATTTTTTTCATAAGGTTTATTTTGGTCGAAATAAACTTATCCAATATAATTAGGACATGTGTTGATGGTAATTTGAATTTTATTTTTACCATTAATTACCATATTTACTTTTAACTTTGTTAAATAACATTCAAAAGGTATTATTCACCAAATATTATTTTCATCTAATTGAACAAAATTTTACTTACTGATTCCAACCGTGTGTCTCTTATTTTTGAAATTCAATTCACAGAAGCTGTAAAATTACGTATTATTAAAATTTTCAAATGTGCTTAGAAGGTGGGTAAATGTTACTAGAAGGATGGTAAAAAGACTTTAAAATGGTTCAGTAAAATTTGATGTATGTAATATTATTATAAAATGACCCCAAGAAAATGAATTTCACAAATATATGTTTTATGTATCTATTTTAAAATAAATTTTTAATTAAAAACAATTATATAAAAGAAAAAGTTGATTTTTATTTACTATGAAGTATTTTTCACTATTCATCAAACAGAATAGTATAAAATTTCGACCTAATCTTATATTGATATTATAAATTAAAAAATTATATATTTTTTACTAAATTCAAAACACATACGTTTAATTAATTAATTTAAAATTAATTATCGTTCTCAAAACCACAATGTTGGTTTTTGAGAAATAAAAACTATCAAAAGATTGATATGTGTTTCTGTCAAATTTAAATTTAAAATTACTTCCAATGACCAAAATTTGATTAAATAATAAAAATATAATCCAGATATACTTTAAAAACATAAAAATATATGAGTTAACAATATATATTATTTTAATTGCAATAGTTTTTTTCAATAAAAAATTAGTATTTTTCACTATTCATTAAAATATGAAAGTTATTGGACAAATACCATAAAATTATCCATAGTACATTTTTATTTCCTTATTCTATAGAAGAATTTTATTTTTATAAATTGAAAATATAAAAGTTTCATATATAGAATTTAAAATGGTTTCCATTACAAGGTGTTAAAATTGAATTTTTTTTAAACACACTACTTTTATTTGAAAAATTGGATTTGTTCTTATATTAAGGTTAAAAAACACATGATATTGATGTTAAAAATATATTGAGTGAATAAAATTCAAAATTTAGTTAATACTATTTATAATTTTATTTTCAACGGCTAGTTTTGTATGTCATAGTGCACTCTTACTCAGTGTAGCGTAAAGCACAAGCTATTGAATTACTTTATAGAGATAAAATACTATGAAATCATGGGGTGTTGCATTTGTTGTGTGGTTTATATAATAATGATGAATTTATTTTATTATTGTTATGTTTATATTTGTGGGGGTTTACCAGTACATTTTTTTGCCACTATTTTTTTGGGCTTACGGTTTATATGTTACAAATATGGTAATGGAAATTTGTTACAATTTTCCTTCATTAAGACATTTGTTTGTTATAATCCCATATTAGTTTGGGATGTGTATATACTTTTCCATTGACATGATATATCATGAATTTACTTATTATCATGATATATTTAGTTTTATTTAATGTTTTTCTTAATGAGACTAGTTATTCTAATATTTAATGGTGGTATATGACACTTTGGAATTATTAAAGAATATTTTCCTGACAAATGTTTTGAATGACTATTTAATGAATTTAAATTCATGAATTTAAACAAATATTATTAATAATTATCATCCACTAGTCATATATTATATAGATACCATACCCATAAATTCTTTATATGTTTATGGATTTTTTCAATGGGATTGTTATGAAACCAATGACTTTTACAGGGAATAATTATTTATCAAAATTATTTCTATAGAACCCATTTCATTTAAATTGTTTGTTCACATTTCAATTATATTGTTATGGAACCCATTTCATTTCTCTTGGTTATCAATTATTCAAATAGATTTTTATGGATGAAAAATATTTTAAATGGGTTGCTCATGATTCAATGAGATTTTTATGGAACCCAGTTCAGTTCCATGGGTTACTAATTTCTCTATGATATTATTTTGGAACCAATTTCCTTTCGATGGTTTATTCATGTTTTGAAGAGATTTTTGGGGAAAAAATTTACATTAAATGGGATATTTATTTTTCAATGAAGTTTTTATAAAACCAATTTCTTGTATAGTGGTTATCCATGTTTCAAATAGACTGTCATCGTAACAATTTTTCCCACTAGTTAATAATTTTTTGAAGGAGGTTATTGGTTGTTCAAAGGAATTTTTGTAATATTTTACTTATGATGAGTTATTCATTATACTTGGATATTTGTTGGGTATTTCCGTCGAAGTAGAATGATGTTTGGTTCTGTGATAAACTCATAATGGGTGGTTATGTTATAAACCAATGATGGGTGGTTCTATAATAAACAATGGATGACTCGGTCCATGATATCCCTCCAATGTATTGGGTATGGAAGTTGACTGTACGACTATTCTTTCTATATGAGTGACATGTATGGATTTAAAGCTCATGTTCATTCCATTTATAATAGTGAAATGTATAATGATGTACCAAGATACCATTACATGTTTCTTCATGCATGTTATAGGTTTATAATGTCTCTAACGATTGAGATTGATAGCACATGGCCCATGACTGTTGATTCAGTTGACTCGTTATTTTTACATGTTTTCATACTTGAAGGCCCAGATATTTATTTTTATGAGGTATATTATTATTCACTAAAGAAATTTGATTATGTCTTTATACCGTTATGCACTCTTATGATCAATTATTTAATTTAATTGTTAAAATTATGTTTACCCTCATTGAGAGTTTAAGCTCATCCTTCTAATTATATAATTTCATAATGATTTAAATAATGGGGTTGAATCATTTTTTTCTATAAATAATTTGACATGGATTATATTAATCACATATGGTGAAATATGAAAATTTTGGTTAAATGGGATGATTGTTATTTTGATGAAATGTAGTCCAGTTTGACATAAGTTGCATATGTAAGTGTTTTTCCTAATTCGATAAAACTATAAACCTAAATAGCCCTAGAGGGGGTATTTGATCTATGTTATCAATTTTAATGTGTATATGTTAGATGAAAATATTAGGTGGCAATTGGTGACATGAAATCTGGAAATGTAATTTTATAGATATCAATACAGGATTCAGGAGTGTGGCTACTATTATATTATAGTTCATATCAAAAGTCAGTTTAGATAAATATATAGATTATGATGGTATAATATCAATTTATCTTAAGAGTTATAGATACTTACATAAGAATATATATTTATGGTTTATTATAATTTCATATTTTTAAGACACCACACATTAGGTTTTTTAGTAGTTATTTTTTTACTTTATCGAGGATGTTTTAAAAAAAAAATTTGTTATGGTATATGTACTATTTTTGTTAATTGTAAATTATTAATTTTACTTTTCTATAAATATGATCCATGGTGTTTTTAAATTTTAGGGTTTATATAATACTGTATATTGAGGTAATTGTGGGAACACAAGTATTATCATAAATATAGGGAGAAGATTTAAAATTTATTTGTCAAATTAGTTACTAATGTTACTTCAAAATAAGATATCCATCGTTTGGTCTTGAAATCTTGAAGGTATGAGATAAACCTTTAGGTCAATATAATTGTTAATTTTATGGGTATTGAGGTAATTTGGGATGTAGGTCTATTAAATTATTTTTTTCATCTTTTGGAATTACAATTGATTTTTGAATATTATTTTATCATATATAAGTTTATTTATTTGAGAATTATCATAATTTGTGTAAACCATTCCAGTTTTGGTTTATGTCTAAATATAGGTGGAATAGATTTACGTTACAATTTATTTTTATGTGGTATTTAATATTTGATTTTTTCCTTTAGATGTGAATTTTTTTGTTGAATACTCATCATAAAAGAAAATATGATTAAATTGTGGAATAAAATAAAATTCACTTTTCATATATGTATACTTATTTATGTTATCATACTAGATGGGGAAATCATTCATTCAACTTTAGTTATAAGTATGTTAAAATACTGTTTTATCTTTCTTGAAATATTTTATGATGATATCAATGAACTTTTCAACACCAATTTGTTTATTAATTTTGTCATAATTGATTTCATCTCTACCACATTCTATATAACTCTATATTACTGCATGGAAATTAGCTTTTCCTTCCAAATCAATCTCTTAATGTCCCAAAAAAGTTATCTCAATGTGGAATAATTATTATGTGTAACACATTATGACATTTATAATTCCCACCTTCCCTTTTTATGATTATTCTTAATATCATTTTTTGTGACTATCTTGAAATAAATGAATTATAAAAATATTAATCCATCCATTTCTAATATAGAAGTTGAGCACGTAACTCATTTTATGGTGGGTACGATGAAACAACTCAAAATACGAGGAATAATGTTATCTTAAATTAAATTCAATTATTATATATATATTTTTACAATAAATACCTATTTTACCATTCATCACATACAACTCCAGGTTTATCTTGAATTTCACAGAAAATCTAGTTTCTTTTGTAAATTAAGTTTCACAAAATGTTAAGTCTTATTAGAAAACAATATACTATTAATATTATTATGATTGTTATCATCATTTTACTGGAATGGTGGGAAAGAATATGATAAAATAAATTATAAAATAATATGTCCCATATGAATATATAATAAATCAATGGTTACCAATTAATTAATAACAAAAAATGTCCAATTTAATATATAAGATATGTTTTTTGGAATGCTATTATTTCACTAGGAAATATTTTTAACATAATTAATTAAATTAATAAATATTATTAAAATATGTTAATAAAATAAATATTCCATATATTCAATAAAATGATTTTAAATTCATCAAAATTAATTTATATGTTTTGGATATGAATAAATAATATTTTAATAATTAAAAGCTCTATATTTTTAAATGGATGTTTTACTCTCTTTTAATGAAACGCCTATTTTAAATAGTTTTTTTCATATATAAAACAATTTAAATTGAACAATTTATCTTCATTTATTAATATGTTAAAATCAGAATTTACTTTTGGTTAATTATTAGAATTTTTAAAACATTAATAATTATTTCAAAAGTGACTGATAATGAATATTAAATTAAAACATATTTTAAGTCAAAATAAATTATAGTGATAAATTATATTATTGATAGGTTTTAAATTATAATTATAAATATATTACATCAGTGGGAAGAAAATATTTCATTGGAATCAATTTCACATTGATATTTTATAGCAAAACATTTTAAACATTTTAAATCTTCAATTTAAAATCTTGGTTTCTTGTTATGTCTGCTGGATTAATTTTAAATTAATTTATGAACATTTTTTAATTTATTTATTTAAAATAGATTAAATATTTGGAATAAATTTAACTTATAATTTAAAGTAAGACACATATAAATTTTGATCAATAATATTAGTCAATGTAATTAAAATTAATTACATTGATTAAGGAATAAACAAATTTGCATAATGATTAAATATTTAATATAAAGAGAAAAAATGGCACTAAAATTGTCAAAAAAATTGATACTCATATTTATAATATTAAACACCTATTTTTCAATAATAGTCCAATATGGAAAACTGGGGGACATGTAAATCATGGTTATCACTCTAATGTTTTCACAAATATGCAATATGTCCTTTTCCCATCCTATAAAATCCCTATTCTATTTCTCCTCTCACCACATATCAAAATCCATATTTGGATCTTCCAGAAATGTATAAAAGTAATATACCATAATCCTTAATTTCTTAATAGAGTCCGCACATTATACATAAATAAATCTATAAAATTCCTTAGAGTAAACCAAAATGATTTGCTGTAAAAAGAGGCAACATTCTTCAATGATCACTTTCGATTTATTTCGTTCTCAGCAAAATAAATTATTCTTATTACATGACTATATAAGAACATTATTACAATAAATATGATAATATTTTGTTGTGTTTATGTATTTAACTACACCTACACACATTTCTATCAAATTGCTAACAAAATCTATGTTTGCATGAACGATGAAGTATCGCCCAATGAAATGATGTCGTTCATTTTTCATTTACCACATATTATGGATATAAAATTATGATGGAATAAATATTTTTATATTATATATATGAAATTAATAATTTCTTTATAATTCTATTATTATTACATAATATATACCTTAATTCATTCCATTTTGTAAGAATTTGATTACATCGTCTGTGGATGTTTGGACTACATCCTCCTCAAAGCGATGTGATACATTCACCCAATAATTGTACTGTATTATTTATAGTTTTAATAAAAATATATGATATAAAATAAATATTTATCATATTAAATGAATAATTATCTCTCTTTACACCTGAAACTACATTTTTATTATTTACATTTCACACACTGATAAAGTGATAACGTCATTCATGGACATCTCAAAAACCATTAACTCGATGTTTCTTGATTCTTCCTTTTTCATCACGCCATCACAAGAATAATATATATATAAGAATATATAAATATTAAATATTTTATTTATGATATAATTTTCATTATTTAACAATTAATGTTACTTATCATCTTAACAAAATTATCATTGAAAATGAGAGCATTACTCATGGGTATGTATGACCTGCCATCTCCATGATTGTAATTTTGGTTCATTTTTCATAACCTTAGTTAATGTAAAATTTTAAATGTACAATTAATTATGAAATGTGATAAATATTTCATGGTTATTTTTCTATAGATATTTAAATAATGATTTCATTAATTATAGTGGAGATTCCAGAGTTATTTTTGACACATAAGTGGAATATGGTCAAAACATCTGACTTAAAAATTATTGATTATATAATTGTATATCACATTTGTTTTGGATTCAATACAATTAAATATTAAAGACCACAAAACTTAAAATGATTTTCCCCATGGATTTTTACCTGTAGGAGAGATATTAATTATTTAATTCATAAAATTTCTTATGATATTAAAATTTTAGTATTGCTTATGTGGAGGTGAGTCACATTATTCAAGAAATGAATTTAAAATCATAAAATATATTATACAATTTGGGGATTCATAAAATCAATATAATAATAATATAATTATATTAAAATTGAATGATTTTAATTAGGTAAAATTTATTTTCCCTAAAATAAAAATTACATCATTTAATACATCATTTTTTGTTCATTTTGATGTCATAAAGAATACATTATATTTAAATAGTTTTTATTTTTTTAATTAAAATCCACTTGTCTTAGAAAAATATAAAAATTCCCCATTGGATAATATCAATGTTATGATTGAAAAAAATTACTTATTTTATCAATATATTTATATAATTATGTGAACTACCACGTTTAAATTAAAAAATAATATTTTTCAAAAATTGACAGGTGTTGGTTTTTTTTAAACACTTATGAAAAATTACATTTTAAATCATAAAATGTATATGATAATATATATTAAATAAAATTAATTTATTGATAATATTTTATTAAAATATCATTTATTTAAAAAAATCCATTTATTCATCAATATAAACCCCTTAATTGAATTTGAATATTACTTAAAAATACAGATTCAATTTAATATTATCAAAACTATAATAATTTAAAAGTATCAAATTAAATGAAAAAATATACATTATTATATTATATAAATATTTACATTAATATTTTCTTGATACATACACCTTCATTACAGAAGTGTACACCCTAAGATTGAGGTGTGTGATGGTTATATTATCAGGTTGTCATTTGTCAAATATGGTGTGGGCTAAGCTCTCGATGAGCTTAAACATTTCTAATAAATAGTTTCTATCATGATTAACTAACTAGATATTACCATTGTATTGGTCAAGGTATAATTCTAGAGACACTATATCCCTCAGAATATCTGATACATGGTCTTTATAGGGCATGATTCTACTTATTGTGGCATCACATCCTTTGTTTTAGTCAATTGGATTTGTCAATGTTCTGTGTTTATATTAATCAAGTGATCACTGTTCAAAAACTATATTATCAATGGCCAATATTCAGAATGATATTTAATATATAGAAACATAAAACTTATAAAATAAATGTGTTTTTATATAAACATTTTTTAAAAAATATATTAATTAAATCAAAATGAAGATTTCTCATATAACAGTTTGGGTCATTATATATATAATGTCTACAATTGTATTTATTTTATTTGATTATTATTAAACGTAAATTTATGTTGTTTTAGATATCCTTTTTAGGAAATTTATTTCATGTTGTTAACATTTCTGATGTTCCCAATGCAGAAACAGACTTTTTCAAAATATTCCTTCATTGATACAATAGTTATGTTATACAACTCTGTTATTTTATGATCTGTATATAATTTTCATATGAAATTATATATAAAGAATATTTTTATTCTTATGATTTTATAATTTTTAATCAATATAATTTCATCATGGGAATTTGGATTCTAATGTTTCATGGTGTTATATGACAATTTGGAATCTTTAAGGATTATTTTCCTCATGAGTATTTTAATGAAATTGGATGTAAATTTATATTATTTAATGTCAATTTTTTTTGTTACATACCTTAAACTTTTGATATTTTGTATTAATATAACCCTCATTATTTCATTGGATGTATTATGATTGATTGAAAAAGATTTTTATGAATCCTATTTCATTTCCCCTATTTGATTATACATTACTGTGTTTTTTATGAAACCCATTTATTTTCATAGTGTTAATAATGTTTCAAAGATATTTTAATGGAACACATTTTATTCTCATGGTTTACTCATGTTTCAATTCTATTTTTAGGGAACCCATTTCATTTCCATGTGTTATTCATGTTTCAAATATATTTTTATAGAATTGATTTTCATTTAAATGTGTTATTAAAATCTCAATGATGTAATTATTGATACCATTTATATTCCATGGGCTAGTTCTGATGAAAAGAGATTTTATGGAATCAATTTCTATTCAATAGGTTATTCATGTATCAATGATACTTTGATGTCAACCATTTACCTTCCATGGGTTTTTCATGTATCAATGATATTATTATTTAACCCATTTCTTTTACAAGGGATAATCATTCATAAATATGATTTTCATAGAACCAGTTTCTTTTCCATGTGTAAATCATGTTCTTGAAAGGGGTTATTGGTTTGTACAATGAGTCTATCATGTATGTACATGTGTTTATTTTTAAATGATACTTGGACATTTGATCGGTGCTTCCATGATAATCCAATGAGTGGGGTTTTGTGAGACAACAATGATGCCCGATTATGTGAAAAAACAAGGATTCATGTTTATCAGATATCCCTCTAGTTCATTGGTTGTGGATGTCGGTCGTATGAATATTCCATTTATAAGAGTGACATGTCAGAAGTCAACCACATGGTTATTCATTTTATAAGAGTGAAAAGTATAATGATGTCCCAATAATCATTATTTGTTAGTGATTGGTATTGTATTATAATGTTTATAATGATTGAGATTAAAATCCCATGGCTCGTGATTATTACTTTTGAAGAATCATCCCATTGCCATGTTGTCATATTTTACAGTCCAGATATTGATGAGAATGAGGTATTTTATGATTCCATATACTCATTGAATATGTCATGATACCCTTATGAACTCATGTTCCCATATATGAAATTTAATTACAAGTGATAATTTTTCCCCTTAATATGATGTTGATACCACTCTTGTTATGATAATTTTCTATAATATTTAATGAAATAAATTGATATATTTATATATATAATGGACTAGACAAGGATGATTTTGATTAATTAATGTGAATTATGAAAATATGGGTTATGTGGGGGAAATTATCTTTTGAAGAATTAGGAGTCCAATAATATATAAGTTTTTTATGTATGTGTTTTTCCTAATAATCTTAAACTAAAAAACAAAATATAACATGACATTGAAAAAGATAAAGGTGTTCATTTTTATGATGCAAGGTTTAGAAGAAATATTTTCTTCATAATTTTCTTGCTCAAATCCCGAAATGTAATTTTATAGATTTAATCATAGGATAAGGTAGTGTGGGTTATGAATTATTATATGCAATTTCAAATTTATATGTTCATGATGTAATATTTTTCAAATCATTAATACTCACCACATTTATTTATGAAATTCCTATATTAAGAACATTATAAAATAATAATTATCTCATGTCTACCACCCTTCTTCTATGATATATTATTTCTCATTTGATTATAAACATATTTTTATCATTCTTTATTGAAAAATATTGTTGGACCATGTTCTTATTAATATGATATGTCTCTCATACTATGGTTTCATCATATTATTATTATATAAAACTTTAATGAAATTATGATATGGTTTCCTTTACTAATACTTTTATCTCAAACCATTATATTGTTTCTATTCCCCAGGTTGTGAATATGGGACATATAAGAAGTCTAGAAGTGAGTATAGTGTTGTTTGATTAAATATAATTATTCAAATGGTTTTTAAATTGTTATTTATATATTTACTCCTAAAAGGTCTAAAACAAAAACTATTTATATTATGATATGATTTATGAGTTTTAATGTAAATATTTTTTAAATGATGTAAATGAATGATATTTTTTTGTTGGTTTACTATAGTTGGTATTATAGAATGGTTTAGTTAATTTTTCAGATTAGGATAAAACTAAATTTATTAAAAACAATAGGGATAATTATAAGGATACGAAAACATCATTATATTTTATAAAGTATATATTTTGTGGTTTCCTAGAAATTACAACACTGTATGGGTTCTGGAATGTTGACGCGGCTATGAAATTGATTCTCAAAGTGGTAATCACCACTAAAAGTATGTCTGGTCATTGACGTAATCATTCCTTGTGGTGTGATGAGTGTAATTAAGAATAAAAAATAGGTGGAAACTAGAGGATGATATGATATGGAATAATATAAAATCATTTTACGAACCATAATAATGGATTAAGATTAAATTTATTGATGTAGTATATAACATGTTAGGTTAGAGAACCTATGATTAATAGGACCCTATAAAATATTAGAATAAATTAAGGGATTTTAATTGAATTCATTTATATCATAGGCGAATAAAAATAATCATTTGTTAAAATGAATATTTCATTTGAGAATAAAATATAGGATATAGTTTTACAATTTCCATGAGAAATTAAATTATTTTAATTTGAAAATAACATACGATTCTTTGGATATAGTATTAATTTGGATAAAGGATATTGAAAATATTTTTGTGAAACGTATTTCCCTATGAACTAATAATGAAGATTATTTGTGATAAACAATTACCTAGTCACAGTAAGGATAATACTTTGGATATAATAGTAAAAGATATATATTGTGTTACTTATTGATACCTTGATATTTTACTTTAGTAAATGATGATTAAAATTACAATGATAGAATTTAATTCTGTTGTAGGTAATGTTTTACCTAG
Source organism: Viscum album (assembly GCA_963277665.1). Classification (NCBI taxonomy): domain Eukaryota; kingdom Viridiplantae; phylum Streptophyta; class Magnoliopsida; order Santalales; family Viscaceae; genus Viscum; species Viscum album. The sequence goes on from OY728156.1 coordinate 1,740,060,744, forward strand.
AGATTTTGGAATATATTTTCTCTATATTAATATATTTTTAAATATGTCTTTAACACACATAACCATACTAGGAAAATAAATGACATATTAGATGAAAATAGTTAGTTTTTTGACAAAAATAAAATATCTATGAAATAACAAATATTGCAATACAAAAGAAAATAATATAATATATAATTGAGAACAAAGAATGTTTGGAAAAGGAATTTCATAAAAAATGCAATTTTTTATTATTACTTTGTTTATATTAATATATTTTTTTATATATTTTATGAAATAAATATGATAAAATTAACTTAATTTATATATTCTACCATTTAATTTTATCCAAATGTGAAATTTTTTTATTTTTAAAAAAAATTATTATTAGGTGAATAGTAAGAAATTTAAGATTTCTTCTATCCCATCAATTTTATGAAATTATTATAATAAAACAATGAGATAGCCATTTTTCAATCACCTTAATATAAAAATATATATCTTTAAATTAAAATGAATCATTTTAAAATTTTATGTTTTATTTGTAAAATCTATGTTCAATGTTTTGAAAATATAAATATTATTTTACTCTAAAACTATTTTATTCACTTATATAAATAATTAGTATTCCTAATATTTAGAAATTAGTTATAATAAAATTTATTTCATTTTTTAGATCAACCAATTAATAACATGTAAAAATTTTCATTTTTGGTTTTATGCATCAAAGTACATGTTTATAGTTTGAAGATAATTACCAAGATAATGGAAATGTTTTTCACAACTAGAGTTTTATAGATGTGTGATATGATTTATAAAATAGATTAACATAGTTAAATGTCATTAGTGATATAAATAAATCTGAAAACCCAATAATATAAATTGTTACAATGAATATATATTAATTTGACAAAGACCATTGTAGAAATTATGAATTCATAATAGATTGTGATTACAATTACTAATAAGGATGATTTTTTCATTCTAAAAATTTAATTCCACAATATTAAATAATCTTTCAAAAATACATAAATTATATAAAAAATTAATAAAATAAATAATAAATAATAAATAGAAAAAAGATATATAATTAAAACATAACCCCATTATTACACTGTCTAAAAAAATTATTTTTTTATCAAACCAAAATACAATTTGGTCATAACAACAATTAATGATCAACTATTACTCGAGGTAGTATGATCACCTAAATGTTTAGGTGGAGAAAAATCTATACTAACACCATAAAAAGAAATTACAAATACTCCAACATCTTATCATCTCATAGATGTTTTTATTCATGCTTCTTTCCCCTCTCTATATACCCCATATATCATCACATCCCAAACTTGAAGCCTTTAATCATACTTTGTAGTTTGTTACAATGACGACACTTCCTGAGATCCAATTATGTTGAATGATGAAATATTAGATTTATAATAAAAAATAGTAGGTTTCAATCAAAAACCAATACCAATTATCCATCCATTATCAACAACATGCATAATATCTTGTATCTATGACCAAAAATAAAAATGAGACACACAAGTGGAATATTCTCGATTATATTCATAAATATATCATTAATGATTAGTTTTAGCCTAATATGTTTACATAAAAATTAATATGAAATTAAAAATTAAAAATAATTAATTTTAGAAAAATTTAATAATTCTAAAAAAATTGTCACTTTTTATCACAAATAAGATGTATAGTGGAGGGATCGTGATATATAATTTTGTATAATTTATTATCCTTAAAATAGGGGTAAGTAGAGTCCTTTATAGTATAGAAATCATTTTATATTTAGATTATATATACATTAATAAATTATAATACATACCATGTGACTTAAATGTATACAAAATATATGAATCCCTATCCTATGTGTGACCTACTTCTTCCCATGAATTTTTCCCCTAGACGATGAGCTCATATTAGAAGTATCACATGTCTAGTAAGAGAAAAATAAACACAATTCATGAGTTTTGATATACCTAATTTTATTAGGGAATAATGACTAGTAAAAAAATAGTAACAGATGATCAGTCCATTGGTCTTTTTCTGGGGTTACTTAAAAACTGATAAAAAGATTCATGTATATAAATCTCCCATGACTCTTAGATAGGATCTATCATGTTCTTATTGGTTAGAGACCATAAATTTTCTAAAACAATTTTGAACAATTTATTATTAATTAAATATATTTAAAATAAAATAAACCATATATTTACATATAATCTAATGGTAGAGAAATTTCATGTCGAGTAACAACGGGGATAAGATAAATTGCTTCAAAAAGGATAAAAATATAATTTTTTTAAATCCAAAAGCCTTCCAATTATCTATATGTAGAATACTTATGCAAAAAAATCTATATATTATTAAAACAATTATTATAATACGTAACATAAATAATTGAACATAACTATGTAATAAGTTATTAGAATCAAGAGACAAAATTTCATCCCAAACAGGGTTCCAAATCATCGATATGAAAAGGTTGTACCTCCCTCAATCAGAAGGTTCTATAACAGTATCCAATTATCCAGATCAATTGGGCTCATCATTTATATTCCTAACATTAGAAAATGAACAAAATAGATATTTGGCACCAACAATTTTGATCTATAAAAAATAATCTTGTATGTTTTCGATACATATATATATATAATGTCAAAACCAATTTAATACAAAAACATAATTAATATATAACATTTCTATAATTAGTATTACAAATATGAAAATTAAAAATCAAATATATAAAAAATATAATATTTATATTTAAATAAAAAGAATAATATAACAATCTTACCTATAAATAATATTTAATAATGATATAAAATAAGAAAAACTAATAACAATCCTACAAACTATAATAATATTACATTAAAAAAAATTAAAACATTGATATCAAATGACAAAAAATTTAAAAATTGCTAAAATATTAGTTAATGAAATAAATCATTGGGACTATATCTATTTAAATGAAATTAAAAATTATAATTATAAAAATGTTTTACTAATGATTTAAAATATTGAAACTAATACATAATGGAATGTTATAGGACACTATATCAAATGGAGTGTGGAGTGTGAATTAGGGTGTCATCATTTTCTTTTAAAGAAACAAAACTTTTTCCTTAATTGGTAAGAACATGCAAACCTTGTCTGATGGAATTGTGCACTTATTACACATTTATATGAATAGTGAAATCACAAAATTGTTTTTTATTTAACCACTAAGTGACAATAAAAAGGGAATTATATGGTTGTGTCCAATTCATATTAAATAAAATATCATTCACTAGTTATTGACGAGTAAATAAGATCAGACATAATTACTTAGTTTGAAGAACAGTTGCTTGAAAATAATTTTAAGGATATAAAACTTCCTCCGATGGGACACATCCATTCTATCCCCCTAGCTCACTACCTTGGTAAAAAAATCAAAAAATTTAATGACTTGATGGTCAGATCAGTTTCTTGTGAATTTAAGTATTTTTCCCGGATTATCATGGGCTTCTTATTTTACTATAGTCCAATGTTTAAGCACTTGAAATCACTATTCACTTAAACTAGATGTTTAATATTATATTTTTAAATGATCCTATCCTTATCAAAACCCCCTTTATGTTTTAATGTAACTTTAGCTTCCATGAATCCCCAGACCTTCAAAAATCTCAAAACTGTCACAACATGTATAGCCTTCATGGAGTACTATGTCATTAAAAATTTTGCAGTTATTGAGAAACTATATTTTTGGAAAATCCTTTGCACTGGTTATGGAAGAAAAAGTATTTTCACGAAACTAATTATGAAAAGTAATTCCTTATTTGAGATGCTCAAAACCATAGTTAATTCATAATGATTCAACCTTTTCTAATATTTTTATCATTTTTACTAATGAGGGATGACCACCAATTGATAGACTTTTCCTTTTGAGAATATATTTAGATCCTAGTGTCCTTTTACAACCCTAATTTTTAATATTTATTATGATCCATTATTCTAAAAGATCCATTGAATATTTCCCATTAATGATGTTTCTCATAATCACTTATAGAACAAACATTACATCGTGCATTCCTGATGCTCAACACCTTTATGAAATATAGCAATTACAACACCAGATACCTAAAAATGTCCCATAACATAATAAAACCCCAATATTGTTGATAAATCTTCCATTAACAATGAACTGAAGTGAAAGTAAAAGATATTAATGTTTCATTAGACATATCATAGTCATGGGAACTCTATAGTTTTGTCACACATACATGATGATCCACAAAATCGTAAAACAAGATTCCTTCAGGAAGATCTATACCATTTCAAATTCCAATATTGGTAAAATTTATCCCTTTACCATATTTATTGAGGATTACATCTTAGAATCCCACTAGTATCATTGATTTCTCCTTCCCCTGGTTTTGAGCACCAACATTTTAAGAAACATTGTTAAAATATTCAACTTATGAGCATTGAAGTTGTATTCACCACTAGATCAATTTCCTTGAAAACACCCTGATAAACCCATGTGTGCATTGAAGATGAATATAAAATAAACTTGGTTTATTGATATAATGATATGTTATTCCTAAAATAACCCATTTAGTTTTTTGTGGATCTATAGATAAGTACAGTAAAACCCTATCCTACAAAAATAAATAATTTATGAAAAAACTCATCCATTAATCGAAGTCTATCTGAGAAGACCTTGAAGGGTACAAGAATGTTATTAAAAAAGAATTTAATTAAACTATATAACATTGACCAAACCTATAAAATTATAAACCATTTATATATACTTATCTAACCCTTTTTTAATAATCCCCATGAAACATTATTTGTAGTTCTCAAAAAACTCCCCCCTGGAATGATACTCCACTTAAACAAGATTCACATGGAAACACATAATAAAAATGTCATAAAAATGAGGAAAGGGGTCCAACTATAGAATCTTTTTTTCAAATAGGACGTGACTAAACAAAAATGTTCAACATATGTTCCTAAAATACATTGTTTCATCCAAGTTATTATTCAATATATTAAACACATATTCATTTTTTCCACCATTCTCCAATTTTACCACACCATGTTTATCATTTTATTTTATGAATTGATATCTTGTCTCAATATTTTTGGTTTGAGAGTGAAAAATTGGATTATTCTTATGATCAATCATTATCTTATTATAAAAATGAATAACTATTGTTTTTTGGACCTTATCCCAAAAATTATTCAGCTATTTCTTCATAAACAATAGTTGAGTTAATTTTATTATAGATGATATATAATGTATATCAGTCATACCAATAGATTTTTTTGATTCTTTCCCTACTATCCCACACATTTTTAATCCATGAAGAATTCCCCCACCACATTTTAAATTTCTATACACAATATCTCTATTATAGTTAGCATATAAAAATGTTGATAATTCCTTATCTCTTCTAGTATAAAAGTATTAGCCAAAATTTATTATTTATTGAATATACCTAATGAATTGTTTAACAGGTGAAAAATGATTGTACATCAGATTAAACTGAAAATGAGATGCTATTAATACTGCAAAGAGGATTTATGGATGTGTTTCAATCGAGTATAATAATTTTTCAATGATCATCTTATACATGATGGGATCCAAAAATTTCACATCCCCATGGTTTCCATGTTTTTTCCCAAATGCAATTTTGCCACCAATGTTTTGGAGTTATGATTGTTTAATTTCTTTAACATATTTAATGTACACATTATAATGATAAATGAATGTGTAATCCATATTTTTATCTTCCTAGAGCACACAAAATAATGTGAATTCACCAATCATAAAAATTTATAATTTAGATTTTATCTGACAATAAAATTCGTTAATTAATCCATGTGCTCTTCCGGAAAAAAATATATATCATCCATATACACAAGAACAAGAAATTCATCATTTATAGAATTCATATTGTATATATTAATGTTGAGACCTCCTATTTTATATTATGGTTTCTTAATATAAGCATAGATTAAATAATACTATGCTCAAGCTGCCTAATTCAAATTATAGAGTGCCTTATTTATTCAAAAAATCATTATCTCATCATTTCCATTCAAGAATCCAACTGGTTTTCCAATATATAGTTCTTTTTAAAAAATTAAAATTTAAGAATACTATTTGGATATCCATCTACTAAACATTGTACCCACATTGAATTCCCATGGGATGGAAGACACTAATCGACTCGAGTATATATATTAGAGAAATGATTCTTCAAAATAAATGTACTAAATATGTGTATATAATTTACACAAAAAGGGTTATTTAGATTTTATCACATTTTCATTCTCATTAATATTTTTAGAGATACACTTATTCCAATCAAACCATCATTTTCTATTCTATTAGAAAGATACCATGTCCTACTCTGATCAATATGAACAATTTCTTCATTCTTGGCCATATCATATGGTTTATAAATTGCTAATTCATCAATATAGGTTGGTCCCATAATTGATATAAATAAAAAATGTGTTTCATTCATCATTACCCATATATTTTTAGGTTAATTAAAATCCTGAATATTGTTTTATTGATTAATTTATATTCATTAATTTCCCATGTGAGGTTCTGATGATATTTCCACAGTAATATTTTTCACTTCTAATTTTTATTCTTAATCATCATAATCATTTTGGATCTAAATATGTTACATTCCTTCAAATATTTCAACATTTGAAACTATCTTATGTACACATTTTTATTAATCATCAATCATATCGAAATATATACCCCTCATGGTATTTATGTTTTAATACAAAATGAACTTGTCATTATTGATTTGAAAAATCATTCTATGATGATTGTTGTAACATTTTTAGGCTTCTATCTTCATTGAATATTCAAAGAATATTCTATCATCTATAGCTTTACTATACACTCCATGATTTTAAAAAATTTTTTAGATGAAATATTTACTTATAGAAACATGAAAATACATCTGAGAGGTATTCCTTCCATACCATATCTCATATGGTTTTCATTTTACTCCTATAAATATACTTTTTCAATTACTAGTGTACAATGATACTTGAACTACCACTTTTTAATAATCATGATATAAACATTTTAAAATCATTATTGTTTTATCCATATTTTTCACCTATTAATTTCTACATTCAATGACCCAATTTTTTGTGGGGTTTTAGCAATAGACACATCATATTTATCAAGTGTTTATCAAGTATATTTTAAAATTAAATGTTTGTATATTATCCTCTATTATCATATCATAGATTTATTTCTGTGCAGAATGATTGATTCTCAGTTCCCTGATGATAACTATTTATGTAATCACAAATTTATTTTTCCTCTACATAAACATCACACAATAATTTCTAACATAGTAATCAATAAAATTTAAAAAGTAAATCTGTCAATATATTCCATTCACATTCATTTGACCAAATATACATCTATAAATGAGATCAACAAGATACTATTCCCTTTTGTTATTTATCCCATATAGAATCATTACCATATTACCTCATATGTTGGTATCACAAGTATTTTCTCGATCATGTTTCATTTTGGGAATCTCAAAAACTATCTTAATATTATATATTAATTCCTTCATATTTTAATTAATTTAACCCTATCTCCACATCCTCAATTTTTATTAATCATAAATTGTCATTTAATATGTTTTCTATTTATTATGAACATGCTATAAATTTATATCTATTCTAGATCTGCTCAGGAGATAAATAATTGTTGTTCCATTGATAGTAATCCCCTTCTGAAAATATTTTACTACTTGTCCAAAGTCCCTGAGTTTAATCACACCCATAAGAGTGTGATGAAACTATTATAAAATTAAAATAACAGTTTTCATTAAATCAACATTTTCTAGTTTTATATTTCTACAGAATTTAAAATTTAATGAACCTTGATTTCAAAATCACACTGTTGAATCAACCCTTTTCCAAACATTATAAATAAAATTCCAATATTCTATCATGTGGGATGAGAAACCACTATCTTGAATATGGGTTCTACTATTATTTCATTTTTTAGGATTATTTCTTCATAATTGGACTTCTTGAATTTCATATTTTCTTTCATGGAGTTACATGATCCACTGGAGTCAAAATATGGAATTTGTAATCACTTTTCAATTTTCTTGGCTTCATTATAGTATTATTACTGTTAAATTTGGGAATAAATATATTTAATGTTAATTCTTCATGGATGATGGGTATTGAAATTCCATAGAGTACTATAGTTATTACTCCTAGCATTCCTCTACTTGTATGTAATAGATATATGTCCATAATTATAAGAGTGAAAATAATATCGATATATACTATTTCTTCTATATTGTGAAGTATATATTATCATTTTGTTTTTTTGACATCCAGGAACATCCCAATTCAGAATCCTCTTTTCCTATTAACATAAATTCATGGTATTGATTAAAATTTCGATGAATTGACACTTCATAAGCGAAAAACATTCTCAATTTCATTCATCCACTATTTCCAAAAGCTTACAAAGGTATATTAGCATTGATACTCTTTGGATACTTAAGTATTATTTTCATGAAATTGTTCTATTTAGTATAAATCTTTATTTGTAATGACATCATGGAACGATGTTATATATCACGATTTAGTCATCCCTTTAATTGTGATCAAACCATTTCTCGCATTTGATTTTTTTGAAACATGGCTAATACCAAATTAACACAATGATTCGGATAATTTATCATTAAAGGCCACATTTACTCAATCAGTGCTGCTTCCAAATCATTCTAATAGCTATGCATCTTAGAGTCATCCAAACTGACATTTTTTATTTGTTTCCCTTAATTTTGATTTAGATTCAAGTTTACTCTTTAGAGTAAAATCTTTTTTATTATGTCCCTCAATTGTCATATCCATTTTCTCCATCCTTGATATAAGGTCATTGATTAATTTTTCCTTTCTCTTAAATATTTTGTTTAATATTGCGAACCAACCTTATAAATCTCAATGATGGTGTCGTGACAGCATTAAATGGTCTTATTATTCTTATAAATCACATCTCAAATTACTATGTATTAACGTTGTATTGGTCAACTAGATTCAAATGTGTGAGTTGTTTTAAGAATGAATATACTAATAAAAACATAATGTGTATCAATATTAATATATCCACACCATATATGGTATCATTGCATATCATTCTTATTAAACATCTGGGAATCCTTGTGATATTAAAAATAATATGGGTGATCTCAAATGCTCAGTAATAGTAATGTATAGTTGATGAAATAATGAATCGATGATAATTGAAAATATATAATGGTAATTAGTAAATAATAATGTCATGAAATCAATAAACATAGAAGGATATGTGTAAAAAATATGGAAAGTTAAATAACTAAAAACACATTAGATTTAAATAACTAGATAAAGGTATAATCAATATGGGAAGTTATGAAACTAAAAAACATTAAATTTAATCAATAAAAAGATAATGAAATGCATCCTTCTACCTTTCCATAGTGTGAATATGATGGATAAAATGATAACTATAATGATGGTAATTATTAATTACTAGAATTAATGTCTCATGCACATGAGAACCTCTACTTCCATGATTGATCAACCAGATAGTTTAAAACTCCCTGTTGAGGCTCATTTATTTTTCCCAATATTGTTTTCCTCGTGAGAACATGTTGATGCATCAAGGGGATATATAATTTTCTATCCCCACATATAATTTCATATCTACGGAATTATTTATATATCAATTAATAAATCTAATTAATGAACATTATGCCTTATCAAAAATTACTACTAATATAAGAATGTGAATTTATCAACATTTACCCATATAAATATTAATGTAATAACTGTGTGTAAAAATGGATCATGGATTCTAATGTAATAATATCCATGATAAATGATATCAATAATTAGGGGATATTCAATGAGACTAGAAAACTGAATATTTTAGGAAATGTAAAAATAGAATCAAGGTAGTGGAAGAAAATATTATCCTTTGAAAAATAAATCATTAACTATCCATATAATGAATAAAGATAGAATAAATAAAAAATAGGCCATCAGGAGTGAAATAAAGAGTTATTTTCATTGATGAATATAAATACATTAAAATTATCATTTTATAACATTATTGAGGAAATTATTTTTTTTATTTGAAAAAAACATATAATCATTTTTTGTTGAAAATTACATTTAAAAACAACATTTTCCTTAAAAAACATTTGAAAATTGAAAAGAAATATTTGATAAAACTACGATGGGTAAATCCATAAATTATATACATGGTAAAAATATTATTCCTTTTTCATGTTAAAAATGATAGAAAACTTCTTAGTTCTGAAATATATAAAACGATTCATTTGAAAAAAAATAGTAAAATTTCAAAAAGGGAAAAAAATTCATTAATAAATCATGTTTTAAAATTTTAACATATTTGATAACATATTTAGAAAATGGGGTTTTTAGAGGAAAAATGATTCACAACCTATAGAGAGAAATGAAGTTGAGTGTTCTGAAAAATATTTTATAAAACATTTTATATACCAAAAATTAGGAAAATTATACAATTAGTTAAAAATGGAAATTAATAAAAAAAGAATAAAAATAAAAGGTTTATAGATCAATGATAATATAAATTCTATTAATTTAATATGAATAATATAAAATCTCTATTTCAAATAGATTGTGAAATAATCTCTTAAAATGATCATAACATTGATGGCCGAATTCATCAACGAAGATATTATATATATGAACTGTAAATACACATAAATTAAGTGATAATAAATAAATAAATAAATATATATATATTCAATTTAATTATACACATATTCAAGGAATGTTAAAAACCACAATGCAGTAACACAACTCAATGAAAAAGTAATTGGGCTACAAAATTTATTTACCACTTCGTAATTTTATGTTCAAATCACCTTAGATGAAATAATTCATAGTAAAACTGAAAATAACATAAATAGTGAATTATTTAGGATATTAAATACATTTGGAGAAATATATAAAGCTCTCAAAATAAATGATTTGTGAATATACCCTATGCCTCACGAATGTAAAGGAAATACAAGAATCAATTACCATGTGTTTCCATTAGGTTGAATGTCCTTTAATTTCTTGTATAATGGTTTTAAACATGTTTATAACTTATATAAAAACCAATATAATATGTTTAATATCATATATAATATATTTAGAATACATTGTTACACTTTTTTGACTAATAATCTATTATTTACACTATTTCATGTGTAAATTTAATAGTTTCTCGAGATGTTAATACTTGAAACTTGTTTTTATATTGATTAGATCATGATTCCATCATATCCAGATTTTAATAATATGATTTAAATTGAATATATATCTTCATATTATGTGATACTAATATTCTATAATAATTGGAGATTTGAAATGAAATACACTTTTTATGGAGATGGTGGGACAGACGTATGATTGAACGCTACTTCCATTTCCATATCATACTTAATAAAATGAAAAGTAATTGATATATATATATATATTACTATTATGATAGTATTTTTATTAAATATATTACATATATTCTTCGAAAAAGTATACTTAATTCATTTATTGTTATGTGTGAATGTATTAAATTACTTTGAGGAGGCTGTAGTCAGTACATCCAGGAACGATGTTACGGTGTTTACACAAAATGGAACGTTTAAAGGTATCTGTTATAAAAGAATTAAAATATAATAAAGAAAATATAAGTATAAAATTTAATATACATAATCATCATGTAAATCATAATTCAAATCCAATAATAGGGGTAATGGAAAAAATTATTTCATTTTGTGAGGCGTTAGTTTACCGTACACGAATGGTAAGTTTGTTACCCATTTGATAGAAGTGTGAGTAGGTGTAGGTCAAAAACATAACATAAAATTCACTAAGTATATTTATTTAACCAATTATATTATCTAATATTTGAATAATATGTTTTGAGGGGTGTGGGGTTAATTAGAATAAAATAGAAGATCTCGATGAAAGATGATACATATTCATTCAGTAACTCCATCTGTTTTATATAAAAAGTATTCAATGGAATTATTTAATACCAAGGTGAGTGTAGCAACCCATACTTTACATACAATGTTATTACATAAAAATTGATGCACACTTATTACAACATATAACAAAACTAGTAAAGGACCGTATAGGTATAGTGTCTTTAGAAACTGGGAAACATAAACAACTAGTTCATAAAACATCTACGTTGTCTCCCATTTATTTCATCATATCTGGAGACTCTTTTTGGCATATCATACTTAATATCCTTCTTCCTAACCTGGGGAAAATAAAACATACAAAAGGGTGAGCTCAAATGCTAAGTAATGGTAAACGAAAGAAATATCAAACATATCAAATTCATAAGAACATATCATTTTGGAAATCTTATCCTGCAAAAGAGATCATAATTTTCAAAACATGGGATAAATCATGGTAGTGAAATGTAATCCCAAAAATCATAACATAAGACATTAATCTTTGTGTCATACACATATAATCATAGAGAATCATTTCTTATTAGTCAAAACTCATGGCCAAGACTATCTTAGTGGACAAAGTCCATTTCAGAACTGAGTTCACTTTTTATTTCAGTCCTGTTTCACTGAACATGTTTAACCTGCCGTTCCAGCCATGTCTATCCCATGAGATATAAAATCATAACCCAATGCATTGGAGGGAGATATAGGTCCCACCCATCTCATAATGACACCATTCTTATGTGATCCACAAAATCATAAACCATACATCATAGCATAACCCATGTAATAAAAATTGGAATCTTAAACATCGTGACATCATAAAACAATTCATATATGCAAAAGGAATTCATAAAAATATTTCCATCACAACATAATCAAATCCATGTAATAATAGAGATATAAACAGAACCCATTATTATCTTAGATGGAAAATAATTTTGATAAAACACATGAACTCCATTCTTGAGGAAAATATCCTTTCTACTTTAAAAACCATTTTCCTTTCTTAACATGTCATACAATATTAAACTAAAAGTAGGTTATTAAAAATAAACATGAAAACTTGTAAAGGAAGCTTCTTGGAAATAATGTTTTAAAAATCTATTCATGCCGTATAAGTTAAAAAAAATATTCTTCTCGTACTTTTGTCGGAATAGTCAAAAAGTACCTCGTACGAAAAATGACAAAATATTCCTTTCATATCCTTTACTAAAAACTCAATGAAGGGTAAAATTGGACTTAAAAAATTTTAGATCAATGGAAATAATATTACATATTGAGGAATCATGGATGTGGATGATAAAATACACCCCAGTAAATACTGAAGTGTAAACAATCTCGGAAAAAAATGAGATTGTGATATTTCCCTTACCATAGGTCCGATATTCTTTGTACGTGTCCGAACCTCCTGTATAATGATTTAAATAATGTTATTTACTTTTTCCGAAATCGTACTCATTGTTATTATATTACATATGGTCATATTCTTAGCTTCTTATTAGTAATATTTCATTACAACTTGTTATTCTGGTGTTTATTACTTTTTGTTCTTATGCGTGTTTTGTCGAATAAATTCTTATTCTTCTCTTTATGTTATAGATACCTCATTTCCAGAATTTTATTAGTGTAATATATATCATATTCATTCATTCAATTCATTTATATAATCATTATTCAATGAAGATCATGTATAACGAGTCGCATCACATCGTGGAGACGGTATTCTGTACGTACGCACGAGCGATGATATCATTCCCATGATTGTGGAATTGTATGGGAGTTTATATATACTATTTCAGAATCAATATCACTTTACAATAATCATATATAGTCATTATATACACCATTATACCCATCCATGTAAGGTGGTGGTGGAAAATAGATTACACCACAGCGTGGAGACGGTATTCCGTACGTACGCACGCACGATGATTTCATTTTCCTTAGGATGGATAGATGGTGAAATAGGGTTGTTTCATAATTATAATAACATATCAGTATATGAGTGATACTGATGTTATTACTTCATAATGAAACAACTACAGAAGAAGAAGTGGAAGAAGAAATAAAGATGAAAGAATCGGTAATGGAAATTACCACTTCTTTGAGACTTCCATTTAGGGCACTAAAATTGGTCTTTGAATAAGACCAGGAACTCTAGGATGTATCTAGGGAATTGTAGAGAATAAATTGGCAGGGGTTGGCTGAGCTTGAAGGCTCAATGTGGTGTGAGGAAGAGAGGGAGGAGATGCCCTTTTATAAGGGAGGAGAGGGGATCCTTTGGAAAAACTAAAAATATTATTTTATTATAAAGTAATGTTCGGTTTTAAATAGCTCAAAATTGATTTATTTCGAAGCTAAAGTGGGGATGGGTCGAAATCCTATCATCCAATAGAATTTAGACAAGTTTATGTTCCTATTTAAAACTTATCATTTAGATTTAACATTATGTTAAATAATTTTACTTTTTCCATGTCTTCTTGTGTTCTTATACTATAAGGTTAATAAACATACTATAACCAGCCAAACAAACCCAAAGTTGTTTATTATTAATATATATAACCCGATCTAAGTCGTTGGGCCAAACCTTAGATTTTTAGGAATAAAATTACAATTAATAATATAATATTTGTTTTAAAAACTATTTTATGTCAATTTTGACACTATTTAGTAAATGATTTTTCTGAAATTCATAACAGAATGATTAGTTCTAACAAAGTTAATTAAATCAATAATAATATTTCATATTAACCTATAAAATTAGTGTAATTCATTAAAAGTCACAAACTACATTTATTTTGGTATTTATAACATCAATTATGTCAATATTTCATTAATAAGATAATTACTGCATCATCATTATATCATAAATAAATTAAATTATTTTAAGTCTAAAAATTACAAATAAAATACAATTATGTTGGAAATCTTTTTAGATTTCTAATGAATATTTATAGTCTAATTTATCTTATGTATACCCCCATATTAAAAATGATTTACTTATTAAACATTGTTTTTAACTATTTTAACCATTCTTTAAATAAATTAATAATAAATGTCGTAATCTAATCCAAGTGGGCCTAAATGGTCATATTTTATTCCTAAGGTGGTTTTTTTTTCTAATTACACTTATCCAATCGAATTAGGACATGTGTTAGGGTAATAATAATATCATTTTACCCTTTTCCAGGTAGATATTCGTAAGAACACATTATCACCCACTTCAAACTCTAGGTCTTTTCTTCGGTTGTCGACATAACGTTTCTGTCTACTTTGAGCTGCTCTTATGTGTTGTTGAATAGATCTGACCTTTTCTGCCATTCCATCAATGAGATCAGGTCATAATGTATTTCTTTCCCCAACTTCATCCCAGCAAGTTTGAGTCCTACATTTCTTTCCATAGAGAGCTTCATAAGTAGCCATATGAATACTGGAGTGAAAGATATAATTACAAGAAGATTCCACCAAAGGTAGGTGTTTCTCCCAACCACCTTTGAAATCCATAGAAAAATATCTCAACATATCTTCTAGAGTTTGAATCGTCCTCTCAGACTGACCGTCTGTCGGAGGATGATAAACAATGCTGAAACTCAACTCTGTATCCAGAGTATGCTGGAGACTTCGCCAGAACGTTGCGGTAAACCTCGGATCCCATCTGATATAATAGAAAGTGGTACACCATTCAATCTTACTACTTCCTTTACATATATCCTGGCAAGCTGATCCATAGAGAAATCCTCTCTAATAGCAATGTAGTGTGCGGACTTTGTAAGACGATCAACTATGACCCAGATAGCATTATTGCTTTTGGATGTTTTAGGAAGTCCTGTGACAAATTCCATAGTGATGTTTTCCCATTTCCATTCAGTTATGAGTAATGGTTGTAACATCCCCTTAGACTTTTGTCTCTCAGCTTTAACTTGGTGACAAACCAAGCATCGAGAGACATATTTAGCAACATCATTTTTCATGCCATCCCACCAGAAGTACTCTTTCAGGTCCCTATACATCTTCGTGCTTCCAGGATGAATGGAGAATGAAGATCTATGAGCCTCATCCAGCAGCTCCTTCTTTAATTTAGGGATGGGAGGAACACAAAACCAATTCTTGAACATTATTATCCCATCACAATCAAGGTTTAATTGAGGAACATTTCTCACCTTCTTTTGTAACTCAACATCTTCTTTCTGTGCCTCTTTAATCTTCAAATGTATAGATGGTTGAACATTCATTTGAGAAAGATACGATTTTTTCCCTTTCATTATAATTCCAAGATCCATCCTTTATAAATCCATAAATATTGGATCTTTTGTGATCCTCATCATGGATAAACTGGCATGGTCTGGTCGACTTAATGCATCTGCCACCTTGGTTGGTTTCCCAGGGTGGTAATGGATTGAGCAGTCGTAATCCTTAATCAGCTCCAACAATCATCTTTGGCGCATATTCAGCTCATTTTGTGTGAAAATATACTTTAAACTTTTATGATCAGTATAAATATTACACCTTTCTCCATAAATATAATGCCTCCAAATCTTTAATGCAAAGATTACTGCAGCTAACTCCAAATCCTGAGTTGGGTAATTTTGCTCATGTATTTTCAATTGTAGTGTGGCATAAGATATCACCATATCATTTTGCATAAGAACACACCCCAATCCCTTCTTGGATGCATCACTATAGATCACAAACCTTTCTCCACTACAAGGCAGTGTGAGCACAGGTGAACTGGAAAACCTTCTTTTCAACTCCTTGAAATTATCTTCACATTACTCCATCCAAACAAACTTAACTCCTTTCTGAGTCAACCTATTGAGTGGATTAGATAATCATGAAAAATCTTTCACAAAACGTCAAAAATATCCAGCCAAACCAAGAAAACATCGGATCTCAATTACTGTTGTTGGTCTCAACCATCTTTCGATAACCTCTGTTTTTGCTGGATCCACAGATATCCCCTCTTTTGAGATTATGTGACCCAAAAATGAAACTTTTTGAATCCAAAATTCACACTTGGTAAATTTTGCACAAAGATTCTCCTTTCTCAGGGTCTTTAATATAATTCTCATGTGATCTTCATGTTCTTCCTTTCTCTTTGAATAGACAAGAATATCGTCTATAAGGACTACCACAAACTGATCAAGATAGTCTCTAAAGACTCTATTCATCAGATCCATGAAGATAGCAGGGGAATTAGTAAGACCAAATGGCATCACTAGAAATTCATAGTGTCCTTACCTTGTACGAAAAGCCATCTTCGGTATATCCTCCCTTTTGACCCTTAATTGATGATACCCCAAACGAAGATCAATCTTGGAAAAGTATTGAGCTCCGTGTAGTTGGTCAAATAGGTCATCAATGCGTGGGAGAGGATATTTTTTCTTGATAGTGATTGTGTTAAGTTCTCGATAATCAATGCAGAGTCTCATTGATCCATCTTTCTTCTTAACAAACAGAACCAGTGCTCCCCAAGGTGACGCACTAGGGCGTATGAACCCCTTATAAAGATTCTCTTGGAGTTGCTTCTTCAATTCTTGAAACTCAATTGGCTCCATTCTATAAGGTGTCTTTGAAATAGGAAAAGCACCCGGTACGAGTTCTATTGAAAACTCAACTTCACAATTTGGTGGAAGATCCGGTAATTCATCCAGAAAGACATCAAAAAACTCCCGTACAATGTGAATATTCTTAATCATGATTTTCTCACCAACCATTTGAGGTAAATAACCTTCATTTAGTGGAATCAAGACCCATAAGATGGAAGAAATTTCCACTGGAAGGTTATGTTCATCCTTGCAATGATAGACGATCATAGATTGATCTAGAATATGAAATGTAACTTCCCTTATTTGGCAATTGATATGAGCTCCATATAAATAAAGCAAATCCAATTCCAAGAATCACATCAAATTCCACTATAGGAAGGATCACAAGATTTGCAAAAAGCACTCTCCCACAAACTTCAATCGGGGAAGAATTATAAACATTTGATGTGACTGTTGTGCCATTAGGTGTTGTCACAGCTCACTCAACATCAAATTGTTGAGGTAATATGGTGATACCCTTAGAAAAATCTACAGAAATAAAAGAGGGGGTGGATACAGAATCAAATAAAACATTTTCTACTTTAGAGTGGATGGTAATTGTACCTTTCACCACTTTGTTATCGTACTCCACATCGCTGATAGAAATTGCATGTGACATTCCTTTGTCTTTAGACTTATGAGTTTGTTGATGTCGACCATCATCATCAACCCATTGATTTGGTCATTGATTGGCATAATGCCCCATCTCCTTGCACTTGAAACATTGAAGTGTAGTAGGTTCATTCTGTGTATCCCTTCCATTGTTTGCATCATTAGACATCTTCTTCCCATCATTGCGGCATTCAAATGCCCGATGGCCTTCCTTTCCACATTTGAAACATTTACTTGTCCCTTTATGACAACTCCCTCCATGTTTCTTTCCACACATTGAGCATAAGGGAAAGCTCATCTTCTTTTCAGTGTGCTACTTAGATTTTCCTTTGAATTCCATTTTCCGCTTCTTATCAAACACATATGACTGATGGGTCACTCCAATCTCCACTTCAAATTTGAGAGCACATCGAACAATTTACTCATGTCTATTGAAGTCACTTATGGCTAAGACACTTTGAATAATTGGTTTTAAGCCACTAAAGAATCGATCGATCTTACTCTTAGGTTGGATAATAATACCAGAAGCGTACCTTGCAAGTCTTGTAAAATTTGCTTCATAGGTAGCAACAGATTCATCATCCTTTTGGTTCAGTTCAAGAAACTCTTTCTCCATAATTTTTTGGAGAATATGAGGGATGTACTTATTGAAAAATTATTTCTTGAACTCGTCCCATTCCATGGACTCAATTTCATCCCTTTGCCTCATATTCTTAATAAGATTCCACCATTGATCAGCATAACCGTCCAAACGATACACTGCTAAGATGACATTATCATGTTCAGAACATTGATGAACTGAAAATATCTTTTCAGTAGTACTTATCCATTGTTCAGTAACTAATGGATCAGTAGACCCGCTAAAAGAACGTGGACGCTGCCTCATGAAGGATTCAGCAGAATTTTTCTCCTTCCTTTTCTCGTTTGGAAGTCCTTCATGATTCATAGCTAGAGAAAGTTGTGTGAGCATGGCTACAAGATTTTTTATTCCAGCTCCCATAATGTTTGGTTGCTCAGGGGGACAATCATTTCATTGCTCATCACATTCCTCATTAACACAGTTCCTTCAGGTTCCAACTATTGACTAAAACCAAGAAGAATAGTGTGAGAAACACTAATTATAATAGGAAAACTACATAATCAAGAATACAACTTCATACTTATGGTCTTATCCTAGGTTATTCATGGTCATTTCTAAAAATCTATGATTGTGTTCTATGCTTAGACTTATCCTTAGGGTTTTTACTAAGGCTTTCACATCCTAGTTTCCCAAGGTTGACTATACCGTTCGTCTGATACCAACTGTAGTGACCCATACTTTACATACATTGTTATTACATAAAATTTGTTGCACTCTTATTACAACAGATAAAAAAACTAGTAAAGGACCGTATAGGTATAGTGTCTTTAGAAACTGGGAAACATAAACAACTGGTTCATAAAACATCTACGTTGTCTCCTATTTATTTCATCATATCTAGAGTCCCTTTTTGGAATATCCTACTTAATATCCATCTTCCTGACCTGGGGAAAAGAAAACATAGAAATTGGGGAGCTCAAATGCTCAGTAAGGGTAAACGGAAAAAATATCAAATATATCAAATTCATAAGAACATAACATTTTTGAAATTTTACCCTGCAAAAGAGATCATAATTTTCATAACATGGGATAAATCATGGTACTGAAATGTAATCCCAAAAATCAGAACATAAAACCTAAATTTTTGTTTCATACACACATAATCATAGAGAATCATTTCTTATTATTCAAGACTCATGGCCAAGACTATCTTAGTGGATAAAGTCCATTTTTGAACCGAGTTCACTCCTCGATTCAATCCTGTTTCACTGAACCGGTTTAACCTGCCGTTCCAGCCATGTCTATATCATAAGATTTAAAATCATTACCCAATTCATTGTAGGGAGATATAGGTCCCACCAATCTCAAAATGATACCATTGTTATGTGTGCCACAAAATCATAAACCATACATCATAGCATAACCCATGTAATAAAAATGGGAATCTTAAACATCATGACATAATAAAACTATTCATATAAGGTAAAGTAATTCATAAAAATATTTCCATCACAACATAATAAAATGAGTTTAATAATAGAGATATAAATATAACCCTTTATAATCTTAGATGGAAAATAATTTTGAGAAAACACTTGAAATCCATTCTTGAGAAAAATATCCTTTCTACATTAAAAACCTTTTTCCATTCTGAACATGTCATACAATTTTAAACAAAAAGAATTTGATTAAAAATAAACTTGAAAACTTGTAAAGGAAGCTTCTTGTAAATAATGTTTTAAAAATCCATCCATGTCGTATAAGTTAAAAAAAATATTCTTCTCATACTTTTGATGGAAAAGTCAAAAAGTACCTCGTACGAAAATCGACAAAAGATTCCTTTCATATCCTTTATAAAAACTCATATAAGGGTAAAATTGGACTTAAACAATTTCATATGTATGGAAATAATATTACATATTGAGGAAACATGGATGTGGATGATAAAATACACCCCAGTAAATACCGATGTATAAACAATCTCGGATAAAAATGAGATTGTGATATTTCCCTTACATTAGGTCTGATATGCATTGTACGTGTCCGAACCTCCTGTATAATGATTTAAATAATGTTATTGACTTATTCCAGAATCGTACTTACTGTTATGATATTACCTATGTTCATATTTATAGCTTCTTATTAGTAATATTTCATTACAACTTATTATTTGGGTGTTTATTACTTCTTGTTCTTATGCATGTTTTGTCGAATAAATTATCATTCTTCTCTTTAGGTTATAGATAACTCATTTACATAATTTTATGAGTGTAATATATATCATATTAATTAGTTAAATTCATTTATATAATCATTATTCAATAAAGATCATGTAGAATGAGTCGCATCACATCGTGGAGACGGTATACCGTACGTACGCACGAGCGATGATATCTTTCCCATGATTGTGCAATTGTATCGGAGTGTATATATACTATTTCAGAATCAATATCACTTTACAATAATCATATATAGTCATTATTTATACCATTATACCCATCCAAGTAAGGTAGTGGTGGAAAATAGATTACACCACAGCGTGGAGACGGTATTCTGTACGTACGCACGCGCGGTGATTTCATTTTCCGTTGGATGGATAGAAGGTGAAATAGGGTTGTTTCATACTTATAATAAAATTTAATTATATGAGTGATACTGATGTTGTTACTTCATAATGAAACAACTATATAAGAAGAAGTGGAAGAAGAAATAAAGATGAAAGAATCGGTAACAGACATTACCTCTTCTTTCAAGCGCTTCTTTGATGCTTCCTTTTATAGCACTAAAATTGGTCTTTGAAGAAGACCAGTCCCTCTAAGATGTCTCTTGGTAAGTGGAAAAAGGAAATTGGCAGGGGTTTTCTGAGCTTGAAGGCTCAAAGAGGTGTGAGGAAGAGAAGGAGGAGGTGCCCTTTTATAAGGGAGGAGAGGGGCTCCTTTGGAAAAACTAAAAATATTAACTTATTATAAAGTCATGTTCGATTTTAAATAGCTAAAAATTGATTTATTTTGAAGATAAGGTGGGATAGGTAGAAATAATCTCATCCAATAGAATTTATACAAGTTTAGGTTCCTATTTTAACCTTATCATTTAGATTTAACATTAAGTTAAATAATTTTACTTTTACTGTGTCTTCTTGTGTTCTTATACTATAAGGTTAATAAACTTACTATAAGCAGCCAAAAGAACCCCAAGTTGTATATTATTAATATATATCACCTTATCTACGTCCTTTGGCTGAACCATAGATTTTTTGGAATAAAATAACAATTAATAATATAATATTTGTTTTAAAAACAATTTTATGTCAATTTTGACACTATTTAGTAATTGATTTTTGTGAAAATCATAAAAAAATTATTAGTTCGAAAAAAGTTAATTAAATCCATAAAATCATGTCATATTAACCTATTGAATTATTTGAATTCATAAAAAGTATAAAATTACATATATCTTGGTATTTATAACATCAATTATGACAATATTTCATTAATAAGATAATTACTGCATCATCATTGTATCATAAATAAATTAAATTATTTTAAGTCTAAAAATTACAAATAAAATACCATTATGTTGGAAATATTTTCAGCTTTATAATGAATATTTATAGTCGAATTTATCTTTTGTATAACCCAATATTAAAAATTATTTACTTATTAAACATTGATTTTAACTATTTTAACCATTATTTAAATAAATTAATATTAAATGTCCTAATCTAATCCAAGTGGTCCTAAATGGTCATATATTATTCCTAAGGTTTTTTTGGTCGAATTACACTTATCCAATAGAATTAGGACATGTGTTAGGGTAATAATAATATCATTTTTACCCTTAATTACCCTATTTACTTTTAACCGTGGTAAATAAAAGTAAAAATATACTATTCACCAAAAATTATTTTCATCTCATTGAACCACATTTTACTTACTGAAGTCAACCGTGTCTCTTGGATTTTTGAAATTCCACTCATAGAAGTGGTAAAATTAAGTTTTATGAAAAATTCAGTTTTTTTAACTACAACTTAGTGGTTTCACTATTCATTGAAAGTTTTCAAAAAAATACAAAAACTTCACCCTAGGCTAATTTCAATATTCGGAATCAAAAAATGAAGTCCATTTTGAAAAATAAAATTTATAAAATTTCAAAAAGTGGTTATTACTATTCATAATTGCTAGTTTTAATAATATTTTAATAGCATATCATTGTTTAGTGAAACTCGGTATTGCCTACAACGCAAGCTATCGAGGATGGTTGCGATTGCAAGTAATGCAAGCCAACCTACTGTTGTGTGTAGTGAATGATTCCTTTTATGATTTATAAAAACAAAAATATTTCTTATAAAAGTCTCGGGTGTTACAGTGAGGATAATAGGATTATGTGAGGGATTATGAGGAGATACTAAGAATGGTCTTGGTTGAGACAATTTGTCTTTAGATGTGTGAATAAGTGGGAAGGGTTAGTACCTTTTTATAGTGGTGGACTAACATTCTTGCAAATTTTATTAATGGGAATTCCACCCATGGAATCCCATTATTATCTAGCACCAATATTGATTCCACTTAAATTCAATGGGTGATAGGGTCTATATATGTCCACAAAACAGTTTTTAGAAAAATTTATATGTCATTCTGTCCCAAATGTTTATTGTTTAGTCCTTTTTTTAAGGTAAATCTTATCTTAACAAATGTAAATAATTTTATTTACATTCACTAATATTTTTATTAAAGAACAAATGATAAAATATTAAAAATTATTCTGATTAAAAAATATAATCAATGATTCCAAATTATAATTATTGATGTTGAAATAATTAGTATAAATTTTAACCCATGTACAAGAAGACAAATAAGGATTTATAGTTAAAACTATTCAATAGTTTTAGATGCTTATTTATCCAATTTCAATGTGAAATTTTTTAAAATTAAATATATGTATTCTTTTATATATAATTTTTCTAACTAAACAATAAATCCAGTTAAAAAAATAAGTCAACCTCATAAATTGATTAGATGAAATGGTTGTTCTGAATTAAAATTTAATATTTTTCATAATTCATCAATAAATAAAACTGTACAGAAATTAAGAAAAAATTCAACATAAGATAATTTTCATGTTCCCCTTTAAAATATGTAGCATTATTACATATAAAATATATAAAATTTCATGAAATTATATTTAAAATAGTTTCTTCAATAAAAGGTGGTAAAAATACCATTAGAATGATATATTATTTTTTTGTATAAAATTTGTTTTGATCATATCCATTGATTATAAAATAAATTGGCTGATTGTAAAACAATTATTGTATATATAATAAATATATTCTCAATAGTTTGTAAATAATATTAGTAACCTCCAATATAATGGATTGGTTATATCTTATTATATTAAAAATAATATTTTAATAATACATTGTAGTTCTATAATACCTCGACTTGCATGTAATACAATCTATAGAATAAACTCATTTGTTTGTGTGTCAAATGATAACTCAGTAGCTCATAAATTACAAGAAATATCATTTATTGATTCTATTTAAAATAGTAAATATAACACAATGTATGGAGAAACTATATAACCTTACATTCTTGGTGTTGTTTGTCATACACGTTATTGAATAAAATGGTCTTACATTATGAAGTAAATAGATATGTGTTGTAAAAAAATAAATACACTTAAATAAGAAATAGGTATATTATATAGAATTTATAAATATTTTGTTTGTTAAATTTTTTACAATGATAAGTGGTAAGGACAACTGAATATTCACGTTTAGTGAGGTTGTAGTTCGCTATACATGTAAACATTATGTTTGTTACCCAATAGATGGAGGTGTGTGTATGTGTAGGTGAAATAATTATAATAACAACAAAATAGTTATTTAGGATACTTTTTTTTCCTAAAATCATGGAATAATGAAATGAGAGTTGGCAGAGATAGAAATTAAAAGAATGGACTTAAGGGATGAAGTTACCTCTTAATTGGGTAACTCCTCTTGGTTTTTTCCAAAAGAAGTCAAACAATTTTCTTCTTCCCAATAGAAGGATTATAGTAATAGGGGGTTTGGAATTGGATTTTGTAGATATTGGATGATAATATGATTTTTTAGTGGCATGACCACTAGGTAGAGGTGGTGGCCTTTTACAGGAATAGAAAAGTCTCACTTGCAATTTTAGAAAATAAGTTAGGTGTACAAATGTTATTACCAAAATAAAGTCACACCAAATAAAAATACATAATTAATTAAAGTTTTATATCAAAAATATGGACATACAATGTATTTTGGAAATTTTAATTGTTCATTTGTCCCCCTAAGATTATGGTTGTATCCCTAATTAAGTTTAATTTTATCTTAATCGCTGCAATTAATATTTATTACTTTAATTAATCATTTTGGTCAAAAATTTTGTAGATCATACTAGAATAGAAATATTATAATGGTTAAAATGGTTTATGTATAATTTTTTAAATTCAATACACATAATTATAATAATTATGATTAATTCAAATCGCGTAGATAGAATGATATTATGGGGTTTTACGATAGAAAGAAGTTCAAAAGTTTATCTAGTTTTTATTTTCAATTTCAATGCGAAATTGTTCTTAATAAGCTAAATTTTATTAATATATGTATAATATATCTAATATGAGCTTAAAAAATTGAAATTATAATTTCACATTAATAGTTATTTAATTGAAAATGCATTTTTAACGAAAATGCAGTATTTTTCACTATTCATAAAAATGATGTTTATCATAAATATCCCAAAAATTCTCTTTAAGATATTTTTGACATTATAAATTCAAAAAATAAGTTAATAGTATTAAATTAAATTTCTATATTTGTCTAAAAATAATTTTTTTCATAGCATGACATGATGTGTATTTCATTGTATATTTAAACATATTAATACTTTGTTAAAAATTATATGTCTCATTATAAATATGTTTTATTTATTTAAAATATTAATAAAAAATATATGGAAATTTTTAATAATTATTCATAATAATTTTTTCCATGGATAGGTTATAATTATATCATTTAAAAATTATAATAAAATGATACATTACAGAAACTTGGAGTTTTTTGAAATGTATGCCATGTCGATATTGGGTGTAATGTATACCGAGTCAATATTAAGTGGAACATAAGCTATGTTGGTTCCATTTAATATATGAAAAGTCATAGTTATCATCAATGTTCTTTGTAGAGAAACATAACATTTACTCTATGTGTAGTGCACATTTAACATGGTGTTGCAAATAACACCAGCCAAAATTGAACATGAATATAAGATAAACTATTTTTTAGTGTCCCATGAAATTATAAATATCAAAAAACATAAATTAATTTTATAAATTAATTCCCAAAATCTAGGGCTATTATAATGTTTCTTCATATTTTTTAAAAATCATTATCCAATAACCTCAAATAATTATCTTTCATATATGTCAACGTTTGATGCCATTACTTTTGTTACACTGTGGATATTTATTTATACTAGTATGCATAATCTTTCTCTAGATGGATGATTTAATGTTATAATAATTTTTTTGTTTTAGAAAATCATTTCTTTTATAGAGGGTAATTAGGTAATTTTTGAAGTCTTAATTATTTCATGTTCTAATATAACATATATGCATGAATTATTATTATTTTATTTTTGGGGTGATATATATTAATAAAATGAATTAGTTATATATGTTAATCACATGATATAATGACCATTTGCATGAGTTTATTTTTGGATAGATTTTCTTATGAATATTTTTCATGAGTGTATTTGTGGTTAACTGTGATTACAATGAATTTTTTTCAGTGTATTTACATTTATCTATGATCAGAAATATTATACGATAATGTAGTTATCTATTTTAAAACATGAAATTTGTGACTATATATTTTTGTAGTTATGCTTAAAATTATTATGCATGGGTTTATTTACATTTAACAAAGATAAAAAAGAATATGAATGAGTGTGTTTTCGATTTTTGATGGTCACAAATATTACGAATGAAAGTCATTGAGGCTAACATTCTAAAAGATCCTATGAGTGGTTATAATTTCAAATGATTACGTTTATAATTTTTTATTTTTTGTTTCCTAGTCATATAGATAATTTATTTTTTAAATTCTTATATTATTCACCAAGAATGATTATAATCATCTCATGATTCAAACTCTTTTCTATAGAAATTGATTATTCATTTCTATTTTTATTTCCTTTTACCATGCATTTTAAAAATATATTATTGTTCAATGTCCATTTAAATATTTTTTCTCCATTGTTATTTTTTCCCGTATTTATTTGATTAAAACATTATTGACATATTGAAAAGTTTTCCCTCATATTTTTTTCATCTTAGTGATTTATTTTGTTACCGTTCCCATATTTATAAATATTAGTAAAACATATATGATGTATTGAAGGGAGTGTAGAGCTGTTTAATTATTTTAATAATGTTGACATGTTTATTTAAATTTTTTTCCTCGGTTAAGAGTATTCAAGGACACTGAATCTTATATTTCATGGATTTTTCAGATTATTTATGAGTTTTAATGGTTATCTTTTAAAGATAATGTAAAATAATGATATGTTTAGCTAGGTTTTGTATTATATATATGAGAGTGGTGATTAATTATTTTAATGAATATTTTCATTATTTCTGAAGATTATGACAATATAAAAAATGTAAAAATCCTACGGATTTCTCTCAAAATAAAATGTTGGCGTTTTTCATAATGTAATTATTTATTTGTTTCCAAATAAGTACATTCTTATCATGCTAATGATGGGTAGATGATGTTTTAGAATATATTCTCAAAGGGTAAATTTATGTAATAGCCTGGACCTCTCTGGCCCATTATTTTGTCAAAAAGAAGGTCAAGAAGTGTTCTAGAGGGTAAAATGGACTTTTCCACACTTTCCAGTATTTTGAAACTACACGCCGTGTAGTTTGGGTACACACCATGTACTCCCTTTTTGGGTACACCCCGTGTTGCAAGCCGTGTCTTTGCTGTGTGGAGTAATGGGTGCATGCCATGTGTCCAGTTCTACACGCCGTGTAGTCCTTCCCTCCGTACATGTTACCAGTCAACGGCCGTGTACTGTGTTGGAGCCGTGTCCTTGCCGTGTGCAATAAATGAGTACATGTCATGTGTCTAAACTACACGTCGTGTAGTCCTTCCCCGCGTATGCGTTACCCTCAAACCGTGTGTTGACCAGTCAACGACCGTAGAGCCATGTTGGAAGCCGCGTGGAGACTGTGTGAAAGAACCAAGTACACGCTGTATTCCATAAAGTACAAGCCGTGTACTTTTTCTTTTCACGCCTATAAAAGGAGGGTTCCCCTCCTACTTTCAACTCACCCCTCTCCTCTCCTCTCCTCTAAGCAGAGCTCTCTCAAGAGACTCAAATGCTCTTCCTTCCATACCATCTTCATCGGAGCTCCGATTTACGATATGTCAGCGGTCATGGGATCGTAACAACGTGGCGGAAATTCCGAGCCTAGGTCTATTGTCTATCCTTCGGCCTTTCCTTTCTGACTTCCACCCGAGGAGGTTTTTCCGGGACCCGACAGAGGTGACGGACGCCGACAGATATCTTCTAAGTTTGATCTGTGGGAGTGTTGCGATCAAGAACCTTTTGAGGTAGGGATTTCACCTTCGTATCTCGAATTTAGGCATCATGCAGGGTCGGTGTCTTCTTGTTTACATGAAACACTTTTGAATCTGTTATAAATAAAGATAATAATTGGCTTATATAACGGGGATGGGAAGTTGTGATTTCTGTTACTTTATATCATGTGATATTATGTTGTGAACTGAATGAGCTTCTACCTACTAAAAATCACGGTCGTTGGGGGCCTTTGCTTACGTAATTAAACGTTTCCCTCTCCTTTTGTATTTTTTTATGTATGGAAGCTTGTGGAATGTGGAAATTGGATAATCACATAAAGTTTTCTGATTAAATGAAAATTTGGAACCCTTGTGTGATCACCCCAGTTAAAAAAATTGAATAATGAACATGTGGGTGTTGGATTGGTTACGTGGGATGTGAAAGGGGGTGTTTTTGTGGGTTTTTGTGGTTTGGGTGAGTAGCGGGGCTACAGTTGGCTTGGTTGTGGGTTGGTGTGAATGTTATGATGGGGATGGGCAATGGGGCTGCAATAAATGGTATTAAAGTGATATTGATGTATGGGTTACAGTGCGGTTGTGGTTATGGTGGTTGGGAGCAGGGCTGCAAGGTTGGGTTTTAATGTGAACGGGTTATGGGTTGTGATTATTAAAATTAATGTGGAAGAGTTAATAAATGGTGGGGCATGTAACAGAAATAATAATCAATCGGGTTGGTTGGTTGATAAGAGGGACTTTGTTGTGCTGCTTATGTTTTTCCTAACTTGTTTTTTGGATTGCAGGGATATGTTTTAGGAACGATTATTGTGGTTAGTTGTGGATAGTTCCCAGTAGTTAAGGAACTAAATATCTATTTCTACTGAAATGTTAAAACCTAAAGGGGTTTGGGTTTGTATGTTTTATGCTTGCTTCGTAGTAGTAGTGCCGAGGAACGTGCTCAGTTTCTCTTTTTAGAATCCATAGGTTGGGTTGTGAGGTTGGTATATATATATCTGTATCTTTTGGGTTTTTATCGCACCCCACCCATTTTGAGCACTTAGTGTTGAACACTCCGATTTTATGGGAGAGGGTCTTTTCCCATAGTTACTATCTCCTTCCTACTCCTTCTCCCATAGGCTATGATGCCTTGAGGAGACCTTACACATAAGATTGTTTGGGTAGGTTTCGATTGGGGTGGTTTTAGCCCAAGACTCTTCGGGTAGGTTCTATTTTTTCCCAAGAATCGTGGGGATGAGGCCCAGGTGTGTGCGGGTGGGATACGTGGTTGTGAGGCCCAGCTATGTGCGGGCGAGATACATGGTTGGGAGGCCCAGGTTAGTGCGGGTGGGATACGTGGTTGTGAGGCCCAGGTGTGTGCGGGCGTGATACGGGGTTGTGAGGCCCATGTCTGTGTGGGCGGGATACGTGGTTGTGAGGCCTAGGTGTGTGTGGGCGGGGAGATTGTGGCAGTATCAGGACGTTCGTCATTAGGAAGAGTAGCTAACTAAAGGGAAATGATGTGGGGTACCCAATACTCTTGTTCTTATACTACTACTACCTGTTGTGATTGTGTTTTGGTGAGTGTGGCTGGTGTGGTTGGGTGGATAGAATTCCTTGCTATGTTTCTTCTGTTGTCCTCACGGGACATTAGGATGTCTCCCCACTTGTGGACGAGAGATTTAAGTTTCCTACTGAGTATACTTGTATTCTCACCCAATGTTTACATTATGGTTTCCAGGATGACTACACAGGCCGTGTGGGACCCTACTAGTTGGACAGTAGGAGTTGTTGCTATTGTTGTACCTTTGTTTTCTTTTGGTATTGTACTTTGAGTTTTCTGGTACATGTACCTTGTTATAAACTTGTTTAAACATGCATGTGGGCTTGGATTGGGTTTATTTCTATAATATTTTCTTTTTTCCTTTTGGTGGTTGACTTGTCCTATTTCCTGATCCTAAATAATAAAAAGGGTAACACCTCCCATATTTGTGAAAACTCATAGCCTTAGTTCTAGTCGCCACCCCGGGGCCTACTGGAGGCGGGACTCGGGGGTCATTATATCCCTTTCACCATTGCCAGCTCAGGAGGGGCATCTTTGGTGGGAGGGGGTCGTGATAGAATGGTATCAGAGGTGATGGTTGAGAGATAGGATGGCGTCTGGAGTTAGGCACGGGGAGGATTGCATGGGATGGTAGGGAAATAATGTTAATTAATCTTGGTGCGTGACGTAGGCCATGGAAGTCTAGCTAGGACACGGGATTTTAGGGCCCCCCGTGATCCGATGCAAGGACTCTGAGCCTACTGAACAACCAAGTGAGACTACATTTATTGCAGTGTAGAGACCCCAGGGAAGGTACATGCATCATCAAGATTGTGTTTTACATGATTTGGGTGTTCTGGTAAAGAAATTGAAATAAAATGATGAAATAAAACCTTTAGTTTTTCGTTACTACATGGGCTTAGGCGATCCTTGTTTACCGTACATCTATGGCACCTAGAAGTCATCCCCGGGTGGCTCAAATGGCCGAGGCCCAGCAGATTTAGGTGGTTGATCAGTTGAGGATTGACCGAGAGGAGGAATATATCCAGTGGCAGAAGACTCTCTGTTCTTTCCCGCGGCAGACTCTTACGAAGTACGAGGGTAGTACTTCGGATACGGAGGCGGAGGGGTGGCTTGAGGAGCTAGGGATCTATTTTACCTTGATCCGTGCTCCGAGAGAGTACTGGGTTCCCCTAGCAGTGAGTCACCTGAGAGGTGCGGCCTGACTGTGGTGCATGCTATTCCTAGGAGAGAGGATAGAGCTTGAGGTTCCATGGGCTGACTTTGAGAAGGAATTTCGAGAGGAATTCATTTCTTCCATGATCAAGGTGGAGAAGCTGCTGGAGTAACTCTCCCATCAGTAGAGAAGTATGTCAGAACAAGAGTTGGGGATCAAGTCCAAGGATCTCCTACGCTTTGCTACGAATCTCTTTCCAGATGAGGAGTCTCAGGGGAGATGTTTGGAGGAGGCGCCTCGTCCTTCTCTCCAGTATTTTGTCACCCCCTTAACCCTTTCGACTTACATGGTGGTACAGAAGAAGGAAGTGGTTGTAGAGAGGATGCACTCCCTGGGAGGTGCACCCCGAGAGGGGATCCACCTAGGATCGTTGAAGGGGAAGGCAGTCAGCAGTAGGTCTCATGCAATGGGACCTTCCAGGTTCAGGCCAGTGGGGAGCAGGCCCCAGCAGTTCCAGTTCAGATCATCAGGTCCTCGTCCCTCTTTCACGATCCCAGGACCGAGGTGTCTTTCTTGTGGGGGTTTTGGGCATGTTTAGAGTCGGCGCCCGACCTGAACTCAGTACGGTGAAGGGGGCAGTTTCAGCACCCACCTCAGCAGCACCAGTGGCCAGTGAGGCCCCTCTAGCAGAACCAGGACCATGCTCATTCTGAGGACATACTTTGCGGGAGGGAGCCGACCTCAGGGTGCTCCTCAAGGACCTCAACCAGGGCATGATCGGGGAGGTGGATGACATCAGAGTGGCAGAGGAGGTGGGTGTGGATAGTTTCACGCATCAGAGTTGGTGGCTCCAGCAGGACAAGAGTTGGTGCGAGGTACGATTTGTTTGTTCAGCACTATTGTTTCTGCTTTGTTCGATTCGTGAGCCTCACACTTTTTTTGCACCTATTCTAGCCCATACTTTGGGACTAGATGTATAGAGACTTTCCATGCCATTGGTACTGAGTACACCAGTTGGGGGCCAGACCAGTGTATCTTGTGTTTTCCGGGGATGTGGGCTGATGTTGGGACCACATAGATCTAGTGGAGACCTCCTTCTATTACTGATGAATCCATACAATGTCATCCTAGGCATCCACTGGTTGTTTTCTGTTAGTGCTGTTATCGACTGCTTCCGGAGAAGAATCGTGTTCTCCGACGTGGATGGGCAGCACGTATCTTATGTTGGAAGGAGGAGCTATCAGGTGGTAAGCCGACGTATGGAGCCACTCCTTTCCTTGTTAGGTGGGTTATCAGTGATTCCAACTGATACAGAGATGATGGATGTCCTAGAGGATGTTGGGGATTTCCTCGATGTTTTTCCGGAGGAGGTTGTGACTCTACCCCCCCAACGTGACGTTGAGTTCGGGATAGAATTACAGCCTGCTGCTCGTCCGATTTCGATGGCCCCTTATCGAATTTCACCTTCAGAATTGGGGGAGTTGTGGATTCAGATTGACGATCAGATGGAGAAAGGTTTTGTTCGACCCAGTGTGTCGCCATGGGGTACTCCAGTTTTGTTCGTGAAGAAGGCAGATGGTGGTCTCAGGCTATGCATAGACTACCGAAGGTTGAACCAAGTAACGGCCAAGAACCATTACCCCCTCCAAAGGATAGATGATCTCTTCGACAAGCTGAGGGGTGCAGGTTGGTTTTCTAAGATTGATCTATGATCGGGATATAATCAGCTGAGGGTAAAGGATAGTGAAATCTCAAAGATGGCTTTCAGGTGCAGGTATGTGCACTTCAAGTTTGTAGTGATGCCGTTTGGAGTTACGAATGTACCAAGGCCTGAGGGAATAGTTTTGGTTTCCAAGGGTGAAACAGGCAGTGACAGAGTTTTTTGATAATTGGCTAGTGTGTCAGCAAGTGAAGGTTGAACACCGTGTTCCCAGTGGTTTGTTGCATCCTTTAGATGTCCCCGAGTGGAAGTGGGATGACATCTCCATGGACTTCGTCATAGGACTACCCAGAGCTCAGGGAGGTTATGATGCTATCTGGTTAGTGGTGGATCGTCTGATGAAATCAGCTCACTTCTTAGAAATTAAGGAGTCAGGCCTAGTGAGTACCTTAGCATAGAGGTATGTAGACGAGGTGGTGCGTTTGCATGGGGTCCCGAAGACTATCGTCTCAGATCGGGATACTCAGTTTACCTCATCAGTCTGGAGGGGGATAAAGCATTATTTTGGCACCCAACTATGTCTTAGCACTGCTTTCCACCCCCAGAACGATGGTAAGACGGAGCTGACTATCCAGACGTTGGAGGATATGCAGCAGGCATGCATTCTAGATTTCAGAGTATCATGGGTATGACACATTCCTTTATTAGAGTTCTCCTACAAAAACATCTTCCACTCTACTATTGGCATGGCACCATTTGAGGCTTTGTATGGAAGGCAATGTCGTTCACCCATTTGTTGGGCAGAGGATGGTGAGACAGGTGCTCATGGGCCAGAGGTAGTACGGAGCACCACAGAGAAAGTCTAGCTTGTACGTGAGAGGATGAAAGCAGCTTAGGACTGATAGAAGTCTTATGTTGATTGTCAGATGAGGCCCTTGGAGTTCAAGGTGGGGGGTCATGGGTTCTTGAAGGTTTCCTCTCGACAGGGGCAGCAGAGCTTTGGGAAGGGGAGCAAGCTCTTATCTAGGTTCATCAGACCTTTTGAGGTGTTGAGGCGAGTTGGAGAGGTGTCTTATCAGCTAGCCATGCCACCTCAGTTGTAGAGGGATCATAACGTCTTCCACGTCTCCCAGCTTCATCGGTACTTACACGACTACTCCCACGTTATTGACTAGGGATAGTTTGATATGGGAGATGATGCGACCTTCAAGGAACGACCAGTCAGAATTGAAGATCGTAAAGAGAAGGAGCTCCGTGGATGTACCATTCCCTTGGGTTGTGTATTGTGGAGGCATGGCGGCCTCAAGGAGAGCACTTGGGAACGGGAGACCCAAATGCACGCTCAGAACCCAGAGTTTTTTTGACTTGTGTTTTCCCTTGTTCTTTTGATCTTTTGTTGATGTTGTACTTTGTACCTTTGATATATGGAATTCTTGGCTTGTCAGTTGTGAGACCCTTTGTTTCCTTGTTCCCTGGTAATGTTTAACATGTCCGGATGTGTGGGAAAGGGAAAAACCTGACCCTTAATCGAGACACATTAATGTTGATGCGATTGAACCTGTGCGGGTGAGTCAGTGCCGCTTAAAGAGGATAATATCTCGACATAGGTGGAGGAATATTCCAAACCCATGTGTTCGGGAAGTGTGTTGGTTGTGTGGTGTTGGGGTTAGTGCGAGTTGAAAAATCCTAATGTATGAAAGTGGGAAGACCCAATTGTTAATCGAGACACATTAATGAGGATGCGATTAAACCCATGCAGGCGATTCAATTCCACCTAAAGTGGATAATATCTCAACATAGGATAAAGAATTCCTAACACATATGATTAGGGTTGATGGTTGGGTTCCTATTAAAACGAGAACCCTAAGAGGTATCTTGTCGGGTTCCTCTGGGTTGGTTTTTGAATTCTCGGGGACGAGAATGTTTGGAGAGGTATCCAATGTAATGTCCCGGACCTCTCCGGCCCATTCCTTTGTCAAAAAGAAGGTCAAAATGTGTTCTGGAGGGTAAAATGGACTTTTCCAAACTTTCTAGAAATTTGAAACTACACGCCATGTAGTTTGGGTACATGTCGTGTACTCCCTTTCCGGGTACAGCCCGTATTGCAAGTCATGTCCTTACTATGTGGAGTAATGGGTGCATGCCGTGTGTCCAGTTCTACACGCTGTGTAGTCCTTCCCCGTGTACACGTTACCAATCAATGGTTGTGTACCGTGTTGGAGTCGTGTCCTAGCCATGAACAATAAATGTGTACATGTCGTGTAGTCCTTCCCCGCGTATGAGTTACCCTCAAACCATGTGTTGACCAGTCAATGACCATAGAGCCGTGTTGGAAGCCACGTGGAGACCGTGTGAATGAACCAAGTACACGCCATGTACCATAAAGTACGCACTGTGTACATTTTCTTTTCACACTTATAAAAGTTGGGGTCCCCTCCTCCTTTCAACTCACCCCTCTCCTCTCCTCTCCTCTCCTCTCCTCTTAGTAGAGCTCTCTCAAGAGACATAAAGGATCTACCTTCCATAACTTTTTCGTCCGAGCTTTGATTTACGATCTGTCAGCGGCCACGGGATCGTAACGACAAGGCAGAACTTCCGAGCCTGGGTCTATTGTATTTCCTTTGGCCTTTGCTTTCTGACATCCATCCGAGGAGGTTTTTCCGGGACCCGACAGAGGTGACGGAGACCGATATATGTCTTCTAAGGTTGATCCAGGGGAGCGTTGCGATCAAGAACCTGTTGAGGTAGGGATTTTACCTTCTTCTCTCTAATTTGTGCATCATGCGGGGTGGGTGTCTTCTTGTTTATGTGAAACACTTTTGATTCTATTTTAAATAAAGATAATAACAGGCTTATATAATGGGGATGGGAATTTGTGATTGCTGTTACTTTATATCATGTGATATTATGTTGTGAATTGAATGAGCTTCTACGAACTGAAAATCACGGTCGTTGGGACCTTTGATTACTCAATGAAATGATTCCATATCCTTATGTATTCTCTTATGGATGGAAGCTTGTGGCATGTGGAAATTGGATAATAACGTAAAGTTGGCTGATTAAATGAAAATATGGAACCCTTGCGTGATCTCCCCGGTTAAAAAAATGGAATAATGAACATGTGGGTGTTTTCTTGGTTACGTGGCATGTGAAAGGGGGGGTGTTTATGTGGGTTTTTGTGGTTTGGGTGAGTAGCGGGGCTACGGTTGTCTTGGTTGTGGGTTGGTGTGAATGTTATGATGGTGATGGGCAGTGGGGCTGCAATAAATGGTATTAAAGGGATATTGATGTACAGGTTTCGATGCGGTTGTGGTTATGGTGGTTGGCAGCAGGGCTGCAGGGTTGGGTTTTAATGTGAACGGGTTATGGGTTGTGATTATTAAAATTAATGAGGAAAAGTTAATAAATGGTGGGGCATGGAACAGAAATAATAATCAATGGGGTTGGTTGGTTGATAAGAGGGAATTTCTTGTACTGCTTATATTTTTCCTAACTTGTTTTGTGGATGGCAGGGATATGTTTTACAAACGATTGGTGTGGTTAGTTATGGATAGTTTCCCAGTAGTTAAGGAACTAAATAACTATTTCTACTGAAATTTGAAAACCTAAAGAGGGTTGGGTTTGTTTGTTGTATGCATGCTTCATAGTAGCAGTGCTGAGGCACGTGCTCAGTATCTATTTTTAGAAGCCATAGGTTGGGCTGTGAGGTTGGTATATATATATATATATATATATATATATATATATATATATATTTGTATCTTTTGTGTTTTTATCGCACCCCACCCATGTTGAGAATTTAGTGCCGAACACTCCCATTTTATGGGAGATGGTTTTTTCCCCTTAGTTACTAGGTCCTTCCTGGTCCTTCTCCCCTAGGCTGTGATGGCTTGAGGAAACCTTACACATAAGACTCTTCGGGTAGGTTTTGATTGGGGTGGTTTTAGCCCAATACTCTTCAGGAAGGTTCTACTGTTTCCCAAGAATCGTCGGGATGAGGCCCAGGTGTGTGCGGGAGGGATACGTGGTTGTGAGGCCCAGGTGTGTGCGGGTGGGATACGTGGTTGTGAGGCCCAGGTCTGTGCATGCAGGAGAAGTGGTTGTGAGACCCAGGTGTGTGTGGGCGGGATATGTGGTTGTGAGGCCCAGGTGTGTGCGGGCGGGATACGTGCTTGTGATGGCCAGGTGTGTGCGGGCGGGATACGTGGTTGTGACACCCAGGTGTGTGCGGGCGTGATACGTGGTTGTGAGCCCCAGGTGTGTGCTGGAAGGGAGAGTGTGGAAGCATCAAGACGTTTGACGTTAGGAAGAGCAGCTAACTAAGGGGAAATGGTGTGGGGTACCCAATACTCTTGTTATTATACTATTACTACCTATTGTGATTGTGTTTTGGTGAGTGTGGCTGGTGAGGTTGGTTGGACAGAATTCCTTACTAGGTTTCTTCTGTTGTTCTCACGGGACATTACGATGTCTCCCCACTTGTGCACGAGAGCTTTAGGTTTCCCTACTGAATATACTTGTATACTCACCCTACGTTTACTTTCAGGTTTCCAGGAAGACTGCCAGGGCCGTGCGGGACCCTACTAGTTGGTCAGTTGGAGTTGTTGCTATTGCTGTAACTTTGTTTTCTTTTGGTATTGTACATTGAGCTTTCTTGTACTTGTACCTTGTTATATATTTGTTTAAACATGCATGTGGGCTTGGTTTGGGTTTATATCTATACACTTGTTTTTTTCCTTTTGGTGGTTGACTTGTCCTATTTCCCGATCCTAAATAATAAAAAGGGTAATGCCTACTATATTTGTGAAAACTCTTACCCTTGGTGCTAGTCGCCACCCCGGGGCCTACTGGAGGCGGGACTCGAGGATCATTATCTCCCTTTCACCATTTCAAGCTCAGGAAGGGCATCTTTGGTGGGAGGGGGTCGTGACAATTTAACATAAATGGGTGGTTGATCATTTAACTTAATTTTACTCGGTGCATGATACCCAATTCTAAGACTATAAGCATAATTGACAATCACCAATGATATGATTTTTTTAATAGAGATTAAATATAAAAACCAATATAAATGATTTTAAAAAAATTTAGGATATATTATATAAATAGTTCTGTTAGAGAACCAACATGGAATATGAATGTATAAAAATAGAAAAAAAAACTAAGGGGGTTACAAGTCAATCCATTAATAAGATAGATAGGTAAAACATTCTATAGATTGAACTGAATTTTTCATTAGATATGAAATATTTGATTTATGTTATTATATTGATATGATTGTATTTTATTATTTAATAGTAACATATGATATATTTTATGATTTTCATATTTTAATGGAAATTAAATCATGAAAATGTAGTTGTGAATTGTATGACTTTAAGAACTCTTAAAAAATATTAGCGAAAAATAATATCCAAGACTTTAAAAAGAGCATACAATGTATATCTCAATAGAGTATATATGTTTACATTCTTCTGGATCCCTCATGTTATTACTTAAGTGGATTATAATTAATAATCATGGATGAAATTTATATATAGGGGAGGGAATGTAATAGCTCGATATTTTGGAATATATTTTACTTAAAGTAACAATATTTTGGATATACAATATTTAAAAAATAGAAATATAATGAAATTATTGATATATTTGATGAATATTCTATAGAAAATTTAAAAATTTAATAATCTAAAAAATTAAAAAATATTAACCAATTTTAATCTTATATATAATATAAATAAGAAAAGTGGATGTTAAGGGAACTATTCAATAATCATTGTTTTTATTTGTTTCATATTATTTCATTTAAATGTTAAATTTATATATGATCATATTTCAATATGAAAAATTGAGTTTATTTTATGAATTATAAATAAAAAAACTAGACTAATTTAATTTTTTGATATTTTTCTAAAATAATAGATTTTTCAATGAATAGTTAGAAATATAGATTTGTGAAATACTATAACTTTTCTGAAATTTGTACAATACCTTATTTAAGAAAAGATTTTTTGAAAATTATTTCAATAAAAAAATATATTTATAAAGAAAAATAATTATATTCAGAACAATTGTTTTAATTTTTAAAAATTAATTCATAATGTTCTTCAATCATAAGTAGTAACTTACTGAAAAAAACTATATTTATGAACTAAAATTAAAATTTATTTTTCATCATGAAAATAAATTAAATAAAAAAATGGGTTTCATTTTATATTTTAATTTGTTCAAAATATTTTATGATTTAATTTTCTTTTTATGCATAAAATTATTAATATTATGATTAAGGATAATGACTAGGATAATGGTTAAATTGTTATTTTCCATTAATTAATTTATTAATATTGTGTAATTTTAAACAATTAAAATAAATAATTACCATCTAAAAATGATTTTAATATTATATTTGATCTTATTTATTGGTATATTATCAATCAATCAATTGGTAATCAATACAAAATATGATTAATAACAAATAATGATTGTAACAAAATATATACTATAAAATTAATTTTCTATGTTTTGAAGATTTTAATATAAAATTTACATTCCATTTTCTATAAACTGAATTATAATACACTGTGATTAGATTTCTGTTCAAAACCCTGAATTCCATAATAGTGTTTATATTTTATTTTTTATAAAATATAATTTATTTCATTAAAAAATGTTACCAAGTTGAAAATAGATATTGTAAAAGGTAACAACAATGTAGTAAAATTATAGAAAATTGATAAAAAATGAGAATTCAAGGATTCATAAAATGTATATTACACATAAATATATTAATTTATGATTTTTGATCCAGTAACCATTTAGTAATGTGACTCCATTAAAGAAAACATATGATATTCCCAAAATCTTAGTTTTTATCACTTATAAATGGGTAATAATTTCACCCTTTAATTGAAACTGTATTACATATTCTTCCTAAAACAATTCCATGTTTATACACATAGAATCCTTTTTAACGATCATATTATGTTAGAATCAATTAGTTAGAATAATCTATTCATTTCAATGGAATCATTGAAATGTGTTTTTGTTGTCCAACTTATGTATTACATCAATCATTAAACATTTATTCATATTCATTTACATTGAATACTAAACATAACATAATAATGTAATGACCTAATAATCATTAATATGATATCATATTATCGTATTTTTGGATGAACCAATATTAATTTCTTCCAATCAAATTTGAAAACATCCCGACCCCATTTCTCCAATGATACCTCTATTAGGAAAAAAATGATGAATGAGATAAAAATCTCTATAAGTGAGTCCTCTTATAAACCTCAAGATGTAGATTATCATAAATGGTTTAAAAATATCACAAATATGGTAGGTGTTTCCTTTTTTTAGAAACACAAATTAGTGATAGAATTAATCATCTTGAACAACACAAAGAGAAACTCAAACCATCCCACATACATGTATAAATAAAACCGATAAAAATATAATAAAGTCATCTATGTAAATACTTAGATGTAATGTTAAAGCATTGACACAACTACTATCAAGGATTTGAGCTAGTATAGTCAATAATGACATGTGAAATATTCCTAGAAACCATGAAATTGTTTTATATGGGTAGGGTGAGCAATTATACTCAGTAAAAAAACCAAAGTCTCATTCACATTTGAATGAATCACAGTAAATCCCCCAATAAGAAAATAGTAGAACCAAATTTCACATATCAAGGTATACCAACCATACCATCATCATCAAGTAACCCTCAGCAAGTAACTCATGTCATGTAATATAATATCATGTAATGCAAAGTGATGATATGCTACCCCTTACCAAATTCCAACTTGAATGCCAATCTCACCCAAAATTGTGCATCCTGGGACTCATATTCATTCAGTAAACCACTTCACATACCACATGCACACAACCAGGCCTTATAAAACATCCTTACCACACATACTATGGCCTCACATCACATCACTCACACTCACACCTAGGCCTCACAACAGATCCCACCCACACACATCCAGACTTGCATAAAAAAGATCAAATCACATATCATCCTAAAAACACTTGGTAAATTGCATCACAACTCACTCCAAAGATATAAGGGATACCATAAATGTAATTTAATTTAGTAACAGACCTACAACCATCATATCTTGTTCAATAAATACCTCTCCTCGATGAGATAACAGATGAAGAAGGTACAAAGCCTCTTGTACTTCTCACCTATTGTTGTGAAAACACCCATGCGTGATTATAAAGGTGGTTAGAACATGGTTCTCAACATGTGTGGGTTCAAATATAAATAACAAAAATATACATTGTATACATATATATAGAGATAGGTAAAGAATATCAACATAAAAATTTACAAAAAACTAACCAACGCACATCACCACCACTTTTTCTTCTAACTATAAATTTATTTCGTATTATATCCAACATTCATTTTTGAAGTACAAGAGCCTTGAAAAGTGGGTTCAAATTTCCTCTAAATTTAATACACCATAAGTTACTATTTAGAATAAAAAACCCTTAATCACAGAACCCATAATTATATAATTTTTTAAGATTAGTTATCCCATTAACTATACCAACCCATTGCATTTCAATCATAATAAAAAATTATTTATTCCTTCATTCCATTACTACATGGGAATGTAGCACAAAACAACCAGTTTTCCCAATGAGTACTAAAAAAATCACCTTTATTTCCCAAATAAATGACAAAAAATTCAAATATATACCTCCCAAAAGCATGGACAAACAACTAAATCCTTCCCACCCAAGAGAAAAAAACAACCATTATCCCCAAAGCACCAACCACTCAAACCACAACACATCATGAATTTTTTTTAAATTTACCAGGGGGATTTTATACCATTCCACATTTTTTGATTAGGGTGTTTTCAAAAAAGTTATAATAATTGGGGACCATTTTATTTTCCAAATATATTGGTTTATCCAATTTACATTTTTTGGTCATACTAAACTAGAATTACCTACACAATATTCAAAGAACACATATACATCACAAAAAAATACACCAATGACCGACGTATTCAGTAGGGAATCATTCCAGAACAATTCAAAATATATTAAATAATATAAAGGATGTAAAAACGTGTGACCCAAATATTAGTTCCATTTATAAATTAAATTATGAAATTTCATTATATTTAATTATTCCAGCACCAAAAAACCCCTATGTAATCAAAAAAACCCTCTCATATGATTCAAAAATAATGATAAAACTGGAAAATCCTACCTCATGGAATCTTTTTAACAATATTAACACTACAGGGCAAGGAAGAATTCTTACAAACCACACTCACATAATGGGGAACTATAAATCAATAAACACTATATCTA
Organism: Viscum album; assembly: GCA_963277665.1. NCBI lineage: Eukaryota > Viridiplantae > Streptophyta > Magnoliopsida > Santalales > Viscaceae > Viscum > Viscum album. The sequence continues at coordinate 1,740,102,921 of OY728156.1, forward strand.
AGTACCATAAAATACAACCCATCACACACACTAAATCAAATAAACATTTTCATAGTGGATCCCTATGAGAAGAAGAGAAGGAAACATGTGTTAATGAGAAGAAAACACACCACAAATCATCCCCAGATTCACATTGAACATCCAGTGGGGTCAAAAATAGATTGAGGATGAATAAGTGACAATGTAACTCCTCGGGTCACCTTGGGTTCACCCAAATTGATAGGAAGGAGATAACACATATAAATGGAATAATTTTTTCCAAGAGAATTATTTGAAAACAACACTGCATTAGGGTATTACCTGGCATGTAGTCCCATGTATGTCATGTAATCCATGGTGTTTGGATTCTACCAAAAGATGTGTCACTAGTTCATTTAATTATTTTTGACACTAAAATCTTTACTCTGGGAACCAACCATCGATAAACTATGAAAGAGTCTTTCATGTCGTGTAATCAGATTTAACAATGTCTAATTCCTAAAGTAGCTCTACTACACCATAAACAACAACAAAAACTCCCATAACCTCTCCCAAACACCTCCATACTCAGAAAACTAGAAATGTAAAAAAATTTAAGGCCCGAAATGTTACAAAAAATAACATTTAAAAGATTACCACCCTCGAGAATAAAAAAATTATCTTAGAAGTAATGTGGTATGAATAACCACAAAGTGAGATACATCCCATTTGTCTCATCATAACTCCAAAAATACCACCATATAATCATGCCAATCCAAACAACTATAGACACATTGCACAACAAATAGAATCATCCTCTAACACAACCACACAACCACACAAACCTGACACAACCATTAAAATAAACTATACTAAACAAACAAATCAGAGAATTTCATCATCCATGTTATGAAACTATTCATTATGGGTGGCACCGACTAACCAACATGTGATTAATCTCATCACAGCTAAGGGATATCGATTAGGAATTAGGTCATTCCCTTTCAATATGTCAGAAATTTACTACACATTAAACCACAATCATAAAAAACCAAGGAAAACAGATCATCTAATAAATATGTTATATATCATTACATTAGAAATTAAATCATATATAAGAAAATTTCAAAAAAAACATTGGGTTTTGGGAATGCATTTGTGTTGCCTGCTCCCATGAACAATCTTCCAGGCTACCTTTCCTCTAACACAGGTTAACTAATGGAATTTTCTATCCAAATTGAAAATTCCCTTGAATATCTTAGATCTCTACTAGAAACTACATAAACATCACGTTGTCCCTAATATCCAACTCTCCCAGTAGATGATGTGGTAGTAATTATGATTACACTGATGAAGATGAGAGACATGGAAGACATCAGGGATATTGTCCAACTGCAGTGGAGAGGACTACCGATATTCCTCCTTTCCAACTCACCCAACACCATAGAGTGTCGAAAAAACATGGGATAAATCTTACTCTCTCTTCTAATCCTCTATTGCACACATCGAGGGGAACCTTCATCTTCACATTGTGCACAACCTCAAACTCCAAAAGGTATCCTTCTACAATCAATATAAGACTTCTTAATGTCACACTCTACTTTCAACCTCACATTAATGAGTTGAACATTATCTATCATGCTATTCACCATATCGGGACAATGAAGTGATGTCTCCCAAACCTCCATCTAGATGAAGGGTGAATGACCTAGTCATATATAGAAAGCAATAAATGGGGAAATTATAATGGAAGGGTGCTATATTTTATAATAGGGGAAGGTGTTTCACCCAAGATACACCAATGTCCAAGATGCAAGCCCACAACATTTCCACCAACATCTAGATAGTATGCTCTATTGTCCCCTATGTATATAGGTCAAAAGTAGTGTTGAGGAGTAAATGTGTATCAAAAGAATTCTGCAATCACTTCCAGGATTGTGAGGTAAAAAATGTGTCCCAACTTGAGAAATGGACCCTGTAAATCCAATAAACTGCACAACCTCATCGAAATAACACATAGGAAAATCAATCATTACGCTAGCCACATTGATCGCAATAAAGAGGGCCAATTTCTTCAACCTATCCAATATCACCCATATTGCATCAAAACCACTAAAACCTCTAGTAACAATTTGATGACATCCATTTATATTTCATCCCATTTTCACTTGAAAAAAGATAAAGGTTGCAAAAAATAGGGACATGATTCTCATCCATTACATGGTGGAAAAACAATCACATTTTCAAAAAATTCACCCCTTCTCATTTAATCTAGGGCTACCAAAACTACATCCTAAAGCCAATGTACAATTTTTAAATTTTTTGGTGTACTAACATAGGTGATATATGAAACTCAACAAGGACTATCTCATGAATTTATATTAGAAAAAATAGCCATCCTTGATACAAAGTATATTTCTGACCATCCTCTCACCATCCCTCAAGAGCATCATTATAATCATCACTATCATGAAACACCTCTTCCTTGGAGTCACCCAAATGAGAGTCTTCGACCTGCTTCATCAGATTAGAATTAACCTTCTTATGAAGCTAATATCATCAATCACTATATGATATTTCATTCATGCACAACGAAACCAACTCCTCTGTTTCTCCCTATGTGTCCTTGGATTCCTGTACAACCTTCTTCTATGACTTTCAACTCAAATAACCAGCAATGAAATTCCACTTTACTATAGTTTAAGATATTTAAAAATATAATAATGAATAAACTCCATCCAACACCACTTTTTTAAGGTCAAAACTCATAGAAAATGATATAAATAAAACTCTTAAGATCTGTGAAGACCAAAATGAACTCTATAACAGGGTTATGGTTCAACAAATACAGTTCAAACAAAACTGCTATAAGTTCATAATCATGGATAGAATAGATATAATCATGGGTATTTAAATACATAGACTGATAACATATTACTACAAACTTCTCCTACAACAGAAATTCTATTTAAAAATGATATTTTTCACAAATAACCTCAAACATCACCCCTTTTTCTAAAAACCAGAGCATCCGAGCACTGACCATCCTCCCTCCCAGGTAGACAGACACTACCTAAAACTGATCAATCAACACAAAATCATGTTTATTTCTAGTAAAATATATCAATGTGGATGAGAATCAAGATAAATCAATCACAAACATTCGATAATATCATGAATTTCAAAGAAAATGTTTAAAATATTCCATATTCTAGTGTGCATCCATAGTTAAAAATCCATCTAACATCAAGAGGTCTAACGAAACACCCTAATAAGACATCAAATGCTGATAGAAATTCAATTATCATGTCTTGATCATTCACTTGGAAAACATTACACATAATTGGTGACATCAAATTACATGCATGATAATTCTTCAAGGCATAGCATGATCCACCACTAACATCAAGTAAATAAAATTTTTGTTGATGTAGATGATGATGAATTAATCCATCATGTCAGAAAAACATGAAGTTCATAAGCCCTATGAACACGAATGGTTCATTTGTCACACCAAATGACATAAATAAAAACATGAAGTTCGCGTTCCGACATCTGAAGTTAGTCTTCAAGACATCACCCTCATTCACCCACAACTAGTGATATCCAGACCACCATTTAATCATAGAAAACCAACTGGCCCCCTCAAATAGTCAAAAATATCATCTAACCTTGGAATAGTGTAATAGTTATTTATCACCAATTGATTCAACCTCCAATATTCTATAAACAACTCCAGAACAACATCCATCTTGATGGATTAAAAAATTGAAACTCCCCATCATAACACACTGTGAAAGATAAACCCTTCTTCATCAGATCAACTACCTAAATCATAAAATCCTTCTACTAAAAAGGAACCATTTGATATAGAGCCACTGAAATTGGATATGAAGCTGGCTATGAGTCTATGCTAAACACAACATCACATCATGGGGAAAGAAACAATACCTCCTCCAGGAAATCATTCAGGAACCCCACAAAAACCATGAGGACCACTACCATCTTAGCATTGATTCCATAGAAATACCATAAATCAATAAAACAAGTGGCTCAACACAATTGCTCCCCACCTTAAAAACCAACATTACGAAGAAAACCACATGTTGTACATCCACATCAGAAAACAAAACTCCACTCCAAATTAGCCAAAATTATTATGCATAGAATACAACAAGTCATTTAATAGGATTAAATTGTATGGATGCATGTATAGAAATAAAAATAGACCCATGTAACTGATGCCTTCCCAACACAATTCTACACTCCTTCAACACATCAAAAAAGATGGTATAGCCTCTAACATGAATTTTCCACAACTGGGGGATGAGAAGCCTTTATATGTATATCCCCATATTTGGGGAAATAGTGAGTAAAAAATGGATTTTGAAGGTCCTAAATAAAAAAGTTGCACTCAAGAGTAATAAAAAAATTGATCATACCCTTGATGATCTCTAGATCCTCGGAAACGGGTACAACCACTACGTGATACTAATCATTTCAAAATCCTCATGATATATATTGGTGATGACCTATGTGAGAATATTCATGTCACAACCCTTGAAAATTAGGATCATCCAATCATCGACCAATACTAGCTCCATATCCCCTTGGTATATCAAATACATATAACCAATGCTGCTAAAATGGTCTCATTAGAAACTACTGCATCATCTGGAGCTGAACCTATCAACCTAAAACAAATATATCATAGGTAACCACTAAACACTAGATAACATAATGTCCAAACACCCTTAACCAAAATGAACTCGAATAAAGATCCCTTGAATACCATACAAACCACGAGCACAAGAAGGTAGAAAAGGAAGCTGCTGAGGTTGAAACCCTGCCGTCTAAAACGGTGAAGTTCATAGTGCCTGAGACCTCCCACTAATAACAGGGCCCTTCAAAGAACCATGTTGACTCCCCTATCATATTGCACCTACTCTTAAGTGAATCTACTCAATCACCTCTTTATTTTTTTTGCACATTTTGATACATTGGAAATTGAAAAGGAGAAACTGCATATTGGATGGATGAAAATATCGCCTCCTCAAGATGACTAGTATGAGACCCTTCATCTGGAAAAGGATCTAGGGAAATGTGATGAAGTTATTTGAACCTAATTTATATCTCACACATAAACATTATCCATAACAAAGAGAAATAAGCTACTGATTCTTCACTACCTTCATGGTCAATTGAAGGAACACTACCCAAAACTCCTTTTGGAAGTCATCCCACAAAACATATGCCACCTTTCTATCTCCTAGAAAAATTTTCCATCACTGATGTGAAAACCCTACATCTTACGAACTTCTGAAGGGACCCAATATTCCATCGGGTCAAGCTCACAGTGAAAGGGATATCACACCCTTCCATCCAACTCTCTGTTTCCTCATCTGAAACACTTACATTCTATATTCCCAATTATAGGAACCTGGGTTTTTATGGGCTGTCGTTTTGAGCATAAATTTAAATTTTTTATATTGGATGATTGTGAGGGGTAAAATGATCATTTTACCATATCATATGATCCCAGATAATTTTTTTGACAATTCTGTTGGTCAGGGAATATGGTGTTTACCCTAGGATAAGAGTTTTGTGGAAATTTGAGCTATCCAAATTTTAGCGGAATATTTAATATTTATTATTATTAAATTAAATATTAAATTATTCATTTAGGTAAATTTCGATATAACTATTGAACAGAATTTTGGGCCAAATTATGCCTTATCCATTGAGTCCAGAATGGACAGTTTAGCGTAGGGAAGGCATAAACTCATATCGTGCGTCGGGCCCAACCAGAGCCCCTTTTTTCTTCTTGTTCGTTCTTTTCTTTTCTTCCTTCACTTCTTTCATCATCCACTGTGTGAACATATCCTACGCCTCCTCCTTGGAATTAAAATTTGGGGATAATTGTATTTTGAGGAATATATAGAGTTGGGAAGCAGGAACGGTACCGAATCTAAGGCCTTAACGCGCTGAGTGGGCGTGCCACAACCGTGAGCCATGAAATAAGCCAAAGCTTCGCCGGTTTCCACCCAAAGGTAGGGCCATTTTTTTCAATGGATCCCACTAAAAAATATTTTTTTATGATTTTAAATACATATATTTCTTGATTTTAAGACCATGTGGCTTGATCTATTGTTTCGGGGGTGAAAATGGGCGTTTTGGGCGTTTTAAGGGATTTCTCATTGGATAACCCATAATACAGGGCCTATGTTCTTGGGGTACATGCCGTGTTTTCTTCACAATTGGGGAAGATGAAGTTTTATTATGTACATGATATGTAAATTGAGTACACACCATGTATTGTTGGTCGTGTGATAGACTGTGTGAAATTAATACAGAATAATGGTTTTTCAGGAGTACACGCCGCGTAGTGGCACATGGGAATGTGTTTGGGTGAAAATGCACACTGGGTGACTTTTTTAGAATAGTAAATGCCATGTAAAGTAATTTACATGCTTTATTATTTTACATAGGAAGACCCCATGGGTCTGGCCATGTGTTCTGGCAATATAATGCTTCAGTTTAGCAGTTTTGTGATATCTTTTGCACTATAAGTCAGAATTTGGTATGTGAGTAGTCTATTCTGAGCATTTTTTCCATGTTGTTTGCAATATTGGATTAATTTTTACAATTAGAGACCATATAAATGGTGTTCTAGTGGATTCCTTCTAAATATAGAGGTTCTTCCTCCAGTTATCGAGCTCAGTTGGCTCCAGCGAGTGAGACTTGGCGTGGATGATGGTTTGAGTGTTCAAAGCAAAGAAATTGTGACTTTTAATATGATATAATTTTTTAGATATATCCTATAACATATTCTTTATAGAAATTTCTCCTTTTTAGACGTTCCCTTCTATCCTATGAGGCTGTGAGAACAGGCACGTCCAAGGATCCCCTGAGGGATCCCATTACTTGTGTGCTGACCTAGGGAGTCCTTTGAAGGATATCTCTCCTGTTTTTCACTTTAAAGGACCCACGTTATGGAATGCCTTTCTATCCATAACTTGAGGATCTCATGTAGGATTCATCCCTTACTCTTAATGAAGGATTCTGTGTATGATTCCTTCACTCATGTTTACCTGGAGTATCCCATGTATTATGCCTCCTCAATGTTTTACATGAGGGACCCTACAAGTGGCCATTGTTTGACTGACCTAAAGATGTTATGTTAGGTTTTTGTAGAGATGGTGAATGGGTGTAACCTAGAACCCATTCCAATCTAGTAATCCCTTGGGGTCTCTATGTAGTGTTGTGTTGGGCGTTCGGTCCACCCTCACTCATTTGTTTATATATGACTTGGTTTGCTGATGTTGTAGTGGTTACCAGAGGAGCTTCTTGGTTGGTGGCTATTGAGCCTGAATCGAGGCATCTTTCATGTTTTTTAGGATGCCAATTATGCATTTTATGCCTGAGTAGGGGTGTTTTGATTGTAAATAAGGGGTTTTACCTTGCTGTGGATGTGTTTTCCAATACAACTTGATATTGACAATTTGGTCTCGCTTTTCCTATTATGCTACTTTGTTTTCCATGCCTAGTATTGTTAGGATGGAGTGTTATTATTTGATATGTTGGGATATTATGTATACTGTGTATCCATGTAGTTCATGAGAGATACTTTGGCCGTATTGCATTTCCATGCTCGATTGACTAACACATGGCTGTGAGAACCCGTTGCAGTTGACTCTAAGGGGAATTAACTGTGAATGCTTTCTCAGATAGACATTAATAACTTTTTACTATAAGTGTGATTGACTATGAGTGCTTCCTTAGCGAATCTTTAATCACTTTTTACCAAAAGGGTAATTGACTGTGAGTGCTTCCTCAGAGAGTCATTATTCAATTTTGACTATAAGGGGGATTGAATGTGAGTGCTTCAGTATAGAGTCTTTGTATGCATGAGTCCGAAGGGGTTAGACTGTGAGAGCTACCTTGGAGGTCATATACTATTTTTGACACATGGGGTATTGACTGTGTGATCTACCTCGAGTTCATTCATAATTTATTTGATTCTATGTTAGAACCATATGGTTTAGACCGTGAAAGTTTATAGGTGGTTGTGTGTATTTTATTGATGTCTTGATGAACAAAGTGGTTAGAGCATGAGAGATTTCCCAGAGTGTTACTTGTTTTTTATTAGCTTGCTCAGAGTTATAATTCCAGTGTTGGGATAAGGAGGTACATGTTGATGAGATTACGTACTGAGAGATCTACTTATTGATGCACGGCTTGATTGGATTGATGTCCAGCTCAATGCACATGCACAATATGTCCAAGAGATCCGTTTTTTTGATTACACCCCCCGAGTTCGACAACGGATTCATGTTTGGTTTACTTGTTTTGTTGTGTTCCAGCTATGCTAAGCACATTTCTATTGAATACACTTTTAGCAGCATATTTATATGTTACTTGTTGGGGACCCATAATGAGGTTTTCACACCCCTTCACATGAACCTCGGTGTACATGTAGACCTTATGTATGCTTTTCAGGTTGAGCATGAGTTTCATGGTGGATAGGGATGAGGCCTAGTATTGCATTATCCATATGATCTACTTGAGTGGTAGTACTGACCAGTCTGGTGCTGTTCATCCATGTCGGTTGATCAGGTACATGGGTAGGATAAAATTCAGTAGTTGAGCCCTTAACTCTTACTTTTAGTTTCTTTTGTACATGTATCTTTATGGTCTGTCCAGTGGGTGACCAGTGTTGTATTGTATCTCATAGTTGTTTGGGATTTCAGAAACTTTTACTACAACAACATGTTCTATTTCAGTTGTCTATTTATTCCGCATTATATTTACTTCCATTTTGTATGATACTTAGTTATTTCTATTGTTTTCTTACTCTGGTATTAGGGCATATTCTCCCCACTATCACACCCAAGACCCTCACTGCTAGTCGGCATCCTTTGGCATACGAGGAGGCACGCTTGAGTCCTTGTGGTGTACTAGTTTGGAGCACCAGTATAGTGGATTCCATGTAAGGATGTTACAAAGTGGTATTAGAGCAGTTATCATTCTGGGTCATTACAATTTGGGATATGGTAGACAGGAGTATTAAGAATGTGTCGGAACCTGTGATGGATATCAGACTGGGGTGTTAAGAACACATGTTTTGGTAAGATGTCCATGTTACAAGGGTTTGGGATTATTGTTATGATTTTGTGATGTTACAGTTGTATATGGTTTTCACCTTGAGTGACACACATGTTGTGTGGTGTTTTTATTTAATATGGATCTCTAGCTCTTGGCTAGTGGAAATATGCCAAGTATGCATTTTGACTCTTGGCTAGAATATCCAAGAGGTGCCTCTCGCATCCTACTGGGCACATAGGATTCAGAGCATATAGGCCGGTTAGTGTGTGTTTATAATGAAAAATGAGACCTTTGGGTGTTTTTAAACATGCTTTTCTACACTGATGGTAGGTTATGTTGGTCTACTTTGAGGAGTGTTTGTTGAGGCTGATGACTTAGTCCTCATGCATAGGTGGTGTAGTGACCCAAGTTGGTCTATTTGGAAAATGATGCCTTTCTGATTAATACCTTATTGGGTGTTATTTCTCATGTCTATGGTTATCTAGTAGGACCATTGATTATGATGTTGATAGATTCCACAGATTTTCATGTTAACTAGACCTCGTTTTTCTATTACTATTTACAGATACCCAATGAGTGTCATTTCAGTTTCTCTTAGGCTTGGGTTGTGAACTCTAGGGAGTTGTTCCTTTTAAGGATTCTCAGAGAGTATTAGGGCCCTTGTAGTTTGTGTTTTTTTGACTTTCTTTGGTTGTCGGGATCATTACCTTCTTTTGGGAGGTTTTGGATATTTTGGGCTCGGTGGATAGAAAATGTGACCCAGTCATGAGGTGTTTTCTGTATGTAAAGGTGGGAGACCTAGAGACTCTTTATTTTGACTCAAAACCGTGTAGGTCGATGTCTATTATGTTCTAGGGAAACCTTTTTGAGATTGGTTGGCTCATTTTTTTCAATGCCTTTTTGTAGTGACTATTTTTTTCACAACCTTCTTCAACGGGCTTGACTGTTTGGGTGCCTGGCCTAGTCTACCGGTGTTTATGATGTTGTTGTTGTCGATGGAATCTGTTGAATCTAAACAAGTGAATGGATGGGAACGAGGAAATGAAAGTTGTTTTAATACTTTTTTGGGTTTGGGACCTTGTATGTTCTGTTGTAATGTCCCTATTTTGAAGAGGTGATTTGTGAAATGTTGGGTTACCGTGAAATGGTTGACCCATACTTGAATCCTGGATGGGTTTTGGAAATATGTTAGTGTGGTTTGGAGGGATATGGACACACCTTCTTTGAAATCATAGAGTACTCCTATAAGAGATGATCCATCAATATCCTGATTCGTCTTGAGTATACTAAGAGAGATTCAACCATACACCGAGCTCCTATTTCTTTCTTAATGTTCACCCCTATTGAAGATGGAACCTATTATAGTTGTTATCTCAGAGCAGTGTAAGAAAATAAATATTGTGGGGAGTGAACCATTGGCCTTTTTAGGGTGGTATTCTATGATTAGGTTAAACTACATTGTTTTCCTGTGGGCCTTTGGGCTCAGAGTGTGTTTTAGGATGATGATAAGGGTACTCCTATAATGGGGAGTACCAGATCAGTCATAGTTGAATGTCTTCTGTGTAGAAGGATGTTTTTAATGATATAATAATAGTCATTAGACATTCTAGATAGCATTTTCGTTTAGATGCATGGGTTGGAAGCATGGCTGCTGGTCGTTTTACTGGGATTCCTGGGTATGAAAAGTTATATGGGGTTGAGTTTGTAAGAACCCGTTTTTTTCCAGACTTTCCTTTTGAGCATAAATTTGACTTTTTTCTGTTGGATTCATGGAGCCGTACATTGGTAATTTTACCCTACCATATAATCCCAAGAAAATTTATGACAACTCCTTTGGTCCTGGAATAGTGTTTTTACCCTTGAAATTGAGTTTGGTTGAAATCCGAGATGTTTTAATTTAAGCAGAATATTTAATATTTCATATTATTAAATTAAATATTAAATTATTCCCTTAGGTTCATTTCACTATAACATTTAAATGGAATGTCATATTGAAATTCCATATTCTTCATTGAGTCTGGAATGAGAGGTTTAGCCAATGGAAGGCATAAACTGATGTCTGGCATCAGGCCCAGCCCGTGCCCCTTTTTCTTCTTTTCCTTTCTTTTTTTTCTTAATTCTCTTCCTTAATCCTCCTCCTTGTGCACATCTCCTATTCCTCTTCCATGGTCATATCATTTAGAGAGAATAGTATTTTGAGGAAGAGAGAGAGATGGGTGGGAAGAGGGGTACCGATTTGAAGGCCTCGACGCACTGAGTTAGCGTGCAGCAAGTGTGAGCCATGAAATCAACCAAAGCTTCAACAGTTTCCACATGAAGGTAAGTCTGTTTATGTTTTTTCCATAGATCCAGTTCAACCATTTTTTTATATTTCTAAATCCTTATCTTTCTTTCTTCAAATCCCATGGGCCTCAATCTGTTGTTTCAGGGGTGAAAACAGGCGTTTCAGGCATTTTAAGGGATTTCCCGTTAGAAAACCAATAATACACGACGTGTCTTCTTCCCATTCGGGGGGAAGATGATGTTTTAATAATTACATTCCATGTACATTGATTACATTCCATGTAGTGGTGGCCGTGTGACCGGTCGTGTGAAATAAAACACGGAATAATGGTTTTGAAGGAGTACATGCAGGTAGTGGAACATGGGCATGTGTTTGGGTGATAATGCACATGGGGTAACTTTAGGTGAATAGTACACACCGTGTACAGTAATGTACATGCTGTTTAATTTTACACAGGTTAACCCCATGGGTCTGGCCATGAGTTTAGTCTATATATTGCTTCAGTTTAGTAGTTTTGGGGTATCTTTTTCCCAAGAAGTGCAAATTTGGAGTGTGAGTAGTCGATTCTGAGCATTTTTTTCATGTATATCGCAATGTTAGAATCCTTTTGAAATTTAGTGGTCTTATAATTAGTGTTTGTTGGGTTTCTATATAAATTTAGAGGTTATTCCTCCAATTATCGATATCATTTGGAACCTGAGAGTGAGACATGATATGGATGATGGGTTGGGTGTTCGATCCAACATATTTGAGACATTTAATATGAGATGATCTATGAGCTATATATCATAACATATTATTTAAAGGATGTTCCACTTGTAAGATGTCCTCTTCTGGCCTATGAGGCTATGAGAATGGGTACTTCCATGAATCCCCTGAGGGATCCCTTCACGTGTGTGCGGACCTAGGGAGTCCCTTATAGGATCTCTCTCCTATTTTTCCATTGAGAGGACCAATGTTATGGAATTCATTTCCTTACTTAATTTGACAGTCATGCCCGATCTTGATTCATCATGAGGACCCATGTTATGTAAATCCTTTCCCAGTGTACTCTAATTTAAGATGATCATGCACTATCTTGATTCGTCTTGTATATACTAAGAGGGATTCGACGCCACATCGAGCTCCTTTTTCTTTATTAATGATTATCCTTGTTAAGGATGGAACCTATTTTTATTGTGATTTCAGAGCAGTGTAAGAAAATGAATTTGTGGGGGAGTGAAGCATTGGAATTTTGAGGGTGGATTTCCTTGTTTATGTTAAACAACATTGTTTTCCAGTGGGATTTTTCGCTCAGAGTAGCTTTTAAGACTGCGATAAGTGTATTCCTGTGGTGGGGAGTACCATATCGGTCGTAGTTGAATGTATTATATATATAAGGTGGTTGTTAATTCTATAAGAATGGTCATTAGACATTCCAGATGGCTTAGTTGAGTAGATTCTCAGGGTGGGAGAATGGCTGGTGGTCCTTTTACTAGGCTTATTAGGGATGAGAATGTTTATAGTGGGGAGTTTATAAGAACTAGTGTTTTTTCAGATGCTCGTTTTGAGCATAAATTCGAATTTTTGAAATTAAATCATTTTGAGGGGTAAAATGATCATTTTAATCTACCATATGTTCGTGGATAATTTTTCTAATAACTATGTTGGTCCCAAAATAGGGTGTTTACTATAGGATATGAGTTTGGTGGAAATCTGAGCTGTTTTAATTTTAGTAGAATATTTAATATTTAATATTCATAAATTAAATATTAAATTATTCACGTAAGTTATCTTGGATATAAAATTTTAATAGAATGTAGGATTGAAATATTGTCTTCTCCTTTGAGTCCATAAGGGGTTGTTTATCCCAGGGAAGGCACAAACTCATGTCGAGTGTCGGGCCCAACCCGACCCCCTTTTTCTTCTTTTCCTTTCTTTTCTTTTCATCGTTCACTTCATTCCTCCTCCACCTTGCGCACACATCCTACACTTTTTCAGTGCCCGTATGATTTGGGAAAAATTGGTTATTGAGGAAGAGAGAGAGTTGTGAGGCAAGAGGGTTACTGATTCAAAGGCCTCGACGCGCTGAGTCAGTGTGCGACAACCATGAGCCGTGAAATCAACTAAAGCTTCGGCGGTTTTCGCACGAAGGTAGGTAATTTATGATTTGTACATAGACCCCCATAAAACATGATTTTTATATTTTCTAAATACTTATATTTTATTCTAGTAATACAATGGGGGTCGATCTGTTGTTTTTAGGGCAAAAACGGGCATTTCGGGCGTTTTCAGGGATTTCCCGTTAGAAAACCTAGAATACCTAGAGAGTGTTCCATGGGAACATGTCATTTGTTCATCCCATTCGGGGAATTCAATGTTATATTTTGTAAACGCTATGTACTTTGAGTACACACCATGTAGTTGTGGTCGTGTGACCAGCTGTGTGATATAAAACACAAAATAGTGGGTTTAATGGAGTACACGTTGTGTACAGTAAAGTACATGCCTATTAATTTTACACAAGAATACCCCATGTGTTTGGCCATGTGTCCTGGCCATATAAAGCTCCATTTTAGTTGTTTTGGGATATCTTGTGCCCTGGATGTCATAATTTGGTATGTGTTTAGTCAATTATGAGCGTTTTTTCCACATTGATCACACTAGAGGAATCCTTTTGACATGTAGAGGTCATATAAATGGTATTTTGGGGGTTTCTATATAAATAGAGAGGTTCTTCCTCAAGTTATCGAGTTTAGATGGCAGTTGAGATTGAAACATGGTGTGGATTTTGGGATGGGTGTTTGAACCAACTTTGTTGAGACATTTAATATGAGATGAGATGTGAGATATCTCCCATAACATATTCTTCACAGGACAATTCCCGTGTGAGACACAACCTTCTGGACAATGAGGCTATGAGAATGGGAAATTGCAATGATCCCCTAAGGGATCCCTTAACTTGTGTGCTTACCTAGGAATTCCCTTGTATGATCTCTCTCAAGTTTTTCGTTTGAGAGGAACCATGTTACGTAATGCCTTTCTGTCCTTCTTTTTAGGATCTCGTGTAAGATACATCCCTTACTCTTCACTATGGATTCCATGTAGGATTACATTGATCATGTTTACCTGGAGGATCAAGATTATAATTCTTCCCTAGTGTCTGACATAAGGGACCAAGATACTGTCCGTTGTTTGAATGACCATGAGTTTTTACTTCCAGATTGTGTAGAGATGGTGAATGGGTGTCACTTAGAACCTGTTCCAAACTATTAACCCCTTGGGTCTATGGATGTAGTGTTGTGCTGGGCATTCAGGCCACCCACACTCATTTGATTATATACGACTTTCTTTGTTGATGATATAGTGGTTAGTAGCGGTGCTTCCGGGTTTGTGGCTATTGAGCCTGATGTGAGGCATCTTTATTTTTTGTCGGGAAGCCAATTATGCCTTGCGTGCCTGAGTAGGGGTGGTATGAAAATAAATAGGGTTTTTACCTTGATGTGGATGTGTTTGCACATGTTTCTTGATATTGACCATTTGGTCTAGATTTCCTTGTTATGCTACTCTATTTTCCATGATTAGTAGTGTTAGGATGGAGTGGTTTTATCTAATATGTTGTGATATGCTATAGATTTTTTATCCATGTAGTACTTGAGGGTTACATTGGCCGTATTTAATTTACGTGCTCAATTGACTTACACAGGACTGTGAGAACCTGGTGTAGTTGACTGTAAAGGGAATTTTCGATGATTGCTTCCTCAGAGTGTCTTTAATCACTATTGACTATAAGGGTATTTGACTATGTGTGCTTCCTCAGAGAGTCTTTAATCAATTTTTTCTATAAGGGGAATTGACTGTGATTGCATCCTCAGAGAGACAATAATAAATTTCTACTATAACGGGAATTGACTGTGAGTGCTTCCTCAGAGAGTCTTTGTCTTCATGAGACCAAAGGGGTTAGACTATGAGAGCTACCAAGGTGGACGTATACTACGATGGACACAAGGGGTGTTGACAATGAGATCTACACGAAGATCGTTCATATTTTATTTGGTGCTATATTTGACCCATAGGGTTCGACTGTGAGAGGTACATAGGTGGTCCTGTGTATTTGATTAATGGCTTGTTGAACAAAGGGGTTAAACAGTGATAGCATTCACAGAGGGTTATTTATTTTTAGCTTTCTTAGAGATATAATTTTGGCATTAGCTGATGCAGGTACATGTCGATGGGAATATAGACCCCAATATCGACTAATTGACACATGGATTTAGTGGCACGACATCCGTCTCAATGCCCTTACACAGGATGTCCAGGAGATCGGGCTTATGGTCCCAAGGATTGACGAATGATGTGGTTTATTATTATTCGATTCAAATACCCATGAGTATTCATATTTATATATATGTGTATAGGTTTGAGACTATAAATGTATACTTATATAGATATGGACATCCATGGTGGCACTTACCTAGTGGACATGGATTACAGACCCTGAGTTTGACTGCGGTTTCACGATTGGTTTACTTCTTTTGTTATGTTCTAGATAGGATGAGCACATTACATTTGCATATACTATTACCAGCATAGTTATAGGTTTCTTTTTGGGGTGTCCTACTGAGATTTTTCTCACCCCTGCATGTGAACCTCGGTGTATGTGTAGTCATTATGTCAACTTTTCAAGTTGAGAACAAGTTGCATGGTTGTTAGGGATGAGGCCCAGTATAGCATGATCGAGCGGACTGCCTGAGTGGTTCTTCTGATCGGGCCGGTACAGTTCGATAATGTCTAGAAATAAGGTACATGGTTTGGCTCAGACTTAGTAGTTGATCACTTTATATTTACTTTCAATTTCTTTTTTATATGTATATGTATGGTCGGACTAGTGGGTGACAACAGTTGTATTGTATTGCAGAGCTGTTTAGGATTTTACAACATTTTACTAGTGCAGTGTGTTCTATTTTAGTTCTTTATTGATTCCACACTCTGTTAACATTTTTTGTGTATGATACTTAGTTATTTCTGTTGTTTTCTTACTCTGGTATGAGCGCATAGTCTCTCGAATATCACACTCTAGGTCCTTGCTGGTATTCGGCAGCCTCTGGAATAAGGGTAGGCATGCTTGAGGCCTTCTTGTGAATCGGCTCGAAGCACCAGTTTAGTGGATTCCTGGGTGGGATGTTACACTAATGCCTACCATTGGAATTCTTGAAACATCCTCTTCCACTGATCATTATCCTAAATTGTATCATCCCTTCAATGATATAATGGATCATCCTGTTAAATCATAACTTCTTGAGAAACATGAAGAAAAAGACTACGAGCCATAGCTGAATTGAAAAAATTGATATCCTATGCTCGAGTAGTAAGAAATTTTATTTAATATTCATTTTAACACATTTAATTTATATTTTTATCCACTCCAACATTCCCCAAACAACCAAATTCAAATATGATCCCAATTCATTAGGATTCATGTACCTCTTGGAGGACTCTATTATATAACAAGTCCATTTCAAATGGCCAATCAATATGCTCGAGTTCCATGCACTGGGTCACGGAGGGCCCAATAATTTAGTGTCATATCCGGTCTCTCTGACCTATGACACACACCAAGGTCAACTAAATCTATTTCCATAAAAATTGATGAAATCCTCACTATTCCTAAATCTAAAATCCATTTTAACTATGAAACATCAACATTTATGCCATTATATATTGACCCCTTCCTATAATGATATCCCTCCTGGGTTGGCAATGAAGAAAGGGATATAATGAACCCCATAGTCCCACCACTAGTAGGCCCTGAGATGGAGACTGTCACTAAGGTTGTATAAATATTACAAATATATGAGGCACCGCCCTTTATATGAAACAAGATCGGTACATAGAATGAATCATCTTCCAAAACACCAAAACATAATATGAAAGAGAAACCCAAACCACCCCTCATGCATGTATAAAAATTACAAATAAAAGTACAATAATTTTTCAGAATTAATTACCAAAAAGTAAATATTATTAATTGAAAAATAAAATGTTAAGGATCCAATCTAGTAAGGTCCAACACCATCAATGAAATCCTCCTTGAAGAATTAAAATTGTTTTATATATTTTTTTGAGAATAAAAGTATACTTAGTAGAAAAATAGGATTATCTCATACAATATTTAAACAAGCATACTAATTAACATATGAGAAAACAACATATCCAGAAAACACCTTTCACGATATACTAAACATACCATCCTAACTAAATAATGATCACAATTTAATGCATGAATATTAATTTTAAGAAAATATTTAACATCAATGATGGGATACACTAAACCACGTTTCCACTACTATTCCACTCTCATCCAATGTAAAATATCCTGGAAATCATATCCCATCAGTATACCACATCACATCTCATCATCACACACATGACCCTCAAAACAAATCCCACCTGAAAACACCTTGGCCTTACAACACATCTCACCCAAGAACACCTTAGACTCAGAAAAAAACCCACCCACACACATATGGTCCTCAAAACACATCCCGATCACACTCACCAAGGAATCAAAACACATCCCCAGACATAAATGGGACTCGCAATAGAATACATCACATTAAATATCATCCCAAAGACACTAGTGAAATCAAATAACATCTCTTACTGAAAACCAAATAGATAACTTATCACAACTCATCCTGAAGAATCATTGGGCATGACAACAACCATATAATTAAATAATAGACCTTTGCGAATCACAACATATGAAATGCCTACCTTTCATGGAAGACATATCAAATAAAAGAGCGTATCCAAACATATGTAATTCTCACCGAATGTTGGTAAAACAAATCCATTGAATGACTACAGAGGGGGTTTTCACATAGCTCTAAATATTAGTGGGGTGCGTATTGTAATTATAAGAAGATATAGTTTATATAAATATATATAGAATATAAAACAATCCCAAAATATGGGATTATAAACATACTGACCCACTCACATAACCGTCACATTCTATACATCATGAAAATGCATTTATTAGTTTCTGAAATAGTCATTTTATATGGTAAATATACCTAACACGTTCTATCTCATTTCCTCTATGTTTTGCACCAATTAATTTAAATATTTATCATTATCCACATTTAATAACAAAAACCATCATTAGATTATTTGTTACCAGATATAATCCATTTAACAAAACAAACCCATTCCATTAACAACATTTTTAAAAATTATTTTTTATTCATTCCATCACTACTTGGGAATACAACACAAAACAATGATATTAAACAACAATAAAAACACTTTCACCTCCCCCCCAACAACTGCAAAACAAAACACATTATCACTGCCCATCAAGCATGAACACACAACCACATCATCAATTCCCACTACCTATTTCTAAAAAATTGTCGTTCCCCACAAGCCTAACCTCTCAAACGACATCACATCAAGATCATTTTTCAAATTAAAAAAGGTGATTGTATCACTATCCACTTTATTCATTTGATTTTTTATCTCACAAGTAAAATTCCATTGGAAACCATATTATTATCCAAATATACATTGATAGAAAAATTTCAGTTTTAATGTCATACAAAAAAAACCAAAACAATAAAAATACATGTATTCAGCATAATCAAATCCAGTAATAGAAAAATGAAATTCGTAGGGAATAAATCCCAAAAAATTCAAAAGTTATCAAATAATATCGAGGCCATCAAATAATGTTAATAAATCCTTATTTCTCTTATTCAATTTCTTTTATCCAATCTCATTAACATTAATGATTCTAGATCCTCAAAAATTCATATGTAAATAACTGAAACTCCTTTTTCATGATAGACAAATAATAATAAATGTGGGAAATCTTACTTCAAGGAATCTTTTCAAATTGTTTTTCACAAAAGGGTGTACAAGAATTCATTAATACCATAGCCACACCACGAGGAACAACAAATGAACCCAAACCACATCCCGTGATAGTAAAACATATCCCAACACACACGCCAAACCAAATAAAGAACACCTTAATAAATCCACAAGAGAAGAACAGATGAAAACTTTTGAGAATGAAAACCGAATTCGCCACAAATCACTAATGGATCAACAAAAAACATCCACTTGAATAGACATATAAAATAGAGACCAAAAAGTACCTAAATAACACCTTAGGTCACCCAATTTTTACCAAAAATGAGGTGACTTAGAGAGTATAGTCAAATGAATGAATGTTGGGCCTAGAAATAATTTTAAAGCTACCCTACATCGAGGTATTACCCAACATATAATCCAACATAATGTCATGTAATCCCCAAAGATCGATTTACACTGAAAAATAAGTCGAATCATCATTTTTTATTTAACACCATAAAACTATTAATTTTTAACCAACCCTATATAAGATATTAAAGAGACTTTCACATCATGTAATCCCCTAACACAATGTGTAATTCCAATAGTAGCTCTGTTGCACCTCCAACTCGCATTAAAACACCCAATACCACAATTAAACACCTCAATCACTAAAAATTATAAAATTAACAGACTAGGATGGGAAACAATAGTTACACATAATCAATATAATTTGGATGATGTGATTATGTTGAAAAATTCTTCCACAATGTAAAAAATCTCATTTTTCGTCTATATGCATTATCGATTTATGAACACAAATAAAATATGCTTATCCACATTAAAAATTCTAAATAATAACGTTATTACTCTTTCACAATTATTATATTATAAAAGAAAAAATTTCGGATCCATACACATTAGTTAGTTATGTTATGTTCATGTTCAAGTTGGTCTAACCACTCACATGAAAAATGAAATAAAATGATACAATGGATGAATATTAGAACAAAATTATAGATTATATGTGATATAAGAATGAAAATTTTTAATTTATTTTTGCTATATAATTATACCAATAATATTGAACTCAATAATTATGATACAACAATTCATTTAAAAAAATCACCAAAACATGATGTATACAAGTTTTTTCAACATTAAAAATTTTAAAAAACACTCAAAGAAAGAAATTATATGTTTATAAAATATCATAAAACAAAAATTATATAACTTTTTATGATGTTGATGTGATTTAATTTTATATAATAATAAATAAAAACATTGTTATTAAAAATCTATTTGAAAAAGAATAATACAACTCACAACTGACATACAAAATATGAAATCACAAAAAAATATACTTGTAGATAATAATTATAAATGATTTTTATTAAGGGATATAAATATAAATAATATTATGATATTATTTATTATGATTTTAAGATATTCATGTTCTTTAGTGAAGGTCACATATTAACAAAATGATTTTTTTTATTTGTCTACTTGAGAAATGATTTTGTAATCTAGAAAATTTCTTTTAAATGGTGTGAATACTACCTATATGATATATCATATCAATAATTGGATTTTATTCATTTAAATAGAATTCTAACATCTATTATTTAAGGTGATTTTATTAAAATATTTTTTAATCTATAATGTTTTTTTACAACTCAAAAACTTTTTCCTTGAGTAATAATGTTTTCTATAAGAAATTTTACATCAAATATAGGTTTATTAAAATGTATTAATTTATAATTATATTTCATCTCATATCAAGGTAAAATGGAAATTTTTATTTGAAACATGCACCTTGATGAATTTCTTCTACATTAACAAATTCCATTGGTAATATTAATTCCAATTATCTTTAATGACGATATTATACATGTCAATATTTTCCCTTCCCAACAATGATTTCATTTTTTTTGGAAAATAATTATTTTGTTATGTAATTTTACCATCTTTCTTCAATTCTCCCGATTTAGAAATTTTGTTTTGTTAACCAATTTTATGATGTTAGTTTTCAATAATAATATTTTTAAATACTAAAATGTTTTTACATCCTCTCAATATAATGTTTTTATCTTCTAGTATAGAATATCTTAATAAATTATTTATATACATCCATATATCATTTATTGAATATTTTTTTAAATTGAATTTTTTTTATTTTATTATTTCAAATTTTATAAAATTAATTTTTAATGTGATGATGACATCATCATTTTTCATTATTGATAAAATAAATATTAAAACCCCTTTTATATTTTCCCTCACCATATGAGAATTATTTTTTATGATGATTCAGTTCCATGATTTCAATTGGTTTATTAAATATTCATAAATTTATGATGTATTTTAAATGATGTGGAAACAATATAATATTTCTTAAAAATGTTTTTTTTTCAAATTGAATCATGTATTTTTAAAAGGGGATTTTGGTGGATGGTGTTTTTATGAAATCTATAATTCTTATTTTTCAATGAACTAATAATTACCAAATATTTCTTATGAAACCCATGTTTGAAATTGCTAAACATTATATTATTTTATTATTTTTATTTTATTTATCCTTAAATGAACATTTTGAGGAGTTTTTATGAACTTCAAAATGGATATTTGTTTATTTTTTTCAATGGGATTTATCAAATCACATTAAAATGTTGTTCTTCACATATATTAATATCCATTGATGTTAATTTATTGAAATTAATATATATTTTTATGAAACCATCCATCTTATTTATTTGGATGGCTTATTTAATATCTTATTAAAAAATTACCTGAAACAAATATCTCTATCCAAATGTTTTTTTGTTATGTTTGAGGTACATGTATATTCATATTATAGTGGAAAATATAAGTATTTATGATTATTATTTGATGGTTGTGATCTTATATCTTTGTAAAAGGTTTTGGATAAAAAAAACTATGTAATGAGACAATGACCTTTTGTGTGAGTGTATCTGTGTTTAGGTAGTTGTAGAAACTTTTTTTATGATTTTCTATGTGGATTTCTATTATCAATGTGACTATAAAGGAATGTATTTATTTGGTATATCAACTCCAAAAATTGAGTGTGAGTGTATTTGTGGTAATCTAAGACCAAAAAACTATGAATTAGTGTATTTTCCATTATTTATGCTCAAAAATATTATAAATGATTGTATTTGGTGTTAACCATTCTAAAAAAGAATATTCTTGACTAACTATGTTTTTTACTATAATCATAAATAATATTAAGTGTATTTGTAGTTTGTATTGCTAAAAAAGAAAATGAAAAGTAAAAACTATAAATTTAAATGTTAAATATATAATTCTTTCTATATGATACAGACAATCCACATTTCCATATGAAATTCCAGAATTATGTTCTATTGAAAATTATCACGGTCTCATGCTCTACAATTTTCTGCCCATGATTTTTTTCATTTAAGTATATATTGACTTTTATCATGGCTTATAGGCAACCCTAATTTTTTAGCTATTTATTAATAAGATATAATTCCTATGATATTATTTTATCATGAGCTTATGATCTATAACATTTGACAACATGTTGATAGGTCTTCCATTACTATGTGTTTTCTATTTCGACTTTCTTATGTTTCTATTCACCATTTTATGAATATTGTTATAATTTATGAAAATTCTAGATGGTATTATAGTATTGGTTTATTATAGAGAAATTTCCACTTGTATTTCTAAATAAGATTCCAATTAAATTTAACCTCACAGACACTAAACCATCAATTATGAAAAATTTGAGATTATTTACGAGTATTAATTATTATGTTATCAAAATGATGAAAAATAACTATATATTTATCTTGGGTTCTATATTCAATTGAATGTGGAATTATACAATGAAATTTTTAGTGGTCCATCCAGAAATTGAACATCCATACATACACCTCATAATAGGATATAAAAAAAATCAAATGAGACATAATCCAAATGAAAAATCAACTATGTAAAATGAACTATATCACATAATCAAAAATAAAATGTAGGTCTACATGGATAATAAAACTATGAATAAAAATAATATAAAAATAACTTCCAATCATCTATGTGTGACTCTAATTTCAGTACCAAATCCAAACCATGAACCAATTTGGGAGCATCCGGTAATGATAGGACCTCAAGTAAACTATTAAAAAACCATAAATAGATACAAATAGGAAAATGTTATTCAAAAAACGTTAGGTTGTGTAATTAGGGAATAACAATAAACAATCATATCTAATTTCACTAAAAAATCAATATGGATACATTTTAATGAAATCCAAAAAATACTAGTTTGATATAATATATATAAAATTATATTCTCCCGATCATTTGAAATCTAATCATAATGATCCACCATAAAACCCATGTTTCCATTTTAAAATATGGAAAAATCTAGAGTAAAAATAATATAGATTTAAATTTTAAAAACTAATTGAAACATGATTTAAAAAATCAATTAAATATAATTATTATGAATTTCTGTGAAAAACTCTAACCTACCTATATAATACATAAACAAAATAATTATATCTATATTGAGGGATATACATAAATGTTACCATATAGATCATGAAAAAGAATTATTGAATTTTTGGTACCTCCAAAATCAGAGAAGATGATCATAGAATTTAAGGGTAGTATATTTGGAACCATTCCTATGGCTCTAATTAGCTAAAATATGACAAACAGAAAGGGAGGAAGGGGTGTGGATTTTTAAAACTAAAAGGATTATAAAATTAAATAGAAAATTATATGTACTAGGAAGGAAATATATTTTAGAGACATCTTATATGAAATGATGAACCGATAAATTATAACACATAAAGAGAATAATTGTTTTCCAACATGATTTAAAACCCTCTTTACCACTGTATAATGTGTATAAAAAAATTATGCCCCCAATATTTATTAAACAAGTTTAGTACTAACCATTCGACTAACCATACATCTTAAACTGAAACTACACAATATCCAAAACAATAATATTTATTACATGATAGTAAATAAATAATATAATAATCATTGAATAATTGATGTAATGTGAAATATAAATGGAAATGTTTCATGATTATCCCATCCATAACACTTCCATCCATTTAAAGACATAGTGTGAACATGAAAAACCTAATTAGATTAGTCAATAAGATATTGAAAAATAAAACCATTAAGGGGCAACCTTTGAATCATATGAATCTAACAAATAAATATTTATATATATATTGGTAAAACAATAACTCACACAAAATTTTCCAAATTAATTTGTCAATAAACAATGTACTAGACTTTTTCTCCCAACAATTAATGAATTCAAAAACAAAATAGGTAAGTAATAAAAAATTATTCCAAATGATTACCATTGAGAAAACGTAGAACCTCAATCTATGTGACTGAATTAAAACCATAAAATCAATTGTATGAAAGTAAATATATGCAATAAAACTTTTAAACTCCAAATTATCATGAGACATTATATATCCATAAAGAGAATATTAACTTATTAATACGTCAAAATTATATGAAAAAAACTACCAATACACCCAGCAACACTCTTTAACCATGAATGAAAAAAGGAAAGTGGAATGGGACACAAACCCACCTCAAAATTATTGCATGGGATCTATCCATTGTTGAATGAAAAATTAATGTTTACCTAGGAATGAAAACCCATGAAATTGGTCATGGTGTCCAAAACAAAAGTCACAAAAATTATACCGAGTAAAGAGTCTCGGTTGAATCAACATATTCATGGTTATTCAGAGGACACACATCAAGATTATCTAATGATAAATAAATCCAAAATACATATCACAATTTAAATTTCCATGAAAATCACATATAAGACCTATCCAAATTAACATAGCATAAGAAAAACTAAATATCACAGTTTTCCATAATGAGAAAAGGGGAATGAGAAACTACTGAAGTGCACCTAAAATGGGCTTCCTAAAAACCCAATGTTTTAAAACTACCTTAATAGATAATCATCTAAGTTTGAAAATGCTTGTGAACTTTATAAGAGGAATACACTAAATAAATTATAGAACAAAATTACCAAAGAATCACATCATTGAGAATACTTATTATCATTAAAAATAATATATTAATATAAGATAATTGTTTTAATAAAAAATAAGGATCTCCACTCAATGAGATCAAATACCATTAAATTATATATTTTATTTGAAATTCACCATACTATCACCAAAACTACTTTCAAATCCCAAATAATCATGATTACATAACCCATTTTTGGAAAATTATTGTACAGTTTCAAGAACAAATGATCACCATTCAAAAATAAATGTTTAATAGAAACCCTCAATGAAAACTATAAATTATTTAATTTTCCATAAAAATGATGTTTAGTATAATTATATATTTATTTTAAAACCATTTTATGTTATTGATAAATTAGTTAATTATACAGTATCTTTATTAATCCCATTTTTAAGATTCCAAACATTTATCCCAATTAATACATGTTTCAAAATATATTTATTTCCCACTTAAAATAGATTTTATAATTTTAATAATTATTTTCAAAAAAATTATCAAGGGATCCCAACCAGATAACATTATGTAAACATCAAAAATCATCTTAATTCATCATAACAAGAACATAAACTCAAAAAAAATATTCCCAAGAATTAGATATAAATTTTAAAAAGGATTTAGTGTTATTTTGTTTTATATTTTTATTGATTGTGGATAAACTACCAACCATGAAATAATCAATATGATTGCATCAGAACAATACACAAAGGCATTGTATTATTTACCAAACCACTTGAGCAAATCTTATTCCCCCGTTCACTCTTATTTTTCACTTAAATATAAATAATACTGAAATAACCAACATGATATCATTATAATAATAACGACCATAAATTAAAAAAAAATAATGAATAAAAAAATTAAGATTAGTCACAAAACTGAAATCATGACATACCATCGTATTGTAGGTTTTTTCACAAGAGTTGGTACATTTTAACTCACACATTATGTGACTCATGGACCCCATAAACGTATATACGTATATGGAACATCCATCATTGTAGGGGACATTCAGGAAATAAGGCCTTCTTAAGAACCTAGGATCTGATATTACTTTTTTTCTAAACATCTTTGTCGCACCCCCGAACTGGGAACTCAAGCTCTACATTGACTTACCCAAGGTGTATTCCTCACCACAAAAAGCTAGAAACCAGTGTTAGGGATTTAAAACAAACCAAACTAGGAATTCTTTCGTCTAGGTAAATAAGATTAACCACATTAAAAATATACCAAAACATAGATATTTAATTAAAAAAAATATCCATGCATGTAAACAATAATAGAAATAAATAAAATAATCCACAATCGGATTAAATGTCAAAATAAATACAATAATTTATATAAAATAATCCATAATAAAAAATGGATAACATTCATAATACACATATGAAAATAATCACACAAAAAAAATTACAATATTTAAGTGACCTCAAGGTCAATATATTACCACATCCATAAAAGACCCCCATAAGCATACCATAATGAGAGGAGCACATGAAATAACTCCCCAAGAACCGGAACCTAAGACTGTAACAATGGAATCTATATATAGACACTAAATTATTTAGTTAGGATTTCAACATATACATCCCAGTAGGATTTTAAAAAATATTAAACATTTATAATTTTTTTATAGAGTCAATAAATACTATTTTGAAATATAGTAACACGCCAAAATTTGAATGGTTGGACATTTCATTTGATAGAATGTAGCATACACTACACCAAGATTGAAAAGGAATATATGCTCAAGATAAATTAGCAAGTATTTACTATTCTTAAAAAATATATAGCTGAAATTCAAACATTAATGAGTTATATTTCACTACACATAATAATGACATTTTTCAATGGCTCGCGTTATATGAACGATTGAGTTTTAATGAACAATAATATATAAATAAAATATAATTATTTAATATATAAGATATAAAATTTCTATTAAATTAGTAGTTATGAATATCATTCTAAAAATTATGAAAATATATGGTTTAATTCATTGGTTACTAATTATGAATTAATATAAGAACTAATTGAATATAAAGGAAATGCAATAAAACAATTTTAATGCTCACCATGTCTTTTTATCCTAATAATATAAATTAATTGATATGTCTGAATGAATTTAATTATATTTATATATTTTTTTTCAATAATATATTTTTATATTTCATTAAATATATTTGTAAGTCAAAAGAAAATAAAAAATCCAAATTTATCCCTGAAAAAGATGATTTTTCAAAAAAAAATTCCAAATAATAACCCACATATTTTTAAAACAGAATTAAAAAAACTAGATAAATAATATATAAAACAATATAATTTCATTATAAAATCACAATTTAAATTTTTTAAGGTTTATGTTTGAGATTTTTTTATGTTGTTTCATTTTTTGATGAATATGGAATAATAGTGTATTTTAATTGAAGAGTTCTTTTTAATCTAAAAACATATAATGTTAAATTATATTTAAAATTATATTTGAAGAAAAATTCAATCAATTGTACATAAATCAATCTAGTTAAGGTAATTTTAATCAATTTACATTGAAAATGGATTTAAAAATTGTCAATATTTTTAAATATTTTACTTTAAATCCCTACATTATAATCACGATTGCATGATTAAATTTATATTAATTCCTTCCGCATTTGTGATTTAGATTTTTAAATATTGATTCAATATTATAAATAATTTTAAATTATAATATTTTATGGTCAAATTAGTTTTTACCAAAGTTATTAGTGAATTAAAATGAAAATAAAATAAATGAATTTAGAGAAAATCTTGTTTAATAGGGGACTAAACGTTAAATATTAGGGGATAATGACTTATAAAAGTTTCAATAAAACATTGTTTAATAATATTTCAACAATATAATACCATTAATTGAGTATGGATCATTATTGGTGGAACTTGATTCAAATGATATATGTTAACAGTGTTTACATTTTCATATTTATAAAAATGTGACACCTCCACTATAAAATGAAACTCAACCCTCACCTATTGACATATACGAAGCAATTTTTCACCTCATAACCCATCAGAAATAAGATTCCATCATCCCAAACATAATCCTATAATCCTAACCTTCGGTATAATCCTTTTCTAATAATCCAAATTGAGTAACTCGAAAAAAGAGGTAACTTTCTTCATTGATTACATTTGTTTTATTATTTTTTGCACACCATACATTATTATATTATCTTTTTTATAGAATAAAATCAATATAATAAATATAATGAGATGTTTTTAAATTATGGGTAATACCTAAACCAACACACACATCAATTAAAAGGGATACATAATCTTAGTTCATGTGTATGGTAGACTACCACTTTACGACCCCAAGCCGTTCATTCAGCCATTTACACCATTCATGGTTTGGAATAATGAATTATTTACTATTTATATATTATATATATGATTTTTATAAATTATTTATTCTTATTTAATTATTTCATAAAACATAACATCATGGTTTCTATTTTTTGGTAATACGTTAACATAGTTTTTGGGTGTGTGGACTACCACCTCCTCAATGTGATGTGATTCATTACCAATGTACATGGAATATATTAAGGGTGATTTTAATTAACATATGATATAAATGTGAAAATTATATAATAATATAATTTTAATATAAATATATATAACTTAATTTGATTCCTATTATATGAACAGAAGATAGAAACATTGTTCTTTCATACATATAACCAACATTCTCCATGAATGGTGTACTCTATATTATATCGCTAAATATTATGGATTTATCAAAAAAATATATAATAAATATATATGATACACATGAAATAATAATTTTATTTATTAAATAATTACATTTCTGATAATATAATATATCGTTTTAATTATAACCATTTCACACACTGAATAACTGATAACGTTGTGTCAAGACGTTTGGATTTATTCCACTTTGAAGGGATGTGTTTCATTTTCCATCACAATAATTCACCATGAAATTATATATTTTTATGTAATATTGTATACAATATATAATTAACATTCTACATAGATATTTTTTTATTTCTTTCTTTCCACATTATCATTGAAAAATTGAAACCATACTCATGCATACAAATAACCTATGCTATCCATGATTGTAAAATTTGTTCATTTTCATAGACCATAATCCTTTATTTGTATTGACAGTAAAATTGATGTAAAATATTATATTTATTTATTATTATTATTCTATAAATTTTTAAATAATGAACCCCTTGACCATAAACATCCAACAAAATTTGTTTTGGAAAAAATAAACTGAATAT